>OZ020212.1:0-1357327 GCA_963971245.1 Cladonia rubrotincta
GTTGTATTAAGCTTTAGATTATTTTATACTAGTAATATTTTACTATCTTCTAAAGTCCCTTTCTTCTTAATAAATACTCTTTTTATTATATTAATTTAAGGTCTTAATATTATATTTTTTAATTTATAGTCTCTAGTAAAATAGCCTAGTTTACTATAACTATAATACTTTAATACTTTTTTATTTATCTCTTTATTTAACTTTCTTTATATAGTTCTCTTCCTTATTATATTAATTTCTATTAGTATTAGTCTATATAGATTATATATCTTTTTTTTATAGTTAGAGTTAAAGTTCTTTCTAAAATAATATCCTAAAATACTTATTTTAGTAATTCCTCTATTATATCTTTTTTTTATAGCTTTTTAAAAAAGATTATTATTAATCTTAATAACTTCCTTTTAAAGTTTATTAAATATATTAATATTTACTCTAATTCTTATAAGCTTATCCTTAACATTTTCTTTTAACCCTTTTTTATATATTATTATAAGTATATTATTATTCTATTCTATTTTAATTATATACTACTAGAATTAAATTATAAATTCCGCTATAGACCTTCTTTATTTAATATATTATATTACTTATACTATCTAGTTAATTTTATTTAAAGGTATAAATATCTTATAGAGTTCTATTTTAAAGTGTATAAAACTCTCTATCTATTTTATTATATCTAATATATCTATTAAATTATTAAGGTACTTCTATAAATATAATTGCACCTATTTTTATATATCTTTATATATAAAGGTAATAATAATTACTATTTACTATTTATCTAGTACTGTTTCCTTATAGAAGCGAAGATAGAGTTGAACTTATAATAACTATTCTTTAAATTTTTTTCTTTCTTTATAATAAAGGTTTAATTAGGCAATCTTAATACTTCTTTAATATCTTTTATTAAGGCTATAATATTAGTTCTAGATAGTTTTACTTAAAGTTATTATATTTTATTAATTTAATAAACTTATATTTAAGGGTATTTAAAGTATTATAAACTAATATTATATAGGTCTTTTAAAGATAAGTAATTAAAAAGTAATATAAATAGGGTAAGTTAGATATAACTTAATATTATTTAATAATATAAGATTAAGTCTTTAAAGGCTAAGAGTAACTATTAATTAACTATATAAGTTAAATATAAGGAGATATATTTAGAGTAGGTAAGAACCTTAACTATATAAATATAGGAAAGTCTACTAAGATTATCTAATTTAATAGAGTTAATCTATAAACTATTTAAACTCCCTATAGTTTATTTGAATTATTTAATGATTTATTTAAACTGATAGTTTAAATATTTTAGTTACTGAACTGTTTAAACCGCTTTGCCAAGTCTATGCCTAGATGTTTATAGTGATAGTGTTTCCCTTATTACTTCCTATTAGGTTTTAATATACTATTTATATATAAATAAAAAAAGCAATACTAGATTTCCTCCCTTAGGATATTTTAATCTAAAAATAAAAAAATAAGAAAAAGACTATTCCTTTATATTAGGGGTAGATATAGGGAATTAAATATATTAACCCCTAGATAATAGATATGCTTAATAGAATATAGTTAGCTTATTAAAATACTAGTTAAAATTAATAGTTAGGGAACTATTATAATAATTAATTCTAAAGTAATAAAAAATTTTATATTTAATATCCTTATATAAATATAAAAAGTATTAATAATTAATAAAGGAGAACCTTATTAGTTATAGATAGCTAATAGGTTAAATCTATTATTAAGAGATATTAATAGGGAAATAATTCTATTAAATATAGCTTATTAATAACATTATAAGGAGATTACCTTTAATATAGTTTAAATAGCTAATTACTATATTATATTAGGAGTATTTTAGTTAAGAAAATAAAATCTAATAATTAATTAGAAAATAGGAGTACTTAGATTTAAAAAGACTAATAATATTATTAATTTTAAATATATATATTAGTAGTAATTAATAGTATATAAAAAGCTAAATAAAAGAACTACTATAAAGTATAATACTATAACCTTAAATAAGGATAACCTTATAAGAGGATTTAACTCTATAAATATAAATAAAAGGTTAGCTAATTAATAATATAAGAGTAATAAAAGGAAAAATATATTTCTAGATATCCTTAAAGAGTACCTTAAGTATATATAGCTCTTTTAGAAAAAAGTAGATATAAAAATACTATCTAAATACTAGCCTTAGGATTATAAGATTAAACTTAAACTAGATTAAAAACTAATATTTAGATTTATATATATATTATTAAAAAAGGAACTCTAAATATTATATAAATATATTAAAGAAAACTTAAAAAAGGGATTTATTTAAAAATCTAAATTATTAATAGATTATCTAATACTCTTTATATTAAAAAAAGATAGAAGCTTATAGCTATATATTAACTATTAAAAGCTAAATAATATTATAATTAAGAATAGAACCCTATTACTAAATATTATTAAACTTTAAAACTAATTTAGAAAAGCTAAGATTTTTATAAAATTAAATCTCAAAAAAGCTTATAACTTAATTTATATAAAAATAGAAAAAGAATAGAAAACTATATTTAAAACTTAATATAAATATTATAAGTATTTAGTTATATTATTTAAACTTACTAATACACTAATAACCTATTAAGTATTAATTAATAACGTGTTAAGGGTATACCTAGATAGGATGGTAGTAGCCTATTTTAATAATATTCTAATTTACTTAGAAAATAAGATAGAATATATTCACTATATATAAGAAGTACTTAAATACTTATATAAAGCTAGATTACTTTTTAAACTAGAAAAATATAAATTTTATAAAATAAAAATTAATTTCCTAAGATATAATATTAGTATAAAAGGTATTTAAATAAGCTAAGATAAAATTAAAGATATATAAAAATAGCTAACACTAATAATAGTTAAAGGAGTACAAGTATTCTTAGGATTCCTAAACTTTAATAGGTAGTTTATTAAAGGATTTTTAAAAAAAACTCTATCTTTAATAAGACTAACTACTAAAGATAAGGAATTTAAATAAGGAAAAAAAATAAAATAATACAATCTTATAGTTAAAAAAAGCGTGTATAGAATCACTAATATTATATATCTTTTAAATTAATTAATTAGTAAGGATTAAGACTAATATATTAGATCTAGTTATAGGAATATGCCTATATTAATAAAAAATAGTAAATAGTATCTAGTTATATACTATTTAAGAAAGATAATAATATTAAAGCAAAACTATAATATCTATAATAAGGAGTTGCTTATAATAGTTAAAGCACTTAAGTATTAGAGAGTTTATACTAAAAGTTGTTTAAAACTTAATATCTTTACTAATTATAAGAATCTCTTAAATTTTATAATAACAAAAGCACTTAATTAAAGATAAGTTAGATAGGTAGAACTTTTAGGATAATATAAATTTAAAATCTACTATATTTTAAAAAAAGAAAATAGACGCGCTGACACTTTAAATAGATAATTAAATTATATAAATATAAAAGACTTAAATAAATAAGCTATCCTATAGTAAGAGAAAGATGGATTATTAGTACTAAATATATAAACATTTATAATAACTATAAGGGTTAAAGGGCTAAGTATAATTAATAAGCTAATAAAAGTATATAATAAAGATGTTAAAGTTAAAGAATTATATAAGGAATAACCTAATATAATAGTACTAAGCTATTAAGGCAAGATATATATACTAAAGGAATATTTAAAGAAATAATCTAAGATTATAATAACAACCTAATACACAAGCACCTAGGAGTTGCTAGAATAATAGAACTCATTTATAAAAATTATAATATACCATAATTAAGACTAAAGGTGGAATAGTATATTAAAGAATATATTAAATATTAGTAGAATAAGTTAGTAAGATATAAGCTATATAGGAATATATAGTTTATACTTATATTAAAAACACTATAGAATAATATTATAATAGATTTTATTACTAAGTTACTAAAATCTAAGGATCTAATAATAGTAGAAATATATAATACTATTATAGTTATTATAAATAAACTAATAAAATATACTATTATACTACCCTTTAAAGAAAAGTATAATATTAAGTAATTAATATTTATATTACTAGATAGGCTTATAAAGGATTATAATATACCTAAATTAATAATATTAAATAGAGATAAGCTATTTACCTTAAATTATTAGAAAATGCTATTAGAAATAATTAAAACTAAACTAAAAATATTAATAATATATTATTCTTGAATAAATAGATAAATAGAAAGAGTAAACTAGATATTAGAAATATATTTAAGATATTATATAAATAAGAGATAAAATAATTGGGTAACGCTATTACTAATAGCATAGCTAATATATAATAATAAATTATTTAGGATAACTAGAATGATATTATTCTTCACAAATTATAAGAAAAATATAAATAGCTTTTTATAATTATAGGAGGGACTTAATATAGATAAAATATTAGTTAAAGCTAAAGAATTTAAGAAAATTTATAAGAATTTAAAAAACGCTATTAAGAATTTAAATAAAAAAGTTAGACTTTAAACTAATAAAAATTAAAAAGATAGTCCTTAGCTAAAAGAGGGGGATAAAGTATACCTCTTAACTAGAAATATAAAAATAAAGAGATCTAGTAAAAAACTAGATTATATAAAGCTTAGACTATTTTTAATTATAAAATAAAAGAAACTAGTTAATTATAACTTAAAAATACTTAGAGGATTAAAATAATATTTAATCTTCTATATATTACTCTTAAAACTAGTAGACCTTAGTATACTAGTATAAGATAGTTTTCAGTATAAAACTAAGAAAAAGGATAAGTATAAGGTTAAGGAAATTCTAGATTAGAAAGGTTAAAAATATCTTATTAAATAAAAAGATTATAATAATACTAAGAATATATAGGAGCTATTTAAGAACCTTATAAATTACTAAAGCCTTTTATAATAGTTTTAAGTATAAAGAATTAAGTCTAGTTAAAATTAAAGGGGACCTTAAAAGCTTTAAAGTTGAGATTAAATAAAGGTTTAATATTATTAACCTATACTATCTTATCTTACTCCCACTCTTCTATATTTTATAATTTATAATAAATAAGTTCCTCTTCTTATTATTCTAGCCTATTAATTTCAATTTTTAAATAGGCAATTTTAGTAGTAATATCTACTATTAATAATAACTTCTCGCGTCTTTTCTTCTAGATATAATAGAGCTTTATTTTAGAAAAAATAAGCTCACAATTTAAACCTAACCTAGTGTAAGTAGTATATAAGTTAGAGTTAGGGCTAATAAGATAGTCTAAATTATAATAGATATAGTAGGAATAATATTTTATTATTTTATCACTATATAAACTCTCTAAGATCCTTTAATAATAGATAGTAGACTTAAATAAGTTTTTAAAGAGTAGATATAATATAAAAGATAGATAATTATCTTTAAGATAAAGATATTAGAGGAGAGAGATAGTATTAAAACCTAATAAATATAATATAGTAAACGCTTTATAAGTATATATCTTAGAATAGACTTAGTAATAAGTTATATAATAATTTAAAAGGTTTAGTAATTAAACTAACTAAATTAAGAAGTTTTAGTAAGTTTAGTAATTAAACTCACTAAATTAGATAGTCTTAGCAGACTTTTTTATATTTATATAATTAGGGCTCTTACCTACCTTAGATAAATCTTTTTATATTTAATTTATATAGTTAATTAATAGTTACTCCTAGCTTTTAAAGACTTAATCTTATATTATTAAGTAATATTAAGTTATACCTAGCTTACCCTACTTATATTAACCCTTAATTACTCATCTTTAAAAGACCTATATAATGTTAGTTTATAATAAAAAAATAATTGTACCTTAATAAAACTTTAGTATTAATAATTAATTATAATTTATATAGACTTTAATTACTAATTAAAGATAGAATAAATAAAATAAGTAAGGATAATAAGCTTTAATTTTAAATTAGGATTATTATATAAAATAAATATAAGGAAAAGATTTTTAAATAAGAGAAGATCTCTTCTTATATAAAATATATAAGCGTTAGATAATTAAATAAAATAAGATTTAAGTACTAAGTAACTAAAGTAAAATATATTTAGGAAATTTTAAAGGTAAGTTATCTAAAAACTATAATAATAATAGATACTTTAAATTTTTATTAGCTCTAAATATAAGTATAGGGATATAATTAAATCCTCTCTTAAAATATATAATTAATTAGCTAAAAGTAGCTAAAAAAAAATCAAACCCCTAACCCTAAATCCTAAGTGATAGTTCTTAGGTTGATAGTTGGAGGTCTGAGCTAGAAGTTATCTACAAGACTGGTCACGAACTAATGATGTGCTCCGCCTTTTCGGGCGCAGGCAAAACCCGGCTTCGCCACCACAAATCTCTTTTTTGGCCAAGGTTGAGAGCATGGCATATTCTAGGGCGTACGAACATGACGATATGCGATTGAATGCGGGCAATGGACGTTTTGATTGATGACATCTGTATGCAGGATGGATGGCGCATCCAATAAAATATGCTAACGCGAAAGTTACCTGTTTACGGGGGCATGGGTAGGTAAGCAAAAGATCTACTCTAGTCCCAGTGAAGTTGAAAATGTTTGGCGGGTTCAAGCCCCAGCTCACTCGGAGGGCCGGGACCGGTCGGATGCGGGGACACGTGGTCTAATGGCAGCGTACTCTGGCAATGTCGAACTTGGATTCATTCTCCCATCATCTTTTTTCTTTTTAGCGATAGTATCATAAGCAAGCTCCATATAACTCTTCATTTGTGCCCTCCTTGGGAAAACCCCTCGTGTCCGGGCTTGGTGCGACCTCCGAATTTCCAACAGTCGTGAAATTTGCGCATTTTCAACGCTGATAATGTATCTGTCATCCTCAAGTCAAAATGCTCGAGAATCCTCTCCACACGGCCTCAAACTCCTCCATGAGAATAGAGACAATATTGTGGAGTAAGCTTGTCTTACGCATGTAGATTTGGATCTTTGCAATCTCAAATTCTGATTATTTGCCACGACATAGCATTGTCTTCGTTCACGGTTTGAATGGTGATCGAGAACGGACATGGACAGACCCCGGAACCGGACTTTTCTGGCCTCAGAGTCTTCTTCCGACCAGTAACATCAACGCTCGTATATTGACTTTCGGATACGATGCTAATCCTGCGAGTTTTCGAGACATGGTTTTACAGAATTGTGTTGGAAACCATGCTATGAACCTGCTGACTGCTCTGGCGACCTACCGTGAAGACAGTAATACAGTAATGTCATAAGTGCCGCCTCTAGAAATGAAATGCTGACATGCGCAGAACGACCGCTTTATAATATTTGTGACCCATAGCTTAGGCGGCATTGTCTGCCAGGATGTATGCTCGTTATTAGGCTAGCTTTTGCTACAAAGTACTGATCTGACTTCGCATTAGTCCCTTGTTCAATCCAACCAGCGCCCAGAGAGGCATCTTCGGAACATTATCGACAATACTCGAGGAATTATCTTCCTTGGCACACCCCACCATGGCTCAAGTCTGGCATCATGGGGAAAAAATCTTGCCAAAGCTATTGCTGTTGTGAGCCGAACAAACCTTCGAATTGTCCAACTGCTCTGCAGCGATTCAGAAGTCCTAGCAAGAGTGCTGGATAGTTTCCATGCCATACTCAGGGAGCGAAATATCCAGATCACCTGCTTTTACGAGGAGTTGCCGATCTGGGGTATTGGTCTCGTATGCTCTAAATATTTTTATCAACTTCAAAGTATAAGCTGGGCTAACGCGATGAGATAGGTAGTGCCTCCCGAGTCAGCCTCCATTCCAGGCCGCACATATATTGGGATCCATGGTAATCATATGGAAATGACCAAATTCACCAGCGCGAACGATGCTGGCTACGTGGCCGTAGCGGGAGAGCTCCGGCGATGGGTAAGGGAACTGGGCCAATTGGGTTAGTCTCATTGGAAGAAAGCGACGGCCAGCTTCTAACACAACAGAACCAATTGATTCTGGCTCCTCAAGTGGAAATCGGGGAAACCAGGCTGTTACTAGGTCAATGGCCTCAAATCCAAGCTCGGACTCTAGTACATTGAAGTCAAATATACTTCGATGGCTCTCTAAGGCAATGGTTCTAGAGTCCCACGAGCAGGTAAAGTCGGATCGTTACAACGATACCTGTCAGTGGTTTTTAGACTCGAGTGAAGTCATTGATTGGAAAGATGCTACGGAGTCGTCGCTTTTATGGGTTCATGGAATACGTGAGTATCTCTGCGTATACTTTTTCAATAAGTACTAACCCTCGCAGCGGGATGCGGGAAGTCGACATTGATGTAAGTGACTTGAGCCTTCCTGGAGTAAATTCCCTCCCTAACAGTGCAAAGTTCAGCATTGATAGACGAGAGTCGTGTCAAAGAGGACGTGATGAACCATTGTGCTTTCTTTTACTGTAAAATGGGCGACGAGCGATACAACTCAGCAAGCGCCATCTTCTGTGCTCTACTTCTACAATTGTCTTCACCTGCATCGACCGAGTCGCTGCATCCGGCTATTGTTGACGCATACTTCTCTAAAGAAGGCCTGGGACCAGAGCCAGCATCTCTGACCGCGTCTGAGGCTGCTCATCTGTTAGTTGAGGTCTCCAAAGAGTATAGTACGACGAAACTCATTATTGATGGCCTTGATGAATGTGAAGGGCAAGAAAGAGAAAGGTTATTTTCAGAATTACGCCAGCTTCTCCAAAAAAGGCCCCAAGGGCTCAAAATTGCAATCTCCAGTCGGGATAATGATGACATTGTGCGAAAACTCCAACATGACAGGGCAATAGCTGTGGACAAGGACGCAAACTCTGCAGACCTCGCGAAATTCATCAAAATAGCCGTGGAAGAATCTCAATTGCTGAGAGGGCAGATTTCGTCCAATTTAAGACAGACAGTCATCCACAATCTCGAAAAAGACGCCGATGGCATGTAAGTAACCTTGATGGAAGCTTTTTGCAGAAATAGCGACTAATTAGGACCATTCAAGGTTCTTATGGGCGAAATTGCAACTCAAAGCTTTGAAAGAAGCGAAATCCCGGAAAATTCTCTATTGTATGCTCAATGAGCCACCCGCGGGTTTGTTAGGGTTGTACCAGCGGCTCGAGGCTAATGTACGAGATCAACAAAATGATTCAGCACAATTGGCCTTCCGAGCCCTTAGTTGGAGTGCTTGGGCTATTCGGCCATTGACTCCTGATGAATTTCGTGACGCGCTTTGGTATGGAAACAAGGATTCGCCTTTTGATCTCTCTGAATTAACACTTGATTTGGTACTGGACGTTTGCCAAAACTTCCTAATATTTGATCAGAATACAGGTCATATCAGGTTTATCCATTCCAGCGCGCAGCAATATGTAAGAAGTCGGAACGAAGCTGAAGCTGATTTGGTCCATCGAATGATAGCCACTGCATGTCTGAGGTCAGCTACTCATGTCAGTCACGATCGCTGATACTAATGTCCAGCAGCTATCTTACCATAACCAGCTTTGACACGTTAGCTCAAGAACAAGCACAAGCAAGAGGATTGCCACGGACCTCTCCTGACGGGGAAGTCGATATTTGTGATGCTATCGATATGATGAGAGAAAATTACCAGGCTATGAAGCCACTTCTAGCCACATGCCCTTTTCTTGATTATGCTGGTTCGTATTGGTTCTTCCACGCTGAGAAGGGAGGCCCGCAGTCGTGGCTAGAAGAGTGTACATGGATTTGGGAAAGTCAATCTGCTAAATTCACGCAATGGTTGGACTTGCATGATTATGCAAAGGGCTCCATCTTGAAAGGAATAAATGACGAGCTTGTCAAGTTGTCGGATCGTTTTGATCCGAACACCTTCAACATTGTTCAGATTTCAAGCATGCTAGGCTATGAGAGCCTATTGTGGCTTGGCTTGCAGAAACGCCCACAGGACACGTCGATAGCTTTTATTTTGGCTGCTTGTTACAACAGAGAGGCAATCATCGACAAAATGCTCTCAGACCCAACCTTTTTCAGCAAGATACCGCACCTCGAAGCCTTGCTTCATATATCGTGTTTACACCATATAAGGACGATCTGGCTTATACTCGATAGTTTTGAAGACACGGCAGGTCCTAAAGAGGCCTATACTGGCTTGCGGGTGATTCTCTCGGGTAGCTTCGTCTCTGGAGATGTCAAAATTGCCGAGGAGGCCATCTCGCGTCTCAGGCGATTATGTGCTTCTGGTGAACCTCTCATTGAGAATTTCATCTTCGAGAGCGCTGTTGTCAGCAGCCAGGCGGCTGGAACGCTCACAAAAATTGACAGGACGATATTAAACCACTCGAACGAGGTCAAGGAATTCATCTTGGGAGAAGACGAGCAGCACCATTGGACATATTTCACAATGGTATCGGCGACCGGATCTAAGACCATGATGGAAATGATCATTAGCCTTGGCCTAGTTGACGAGGAACCCAAACAGCTTGAGCTCGCTCTTACTCTAGCCTCTCTGCTGGGTCATATTGATATCCTTCCACTTATACTGCAGCAGCAAAAAGTACCGTCGATGAAAGGCCCATTAACGGTTGCCTGGCACAATGCAATCTCGAGCCCCAACCAAAACAATGAGTCTGTAGTAAAATTACTCATTGACTCGTTGGATCCTGTGAGCCCGCTCCATACATCTAGGGGGGGAAGGTATTATCCGTTAGGACTGGCGGCGGAGGTAGGACATCTACCAAGTGTGCAGAATCTCTTGGAGCGCGGTGCTTCGGTTGGTGTCAAGGATGGATCGGGAAAAACGGCGCTTGATTATGCGGCTGAGAGTGGCCACGTTGATATCATGCGGGAGCTTCGTAATCAGATGAGTACGGAGGATATCTCCTTCGAGTATGAGTAGCGTTTGTATAACCATCACAAGCCACGGTTACAGTCAGTATAATTGCTAGCAGTGTTGCTAGATGGGAACCCAAGGCCCAGCATTGGGTACGGTCCTAATATACTGGGTTTTGTGTTTATGAAGAGCTAGCTATAACCCATATTCCATGCTCTAGGATCGTGAATTGCGGCTGATTTTCTCCAAGTTCTACTAGAATCCCTTCTAACTCTAATCCGGACCCTTACATAACGACACATCCTGAGAATGTAACCCGGAAAATAACTTAACCTAGACCCAACCTAGAACCTGATATATTGGACCCGGCCCGTTTCGCGCCGTAGATGTTGGGGATGGGAGACTATACCTAACTACGCAGCTAATAAACACACACATATATTGAGGACTAGTAGTAATTACATAAGCGCCGATACCACTGCGCCCAAAATGTATCTCCGTTGGAGAGCTGATTACATTTCCTCATTGTCAGTCTTACCTCAATTTTCACACCCAGAAGCCGCATCTAGCATGGGAGCAAACAGTCCATCTGGTTGAGCTGTCCAGCATATCAGCTTTTCGCATCCTTTAACCAGCGAAATCGAGATCATAAGGTATTTACAGCGTTCTGATTTCCAGCTCTACCTGTACAAACCGGGCCATCCCTTAGATTCCATCCCCCAACGCTGCATTTCGCCTGGCTGCTGCTATCGCGACTTGTAAAACTCACCCATTATAATCGAACTGTACGTAATCGTACTCATGCTCTCCCGTCACGACTAAAGGATAGGGCAACGTGCTATTGAATTGAAAAGGGTCTGAGACGTTAATCGGATCCCCTAGTGGACTAGTTGCCTCGTTTATGGTGGTTTGGCCGATCGAGGCTATGTTGTTGTCGTACATTGTTATGTTAGCGAAGAGATTCGATGAATCGTCTTCGCAGTCCTGCCATTCGTCGAGGTAGAAAGAGCATGTCCCTGATGCGTATGGAGGTGGTGTAGACGAAGAGGGGGGGGAAGAGCTGCTTGTAGGGGTTGCTGCGTTTTCCGCCTTCGGAAGACCGTCCGCCTTCAATTGTGAAAGAATCGCCCCTTTAATGCTTGTGTAGCCACTATAACGAGGATGGAAAGGACGTAGTCGCCATTCATTCCCCGGATCATTGCCCCCGCCTCCGCTGCCACTCCAAGCCGTTACACCATCGTTACCAAATAGCTGCTGTGCCTCTGCTGAGCTTATATTACCATTCTGCTCGTCTAGGTTCGGGGCAGGCGTCATGGCCACTTGCCATGGCCAGTTAAGGTTCCAGAGGTAGACCCCGTCGAAGTGAGTGTCTGTGTTGAGTTGGTCGCTGTGACTTGCGCCGGGCTCGCACAATCGGTGGCCTCCGAAGCCCGTATCGAGGTCAATAAAGCGCGCCTGCTTTGAAAAGATTTGCTGGATGGTATCCTGGTAAATTTGATTGACATTAGACACAAGATTGTTGAAAGCCGTGCGTAGTTGCTTGCTGAGATAGGGGGTAGGAGATCCCCCTGGAATATTCCAATGCTCCGTGTTGCACCAGGGGTCGTAGTCTGTTCCAAAGAATTGCGCGTAGCTTGTCAAATAGAGAAGGAAATCGGGATTTGACTTCACATTTGGGTCTGCCAAGATATCGTTGACCGTATTGATCAGATCTTGTTGTAATGTTTTCGTGATATAAATTTGCGCGTTGTTGAGGGTTTTGGCGCAAGAACCGCTGCCTTCAGTGTCATCCGCATATGCTGGACCATAGTTCGTAGTTGGACTTCAATGGTAGATGCAAACATCCACAATAGTTCCGAAACCACAATTGTTGCCGCCAGAAGTCATGATGACCACATCCGGTTGTTCCACCTTTCCCATCTGATAATTTCCTTTGGCAAGGTCGACGAACTGGCTTCCTGAACATGCTGCATCTCGTAGACCTGAGGAGAAAGACCTAGTCCACGTGGTATCAGCTTCCATCTGCGGGCCATGGGTTGCTTCGTTCGAAGACAATTATCGGTATTGTTGTCATATAGGACATCTTGGTTGTATGAGACGCCGGATCCCCAAGACTCTCCAATGACGCCGTATGGCCAAGGAGGGTTGTCTCTCCTGGTGACTCGATCTATGAATGCTCCGAAAGAATGATCGTCTTGGATAATGTTCGCCGTAACAAAGCTTGTAAGGCTTAAGACGCCAAGGAAATGCTTTTCACGCAGGGAGCATTTCATATTGTATACAAGTTGTAGCTTTGAGGCACAATGACCTGGGAAGGACGAACCATATGCGAAGAGACCGAATATATTGAGGACCGAGGGACACAAGGGAAACGATTAGAGATGAATGGCAGTCCTTCTATATGCTCCCCGTGCCTCGCAGCTTCGGCTGAAATTGAATAGATGGCACTTCATCACGAGACCAAACATGGGGAGCAGAACCGTGCCTCTGGCACAGTCCTGCAAAGTCCCTCAATATTGTGTTGCATGTGACTCAAAGAAGGGGCTGAGCCAGGCTGAGGTTAAGATTCTACGCATCTTGGAGATGACGGCCAAGGATCTTGACCCTTTTAGTACTTTCAATGGACCGAATAATAGGAAAAGAGAGGAACAGACACTAGACCAACCATGATCCCATTGGAAAAAGTATCTATTACACAGTGTGAATCTGACGAGACAAAGGTAAACACCATCCCGGCTGTTGCGATGGTAGATGAAAGATTTGGCATCCTCGGTAGAAGCGATAAGGCAATTGAATGCACCTGTCTCTTGAACCATAAATCCTTCACTAAAGGAAAGTAACCCTGATGGCACTCGAAAATGGATATCTGTGCCACTGTGATCTGCTGCAAAGCCAACAAGGTGTTAGCTATCTGTTAAAACCAGTGTTCGGTTGCTGAAGCTTTGAAAATTCATGCTGTGCCTGTCAGATCCAATAGAGATGAATTGCAAATACCTGGAACACTACGATCGGAATCCCCGGGTGTGGAATAGGGAAAAGAACCCTAACTCACTGTCGCGGTAATAGTGGATTAATTGATTCTAGAGTCGCAGGTGAACACCCCCGTGGAGTGTAGGCGGGGAGCACGGTTCCTCTTAGTGCGCCTTCTTTGAGGGTAGGTGTAGGGCCTATCGGTATCAGCATGCCAGCTTTGCAATTCTGGGGTCTTCTACCCCTATTGCTTGCCACCCATATGTGTTGAGCCATTATGTATATTAGCAGCCTATTTCCATAGACTTTGATACTCGGGCTATGTATAACCATTCATCCGTTTTGCAGCACGATACTCTGCAATAGCACGCCATCATTCTTAATCAAGTAGATCTTGCGTACTGCCCGAGTGCTTCGGAGATTTTATCGCCCGCTGTACTAAGTAGGGTTAGGGTTACATCCGTGCCGCCTGGGCGCGCTTGAAGCCTGACCTATAAGTGACGTTCCAGCGCCGTGTCTCACTCTCTCCGCCCTATTCATTCACATTCTACCACATGAAACTGCTCATCATCCATCCTGCATAACATCCAAATTGAAAATTTCCGAGGTTGAAGCCTGCTTGGGGCGCAGCATGCGATTGATAGCATCCCCTGCCGGCTTCTACACCCTTCGCGATTCATTGTAATTTTACACCTTTGAATCCAGCTTAGCCAGGGAGAAAGCTGCCTCTTCGAATCTCTTTCACGCTATGCGTGTCCTTCTATGGCGATTGCTGGCTGTTGGTGGTGGCATCATTGGGTCAGCATCCATGTCAACGAGGCTTCAAGGGGTACTGAGCGTTGTTAATGAAGTGCAAGTACCAAATCAGGCCAGCTTCGGTGTCGGCTTCGACTTGACAGCGTCATACGGGCAAGCTACGCAACCCCAACATCGGAGGCTTGAAGTTGACGAGCATGCAGAACAGCCGCAGTGAGCTTTTCAAACGGGACAACCATTACGCTTGCCAAGGTCTCAGCAGATGATGGCTATGATGAGGTGCTACAGCGGCTCTCCATGGACTCTTCGCGACATCTCTCGTAGGCTTCGCCCTGAATTTCACCCAATCACTCAATACACGAAGAGCTGACCTGACCATAGACCACCATATGACAACAAGGCGTAGAGAGGCGGAAGCAGGCCGACCTCATGTAACGGCAAGGATACTTGGAGCTCTATTTAGCTCTCTCGTACCGGAGACCCCGAAACTCTTCAGCCTTTATGGACTGCGTGCTTCGGAGATTTCTGGGTCTCCTACAATAAACCCGTCCCAAGTTCAAGATTATGAATTCTTTTCAAGCCGCGTTGGGGCAGATGCCACAACAGTGTGGGCCGGTGCGACTTCGGGACCCGGAGCGATCGCCGTACATCTTCTCGCATGTATGCTTGCTAGAGTATGGGATCCTTCAGAGGTCACATCAATATGGATGGAGATTGTGAAAGAACGAAGTGGAAACATCCTAAATGAGTTTGAAGGTGGGAGGCCGGTCGATTTCGGTGATGTCGCTGCTGCGAAAAACGCTCTAACCCGGCAGCAACTTGCGGAATGGGATGCCAGTGCACGTGCATGGCTGCATGCTGCCGATCGAGTCAAAGCACGTGAGCAGAAGCAGCTAATGCTCATACTGGATAACATTCGCCAGTACTTCGACTCAGCCCGCGGTACTTTCAGTAGTGTCATGGAGGCATGGCAGAAATCACTTACAGTGTTTGAAGCGCTACTCAACGGAGTATCGCAAAAGGAGAAAAGGGAAGAAACGTTCCTGGCCCTTTCTGCTTGGCACCTTTACCCAGACCTGATGATGATGCAACCATCCCCACAGACCATTAAGCAGAAGGACACTCTCCTCCATTCAAGCGGAATTCTGACAGTCGGGTTGCATCAGATAGGGGAAGAGCAGGGAGGAATACGGTGGTCACTGCCATTGGCTCAACTACGTCATTATTGGGGCCCCGTAAATCGTGAGCGTACAGTCAATAGTACGCAGCGCCTCACATTGGAGGAGTTCTCGCAAGTCTTTTTAGGGGCATTCCTTCACGGGTGGGGTGACAGAGGGACAGAAACATTTGCTATGATACGCTGGCTGAAAAACGTCCGTCGTGCCTTGCTAACTTTAGCGGAGCAGAAGCCTGAGTCAATATCAGACCGCCTGGGCTCGAATACAATGGCCTGCTGGCTTGATCTCTTGTTTGAGGGATGTGAAACCTGTCTACAGGCATGTGAGACGGGAGACGGGAGCCCCAAATAACTGTTACGCCTTGGTAGACGCTACGCTGAAGTCTTCCTAGGTAAGCCACCATCTACATGGCCTTATTTTGGACTTTCTACAGGAGGAGATTTCGTCTCGTGTGCCGGGACCGAGGATGATAGGATCCAGATTCTGCGCGAAGCTGCTGCAAAACTTCCACACCAGCCCAGCGAAATGTTCATTAGAGTGCGACACGAGCTGGCTGGTGTCACGACACCTGTCTATAAATACGCCACTGCAAAACCAATGGCAAGAGATTCTTCTAAACGTCGCAACGATGGTAGCCTTCAGCCCATTCACGCCAACCGACGATGGATCTATGGTGGTGGCAAGGTTCAGGCCCACACTAAGGACAATGAAAATTACAGACGGCTTATCACGGTATTCCCAGAAATAGTGAGAGGTTCAGGCGTCAGTAGCTCAGCCGTGGTGGAGGGGAATGAGCAAACGGACACTCTTTCAAAATGCTACGCTTTCATCAGCAAAGATGATGATCGTACTCTGCTGCCAGTGGTCGAAGCGAACTTTAGAGAGCGGTCAAAAAAGTATCAAGAACAAGGGGAAGATGTCTTTCAGCTTGAGACATGCACAGTAGAAGACTTTGAAGCCGAGAAGATGGGAATATTCTGGTCAGATCATGCCACCGAGGAGCGGAAGAAAGGTATTTCATGATACAATCAGATCTATGGGGACGACGCGGCAGCCATATTTGCAAATGTGCCCGTGTTCTAGTTGAGGCGCGAATTTTCAAAAATTCATAAATTCATCCAGTTCATTTACAAATAGACTAGTTGATACGCAAATATGCAGTTCATTTATAAATAGACGGTCCATTTATAAATGGACTAAAATAGTGTCTCGACTGCATAAAAAATCTCTTATGGAATAAGGGGGTCTACCACTACCACCCACTACCATCACCCTCCACCATCGCTTATCACCATCACCCATGGTTATTGCCAGTGGGCCTCAGCGCAGATCAGTAGGCAATAGCAATAGACTATAGCGATGGGCGACGACAATAGTTGATGGCGATAGGTGACGGCGATGGGTGATAGTGGTGGGTAATTGTAGTGGGTGATAGTAGTGGGCAACGGCATTAGGCGCTAGCGAGGTAGGTAACTGTTTTGCAAAGTACTAACCGTACGTCCTAGCCAATCATGTTAGGTATTCATATATCGACTAATTTTTTTATAAATGGACTGACAGTCAGTCGATAAAGGAGGTCGTCTAGTTGATTTATGAATGGACCAAACTAATCTATCGACTAGAACACCCGCAAGACATGCCGGGGGGAGTGTCCAAGCAGCTGATGACTTTCCCATGACGCATTTCCACACCTTCTTTCAATCTCACCTTCTGGACCCGAGCGCCCTCAGCGACGCGCTTTATAGAAAATTTTCCTCTGTGCGCCAAACCCTTAATTACTGGACATCCCTCAAAGCGGTATCTGCCGCCGCCTCTTTGTACAAAGATTTAGGGATCGCTACGATCGATGTTCGTGTTCTAGAAAGAAGATTTTGGGATTCTCCCTGGATCCCTACAGCGACATCGCAGGATGCAAGATATCGGCGTGAGACACAACAACAAAAGTCTGCAAAATTCGGTAGCTCAGCCTTGAGTGCTTCTGAGATACTATTTTCTCGCCCATTGAATCTCGCGAGCGCATTTTCATGCATTTGTTTCTTTGAGTCAGGTCGCTTTCAGGTCCAGCCCAAGAACTTGCGTAACGTCACGGCAATGTGCTCGAATGACTTGATATGAGTGGCCTCCTATTTGCTGGAGGATCCGTTGAATAGTGAAGGAAAGATAGGGATTAGGGCTTTTCCTGGCAACATCGGGCGATCGGGCATTGCATTCCTAGTACCCCCCATAAACCCGATGAGGAGACCGAACAGCATCCATGGGTTTCGAGACATCGTTCACAGACCTTTTGGATGGACACTTACAGAACAACTTTCGGACTACCTCTCTCCATCTTTCGTTCACCACTGCTGAGTCTCCACTTGGTGACAACTTCAGTGGTATGCAAGATGACGAGCTATATCTCCTGGAAACGCTTCTCTCAGTACATGAAGGGGGTGATTGGGTTGCCGATCTCGACATCCTTGGTTCTTTCTCTAGCCGTAAATATGCTAGATTTGGACCGTGCGACAAGCAAAATATCCACACGAGATCGAAAAACCACCCCGAGAAAGTAATATCTTGTGTTGACAACTGGGCAGAGCTCTTAGATCCGCCTGAAGTGTGCTCTGGAATTGTAAGAGCTTCTGGCGACTGGGAAGCAAGACTAGCAACATTCAGCGTTGCGGTTTCAACGGTGGATAGCGTTTTCGTCTTGCCTGACAGTATCTGCTGGGACTGTATCGACGACGAGCTTGCAAATCATAATAAGAAAAAAAAGGTGATCCTAATCGCTTGATTATGAGACTAGATACAGCTTCGATGCCGCCGAGTATAATGAAGAAGCTGGTCATGAGCGTGGAATGCGGACTGGACGAAGAAACTGTGAAGATAGCCGTTCTAAAAGTGATAGCCGGTAGGTCATCTTCGCATCTGGGAGTATAGTATTGACACTTGAATGTGCGTTACAGAAAAGACGGCCCGAGTGAAGGCGCTCACCGCGAGACTGCGTAAGGATCAAACAGTTCGCCGTGTTGGCTCTAAGGTTTTCAGTACCTTGGGCAAGAGGACGCGCTCTGCTTTCCTCCGCGAGGTCGCGCGTCACTCCCATCGTTTGGCGAGATCGTGGCTTGAGGGGATTCCTAATATCAGAATATGAATAGGAAGATAGCAGGAAACCAATATTAATTACGACTAGACAAGAGTTGTTCTTCTTGATTAGCTTTTAACACTCCAGTTGATACTATTATCAGGGAAAGGATAAAATCAACAAGTTTACCCGGCTAACAGGGATTAATAGAGTCATCGTGTCCCACTAGCTTCTTCAGGTGCTCTGTGATCTACTGTCCATCTAAATGCATTGTCCCAGTTCCGGCAACGATGCTCTATTCCCCACCCATCTACAGTAAACGGTTTCCGTTCTTCAGGAACTTCCATTGCCCATTCAAGGGTCATATCGCCCGAACACATGATACCTTGTCTGATATAGTCGAAACAATGACCGATGTGCTCTTTGAGATGATTCTTTTGTTTGGCAAGCTGAACGACCGAGTAATTTCCCTCTAGATTGGCATAGTTGGCTTCTCGGATCTCAGTCTGGACGATATGGTGTAAGCTAATCTTAATTTTGGGATATTATCTGGGGAAGAACACTGACTAGGCAGTGTATTTGGTGAAACATTGAAATACCGTAGCGATCCGGCCCCACAGTGGTGGGAATACCTGGTTTGAGGCCATAGATTTCAGGGTTTTCGATAAGCACAAATCCTCTTCCATCTGCACTCGATTTAATTTTAGCCTGGCCGGTCCTGTTCTAGTTTGAAAGATATCTGACCTGGTAGTAAAGCATTCCATGCTTCGTTACTTTCTGATGAAGGCTGTGCCATGTAAATTTCGTGTGCTTCGAACATCGTAGTCGTTAAAGATACTAGAGTTATTAACCAGGGTCTTACACAGTCAGTGGTATGTACAGCAGGACCTACAGTCTGGAGAAAAAGTTATACTTTTTCCGAAGAGAAACCACAAGCTCCGGATACCCCAGATCGCGGTGAAGACGGAATTAAGTACCAGAAAGAATAACGATACTCGATAGACGTATGGAGCATTGCGATACAGAACGCTTGATTTGCTCGAATCGTGTTTCCCTATTTCCTGTACTTCATCATCTCTCGAAATCCTGGTATACTGAGGAGGCCACTGATCCAAGACCTTGAAGGGGTTGGCACACTCCCAAACTTTGGTCATGGCTGTCATTATGGATGTTAGCGTGAGAGTCGTGTGCTACTGCGGGCGTAATTTGTGACGAGTTCTTTTTATCAGAGCCGTGAAGTAGAAAAGTAGACAACAATCACCCGGACCAGATTACGTATTCGAGTCTTAGCAAGGATTGAACCTTACTGATTGTCCTTAAAGCGCAACGAATGTCAGCTCGATGATATGACCCTTTCCACGCTTGAGTGCTGTCAACCTCGATCGCTCTGACGCCGATCTTTATTAGCTCTGAAACACGAGATAATCCGATCTTATTGCGTCTCTATCATATCAGCTGACACGGTCTCACTGCGCCTGCATCAGATCAGCTGACCGCGTCTTACCTCCTCTGGTCTAACATCAGAAATTGCTTCTCGACTGGTCCCTTCCATAGTATCCAATGATTTGTACCCAGTAAAACTGCCCTCAGTCTTTCACTTTAGCAACATACCTTTGTAAAGATCACTACTTAAGATTCGGGTACCCTGAAGAGCACGACCAAGGATGCAAAGAGACCAGGTCACTACATCCTTAGTCAGCTTGAAACATCTGTGTCATCACGATGTATACAACTTATACAAGTAATTCTAGCGGAGACTTAGTCTTCACCTTGCGCTTCTTCAGACTCTTCTTCAGTTTATCTAATATTCAGTCCTCCAGCAAACCCAGCCAGTGCTTTGTGCAGTGCTCTAGTGCTCCTTACGTGGATGTTCAACCACCGTTCACCATTCTACAATCCGAGAAACCATCGCCACAGCCTAGCTCTACAGTGCGCGACATGGAAACTTCGATTTACGATTCATGGCTCGTATTTTCGCGGCTAGAAATAAGGTTTTACGATGCCGATGGGATGGGAGACGAGAATATTGCGGAGAGCCGGGTAGGTACCGTTCGAACATGTGCTGATGCATAATTTAATTGGCGCGGAACAAGAATCGGGTCTTCCGATTGGGAAGTGAAGTACTGAGCAATACGATTGATAGATCTCGGTGTAGAGACTTTTGAGGCGTTAAGGCGGGAGCTACGACATTGGTCAGAAACTCTTTGCGAGTCAGATACATAATCTTAGCCGGCGTGGCCGTGTAGATGAGACATCAAGGAGACGGTTGCGATAAGAACTCGAAGTAAGTGTGACGAACAGCGCTGAACAGATCCGAGATAGCCCTTGGGATGCCACAAATCCTTGTATATCGCCTTTAGCGGTAGATCTATGGATATATTGCGCATTTATTTTTGAAGTAGTACAGCCGTTCAAAGTTTATCATCAAAAAGGGTATGCTTCGAACTCCAGAACCAATCTTGGGCCGTTGCGCTCTATCAAGTTATAGAAGCTTAGTGTTCGAGATCTTGAACAATCAGTAACATGCTTCCGGGCTTGCTTCTTACCAAACTCACGTAATCTGAAGACTTCTTTGAACACTGTTCAGCAATACCACTCGATTTAAGTGGTATGAAGCGTACACCGGCCAAGACAGTCCGGCTTCTAGTTTTCGAGATGAAAACGTGATTCGCTTGACCATGGCGGCATGTGGAGTCCGGTCGTGGCCAAAGACCAAGATTTGTATTCTGGACTCCTGTCGTCGATGCGTCGACGACTCTATCTGTGGCCGATAACTCCATAGGCCGTATGTCTCCTCCAGTAGCACTATGCACTAGTCGCGCCTGTTCACCTCGGTAGACTAAATTATCACTATGTAGTGGAGGTTGCGTTCGATGACGTTGAAAGCGATGGTAACAGGGCTTCCGGAAGTAGGGTAATGTATGCGGGACAAGACGTTGTCCGAGGTACAATCACGACCTGTTTTTACCTCATGACAGGTGGATAAAAGGACACTACAAACACGAGGACATTTTCACGTAAGTTATGTGGTAAGACTGTGGCTGATGGCGGCGTGCGTGGAAGAACTTGGTGCAGCAACCTGCTGAATAGGGAGGCGGTTGAATTCCAACGATGACTATCGACTGCGCTGAATAGAATCAAAGCCTTCTGTGCCTTTTCCCCACTGCTTCTCGGCAGTAGTAAGCTCTCTTATGGCAGCCAAGAAGGCCATCAGACCCGAAACCCAGTCTGCAATGTAGCAATTTCATGCGTTGTGGCAGTAAGCTCTCGTATACCAAAAAGGCTGTCGGGCCCGAATTCCAGTCAGCCATGCAGCTACTCATTGATATAAAAGGAAAACCCACAGCCAAGAAGATGAAGGCGCCAAATAAGGAGACTACGTTCTTGACCCAGAATTCATCCAGTGTCAAGTTCCAATATCCACCTCATACACAAGTCTCAACAATCTGATATAGTGCTCATGGCTGTCCTAAGTAAGCCTATGCTTGCGGCTCTTGCAGCACTATTCGTGGCGCTCATGGCGCGTGCGGCTCCTGTCCCTGTTGAGCGGCGCGAACTCGGCATTAAGACTGTAATCGAAGGCAAAGGTACAGGCATGAAACCTAGGCTCCTCTTCGCTCGATGCTAATCAGAGCAAGTCCACTACATCTGGGAGATCGATGCCGCCGAAGAGCAGCGCCTCTCTCAACTTCTCGATACAGACTTCTCCCGTTTCGGTATACATGGCACCCGCCTTGACGGCCCGAAACTTCAGTGCTACGTGTGCGACAAGCTCTCAGGATTTGACGACTTTGTTCATAATGCTCTGGCAGACGGTGTGCACTCCAAAGACTTTATCATAAAGGTCATGGAGACAAAAAGAGATGAAAATCCAAGTCCGCCTCACGAATTGAGATGCATGAATTGCAATATCCCGTACAGGGAGAAAAGATCAACCGCTGGGCTGCTTGATCCTGTCAAAGACTTGGCGAAGCGTGGGTGGGCTGAAAATTTTGGTTGGACCTATGAGAAAAGGTCTCTTGTCGAGGATGAAGCTTCTCCGCACGAGGATCCCGTAGCTAAACGCGGGTGGGCTGAAAATTTTGGTTGGACCTATGAGAAGAGGTCTGACATCGAGGTTTCGGCTATAAAGAGAGAGAACGAGGATCCGGTTGCTAAACGTGGGTGGGCTGGGACGAACTTTGGTTGGACCTATGATAAGAGGGCCGATGAGCCCAGCTACCAAGCGGAAGGATGAATATTCGCCCATTGAACGTGGGTGTATTTAGAAAGTCGACCATGCCGGCTTGGACTCGGTGGTACTGAAGTGAAGGTCAACTTAACGGAAGGGAGTTTGACAGTTTAGAATCCGTGTGAGCAGCTCGGTGTATACACTTTCGTTTGTGCTTATAGTCTTGAGCTTTACCAAGCCAACTTCTTAGACTGGCAGCATGTAGGCCAGGGTGCACGCCAATGTTAT
The DNA here is from genome assembly GCA_963971245.1 of Cladonia rubrotincta. Classification (NCBI taxonomy): domain Eukaryota; kingdom Fungi; phylum Ascomycota; class Lecanoromycetes; order Lecanorales; family Cladoniaceae; genus Cladonia; species Cladonia rubrotincta. Next base: position 23,286 of record OZ020212.1, read on the forward strand.
GTTTTTCTCCTTCTTATAAGTTTTTCTGGTCAAGCTAGCCAAGTCGAATGAGTTGGCCATCTTTATTCAGATCTATGTAGTGTTTGCGAAGCCAATCCTTCGACTATTTGGACCAAAAATGGCCCTCTCGCCGCACAGATCTTCTCTACAGATGCTTCCACATCTCACAGATTTTGGGGGTTCCAGCTCGGAGGGGGTAGAAAAAGTTCCGGAAGGGTAGAAATTTTTAGCGCCGGCAATCTCAGCATGGGTAGAGTTACTCACGGGGTAAGAAAATCCATTTTTGGGTGGCATATGTTAAGCCTACTTAGGGACTTTTAGATCCCACCTCTAATATTTAGCGACCCCACCCCTAATGTCTAGGGACTCTATCCCTAGAATATTAGTATATGCTGAATATGCTCAGCATATGCTAGGCCCACTTAAGGACTTTGAGGGACCTTACCCTCAATATTTACGGACCTTATCCCTAATATTTGTGGACTCCACCCTTAAAATATTCGTATATACTGAGTATGTACTCAGCATATACTCAGCATATGCGATTAGCTTATGTAGGGTAGAACTTCTTTTTTCTACCCCCGCCGAACGCTCTACCCCTCCGGAACTTTTTTCTACCCCCTCCGAGCTGTAAGCCCAAGATTTTGTCAAATGACTGGTTAGAGCGACCCCATCGCTAATCGCGATAAATGAACCAAGCTAAGATTCTGGTCAGCAAGAAGAACAACGAAAGAGAGCCTACGTCAGCTCGGTATCAGTCTCGACCAATATCTGAATAAAGAAACACTGTATATCTACCGAACTAGATTTGAAGCTCGCAGTTGGACATCAAAGGCTAGTAAAAAATCTCTGGTTACAGGGGAGCCTAAGCAGTCCTGGTGTTAGAGGAGGATCAGCTGCCCCATCATTAGCTTGCCACCATCAGATATTATCGTGTACCGTTTTAGCCCCATCAAGTATATTAGGAGCGACCTCCATAGATTCTAGCACCTCAGGCGAGGCATTATCACCTTCGACACCTGGCCAGACTTACCGTAAGTTAGGTATTCAACCCTAAGTACACAATAGAATTAAGCCCGCACCGGATGGAACCCGACCCGTTGCACAGCCAATAGCGAGCCCTAACCCCAGCAACATCCCCCAAATAAAGGCCTTGGGATCTAGCTCCCTGTAAATGGCCGCTTAGACTCCCTAAGTCCCCGGCATAGTCTAGGGGACCGGTGCCGTGTTAGGGTTAGGATTTGCTAAGGACTACTTGGCGTAAATCAAGGCTTTTAGTGTCAGGGTAAAGGTAAGGTACTCTGTATTAAATATTGATATTGCCTGATTTAGAAGGACTTCGTAAGACTATGGTTGAATAAGAAGCTGCTGACATATTTTTTAAAAATAAATGTGAGGTACAATCATCTATTCCACACAAGAATCGCGCTACCACGAAGTTGTTATAGGCACGATGTGGTGACGCCGAAACTGAGGGCGGAACTGCCCGGTAGAAAATCCCACCCCAGGCCCCATCACTATAAATAGTTATGCAAAGAAAGCTTCACAGTACAGAGGTAATTTAGTTTACGATTCTGCAAAGCATAGGAAATGGAGCAGCACTAGATCTTGTCGATCACTCAGAGCTGAACAGTATTCGACCCGAAGCGACTCGCATGAAAGTAATGAGAATATGCTATTCTAAGCCTGGTGCTACATTGTTGATAGCTCATGATGTTGTCGCGTTCGCTGCACTCCCCTAGAGAGGAACGTCGCAGGCAAGCACGACAACATCAAACATCACAAGCATCAATGCGTCTACGTCTCTGATTGATTTTGAGCGTCATGTTCCGCACGAAAGCGCTGATGCTTTTATATTTCCAACGAGTTTTTTCAGCTGGTCTAGTGTGAGCAGATTTGCGCGTGTTTCGTACGTAGTCCGAAGCTTTCACGGAACAGAGCGTTACTATTCATGGACCTTGTTGGTATCAGACAACCCTGGAAGAGAAACGCTCTCAAACTTTCTCATGCCAAGCTGAGGTGGACTCCAAAGGTACTTAGATTCCCTATTAGTATGATATGAGCAAATTCGAGCGTGTTACCAGCTGCTGATCTGGGAAATCCAACCGTCATCTGCCCAGCATATACGGGCACATCGTCGACATATCCTAGCCTACAAGACATTTACATCTCACCGAATACCGCAGATACGACAATGACTGCATAGACGGCGCTCCGACAATACCTTACACTAGTGGCTTACACAGAGCAGAAGATCAACAATCCAGGCTCACACCAGATCTGAGACAATGTGCGGCGCAGATCAACCTTCCCAGAACGGGGCCGTGGCCGTCATTCATCGCGCCGTGTCCTCGCAGAGCATCCGGCTCCTTTTCCGAAACCCCACGCATCCTAGCACAGCCAATACAGTCGTGAGCTACGAGACGGGAGTTGACTACGATCTAGGAGCCCGCCAAGATCCTCAACAGCCCATGCCAAATTTCATCTTGCAGATACAGTATGTAATGCCGAACCTATGAGATAGAAATACATCCAATAATCTCGCTAATCCCAATACCGCTTGTCTCTTCAGTCAGCATGGTGACCTCACCGCCCCGGACAAAGATGCAGCTGTCGTACCAATCTGCCTCAAGACCATAAAAGGTCAAAACGCTCATGAAGTGGAGCTAGACACGAGGCTCGACCTGTTTGTCGGGGGCAAGGGCGTCGTTGGCCGCATGGTGTCTGTTCTGAACGGGAAAGAGAAGCTTGGAGACGGAGTAATCGGCTGGAATTGAAAGCAAGCTTCATGGTCATCAGATAGTTATAGGGATCAGCTTCTATGCTCGCGAGAGCAAGCCCAAGGGATCTTTAAGATACTACTGATAATTGTGCAATTGAATATTGAGCGGAGTTTCTCCCTCCGGCTAACAACATCTCCCCCCTACGCATGATGCTTCTCAGAACTTGCTCCTCGCAACTTTCATTGTACTTATACGCAGCAAGCAGCATTACTGGACACGGCACTGGTTTCGGAAGTTAGAGTCATGACCCAGACTGAGAACACAGTTAGGGACTCACTTATTCGTGACGCCAGTGTCTTCCCATGAGAATACGAACGAGCCAATGAAAGCTCCAACGAGTATGCTCATTAAGATATAAGCGTTGTAGTACATAGCCAGAAGCATTATAGTGTATGCAACGGCTAGTTGCAGCGTATATATCAAAGCGCGGACAGCCTGTTGCGGAGCAGTTAGTAGGTGGCCTGTATGTCCCGAAGGCACGAAGGCAACGGTAATGACTTTGCCCCATCGAAGAGTCATGGAATAGCTGAGTGCGGAGGGTCTTCGTTGACATAGCCATCATCTCCGCTTTCATTTCGGACTTTACGTTGCTGCGCCTGCTGAGAGATAAAACGATCATATTGGCGTTGAAGGCGACGTAATAATTCGAGTAGCAGGACCAATCCAACAACGCCGAGGCAGGATCCGAAGAACATGACAATGGAACTGATGTGCCATGTTGTTGAGAGAAAGCATGCGTCAAGGGTGTACCAGTTCCAATACATCTAAATAGGACCTATTAGTGTTCTTTACCTAAACTTAGATTTTGCTGCTCTGGGTTGCGGACCGATGACTTGCACGAACTCGGCTCACCCATGCTTATGTCTGGCATGTTCATGGCTGCATTCAACCGTTGCTAATGGCTTCGAAAACAGCGTCTCGAGGGTAGATTGCTCATGAAAAGAAGCAAGACTGCTGCTATTGACCCCTTGAAGTGCTTTCGCCCTCGAATATACAGCTCGCAGAGTTCCCTAAGCCCACAACTTATTGGCTCGTAAGCCTCTGTACCGTAAACAAGTTGTTGTTTTTGTATTGCTTGATGTGCTAGCAGGCACGAGCAGGCGAGGAACAGTCTAAGAACCGATGATCAAGAATATTTTTATCGCTGCCCGAGGAATTGGGGGTGAGGAAGATGGCACCGCGCAGTTTGCGCAAGTTTTCGGCTTTGACGTTGACTAGACCGGATACAGGCAAATGAATGCTAACCATCTCGTACTCCAACCAAATTCCCATTAGTCCTCCAATCCAAGCGAGTTGATGAGATCCGGGCCAGTTTCACAGTAGAACTCGTGTTTCGGAGCACTCATTCAGTACCCCTAGTTCCACACCTAGGAGGTTAAGGCCCGCAATGATTGCAAATTTTGGAAACATCCTAAATGGGAGCCTTTAGTGAATCCCTCGCCATGCGGCGATCGGGCTGAGCGAACCCGTCGAGCTCAGTATATAGGCAAATGGCACATTATCGTAAATCATGCTCCAGAGCCAAGATCCAAACTCCGCTGCATTCATACAGCCTATACTGTATTATAATGACGGCTTATCATTTTCGAATTTGTCGACTTGAACTAGTCCCGTATCCAAGCATTGTCTACGCATGAGAACCACAATATGACTTCTGGCAAGGTTGATATTCTGGTCTGGGAGACCGCACTTCTATCAAAGCAGGCGGCAGGCCTACTGGTCGAATCGGATCATCTGGAAACTTGTTTGAGGTTCAATCTGCCCCATTATCATCTACTGAGGCGGCTAAGAATCACTGACCGAAGCTCCTATATCGTGCCCTCATTGACTTAGAAGTTCTATTCGAGCATTGGAGCTAACATTGCGACTCTCGAACGGCCAGCCCTAGGACAACAATCGAAAGAATTCTCCTTCTTCCATTGTCTGGATCTCTTTACAAAGATGCAAAGCCTTAATTTCCCTACTCCCACAGAGGTAATCAATTTGTATAACAATGCCAAGCCCAATAGAGCAGACCGTCTTACATTGAAGTCTACGGCTCTATGTCAAGTCGAGTGCGTCATATCAGTGAACAAGGCAGCACATTAAAGAGATCTTTAGGTGAAGGAATATTGCCAGGCAAAAGACAAGCTGTTGGACCATGTTAATTGGAGAACCTGTCATGTTGAACGAGTCTGACAAAGGTCAGCACCACTCAAGAGGAGTATAGCGCTGCCAGTCGGAAATATCTTCTGATATGACGCGCAGGGAACGCGCCAGTGGGACAAGTTACCAGCGCTAGGGAGATTGTTTTTCCATCCCGAAGACCTAATAAATTCCATCTATGAACAAAGCGAACCACTAACCAAGAAAGGGACCAACTTGAACCATCTATCCTGTGTAGGCCTCTTTGGCTGACTTCAGATCCACTAGCCATGATGTGCCTGCCTGCGACGGAACCGGAGTTTCATACCCGGCTTATTCGACAGCATTGGACGTCAATCGCCGAGCCTGCGACTGAAGCATCATACGTCGAGCTAAGTATTGATTGACTTAGCTCTGGCTCATCGCTCACATCTTGAAGCCGAATAGTGGCATTGGAATGATAGGACACCATCGCCGAACTGGACGGATTCACATAGTACAGATTGCCTGAGAATGAGCGAGGATACTTCTACAATAGCAGGGATGTTCACAAAAATGGTTGACGGGGCTATGACATGATGAGCTGTACGATAAGGACGCATGTTCTACCTAGTTCAGCCTGAGAGACCTAAACGTTCGTCCATTCTGAAACGAAGAGCATACGGCAAGCGGCAAGAGTTGATTGGAGCTTCACAACGCGATGACGGAATGCCGTCCAGCTACAGTCGTGCTACATAAGGCTTGCTTCTCTATGTTAGGAAAGCATGCATGAGTCACTGGTTGTGCGCTGGGAAAATTGGCGAAGCCTGGGCATTCACATTTCTACGTCGAGGCCCCATTGCCCTGAATACACTTGTTCTACGCGGACGTCGAGACCGCTTCGACCTAGACAATACTGTGTGTTTGGGCCTTGATATAACATCTAAAGAGTCAGTCCCGAAAGCGGAGAAGGTTGTGAACAAGCTGGCTAAGGGCCACCTACACGTCCTCGTCAATAATCCTCATATTCACTATACCATGACTGCACTCGATACAGATTTCAAGATGGTTGCAGCCGTGTTTGTGGTGAATGTCTATAGTCCGCCGTATATGCTTACGAGTTGTACCCTTTGCTAGTCAAAGCTCGCACCTACAGTAGATCTAGATTCTCAACAAACAACCCTTCCAAGAAAACATACGTTCCATCACACCTTCCATACAATTTGGACGATCGCGTCTTCCAGCCTAGCTCTAGTCGTGGTCAACGCGCAAACTGACTATTGCGAGGTCATCAAATTGGAACTCGCAGTCAACGACAAAGCACTTGAAACGAAAGGTTTTTATGGTTAGAGCAGCGACTATGTCATCACGCCCTAAGCATCATAAGACAACGCCTTATGACTACAATCCAGCCAAGAACTCACTCAGCGAATCATCCACCACCAAGCACAGGACATCCACGAGTGGAGAATTTAGCCTCCAAATAATCAACCTCAAACAGCGGTCTAGGAGATTATTCATGAGAACCACCAGAACGTCATTAATCCAGTCGTTAACAAGAGTATGCACTCGTATGTCATAACGTAAGCTGGTATCGTTCAATCAGCTAATAACGTCAAAATACTCATAAACGAATCGTACAACACGTCCTCCGGCTTGAGGGACAACCCCGGCAACAACAGGGAAGAAAGGTGCCGCATCGCACCACCAGGAAGAAGAGCTCAAGCGCACAGCGTGACCGAAATATCTTGTGTTGGTACAGCGGGTGATAGCCGTGCAACCCAGGCCGGTCTCAAGACCTGTGTACTTTCTGACGTGATGATGCCAAATAATGTTCCGTGTAGTGAATCGTTTGAGTATTGGATTAACGAAGTGGGAAAGGTGGGGATTGGTGTTACTACATTTCGAGACTTGTGCGCCTGATGTACATGAAATAGTCTAAGCTGTAGTTGATAGATTGCCATTGAAAATTTTAGCAGGCAAATGAAACCTATATCTCTAAACAATGAATCGGCTTCAAGGCCTTCTAGGTTTGACACAGGAGCTCTCTTATAAGGGATTAAACCCTAAGTCTTCAACAAACATAGGCTTATAAATATCTGCACGACGAACTCAGCCTCCTAGTGTAAATCAATCTATCCACAGCAGCAATTCCTGGAAATCTCAGATCACCTTAACGAACCCAATTTCCACCAACTTCTCAACATCAAGATTCATATTCACAACTCTGCTACCCGTATTACTTCTCAACCACAGGAACATAGCCAGCGCAATTCTGCGAGGCCAGGCCGCAGGACTTTTCGGATCCGCGATCCGCATCTGCTCCTTGCCTACGATATTCACAACCAGGTCACGGTAAGCCGCCTCCAAATGGGCAAGACTTTCGCGAGTGACTGCTTGCTGAACACGAGGATTCTCAGGTGTAAGAGCGGCGGCCGTATGGGTAGTTGGGCTGATAGACGACGATGCGGATCCATCAAAGCTTTCATCGAAAGAGAGACCACTGGTTTCAACACCCTCGCGAATGATGAACTTGCGGAGGTTCTCATAGATTGTTGGTCCGAGATCGCTTCCCAGAATGTCGTCTCTATAGCCGTGGCGAACAGTGATGCGGTACATGTGCTGTAAAGCCATACCTGGGCCGGCAAGAGGGAAGCAGCGGGAGACCGAGAACCTATCCTCGGGAGCTACAGTTGGGCAGGACAGTGGCCTAATATGGAAGAAAACGGTCACAGCCGGTGCGGCCTGGAACTTCTGCAAGAAGTGGATAAAGACAACTGGCGTGCCATTCGGACTGCCAGTCTTATCAAAGAAGACGCCTAGGCCACGAACACTAGAGACCGGTCCTCCGCCTAAGGCTGGCGTAAGACGCAAAATGGGTGGTGATGCTTCCTTTTCTTGCTCGACGGGACGCTCGGTCAGGAGATGTGAAGGTGGAACGCGGTCCTCAGCTTCAGCTCGCCACTGGTTCTCTTTCCCGTAGCGCCACAGAATGAAGATGCTTGACAAGATCAGGGCCAGGCCTATCGTGAACCAAGCTCCGTTTGGTACTTTGGTTAGGGCCGAGGTTAGGTAAAGACCATCCAGGGTGCCAAAAAATAAGAAACCAGCCAAAACAAGAAGAATTGGTACTCGCCAAATTACTAAAGCTACCAGAGAGACCATGCAGGTTGTAATGAATGTCACGAGAATGACGCAGACACCGTAGGCCTCCCCAAGTTTGGTAGTCTATCAGTCCAGAATTAGCGACGAATGATAACAAACCGTGCTCAGGAGACGAGGCTTACGTTGCTGTACGCAGCAGTCACACAGACTGTTCCAATCATAAGAAGCCAATTTACCCATGGGATGTAAATTTGGCCATGGAAGATCCTAGATGTATGCTTTACTTTGATCTGTGGGAAGTATGACAACTTGATGATTTGCGACAAAAGCTACCAAATAATAAGCTTTGTCTCAGTGTTCATACCTCAGAACTTGCTGTTCCTTACCTGGAAAGTAGCTGTGATCATGGTCTGGCTGGCAACGATTGCTGCCAATATGGCGATCACCAAGCTTGGGTAGAACATCCCCGGTGGAACGGAGTTGAAAAAGGGGTTAGAATAGGCACCCTTATTCGAGCTGATGTAGGCCGCTTGGCCGATGTACTAATTATGTATAAGCTAAAGGTTTGTTGAGGTATTGGATATGAGGAGACAAACCGCTAATAAGAGGCAAGGATAGGCAACACACAGCCAAGACAGCTGGATAGCGCTGTAAATTCTTTAGCGGTAGTGCAAGATCTGTAGCCATGCTGGGAGCTTACCGTCGCGAAAAAGCGCCAAGATCGGCAAACAAGGCTTCGACACCAGTAAAAGCCAGCAGAATGCCTCCAAGGGACTTCCATCCATCGCTTTTGTTTCGTTCAAAAAAGTCGATAGCGTAGTAAGGGTTGAATGCTTTCAGTACAGAATGATCAAAGTGAACAATATTCTAGGAAAGTCAGCCAAAACTCTCAATTACGGGATTAGAGACTTACATAGATGCCGAAGGCAAGGTTGAATATGAGCCAGATGATAACGATTGGGGCGAAGGAGCTGCCGATTTTGGATGTGCCAAGGGGCTGTATCAAGAAAAGACATATTAGAATACCACAAGACGCCCCAATTATGGTTGATGAGGTGATATTCGGCACAACGACTTCCAATCTAAGGATAAATTAGCGATCAGACCATATTTGTGAGCTATAGAACGGGATTCTTCAGATGCCAAACGCGCCGTATATGCTGTGCTTCAAGTATATATGTGATGGTGTTTAATGATAAAAACAGCAAACACTTACCCTTGGATAGCACCTAGGACGGACTGAGCAGGTGTAAGAACGCCATCTGTACGCTCATTAATCTTCAATCCGTCCTACTTTCACGAGGATCTGGAAAAGCTTACCTGACATTATCAGGGACACTCCCAGAACACCGACAAGCTTGAGGAGAAATTTCATAGCACGACTACGTTCCATGATGTTTCTCGCAGCTTTGCTGCCAGTCTTCAGTTCAGATGTCCGGACTCTTTCCATCCTAATCGATCTTTCTTCTCTTGGGTCTCGGCGAGCTATGTTTGCCTGGACCAAGGTTCAGTCAGATACAACGTTATGGACAGAATAGAGCACTCACATAACGGGACAGTAAAGAGTAGACAGCAAAGGTTCCACCTTCACCTTCATCATCGGCCCTCAGGACTATAAGGACATATTTCACAGTAACTATAAGTGTCAATGTCCAGATGATGAGAGACAGGGCGCCGAGGAGATCCTGGTGGCTAGGTTCTGAGGTGAAGGTGGATGAGTAGACATAAAGTGGACTTGTGCCGATGTCACCGTAAATAACGCCGATCGACTGATAGGCTAGCCTGGATAAGTTTTTAGATCAGTATTACTGCCAGTCTTATATGTGTATAGCATACCATAGTAGGTATTTGCCGTGGAAATTCTGACGAAGAGTCAGTTGCTTGATTAGGCTGAACGAGAGCGTAGTTGTCCTACTTGTCGCTTCTTCAAGTCTCTCTCATCCTTTTCATCCTCTCCGACTTCCTTCTCTGACACACTATAGTGCTTCAAAGAATTGGATCGGTGATGCGCATAGGCGTCAGACGGGGTGCGACCGAGAGCCTCATCGGCAATTTTGACACGATCACGGGTGATAGCTTCTTCGGGAGCTCGAACTTCTCCCGTGTCCGGAGACATGGGAGGCAGTAAATTCATTGCTTATATGTTGGTCTGTCTGCCAAAGAGTACAAGATGCGAAAATTTTTGAGAGCAATTGCAGACGGGAGGGAAAAAAAGGAACAAAGGAAGATAAACAGTAGAACGGGTGGTGGGGACCTTATAGCTGAAGATCAGAGGCCGGGCCCAAGTCCAGGTCCAGCCTTTGTGGTCCCGGACAGAGACCGTCATGGCTTCTGTGGCAGCCCTCGTGTTCTTTTTATTGCTCATTCAACCAATCACGATGATAAGCTGACTGCGCCCCTTCAAGGCTATCACTTATCAAGGATGAATGCCGGTTGCAACCAGCCCTGGACCCAATCTAGTAAGCCTAGGCTAATGCAATAGGTAATTTGTCTGGGACCGGGCTGGCACGAGACAGGGTGGGGTAAGACGGGAGTTCAACTTGCCCACAAAAATCCCGCAAACCTCGCTTGCCTGCGGGCCCCCACGCCGCCAGATCTGCCTGTAGACCTGTTGATCGAATGACTATACTGTGACAGGCACAGTGATTGACATTGACCTGACAACTGCCGGTCTCAAGATGATGCAGGATAGTGATAAAGGGGATTGTGGAATGCATTCTGAAGGGGAAACTGACTGCGACCGGTACGTCGTGGCATTTTATGCCGCTAATGCAACCAAGCTTAATTGGGCGGGAAGACTAACGTTAGCCGGCGATGGCGGCCCGTTGCGATTACTTTGGGGGCTCTTTAGCGCTGATTACCGCCAATTAGCGCCAGGACGACCAGAAAGGAGGCTATAACGACTACAAAGGAGGCTCCCATCATTTCCAAACGACAGAAGAGGGATAAGTCCAATCACGCACCCCCCCACTTCAATGGCCCGAGCATCTCCTGCATGCTCCCTCTGACCTATCGTAACCTCTTGTAGGCGACTTCTTCGACAACCTCTTGTAGGCGACTTCTTCGACAACCTCGCCACCACTCCCGAGATCGAAGGATTCCCACTGAATCTACCATTTCTAGCCATGCGCGAACTCTGATTCCGTTGCAGAATACGATTTATCTATTGCGGTGGTCCTGATGGACTAAGGACGTGGCAACGACACTAGGCCTTCGTTGTCCAACGCAAAATGTGAGCCATCCCTAGCGGCGAGTTGACTATCTCGGCAAATAAATCCATGACCTCGGTAGACTGTTTCACTGGTTCACCAACACTCAAACCTTGTGGCCGTCCCTACTGGGAATCGACCATCTTCATCCAGTTCTTAGACCTTGGCAGGAACCGGCTCCGCTCCTCCGTGCTTACGTTCATTGCACATATGATACTAGCTGCTGACTACTATTGGTGGAGTATTAGATAGTGGAACACGGGTCCGCAAATATTGGCGTGGAAAATCGGTGTGACATGTCCCACCATTTGATGCTACACCGATAGTGCGTAAGAGTAGGCAAAAGCTTTGTAACTTTAAACACGAGGGTCTAAGGTAAGGGCTTTGAAAGATTATTTTATCATTTGCCTTTGCATGTAGAATTACTGTGGGCCCATCGCTTCAGTCCCAGATGCTCGTTAAATTAGCCAACCAACTCCCGAGAACATTCAACTCAGAGTCCTAGCAAACCGCCGTTGTTAAAACACTTCTTTTACCGAGATTTGCGTTAATTCTTCCTTATTCATTCCTGCCCTATCGTACCAGCTTGGATCACCAGTATGCTTGCTTTCAGATGATTCGTGATCATAGCCTCAGCAATGTTGCCTAGACTTCGTGCCAGCTCATCTCCTGTCGAAATGTGATGACCAGAAATGGCAGTGCGCGTCCTCTGATGCCTACCGACAACGACTAGATCTCCGGCGCTTTCTGAAGAGAGGCCAACTTCAGCTCTAGCTTGCTCTACGCTATCGCGCAGTGGCTGTGCAGTTTCGATGGAATTGAACAGGACCCGATCTCGTAGATCCGCAGCAAGAGAGTCGGACATGGCTGCGAAGAAGGCCTGGTCCTGGCTACTGATTATCTCTTGTGAACTCGTGGTGACAAGCTTTCCGGGATCTCTGTTGCCACTTTCGATGTGTTCTTTTATTTCATCAGCTGGCTGACTAACCCGATCAGTGCTTTTCACGTGAACAATAGTCGCTGTCACGTTAGGGTTCCTCGCCAGCCTCAGCACGAAACGCAAAGCAACACGATCATCGAGGCCACCTATAAAGGGTAAGAATATATGGTGGCTTTGATCCACCAGTGGAGCAGTCGCAAGTATAGGGTTACTCCTTATACTGAATTTTGTTGGCGCCCGATGTAGAGCTTGGGTGCCTTCCTTTGGCAACGCACCAAAACCATTGTTAATCAAAATTGCCGCATTGCAAGTAATCGTGTCCAAAAACTTGGTAACGAATTGGTTATAGGAGCTGTTGCTGAAGGCACTTTGGGTTACATCCATTATGTTCGCTGTGACTTCTTCGGAGAAGCTGCCAGTCTCGCTCCATGGGAGTAAAATCATATCAGAATTCCGCTCAGATGCTCGCTCGCTCAGTATCTCGTAATAAGATCCCTCGGTAACAAGCTGTATCTCGCCGGAAACAGCAACATTGTTCAGTTGGCCGAAAGTATGGAATGCATTTACCACAGGGTCTCTGGTAGACAGATCGTCAAGTTCCGAATCTTTCATCACCGAGGACAGACGTTCGGTGAGTTCAAGCATGCGCAGACCGTGGACTTCGAGAGGCCTCGCCACCGGACGATGACCGTACGTCTCAACACCCTTTTCTTTCTTGCTAGGATGGACCGCATTAGATCCCGTTGTGCTCGTTTTCTCTCCACCAAGCAAAGCTACAAAAGTGAACACACTGGGCAGACTGTCCAAGCGAAGGCTGACGAGGAGCCTCATAATTTCGCTTTGGTCCTTTTCTGTTGTAGAACCAGTTTCGCCCTCCCATGGGTCCGTTGGTGCTGAGCGACTACCATCCCACTCGATTTCCCCGCGCTTCCACGCTGCTAGCTTCTTCTGATACCATGGTGGGAACAGTGCCGATGTCAGAGGTGTTGTGGCAAAGGTTGTGACCAGAGCCATCACAACAAAGATGGTGAAGGTCCGTTGACTGAGGATCTTGGCTTGATATCCGATGTTCTGCGACAGTTAGATGGATGCTAATTCATACCTAGGGTCGGATAATTACCAGCACGATCAGCTCAATCAAGCCCTTGCAGCTCATCATAATACCGATTGTGAAACTTTCCCGCCATACCAGCTTATTCATCCGAGCAGCCAGAGTTCCTCCAGCCACTTTCCCGACAAAAGCCACGGCGATGACACCAACCACGTATGCCCACGTAATACCATTGTCAAGAAGGGCGATGTTCGTGCTCAAGCCGGAGAGCGCGAAATAGAGAGGGAGGAAGAAGACGGCGACGAGATCCTCAATTTTCTCTGTGAGCTTTATGGCGAACCCTCCTTGATGCGGACATATTAGACCCATCAGGAAGGCCCCAAAGATGGGATGGATTCCAATAATGCCTGTGAAGAAGGCCGAGCCAAAAGTCATTAGAACAGTCAAAGCCACAACGGATTGTGTTGGGCCATTGTGTAGGCTTCCCGTGCGTTTCAGAATCCAGATAAAGGCCGGCCGGATGGCGTAAACGAGCAATAGCACATAGGCGACAGCGGTCAATAGGACGTACAGTGCTGTTATGCCAGCGCCAGCATTAACAAGCGCGACGCATAACGCCAGAAGGACCCATCCAACAACATCATTTCCGACACCTGCCGAGAGCACCACGATGCCAACTTGGGTTTGTAGTAACTTGAGCTCGGTCAATATCCTGCAGAGTACTGGGAAAGCCTACGTAGTGTTAGCAGTCGATGTGTGATGTAGGTGTAGGGTAGATCACCTACAGTAATAGCCATAGCAACACCAACGAACAGTCCATATGTTCCAAATGAGATTGGCACCAAGCCGGAATCCTCGCGGAACTGGTGGTAGAGACCATACGCGATGCCCCAACCCAATCCAAAGGGTATAGCCATGCCCGCAGCGCCGACACTCAGGGCAATTCGCCAATTCGCCGCGAGCAGTCGTAGATCGACCTCAAGCCCCACAAGGAAGAGGAAGAGGATCAGGCCTACATTGGCGGCCATTGAGAGCGCAGGCATGGAAAGAGATGGGAAGATAGCATCTGTAAAGCCGGGGATGCGTCCAAACACTGATGGACCCAGCAATATTCCACCAATGACCTCTGCAATAACTCTTGGCTGCCTAATCTTGGAGAGGGGAAAGTGGAGGAGACGGCAGAAGATAATAATGATGCCAGCCTGTAGTGAAGTACGGTCAGTCAATGGCCCGAAATAAAGAAAGCTGGGGGTTTTGGAATTTGCATACCTGTATGATAAAGGTTATGATTGGGTTGCTGGGATTGTATTTGGATGGGTTCATGCCCTCAAGGATGCCTCCTTGGTTCGGCGCTCTGACAACCATGGTGATGGTGGTCGACAATTGCTGCTCGAAGATGGTAAATGCTGTAGTGCTTGGTAAGGATTGAGGACAAGCAAGGGCGTTTGGAGGGCTGCGAGACTGGGAGTTGAAGACGATGCCGGGTGGTTGCAAGGCTTGGCCGTCCGTATGTCAGGTGTGGGGAGTGCGGCCGAGAATGTAGAACTAAGGATATTATCAGGCTGTCACATGCATATATTGATGATTATGCGCTGTCAGCTGACCCATTCATTGATTCACGAAGCAGTAGCAGCCAAGAGGAGGCTGGGAGAACAAAGGATGTGTCTGTCCACCGTGCCCCTCCACTTCCATTTCCAGGCAACCACCTTTCGCCTTGGACCACAATCCGCTTGCATCGCAAAGCGCATCCTTGTTAGGATTTAAGTGGGCCCAAGCCAACAAAGAGTATCGGTGGGAAGGTGGGAAGAGGGTAAGAGAAGGCGCGGCGCCATTGTCATGTTCTAGACCAAATCGTCTGCAGTCAGCAGCAACAATAACAGCAGCCGATTGGCTGAAACCCTATCATAGTACTTCTAGTAAGGATATCTTAGCGATAGCGGGGATTTTGAGCTGATGCAGAGCGGGAGCACACAGGCAACATTACTGCTCACTATGTGAAGCACATGTTACAGCCTGTAAGCTGTGGTGGACATGGAGACCAGTCAACCCTCTGTGGGTGACAGAAGATGTGGTGGCTAATCCCAGAGGATAAGCTGGGGGCCAAAGAAAACTCCTCCAGGGACCAAGTCTCTCGCTTAGGCGATCAACTCCAGGGCACCTAGCGCTAGGGACTCTGTGTCAGCCCTATAGGGCTACACGTCTGCTAGGTCTACGGTTGGGATGTGGACCCTTCCAAGTGCTTGCAGGAAGTACCAGTATCATAGTAATGCCATTGAGATAGTAGCTTAGAATCTCTATACAATTCAATCGTTTACCTTCGACTAAGGTGGGTTGATTACCAACTATATGACCAATCGACAATCCCTACCATCACTGATTGTTGCGTCAGTCCCTCAAGACGGGTCAAGCACTCCCCTTCTGAGCCCCCAGTTGCGGAGTCAGCACGGCTAACTCGCTAGGGGTGTAGCCGGGGGGTTGTTTGTCTGAGGGACTGAGAGATTGCATCATTCTCTCTATTAGTAGAAGCATCAGGGGAGCCAGAGAGCCTGAAAGGCTTGCACAACATAAAGTAGAGGCTTCGGTGTCCGAAATTGTCTTACGTTTGTTCATGTACAGGACGCTAACAACGGAACGTTCAGGCAGTGTTGGATGGTAATTCGAAAGCTGTGGCCCTTCCATGGCCATTACGGTCTCTTGTGAGTTCATGCCTGGTCCTTGTTCTCTCACGAGCCCATAGTAGGCTTGTACTACGCATAATCAGGCGGTCTGACTAGGAAGTAGGTGAATTTTAAGACTTCGGATGGAAAGGTATGCAATCTAAAAAGCTCTAGAGGTCAAGCCACTGTTGCCAACAGGCAATGTCTGTGTGGCACCATGTGAGGAAAGGACTAATTACCTAAAGCCGTCATGTCTATTCGATCTGAAGATATTTCTTTAGGCAAAGTACAGAGTCAATTCACCATACATTCTTGTGAAGAAGGGTTGGAGGAAGTTGGGCACCCAATTCCTTTCACTTTTCAGTTGATTTTCTGATAGAACTACAGCCAAATCTCTGTTGAAGAGATGCTGAATACACCTAGACATTGGAGACTTGGACCGTCTGTTGAAGAAGTGCTCGTTCCAAATACGAATTACGCCCTGGTAGTAAAGACTGTGAATTTAGGCCTAAGACCTGTACATCCTCGCTGCAAACTGAGATATCCCAAACATAAGCGACGCGGTGGTGGATTATCAAAGACCATGCCAAGCACGGAAACTGTTTTCCGACCAGTCAGAAGAAGTCTCAAGCACCACAGCGCTCTGATACCCAAGCGTATCGTGCCTTGATCAAGGCTTTCCCGAGCCAAAGGGGCGCTGGGAGCCTCTTCAGGGCCGTATTCTAGAGCATGAACAAAGCCACGCGACTATGACATAGTCCGGATCCCCAAGCCAGACAACCCCTATGCCGCAATTACCAGTCTGGCGTAGGGTCATAAAGGCTTTTAGCAAGGCCATCCAGGCCATGCTTGTAGTTGGGCTGTGTTCAAGCTGTATGAATATGGCCCTGAAAAGGCTGCTAGGGCCTCTCTGGCGAGGCTAGACAAAGTGGGTCACGTTAACTCGTATGGTGTTCTTATGTTACGCAATTGGGGGGGGACACTTTACTGAGTTTCCGATCCATCCCAATTACTCATTTAGGTGCCAAACCCAGGGTCAGCATCACATTCTTAACGACGTAGAGGTTTTTGCCGCTGTCCAACCAAACTCCACCAATGATGGCTTTTAAGGTAGCCGTCATGACTCTAGGAGAGACATTGTAGCCCTGCGATCTATTACGAGAAACGAATCTGTCAAGGCCACGCTGCCTGGCGACCCTGTCAAAATTCGTGTTGACCGGGACCGTTGACAGCAGATTGTTGGTGGTTTCTAAGCATCTTTAGAGTTGCATTTACATTAATTCAACGCTCTACGGACCTCTTGACTCGGTACCTTTGTACCACTCCTCCAGCAGGGCATCCTTCAGTTTGGCATCGTCAACTAACGCCAACCGCATATTGCCGTCTCCGAAGCTACGTGTTCCCACAGAGCTAATCCCATTACCAGTAGCCTGTAGAGCCTCCCAAAGAATCAAAGGTTCAATGAAATGGTAATCAATGGCGGCTTCGACACCGTGGACAGCAATATTCATATCCATTTTGGCTCTGGGAAGACTGTTTCCTAGAATGTGGCAACGAGAATGCTTATCGTCTGGAAGCCTTGTGCAGCCTTTGAAAGCGGATATACCAATGGATGTGATGTGCTCCAAGCTTGGTTTGTGATGCAAATGAAGAGAGTAAGGATGGCCCCCGATGAATGTCTGTGCTTAAGGTATAGAAAAGAAGAGCGGGAGGTTGGGAAGGTTAATGCAGCTAGCGGTGGCGGGCATCTTGTCCTGTCATAGGTGAAATTACTGATAGGACAACCTTTGGTTGCCTAGAGTATCCTGACAGAGTTTCAAGTTCTGCTGCTTGAAAAGGCCGAAGATCAGATAAAGAAGCTTCCCCATATGATCATGTCTAGGGGACAGGATCGGCGCATTTTTGTTCCATCTTGACCAAGAATGACTACATTAGATACCCATATCGTGTACGAATCGCTTCAAAACATAAGTAAGGCTTCTGGCCGATAGGTCCCTACACCGCCCAGCGTAAAAAAGTCGCAGAATGTTGATGCCATGTTTTCACCCGAAGATACGATTCGAGCCTGGGAAGGGACAGGAACAGCATGAGTGCAATACCAAGTCAGGGCCAATTGGTACATATAGAAGCATAGAAATTCCAAGCCTTTCATATTCAAAAGATAAGCTCCAATAGCTTGTCCATATTTATACTATACAAACGATCAAGGTCCTGACATCCGGCGCTTCTTCGTCGGTCCCATCACAGGCATATCTTCTTCCTCATTCCCGTCAAACATGACAAAACCCTCCAATTCCAATATCCTCTCTAGCCTTCTCGCCTTTGACACCAAATCCAATATATCCATTACGTCCTTCACCTTCTTCAGACCGCTATCCAGAAAGACGGCTCCCAAAATAGCCTCGACCGTATCAGCAATAGCCTTCCCACCCACAGGTCCGTATATGAATCTCTCGAGCCCAATCTCGCGTCCCATTTTGTTCAAATTGGCATTCGAACCCACAGCTGTGGCGATATTGCTGAAATTTCCTAGGCTCCATATCAGCTGGAAGAGTATGTAACTTTCATTTCCAGTAAGATCTTACTTTTGTTCGTTTTACTCGGGTACCAATCCTCGGCTAATGCAAGCCGAATTGCAGCATCCCCGACAATGGCAAGCCGCTTATTACCATCTCGTGGGACTGGCTTCCCAGCGGTATCGATCAGGACACTCGAGCCATGCAAAGCCTCCCAGAGCAGGTCCGGATTGTGGAAGCGGTACTGAACAAGCGTCTCTACTGCGTGGATCCTGATGCCTTTCTCACTCAGGGCCATGCCGTTACGAGCGGTCGTCAGATCCGGAGGAACAGCAGACTTGCCCACGCCCTTTGAAGTCCGGCAATCGGAGTGATGCGATAGGCAAGATACTACAAGACTGCCTGAGCTGAGTTCGAAAGCTGCGAGCTATATGACGTTAAATTGCTCTAGTGTCGACCAAAGTGCTATCTCGTACCTTTGCAGAGGGTTGCAGACTCGTAGTTGCATAGGGTGCGGAAGGTGGGATTGCGTTGATTGATTTGGAAGGCACAGCCGTGAAGACGGCTGACTTCATCATCACATCTCCGACATCGCATCGATGGACGATTAGACTAACATTTGAATCTCAGTAATATTCTCAAATCTTGTTGCGAAGTGCTAGTAAGCTAACTTACTTGCGAGGAATTCTGCATGGTGAAGCTCGGATCCCAACAGAGCGCCACAAGATGGACATTACACAATTACTGCTTCAGCGACTCCCGCTTCTGCTTTGAGTGAAGCTTTCGCAACTCCATCTATGGGAAACAGGACTTTCATGGTCTTTGTATCCGCTGCAGAACGCGAATAGTTGTTTGACCTCTGCTGAAAACGTTTGTGGGAACAAACAAAGAACCAGCTACCAATGCGTAGCGAGCCACGATCTACCGCATTAGATCTAGTTTGATGACTGAGAATTTGAACCAGATACGGCTCAGTGCATATGATAGAAATCAAAAAGCATCCTTGAGCACAAACATCTCAGCTCAAACATCTAAGAGCTCGGTTTTCTGGGAGGGGTGAACTGAAAAGTGCATCAAGAAACAAGATGTCACGCCGTCCAGAACGGCTATACGCTGTTGTGGGGCTGATAATGACTGATAAAAGATAGAGATATAAGCATGAATGATATTAAAATCTACCATAAGTGAGGCACGATGCAAACTTTCCAAACATTGAGCAATACAAGTACAATCAAAGCAAGCAAAACCCTTACATCAACAGCCATAACACTGAAGGAGTGTCCAATGTAGACTAAGCAACGCACAATCCTTATCTCATTCCAAAATCGCTGTACTGAACAGACATTTAAGCTTTTCTTCCTCTCA
The DNA here is from genome assembly GCA_963971245.1 of Cladonia rubrotincta. Lineage (NCBI taxonomy): Eukaryota > Fungi > Ascomycota > Lecanoromycetes > Lecanorales > Cladoniaceae > Cladonia > Cladonia rubrotincta. The sequence goes on from OZ020212.1 coordinate 43,015, forward strand.
AATCACAAACAAAGGTCTCCACCCGTTGTCCACGATGAGTGCCACAATCAAAATTCTTACGCAGTAAGGGTACTGCTTTCCTTTGGCGCGCACTGCTTGCCAGAAACAGTGCTGCCCGCTTTTGGAGCTCAACCTTCCTCAGGTGCAGCGGGACTACTTCCTGCATCGGGTGTGCCACCTGCGACAACGCTGCTGCCTGACCCAGGTAGTGCCGCGGTGCTTGACTTGCCTCCTCCCTTTTGGGCTCGACGTTCCACAGGGTCAGCGGGAGCACTTCCTCCCTCGGGTGTGCCACCTGCCTCGGCGCTGCCTGTCTCAGGTGCTGCAGTGCTTGACTTGCCTGGCTTTTGGGCTCGAGGCATCATGTAGACGAAGGATGCATCGAGATCTGGGGCTGCATGAACTTTGAGCAGTGGATCAGCAACCGACATGGGTACTGTGACGCTCACGAAAAGGGCGAGCGCGGCGATGAGGGAGGCGGTGGTGGTTCGGACCATGTTGACGTGGGAATAATGGTCTCGGTGGATGTGGAGACGTTTAGGAATACACAGGTCTTGTGGATCTTGGTGTGCAAATCCTTGAGCTTTAAGTCGTGGGTGCTGAACCTTTTAAAAGGAGGATGCTTGGTTCGGAGGTGCCTAATCTGGTATGTGCTTGATAAGAATGTGTATGAACTTGGAGGTACAAGAACTTGAACGAAAAAAAGGGATTGTCTTGAATTCTGGTGGTTGTCAGAGCCTTGGGTTGTATGGTGTTGAGCTTCTATCCGTGTGAGGGCTCCAACTTTATATCTGCTGTTGCACCCCTCGTAAAGCGTGCCTGGTGACAGTAGTGCGGCTGTTGCTGAGTTCTGTGACCGCCCATTGTCTCATCTTCATCCGCCTCTCACCAACGCTCGGGTCTCAACACATTCTTGATACTTTATCACCACCTAAATGACGAGGTGGCTCCTCATTTTTTCAAAAGAAGCCATTCATCTGTCGAGTACCACCGAGATTTGAGATCAAAATGGTCCATATTCTCAGCTGTAACCTTGCCACGCCTTGCCCCTGCCTCTCCCTTGTACGAAAGTCTGCATCCGCGTTGGACTCAGGCATCGTCAGACAATTGAGTACAGACCATGGCGAATGTATCACATCACGTACACGGCTATAGTTGCGCTGCAACGTCGCGGCTTCTTGCAGAATGCGGCGGGTGCATATGTCGGAAAAGTGCGGCGGGCTCAGCCACCGGCAGCTCGCAAATTTTGAGGATTTTGGGATTCACCCCGTCGGTTTCAGCATGGGACAAACAATCTGCGAAGCTGCTTTGTCTATGGTTAGAAGAAGTAAGATTGCGATACTCCAAGAGCGAGTTACTGCTCACGGGAAAGGTATGTAGATGCTGGACCACCAGAGGGGAACCCATGTATGTCATGAAACCGTGGCTGGGTTACAGAGCCTATCTGGGACGAGTTCACATATAGCTGACTCTTTCCGGTAATTCGACCCTTGTACAAGTTCTCAACCTCGGTGATGCGTAGCCTTCCATCAAACCGCGTCTGGTCGAGCATGTCGAACGCTGGGCGTAGTCGAAGCTGGCGTCTCCTAACGTGTTCTAGGACGAGCCAAGACTCCTAAGCATGTTGCTGAATAGAAGCCCTTTCTCTCAAATTGTGAAGCGTGAGAGCGGTTGACATACCCTTGTGCTGCTTACCGAGGTCGTGGTCGTATTGGGCAAGGCAACGAAGACCGAGACGCGGAGACGCGGGGACGCGCTTGTGCGGTAATAAGCCATGGAGGGTAGAATTCAGAGGACCGATGGGTGGGAATGCTTCCAACAGGACCTTAAGTTGTAACATAGCTAATAGGCCTTCTATACTGTGACGCATCGCCGTCCGAAAATGAGTGTGGTCAGCGTAATAAAGTGCTGTGCCCGTGAAGTGCGGCACGGATACTCGTGATAACAAGGGTAAGTAGATCGTAAGATCCAAAGACGTGACCGAAAATCGCGAGATGGAGCCGTGAGGAGACTCCCCGCTTTGGAGAACAAATCGTAATAGTGTGAAGGGCCAAACGGGGAATTTCAGCCACGACGCTTCCGATTAAGGCCTTGTCTACCATGAGTCTAGTACAAAGACTTTCTCGTAATACTAGCTCCCTGGGTCTGTTCTATGGTGGCCCTTCACGGTTATTGAGGATAAAACTTGCATTCTTATTTAATGCCCGGAATCAGATCGCCTTAAGGCATTCTTAAGTGCCATTCGCTTCAGCCGCCAGCTTCTTCTTGTCCTCCCGCTCCACCTCCATTACAGCCTCAAGCGGGATGGTCTTCCAATCATGACTCTTGGTTGAGAAGCGCCTCAGATACTCTTTCTTCGGAAATACATGCATATGCAAATGTCCTACAGAGTTGTCTGGATGGGCGTGAAATGCACACTCGAAGTCCTCAGCTCTGAGCTTCGAGAAATCCTCTGCTAGCGAGTTGAAATCTTTTTGCAGCGCCGGCAGAAGCTTGTTATAAGCATCAAGAGCTTTATCTTTGAGCTTCTTGTTTTGATCATCAAATGCTGACTGCGTGCGTCGAATTAATTTAGGGGTTCCTTGCTCGAATTCCCAAAAATCGATGAAGTGTTGCTTCATTTCTTCTAGCCGTTCACAGTCGTTTTCTGTAGCCTCCGGGTCGACCACGTTGAAGATACGTTTCCGGGAAATGACAAGTGTGTGACCGAATCCTTGGCCTTCCGGAGTGTTGATGCCCGGCTGGTTCTTAGAATCATACCATTGGGGGTATTGGCGACTGTCGTAACTGTGTAGATTACCAATAATATATGAGTGTGGTGATTCACTGAGTATCATAGACTTTTTGTTGTGGATCTCAAATTCCTATAGGAAGCACGGTAAGATGACAGTAATAGTGAGTTACACGACGCTACTTACGGAAAACCATGTATCAGCTTTTGCAAAATCCTCTAGCTTTTGTCCATAGTCCGGTTTGTCAGGGTCTTTCTCTCCAAGATCCTTGCCAATCATACTTGCTGGGATCAAGCCAGAAGCCCTATGAAGTGCGTAGGTATTAGTTAGCCGGAGCTTCCTTTATGACTGAGGAGTTCCTGTTCATTCGCTAGAATATCTGACCATCGTGAGGCATCACGATAGCGGGAAAGGAGGGGCAAACTCACAACTTCTTGTAGTCCAGGTCGTTGTTCTTCCGTTTCCACTGTCTAAGCTCCTCCATGGCTTGAGGATCGCTCCTAAATGCATCACGCCTCTTGCGATACAAATCTTTTCGATCCTGAAAAGCTCTTTCCTCCTCACCCATAGCGACCCTCAAGGCGTATGAGATGGCGCAAAGTACCAGAACTACAACACCAATAAGTGCCAGGCCCATGTTACCTCCTCGATACTCAAAGCACGGACCACAGCTCCTGGGATAAAGCGACCAAACAAGGACGGGGCAGGAGATTAGTAAGAAGGACAAGTCGACACCTGACGGATGAGGTGACAAATGATTTAGGAAGTCTGCGAGGGGATGTTGCAGAGGCTGTGTTGAAGCGTTTGTGTGACAGCTTGACATAATGGCCGGGACGTCCAGGCTCCCATCGCTTTCGCGCGTGATGAATTGAGGCCGCTTCTAGCACTTCTCTTACGCGCGAACAGTATTCACTTCAAGGAATATGAGGTTCCCTTCTTTTGTGCAATGTATGGTCGACCTGATCGCAGTTACATGACGCCGTTTGCGGTGTGCACCAGAGCAAGCCTTACGATAAGCATAAGAGTTCTCGTGGTATGGCAAGATGTACCGATTCTCGTGTGAAACGCACCGGGATTCATCCAGAAACAATGCGCAATTGTTGACAAGGTTGTCTAGGATGCTATATACTATCTTTCATCATAAAGGCTGTCGGTGGTGATGATATCTTTCGTAAAACGAGTCAGAGGCTGTTGAGGCGGGGTGTCATTATCGTGGGGCTGGGAAGGGATCGCTTGCCCTAAATAAGGCTGAACTTTACCCTGTACAGCCACAATAGGCACGACGCTAATAAAGCTCCTCTACACCGTTACAGTGGTGCAGGGCGAAAAAAGAAGGGCAGGAACGCCCTTAACTTCACCTTGCCGCCTGAAAATGGTGTGTCGCACAGTATCTGCATCGAGAGCCACAGCCTCTACTTCCTATGTTATGTTACAAAAGATTAACATCCTCTGCATGCCTCAATGTTGAGATGTTAGAGCCCTTCTTCTAACGTATCTTACATTGCAACCTTGTCACGTGACCTTAATATGAAGATGATCAAGATCTCTGATACCTAATCCTTTCGCTCAGAACCGCTCACGGGGACCCCATCATCACAGGCGCCATGACACAAACTCCCTCGGGCTCCCGAAGAAGAACACCGACTACTCGTCCATTGCATCCTCTTCACTCTCCGCCTCGCTCTCCTCAGCATCTTCCACGTCAAAGTCGCCATCTGCGTCGGCATCGCCGTCTGCATCTACATCGGCATCTACCACAGCCTCTTCCTCGTCTTCACCATCAGCATCCTCCATTACGTCATCGCCATCGCCATCTTTCTCGTCATCCCGCAGCTCCATTTCGTTTGCTAGCACAGTTTGATCGCCGTCCTTTTCCGTTCCTTCGTCATCCTCATCGTCCGAAGAAACCTCGACATCTTTGAGTGTCGACACATCATCATCCACTGGCCCGCCCAACCTGGTCCTCCGTGCAATTGCAGGTTTCCCTCCGCCCTTTCCCGGGTCAGGCTTCCCCTTCCCCTTCCCTTGCCCTGTGCCACTCCGTCGTACACTAGGCGTCGTGTTAGGAGTATTAGCACCATTGACTCCAGATCTCCTTGGGCCACCTCTCCAACCACCACGACGGCGAGCTGTAGTGCCTGGGATTGGTGGAAAGACTTCGTAACGGATCGGAGGGATTGTAGGTGTGATCTGCGAGCTCAGCGTATTGGCTATACCATTTGATCTAGGCGGCAAATCTGCGGGAGGTTTGACAGGTGTGGAGAAAGACGTTTGACGGATCGTAGGGGTGCTTCCTTCAAGCTGTGCTACAGCCGGATCAATGTCGTCCATGTCTTGAGAGTCAGAATGCTTCGAAGAATCACTGGCATTTCCGTTGATGTTCAGCTGAATTACCTCACCGTCAACAATTGCACTCTCACTGGCTTTACCGGCCAGGTCTTTCGCTGCCAAAGCATTCGCTTTGGCGGCTTGCTGGACCCCTTCCTCTGGCACAGCCTTCTTGTCTTCAGCTTCATCCTCTCTTGGCGCAACAGTCGGTAGAGGTGGAGCAGTCTCGTAGTGTGCACGATTACTCCTGCCCATGATATATGGTGTCCATACCAAGGCCTGTGGATTGATAGTCACATATCCTTTGGCTTCCCATTCTTCAATGCATTGCTCGAAGTAGTCGTAATCTAGTCGCAGTGCATACGTTTTAGTGACAGGATCTCGGACAAGCGCTCGTAAACCTTCAAGAGCAGCAATTATGTCATCTGCCGTCATGCCAGTCCTGTCGGAGAGTTCTAGAATGCTCAGCGGTCCTTTCTGCTCAAGCAGTTGATATGACAATACGAGTCGCCAGTAGTTCCGGTAGGATACTAGACCCATGTCCGAAAGTGGCTTCTCTGGCGAACCAGTCTTGCCTTCGACTTTTGTGAGGAGGTAGGAGAAACCGATGAGAAGATTTCCATAACCTTTTCGTTGGTGGGTAGGGAGGGTAAGGATACATGAAACATTGTTTTGGCTGCTCGGTCGCTTCTCCTTTGAGAAGTAGCCAACAAAGTGACAACCGAATTCGTCGTATTCGGTCATGACATAGAACAAGAAGGGCTCGACGTCGTAATACAACGTCTTGGATCCGAGAAAGAGTTTGGCGAGGAGACAGAGATTCTGGCAGTACACTGGATTCTTGCGCCCATCGACCTCAAAGACGGATATCGATCCATCTCGATATATCTCATCTCCTGGTGGATGCTTTGCAGGACATTTGAGCTTATGCCGCCATGCTACGAAATCGGAATTCATATACTTGAGACAAAATTCGCAGATGTAGAGTACGCGATTTCGGCTGTACTCTTCCGGGTAAGGTGCTGCGTACCAAGTCTCGATCTCGTAGCCCCCAAAGTTGACACATTTGATTTTGCTTGGTGGACCTGCTAGTTTCTGCGTTCGAGCTTTGCTTTCGCCTTCGGCCTCTGAATTTGCGACTTTTAATTTCCAGTCTTCTTCCGCCTTTTGTCGAGCTTCGTTGAAGCGCGCTCGATCGGCTTGTAGAGGGAGTGTTTTTGAAGTGTCGGCATCAATTTCTGACAACACCCCGCCATACGGTTTCGACTTCAACTCGTCATTCTCGCGCTCATGGAACGCATAGAATGGAGTGGCATAATGTCCAGAGAAAGAAGGTACAGGACGTTCACGGTCCCGCTGAACATCAGCCGTGGACTCTCGGGGCCGTGGGCGCTTCTTCTTGGGCTTTGGCTTTGGTAGAGTGGCAAGCTTAGCGGGCTCCAGACGAATCGATAGGATTACGCTCGTTGAGCTTTTCTCGATGATTGTCGCAAAGCCATGATCCGACAGATCAGATTTCCGTTTCTTCGCAGATCGCGATGGCCTTGATTTACGAGTTGATGTGCTTCCTGCCTCGACATCTGCCTCATTAGCTTCAGCGATGTCATCATCAGGATCACCACGGAGAATGCCTGCTGCCTTCAACTCAGCAGCCAAAGTGCTATGAGCGCTGTCTTTCCTTGGTCGCTTCTTGGGTTCTTCTTGTTGTTCGGATGAAGCTTTCCTTTTGCGCAGTGACCGTGAACCATCCAGTGGATCGTCATCAAGAATGAGATTGTTGAAAACTGAATGGGAGCCTGGCCGCGATCCACCACGCGGTGCGGGCAGCAAGTCTCTCGTGAATTTCGTCGCCGAAGACCTTCTACGCGAGACTATTTCCTCTGGGGTGGAAGGTTCAAGAGCATTGTCGACGCAATCAGGACATCGCCATTTAGTGGCATCTGAAGAAGAAATAAGTTCATCAATTTTATGTTTTCTTTCAAAGCAAGCGTGGTGTCAGAGAACAGGAACATACCGTCATTGGATTTTAGGGAATGATTATCTCGGGCACATTGGCGATGGCCTGCACGTTGCTCGGTTAGCTCTCTTGGGGTTTCACGGATGCCGGGTGATCAACATAAGCTTGTCTGCCCGGCATCAAATTTCTTTCACTTACAATTATCTCCGCAAACAGCACAAGACATATATTCCTCAAAATCTTCGCTTGGATCATGTTCTTCATCTTGTTCACAGAATCTGGAAAAACATTAGTCTGTCTATTTTATCAACTTCACTAATTGCGTGGGGTTTTAACTCACATGCAATTGTTGCGAGTTGCTACCACAGATGTATTGTCGGCCGTCTCGCTCCCGCCTTCCTGCCATGGCTCCGCTGTAACAGATTCCGCCTCGCTAGAGCTCTTGTCTGAGTCCTCCTCTTCTTCAGCAGCACTGCTTTCTTCTGCATCTGACGCAGGCTCAGCGACTTCCTCGTCGCTCTCCGCAGTCTTAATGATTTTCCTTGTTCTTACGGCACGCACTGTGGGATCATCGTCATCATCATTGTCCTCTTCACTGTCGGCCTCCGCTTCAGCTTCTGACCCATCAGCCTCATCGTCCTGTTCGTCCGCTTGTTCTTCTGCTGGTGAATCTCCTGCTGCCGCTTCCTCCTCCTCAACCTCCTCGCCCTCGGCATCCATGTCGTCACTACTCTCCATTGTGTAGGTAGTATTCTGTGTCCGGGCATCCAGCGGTCCTGCCACCGCAGCCATGGTGATTACGGCGGTTGCCGCCAGCTTGGCTGTGGCTCGACTGCGTTACCACAGTCTCATATCAATTACAGTGCCTGTAGATTAAATCGCAGTGATGTAGGGAACCCGGGTGGGTGGGTCTGATCTAGATTGTAGCTTGTGGGAACACTCGGGGGCCTGCAAAGAGGCTGTTGTCTCCTAAGTTGGTCGTAACGGGAACCGATATAATTTTGAGCCTTCTCAGCTCGAAGGCGACACCGGAGGATATACAGGAGCTGTCTGAGATTGTTGTGTAACGCTTGGGGTCGTCTGTGATTGTGGTGCTAGCACTGGCTTCGTCGCGCAAATTCTCCACGACAGCTCGCACTTTGGGTCACTTTCGCGATTCAAGTTGGTTGGACACCCTTTGCGACGCGTGAACGAAGCTCCGAATAGCTATAGAGATGATGGTAGATCTGGAATAGTCTCTGCGATGCCGCCCCTGTTGCAAGATGAGGTTCCAGCAAGGCGGAAGGTCGGCTGACTAATAATTTTCAACCTCAACCACCCGAATGCAACTCGAAAGGCGCCAAACACTTCCCTTATGCAGTAATTCAATCTCGAGGCTCAAAGGACGTCAAGGGCCCCATCAAGTGATCAAGCCCTCTCAGAGACCTCTGACATCATGGGTGTCCCATTTGAAGCTCTGATTCCCTATGCGATCATGCTCGGCGTGTGTCTCAGTCTCCCCAACTCTACACGGAGATACTGATTCCATCACTAGATGTTCGGCATCACTGGAGCAGGCCTTTCGAAAATAAGACACATGCAGAATGGAGGAAAGAGAGCGAGACATTCGCTAGATCAATGGGATAGACAGAGTGCGCCGCTCGCTCGCTAGCTTTAGTAGGCAACAGCAACTGATGCAAAGGACAGTGATGGACCGAGACAGGAGGTTGACTGGATATCTACGAGGGCAGACGGATAATGTTAAAGCACCACCAGGCTTCGAGCTGAACAACCCTTGGAGGGTGAGCCTTCTGGTCTTGCTAGAGCATCTGCTACAGCCCCGACTGACAGTATTCAGACCGAAACACGCATATGCTAGCTTTTGCTGCTTATATCGCAGGACATGTAAACTCATCCCGCCCATCAATCGTCAACCGCGCAACTCTGTGACCATGCCTCGGATCCCCGCCCTCTCGTCTTCCCTGAGTTTAATACCAAACCATTCTTCCAGGACTAGCACTCTATCATCCTCAATCTTACATGCCTAAAATCTTCGGTCCTTCCCTTGATCCTCCTTTTCAAATCCCCACCCACCAACATCAGCGTTCCCACAACCTCCCCCTCCTCTAAAATCATCTTAACGACCACAATCTTATAGGTGAACCAACTTGTTCTACTCTGACTCGTTTGAAAGTTCATGGCCTCATAATCCTGAGGCAGGAACTCCAGCTCGGTGAAGCAGTACATTGGCAGCCACCGCGATTGTGCATAATTTCTATGCTGGTATATCCATAGTTTTTGGCTGCGATTAGTGTTCTCTAGAATATTGTCATACAAGAGACGCACATCTGCTGGTGCAATATTTTTAAACTGGGGATGCTCAGAGTCGAGGGGAAGAGGCTGCGTTGGACCATTGCCACCAAATCCAACGTCTACCATGTATCTCTTACCGTCAGCAAGTGTGACGATGTTGACCATATGTGACCTGCTCTTATCAATATATGCATTCCAGCCGAGAGAAAGGGCAGTAGTACCAGCCAAAGTAACCCTCGGCTGGCGTCCCACTCGCTGCCACAGCGACCCGTGCCCCGGCACTATGTAGAGAAAACCCGAGCGTACGCAGCACCGTGCCGAAGAAACAATTGCTTTACATACAATAGCCTCCACGACTGTCTTTCTCGACAATTTTGGGGTACAAATGTTCCGGGTCTATTGAAATAGTATGATGGCTCGAGTAGTGCAGCGGCAGATTCTCGAATGGCACAGCCGCTGACTGGTGCCTTTGCAGCTGCGTAAGGAAATCTAATGCATCTTTGGGGGTTTTGTATAACGACTGATATTGATGATATCTTTGAGGCAGCGAGATATGAGAGAAATACTTTTGGATTTGCTCTGCAGAGTAGCACGGTCTTTCAGACGTGTAAACTCTATACATGTTTCAACCAACAAAATGCTGTACTTATACTTAGACATGTGGGGAGGCGGTGAATTGCAAGATGAAGCACGATATCGGAGGTACTATGATACTGGGGGACACATTTTAGTTGGTGTATTACAATACCTTAGGAATTCCGGGATCATGACGTGGCGCCTGAATAGCTACCAGCGTCTTTCCTACATGAGGGACCTCGACGGCAGCCTTTCAGTGATAAGGGTTTATTCTCCAAAGGCTAAAGTTGAAGCAATAGAACATCTCAATGCGATCGCTTGGAAACTGAGAATCCACCGGCATCAAGTATTTAGCTGAACTTCCTACTTACCAGACAAACGGAATTTACCTTAGCCTAATCTACATGAGTGCGCACTATGCTATTCTTCTTCATCTCCATCGCCGCCATCATCTTCATCCTCATCCTCTTCTCCCTCATCCTCCGCAATGATTCTCGCCCGCTTAGCTCTTTCCTCTTCTTCCGCAGCTTGGTATTGAATATCTCTAAGCTTCTTGACCCTATCGGCTGGGCTGGGAAGCCTGTTGATCTGGTCTGCAATCTGACCTCTGCCAATCAAGCTAGCAACAATACTTGCTCCAACAATGAATGTCAGGACAAATCTATACGTCGAGTACCAATGTGGCGCCCAACCGTTGACCACAGCGTTTGCATCTGCGAAATATAAGAAGGTGAAAGCGGTGAATTGCGAAATCAAAGCGTATTCGACCGGGAACAGGATCGTTGGCCATGCGACTGCGGGAGCAACGACCCCGTAGGCATAACGTCGGTATCCGTGCACCCCTCCATATTTCGCCCATTCTAAGCCCCAGTGGATAGCACCGAGGAATGAGAGGATCTAGGTGAATCAGTCTAGAGCGATGGTATGGATTGCGAGCCAAGTGCTTACCACCGCGCCATAGCCGATTTGCAAAGGCTCAATAATGTGTAGGAGGGCTTCCGCGGTCGGTTGGGAGAAGAAGAAATTCGACCCGTCAGGGCCGACATGGTTTATATCGAAAGCAAGATAGACAGTGCTGAGAGAGGTTGCAAGGTACGGCAAGACACCTGCCAGGCCAATGACGAGCGCTTCTCTGGGAACTTCTTTGAGGGTAAAGGTCTCCTTGATAGTAATCTGCGGCCAGGAGCATAAGTAGGGTTCCTAAGCATATATAGGGAAGGCTCACAAAATCCGCCTTAACACCAGCCAGCATGTCCTCGTCTTTTTCTTCCTCTTCTACCCCTTTTTCGTGGAAAACTTCATGAACGCTAGAAGTAGCAGAGACATCTTCAGGGACCGGCACAAGCTTCCGTTGCCCTACTTCCTTCTCGCGTTCATAGTCAGGGTGGTCATAGGGTCCCGAATTACGTTGCAAAGAAGTGCTGAGAGGCTGGCGAAATACCAATGCCAGCCTGGACGGCTTCTGAGGCACTAGATTGCGGTGGACAAGAGGTCTCAGTCTTGAAACGCCAGTGAGAGTGGATGTTCTCCGACTTATGGGTGAAGATACATAGCGGAGGGACGACCGGGTAAAGGAGGCAGCAGACCCTGATCGAAGCATCGCGCCAATGGAGCTCAGAGTAAGTTGAGCCAGCCACCACACTGCGCTATGCTGGATGATACCGGGCAATGGCTTGTCGGAGTTGTAGCAGTCTATGGTTGAGAAGGGGCGTGCAGAAGGCGTGAAGGCGCTCCCTCCCACGGCTCGCTTGCACAAGCTCAAAGCCGGCGCCAAGCCTTCTGCTTGAGGTTAGTCGTACGTCATAAGAGAAGCGTTTTGCCAAGGGCAGTTTACCTGCGAGAAATACACTTTCCCTGGCTCTATCGCTCCAAAGTCTACAGAGAGAGCTGTAGGATACCTTACACAAGCAACCAAGCGTGCTAAGTAGGAGTGAGTGGCCCAGAGGCCAATAGGTTCCAAAGAGCAGACGCCAAGAACGAAGGATCTTGGGTAAAGAATCAAGTTTTGGCCACTGACTCTCTCCGGTCCCAGCTGCATAGACTGTGATTTCAACACCTTTCGCCCCTCCAGAAGCCTAGCCACTCTCGAGGTCTCGGAGATCTCGTCAGGTTATCGGCAAGCATTGTGATCATCACCGTCACTTTGCTTCGCCGCCTCCAACATGATTCCTCAAGGTAACGCCTGAGGACCTGGAAACGAATCGGCTACCGATATCTACTACATAAATCCGTGTCTACTGAGCAAAGCATTTTCCCTTGTCCCCCGGCCAGGGTGAAGGCCTTCAATCGGCAAGATGCTCGAAGGTCTTGTTGCGAACCTGCTCAACCGGTTCCTGGGCATGTACGTCAAGAATTTTGACCCGAAACAGCTCAACATTGGAATATGGAACGGGGATGTCAAGCTTCATAATCTAGAGCTGCGAAAAGAAGCTCTCGATCAGCTCCACCTCCCTGTCAATGTTGTCGAAGGCCATCTAGGCCAGCTGACCATGTCGATTCCATGGACCAATCTAAGGGGTAAGCCTGTGCGAGTCAGCATCGAGGACGTTTTCCTTCTCGCAGCTCCGAAAGAAGATGCAGAGTACAATGAAGAAGAGGAAGCAGAACGGGCGAACGCTGTTAAGTTGGAGAAGCTGGAGAATGCCGAACTGCTGAAATCGAGAAATACGGAAGGCATGAGTCAGGAAGAGCAGCAGAAAAGCCAAAGCTTCACAGAAAGTGTGACTACGGCGATTGTCGATAATCTTCAAGTTAGCGTCAAGAATATTCACATTCGCTATGAGGATTCTATCGCTACGCCAGGCCACCCGTTTGCATTGGGGCTGACATTACAAGAGTTCAGTGCCGTGAGTACAGACAAAAACTGGAGGCCGAGTTACATACAATCTACGACTGGCACAACCAATAAGTTGGCAGTGTTGAATGCACTGGCTTTTTACTGGAATACAGATGCCGAATTGTTTGGCAGTGGAAAAGGAGAAGAAGTTGGCGCAGAAGCCCAAGGCGAAAATCACGATGGAATGATTCAAAACTTCCGCAGGGCTATGGAGGAGAACGGGAACCATCAGTACATGTTAAAGCCAGTTAGTGGTCGAGCCGCTATTGAGATAGACAAAACAGGCAAGATCGAGAAGCCAAAAATAAAAGCACGCCTGCTATTCAACGAGCTTGGCTTTGTGATCGATGACGAGCAATATCGAGATGCTTTGATGATGGTCGATCTCTTTCATTATTTCATCCGGCATCAAGAATACAAGAAACTACAGCCTAAAAGTGCACCGAAGGAAGACCCCAAGGCCTGGCTGACATTCGCATTCCAGTCTGTGTACACAAAGATCCAGGAGCGAAACCGGCGAAATACGTGGGACTATATTAAGGAGAGGCGAGATGACCGCGTCCGCTATATTGAGCTTTTCAAGAAAAAGAAGAAGGATGAGAAACTGAGTGCGGCTGAAATTGAAGAATTGACTAAACTCGAGAGAAAGCTCAGCTACGAAGACCTTCGATTTTGGCGCTCTCTTGCTCGGAATCAGCTTCGTAAAGAGAACGCTGGCGTCAAGAAGCCACCTCCAAAACAAACTTGGAGTCAATGGGCGTTTGGGACAGGCAAGAAAACGGAAGATGAACGCACGGATGACGATTCAGCCATGACCGAAGAGCAGCGCAAAGAACTTTATGCTGCCATCGACTGGGACGAGAAAAAGGCTATCGCTGAAAGCGTTGATCTACCTCGCGAGAGTGTCAAGCTTCAAATCGAGTCATCCTTGCGATCAGGAAGCTTTACCTTGAAACGGGATCCGCACGGCAAAGCCAACGAGATTCTCAGCTTGATGTTTGACAATTTCCATGCCAAAGCACTGCAGCGTCCGGAGTCTTTCTTGGCGGAAATCAGTCTTGGCGGAATGCGTATCAATGATGGCACAACAGAAGGCAGTCTGTTCCCTCAGATAGTGAATTTCAAGGACCCTACCGCCGGAAGTGTGAAGGGCTCAATCGAGGATATAGCCGCCGAGGACGCCAACCCCGATCAGCAGAAAGAGAAGGCCAAAGCTGCCGAAGATGCATTGTTTCATCTCATTTTTGAGCAAAATCCACTTAACGAAAGCGCAGATTCTGCTTTGACTATGAAGATTAAGAGCATTGAGGTCATCTACAACCCACAATTCATTGTAGCAGTGGCAAATTTCTTCAAACCCCCTGAAAGACACATGGAATCCATTGGGGCTCTTATGGAAACTGCGGGTGCAACAGTAGAGGGCATTCGGCAGCAGACAAGAGCCGGCCTCGAGTTTGCCCTCGAAGAACATAAGACTCTTAACGCCAATTTTGACATCCAGGCCCCCTTAATTATCATACCTGAGAGCATCACCAAGGAGAGCGCCTTGTGTCTGATCATCGATGCAGGACACGTCAGTCTTAATAGCGACCTTGTCGATAAAGAGACAATGCAAGATATTCAATCAAAACAGAAGAAGCAATACAGCGAAGAAGACTTTCGACAACTTGAGGGCCTAATGTATGACAAGTTTCTGCTAAAGCTAGATTCAACCCAAGTCTTAATTGGACCGGGCATTCAAGCTACGAAAGACCAGCTGGATGCTACCGAAGATCCTAAGAGTCTACACATAATCGATCGCATCAATATGGACTTTACTCTTGAAACTTCAATTATACCTAAAGCGTCGGATCTCACAAAGACCCGTATATCAGGTCATCTCCCTGTTCTGCATGCTTCCATCTCTGATAAGAAGTACAAAGACATGATGAAGTTGATAGACATAGCCATCCCCAAGTTCGATAGTGATGAGCCCCTCGATGGTAGGACGAATGCGCCTACAAAGAATACTACCAACCAGTCCGCAGATAAGTCTAGAGCGCCAGATGTGATGGATAGGCAACGTTCTAAATCCGTTTCGGGGAATCAGCAAGAGCTGGAGCTTGAGGATGAGTCTGATGACGAGAGCGACAAAGTTTCATTGAGCACCAAAAAGGGCCCCGAGAGCGAAGAAGTAAACCTCCATCAACGGAATTTCGAATTCAGGTTTACGGTCGACAAATTACAAGGTTCTCTCTACCGATCTGACCCTGATCATGTCAAGCCAGACCAGCTCTTGGTTGAGCTTGTAGCCGAACATTTCCACCTTGACTTCTACTTGAGGCCGTATGATATGGTTGCGGAGGTGCTGTTGAAATCGCTAAACGTAGACGACCACATTGACGATGACCCTAGCCCAGAATTCAAGAAAATTATCTCAAGCCGTGGCTTTGGCGTTGACGAGGAGAAAGATCTGTTCAATCTGAAATTTGTCAAGGTCAATGATGGCTCTCCAGAACTGGACTCTACATACGAAGGCATCGCAACCCATCTTGACGTCTCCATATCAACGATAAACTTGGTAGTGACGCGAAGGACTCTTTTGACATTGCTAGACTTCGTACTTATCACCTTCACCAGTCCTGCTGAATCGGACCCACCCCCGAAGGCGATTGAGGACTCGGATGTCTCAGATCGCAAGAAAACTCAAGAATCTACTAACCAGCCAACGCCCGGGTCTGACAAAATTCGTATCAAGGTTGATCTTGACAGTGTTGCCTTGATTTTGAATAACGACGGGATACGCCTGGCGACGCTGACACTGAGCACGGCCAATGTTGGTCTCTTCATCAGCGGAGGCTCTATGCGTGTTGGAGCGAGGCTTGGAAACCTTTCCTTGGTAGATGATATCAATCAAGGCGCGGCTGCAGATTCACCTCTTCGTCAGTTGGTTGCAATACAAGGCCAGGAGCTTGCCGACTTCAAATATGAGACTTTCGATTCAAAGAGCCATGACTATCCAGGATATGACACGCAGATCTTCCTCAGGTCTGGCTCCATCAAGGTTAATTTTCTTGAAGAGCCTTTCCGAAAGATAATAAACTTCCTGGTCAAGTTCGGCAAAATGCAAGCTATCTTCAACGCCGCTAGGGAGGCCGCAGCGAACCGTGCCAGCCAGATGCAAGAGAGCACAAGCAAGATGCACTTCGATGTATTGATCAAGACTCCAATTGTCGTTTTCCCTCGAGTAATGGTGTCAGATAAGCCTCGTGATCTCTTGACTGCTTATCTCGGTGAGATATATGCAAGCAATGAATTCATCAATTTTGGCTCCATAGAAGGCAACAAGATATCTGCTGGTATCAGGAATGTCCGTTTGACTTCTGAGTTCCACTATGATAATGATCAGTCTGAAGAGCTCGAAATGATTGACAAGGTGGACCTCCACTTCAATGTGACTTCAACCGAGCATCACACGGACTCGAGACGTCCGGATCTTGAGGTGGGGGGCAAAATGTCTCCGATCAATCTTCGTGTAGCTCAGACCGAACTGAAGTTTCTTATGGAGCTATCCAAGACGATACCCAATGCTTTTGCTGCTGATACGGATGATCAGACTGATGAGCAGGTCTTGAACGAGCTCCCCAAATCGACCGTGGAGCCCGCACGGAAGCTCACAGAGCGGTCTACAGAAGAAGAGCCACAACCCAAGCCGACTACCCATCAGGCCCCTGAGTTAGAGTCGAACCCTGAAGTATGGACAAAACTTGACCTTGTTTTCGATGCTCCTACGATCGCTTTGGAGCTAATTCTAGCCAAGGAGGATCAGCCTGTAGGAGATCTCGAAGCTGCTAGTCTCTCCAAATTTGCCTTGAATGATACCAAGGTAAAACTCCGGATGAAAACAGACGATTCACTAGAATCAGAACTACTCATCAATTCCTTCACAATTAGAGATAGTCGAAAACGGGAAACAAACAAATTTAGAAAGATCATGTCGCTGATCAACGACGATGTTAAGCAACAGTTCATGGCTAGTGTAACCATTTCTGGTGGGAAGGATAGGCACATGATTGCGATGCTTACAATCGACAGCCCGCGGGTCATCATGGCCATAGATTATCTATTGGCAGTGCAGGCTTTCGCCAATAGCGCATTCCCATCGGAGGAGCACATGGAGATTGAAGATGCCTCGCAGGAAGCTCTTCTGGGAAATGACACCGACAGCGGTGTCAGCACGCCAGTCGATCGCATGTCTGAGGACGTCACGAGAAAGACTGAGGTTGAGCCTGCTCAGGAAAGCTCAATGAGCATGTCATTTCGTGTCAACATCGTTGATGCGCAGGTCATTCTGATTGCAAATCCCACAATTTCCAACTCGGAAGCTATTGTACTAGGCACTAAACAAGTCCTTGTATCTCAACAAAACGCTTCTACACTCCAGATCACGAAGGTTGGCATGTTCCTGTGCCGCATGGACAAATTTGAAACAAGCCGATTGCGGATTCTCGATGACTTTTCCGTAGCCATGTCCATGGATAGCCGCTCCCAGGGCAAGAAATCCTCGCTGACTAGTATATCTATCGAGATTGAACCTCTAGTCTTGCGGCTTTCTCTTCGTGACATCCTCCTTGCGCTTCAGATTGTAAATAGAGCATCGGAGATGTCAAATAACATCAGCGGTGACAAAAAGGAAGACACAGAACCGGAGAAGATCAAAGAGATTACTGGTACTGCAGCTAGTTCAACTAAACGCAAATCCATAGCTGGCAATCCAGGATCAACTGCAGCCAAGCGCACTACCAAGTCGGTCCAGGCAAGCAAACTCACAGAGAAGTCTTCGAAGCCTCCCCAGAGCTCAATCGTAATGAAGAGGGAGGAAATGAATGCTACCATAGACGGTATTCGAGTCATTCTCATAGGAGACCTTCATGAGCTACCTCTACTAGATTGGAGCGTGAAAAAATTTAATGTTGATGTTCGAGATTGGTCAAGCTCGATGACTGGTGATACTAACTTCGATACCTACATCAATGTATACAACTTCTCTAAATCGGCTTGGGAACCTTTGATCGAGCCTTGGCAGCTTGGCTTCCACATCAACAAGAACACAAATCCCGAGTGTCTTTCGATCGAAGTCTATTCTCATAAGACTATGGAGCTTACGGTGACATCCGCAACCATTGCTCTCGCTTCCAAGTCGGCCCAGTTCTTATCCACGGATGAGGATGTCCTATCTAAGCCACGAGGCGCAGATGCTCCTTACAGAATTCGTAACTACACTGGTTTCGATCTCAGTGTTTGGGCTGCTGCGCGCGAAGAAGATTCAGGGTCCGCCGCAAGGGTTAGTGACGGAGAAGAAACTCAGTGGCGCTTCGAGGATCCCACGACGATGCGTGAGAATCTATCACCTGATGGCAATGCTGGCACAGTTGGTCTTAAAATTGAGGGTAGCGGCTTCGATAGTATTGAGCGCATTGGCGTTAACCGTGAAGGAGAGACCCTGTACAATCTCAAACCGAGGAAAGATAACATCTTACATCGTCTTCTGGTTGAAGTCAAGCTTGGGAGTGACAATGTCAAATATATTACTTTCCGTTCACCTCTTCTCGTGGAGAACAACACTCAGATACCCGTAGAGATTGGAGTCTTTAGTCCGGAGGAAGGGCATTTGCTCAAGATTGAGAAGATTGCCCCAGGCGAAGCGCGGCCAGCACCAGTCGGAGCGGCCTTCATGCACTCGCTTGTCGTCAGACCTGATCAAGGTTTTGGCTACTCCTGGTCGAATGAACGTCTATTCTGGAAAGATCTTCTGAAACGGCCCACAAGAACAATAACATGCAGAAGCGAGAACAATGACCAGTCTCCGCCATTCTACTTCCAGATGAACGCTTCCTACGATAAGAATGATCCCATGACCAAAGTGTATCCTTATATGAGAATCAAGCTTCATGCGCCTGTCGAGCTGCAAAATCTCCTGCCATACGATTTCAAGTACCGTATCTATGACAAGAATACCAAGAAAGATTGGACCAACTTCCTAAGGAAAGGTGGTGTCAGTCCAGTGCATGTGGTTGAATTGTCGCATCTACTGCTTCTGAGCGTTGATATGCAGGATACTGTCTTCAAGCAGAGCGAGTTTGCAGTGATTAATTCCAATACACAAGAAGACTTCCGTCGGGAGAATACTCTGGCCGTAAAAGATTCCCAAGGCATCCAATTGAACCTAAAGCTTCATTACTTCAACGTGCCTGACAGTGGCGGGGCTTTCAAGGTCTCGGTCTATAGTCCTTACCTTGTGCTCAACAAAACGGGCCTAGAAATCAGCATACAAAGCAAGTCTATGTTCTCTTCGGCCAAGTCAGCTGCTGGTCAAGGTGTGCGTATGGATTCAGACCGGGGTACTCGAAAGGCACTTCCGTACATGTTCTCTTACCCTAACGATGACCGCAAAAACCGTGCGAATATTAAAGTCGGAGAATCGACGTGGAGTAAGCCGCAGAGTCTTGATGCTATTGGCAGTGCATTTAACGTAGTACTCCCTTCGGCGAACGCTAAGTCTGAATTGCAAGTTGGCATCTCTGTAGCAGAGGGTGAGGGCAAATACAATCTCACTAAGGTTGTAACCGTTGCACCTCGATTTGTATTGAAGAACAAATTAATGGAGCAGATCAATGTTCGCGAACCAGGTTCTTCCAACGTTATGAAGCTGAAGCACGGTGAGCTGCTGCCACTTCATTTTCTTCGACAGGCGCCGGAGAAGCAGTTGTGTCTCTGCTTCGATGGGGTCAACAACCAGTGGTCTTCACCGTTTAATATTGCCAACGTAGGCACGGTCCATGTTAAACTCGCAAAAGCTGGGCAGAGGCAGCAACTCATTCGTGTGGAAGTGATCATGGAAGCAGCGACGATCTTCCTTCATATCAGTATTGAGAAAAAGCACTGGCCCTTTTCAATGCAGAATGAGAGCGATCTCGAGTTCATGTTTTATCAGACAAATCCCAACCTCGAGGAGGACGAAGAAGACAGGGGTACGGGGTTCAAACCCATCCGTTACCGTTTACCTGCTAAGAGCATTATGCCATACGCATGGGACTATCCTGCAGCTAAGAATAAGGAGATCTTTGTCACTTGTGGTGGTGACAAGAATCGACGACGTGTGAAGCTTGCTGAGATTGGCAATCTTGTGCCATGGAAAATTCCAATTCAGGGCAAGCAAGCGAGGATTGTAAATCTGAACATCGTTGCTGAAGGTCCCACGCAGACACTGGTTCTCTCCAAATATAAACCATCTCAGAGTATGTACCAGCAGAAGTCCGGATCAGCTCAAGCGTCACAGCAAACTGGCTTTGAAGTCAAAGACCTGGAGTCCGATGTCACATTCAAAGCCCAGCTTCGTCTCGCCGGCGTCGGTATTTCACTGGTCAACACCCAGATGAAGGAGTTGTTATACCTGACACTGCGTGAGATCGAACTCAAATACGGTGATTCCGCATTATATCAGACCTTGAACTCTACCATAAAATGGATTCAGATAGACAACCAACTTTATGGCGGGATCTTCCCAATTCTCTTCTATCCGAGTGTGGTACCAAAGACTGGAAAGGAGATGGAGGCACATCCAATATTCCATGCTATGGTGACTCGGGTCAAAGATGACTCATACGGTGTCATGTACATCAAATACTTCACGGTTCTATTCCAGCAGATGACACTTGAGCTTGATGAAGACTTCATATTCACAATGTTGGACTTTGCCAAGGTTCCCGGCGCCTCTTGGTCTGAGCCAGTGGAAGGCAAACTTTGCGATGAAAATCTTGATATACCCGAACCCCATCAAGAAGAACAAGGACAAGATATCTACTTTGAACTTTTGCACCTGCAACCCATGCAGCTAGACTTGTCCTTCGTTCGCACAGAGCGCATCAATGCTGAAGACACGGCTACCTCCTCGAATCCCTTGATGTTCTTCGTAAATATTATGACTATGTCCGTTGGTAACGTCAACGATGCACCTTTGAGATTCAACGCACTCATGTTGGAGAATGCACGCATATCAATTCCAGCGTTAATGGCTAATGTTCAAGCTCATTATACGCAGGAATCTATTCGACAGATGCACATCATCCTTGGCTCGGCAGACTTCCTGGGCAATCCTGTTGGTCTTTTCAACAACGTCAGCTCTGGGGTTGCCGACATATTCTACGAGCCTTACCAAGGATTAGTCATGACCGACAGGCCACAAGAACTTGGAATTGGTATTGCAAAAGGGGCTTCGAGTTTTGTAAAGAAGTCTGTATTTGGATTCTCCGACAGCATGGCCAAGTTCACAGGCAGTATGTCTAAAGGCCTCGCAGCTGCAACGCTGGACAAAGAATACCAAGATCAGCGAAGGATGTCAAAGGCACGGAATCGACCCAAGCACGCCTTGTATGGTGTCACATCTGGTGGCAACGCTTTCGCTACCAGTCTTGCCAGTGGCATTGGTGGTCTGGCACGCCACCCTATTCAAGGTGCGGAGAAAGAGGGTGTACAGGGTTTTGTGAAGGGCGTTGGCAAAGGGTTCTTGGGCTTGGCAACCAAGCCAGCCATCGGGGCTTTCGATCTTGCTTCAAGTAAGTGCTTTAACCGCATATCTCAAATAGAATTTTGCTGATCACCCTTAAGATATGGCTGAAGGTGTTCGTAATACCACCACTGTTTTTGATCAAGAAGGTCTCGATCGAGTTCGATTGACCCGTTTTATTGGCATGGACGGCATAGTCCGCCCTTACGCCCAACGGGAAGCTCTCGGCCAATTCTGGCTAAAGACGCTCGATGATGGTAAATACTTTCATGAGGACTACATCGCGCATCTAGAGCTCCAAGGCAAAGATCTCATGGTCATGCTTACCTATACTCGTATCATGCTTGTGAAGACCAAGAAGCTGAAGACCGAGTGGGACATCAAACTGAACGATATCCAGACCATCAGCAAAGAAAGGACAGGCATGAACGTGACGCTGAAAGGCGGGACGAATGGGCCATTCATTCCCGTGAGTGAGGAGAGTTCCAGGAATTGGCTTTACAAACAGATTGCTATTGCGGTCAACGCTTTTAATGATAAGTATAATGCGAAGGGATAATGGCGTAATGAATGACGGTCATAGGTACGATTAGCGAGCGTCCATATCCGTTGGCACCGCTGGCGAGCATTTGCTTGATCCTTTAGCATGGTTTTACCACAGGGTACTGTACATATACAAGAATCCAAATTGAGCATAAGCTTAGGGATATTCACTTAAGCCTTAGAACGAACATTGCACTTGGCCTTACCGTCATCTATTCAGATCGCAACTGAAAACCCTAAGATAGGTCGGCACATTGACCATTTCAGACTTTGAGCCACTGAATTCTCATTAGTCTGTGTAGTCAAACTATGGCCCTACCATAATTGGACGTGGTGAGCGAACTTCTCTTCTACAACAACTTCAGAAGTCCTGTAACCTTATCAATTACACTCTTCGGTCCCGGCCCCACACCCAGTACCGTCGCACTCCCACTTGCTATCTGTGTCCGCCCTGCATCATGAATGACCTGCGCGCACAGTCCCAAACTAATAGCTCGTGCTTGTAACATCTGCATTTCTTCCTCGGACGGAACTTGTAGTGCTATCTTCGCTTGGCCAAGTTGTTCCCAGCGCTTGAGAAGAGGGGAGGTAGGAGCGTGAGAGAGGAAATACTTATAGCAGGCCAGAGTCGCATGGGAACATTGTGCTGCTATCTTGCCTGGAGGGAAATTATTAGCTTGTTATCAGAATAGATGAAAGAGTCCACAGGCTTGGGAGAAGTAATTGTACCTTTACCCATTCCCAAGTCCGTCCTGACGACCAAGACAAGCTTGCACTCCTCTCTATTGCCCTGAAAGGCCTTCAGCTCCCCCTCCTGCTCTTGCCCAAGCTCCTCATCTTCGCTCTCTTCGTCCTCCGTATCCTTGACTTCTTTTTCTCCATTGCTCCTCAAATGTGTCATGAGCTCTTCGTCTGAGCTATCCGGGTGTATTGTGACATCATAACTGTTGGGCCAGCTTTTCTTGCTGCTGGATTTGCTTTTTGGAGAGGAAAATAGCCCCAGTGATGAGGCTTGGCCGATGAAGTAGCCTATTGAGACAGCCAAGATGGCAGTTGCGACGACATAGGAGGTTGTGGAGGGCGGTAGGTGGTCTGAGAGGGAGGTCATCTGATCAGAAGTGCTTGTTCTGGACCATCTGGTGTTCGACGGCAAATTGAGAGCTGTAGCCTCACAGTTTCAAGTGTTTTGATAGGGCTGACGGATTTGTTCCGCCGACAACATTCAACAGGTCACTCGCGCTTGAAATGTACATGACTACATCTTTACAAAGTTACATCTTCATGACTTTCGAAATGCCATTTCAATCTTTAAAGACAGCTAGCAATTCTTGAACACTGACAGCTGCCAGCACGCTGCTGCGATCGTCAGCATCCGTTAGTGGCTCCAAACGAGAGCTTCTACCTCCTTCCCACCAAGTCAATTGGTCTTTTCCGATAATGGCAATCCCCAAGCCTCCCACTTTGACCTTCCTCCGTTCCTTCTCCTCCACAGCTCCTATCTATAAAAGCAAAAGCTTCCTAGCGCGCCTCCGCAATTGCATGCCCCCATACCCCTACGGTCCCGCCCTCCAGTACAAAGCCAGAGACAGAGGCCTTTACGGCGGCAGCACAATCCAATTCGGCAACAACATCTCTGAAAGAAATAAAGGGAAGACTAGACGCACATGGCACCCCAATATCCACAGCAAACGGCTGTGGAGTGATGCACTGGGCAAATTCGTGCAGGTGAAGGTGCAGGCGAGGGTGCTGAGGACGATTGATAAAGTGGGAGGACTGGATGAGTATTTACTTGGGAACAAGCCGGCGAGGATAAAGGAATTGGGAGTTGAGGGGTGGAGGTTGAGATGGGAGGTTATGAGGACGCCGAAGATAAGGGACAGAATTAAGGCTGAGAGGGTTAAATTAGGGTTGCCAGAGGGGGGTTGGATAGAGGAAGTTGGGCCTTTAGAAGATAAAAAGCAGTACGGGACAACAATCCATAAAAAGACGTTGGTAGAAGAGGTGGAGAGGGTTGCTGGGGATGTTGTGGATGAGCTTGACGCTGCTGATGGGGGTAATGGACGGGTCGTTGACGTTGAGGGCTCTACAAGGGTAGGAGGAAAGGATCTCATGTCACCATCAGGGCGCAGGGGTATAGTAATGGAGCGAGAGGAATGGAGACATATCGAAAAGGAGGAAGAAAGAGGATCTTCAAACACTATACATAGGTCGCAGAGTTGATTGTAAGATTTAGTGATTGTGTATACCGAACAATGTTGCTACACTCAAATTGATACTGCAATCGCAGGCTAAGATTGAGTCATGGGTATTCTGTAGAGCCACTTGGAAGCACCTATGCCAATCGTACACCAGCCTGCCGATTCTTCTTTGCTGTAGCGCCCATAGCATTGTTCATGCCCGTAGCCTGGCTGCTATCCAATGTACTCATGGCTTCCCTCTTCTTCTCGTCCTCAATCTTCTTCAAGTGCTTCTCTGTCTTTTGCTTTCCACTGCCCTTTCCATGGAATTGATGGCTCAGATGTTTGAACGCTTCTTTCTGGTTCATACTTCTGCCGAACTCGTCAACGTACTTGAGTTGTACATCGGGTTTATATTCGCGGTTGAAGATGTCAGTCATCTGCCGGGACTCCATTTGATCCCGGATCTTGTTTTCTTGACGGGCATATTCCTCCCTTTCACGCTGAGACATCCGATCAAGCTTGCCTGTATTTCGGTCGCGCTCTCGTTGTTGACGGGCCTTTAGTTCGACTGCCGCCTCCCGCTTCTGCTTCTCCGCGAGGAAGCGATCACGTTGGCGATGGAGAGCATTAACATCTTGCTCAGTGTTTTGCTTGATGAGCCCACGTTGCGATAGCATTGCTAGAGTTGCGCCTAGGCCTTGATTCAACGTTGCTTCCTCTTCCAAACCGGTGGCAGGAACGCCAGCTGGTGCCGGCGTTGAGTTTTCACGCTTAATCCGATCGTCGAGCTCTTCGCCTCCTTCGATATCGTTATATGAACGGTCCATGTCGATATCGCCTTCTTCCTCCTCGGGTGAAGTCTCTTTTTTCAAAGGAGTAGTACCACGAACTTTGACAGACTGAGCACGACTCTTCTCCTCTTCTCGAGACCGTTGTAGATTCGCAACAAATTCTGTAGTCTCGTCAATGACCATACCAACTTCTTCTGGCTGGATCTCCTCATCGGCTCCAGGTGTAGCTGCCTCTTCTTGTAGTTGCCGAGCAATGTCTTCAGGCTTAGTTCGTCTTCTTTTCTTAAGCGCAGCCCGTCTCTGAATCGCGAGAGATGCCTGGAGATCATCGTCATCGACTAGAGAAGTCGACTCCCAGGGTTTGTCTACATTCGCTGGCGGTTGAAGATCGCCGGCGTCAACGTCCATCATATCACCATTTGTTTGAGTCTCATTGTTCGTTTCGACTGGGTATATATCATCTTCATCAATAGCTTTATGCCTAGTGGCTCTAGCCTTCTTCTTAGGCTTCTTGATCTTGGCTTCTGAGACCTCTGCATAATCCGATGCTGGAACGTCTTCTTTTAAAATATCAAGGCTTATCGGCTTAGTCTTGAGCCTTTCGCCGACAGCGTGTTTCATCGCCTCACGCTCCTCCAGTGATGCACCCTGTCCGTCCAACGTGAATCGTTTCCGCTTCTTTCCATCGATCGTTTCGTCGTAATGTTTTAACATTGCAGAACCGCTTTCTTCGCTCTCCGCATGGGGATCATATACTGGCTTTTTCTTTTTGAGACTAAGCTTCTCGCTCAGGGTCTCCCGCTCTTTCAAGTCTAAATTCTCAAGCTCGTCACCTTCCTCTTCATTCTGATCGATCGTTGTATCCTTGAGCGTCAGAACTTGTTCTTCGCCACCCTCGAAATCCTCTATCTCATGGGCAACTTTAACACCAGCGAGATCCCCGGTCGTATGCTCTGGCACGTTTTCTCGCTCAGCAAGCTCCTTCTCTAACTTGGCTAGCCGTTCCTTCTCGAGCTTCTTTCTTCGCTTCTTCTGCTGTAGCAACCATGTTTTTGTATCCAGATCCACCGCTTCATCAGCTTCGCCTAAGCCTTTGCCTTCTAATTTGCTGTACTTTTTGGCGGCATCTCGAGCTTTCTTGATCTTCTCAAGATTCGCTTCTCGCTGTGCTTTAGCATCTGCTTCATTTTGCAGCTGTTTCCAGTTGTCGTACCCTTGTGCTTGCCTTGACTCTAGAGTACTCCCTTGCTCTTCTTCCTCCGATGAGCTGCTAGCATCGTTTGATGGCTTGAATTTGGGGCCTGCCCCGGGAACTGGCAGAAGAGGCAGTCCAAGTGACCCACGGACGCGGTTGACTTCTTCGATAGAGTCCATGACATATACCGATGCGCTGCTTCAGATGAATAGGATATGATAGGGTGGTGAGGGGAGCTATAGTAATCAAGTAATTACCACAGTGAGAAGACGACCGATTATTGGGCTAGCGCCGGGTAATATTCGGTGAGCATTCATCATTAATTGGGAAAATTCTTCCCTGCTTCCAGTTTCCTTTCCTTTCAATATATGAGGTCTGTGCGAGTGATCTTGAGGCCCTTTCGTTAGGCGTCATTCGGTAGATCACTGGCAACTCGACGTCAAGGAGCCACTCTCTCTAGCGAGACAATCTGTAGCGTCAATCTTCCGGTCGACAGATCTCAGAATAATTACTACCTTCAATGCCTGAGCTCCCGTCAGGTGAGCTCGGCCGAGAGGGTTGCTAAGGACGTCATATTCCAAGGCTTTGCCAAAGCTCGTTGAGCTATGAGGTTCGAGCAAAACCATGACTTGTCTACATATCTACTAAGAAGGCCCTCCGTGGGTATGTTCGCTTAGGAACAATCAGCGCTCCTTCCTACCTACTTCCTTAAATACCTTGAGTCAAAGAGTCCCCAGTCCTATGGGTGCAAACCATATTCCCTTGCGCATCTCTCACCGCCTCGCCAATTGTTGTTTCATAATGATTGTTGAATCATAATCCATTCCCGTAGACGTATTATGAGGATATTCCCTTAATTTTTGAGCTTGTACTTCATCTGCTAGCAGCTAGACGTAAGGTTGTTTCACACTCTGAACGCAGGGGTATTACACAATGTCAATCTTGCACTAGTACTGCCAATAATATTCGAGACTTAACAAATCTATCAGACAGAATCGAGATCCAAATTCTAGCCTAGAGCATCAGACTCTCTACCTTAGCCTTCCATTCTGTAAATCATAGATGAGTGTATGAAATAAGTAGGTAAAGCAACAAACGCTGTTCAATGTATCGACTCGTAGCACTTTCTTATGACCTTCTAGCGCTCGTTGGTTCATCTTTTCGGATACCTCGTACTATTGCTAGTACGGAAGTACCGATGCTAGATCGTCGACACTAGGTAGCCAATGTCTCTGGGCGTTCGACTCCCACCAATTCTTTCCTTCGATTCAGCGTTCATCGATCCGTCTCGAGGACGCTGAGCAGAAGGAATAGTAGACGATTAAGAGTATAGCCGGAGCTCCGTTGACGTACAAGGGACGAAGGAACGTGGACGACTGTGGGGCTAGCGGTAACTGTGATAGTGCTGGTGGAAAGGAGGGAAGGTGTTTGAGTTAGAGATCCAGAAGCCAGGAGAGGAACCGAAGCTGGGAAGGATAAGGCTGGCCTAATTTACATGTCGTGCTTTGTTCGTGAATCCAAGGCTTCGTTGGCTGGGGTTTTGGCCTTGAGGTGGAACATTCCTTCGAGTTTGCACGAGGGTATGCCGTGGCGTTGGCTGATAAACTTAAGTCTATGGGCTTCTCAATGTTCTCAAACCTTCTCATCTCGTCTTTGTTATTCGTATCATATAATTGGCACATCTGTTCACATAACGCTAATTTATGGGCCCTGATCAGGTTCCCTACAGCTAGGATTAACGCCTCCCAGTCGATATCCTCTGCGACATTCTTTTGTCATGATTTGGCCGGTCATCCTCTAGTTTGGGTAGACACTCCTCCATAGACACTGTACTCTCGCAAGCTCTGCCAAAGGCTTTGTCATCAACGACGGGGGCGTCGTCTTGTATGAACACCTTGGGCGCCTCCAGAGTCTCGCGTGGCTCAGCCTTGCTACAAGCTTCTTCAAGTAGGACTCGTTGTTTGAGTTCTGCATGCATAGCATCCGTTGGATCGTCTACCCATTGGTACAGTAGGGCAAGCCGAGGAATCGAGGAGGGTATGTTGCTTTGACCGTGTCCGCGATTAGCTTACTTCTATACATGTATAACATGGGGTCAACAACCGTACTCGTGATACGAAGTCATGCTCAAGCACTCAATTTCCGCGTCATATGCGCTATCAAGACGGTATGCCCAAGAGTAATCATTCTAGTGCAAGATGGATGAAACCAAAAGCTGAGCCCCAGTGGTCCAGGTAGGTAAGCTTAAACGGGTCAGGGCGGTACTGGCTTCGAGAATGCCATGTTTCTCACAGTAAGGCTCACAATAAAATATCATAAGATCGGTATAGCATGTTAGAGCCGAGGAGCTACTGTATCGGAACCTTTCCAAAGTATAGGGAAGCGATCTCTTGGAAAGTCTTTGCGATCTGGTATTCATGCTTGTATTCATGAAACCCAACTTCCATTAATCCATCAACCTGAGTTCTGTCCTACGCGCCTAACTACAGCAGAGGATATTACTCTGAGAGATCTACACTTGTGCTGGTTCCCCGAGCTGTAGCCAAGCTGCCTTCGATGCCTTGTGCTTGGCTGTTCGTTTCTTGGGCCCTTCTCCTATGCCTCGGACATCTCGAAAATTCACAGTGCACCTCCACAACGGTGGTTCGAATCGAACTCTTTCTTCCTCATACACTACAAATTCATTATCCTCATCGCCAAGCTCCTTGAGTCGCATTGTGTATGAAGCCATGTCCTCAGCATCTTCAATATCATTGTGAACTATTGACAGAGATGCTGTTGCAGGAGTCGAGGTTGCCGGAAATGCTGCTGTAGCTGAAGAAACCGTGTTCGGTACACTGGATGCTGGGCTCGATGAAGAGCTAGTAGGAGAGTCGACCAACTCACCAGCTTGGCAACCGCGAGTAGAACGGTCAACCAGAAATTTTGGCTCACGTTCCTCTCGATCGTCGTTCACGAATTTTGCCAAAGCGCCTCGTAGATTGTCGAGCCCGGACTCTTGATTCTGGCGTCGAATAGAACCGAGGTGACAAAATAGTACTGGTCGATAGTTGACCTGATGCTCTTGAGCCGTAGGAGTCTTATCATCTGCCCACCCCATGGCAAGCAAGTGCCTGTAGCATTTCTCGTAGCTGAAGCTTTCGTACAAGCTATCAAAAGCGTCCTATACGAGATCAGTACTAAGTCCTGTCCGAGAAAAACATTCCATCCACCAGTCGGTTTTCTGTGAACGTACTATGAAGCTGATGGTTGTGTCACTCTTGCAGATGTTATAGACGGCATCTGTCAGGAAGTACCTGAAGGCGTTGCGCCCCAATTGATAATCTATAGAATAACAGTGGTTAGGGTCTTCTTAAGCAAGATGATAGATTTGTGTTACCGAACTCGCAGACCCTATCATTGGGTTGCCATTGTCTCAACGCAACATTTCCGGGGTCAATGGACATACTGCAAATATTATGCTCCTGAGCTGCGTTCCGGGAACTCAAGTCCACAGCATTAGCATTTGCGTTTCTGAATCTGGAAGGAAGCATCTTCAGAGGCTTTTTAAAAATCGAAGAAGATAGAGGTTGAAACGCCATTAACGGTGTCAAATGTAAGGTTTTCTGGACAATGGTCCCAGTCATACCAGAGAGACATCCTTATGCAGGGTTCCACACAAGAGGCTGAAAGTCGAGAAGCACTATGACTGGAACCTTGGATAACAAGGCGTAGATGCGTCTGTGCTAGCTTTCGGCCTAAGCTTCCGGCTAGTAGTTTTCTCTCAAAACACGGCGAGCGGCAATGCCTACTTCATGATAGTGCGATGGAGCATCTGCCCTAGCTGACACATATTCTGACCATTTGTAAATGGACTTAGTCTACTGGTGAATCGTCTGGCCAAACATATAGACCGAGCATTTACTATCAATCAACTGGTCTATGCAGGAGTTACTAACCTTACTAGGTTACCCTAATCGCCGCCTAAATCTAACCGATTCAATTGGTCCAAAGCTTGCTATAACCAATATCGCCATCAACATCACTATCAACATCACTACCAATATTACTATCTATACCGCCGTCAATATTACCATTCCCCCACAACAGCTTTCATCAATTGGCAACCTTGATAGGTACTCTATACTTCAATATACATTGGTGGCATGCAGCTTCTTAAAGCAGCACCAGTCCTCGGGGCGTAAATCTAGCCCATTTGGCAATGGACCAGTCGCTTTGTAAATGGACTAAGTTCATTTACAAATGGATAATAATTTGTGCCTCAATTAGAGCAGTAATCCCGGACACTTGCAGCGGCCAATAATCACTATAAGTGTTTGCTAGTTATTGGCCAAATGCACGCACACATCACCACTGCCGACGCCATAACTTTGACCGCTTTGTCGTTCAAGCCTTGTCCGGCTGACATGCATGATGTGGATGCAAGACCACGCCCTTATCTTGCAGATCGTCCAAACGCTCAGGTATTCTTAGCATACCGCCCATATTCTTGGGGTCTAAAAAGGAGTTATGCCAAAACAATACGATGCATCTCTTGCCTTGAAAAGAAAGGAGCAACTAGGGACACCGCCTTTTGTTGAGTACGCAACATAGCCTCGAGGTAAGACAACCGCCTTATTCCTATGGCTAGCCACGTTGCTATCTTCCGCAGGCAATGAAGTTGGCCAACCGGCATCTAGAGAATAATAGAGTGTAGCATATTTGCCTTCGAGGCCTTCAACGCCTTGATTACCAAGGTGCAACTTTGTCTGTCTTGACTTATGGACTAGATGAATATGAGCTTATTGATTAGCCAGCGCGTAGACGCAGATTCGCCCTTACGCAATGATACGCACTAGAGACGAAAGTGTGTTATATTTGCATGAGGCTCTGGAGAAGATCAACACAGCCCTGACACCGAAAAGATCTATATAGTTCCAGGGTGAAGCGGTTTTTAGATTACTTACATGAGTGCCTGAATACTATCGGAGTTCTCTATATTTCATGGCTCTGTGCATTCCTCTGTTAGGCCGACATTGGGGGGAAAAAAACAAAATCTCTGTCTCTCCTAAGCGCCAGCCGCTCTGTTCATCAGAATACCTCGAGGACCATCCTTCGCCTCCTGAAGCAGCCACAGAATCTTTCCAACGCCGAGCGCCGACCCTTACCCCCACCATGAGCTCTTCCCATGACTTCATCGCCACCTGGGCGGATACTTTCAGCCTTCCGGCCGTTATACACACAGAGTGGACTGAGGGACCAGAGGAGAATTTCCATAAAGACAAATGGTTCGGTAGGCAATTACTGCTCTACTATCAAGCTGAGAAAATGGCGTGTCAGTTCCAGAGTCTGAAAGGTATCGATCTATCGGTAAGCATAGCTTCTCTCAGACAGCTCTACAATTCCGGAAAATTAAGCTTCTTGGATAGGAGGCACAAAGAAAATTACTGGACAGATACCCATACTCAAGCTTCTGTCAACGTCTCGGACTCCTCAACCCAGCTTTTTCAGAGATGATATTACACTTAGATCCCCAGCCAGAGGATCAAGAACGATTTGAAGCCTACGTTGGGATTACACAACGCCACACTGCCAGTCCGCAAGGCATATATCAAAAGTTCAAGGACTGGCTCAGCGACCTCGAGACTTATACTCACCCTCATCCAGACAATAGTGAGAAAGAGGCTCTCTCATACTCTATGCTACGGCCAACTGGAAGAAATGTCGAGCCTTTAGTGGTGGAATCCATGTCTCACTCAGGCAGCGTACCGGTCCGTTCGGTACTTCAGCCTGCGCTTTCAAGGCCTCCACGGACTCTTCATCAGCCGGCTTTCTCTGCACTTTATGCGCCTGATCCATCGGCACCACCGGCAGCTCCACCGACCGCAAGCCTCCAAAATGCTGGTGTTTGCAGCCCCACGGTTCTGGCAACAGATCATCGGCGAAACAAAATACAAGAACTATCGACATACACAAGTCGATTGATACAATATGGCATTGATGCCAAAGTTGACGTTCGATACGATCCTCCCCGTATGGAAAATGCCTCCCCATCACTTTTTAATTGCAGGGTCTATGTTGGTAATTGCACTGCTGAGGGATCTGGGACAACGAAAAAGGAGGCGAAACACAAAGCCTCAGAAGCAGCGTTTATGAGCATTCTCTAAGTCCACGTAACAAAATAAGAGATTTACATATATCTGGGGGCGATCGATTCATTTCTACGAACAACGCCTCATGCCCGAGGCTTGCTTTATCTTTTAACTCAACGAATACATTCATGACAGCCTAGCTCTCCAGTGTCAGGTTACAATTAGACTCCATCGGAAGGTCGAAACAGAATTAGATGAGCGTCCTGAAGGTAATATGCACCTCATCAACTCAGCTTGGAA
Organism: Cladonia rubrotincta; assembly: GCA_963971245.1. Lineage (NCBI taxonomy): Eukaryota > Fungi > Ascomycota > Lecanoromycetes > Lecanorales > Cladoniaceae > Cladonia > Cladonia rubrotincta. Next base: position 75,361 of record OZ020212.1, read on the forward strand.
TATCCCTCTAAGCTAAGTTGCCTATTCACCTCTCTGCTCACGAGTCTATCTCTTTTGCGGGCCAACTGTAAATATCCCCTGTCGCTCATCTCGGCTTCTTGTTGCCGGGTTTGTGGCTTGGCGTAGGGTGTACTTTCTTGAATAGACTTCGCCATTTCATCCCACCGCTTGTCGAGGCGGGTCAGCAGTCTTGGGGATGTTTACTATATGAAAGAGGACGATGGCTTGAGGTGTAGCTTCTGAGAACCGCTGAGAGAGCCTTTCATCTCCAAATTTGCGTAGGTGCTGTACGTGCATACCCCAGACGAACTTCTGAATGGCGTTGGCGCCAGGCTGTGGTCTGTAGATAGGCTTAAGAAGCTTAGCTCTTTCATGAGTAGATCCGGCCTCTATACTACGTTACTGCTATTTTCAGCAGCCACATTCAGCCACTTATCCAGCCCTTGCAGGATTCACCTCTTCCAAATCGCCCAATAACAGTTTGTTTGGCCTTCTGGTCCTTGTACTCAAACGCTGCTCTGTTGTGGTATAGTCGGGGTCGCCCGTCAACGCACTCAACGCTAGTTTTAGCTGCTTTTCGTCGATTAAGCCGAGAAGCGAGGAAGCTGCAGCCACCTTTTCGTGGCAAGCAAGCATTGGTCACAATGTAATTGAAAGATTACAGCCTTGCCGGAGTTAAGCGGTCCGTTGGCCTGTCAGCCGTATCGCCCAATCGGACGAACTCAGTGATGTCAGCGCTTGTTCTTAGTTCAGAGAACGGTCCGACCTACCTGGATTTCCCAGCCTATGACACCGCGAGTGATTTAGAGCGGGGAGTTTGGTCCTCACGACTTCCCCGTCCCGATCTTCCACCGTGAATATTGAGCCGTCAGAATTGGAAAGCTCATGAGGGTTACTGATGGAATCCTGCTAAGATCTCCCTTCTCAACGGGGTCATCATGTATGGGAGGCATGAGTCGACCTGGCGTATGATGCATCCAGACAATCACAGCTGATCGACAAAGCAAAAAGCTCCACGCCCCGGCATCTGCGCTATCAGGTACTTGTCCTGGCCAAAGTTCTTTTTCCCATACATGCGCCCTCGGTAGTTTTACCCGGACACTCTCTACTTCATTATCAATGCCTTTCCGCTTCAAAACCAAACGCCATCATGATACACGCGACAAAGATGATTGGCGCCGTGATGTCAATACTACCGCGGGTGATCTACGACCCACAGATATAGACTTCCCATGGACACGGCTGCAAGAGTACACTAAAGCCTATGTCGAGAGAAGAGGAAGCCTTACCCATGAACAGATCGATGATCACCTCAAGGACCTAATAAAGACGCATACCGAGACAGAAGTGGCATTTGCAGCTTGCGCAAACGCCATGTCCCCGCGCAGTGTGAGAACATTTCTGACTGAGGGCCTGTGCATTAGTCACAGCAGCAATTTCGGTTTCGGTCTTGTTCCTTCCTTACAAGCCATCGTAGCTGCAAATAAGGTGAAGCCAGAAGCAGCCAGCAGAATTTGAGAGTGACTGGGCCTTTGAGCTAATAAAGCATTCTAATGGCTCACGTTCCGAGGAGACTTCTGGGGAGCGCCTTTGTAAGATTATTTCACTCCTGGAGAGCGGAATGTCTGCCGACTTCCTTTTACAACACCATGCCATTGAACTAGCGCGCAACGATTGTCAATCTTTCGCGGTACACCTCGAGACTTTGAGGGCCAAGAATCGGTGGGTGGAAGCTTTTGCGGCTGTGAAATGGCTGTCAGGGCCCTCAACAGCATTCATTGATCTGTTCGTGGGTAGATTTGGGCCCGTCCATTTGCTTGATAGCCTTTTGCCAATGTGGCGAGCTTGGGCTGCCTGGAGACCTAATATGAGCCGTCTACACTTCTTGGAGGAGACGGCAATCAATCGAAACGATTGTCTGGGGGATCTCCTCGCACTCGGCGGACCGGACTTTACAAATAACAGGCAATTATGTTTGAAAGAGGGGCTAATTGCGCAAGAGCTGGGTCCCCAAGAAACAATTAGTTGGAGAAGTCTTCGCATCGAGCTAACCCGTGACATTGCGAATGAATTGCGCAGCATTCTTGACTGATTGTCAAGCTCAATTGATGCGGCTTCTCCGGGTGGGCTGGACTACATCATGTTGCTAGCACATCTCTGCATGAGCAAGACTATAAGCTATGATGTGATTCAAGTCCTGGAAGGTGTTGATTGCCTGCCTCAATCCCTTATTAGTCCAGTTTTACAAATCTATACGGAAACCCACAATGCATCTGCCGTGCTTCAAGCCTTCAAGCAGGTTTGGCTTGTTCTAGGTAATAATTGCACCAGAAGCTTGCGCGAGTCCCTGACACCATACATGGCTACCCGCATCACAAAGTATGTGGTAACAAAGCAACCCCAGCTCTACGAACAGCTGGAAAGGAACGAGCCTTGGAACGGGACAGAAGTTGATCTCATCGGTTTTGCCAAAGGCTTTCCACGCACTTCTTGGCTGTGGCCAATACTTGATCCTCCTCTCAGGGACTGCATTCTCTTCATCATCAATGGACCTAGCTTGGGACTAATGGACACTTTGGGAGCACTGCGTATTTATATCAATGCGTTACCTCGGACTGACCTCTCCTTAATCAGCCAGATTAACGCATACTACAAATCTTGTTTTTTTCCACAGTGTGACGTTAACTCAGAGTCGATAGAGCTAGTCAAAGCTTTAACGAGATTTTGGCAGCAGAATACAGATGGAGTTCGTCGGGATCTCGCACTGCAAATTGCACGATGTTCGAGCACTGAGAAGCGACTCGGCTGTCAACGAATATCCCAGATCATAAGACTCGATAAAGAGATTGTTTCCACGGTCTTAGATATTTTCCAAGGCCGTGGAGAAAATAGGGTGGACTCGCTCTTCGATTTTTCCAGATTATTGTTGATAACAGCCATGCCTGAGCTTAGGAATTGTTGGCGTATGATCTTGTACTACGAGATTCATAGTCAAGATGAATATATTTTCGGCCAGGCATTGAAGACTCTGACCACGAAACAATGGTTCTAGTGGCTCCAATCCATTCAGTCCTTATTTGAGGATATGATGGACTGGTATTCGCCAATGCTACTCAAGCCGGAACTACATACGTGGGCACAAAGACTTCGCCCCTATCTCCCTACCCTTGAAAGCCTCGAACACAATTCTACGGTGCCGTGCCTTCTGAGAGGCTATAACGCATCAACGAATGAGAAGCTTGAGCAGATATTGATATGGATTAAAGAGACTCAAGGAATCCATCGGCGGAGAATCATAGATCCCGTAATAGCGGATCTAGATATTTCTGGTAGCAATGTAGGAGAAGTTGAAGGCCAGCTGGCCACAATTTCCAGAATGACGTCGAAGGTTGTCGAAGTCTGCATAAACATGCTGGAAGCCTGTCAAGAAGGATCAATGCAATTCGCTGAAGTATACCTGAGTGGCTCGGTGCAGACTACGGATTTGTCTGTCATGGACCGCAAAACACTCATAATCTTGGCTACCCATTGTGGTCTTCATGTAAAAGCCGGCGGCGCTCGAAGTGCACACAGCTCAGATGTGGCTGCCGATTACTTTGCAGGGAGCTTTGAACAGTTGCTGGCCGAGGTCCAGCGTCTAGAGGACCTGTGTCTATCTCTCTGTGCAGTGGATCCCGACAGCGTGTCAAGATTACTCGCAAAGCTCCATATAGAACCACCTTCAAGCTTCGATGACATGCTTGCAACGCTTCCTGTAACAGTTGTTGATATGGTCGAAAGAGTTGGCGAAAACAAGGTTGAATTACGATTCCCCATAACGAACCTCAGCATATTGCAGAAACCTGCTATAGCTGCAGGAGAAGCTGAAAATTTCTTTGTCCGTCTAGAGTTTAGCTCCAAGGGGATGCCCACCAAGTTCTGCGTCCATCTTGCTGGAACAGACTTTGGTGACATCAGGGAATATACTCAATTTAACGTATCGCCAGGTGCCTCTGCACCGCACCAACACTTTTGTTACGGCCAACCGAGTCGTGGTGTATATCAATTGTCGCGAATCGTGTGGCGACGTCTGCGCCAAGGATTTGTCTCCTTGGAGAATATATACTCCTTCATAAGCACTTCAATTCCTGACATGTCACGGAGCTGTATCGTCTGTGGAAGTGGAAAGGCACAGTTGCGACGTTCTACAATCTGCCAAAAGCCCAATTGTCGAAGCATATTCTCGTTCGTTGATTATGAGGTTGTTCTGGCAGACATCTGGCAAAATCCAACCGTGGCCGATCTCTTATTGACCATAGTCGATGCCGCGGCCGTAAGTGGTAGGATGGATCTTCTCACTAAGTGCCCCATCAATAATGCTACAACGGTTCTCAATCTGTTGAACCGACTTCCCCGTGTAGCTGCACTCAAGATACACCTTTCCTCTTGCATCAACGTTTATGGGTACTCATTTCAGTTGAACAAGGCTCTAACAGGGTATTCATCCTCACCAGACCAATTGCGGAAGGTACTCATATGGGCCTGTAATGGCAATCGTGGGTTCCTCACTGCGGCGGTTGACCAGTTTCGGATACCAAGCTTTGGTGCACATCAATTCCTCTTAGCTAACGCTTCACCAGAGCTAGAGATGGCTTTCGCTGCCCATATAAAGACCCCTCAGTCACCCTTTCGTATCCTCTTTCACAGTACGTCACTCGACCGCTTACACGCCATTCTGTGTCAAGGTCTCCAGGTCCTTAGCAACACCCCGCTCATGCGCCATGCTGCTCACAGTGGGAGCGGCATCTACACGGCCGACGAACCCGCTACGGCATGGGGTTATGCGGAACCCGCCCCCTCAGGATCTGCGGGCTCAGGCTGGAAACATAATCTCTTTCGTCTCATCGTGTCTTACTTGGGTGCGAACTCGCGGGGGAGAAGCCTGGGACCAACGGTATCCATGTCATTACCGATCCGACAAGGCTTATGGTGAGATACATCTTCTTGTTAGACGCGAATGCAAGCGTGCCCCGGGCAAAGGACGTGAGACCTGCGATGCAAAGTGTTTTCGCCAGCTTGAGGTCGGGGGCAGTGTGAACCTCGAGCAAGACAAGAGCCAACAGAACCGGAAGCCGTAAGCTTCGAAACATATTGGCACCAGTACTTTCTCGGCGATTGATAGAGTCACGGACTTCGGAATCGGTGCAAATGCAGGAATAGTACAAAGGACCGACAAGAGGACGATTGACCCATCGATATCAGCCGGATAAATCAGCAATCTTGGGCACCCCACGCCTCGCAATAGCCTGGATACCAGCACACCAACTCTGATTTTAAAGCTCTGTCGCTGTACATGGTTATCTCCACACCCATTGTTTGTAGTGAACGCAGGTCGACACATGGCGAGTCAGCTTGCTGTCCAGCTTCCTCTTGTTGGGTCCTAGCGAACGATATGACGGTCTTTTCATGAATGCTTCAAATTGCTCTTTCAATCCCACCATCTCGTCGATGATAGAAATGATTCGGAAGGACTTCAGATGACCTAAATTGATAATGTCGAAGGCGAGAAAGGAGATTGCATTTCCGCCATTTAAAGCGAGCGTTGCTTGGCAGCATATTTTTCTTTATACAATCATATATGAAGCAATCAGCATCAGAAATATCAATTTGAACCATATCCCATCATCCTGTCAAGGGGGTTATTCTTCCCTCATCTAGATGACCCATCGTGAAGTAAGTAGTCTATATAACAAAGCCCGTCAATGCTCCCTAAGAAGAGACGAGTATAGGTATGGTACAATTTAAACGCCTGAAATCTCGCTCCCAAACTAGCCCAGGCTATTTATTTGCGGTGGATAAAAAAGCAAGAATGGACTTCATATACTTCCCTTATTTTGCAACGACTTCCACTGTTGGTAATATGTATCAAACTCTTTTTCGCAATATCGGGCTGAGTCTAGCTCGCAGCCGACGAGTCGGACAACAAATTCACCTTCTTTGTGCATTACTTCTTTGCCGCCGCGGGTGGCGATATCAACGCCGTAGGAATTGATGAGATGTTGGGGGACGAGGGCGAGTTTTGTGAGGATTGTGGGATGCCATTGGACGATGTGTTCCTGTGGGAGACTTATTAGTACTCACAGTTTAAAGAAGGGTAAAAGGTTTTATCATATACCAATGCATGCCCCTCCGCTTTCTGGAAGTTGTAGCTTCGGTAGAGTGGGTCAAACCATGTGTCCAGGAAGAATTTCGCCCATTCTCCGCGCCTTAATAGGAAGCTACCTTGTGCAAGCCCTTCGTTATCTTGCGTAAGTATCAAATCGACCTTATCGCCCTTGAGATGCGAGAATGTCCGTATGACACTATCTGGTGGAACAACTGGTTTGTCTCTAAGCATCAAGGACTCGAGGCGCTTTGCGTCTAGGACGTGGGATTTGAGATTTGTTGATGGATTCATTATTAAGCTGTGCGGCGAGAGGAGGAAGAAGAAGGTTGATTTGGGAAATTTGGTCATGGCGTGTCGGAGGGCTGGCACTATCGCCCAGCTTCGTGGTGAGGTGCCAATATCATAGTCTGCTACTTCAGGGAAGAAAGTTGCGTAGCCTGTTCAGACTCGTTAGAACCAAGCATTCCAGGATTGCTATGATTGTACATACCTTGCTTTCGCGCATAGTATTTCCTATTTTCGATTATCCTGTCCCTGTAGTCCTGGCTCATAGTCGCTTCGTCCAGCACCGTTACGATGACAACTTCCGGTGTCCCTGAGGGGATATGCTCTGACGAAGTCGAGAAAATGTATGTAGACAGCCATATCAACACCAGCGCAGCGCACGCTAGGAGTCCACCAATTTGCAGCTGTTTCCGTCGTATTGGGGAGGACCGAGATGCTCTTGCGTAAGGGGGAGGTTGTGATGTTTTTCGGGGAGGTAGTGCGAAATGCATGTTGGAGGTATAGGAGAGGGTCTGGGGGTTTATGGGCGGCTCTCAAGGTTGGGCAAAAGGCCAAAGGCCTTTAGAGCCCCCGTGAGCGACAATCCGTTGACCTGGCGAACACAGACGGAAGAAGGCAGTCCGACTGTATGTAGTTCTTTACGCGATACAGCAGTATACTCTCTTTTGTGCAGATGTGAATGGGTAAAATTGTCGTGAGATCAAGAGCAACAGTATATAGGCGTTTGTGAAGTAGAAAGATGTGTGCTCTTTTAAGCCAAGCATCTAATTAGGAAGGGAAAATTGCATGGGGTTAGCCCTCCCGTTTTAGCTCCCGTGGTAAGCGCTACTGTAGACCCCTGTCATGTTGGAGCTATTTTTTTGCCGTTGAGCTATATCAAACACACCTATTTTCGGCTTTTCCTTTCCTCTGTACTTCAATATATTTATTTTTTTATTACTAAGACTTCTAATTCGCTCATCATGCTCTCTACTTGTCGGATAGCTACACGACACGCTGCTCTACGCCGTTCACTGCCTAAATCCCTAGTTGCAAGATCAGCTTCCGTATGGGCCAACGTCCAGCAGGGTCCTCCAGTACGTCTATGGACCCATTGCGCAATTGACTACAGCTGACAGGCTTTTAGGATGTAAGTATAAGATATATCGGCGTTAGTAAGCAGCAACACTGATGCGTCCCTATCGCCAAGGCCATCTTAGGTACGTTTTGCATCCAGCACGTCAGACCCGGATCCTGACATGCTTCACAGGTATTACCGAAGCTTTCAAAGCGGACAGCTTCCCAGAAAAGATCAATCTAGGAGTAGGAGCTTACCGTGGGTAGCATTGAATGGATTCTTCGTACGGTACTAACATTGGGCTAGGTGATGACCACGGCAAGCCATACGTCCTACCTTCTGTGAGGACAGCTGAGGAAAAGATCGTCGAATCAGACCTCGACAAAGAATATGCAGGTATCACGGGTGTCCCATCATTCACCAAAGCTGCCGCAGTCCTTGCGTACGGTTCCGGCTCTGACGCCATTGCCAATGACCGCATTGCCATCACCCAGTCCATCTCTGGTACCGGTGCTCTGCGAATAGGAGGCGAATTTCTTGCACGGTACTATCCTAGCAATAAAATCTTCATACCTACACCTAGTTGGGCAAATCACAACGCCGTTTTCAAAGATTCCGGGCTTGAGGTTGTCAAATACAGATACTACAATAAAGATACCATTGGACTGGACTTTGATGGTATGGTGGAAGATCTGAAGAATGCGCCCGAAGGCAGTATCATTCTTTTGCACGCTTGTGCACACAACCCTACCGGCATTGACCCTTCAGAAGCACAGTGGAGGCAAATCAGCGACGTAGTAAAAGAGAAGAACCACTACCCATTTTTCGATATGGCATACCAAGGCTTTGCTACCGGCGATACCAAGAAAGATGCTTTTGCAGTCCGACATTTCCAATCAGAGGGCCATCAATTCTGTCTTGCTCAGAGTTTTGCCAAGAACATGGTACACTAGCCATAGCACTTTTCTTCCCCAAGCTGGTAGCTAACGATATCCAGGGTCTCTACGGTGAGCGCGTTGGTGCCTTCTCCATCTGCTGCGAATCGGCAGACGAGAAGAAGCGCGTGGACTCGCAGATCAAGATCCTCGTCCGACCTCTTTACTCGAATCCTCCCGTCCACGGTGCTCGTATCGCGTCGGAGATCCTGCACAACCCCGAGCTCAACGAACAATGGCTTGGAGAAGTCAAGGGGATGGCCGAGCGGATCATAAAGATGCGGGCACTGCTAAAGGAGAATCTTGAGGCTCTGGGTAGCAAGCATGACTGGAGCCATATTACATCGCAGGTATGATCAGTCTTGCATTCATGTTGAGATCTTTCAAGCTGAAATACCTAGATCGGTATGTTCGCATACACCGGACTGAAGCCCGAGCAAATGGACCAATTAGCCAAGGAGGTACGCGTCAATCTTCTATCCACTTTGGCACAACCCTCGCGCTGACACATTTCTAGCATTCCGTCTACGCTACCAAAGACGGTAGAATATCCGTAGCTGGAATCACAACCGCCAACGTACAACGTCTCGCCGAGGCAATCCACAAAGTTACTAGCTAAATACCAGTACTTTAATATTTGCAGCGAACCGTTCGTTGTTCACTGAATCCTATCTTCTTCTGGAAAACCTACTATTCAAGCCTGTCGTTGCATCTAGCGGGAGGGAATGTGTAACATAAAAAACTCTAGATTGGATAGATTGAATAGAGAAGACCTAAGTTTTGTCACACTGCAATTTTCCTCTGCTTTGATTTCATATGAGTGAAGTTTGTCTTGAAATCTTTTACTACTATACAAGCTTGCGAGTCCATTAAATGACTGTACCGCACGCCATCTATATGATCTATCGATTAGAGACAAAGAGAAAGGAAGGCAAGACAGATAAAGTAAGACAAGTGAAATACAACGCTGTTGTTCTGCGGGTTTCGGAAAGATTTGTGCGAGGAGCCGAATACAACGATGATGCACGTTGCTTATTATGCCGTTTTTATGCTGGGACGTAGGATGAATTGCGACTCGGCAGATCTTCGTTCACGATGTGTGGTTTATGCGACTGTATCTGGGTTTGGAGGCGTTAGGTGTACGCCGTTGTGGTGGACTAAGAATGAGTTGTGTATTCGTTCCGTGCGATGTTCCTCCATCTCCTTCTTCTACTTTTCCTTCCTTTCCTCCTTCTTTTTCTTTTCTTTTCTTTTTTTCTTCTCCTTCTTATGGTTCTTCTCATTCTCCTCTTCGCCCCTCTTTATGTTCACCTACTCGCGCTTCCGGAGCTTTCGTCCAAGGTTTTGTGACAAATCCCTGGACTTTAGCGAGACCGCGTTTGCTTTTAGAATTGGCTGCTGTTGGCTCTTTGCTTGTCTTGACTTCAACCGTGCTGCAATGTGCAGCAGTCGTTACCGTGCGTTGGCTTTTCTGGTTCTGATCCCATTGCACCCTTCTATGCTCCTCTTTCGACTTCTTATCGTTGAGGTCCTTCTTCTGGTGATCTGTCCGTGCAGTGACGGTATTCAATTCCCGATCCATCTTCTCGCGGCGGTTCATCTCTTCCCAACGTGCTTGTAGCTTGCTTGTACGACCATTGTCTTTTCCCGGTGGTGGCTTGGAGCCAGAAGTTATATGCGGGTAGTATCTTCTACCATTTTCTGATGAAGAATAGGGGGGTTTGCTTATATCACCATAGCTCACACGGGAGTGCGCTCTGGAGCCAAAAGAAGCCATGTATCTTTTCTTCCGTATAAATGTTTCGCTGAGGTCAATGACACCAAAAGCTGAAGCGTTGTGGATAATAGATATTGAATGCGGTCGAGATTGACCGTTTTTTTGTGGAAACGGTGACTGAATACCTAGCACTGCCCGGGTACACGCCTCCTTACGCCTTCGTTGAGGTATCAGCGTACGAGGCTGGGTGACGGAGTAGCGATCCTTCAAGTTCGGCTAGTCTTGTTGTAGCTGCTGTCAATGCTCTGTGCGCCCAAAGCTAATTTGGTATGAGGAATGAAAAATCCCTTGATGAGAATATTACATTGTTGTCGTTGTGTCGGCTGCGCAAAATTCGCACTATCGTCTGCATTGTCAGCTTACAATTCCAGGATAGTGTAGTGGGGTAGCGATTCTGGCGAATCAGTCCAATTACGGCTAATCTTATTGCTGCAAATAGAGCCTAGCTATATACTCTCAGTTGTACATCCATATAAAAAGCTTGAAATCCTGCCATGGAACCTACAGGCTTCCACCTGTATTCGTCGCATATTGCGCGCGATACATCCCTCAGTATCTACAGGAAATTTGCGGTCCTAAATACTCGCAATATCCTTTACTTTCAGTCAGAACTAGCGGACTTAGAGGTACAGCTTCAACAACTCGACGCAGAGGGCAATGGTGAAGAGGTTGATAATGATGTTTGGGCGATTTCTCGCAATTGGCGGAAAATGCGTGACGCTGGTGTTTCTTTTCAAGAGAGCAAGGCCGCCGTTGCAAATATACAAGAGAGCCAGGATCCGCGTGATTCTTGGAGTGTAGTGCTGAAAATAAGGAGGGTGCTGAAAGAGTACAGTAGGTTGTCGCGACTATGTTCAAGCTCAGATCTAGTCCTTACCTCGTTCTAGACGAAGCGCTCCAGGCGCAAGCCTGGCTCCAGTCACTCGAGAAACCGCCCAAACATATGCAAAACGCAATGAGGACAGCTTTAGAATGGAATACCGATCTACGGACTAGCATCTCCGAGACTGACCTAGAATACCTTGACTCGAAGAATTTCCAGGACACGATTAGCCTCGCACCGAATCCTTATCGAGAAGCTTTCTCACGCTTTCTTGCAAACAGGCTTAGTTGGTTCTTCTTATCAAGTAAAGAGAGAGAGGAAGAGCGACAGGAAGGTTTCACTGTGTTTTCAGACCACCGTATTCGCAGGACAACAAGACTCGTCGCTGTTGTGTTGTCGTCTATTCTGCCGGTCTTGTCTATTGTCATTCTCTATTATGTGCACTCAACGGAAGTCCACATAGGGTTGATAATCGTATTCTCGACTTTGTTCTCTGCCGTCGTTGCGGCTGTGAGCGATGCCAGGAATGTGGAGGTAATGGCGGCAACCGCTGCCTATGCTGCTGTTTTGGTGGTTTTCGTCAGTGGAAATTTGCAATCTCCATGAGTCCTGAACTGTGGATGCAGATTATGTATTTATTGAATCCTTTCTCTTCAATCCAGCCGCGTGCTTTATATCCACGAGACGTCAAACCGATTGATCAAGGAAAAATTCATACAGCCAAGGCTCGCCAGCAGGACCGGCGCTCGAGTAGGACAAAGGCAACCCCAACGTTCGAGCCTAGAATTTGTCCCAGTACCAGTAGAAGTTTGCCGATGACAGCCTCATGGACTAGAAGTCTGCATCGCCGAAAAAGTATTGCTGATTTGGGGCTTGCCCAGATAGGAAATCTCTGTGCAAATCCCACAACCATTGGCTTGAGAACACCTTGACCATCGTCATCCCGAGCACGCAAACATATTGCTAGCTTCATTTATGGCCGCATTGACACAACCAAAATACAGGCGACACCTCACTGTTGCGGAGTTCGCATTTTCGCCCGGTCCTTAAGAAACAACCATCATTCACTGATTGATGCCTTATCGCAGAGACCCGCTTACTAGAGAAGGTTATGTCGGCATTATAACGTTCTTGTTCCTTACACCTGAAGCCTAAGCCTGTCGATGGTTCTCTAAAGCGGATCAGTACATTGTCCTGCGACGGGCTCCGCATGCTAGTAGGTTCGGAGGATATCCACAGGATACCGACATCATCTGTCAAGTACGGCTATCCACATGATCTTTCGGGGACCAGTCCTGCCCAAGGCGGGGAATGGCTCCATAAGTCACCAAGCGGCTACACCATACTGTAGACGTACAACGGTTATCCACATAAGATTGATTCGGGATGATCGGCAGTACCGGGTATCCACATGGGAGGCTTATCTGGTATAGGTAAGGGACGATGCTGTTGTGCTTCTCGGATGATCGGCTGGTGCACCTGGGACGATGAATTTGGTTAGGCATGTCGGCTGAGCGTTAGCAGGATTGGACGGGTCGTGGACAGTGACCAATTGTCGCGCTATCCAGCTATCCATCTCTCTGCTGGTCGCTTCCGTGTGATGCACTGGCTAAGTTAGTGACATATCGCTGCAAGAAAGGCTCGATGATCGACGTGGCCCTGCAGCAGCGCACTACGCTTACCAGTACTTACCGTTCACACACGAGGCCGAGCCTGACCATCAAGCCATCGACCCTTTTGACGAGCTGAAAACGGTCGATGCACGGCTCGGATGAGGAAGGACCGAACATCAGAAGGTGCAGGGTGCAGCGGGTGGTTGACTCTTGACCTAGAAGTAGAACTATGATACCACTATGATACGACTGCGGTGTTTTGCATCATCTCACCGGCTGGCAATGAGATGTTAGGAGGGCGGAATGATGCTATTGTTGTTCTAGACCGCAGTCGAATTTAAAGATAAGGCTCACCCGGGGCGGGGATCCTCGTGCTTGGGACGCACGTCGGCGTCATACGTGACGTCCGTAGGCGTAGGCGTCACTAGCCGCCAAAGGAAAGGAATTACGCACACTTTCATTCTTCTCTCTCCGCCCATTTACTTCTTCTGGTCTTGTATGTATGCGTGCTGATAGAGGCCATCTCCGACAACAAGAAGCCATTCATCAGTGTGTAAGTTGATCGCACATGTATGGTAAGCGCAAGTTGGAGCTCGTCGTCCGTGATAGAATGCCCAAATGAGTAATCCTATCAAAGACAGCGGCTCGGATGATACCTATACCCAGGTATCCCTATGATTACAATGATCATCAGGCCACCTGTTGCTCACTGGTGACTCGTGTTCCCACATGGACTTGACTCGGATTGCTTCAATTAAGACAAGCTATCCTTCAGTAGAGCTACCTACGTGATTATTACTATTGTAGATCCGGAAGCCATAGACGGGTCTAATTCCTAATGGTGGTAGAGGTTGTAGCCAGCCAATGAGCAATTCTCCTCCTTCATCCTCCGGAATTTATGATCTCATGCCTAGGCGGAAACTGTGTCTAGGAGGAAACTGTGTACCTATCGAGTAGCAGGGTCTGCCAATGCACCATGAGACGGCACTTTTCCCTTTAGTCTCCTCTCGCGGATTGCCTCAATCGCGGCCATTTCCATTTGGTGCTTACCTACAACATTCCTTTGTCCCTTCTTTCTACCCCCTCCATCTCCCTCCGCTAAATTCCCTACGGATCCACTACCTCCCCGCTACCGTTAGGGCTATATCTACGACCAACCGCCGGCAGGCTGCAATAGCCCTCTTAGTCCTACAGAATTAAATACATTTCGGCTCTTCTGTGCAAAGTCTATCCAGCTACTGCAATTGCTCAAGCTGTGCTTGCTAATCCTACTGCTACCCGCGCCCCCAAACACCCACCATATTCGTCCCTCCCTATAGCTTGTGTTTGCATCACTGTTGCTGGAAGAGTCTTTGCTAGGCTCACGATAACCCTTTGCCCTTCCCGTAAGGCCTCGTCCGTTTGCCTTTATTAGAAGCTCTCCGTGCTGATCTTTCAACAGGCTCGATACTTACCCTCCTGCCCCCGTGACAGCCTTCCCCACACCACCTCCACCTACGCTACATTTACATCAGGCATACGCCGTGCTCAAGGCCTTTGCCGGCCTTCGCATGTGAGATACACAATACCACCTGCCTCCTCCACATGCGCCTACAGATCAATCATACCCGGCATACCCATCACTCGATACGTCGATAACCTTGTCAAAATCCCTACCGCACTCGCTCTCGCGCATACTTGTGCAAATTGATAGCTGCTTGGCAAGATGGCGGCTCGCTCGGAGAATGCCGAGGTATCTCTCGCTTCCGCTCAACCACCATGGCAGAGGCAATACGGTCGAGTCACTGGCTGACATTCCGCTTGTAGTCTGACGGATCCCCAGACCTCCCTGAATGCGGAGATGCAATCGATCCGACCACCTTTGAGCAAATACTAGAAATGGACGATGATGAGGAAGAGAGGGAATTTTCAAGAAGCATCGTTTATGGCTTCTTTGATCAGGCAGAAGTGACATTCACAAAGATGGACGCTGCCTTGTGAGTCTTGGATCTATCAGAGTCTAGTCCAGCCCTTGGATTGACGCCCAGGGTATCACGCATTCTCTCTGTCACAGCTGACCTCGTGTTCCTTGCAGAGATTCAAGCGATCTATCAACACTATCCTCTCTCGGCCACTTCTTAAAAGGCTCCTCCGCGACCCTCGGCCTGACTAAGGTCAAGGACTCGTGCGAGAAGATCCAGCACTTTGGCGCAATGAAAGACGAGAATGGAACACACGATGTTACAGATCGCCAAAGGTGTCTCCAGCTGATTAGGGATACACTGAAAAAGGTCAAGGTGGAATATAAGGAGGCGGAGAAGATTCTGAGAAGATTCTACCACGATCCGGATATGCCTCAATGAGACAGGCATGATGTCGTCCAAGGAGTAAGTAGGTGCGGGAGGGGAAGCAGCGCCACGTCGCTATAGGAAGGGGGTCAGAATGACATGTGGCCAATGGTATAAAGCTGCAGCAGGATCATTAGTGCATGAATTGATCGGCTCAGCGCAGCTCGAGATCCGGAATCATGACGTGCGATCTGTTTACATTCCTTTGCAGCCACCTGAGTTTTGCATACAATTAAATTTCACTTGATGATATCTAGCCATTACCGCTCGCTCATTCTCCACAAAACCCTCCCTCGGCCCGCCTTCTGTTTTCATCGGCCAAATCAGACCTATGGATCCGCCCAACTAATGCTACAGCATTTTAACCTGAAAATGGCAACCTTGATGCCACCGCTGGGCACTCGAACTCTAACACAGTGTGAGTTCAGAGCACTAACATGAAGTTACTAGAAGCGCTTTGCAAATGCATGATTAATTTCTGCCCTTTGATCAATCCTTCCGCATGAAATCGCGCCATTCTCCTGTGAACCCTCGCATGATGAATCTAGAAGGGATTTCTCAACATATCTAGTCTCCGAGATAGAAGAGGGGACACCGGTGCATTCCATCACGTTGTCGACTTTCTAAGCTATCAACTGCCGATTCTCAATATATACCGGACCTGCCGAAAAGTTTATCTAAGGGTTTAATAACCAGACTTATTCATCTCCTGCCATGTGCCACCACGTGTTCTTCTAGCTTGATACAAGCCCAGACATAAAACACACAGCTTTCTCTCACGTTTCCACCCTGCCAATCTCGATCCATCAAACGTCAACGACTCTCCTCAGGTATTCTACAACTTCCACTTTTACCATTGCCACCATTATCACAAACGCTCATCCTCGGTCACGTATCCCTCATTCAAGACCGGTCTTGCTCGTCATCTCACTATATCTACTCCTAACCCCCCATCTCGCCTTCAGAGAGCATGGCATCAAACCCCGCACCCAGCACCCACGCGTCGAAAATATGGGGAAAACAAATTGAAGGTATATACAAGGAAGGCAGAATTCCTGTGCTATCTAAGGAAGGCTAACACCTACTATAGTCGGTCCATCAGTCATCTCTGCCTGCGACAAGCACGACTCGTAGGGTTAGGGTTTGAGCAGAAGTGATAATCTTGTAAGGGCTGTATCGATGTAATACCTCATATGATACCGGCCATATCTGCAAAAGAGATAAGGAACGAGAGCGTATTTTATGGCAATTGGTAAGAAGAAAAATTTGGTAGGCGTGGTATGAGTGTGGGATATTGGTCGAATTGAACGGATGGCTAATAGTATGTTACTAAGATAATGCAACCCATTTCCAAAGGGAGTATGTTCCTTCTGGGTCCCGATTACTCGTCTAATCTTGATTTATCTGTTTGTTTTGTATAGAGTGGTGTTGCGGACCATCCCACGATATTGTCTGAGTGGGGTATGTCTCTTAAACCAGCATTCACTGTGATTGGGAATAGTTACATCGGAGTTATTGAATATGCATCAGCAGTGTGAACTCTGGATCTCAAGTCTATCTATGCTTTAATGTTTGATAGTTCTATGGGCGGCTTTTTCAGGACATCATGTGCCCTCGATTTCGGTTTTCTAGAATTCGTCTAAATCTATCTATCAAACCTCCCCTGGTTTCTACATACCTCAGAAACTAGCAAGGTTCTCCCAATCTTCGTCTTGATATCGACCTGCGAACGGTTGGGTTTTGATGCTGAAATTGTACGAACGTTCGAGTACTTTCAATATTAGCTGGGGTATTATCGGTCCTGATAAAGCGAATGACGACCCATTTCAATCAATCGGATACCATGGCCACAATTCTCTCCCGTCATGGATTAGTGGATATGGTTATTGTCCCGTAGTCACGGCAGACGGTTATGGTAACCTGGACAGCGTTTGGCGACCAAGCCTTGATAATTCAACAGGAAACCATGCCTGCTAAATGTATTAACATTCCTCGAGAAACACGCCGCCACACAGAAAATTAAATAGTTAGCAACACCCATTTCAATCAAATCTCAATATTCAGAACCATCAGGCCACCAGCTGCATCGTCTGATTCGCTCCACCAAGATTTTGCGGTTCATCCAGGTGCGGTCCATCCACAGTCACAAAGAATGTCTGTATTCCCATCACCGCAATACCTCCTAGATGAGCCTTCGAGTTTGGTGGACATTTAGCTATAATATCCTGGGCCCGTAAGATCACATCCACAAGCCGGAACTCGCCTATTTCGTCCTCCTGCTCAGATGTCAAGAGTATCAAACATCGATTGGAAGTCCATATTTTTGGAATTTCATATATGTTTGGAATTCGCTCGTCGCGACTGAACTTTTGTCTTGTCATTGGACCACTGTGATCATGGATGATGATATCGATGACGTCGTTGCAGTCTGAGACATCGACTGGGCGCACTCGGGGGGTGGTGAGGTTGAAGCATACTATTCCGTCTTCGGCCTCGGGGGACATTGCGACGGTAGGAAGGGCGAGGTCGTTGGTGGATGGGGGGATAAGGGAGGGTTCAGATGGGGAAGATGATGAAGGGATAGCGGAAGGAATCGCTGAAGATGAAGAGAGAATTGATGTCAATGTTATGAGAAGAGCCTGCATCATTATGTAAGACGCTATTAGAGATGACGAGGTCACAGACTTGAGGCAATATATCCCTGAGAAACCGTGTGAAACTGTGACGAAAGTGTCTGACATTCCCATGCGACAGTCTTTCTAGCGGATAAGCGCTTCCAAATGAGACGTGGGTCAGAAGCGCACGACATTTTGACATTGAGAAAATCTTGCAACTGCGTAGACTTGCTATCAGATGAGACTTTTAGCTTGGTTGCACGAACGGTCCCATGTACATGAATCCACTGCAGCACTGAAGCACCTACTGAGCATGCAAATGTGAGAACGTGAGACCTACACATGTCTCCAGAATTCTGGACAACCACGGTCAAGGATCCCACTCGCTTGATGGGAGATATATAATGGGACCTTTCTATAGTATTCAGATACTAGATTACAATGTCCGTCGGAGGGTTCTAGGAGTAGTAATCGGAATACTTGAGACTAGCGCTGCCGCGCGCTTCTTCATCTTATAAACATTGTGTTATACCTGGAGCTAGTAAGTATCAAGCAGCTTGTCGTACGCATCAACACCGCTACTTTGATACCTCACACAAAGCAGATCACTTCCTGTATATAGCCTCAACCCTCACCGATGCCTCCCTCAACATCTCCACTCCTCAAAGCCTATCCATGCCTCCAAAGCCCCCACTCACCCACTTCCTCTGCCTCCCACTCATAACCCCTTCCTCAAAACCCCAATTCCAAGCCTCCCTCCAACGCTTCACCTCCGAAGTCACCTCCCCCAATGCCTTCGCCGACCTTTCCATCTCTGCAAAAGCCATCCGCCCCGTCAGCGCCCTCCACCTCACCATCGGCGTCATGAGCCTCCCCACCCCCGACCGCCTCGAAGCAGCCTGCACCTTCCTCCGCTCGCTAGACATCACCGCAATGCTGAAAGCCGCACATGGCCACCTTCTCACACCCCTCACGTTCTCAGGCTTACATCCCATGGGCGCGCCCGAAAACACATCAAGTCTCTACGCCGCTCCATCCTCCCCCTCCGCCGCGCCACTAATACCCTTTTGCACGGCGCTGCGGCAGGCTTTCACGGGTGCGGAGTTGATGGTGCCGGAAACGAGACCGATGAAATTGCATGCGACTGTTGTTAATACTATATATGCGCGGGAAGCGAAGAGCGGGAAGAAGAGGTGGGGGAAGGGGAGTGGGAAATTTGATGCGAGGGAGTTGGTGGAGAGGTATAGGGAGTTCGAGTGGGCCAGAGATGTGAGGATGGAGAGGGTTAGTATTTGTGAGATGGGGGCGAAGCAAGTTTTGGAGGGGGAGGTCGTGGTTGATCAGGTTTATATTGAGGTGGCGAGTGTGCCGTTACCAGTGATTGAAGGGGAGTGATGGTGGCGGTGCCTGTAGGGTCTGTTTCAGTAAGGTAGGGGATGAAGCGTCGATTCCTCGGTGCATGATTGGTTCAATGGTTGTTGTTCAAGATTTTGTATATGCTGAAGCGGTCAAGAATATTGTCCGCTAGAGGCAAGGACTGTTCGGAATTTCCACTGAGTGTTCTAGTGTCCAATGCTCTTTTGGAGTAAAGTGACTCTGCTAAAGATGTATCAATAACTTTTCCTCGTGTCAACCTGTGTCACTGCGTGTCAGATCAAAAAGCAGCGCAGCAAGCGGGCTGCTCGGGCTGTGAAAGCCACGTACTGAATCGATTCAGTAGCCAAAACCTCAGATAATTATGCTTAATAGCTTACTGAACATATGACAGGACCGATTTCTCCACCTACATATTATACACCGCTTAGTCCGACGTGAATTGGTGCCAATCGTGTCTCCAGTAACATAAATATATATATATATGTAATGAGCAATGTATCCTGTTCTTACCTCTAGCTAGCGACTAACACCTACTTAATCGATGTAAGCCAGCCTAGTGGGATTGGCGACGATACTGGCTTTACCGATCCTGTATCTTATTTATCAATGGTTCGAGTAATCTATTCCCAGGTCTTAGCTCAGAATCCGGCTGTCACTTCACATGACGCCCCAATATTCAGCCAACCCAACGCATCCTCCCCCCAAACAGAAAAGCTCATCAGTGTTAAGCCTTTCGCCACTACCTTATCACCCCGATAACAATCTGATATTGACTAGTGGGTAAGCGTCGGCAATTCAGGTCATCACAACACAATGAGCAGACACTATACCTATCTGAGGTTGTTTCTTTCACCTGCGAACGTCGTGGAGCCAACCTCACCTCTTGAATTGGTGGTGATCATACCCAGTCATCCACCCCCCTCCTCCAACGAATCTTCCCCCAATTTCCACGCAGAGCAGCATATCATCTATCTAACACATCATTCTCACCCCATATGCCCCTCATCAGTCTTAGATTAGTACCTAGTCATCCCCTCCTCAAAACCCCGCGGCATCTCCACCACCCATCCTCCCCCCATCTCCCCCCAACCCATCCTCCACTGACAACCCATCCTCCACCCAAAACCCCATACTCCCCCTACGCTAGATGACTTTCTATACCAGAATCGAGACCTTTTCTTGCGGAAAGCCAACCAAAGAGGTCCTAGCGACTAAGGTCAGAGTTGCACTATATCGAGAAAAAGCAGAATCGGGGAAGGATCAAACGTCCATCTACCGAAGATTCTGCAATTCAGTTGAAAATGGACCATCCAGATTTATATACTACCACAGAAAGAAATCAGAAAGGCCACCGAACCATCATCTTGAAGCTTGCCCTTCTTGGAGTTGCGTTTGAGGCCGTATAAGTGAATCAAGGGGGCTGCTAATGGGTTTTGAACCTCGTATAAGTCTTCGACTTACCTCCGGTACCTACTTCCAGTACATATTAGACATGATCGAATCTTTGAAGGCTTGAACTTATAGTTTTACATCATTGAGACTCGAGTAGAGCTTTTCTTCTTCCTCTTCGTTGAACCTGTCATAGCACTCGTGTAGCATGTCAATTGCATGGTCCACCGCGGCATGGGCATCCATCTTGTCTTGATAACATGAGAGAGAATATGCGACTCTCGAGCGGACTTGTATTGTAATATGTCAGTTGGCTAGCTTATCGCTAGCTAACATCAAACCAGCCAATTTTCTTCGCCAACAGAGCACATCAATTTCTGCAGACCTGATGACAGCTGAGCATGGCTCGTTAAGCTCAACATATACATAGTCTTGAAAGTGATAGAGAATCAAAAGGTGTCGAATCGTTCAATCAACTGCAAAAGGTCAGGCCTGTCAAGCCTGAGTTATGTTAGCGAAGGGTGGCAGGCAGTCAGTGTATGTGTTCATTGCCGGAGTTTTGCATGAGGACTGCATGAAGCTCGCCAGTCAGTGATCTAAATCATCTAGACCTTGCATTCTATTGAACCCGCGATCTCGATCAAACCTCTATCTCTTCCATTCCTGGCCAACCATGAATCAGCTTATCACCGTCAACATCTTGTCGCCATGGATACATCAGGGTGGTCAACAATATCCTGTCACCAGCTATCAACTACTAACAGGAACCTTGCTATTAATAAGAGCTAATGAGTATTCGGTGTGATCAATGGCATCGTTGATAGATCGTAGAGAAATTGAGGACAAGGATGGTGACGTGCGATTGGTGCGGAAGCTACCAAGACCTGCGGCACATTGCGTAGAACTATAATCCTGAAGTCTCTCAGCTTGTCCTTCGATCCGTCGCTAGTCCTGCTATCCATAGATGAACGCCATCATGCGTAGTCAAAACTAGCAGCGAGGGGTGGATGCCCTGTCGATGAGTTCCCCCTAACACGGACGGGTCATTGGCATTCGATTTGGTGTATCCCAAGATCCAGGGCGAGATGCAACGGATTGTGAAGATCGGCGTGGCTTTGCCCCGCGCAGCAAGAATTGGAGTGCAGCATTAGTGGGCCCATGCACCAGCCTTCTCCAATCGCAAATAGTTCTCAGCTTGCGAGAAAAGGCCTTCGTGTGCATGCTTACCTTGCCTCGAAACATCATCGCAACGCATATGGCACAGTCACCGCATTTTCGAACATCTTCATGCTCAGGGTGGGAGGATAGGGGATAAAGATGTAATATTGGAAGGCTTTGTCGTATGATTATCTTGGCTGCAGTCACTTCAATTAAATCCAAGGCGACTTCGAGTCCTACAGCCCTTCAGTTTTTCATTTACCCATAATAAGATATGGCAACGGCTTTACCAACGGCTTTACCACCTGGAGTCAATCTCGAAGACAATCGCGGTCCAGAGATAATCCGAGCTGTCTCTGTGGTCGCGGTCTTAGCAACGCTTGCATTAGTTGCACGCTTGGCAGCGAGGAGATTGAAGAAAACCAGCTTGGGCGCATCTGACTATGCCGTGGTCGTGGGATGGTTGATGGCATGGGGTCTCAACATAAGCATATACATCTGTAAGTGTACACCGCGTCAAACCTAGAGAAATTCTTTTGAGTCTCAGCCATATTGACAACTACCTTTTGTTAGCGGTGCGTGTGGGGCTAGGCCGACACACCGAGGTTTTGCCAATGAGCAAGAATGTAGAATTACGGAAAGTTAGTGACCTACCTAGGCTAACATGTGTGCTGACAGCTTCAAGATTCTCTATGCCGACGAGATCCTCTACAGTATCACACTCGTTGCAGTAAAGATCTCGATTCTCCTCCTTTACCGATCAATTTTCCCAGGCCGAGCATTCGCGATTGTGGTCAACGTTACAAGTGCTTTCGTGGTTGTGTGGGGCCTCGCAAGGATCCTGGTGTCCATATTCACGTGCAGGCCAATATACGGTCTTTGGGATGTTACAATTCCTTCCACTTGCATCAATATCCGCCATTGCTTTACTAGCACCGCAATAGCCAACATATGCATGGATGTGTTCATCTTGTCACTTCCAGTCAGTAATGTCTGGCAATTGCAAATGCCTTTGAGACAGAAAATTCTAGTCTCAGGTCTGTTCCTACTCGGCGGATTGTGAGTATCCTATTCCTTAACGAAGCGTCTCTCATCCTGACGAAACTTAGCGTGTGTATATCAAGCGGCGTTCGTCTCTACATCGTACTCTCGATGAATTTTAATAATCATGCAGACTCTTCATGTAGGTACCGGATTCGGTCCAATTCAAGCAGGATTTTGGCCGTTGATATTCTTGTAGGGAACTATTATGGCGTTGCCGTTTGGAGCGCTGCCGAGATCAATACTGCCGTCATAAGCGCGTGTCTCCCAACGATACGTCCAGTGCTGCAACTAGGCGTTACCGTCTTCCACTCGCTTCGTTTGTCGAGCAAATCTTCCCGGAACCCTGCTCTTGATGCAACTAATTCTAACGTGCTTAAACGAAAGGAGGGGAATGTCTTTGATCATCTGCCTGACTCTCCTCAGGGACCCAATGTTCCTTCGAAGCCAGCAAAAGGCAAACATGTCAAAACAACATGTCTCCAGGTTAATCTAGAGGATGGTGACCTACCTTTTAAAGACGAAGTTGTGTGAGAGATGTAACATGGATGCTGAGAAGTGTGAGGCATGTTATAATGTGGCAATCTTTGCTATGGCTGGTTGGGCGAAGGTTTCCTAATAGGACAAAAGTTGGAATGCCAACTGCGATGGTAAATCTGAAGTCCGAGATTAACGACTCTGTTGATTTAGTGTTGTGGGAAGCAATCATAGGCTTTTTGAGTACATTACGGAATGATTTGCAGAAGTGAGACGCAACTAGGCACTGTAGACCCCCGCATTTAATGAATGCTGCAATATCGCATTAGACCAGAAGACCCGTCCAATCGGTATCCAATCATGATCTGCTGCCACTGTCAAATTCACAATTTTCTCTTTTTGTTCTGTCGATCGTGGGGCCTTCGGTCTTATAAGAAATCGGCATCCCACTTCCACGCGTTCTGTTCGAATTTCTACAGATATTGTTAATTTCAGGCGTCGTTGCTTAGATTGCATACAACTGGCCTTCGAGGTACGTAGAGGGTACCCCGCTTTAACGCAAGCGAGCCAACTCAAACCCTTGCACATTAATTTGCAATCAAAAGAGACAGGATGTTCGGAATGGCCAAAAGTATGATCCAGAGTCGCCTTGGTAAAGTAATTTGGACAATTGGTGTGATAACAATAACATTGGCTCGACTGCCTTTCTGGCTTGTGTACTACGCACCCCGGAACCTCCGTCAGCATCCAAAGTGGACATATCTTCAGGCTATCAGGCATCGACTGGTACGAATTTTGCTCTACCACTCATCACTCATGGAAGCGCGACCGCCGATTGGGTGGGAGCCGGGATTTGACAAAGACCGCTTTGCAAAGATCGAACCAGCAAAGAAGGACATCTATCGGGGCGTACTTGCTGACAGTAACATTAGCCCAGCTACGACTGAAGGCTGGTGGTTCCCAAGCCCCTACATCGCCAGAGTCGATGATGAGACGAAAGTTGTGCTCTACTTCCACGGCGGGGCCTTCGTAGTAGGCGAAGGCCGGGCAGATGCACGCTTCCCAGCGACAACACTTGCAACGAACTTGAAAGCAAAAGTCTTCTCGCTCTCATACAGGCTATCCAGTAGCCGGACTTGCCAGTTTCCTGCCGCGCTCCAAGACGCAGTGACTGCCTATCAGTATCTTGTTGATCTCAGAACAGACGCTAAACACATCATCATTGCTGGGGATTCTGCTGGCGGCAATCTCGCCATCGCCCTTTTGCGGTATATCGAAGACAACAAGGGCATCCTCCTACCTCCATTGGCCGCAGTGATCTGCAGTCCTTGGCTAGACCTTGCTTCTGCCCTTGACCCCACGAGCGTGGACCAGCACGCAAATAGTGTCACAGACTATCTACCAGGAGATTTTACAGTCTGGGGAGCGAAGGCATATACACCAGCGTCGATGGTAGATGATCCGTACATATCGCCTCTCAATCATCCATTCTTCACACACGCACAACTCTGGATCTGTGTTGGCGGCTTGGAGATTTTGTGTGCTGATGGAGTACGGTTTGCCGAGGATATGAAGAATGTGAAGGGAAACAGAGTGGAAGTCCTTATTGAACCTTACGCGAGCCATGCGTTTCTGTATGTTGGCAACCTGACGGGATTCGAGTCAGAAGCAACGCATGCGATCAAATCTGCCAACGAGTGGATTTCGGAAACCCATGTCTAGCATCAAGCGGTTCTTCAGCAATGACAATATTCTAAGACGTTGTGGACAGAAGCTTTCCTTACCTTAGGCAATTGCCGCTTTAATTGTAGGTAGATAGGTCAATTGATCGAATTGAAGTGGGTTGAATAAGCGATAGGAGGCTCTGCTAGATTAAGGTGTTGAAGAAGATTGGAGAATTATACGGTAAATAATGCGAACATGCTTAGGGGAGCCCTAGAAGAGTTCACCCTCTTACTGTCTAGACCGGATCCAGCATTGCCCATCGCGCTCACAGAATACTACCTAGCTAGATGTTCGGCAGAAACTTTGGGTGATATGTAGGATGCGACTGGAGTTAAGTTCTCCCGAAATAGCTGCCCGCAGACCACTACTAAAATGTCGAAACGCTAGTTTGGAGTAGGAGTCTTCTCGTTATCAGGGGGAGACGAAGTAGGGCTTCAGGGTTCATTTAGGTCCAACCCTGAAGAGCTATCCTGTAAGAGGGTCTGAACAGTAGGGTGAACTCTTCTAACCCTAGCTAGAGCTCGGGCCCTGAGGGAAATAAGTTGGCGGTCTCTTTTAGGGGAGGTCAGAAGGGATCTTCTCCGTGGCCTAATATCCAAATTTCCAAATCGATTGATCACTGAACCCATCATCGAAAAGCAGGTTACTAGACATCCAAAGGGCTGTAATCGTCTTTCATGGGGCACGTTATAGCAGTTTGGAAAGAATGTCTGGTCCAACAAGGTTGGCATCATCAATGTGTTAAATAGCCAAATGTAGGTATATATACAAACAATAATATAACCACGAACAGCCGTGACTAATGGAACGCTGCAAAAAATTCGCTCATCGCGCCAGCGGATGCTGCTCCCAATGATGCATCGATATCCCACACAGTAGCTGAAAGAAACCAAGGCTATAAGATCATGACTGAAATCGAGTCCGAAGTATTGATACACCGAGCCTATTTCCTGAAAGCCGCAACAACATCTTCTCGTTTCCAGTCAAATTCCAAACTGCCTTCATACACTTCCTTTACTAGTCTGTTTACCCGCTCCCCCACATCGAGGTATCTCGCCTCACATTCCTTGCATACTTTACTCACCAGCTCTCTACTCAGACCAGCAGTGTCATCGCCGTCGCCGAAATGTTTCTCGACTCTCTTCTTGAGAGTTTCGATACCGCGTCTGATCTCCTTAGCATCATGATTTGAGAGGATCTTCTTAAACGTGCTGCGGGAGTGAGAAGCGCGAGTCGCTATGGTAGCAGGAGAACTCGGGTTGTTCCGGACTAGGGTTTCAGTGGATTCGAGAAAGTCAAGGAGCTTGCCGAGGGGTCGCCGTATCACAGCAGCGAGATAAAGTTCCATGTGCTCGTTCATCTCCGTTTGAGCGCGGACATTCCAATCTTCCAGGACCGGATTGTTCCGAACGGTGACTTCTTCGATATAGTGATTCATATTTTCAATGAGCAGGATATGGTAGTTGAGAGCTTCTTTGTCCTCGGGATCACCTCCAGCACTAGCTTGAGCTGCTGTTGGGCTTTCCTTTGCTATGAACTTCAAGCTCTCGAACATAGCTTTGTTCAGCCGGCCGTAAGCGTCATTAACCATCCCACGTATGGGAAGATGGTCGAGGGACCGCGTAGGTGGAAGCATATTTTCAATGGCGGCGGAGAAGTTGGGAAAGGTCTTCATGAAAGAAATAACACCTTTACGTTTTTTGATCTTGACTTTGGTATCCTCGATGCCTCGGACTTGCTCATCAACAAAGCGAGCGAATTGTGTTGCGACCCGGTCATGAACCTTGGTAACTGCTTGAGCGAGGAATTCCTGGTTGGTCTCTTCCACTTCAGCAAGCTGTGACTCCAGGGCGAAGAGCACGCCAACGCCATTCAAAGCATCCTGTTTGATGGCCCAGTCCACAAGACTTTGCAGATCCGTAGGCCAAAAAGAGAAGATCTCCTCCATGACGCTTAGGACTTTCTTCGCCATGTTTCGGTCAGGATCAAAAGGCTTTTTAACGATTAGATCTCCACCTCTTCTCTGCTCAGGTTCTGTTGCCACCGCATCGACAAAATCCTGGGTATCAAGTGATGAAGCATGGAAGAGGTCAACAACAAAGTTCTGCTCCACGAACATTATGCGGCCCATCTCGTTGAGAGCGCCAGCAAAGGCTTCGTACGCAGTAACCTTGCCATCATTGGGTCTTTCACCGCTAGAAATTCGACTTGATCCGTCCGTGCGAACAGTTTTGGCTCGCTTTACTGTCAGCTTGCGTCCCACAAGGCTCTCAGTTTCCTTCTCCTGTGTCGTGAAAAGGACGTCTTGTTCATCGGCTCCTGGTTTCCTAGTAATTCGTTTCCAGGCAAATATATTGTCCCTAAAGTCATCCTGGTACGGCCTCTTAGCACAGCTCTCATACATGCGCAAAACACCATCCCACTGGACTATGTCTATTTCGCGGACAAAGAGCATCAACGGTGAATAAATCCAGAGATCTCGCTTCGGTCGTTCGTGTAAATGATGATCGAGTTTCGTGGCATTTGCCGAGGCTTTGTTTGTCCTGTTCTTCTCTAGGATGTCCATGGTCTCCGCCTCCATTTCCTTAAATTTCACTGAGAGGTAATGCTTCAGACGTTGTATGAAATCAACACTTTCCCGTCGGTAGCCTTCTTTCCTCTCTCGTACCGCGTGCATGGAGCTGAGTTCGCTTCCCCCATACCCAGTACTACTGCTTCGATGAAGGCTCGCTTGATCGGCTGTCGTCGGTCTGGTTTCAACGTGGCGAAGTTTTGGATCAATGGTTAACATTGCTGTGTAGAGCTGTACAAGGGTCCCTTCCACTTCCTGGATGCCTCGGGTCTTCGTGAGGGATGCGTCTTTCAGGACCTGGAGTTGAGAAGTGGAGATAGAGATCGTGTCCAATAAGTTTTTGAGCTCTGTCTGTAGTAACTTTTGGTTGGCGGTCTGGACCTGAAGACCCTGAGATTGAGCTTCGATGTAGGCAACATCTTCGCTGAGTGTCTGCTTTCGATTAGTAATCTTCAGCCCACGAGGAGTATACAGACTCAATGTACCCCAAGTTCCACGTTATACAAAGTGAGCAGGCCGTCCAACTCCTCACATTCGGCTATGACTCGGTCCATCATATCGCCTACTGCCATGACTCGGTCATCGTTGCTGTCAACAGTTCCTAGCCAGCTGCCAGCCTCCACCCTGGCCAGCTCTCTACGTATGCCAGTTTCAAGTTCATCAAAGGTGAATCTATCATTGCCTTCCTCTCCCCAACCGAAATCGCTAAGAACAGCTTCGATTTCAAATGTCCGACCTTCCAGAAGACCGGGATTAATGCCCAAGGCTTTGGCGTATTTAGCTGAATGATCTGAACGACGCTTCTTGCGACGCTCTTCAGCAGCTTTGTCTGGTACCGGTGTTGGCTTTTCTGCTGCTATCACTGTTTGTACTGCGGGCTCTGGAGGGGCTGGCGTGCCAGGCTTAGGAGAAGTTGTGATGTTGATTGTTGGTGGGTCCCTCTTCTGCTCGGGTGTCGACGGTCGGTTATCCTGCGTCAATTTCGGGGTAGCAGGTCTGCTATCATCCTGACTAATTGCTTTGAGGAGAGATGGTGCCTGAAATACCCCTGTTATCCCGTCGCCGCTGACGTTGCTCTCTTCCTGTGCTTTCTCTGCAGCGCCTGTGGCTCGTGGTCTGAAGGCATTATAGGCTGTTGCCGCTTTCCGGAACTTTGAAGCAACCTCCGTAGCTGACTTCTTCTTAATCATTGGCCCGAGACCAGGCCTGTGTGCCTCTTCGGTCGGCGTTTCAGGAGGAGGCGTAGGGGGAAAACTCGTAGTAGTTGGCTGAGGTGTCTTTTCTTCAGCATTATTGTCTGGAGGTAAATTAGAGGTGACTTCTTGGGTGGACAACGGACTAGGCTGAACATCGTGACTGGAACTTGTGGTGGGCCGTGTCTCATCGGGGAAGTGGTCACTGGATTCAGAATGATTCAATGAGGGTGGTCCGCGTCCCCGACGACTAGGTTCCGTGCTTGATACTGAAAGATCACGCGAGTTGCCGTTTCGTCTATCGAGCGCTCTTGTGGGAACCAATTGGTCAAGAGATTTCTCACTAGAACGAGGGTTGAAGTTCAAGCCCGAAATTTGCTTATCGTTCCCCTGATCTTGGGCTGTGAACGGGTTATCTTTGACGGCAGTACGTGGTCTCTCCTGTGAGTCTGTTGATCGCTGCTGACCTCCAATGGTCGGAATTCCACCAGCAGCATAGCGTCCGTTCTGTCTAGATCGTGATCTCTCGTTACTTGATCTCCCGCTTGGTATCCCATGAGATTCTTGACCACTCCGGAACGAATCTGTGCTCTGAGCAGCAGGGGGCCTCCGGAAATCGGGCTGTGAAACCTTGTTGTGTAGAGCAGGAGATTCAGATCTCTGCTTTCGCAGCTGAGGTTGTGAAGTTCGAGGCGATGGTTCGTGGATAGAATCAGTTGAAGGAAATGAGCCAGGTAGATGAATGCGGTCATTACTGTTAGTCGATCTTAGAGGATGTGAAACAGCACTGTGAAGCTGGCGCTCTTGCGAAGGTTGCGGAGGACGCTCTTGTGGAGGCCGTTCCTGGGAAGGTCGTGGCCGTCTTTCTCTACTTGCTTCTGGTGCCGGCACATTCGAAGGGCGGGGTTCCCGTATACTTGGCGGTTCCTGGCTAGGTACTCGAGCGTTTGGCCCTATGTTTCCATTCGGCAAAGGTGCTGCTTGCTCAGGAGTTATTTGTCCAGCATTGACTGGCCCAGGTGTTCCCCCTATCTGTTCCAGTTCCTGAGAGCTGAAGCCAACTAATTCTGGGAGCCTGCCGGCAGTATACTTTTTGTAGATCTTGATTAGACTGAATATAAAGAAGTCCTTCTCCTTGGCCGTGTGTGCATTCCAATAATACGGCTTCTGCACGGTTACGAGGAACCCGGTCGATCCTGCACGTTGCTTGTTCTGTTGTTCCTCCGCTGTGTTGGGGATAGCGTTAGTGAAGGATTCAATAACCGTCAAGTCGTCCAGGTTCCATGTCTTCCCAATCGAAAAGGTGCCATTGGTGTTTTCCCTAGCCTTGTGCATGCGCA
This sequence comes from Cladonia rubrotincta, assembly GCA_963971245.1. Lineage (NCBI taxonomy): Eukaryota > Fungi > Ascomycota > Lecanoromycetes > Lecanorales > Cladoniaceae > Cladonia > Cladonia rubrotincta. Next base: position 105,210 of record OZ020212.1, read on the forward strand.
CACGCCCTGACTTCCGTACAGCAACGACAATAACCCGTGGCTTTTTGTTATCTGCGGGAGACTCTCGTGGTGGGGGGTTTGAGGGATACGCCGCATCTTCTTCAATCCGGATATGCGTGATGTAGGACTCAGATACTAGGACTACGTCAGTGCATAAAACATCACACATATATCATAAAGCTTACTCGACCCATCTGGTTCCTTCTTGCCAAAGCAACTTTCGATAATGCGCCTTTTCTCGTCCTCAAACTTCTCCGCTCGGCTCATCTGAGTTCCTGAGGCGCTTCGATCACTGGCTGCAGGGGCTGTATTCACCCCTGATAGGCCGCTACCATTTCGTTGATCCAGAGTCGGTCTTGCGCCAGGTATTAGAGGAGCTCCATTGGGAGGAGGACCGCGTAGTCGTTGCCCAGAGTTGCTGACGTTCATAGAGGGCAGAAGCTCGCTGTGTAGGGCTCACCGCTACATAGTCATAGTGTGGTAGTACCGCATAGAGGCTTGGAATATGCGGTAGCAGCAGGCAGGTATCTATTTCGATATGAGCGGTTGCCGAGGACTCGAATACCAAAAAGAAATTCCACCCCCCAAACCAGACCTTGACCACGCCCCGAGCACGCTAGCCAGCACCACCCAATGTCGGCTGCCCCCGCTAAATACGGGAATACCCGGCGCACCAGTAGGAGTAAATTCGTGGGAACAAAAAAATTGGGCTGCTGTAGTTCGAACACACATTGCACCTCTTTCGCCCTCTAGTTACAATTCACTCAGATCTCGTCATGGGCAAAAATTCGAAGAAGAAGGCGCCCGTCGTGATCAAGCCTGAGTACGTCTTGCAGCCAGGCTCAGAGCCTCCGAAGAGGAAGAAGAAGAAGAATGCACCTGATAGACCACAGCCGGAGTGGATGTTTCCTCCAGAGGAAGAGAACCCAGTGCTGAATCCAAAACCCAAGTCTGAGGCACAAAGGAAGAAAGATGAGGATGCCAGAGATCAAGCGATCAAATTTTTACAATACAAATCCGTCTCTGCGCCATTGAAGGCTCCACCACCAGATCTACTGCTCACTTTAGTCGGTGCTTTTCTGAGTTCCTATGGCTTCAATAGCACCTCTCGCATCTACACGACGCAATTACAGTCGAGGAAGAAGTTGGACGCTTGGAAGACCCAGCTTGACGCCAAGCTGCCTAAGGGGTTCCCCGATCTGGTCAAAATTTACAAGGAATGGTATAAAATATACGAGGAGAGAACACAAATGGATCAGACGAGCAGCAGCGACTCTAATGATAGCTCAGATACCAAAGAAGCCAAGAGATCAAAGAAGGCAAAAAGGAAAGCCAAGGCTGGCACCAAGGCAAAGGAAGTGGCAGTTGCGATAGCGAACGCAAAAGATGAGACCAGCAGCAGTGGAGACAGCGATACTAGTAGCGAAGCGAGCGATTCGGACGTGGAAATGAAAGATGGAGCATCTGCGTCAGAGAACAAAAAGGCTACGAAGGCGGCAAGAATGAAGCCCTCCGCGTCGTCGACTTCAGGCTCAAACTCGGACAGCGATGCCGATGATGAAGAAGAACCCGCTGGTGCAACATTGCCTACCCCAGCCGCTACGAACAAGCCAACCGTTAAAAAGTCTGCTAAGAACTTAAAGCGGAAGGCCAGCTCTAGTGGAACTTCAGAATCTAGTTCGGAGTCTGAGTCTGACGAAGCCTCCGGTACGGTTGCAATGTCTCCTCAATCGAAGAGGACGAAAGTCCAAGATAGAACTACCTCAACCAAGATCGACTCCGGCCACGCTCCTTCGAAATCGAATGCGGAGTCATCCTCATCCGACACATCCTCCTCAGAGAAACCTACTATAACGATGCCCGCGGCAAAAGAAATGGTATCTGATTCCTCTTCAGAGGCTTCAACATCGGACAGCGCATCCGCCAAAGCAGCCGCAGTAGACTCTTCATCATCAGAGCCCACTTCCTCGGACAGCGAATCCTCAGATGTTGATTTCTCCAAGCCCCCAAAACCCACATCCACCACGAAGAAACCAGCCTCGTCTCCCAAAGCCAAGAAAAATCCGAGCAACCCATCCAGCGACTCCAGTGAAACTCTTCAAGCCACCTCAGCCCAGAAGCCCTCCACAGCCAACACTAGCCTCTCCACCTCAGCCGTGACCTCATCTTCCGACTCTGTCACAAATCCTCCTCCTAAACGCAAACACTCCCCCTCGCCTTCAATACCCGCATCCTCTAAGCACCGGAAGAAGCAAAACACACCCTTCCAGCGTGTTCCAAAGGATACACCAGTTGACCCCAAGCTAGCATCAAACGCGTACCAAAGCTATGATTATGCGGACAAGGCATATCAAGATTTGAGTGTGACGAAGGGGAAGGGGTTCACGAAGGAGAAGAACAAGAAGAAGAGAGGGAGTTATAGGGGTGGTCCTATTGATGTGAGCGGTGGGAAGGGTATCAAGTTTAATGATTGACGATGAGGATATAGAAAGACGGAAAATTTCGAAAACATTTGCTCTCAAAGGGGAGTGATGGTTTACAAAGGCTCAAAGCTCATGAGATCTTGTAGATAGGACCGGTGGCTACAGAGAAATTTCTAGGAACTGGTCGGAATAGACATGCTGCATCGCATGAACAGCGATACGTTGGGTCGAGATGTTGAATAGATGCCCACAGATGTAAATCAACAAAACAGATCGCGTAGGGAGCACAATGTGGTCCTCTCAGAGCCAGAGTTAATTCCAGCTTAGTCTCCCATTTTCAGCATTTGCAACCCTACCATATCACCTTCGCCAGAATTTCTTTCGTTAATCACAACCAAATCCTCTTCCATTGCCAAAACTGGTCATACCCTCGCGTCCTCACAACTCGGGACCCGTTACATGGCCTTACTCTCCACACCGTGAAAGCCTCTTTATATGATATTCACTACCCTAAAAGACGTAAGAAGCAAATTTAGAGCCTATTGATGGCAGCAACATTATTCAAAATACCATGTAAATATCCCAGAAACCGTTGTTCTTCTTTGGGAAATATTCATCAAGGGTTGAAACTGCAGGTGACAAGAAAAGGGCTAGTGGAAGGCATTGAATGATGGAACTGTTCAGGGTAGAGTTTAGGAATACTGTCTGGTCGCTGTGTGATAAAATGTAAATACCAAAGCCGAGTATTGTTAAGAAGAGCTATGTATTCAATGTTCCGACGTTGAACCTACCAAGCGCGAGATTGGGGACACAACCTCCTGAACATTCGTAGACTAAAGGCTGGCTACTTTATGATGCCCAATGAAGAAAATAGTTCTTTTTGAATAAACTTTATTGAGTACTAACAACTACTTTACATGTACATCGACGTTGCAGCAATGAAATCGATCTGTGGATAGAACAATTTCAGAGGGTGTACCCATACAAACACCATACCATATCCCATCCCATCTCCAACCCAAAGACCTTAACCCATCGACCGATACTCCCTCGTATACTGAAACCCCCTGCTAAGCATACTCACTCCATCCGTTCCCCTCCCTTCCGTCTCCCTCTCTCCCTGTGGCGTCGATGCTCGCACCGACCTCTCCCTCGTCCTCGGCGGCTCAATCTCCTGTCCATATGGTGTCTCCGGTAAGACAGGTCCCATCACCAAGTTCTGTAGGGCTCCGCGTACTTTAGCTGGGTCGTTGCCAAAGAGAGTGACCACCGGGTCCTCATAGATCTGGAAGTCCTGCTGTTGAGGAAGGGTTCCATGGTCGCTTGGAGAGCCAGCTGCAACGTTAGGGCTGTCCTGGCTAGGGAATGCTTCGGTATCGAAGACTCTAGCTCTCGTGCGTGCCCTGGCATGCATCTCGGGGCTAGGATTAGCGAGGAGGGCATTGTAGTCGATAAGACGTTTCATGATCTCAATACGGCGGGCTTGGGACTCGATATAAGTTTTGTATATGTCGTCATCTGCGGAGACAACGTCAATCGGTTCAGTGAGGTCGATCCATTCAGTTGTCAAGCGGTGAATATTTTGGGAGATGAGTGCCCGTGGAGTGGTGAAATCTTCGCCGACGACATCCAGATTTAACATTGCGTGGGTGACTTCACGGGCAAGTTGTGAGTTGGAATCGAAGACCTTGTGGAAAAGCTCGGGGAAACAGCCGAATGTTTCGTGGGTGAGCAGCTGCTCTAGTTGCACTAGTTTTGGTTTGTGTGCATCTGTATGATTCCCGGCAGCTGGCACGGCGTCCATAAAGGTCTGCATGAAGTCTCTGTCAGTCCTTCTGTATGATGGTGTGGCATGACCCATGCTGAGCGGGCCAGTAAATTTCTTATAGCTAAAATGACGAACGATTGCTGAGCAGAGATATGCTCGCCATTCTTCGGCTGGATCAGGATGATCAATGTTGTCATTGGCTCTGCCGCGGTCTAGGAGTGTTTGAGGGATCCCAAGATTGCGAAATTTGGGAGCACGAAGACCCGTCAGGTAATTATCGGTGGGAAGATTGGTAGCTCTACCGGCATCGATATAGGGGCCTGTTATGTAAGCACCATCGGGAAGGGTGGCAGTTGGGCTCCAGAGATATGGGTTCCGAGTCACTGCCATGATGCGTATGATGTTTTGCTTAAATGACGATGCTTAACGTATGAGAGTGCTATCACGTTGACCCTCACAGTAAATGTTTGATAATAGGGCAATTGACTTGGTTGCAGAGAATTGTGGGGAGTATGAAGAGTATCAAGAGAAGAAATTCCATAAAAGAAATAATGATATTATACCACATTTTCACATGGCAAAATAATAAACCTACTAAGTTCTGCAAAAAAGAATCCATGAGAAGGGATACGCGTGAGGCTGGCTTGGATTGCGGAGCCATTCCCACACAAGAACGTGGTAATGTTCGCATATATGCTCTCCTATCTAATTTCAAATCAAAGAGACCCATTCGAAATCACATGTTTCACTTAGAAGGATGGGGGTGGCGATACGATTCTGCTCAAAAGGAGCCGCCCACTTATGCGAAGGGGTTTTTTTTTTCTTGGCTTTGCTGCTTGACGCAGACAAGCACCTGAAAAATTCAATCCAACCTTCAGAGCTACGAAACAAGATTGTACGGCAGTAACAAGAGCTTCTAAGACGATAGTGTGATATATATATATATATATATATTCTTTTGGCATTGCACGAGGACTGAATGGCAGAACTAGAAGTCTGTGGTGCAATTCGCGCCGATTCTAGCTTGCTAGACACTCCACTTAAGCCTTTTTGAGCCGTGTCATTATAGTTCTCAATTTTTCTCTTGGCTGTGCGAAATGAATGATAAGTTTACTTAGAATGTACTGATGTGTACGAAGTAGATGGACGGTGACATTGGGTAGAAGTCAGGCGGAATGTTGACAGGATGTTTAGGGCTGAGTCATGTACTTCATCCGATTGGCCTGCCGTCCTTACTTCACTTCATGCACACCTCAATTGCCATATATGACATTAGGATCTCATTTACCCAGAGCAAAAGCAGGGATAACCCATTTACTGGCATGAACGTCACTTTTCTCGTTCTTGAATGTATGTTAGCGCTCGTTATCATCTTCTGCTTCATATTCGTACGCGTATTTCAGCTCGCCACCATGTAAGTCAATGAAAAAGATCATAACGCAATTGAACGTCAGGGTCACGATGATCACGGAGGAATAAAACACTTCGTAAACATAGCAAGTGAGGTTGAGGTAGACTTTCACCTTGGCATACATACCTAAGATGAAGATCCGTCTTGGCCCGACAGCGGGCTCTAGCCATTAGTGCAGATACGACGGGATATAATTAGTTCCAAAACCGAAATCTATATACACTTCGCCTTCTTATGCAGACTTCACGAGCTTCTGACTCAAAGGGCCCGGTATCCTTTCCCTTTGGACACTTTTCCGCCTCTTCCACTGCCATTCAAGAATCACGGGCAAAAATGTCCACAGATCGAACTCAGGCCATAAACATTTTAGGAAGACGATATCGGTTTCTTCATGACATTGCCAGAGCATGAAATCACTTAGTCTTTCCACTCCTGATGTTCGTATTAGGAGATCTAAGGGTGGAAGCTTGGCCGTGAACATGTGTTCGTTTAGAATTTTGGAGGTTATTGTTTCGGGATCGGGATAGGTGTCTCTTTGGAATTTCTTGAGCTCGCTGACTTCGTCCTCCTCCTCTTCTTCCTCGATCGCGGTAGTATCCGGAGTTGGGAAGTCCTGGTGCAGGGTTATAGATGAGGACATGGAATCTTCGGTATCGGATGTGCCGCCAGAGGAGGGGGAGTGAGAGCGGACTTTTAGGATGGCGGCGGCGGCGGAGAGACGGCGGGCGCGGATTGTGTGCGCAATGTGGGATTCGGAGAAGGAACGGGGTTGGGAGGTAAGCGGAGCGGAGTAGTCAATTACGGTGTCGCGGATTGCGGTTGTCATTTCGTCGTGGGAGGTGTAGGGGAAGCAGATGTTAAGAATCGCTTGCTCGTTGTGTTTTGTGAGGGCGACAGAACGGTCTATGGCTTCTAAGACATCTTCTTTCAAGAGTTCGCGTCGACCAAGGACTCGAACGCTGGCGCCGTAGCGTTCTAAGAGGTCGCCGTGCTGAGCCAGTTGCAGGAGCTTGACTTTTGCCATGTCCATGAGTGCGTCGACCTCGTATTTCGAACGTTTGAAGTTTTCAATGCTGAACGCGTATACGGTAACGACTTTGACCCCAGACTTGTAGCAGACTTCGAGGATCTAAATGTGTTGAAGTTAGCAAAATGTTATGCTGTCTCTGATCTCTGACCAGGCGTGCATTGTGTACTCTTGCTAAAGCCTCAAAGCCAAGATTGTGTCCCTCCACTGTTTCTATTCCATGACTCCTGGCAAAACGTCGGTTTCCGTCCATGACAAAAGCTACGTGTTGAGGGACTGGTCCTTGACGCAAAGCACCAATTAGGAGTTCGCGGAGTTGCATGATGGCCCATTCCACTGGGGGCGATTGTAGCAGCCATTTTCGCACCTGGGATAAGTGCATTGAAGACATTGCCCGTCAGTGTGTGTTGTTGATGTGATTCATATAGGGTGTGTGTGACCGTGATTAACGAAGGCGTTCGCGAAAGCAATTGGAGAGCGATGTTCTATGGGAAAACAACATGAAGACCAAGACAAACCAGTTTATCAAGATCAAATTATAAAGACCGAACTCCGTCCTATAGCAAAGCGATGTTGGAGGAAAATTGGGGTGGTGGATTCGTCTGGTGGTTGATTTGTAGGGAAATTTTAGCGGACCTGGAATTCAGCCCTATTAACGGCTCGCCATCCGCACGCTCCTTTCATTATGGGAGTAGTTTGTGTTACAAATTCAACATCTGTGTTTAAAGGTAAGGTAGCTGTTCATGAACTAAATTCTGCACTTGAATGTCGACATTATGGACAGGTATAGGTACAATGCAGAAGTCAAAGTTGATGACTTAGGCGACGCTCTTTGAGCCCAGATGGTAGACTCTGGTGAGGATCCTAGGCCAGATTTTGTTCATCGCTCCAAAAAAACAGAAACATGTGCGAGTTATACCACGAATTCGCACACCTATCTCCTCATACCGACCACTCAGAGTGTCCATCCCGGATAGAGAGCATCGAGTGTTACCTTCCATTACCACGACTGAACTTAGAATCCTTCAGATTCTCCTTACAATCATCGCAGTACCATTTAGCTAGCAGCAAAGAAACTCGTTAGCACATTCCCAGTTCTGGGAATTTTCCGATAACGTACCATTTTTCGCAGGCGCCCTCGCCAGACCCACGCAACTCAGATGGAACCACTCTTTCTGACACTCATCCCCATCGCAGCCAACCATCTCCCCATAGCTGACCTCGTTGCAATAGCAATATCTCGGCTCATCTCCGTCCTCATCTTCATCACCCTGGATCGAAGAGACTTCCTCTTCATGTACCGCGCTTTGAGCCGCCAACTGAGCCGCCAGGCCTGCACCTTTCTTGTGAGATCGCTTTAATGGAATCTCACGAGGAGCTCGTGTTCGCTGTGGCTCCGCAAAGCTGGCGCTGATTGGCGTCGCCGTTTTTGATGGTTGCTTTCCGTTGCCTCCACGGGTTGATACTGAAATAGATGGAGGTCGAGTCCTACCATTCCCGTTCACTGATTCTTCCCGTTTGAGTGCTCGATCAGAACTTCTGCTACCGACTACTATGCCACCACGTAAGTCTACTGCTCCGTCCCCAGTACCTGCGTCCTCAATCAGATGCTCTCCTTTGTTGTTACTTGTCTCCTTCATGTTGCTCTTGATGTCTCCGGTTGAGCGCCCAGTCAAGCTAGATACTTTCTCAACATCTGCCGTAGTTCCATACATTCCATTCCCATTGGCCGGCTTATGGTTTGTCGACGACGAACGATTCCGGGAGACTTGCAGCACAGATTGACTCGAATTTTGACGTGCCCTCGATGATGGGACCCTTTGAAGCATAGCTGGTGCTGGACTTCGGCCTTGTCGGTCTTTGGCAGCAGAAAAGGTACCGACGACAGGGGAGGATGCCAAGGATGGCGAGTTCGCAGCGGAAGCGTTCGTGCCGGCTCTGTATTTATTAACAGTTAGCGGCAAGTAGAAGAATGAGGACGCTGTGAGCACTGACCTTCGTCTCCCAGTTCCATTCAATGTAGAACCACCTCTGCCCTTCTTCTTCCCCGAGGTATCATTGACTGATAGGTCTCGGGGGCTGCTCGGACCAGCTCGACCAGGGCCAGCATGAGTGCCGAATACCGAAGCCATGGCCCTGTCGGGAGCCAACGTTGATCCTGGAACTTTCTCAACTTTCCGCCGCTTGCTGGGCGGCGCGCCACCGTTGACGATCCCAAGGCCTACGCCGTTGCTGAGGGTTGGATCTGCAGCCTTTCGCCCTTTGCTGGCAATTTGGCTTCTCTTGTTCATGGTTCGGCTGTCATCAAAGTCAGAGTCGACGTGTTGATTGCGATGCTTCTTGGCTGCTAGAGCATCTCGTCTCTGCTCGCTTCGAATGGCCGCTCCCTCTGCTTCTTGCATCGCAGCATTGGCTGCCGCATGGTTCGCGGCTCTTCTTGTACGCTCACCGGAAATCATGCCCTTCTTCTCCGCAGTCCTATCTGTGTATGCCCAGTGCGTGAGGCTGCCATAGCGAGCCTCCTCGCTGACCTCCTCTTCGATGTAAGGGTAGGAGCTGTTGCAACGCCTCATCTGCTTGTCAAGGCCATCAAGGGCCGTATTCAGGACATGGTTTTTCTCGTCGAGAGTGCCAAGCATATCTGCCATAGCCTGTCGGATGCTATGAAAATGGCGTCGACGTGCCCACTGGGCCGGGTCGTCCTGCGCATTGGACTGCGATGGTTCTCCTGGGCGTGACGCATTGGCAGGGTCGAGCACCGAGATTGCGTGGTCTGATACTGAAATGGCGTTTGTATCTTGGGTTTCGCCAGATCGTGGTATAAGGGGTGTGGGTTGAGGAGGTAGTGGTGCTTTGAGCGCTTGATTCACAAGCTCGCCGAGGAGTGCTTCTGGTCCGTAAATTTTGGCATCAACCTCTTTCAGCATGGTATAGTGTCTTATCATCTCTTTTGGGAGTGCTGCAATAGCATCGGTGAAATGCTGAATTGCAGGGAAGAACCCTGGGTTCGCATTGCGTTCGCTGTCTGGTAGTTGGGCGAGGACACCTCCTTGCACTTGAGGGTTGGAAGCTGTTCTAGCGGGATTCGTACGTGTCTGACGAATTGGCTGGCGTCTATTTGTTGCCACAGGCTGTTCAGCAATCGTGGAGCCCGAGAAGATCCTCATGTTGGCGGCGCGATCACTCAGGGAGATTGGAGGGTTCCAATGCGACGCTGGGGTTTGTTTCTGGTTTTTTGAGCCTCAAAGCAGATGTACCAAGAATTAATGTGTTTTTGCTGGATGTATGACTTTCTGAGATCATAAAGCCACCGCTAGAACGCCCAACATTAGCCCTTGTGAGTGTGATCAACCGAAGTGATGGATGATGTGGAAATCCCCAGTGCTGCTGTTAGGGCTAGCTCAAAGCCGAAGGTTTGCCGATCCTTATCGATAAGGATCCAACCTCGTCGCCTTTCATGACGGATTCATCCATCGTGCAGCATTATTCATTTCTCTTCTCGTTTGGTCCTACATGGTCATTGTAAGCAGAATTTTTCCTTCTATCTGTACCAGACTTCTGTACGGACAGTTAGCATGGCCTTCTTTTCGCCCGCAAAATGACAGGATCTCAAAAGCATTCGCCACCTCAACTACTTCGCCACAAAAGAATGAGCGAGCTTCAGCAAAGAGTGAAGATCACACAAAGCGCAATGTCGAGATTACCGAGAATGGAGGAGAGCCAGGGGGAATGTCAAGAAGACTGGCACAAATGACGGACGAATCGATTGAGCAAGGCGGCCGCAGTGCCAAAAAGGCTATCGAGGAAGGAGGTTTTTCTGAAGAATTGAAGCGAAGACTCGAAGAGAGGATCCAAGAAAGCTCTTTCAAGAGTGAGAACCCGGCTGTGTTTGCTCAAGTGAACATGCCGGTACGTTCCAAGGCCCCCACCATGGCTATTCCTGACTAATCATGTCTAAGACCAGCGCAGGCAAGGGCACTCGTGATATAGCTGCAGCTCAACCTTGGTCAGGTAATGAGAAGCTGGAAGATGCCGCTCTGCGCATGCTGGACGACGCTCACAAGCCCCTTCGCGGTACTGGATCTCCTAGAATTCCTACCCCGCGAGCGACTCCGGTCAGTATCGACATGCGGATGAAGAAGGCTGTGCAAAGATCTCGGGGTGAACGATTGGCAAATGCTAGGGACCAAACATCGGTATATGCTCTTAGTCAGGATCCGACCATGTCAGAGAACGAACGAGAACAGATGCGAAAGATTCTTAAAGAACGATTCACAGCTGGCGCTAGGCCCATGCCAGGTTCAGTCCAGGGATTAGCTGCTCTCGCAAATGAACGAATTGAGGATGCTATTGCTAGAGGTCAATTCAAGAGTATTCCACGTGGTAAAGGCACGAATGTTGAACGTGACTATAACGCCAACAGTCCATTCCTGGACACTACGGAATACTTCATGAACAAGATCATACAAAAGCAAGAGATTGTACCACCCTGGATTGAGAAACAGCAAGAGCTGGTTAAAGCCGCGGCTGTCTTTCGGGGAAGGATACGTGCCGACTGGAAACGGCATGCTGCACGTGTCATAGCGAGCAAAGGTGGATCGCTGGAGGCACAAGTCAAGCGGGCAGAAGCATACGCTGCAGCTGAAGCGGCCAACAATCCCAAGGTCAAGAAGACCGAGTCCATGACGGAGATCGATCGTGAAGGAAAGCTATCGCAGCTAACAGTGACCGAGACTCCCACTCCATTCGGCGAAATATTTGATTCCAAGATCACAGTCACTGAGGAGTCAGCTCTTAAATCTTCCACACCCGCGGATTCTCCAGTTCCCTCAGAACACAGCACATCTTCGCCTCGAGCCAGCACAGAACAAAGCCAATCGATATCGCCGCCTCTTCCCCGGGTAGCTCCCTTCCGTGATTCAGCCTGGGAATCTCTCGAACTCCCCTACCACAGCCTCGCCATCAAAGAGCTCAACAACATGACCCGAACCTACAATCTTCAAGCCCCCAACCTAGCCAAAAAGCCCTATTTCTCTCTCGACCGAGAACTGCGTTCTTGCTTCGCTGACATCGCGCCTCAACTCCCCAACGAGATAAGAGAAAGGTCCCGGAGGCCTGAGAGGGTGAGAGTGGAGGTTATAGGACACAGACCCGGTGGCGTGTTGGACAAGTTTTCGACGGATAAAGTCCAGGTCCATGATAGCACGAAGCCAAATTATGGGTTCAAGCAGTTTTGGCAGGATCTCTGGGGTGCTTAGCGTGCTTGTGAAATCGCGGTCAACCATCTACGAACTGTTCAAATACTAGTTCAGTATCGTGGCACAAGTCTGTCTTGTCAATCTAAAGTCACCAGTCGATGGCCACGAGTCCTTTAGGCTGTATACGCAACACCGAGTGAGTAGCGATATAGGTGTCAACTGAACGAGCAATAGATATGTGGAAACGCTGTACTCTAGAGTTTTCGAAGCGCTGAGCGACTGTCCCTTCTTCACCTTGCATACTCATTGATCTGCTTATTCGTTCAGATGCGGTCGCAGCATGGCACGAGCAGGTGCCAAGGATGCTGCACCAATATGTCAACAACGCTTTAGAACTAATAGCGGTACTAACCAGGCTGTAGCATAGCCACCTTGTACAATATTCCCACTACCCTAGCTCTCGCATCAGTACACTAGGCTGTGATTGATGAGTAGAGAAAAATATTCTTTTGCGGTCTGGCGTCGCCCAAGCCAACTAAGTCCAAGCTGTAGGCCTAACCCTTAGAAACGCAAAAGGGGATTAACATTCGATTGGCTTGGAAATGCGGCTGCCAACAAGGTTCTCACGCCAATGAGGGGCTTGGTATAGAATCAATGGGAAAATGAAAAGTAAATGAAGGTCCTTCCAGATTGATCGACTGTGGATGCGCTGCGCACAGTGTGGCAAGTCGCGATCGCTTTCTCTTGCCTTGGGTTCCTTTGCGTCTTCATTGAAAAGTACATTGAGCTACGGAAACAGCTTGATACAGATTACGGATTGAAGGAAAGCCAAGCTAGTGCTTCAAGCCCGGAGGGGATTCTGGCATATCATGAGCCCGTTGCAGTCGAGCCGGAAGAGAAACAGGATCACTAGCATGAGCAGATTGTGACCTCGGGCGATCACGAATTTATTGTGGAAGAAACCAAGACTCCGCTTTAGCTACGTCTTACCTACCCTGGAGTGAGAACGATACAACTTCCCTGGCTTCTACACGTTCACCAATCATTGAAGTGAGCCATAAATCAGTATTGTCCAATACCCTGCTAGAACTAATTGGCATTGAAGTAAATACACAAATGTCTGACGAGCTGTTTCTGTATTGTCCCATTATCCAATCTTTCTACGGACCGTTATGGTTGTGGATTTGAATGCCATCATGTTCTCCATGGCGCTCTGTCGTGGCGGTCTCTCAGCCATATATTGGATGTCGTAATTTTTAATCATAATCGCCAGCATCATCTTCATCTCATTCACGGCAAAGAAACGCCCTGGACACATATGTTTGCCGAACCCAAACGCAAGGAACCTGTCATCTCCTGTAGTCGCAGATTGATGTACTGGCACAGTGGTTGTCTTGGAACGATTTATATTTGCTTTGCGCGGCTGAGAGAACCGAAATGCGTCGAAAGATGAAGGATCTGGGTAGAACGCACTATCATGATGGATTTCGTGCATCGGAACACAGAGTCGAACACCTGCAGGGACAAATATGTTGCCCTCAAGCAGGATGCCATCTGGGGCCACAATCTAGAACATAGAATCGTCAATAGATCATTACGGTCAACGGAGTGGACGCTATGAGCTTCTCACTACACAGCACTTACTCGACGGGAGAGGCCTGTTACCCCAGAATCTGAGAACCTCAGGGATTCTCGAATGGTTGAATCCAAGCGGTATGATTTCAATAATGCATCCTCATTCCATTCGCCACTAGATTCCGCCAGAACCTGATCACACTCCTGTAGAATTCCGTCTACAAAGCCTTTAGAAGGATCAGAGCTGTATAGATCAAGAATGACTTCAGTGGTAGTGAGGCTTAGCGTATAAATTGCAATAAGATTAAATATCAGTAAGCGGTGGGTGATTCGATCTGTTTCGAGCTGCTTCGGATCCTGCGTTCTATAGCACGCGTCTATAATCCAGTGCAAGACATCCTCCTGACACATAGTCAATAAGCCAGGGCGCAAACAATAAGTAAGAAAGTAACACTACTTACTGGATGCTCCCACTCAAAAAGCGGCTCTCTCCTCTTCCTTTCTTCATTCCTTAATCTTTCCTCCACGATTGGGGCACAGATCCTTTTACACGCAGCTAAGTGCTTCTTAGCGACTAGCCCTATTAAAGGTCCTACGATCCGCCTTAGGAATGCTGGGGCAAGGTTGATCATGATCCCACCACCAAAGACCGATTCAGCATATTTGATTGAATGTTTAAGGAAGTGTTCATCACGACCTATCCCTTTGCGTGAGCCGAATTTGGTAGAAAGGGTGGAAACACGCACAAAGAGGAAGCCCGATGAAGCTCCGGTTCACGGCTCGCGCGACAATGCTCAGAACAGAGCCCAAAGCCTTGACCGAGACCCATTCCGAGGAGGTCCCCCAATAGTTCTCGAATGCAAGGGCTAGCTCTTCTGCGATAACCCTTGTTAAATGAGGATTGGTCTTTTTGAGCTGTTTGCGAACGATCTCCAGATGGAATTCGTTCACGTAGATGTCTTTATCCGTGATGGTGTACGGTGCCTGAGTTGCTTCTCGCTGGGCTTCGATTGCACTGAGTTCGCTATCCGGTTTGCTGAATACGTCCTTAATCCGCGCAGGTGGGACTATGATTGTTGTTCCCCAAGCTATGCTAGGGATTGCAAAGAGGACGTTTGATTTAGAATACTATTGCAAGGAGAATTATTGAAATATTTCTACTAGTACCTCGGAAAAACATACGCACCTTAATGTATCCATCCGCAATCATCGACTGCGATTGTGTCAAAGACCGCCAGGTTGCGCGCAAACCCGAAAACCATTGTTTTTGCCACCCAACCGAAGGTTTGGATGCCCAGAAACTCGCTGTACTAGGGTTAACTGCGTAAGAAAATGTATTGAAGAGAACATAACCAAGAATAATGGCAAACAAGATGGTGGGATGAACCACGAATGCACCATGGTCAAGGAGCGCCGTTAGAGTAATCATTGTAAACCCAGCGAGTATGGATGTATAGCTTGATGAATAGCTGACTACAAGATAGAGATTGAGATTACTATATGGAACGTCCTTTTAGTGACAGGAATTCGTACAGAATACAGAGAGTGACAAGATAAGTCTTGACCTGCGCTAGTATAGGATGCCACATAGCGCTATGTTTTTAACCTTATACGCTAACCTTAGGCTCTTAGAGCTTGGGTGCTGATAACGAGGGTAGCCCCTAGAGGTACCCCTAAGTGACCTAATAACCAATGCGGTATGGGCAAACTCTGTGGCATGGCACTATAGGCGGCGCTCTGCATAGTATGCCACGGGGTCAAGACTTATTTTGATCACTCTCCTTATAGTAAGATTACCTCCGAAAGCACATATTGACGTCATACACATGAGTCTAAATAATGCAAGGTAATGCAAGGTAATGCAATATAATGCAATGCAATGCAATGCAATGTAATGCAATATAATGCAATATAATGCAATATAAGGCAATGTAATGCAATATAATCCTTGAACGACACTTGTGAAATGGGCTGTGTAAATCGCGGTACCCTACTTCCAAAACAGACAAGGTCCGGGAAAGCTCATAACACGGAACCGGAAAAACTCAAGATAAGTTTTGAACGATATAAGTCTCCGATTATTTCAACACTCTATTTTATTGAACATGCTGACTTAACCTTGCTAGATCAGCTAGCTTTATACTGAAGAAGAGAGTCCACACTTGTTGGGGCAAATATTGTTCACTCTTTATCCTTGCGCCTATCGCTAACCTCCTCTCTTTTTCATGGAAACCTTTAACAGCAAGCCTGTGGAATCCCCTTTTGACCAATCACAGTCTGCACCAGAAGATATTATTTCGAGGGACGTGTGCGTCATTGGTGGGGGAGCAAGCGGGAATCCTACAGCTATACGACTGAAAGACAATGAGAAAAGTATTGTAGTGCTTGAGGCGAAAAGCCGTTTGGGTGGACACGCTGAAACATATAAGGATCCAGATACAGGTACAACACTTGACGTTGGAGTCACTGTATTTGGCCACTTGAAGAAAGTCAAAGATCTCTTTGCACGATTCAACATTCTTTTGTCTAATGGCGAGTTCGTAGACTAGGTTCTTGAAGGGGTTGTGCTTTTGTAGGGGGATTGACGATTCTGCCAGCCATCCCTTAGTCCTCCTTAGTCTGCCTCGGTCACCTCAGACTCCTTCACCTCAGACTCCTTCACCTCAGACTCCTTCACCTCAGACTCCTTCACCTCAGACTCCTTCACCTCAGACTCCTTCACCTCAGACTCCTTCACCTCAGACTCCTTCACCTCAGACTCCTTCACCTCAGACTCCTTCACCTCAGGCTCCTCCACTTGCCCGTCTAATTTGTTATCATCAGCATCCAGCTCATTTTTAAGCTGTATGTAATCATCCCCATTCAAATAACATTGTGCGAGCCGCGTCAGCCATTCCCTAAATGTCTCGCCTGCATCATTTACCCTTTCATCTTCATATTTGGCTAGCCATGGTTCGGTAACCTCCAGAAACTCATGATTTCTGCATGAGGAAAGAGGAGGCGCTTGTGACTTCTGAAGGCTCATACAAGGTTCACACAGATCCGTGTCTGCGCATGAACCACATACAAAACGCTTACCGCGAAGGCGTCGGTCTCCTGGACATCCATCGCAACTGATTGTGCTAGTTTGATACTCAAAACAAGTTCTGGCGTCTGCAGACTCGCCAATTAATAGCAGACAGTGACCAAGCGTGCCAAGCATCCAGGGAGCTAACCCTGGCTGCTTGAGGGCATCACTGTTGCGGCGCCACCAAACAGTATAAATTGAGCGGAGAATGTCCATTATTCCTTCCCTTATGCGGCGTTCCTTGACTATGGGGTCTGTCGGAACATATGTAGCAAGCTCACCACCCAACTTGTTGAGCAGGTTTTCGTCCGGATAAGCTAAGTCCAGACAGCTCCGACCGTATATGTCCAGCAGGTCTGGATCAGCATTAGCATCAATGAGTGCATCAATGGCTGGCTCACGCCTTAAATAGACTGCCATGTGAAAAGGTATGTCTCCACGTCGATTCATTATGCTAGGTTCTGCACCTGCCGCTAAAAGATATGCGATAATGTCATACTGGTGATGATAAATTGCAATGGTCAAGGCTGTGTCACCAGATTCGTTGTCGATACTGTTGGCATTCGCGCCCGCACGCAATAGAACTTGTACTGCATTGACCCTGCCATATTGTACGTGGGTTAGCAAGGCCTCAAGTTTATCTTCATCTTTAAAGCAGACTTTGTTCAACAACCACTGCAGAACTGTTGCGTCTATCATGCTGGACGCAAGAGCACGTGCATCACAGATTGCCCCATAGTCAAGTAAAAGCTCTAGCGTGGCTAGATCCTTGCCAGCACAGGCTATGAAGAATGGTGTCATTCCTCCACTTTCAGCCTCGGGATCTGCCCCACGATCTAGAAGTTGAAGCACTGCCGTACTTTCTCCGGCCTGCACAGCTCGCCCCAGAGGTGTGTAGTCATTGGAATCCCGGTCTTCGAGGTCAATCTTGTATTTCATAAGAACAGACATAGTATAATTGAGCCCTAGAGAGGCAATAATATGAAGTGGTGTAGTTCTTGAGGCTGCTTTATACAAGGGTTTTTGATACCTATGGATATATTGCAAAAGTCTTGTATTTTCGAGCACCTGGAATATCCGATCCTCTAATTTCAATTCGAACGGTCCTCTGACGTGTTCGCCCCAGTATGTACCGGCGTATGAAATGAACCAGCAATGGGCCGGCATAGCGTAATACAGCGGCTTAACCGAAAAGTCTTCTAGTGTCAGGTAAGCTAGGCAAGTTGCGGCGACGATCTCCTCTGCCTCGGGCCAATGCCCACCCAAGCAAGTGGTTAAATATTCCTGAAGAGAATAGTGGACTAGTCGAACGGTTTCATCCTGTTCATCGATAGAGACAAGACCACAACAAACTTCTAATATGAGATCTCGCTCGTGGAGACCAGAAGGATCAAACTTGGTGTCTCTGGGCTCAACGGCAAGGATTTCTCGAAGCTCAGAGATCTTTAAGGGCCTTTTTGCGTAGGATATCCAGGAAATGACTTTCCTGGCGAGCCGCCAATACTCCTGGGATTGGCTCTTAATCCTGTCGATGGCGTCGCCGAAAGTCTTGCTCAACTTGTCCGGCAGTGATTCAAGTGCTTTGCTGACATGCCGTGCGCTGGTTTGATTCACTAATGAATCCAACTGCAAGCGAGTGAGAAGAAACATTCCGTTCGCCTTCTGACATAACGTCCCATTGAGTCGGTTTGCAAGTTGAGGATCAGACCCAACAAGTCGGAGGAGCCTTTTATGTCCTTTGATTCGAGCATCGATGTAGCAGCGCATATCTGGGTCTGTGGCACGGATCTCCAAGCGATGGCAATCTGGTATAACCGTGGCCGGATGCACGTGTGGACGGGCTGTAATGAACAGCCTTCCAACAATTGCCAATCGCTTCATTGCAGTGGTGATTTTTGATCTGACTTCGTTGGAGTCGTGGTCTATTTCCGGGCACTCGTCCATTGCGTCGAAAATAAGAAAGGCTTCACGAGGTTTATTTCTCATCGAAGACTCTAGCAGTGAGATGCACCGATCCTCATCCATTGTATTTTCTCTATTGTTGGCAGGCAACGTATCGTAGAGATGCTGAATTGGTTGGGGAAATTTTGCCAATGGATTCTATGACCTGCCTCAGTAAGCTGCGCAGAATTGCTGTTACCGTTTGTCGTCTTTGGTCCTTGTAGTCAAAGAATACATACGCCACCATAGGTTTGATTGCTGCTATGCGTGACTCTAGGTAGTTTATCACCAGAGATGTCAGAACGGTTTTGCCGGCACCAGGGATTCCGGAGCAGAATAAACAAGAGGGACCACTTCCCTCAATCCAGGACTTGAAGTTCTTCTCTACAAGAAGCCATTCACCCGTAGATGGAGTTCGCCGACTAAAAATGTCGAGCTGTTTTGGCCGAAAGTTAAGAGGCGAAAGCCATTCTAGCACCTCCTGCTTCTTCAGCTCCTTTGACGCTTGCGACTCTTGTTCGCGAGACTCTAGAGTAAGTCGCTCGATATGCTGGATGGTTTTTCCAAAGCTGGCCATACTTTCCTGAAGTTCTGCGAGCGAGGAAACAGCATTCAAGACCTCGTGGATAGAGTCTGACGCTTTTTCGGTCGACTGAAGTAAGCATGGGAGGATGTGTGCTATCTTCTTTGTTTCCTCCAATGTTCTCAATTGAGAATTGAGAGTTTCAGAAACTTTACCAGCGGTCTTCGACAGAAGGACACAGCCATCAATTGTCAATGCGAATTGAAAAGTATGTATCCAACGTAAGATGGCCGAAATAACTTCCTGGTGTTCTTTGCCGACAAATGGCCAGGTCAAAGCCTTTAGCATTTTGTGCTCATTGACCCGGCTCTGCAAGGCTGACCTCGTTTTCTCAAGACTGCTGCGGCAAGCCTTATAGGCCTTTACCAGGACTGATGTCTGATCGAACGAGCGCGTCCCAGCCTCATCCTTTTTGAGGAAGGCGTCTAACTGATGCAGCACATCAGTAAGTGCAGCAAGCTCTTGCAGAAAGTCATCGATGTCTTTGGACGAGTTCCGGACGCCCTGGATATATTGCTGAGCGATCTTGGTGACTTCAAGACTTAAGCTGATGAGGCCAGCAATGCCGGTAGCCAATGAGAAAGGATCGGCCATGAAACAAGCTCGTAAATATCGTAAACTTCCACAGTCTGCAAATCAAGCAAATCCACTCCGCCTTGAGTGTAAAGTGTAGTGGTAGGTATCTACGGTTTCTGTCGCCGCAGTTGTTGTCAGAACCTTTTTGAGGACTAATTTCCCATGCTAAGTTGCTAGGCCGTAAGGTACATCAGCCCCACCAAGCTTTATTGGACCAGAAGGCGATAAGCGATGTTGCTTATTAAGTAGCTACGCATCCCGTGTCAGCGACGACACAACACACGAACTATCCCATCAAGAAACATCAGCAAACGTGATTCCAAGTTACGTAGGTAATAGTAAATCTCGATCACAAATCAGTTCAAGATGGAGTAGACCTTATTAAATATCAGTATTCTATTTGGAAGCCACCATACCTTTCTTTGTACCGCGTTTTACTTTATCCATTATGTCTATATGATCCGCCCTAGATCTTACAGACCATAATCCTCCGCAGTAGTATTCCATACACTGAACGATATCGATGGCTCCGCGCTCATATTGAAAACCACATACGTCGATTCGAAGAACATGGCGCCTACAGTTCCCCCTTCCAGCTCCGTGACATTTACGGACGACAAGGGACCTGTGCACACTTCAAACTCAAAGGTAAGTTTCAATTCGAGACTTAAGGGATTTGGAGACGATTTCAGTGCAGGAATCGCGCATTAAACAGGTCAGCTTACTATCATCTGGATCCGGGTTGTTGAAGGTCAACGCTTGACATCTAAACCCGAATGCTTCACCGTTCGGGAAACCGAGGTACACGTCTGGAAGTGTGGCCTTGCAGGGGAATTTGTAGCTTGTGTTACTCAAATCCGTGGGGATCGCACCATCCACCTGGGCGTAGTATGCTGTAGTAACTCGAGGATCAACGGCGAATTGAGAGCCTGAACCTGTATCTGACCATGCGATAGTCAGCTCTAGATAGCTCGCAGCCAGGCTATGGTAGAAGTCGCCTACCAAATGCCATATCTTGTGTGAGTGGTGTCTTCGAGCCCAAAGCTACCGGGACCGGCACGCCATCTCTAAGTTCTCCAATGATGAAGCTGACGTCATTTACCATCCACATCGTATTTTTGCCGATTGATGTGGTGACCAGACCATCCTTTGCCTTTGTCTTATTGACGTAGCCGAAGTTGAGGTTGGCAAGGTGCTCGCCGGAGCTTGTTTTATAGAATTCGACACCAAACACTGGCTCAGTGGGCATGAGGCGTTCCATGAATGTAGGTTGCCTAGGAAAAGCTTCGTATTGAATCAGCAAATTGAATCCCTCATGACCACTACATGAACTTGATACCTCGGTTAGTTTCCCCAAAGCTCAGGCCAAGAATGCCATCCGCTAAACTATCTGGAAAACAGCCAGCCGCATAAGCCATCTCCACGCCCATTTCGGGTACGATTGCACCAGAGATGTTCACTTTATCATACGTGACATTTCCAGATACTGTGGCACAGGCACTGCCACCATAGTGAACGGAGAAAAAGCCTTCATAAGTGCAATTGGACGTTGGACCTGGTTGACAAGTATATGTACTGTGAAGCGAGGGGCCTGTGTTAGGTAGGTATAAGACATCGGTACCGTAAACCCATCTGCCCATCCATCAGCCAGCTTCCATAATGTTACAAATTTGTTCATTCTCACAGATCCGCTGATCCTGTGTCCACAGTCAGGTTTAATTTCTGTGTACCAATCGTCACTTCGGTAGTCCAGAAAGCGTTGGGGTCAGTGCTTCCTAGGCCAGGAAGTACAGTGAGACCATAAGATTTCCTAATATACAGCTGGAAAAGGATGATCGAGTACGATACCACTAGTGCGAGCATCGTAATGCTAACACAAAAAAAGAGTGAGCAGGTTCGACGAGGAATGAAATATCAAGCAGAGGGCGTCCACGCCATTGACATGAAATGACTGAAAGTACAGTAAGAACAAAAGCAGAAATGTAGAGACCGCGGTATAACGTACAAAACCCGGGTAAATGAGAAAGTTTCGAGAGGAAACAAAGTACGTGTCACGACATTATGTATCCTGCGGTTTGTATTCTGCAAGCTGCAACAAGGAGTTTCGGCGATTATATGCGCTCGCTACCTTAAAGGTGTCTTACCAGCCCTACCTTAGCCTTGTACTCCAAGACTGAGTACCAGTGTTGTATTTGTCTTCCTAGCCGCGCATATATCGTTCCACTAGCAACATAGATCAGATCTTAGCCGATAACGGAGGATTTGACGTGCGCGTAAAATAAGTAGAAGCGCAGACCCTCTGTAGCACCTCATGTTGAGACCATTATGATCGCCGTGGACCCATGGACGGACGGCTCGGATGATCGCCTGTGGGATATAGAGGATGGACGATGGCTGCTCTTTGAAATACCTGCTAGCACAATGATCTGTGCGTACACATTTCCTAAGCACTCGTTTTAATGAAATATTTGAAATTGTGCAATGGCAAACCGGCCCGCTTGGATGTCTGACTGCCTTCTTGCGTCGTGATTTCTGTCGTTGCTTGCTTTTCCTGAGCAAGCGAACAAAGTGGGATTGAGCATAATCATAAGCGTGCAAAATAATGCACACTCTTTGCTTTGATACTGTGCATTGCGCTCAAGATATACAGTCTGTTCGCGATGTAGAAACAATCAATTAGAGTCAGCGCCACTTGCCCTTCATTCTCGCCTCCCATTCCACCCTTAAGCCTTCAATCTGGCTCCAGCAGTCTCTTCCCAATTGTTCGAAATCTTCTCTATCCTCTTTATTTACTTCGAGAGTACCTGGTCTTGTTCCCTTTCTCTTTGCCAACTCCCCTTCTCCCATTCTACCTCCCAGACCCCAACCTTCGACAACGGTACGCATCACCCTTTCGTACCCGGATCTATCGGTACAGCTTCCCCACTTCGCCTTGCCATCTCTCACTTCCATATCTTCTAGTTCCTCTTGATCCGTAAGGGTAAGCCAGACAGGTGCGCAGGCGCCCTTGTAGGCAGTCAATGTATGCCAAGGCGAGCCGAGCCAGCGAGCTATATAGAACACAAGCATCATAGCGTACGCTAGAATTAGTGGAAGCGGTACTATAGAGGTTGCACAAATACCAGGATGGCAGAGGTAGATTTTCGGTGACATAATAGAAGAAGGCTGATATTCGTTGTCCGCAAGGATTATTCCGGGAGATGGCGTGCTCGTCTCTAAGTCTTGGCCCTCCCTCGGAAGGCGTGCTGTACGCGAAGAGGTAGAAGCAGGCGTAGACAAGAACCGCTGGATGAAAGGTTTCGTGCCCTGTAGGGATGAAGTCAAAACCAAGATGTCGGTGAGGCGTTTCGAGGACTCGTAAGACTTGTCGGACTTGAGACCCTGTACGTCATTGATATCAAAGTCCGAAGGGTGAGGCTCAATGCTGGATACAAACACTATGCGGCCCTGATCCGGAGAGGCACGAAGGAGAGGGACAAGTGAGTGGCAGAGGACGTAATGGCCGAAGATATTGGAGGTAAAGACTTGGCCAAGTGCTGGTGTGGTGTCTGACAGTCCTCTAGCATCTTTGGCTGAATCTTTCGGCACCCTCTGAGGTACAGTAGCTTCGCCAACACTGCCAATCTTGCACGAGGGCCATGTGACCGAACTTTTCAAGTCAGTGACCGCACCCAACGCTACCTGTAGCCAATTAATGCCCGCGAGTCCACCATAGCCTGCATTGCAGATGATAGAATCGAGCTGGGGTAGGTTCCTATCGAGTTTGGTCGATAGTATTTGAATAGAATTGAGTGACGTTAGGTCGAGCTGCTCAGGTTGAAGGGATATGCGATGGTGTAGGGGCGTATCGAGCCGCTTGGATTGGCGCTCAAGATGTTGTTCGAGGCGTCTGACGGTATCATTGCTCTTTCGAGAGTCTCGAGTGGTGGGGATGAGGGTGAGGCATTGGAAGGATGGTCGTGTAGAGACGAACTCGTCAATTAGTCGGCAACACGTTCCAAAGCCGAGACCGCTAGTGGCGGTCAACTTCAGTTACCTCAGAAATATCATGATCGTACCTATTCGCACCAGTGACAAGCACATAGCAGTGCTGGTTATTGTCTTGAGGATGAAGACTTTCTTCCATGTGTATTTTGGCCTTGATAGGAAAAAGGAGCATCAAAATTTCCGAAAGCGGAACCTCAGCGCGCCATTCTGCCGCGCACCTCAATATCTAACCCCTGCAACACATTACATCGTTCGACTACTCGCGATACATAAGTAGAGGACGTCATGCGCAGTGAAACAACAATACTTGACGCGGAGTCTCTATCGCATAGAATTGTTCTTGAGTGGCAGTAAAGACTGAGATTCTATGGGTTTCGTCGTCAAGTCGAATGTTGACATACACGTCGTCTCCTTGCGCGCAATTCGTCATAGCTGCGATGCTTCCTCTGTTCAAATCATGGTTCACACCGCATGCGTTAGCATGTCGTCTTTGTATTGGCTAGTTGAAGTGCCCCTGGCAATAGCTGAATGGCTCTGGATTTTCTTTGTCTTAACGAACTTCTCCTGTCCCTATTTTTGAATAGGAGCAATGCGATCAACTCAGCGAACTGAGCGCTAGATAATCCTTACATACCATATATGGTACTCGAAATGTTGAAGATCCTAATCGTTGCTGTATTGACTGTGAGATGCTTCGGACAAACGACCTCATCCTTAGCAATGTCAGAGACTGGAGGTGGCTCAGCAACGTCCACTGGGGCCCTCGCCACATTGCCCGCATGTGCCGTGAGTCTTTTGTTCCTGAACGGATACATGATACACTTACATATTGCAGCAAACTTGTTTTGGACTTTCGACAAGTAAACAAGGTAATTGCACAAGTGAAGATATTGCATGTCTCTGCACGAACGACGACTACGCCAATACGATTGCATGCTGTTTAGCTACATTATGTGATTCTAGTGACCGAGTATGTATGTTTAATTTGTATCATTATCGGTCTCTCGGGTTTTGCTAAGGCCAAGACAGTGGCTGCAAATTACAGTACAATTCTCTGTACCAGTGTCAACGTCACGTTTCCCAATTTCCTTGGATGTACCAACGATTCGACCCTCGTAACATCAGAAACGGCAGAAGATGTAAAGAGGCCATCGACCTCTTCAACTACTGTAGCAGGTACCCTGGAATCTCAACTCTCCCTGATTACCACAGCCGCCGTAGCCACATTTACGGGCGGAAAAATATTAACAGGATCATGCTCACTGCCCCAATTCGCATCTGTGACCCTCCCCGCTGGCGGATTACTAGAATGTCCGTGGCTTGGATGCTCAGAGGAAGATCCAGGCTGTTGTCCAATTATTATCCAAAATGGTGGGAAGCTCAGCGCCTGTCCTGCAGATTACGTTACGACGAGCAGTGCTTGTTGTCCTTCGTGAGTTTCAATTCCATGGGTTGCTGTCCTTAATACTGACGAAGCCCATAGGGGCTGGTCCATCTATACCTCCGCCCTCGCAGGTGAAACTCCCTGCGTCAGCAGCCTCTCCCATCCCTTCGTTCCACCCACAACAATCGCCTCGCCAGGAATTTCCGCCATCGCCATAACGAACCAAATATTTGCATTCAAGTACCCTCTCACAGCCAAACCTTCTAAAGCTCTTTCCCCAGGCGCCATAGCCGGCACCGCAATCGTTTCCATCGCCGCCATTGCCCTAATCCTCGCCACCATAATCCTCCTGATCCGCCGCCACCGCGCCAAAGCCCGCACAGCGCGCGAAACAGAAGCCACCATTAAAGGGCGCAGCGAGCTCGATCCCGGCACCACCTACGACACCAAAGCCATTTCCGAACTTGCAAGTCCGCACTCGCAGGACACCAAAGGCGTCTCTGAACTCCAAAGTCCACAATCCCCTGAACTACCGGAAGGGACTGTCTGGTCCTTCCGCTCACCGACGTCGCCGACGAAGCTAGCGGACAAAGTGATTTATGAGATGCCAGCCGCGCTACCAGCGGAGATGGAAGGCAGTACGCATACGGATGAGCATCATCCGCTCGAGAAAATTGATGATGAGGTGGTAGAGGACGGGGAAAGGGAAAAAAAGCAGGGCGGGGTGACGGAGCAGGGGAAGGAAATGGGGTAGAGGAAGAATTAGTTCAGTACGGTTTCGCCTGAGGAATAAAAGGAGGCGACGGTGGCGAGTACGCCGACGAATGGAAAGATCGCTTCGCTGGTGGATGAGCCACACGCGGCAAGGGTGGGTAAAGATAGTAGATGAGGACGGGGAGGAAGGTAAAAAGGTCAATGATGATGCCAAACCGAGTCGTTACTGATAGAGATCTCAGGCAGATGAGGGACCTGTTTGAATTGGCTCGTACTACCTGTAGCTCCGTCAATACTGTAAAATGACTTGGCTTCACAGATACCTCACATATAGCTGCGAATCGATTGTGAAACCAAAATGGCCTCCAACTTGCATCTTCCAGTCTCGCGATCTCTTTAAGCTTAATTTAATAGCCCGTGCAAGCCGCTTCTTATGGCAAATTGTTCGTTCAGCTCTTGAACGTCATAGCTATCATATTCTACAGCCGTCTCACATCTGCAATGCCGCAAGCAATGGGCTCATCAACTAGCAAAGACCCTAACATTCAAATCCACACTTCCAGTCGCTATCACACATCTGATAGTCTCCTGCCCACCTGGATCGTCCTTCTTGCCCGCATCTCCATTCATGCCAACTACAGCTGGACCTTTGATGACACCAGGCACCCATCGTAAGCAGCTCACGAAGTGCCCGTGGGCATCATCGAGCGTCTTGACGCATTTTCCTTCTTGACTCAAGTCCCAGCAGCGTATTGTTTTGTCGTCACCTGCACTGAGTAGGTATTTGCCGCCGGGGTGAAAGACAAGGGCACGGACCCAGTTGTCGTGTCCGACTAGGGTCTTTATCAGAGTGCCTCGTGAGTCCCAGATCTTGATGCATTTATCTCGTGATCCCGTTGCTAGAAACTCCCCTGAGCTACTAGAGGGTGGGGGCTTCTTCAATCCAGCCAATGTTGCGAGGTGCCCGTAAGAGACGGTGGGAGCGAAGGTACAGCATTCAATAACATGTTCGTGGCCTAAGAAGTTGGCTTTCACTTCTCCAGAGCTGGCATCCCAAAGTCGGGCTGTTTGGTCATTCCCTGCCGAAAGAAGCCATCTGCCATCGAAGCTTGGAGCGACGTCACGTACCCAGTCTGCATGGCCCCGTAAAGTTTTCACGCAATAGCCTGTACTCACGTCCCAGATGCGGAGAGACTTGTCTCGTGAGGCGGAGACGAGGAGATTACCTGAGGCTGGGGAGCCCGCCGCACCGGAAGGTACGAAACGAACAGCAGATACTGAGTGATCATGTCCTGGTAACGTTCGAATATTCTTGTACTCGTCTGACGGGTCCCATAATTTTATAGTAAGGTCTGAGGAGCAGGATGCGAGTAATGTGCCGCCACGGGGGCCGCCGAAATCACAATCTAAGACTGCTTTCGTGTGGCCCTTTACGGTCCTCTCAAGCTCGCCCAGCTCCCAATCCCATATTTTGAGAGTCGTGTCTTCAGAACCGGAAGCAAGGGAGGAGAAGATCGGGTGAAACGCCACACATGTGATTGGCTGGCGATGAGATTGTAGGACATGGCGAGCCGGCGACCTAGGTAGCCAGGAGGCGGGATCTTGGTTGCGACGAGAGAGGGATATTGGCGTTGCATTTTCCAGTTCAGATTGAAGGGTCTGATTGCGAGACTCTAGGTCCATAATCTATGGTAGCAGCCTTAGCTCGGGAAATTTCCCAACAAGATGTTGCCGTCACCTTTTTCTGTAGCCGGACCACACTTGTCCACTTCTTTTCCAGAAGACCTTCATATTTCTTACTGGTAGCGTCATCAAAAGACTGGCCTATTCCAAGCTCCTCGCGAAGTGCTGCTGCGCTGCTTGTGAGTTTTGTGGATGACAGATAAGCAATAATGGATTTGTGTCTGCTGAATGATTAGCTGGGCTAATTCAAAGAGTTCTAGCTCGGCTGCTCACTCACAGCTCCTCTGCCTGTCTCGTTGTAAGAAGCTGACTCATGGCGCGAATTCTAGGCGCAATTACTTTTCAACCCTCCTCTTTGCCTCAACCTGCTACCAGCCCCTGGACACACTTTATATCTCCCGAGGTCTGCCTCTCTTGCGCTACCAGCGGAATGTCGAAGTTCCTTTTCTGTCCCAAACAAACGCAGGAACGTTTCCACCAAACCTCCGGGCAACTATGTTTGTCGCATTATTTGTGGTAAGTCAATAGGATTACAGCGTAATCAGGGTGCCGGATGGATTGCACATGCTAGTCTGGAGCTGCAGTATAACATGCAGATTCTACGAGCATCAAAAGTGATGGGCGAGGTCATCGCGGGCGGTTACCTTGAGCGCGGCACCTCGAAGATGTGGGGGAAGTTCTGGAACTAACGGTACTAAACGGTAGGGTAGATTTCGGTACAATCGACGTTTCTAGGGGCGGCCGTGTCCGTTAAATGTAGCTTATATTAATCTTCCGTTGAAATGCGGTCTTCGCACATTTCACATTCATCACAGTATGAGAATACCTAGACATGGTATCATAAGGAATCGCTCACTATTCCCGCGGCCTACTACTACTACTGTCTAATTTGAGGACTGTGTTCGAATCGCCTGGACTTTAGGAGCAATTGCAGCGAAGTAAACCCAATTTCGAGCGAGGGTCCCATACACACAGCAGCTCGACTCGAAAATAGTTGTTCAGGGGATAAGGTCATGCGCCCAAAGACCAGGGAGCTGGGAAACATCGCCCACGGATCTGGCGAATAGTCCAGGTTAGTCCGGCCCGAATTGTGAGCCTTGGGAAAGACAGGGATCCAGGGACGTCTCATGGCAAACTCGTTGCTGCATGCGCTGGGTGAGAAGTAGTTGGACGTGAAAACCCTGCTAGCATTAGAGGGCAAAAGAGACTCGGGTTACGGAGTGACAAACGAATGAAACGCGAAGCAAATCTTGGCGGAGAGAATGAATAAATTTATCCCAAACAAGAAGGGATCCAGTAAAGCCACCGATCACCAATCTGTCGGCAGAATCATAGAGAATACTGCATACATTTGATGAAGGAGGGGAAGAGGCATGTCAACTTTGTAGTCTCCAAGCATAAGTGACATTTCCAATCAACCCGTTAATGAACATCGCCCTGCATGGTAGGGGAGCCTTTACAGCTCAAAATCAGACTCTCCGAGGACCTAAGCGTACGCGGCTTAGCACTACTGATATAGACCGGGGTCTCGGAGACGGTGGTCTGACCCTGTAACCCCTCTAGTGAATCCTTGTATGAGACTTGTCAGTACATGTACACTGAGAACAAGATCCACGATGTGGCTCAATTCAGATCTTCAGAAAATGTAGTTATATGCAAAGAACCTCCTTTCTCTGTGTGTTATTGGTGGCAGGTTGCAAAGATTATGCTGACTACTGAAAATATTACCTTTGCTACTAAGGTCACCCTTTGCTCATGGTTCGTTTTAGCGTCCCGTAATGATGATGTGTATTTTAAATTGGAGCGCGCGAGGTAACGCCCCACGCGGGCGGGTACTCCGCGCCAAGCCCGCGTTTTGTTGACATTTGCGATTTACTTGGGACAGCATAAATCTCTTGTTCTTCACAACAGACTTTATGTGATAAAGCGTGCCTTGATAATACTGAGTCTGGTGTTGAGAGTCTTCGAGTCTTCTACGCCTGCCATCTTCAAGAATTTCACTACTTGGATTTGCCTAGAACCCTTTATATCAACGAGCCATAGTGCCTCGGGGGCGTAACAGCCAACTACCCGCACATGGCAGACCAAGAGGAGGACTTCAGCTTGCTGCCGTTAGCTGATCGTGTATCGCACAAGGTTACTCCTCGATGACCAACTCTACAAGACGAATCTGCTAAAAGTTCGTAGAATTGGAAAGTACGAAAGGAGGGTTGGGAAGACGCTGCGAAAGCCTTTGCTGCTACGCCGGACGAATCGGATGCAGTCTTCAAGCCATTTGTATTAGACTCCGGATTATGGAAGGCTGCTGTTACGGATTCAAACGTTGCTGCGCAACAAGAAGGACTTATCGCTCTGTGCTCTTTTCTAAAATATGGTGGTACTCAGGCTTGTTCTAGGTCAGCAGACACACAAGGAGAAATGGACGAGGAGTGAGAACTAACGGTCGGATAGGTCACGGCCTATGACCGTGACACCAATAGTCGAGAAAGGACTTCCATCAGCGAAAGCCGTAGCGAAACAGAGCGCCTTAGAAGCATTGTTACTTTATATCGAGATTGAGGGAAGATCAGATGCTCTCCTGGAGGGTTTACTCCAAGGTCTCTCCAACAAGCAGCCAAAAGTTGTTGCGGCTACGCTAGGTGCTTTGACAGCTATCTACCATGCCTATGGAGTGAAGATAGTGGAGCCGAAACCATCATTGAAGGCTCTTCCGAAAGTCTTTGGCCATGCGGATAAGAATGTCCGTGCTGAAGCATCTAATCTCGCTGTCGAGCTTTACCGATGGCTCCGGGAAGCAATGAAGACATTGTTTTGGGAGGATCTCAAGCCCGTCCAACAGCAAGACCTAGAGAAGCTATTTGAAGGTGTCAAGTCTGAGCCGTCGCCGAAGCAGGCTCGATTACTACGATCGCAGCAGGAAGCAGTGGCTGCTGCTCCACTTGGTGGTGAGGAAGAAGCCGAGGAAGAGGAAGCCGAAGAAGAGGCACCAGTCGAGGCCTTTGATCTGGCAGAACCTGTTGACGTGCTGAAAAAGGTCCCAGCTGACTTCCAGGAAAAGATGGCATCTGCAAAATGGAAGGACCGTAAAGAAGCCTTAGACGCACTGTATGAGGTTGCCAACACAGAGCGTATCCAGGACGGTCACTACGATGACATTATTCAAGTTCTTGCCAAGTCAATGAAAGATGCGAACATCGCCGTCGTCACAACAGCCGCCAATTGTGTTGAGGTACTTGCGAAAGGGTTACGGAGGAGTTTTGCCAAATACAGGGGGCGAATAATGTCCCCTATACTAGAAAGGCTCAAAGAAAAGAAACAAACGGTTGCTGATGCCCTAGGCCAGGCTCTGGACGCGGTCTTTGCTTCGACAGGTCTTTCAGAGTGCTTAGAGGACATACTAGAGTTCCTAAAACATAAGAATCCCCAAGTGAAGGCCGAAACACTGAAATTTCTGATTCGATGTCTGAAGACTACGAGGGAAGCGCCGTCGAAACCAGAGACCAAGTCGATTGCTGAAGCCGCAACCAAATTACTAACAGATTCAAATGAAGCCACTAGAGCGGGAGGAGCGGAAGTGCTAGGTACATTAATGAAGATTATGGGAGAACGAGCAATGGGCCCCTATTTAGAGGGATTAGATGACATACGGAAGACGAAGATTAAGGAGAACTGTGATGCCGCGCAAGTAAAAGCGAAAGACAAGCCAAAACCTGTGGCACCTCCGCCAAAAGCAGCACCACCAGCTCAGAAGAGAGCCCCCACCACCAAGAAGGTCGCTCCAGGTCTCAAAGCCCCAGTCAAAAGAGCATCCACACCACAATCCGAGAAATCGGCAGTGGTTTCACCTCAGTCCAAACCCGCAGCCAACAAACCTGTTCCCTCAAAGCTTGGTGGTCTTCCAAAGCCTGGCCTGACAGCGCCTTCAGCTGGCTTGAAAAAGAAACTTCCTGGTGCCGGTCCTGCCCCTAGCCTGGCATCGCCCCGAAGAAATATAACATCACCTTCACCACTTGACGAAGCTCCGGCTCCCAAGTTAGGACGTGGTCTTGCAGGTCGCCCTCTTGGAAAGCCAGTAGCTGCACCAGAACCTGCCGCACCTTCTGCGCCTGCAGGAATGACGGCTGCTGAACGGGAAGAGCTAGAGTCTCTCCGCGCGGATCGGGACCGCTTACAACGTCTGAACGATGAGCTGCGGTCAGAAAAGGCAAAATTGACCTCCCAAATCCACGAGTTACAAAATCAGAACGCCCAACTGATAGAAGATCACACGCGGGATGTCCTGAGCATCAAAGCCAAAGAGACTCAACTCGTACGCGCACGATCAGACGCAGAGGCTGCAGAGAACATGGTGCAAAGACAAGGTCGGGAAATGGAGAGACTAAAGCGAGAGTTGAGTAGAAACGTTCGAGAAGCTAGCCCTCTCACTTCGGACGACCAAATATACCACGATCGAAATCCCAACGGCTTACCGCACCATTCTGGTATGGAACGGCACGATAGCGCTCGATCAGAAAGCAGAGAGGTAGGTTACCAGCGTGCAAGAGGGTACATGGGTAGTCCAAGCGAGGAAAAGGAAAATGGGTCGCTTGAGGTTGGTGCTGGTAAAAATCCTGGTATGGGTCGGCAGCTCTCTGGTGAGACTCTTGCGCCAGGCAGAGGAGACGATGCGAGCGGAGCAGCGGGAGGAGGGCAAGGAGTCGATAGTTATAAGAGGGCGGCGGAGGTGACGAGTCAATTGAAGGCAAGAATTGAGCAGATGAAGGTATGTGATCTTGATGTGAAGCTGGGATTTCAAGGCTAATCCATGTGACAAGGCAAAGCAAGGGCTCACGAGACATGGACGTTAATGAGAGTTCACTATTCTGTTTGTTGGTTCTGTCGTTGTTTGAGAGTATGCTAATAGGGCGTGGAGTATGCATCTTTGATACCCGGATGGGTTGGAGTATTGAGTGCATTGGCGCACATTCGTATCACATTACTTTAGCGACTCTAATGATATCTAGTGTGAACTAAATCCGCATGCTGAGTGTGCGCTTACTGTTCGAGACGTATCTATTAAGTACTCTAGAGGGATGGTAGTGCTCTCGCCTTTTCCAAATAAAGATTCTCCCAACACCTAATCTCCCGGCTCTCTTCCCTTTAGGGACGATTGCCAGATGCCTCCAACACTTAAATATGTGAAGAAGCAAATAGTGGGCTGAGATGGGCTGAGCTAAGCGTTCGCACAAAGACAACCACTTTGAAAGGCAGGTTGCTGTAAAGATTCTTTGGCATGATGCGATCTCGTACTACTAGCTAGGAGCAAGCAGTGAAGTTAGCGACCCCTTTAGATTTTGATAGCAGCATCCAGCGCCTTTCGCTTCTTCTCTGTGCGTGCAATGGCCTTCTGGCCCATGATACCTCCACCCCAGTGACGCTTGGCCTCTTCATACTTGTCTGAGTAACCTTCCTTGATTGTGGAGACGAGCTTTGAGAGCTCGGATTTGTCTTCCGAGCGGATTTCTGTGAGGGCGAGGACTGCAGCAGTCTGTGAAAAGGGTGCGGTAGTTAGTACGCTGTAATCTTTGTCTATCTTTCTCTGGAAGATGAGTCGCCTGAACATACCTTCTTGTGCACAACAACACCCAATCTAGCCTTGCCTTTGACAATAGCATATGGCACACCCATCTTTCTGCACAGAGCTGGCAGGAAGATAACCAACTCAATCGGGTCAACATCATTAGGGATCAACACCAGAGTCGCTTTCTTGTTCTCGATCAAGCCAACCACATGATTGAGTCCATATTTAACCGCATACGGTTTCTTGCTCACATCCTCCTTCTTCTTTCCCTCTTCCACAGCCGTAGCCTCCTTGTGCAACCGCTCCTTCTTCTCAGCCTTAGTCTCTGGCTTATATTTGTTGAGGAGCTTGAAAGTCTGGGCGGCGGTATTGCGGTCGAGGACGTTAGTAAATTGGGCGATGGCGGGAGGGACTTTGAGACGGAGGTTGAGGATTTTCTTTTGACGCTGTAGGCGGACGTATTCGGGCCATTTTACCATACGAGAAAGGTTGCGGCGGGGTTGGATGTCTTGACCGATACCAAAGTTGCGCGGGCGCTTTTCGATGAGAGGGTTCTGTTGTGATTAAGGCATTCATTAGAATCGTCACGATGTATGCAGCCTTTGACAGGCCACAATAAAAGGGAGGAGGGGGTTGTTAAAGGGTTTACCTTTGCGGTCTTCTTGGTAGCCCCCGCCTTGCTCTGGGGGAAAGGCGCCGGCGCGGCTTTCTTGCCTTGCTTGGGAGGCTGTCATTGAGAAAAGAAGATCATCAGCGAATCATATTCACCAAGTATGATCTTCTCTGAACTCTAGAGAGACCGCGAGATGCATTGCTGCAACTACACGGCTCAAGCCATGTTCAACACCAATGCTGGTATGCTCGGCAGAGCAAGCAGCGAGAGGCGGCACATTCCGCATCAATTGAGGTGTTGGTCGACGAGCAGATATACTGCCCGATGCAGTGAGAGGATGAAGCTTACCATGATTGTCGAAGTAGGCGTTCAATACCTATGCTTGACAAGTGAGTTGATGGAAGCTCTGGGGAGGAATTTGTGTGATCCGGCTAGTTCTCTAAGCGAGGATTAGCGTCTGAGTGGAAATAATCAGCCCTACAAGGTCGCCCTCGCTACCAGCGTACGGTAAACAACGCAAGCGGCTCCATCGAAACCACCTCGTAATCAACCATGCTCGGTCATCCACTCTACTTCTACTCGCCGAAGATCTCAAGCAAATCCCGGGTAGGTGCATAAACCATGGACCCTTTTACGATCTGAAGTCAAAGCATCCTTAACTTCACCACCTCACCTGCAGATGCTCCGTTCTTCTTGCATCCAAGTGCAGCCTGGACTGTGTATGTGAAGTCGTTGCGCCATTTCTGCTCGCTCTCATTCGTTGCTCATTCCGAATCTGGTTTGCCTGCCAGTACCATGGGTTACTATCAGGCGCAGCCATTTCAATCAACTATACCCAATCTTAAGATGGATTCGTCCTACAAACTCGATGAGGGCTACTCCGAGGACACACGGAGTCAAGATGGACTGGAATCGCCCAACGTGGAGATGGGAAATGATGCCTTACTTGCCTCGCAATTAGGCTTCGGCGGCCTCTTGCCACCAGGGGTAATGGTATTGAGTGAAGCTGAGAGAAGCGGTGTGTTGGCGCAGGCTCTATACGCCGTCTTACAACGTCCTAAGTACTAACGAGAGACAGAGCTTGCCTATACTATACTACGTACCCTGAGAGTCTCTTCCATCGCTTCTGTCGTCGACAAGTTATGGCCTCTCTTCCACAAAGATCCCATCCAAATCCTTCCGCCGGAGATCATGGCACAAATATTTTCTTACCTCACCCCGTCGATGCTATTAGAGGCTTCCCGAGCTTCCCGCGCTTGGAGAGAAGGTATCTTAGATAGTCGGCTTTGGAAATATAAGTTTCGGACCGAGGGATGGACTCTACATACGGAGGAGATTGAGCGCTTCGAGAAGAGTTACAATCCGAACATAGCCAGACCGCGAGCGTCTCGCCCGGCTAGTATGAAGCAGAAAGGATCGACGCGAGCAGATGGGCGAAGATCAGGACATACAAATTCGCCCAGACATTACCAAGAAGCGCACAGACCTTCCAAAATTCCTGCACCCGCAACGTCCTCCCCTCCAAGCGACGCACCTCCATTCAAGAATGAAATCGAAGAAGAAATGACCCTGCAAGACTTTGATGAAGTCCGAAGGACTTCGATCCAACCTGGGAAAGAAGAAAATCGGCAAACGCGGTACCCTAGCGATGACCAGGAAATGCAAGATGTCGGAACATTCTCAGCCGTGTCAAGTGCGCAAGACCGGTCCGAGTCTTTTCAGGACCGGAAGGTGTCAGATTTCTTCCAGGCGAGGGAGACACAGCTCCGGAACGAGAGGTTAGCACAGCTACAGGATACACCATCGGGTTCGGCACATTCAGCAGATCGTGCATCTACAGCCGAACGATCTCTATTGCTGTTTCCTTCTTCTGGGCAACCAAGGCTAAATTACCATCATGTCTTCAAGCAGAAGCGGAAACTGGAAGATAATTGGACTAATGGCCAGTATAGATCCTTTCAGCTACCGCATCGAGACCACCCAGAAGACGCACATACCGAATGTGTTTACACCATCCAGTATTCAGGAAAATATCTTGTCAGCGGAAGTCGGGATCGCACGCTTCGTGTTTGGGACTTGGACACGGAAAGACTGGTTACGGAGCCTTTGCAAGGTCATACTGGGTCTGTCCTTTGCCTACAATTCGATCATAGTGAAGAAGAAGACATTATAATCTCGGGTAGTAGCGACACACATGTCATTCTCTGGCGATTTTCCACAGGGGAGATGATCAAGCAATTGACTAATGCACATCGAGAATCTGTCTTGAATTTGAAGTTCGACAAAAGGTTCCTTGTCACCTGCTCGAAAGACAAAACGATCAAGATATGGAACCGGCATGAGCTACAGCCTGGTGACCGAGATTACCCTGTCAAAGGGGTTTCTGGTGGTGGCCAGTGTCCCACTTATATATTAGATATGCACACCATTGGAAGCGCGATACGCGAAGAGAGATTCAAATTCTCCGACATGCTTTTGGAACCATACACTCATATGATGACCCTGGACCTTCATGGAGCGGCTGTTAATGCTATACAGATATATAAAGATGAGCTGGTTTCAGCCTCCGGAGATCGCAATCTTCGCGTCTGGAACATACACACAGGAGAGTGTTCAACGAAGATTGAAGCTCATACTAAGGGTATAGCATGCGTTCAATACGACGGTAAAAGGATTGTGAGTGGCAGTAGTGACAACTCCATTCGTATCTGGGACCCGATCTCCAGGACAGAGGTCGCTCGCTTAGATGGGCACAGCAGGCTGGTGCGAACCATTCAAGCCGCCTTTGCTGAT
This sequence comes from Cladonia rubrotincta, assembly GCA_963971245.1. NCBI lineage: Eukaryota > Fungi > Ascomycota > Lecanoromycetes > Lecanorales > Cladoniaceae > Cladonia > Cladonia rubrotincta. The sequence continues at coordinate 141,513 of OZ020212.1, forward strand.
CCTCCGGGTGGCCGGGAAAACCTTGAGGCTGAAGCTGATGAGGTTAAGCGCCAGTGGCAGGTTGCTAGCATGGCTGGCCTAATTCCGCCTCCCTCATCTGCTGGTCGACAGCCTCGTTCAGCTCCCGGGTCACGCAAACCTAGAGATATAAGGAGTGTAGGAGCCAAAATACCTCCCAGTGGCGGAGGAAGTAAATGGGGCCGCATAGTTTCTGGGTCTTACGATGAGACTATCATAATATGGAAGAAGACTGATGATGACGAATGGGTAATTGGACATCGACTACGTCAAGAAGAAGCTCTTCGTGCCGCTGGCCCTCCACTCATACCAAGGTCAGATATTCAGGCTGCCCAATACCGAGCACAACATGAGGCTGAGGCGAGGGCTAACACCGAAGCGAACAATCATCTTCCAACGGTGGATGACCAGTTAGACGGTGGCCAGCAACGGCATACCGCACCGCAACCCCGCCCACAACCCCGTCCGGATTCAGTAAACCGCCCACGACCCCGCCCGCAACCGCCAATGTCACCTACTTACGCCCAGGGAACAAGCCAAGGCTCCCAAGGCTCAGCCCAGGCTGATGCCATTGCGGCACCGCGAGCAAGCAACTTGAACAATTCACCATATCAGAACGCCATTCTACGAGGTACTATGGCCGCCCATCCATCGGTCTTAGCCGCGAATGGATTTTTCTCTCAGGGAGCGGCTCAGCGGCAAGCGCAACAGCTCCAACCTGCGTACCACAACCCTTTTCCAATACCAGATATGTCCCAATCTCAAAATCAACCTCAGCCTCAGCCCCAACCTCAACACGCACCACCACCTCCCCCAGCCCAGCCAGCCCAGCCACGTCCCGTCGCGCCTGCCGTAGCACCGGTAGGCCAGCCCAACGCCCGGGTGTTCAAACTTCAATTCGATGCAAGGAGGATAATCTGTTGTTCGCAGGATCCCAAGATTGTTGGCTGGGATTTTGCGAGTGGAGATGAGCAAATTATTGAATGTAGTCGATTTTTCGCTGCGCCGCAATGACGCTGAAGATCTATAAGGAGAAAGAGGACGGTGGATGGGGATAATCGGATGAGGCAAATGGTTAGGATCAGGGTGGAAATTTGCTTTGCGTATAATGCTTATGCATGCCTTTATACTCTATATATTGGCTGGAGTGGGGAGCTGGAGTTAGGAAGCATTACAGGCTCGCTTTCAGGCGCTTTTGACACATGCTTGGAAAGCTAAGTTGCTTCATAGCATCAGCAACAGAGCAACTCGTTGCAAAAGCTTTTGGATAGAGTTATCCAGCACGAAGTGGTGTTTTTATATTTGGTACAGCGCACCTTATTGCGTCTACAATTACTGTATCCAGCAGTAGCTTCTTATTGGCCTCGAAGCGTCAATGAATGTGCATTTGGTATTCATTCGTGTCCCTTTGATAAAAAGGGTTCAGAAATCTGGGAGGGAAGTCTTTAAGACCCATGATGATTCAAAAATACCCCATGAAACATCGCCTCCACCATCCTGCAAACCCCATCGTAAGTGATATCATAACTTCAGTATGCTCTCCCGACTCGTCCCCTCCCCGGGCCCCCATTGACCCCCGACGCAACAACCCCATCAAATTTACTCTAGGTAGCATGCATAAACACTCGCCCTCCTCGCTCCCATCACCCCCCGGCCCCGTTCCTCTCATCCTCCCCACACAGAACCCAAACAACTAAAACGCATCTTACGAAACCGCCGCGCACGTCGCAAAGCATCCATTCAGTACGAGTACCGCCACGGGGCGAACTAATGGAGTCAGACATTCAGGAGGGAGAAAGATGAGCATTGCGATTGCTAATGGTGCAGGGGAGACACGAAAAGGATCACAGATCATCTTCCATGGCGTCCTCACTGGCTGCGGAAATGTTTGGGCGGGAAGTCTTTCACAAAGGAAGGGACTCTCTCACTGGTTCAACGGGATCGGACGCTTTGGGATGCACGCGGAGGAGTAAGGTTAGGATTTTTGGCAGGATTGCGAGGTAGTGAAAGGCCATGTGGGGCAGGACCATATTTGGGAGGTGTTGCAGGCGGGTGGGGAGGTCATAGTTTCGTTAAGGAGAGTCAATTTAGGTTGGTGAGGGTGAGGAGGTAAGGTGGAAGCATTATGGGTACAGGGGTTCAGTCCGTTGTTCGAGAAGGAGACGAGGCTATGGTGGTGGTCGATGAGATGAGGATTGTCTAGATCTGGCGGAACTGCTAGCTAACGATAGGCGCTATGTAGTGTATCTAGTTAGATGACGCGGCTTTTGGTGTTGCGAGATGGACATTCGACAAATGTGTTTGAAGATTCATGGCAACGAGTTCTGCGCTGTCACTACAACACGGCGATGGAATGCTAAGCACAATTGGACACAATGATTTTCACGACAGCTGTAGAGCGATATCTTAAAAGAGCAGTGTATGCTACAATGCTCAAAGCGGGTCCTCAATGAATAGTAGTCATGCAGAGCCCGATTCTTTCAACAAGAATCGGACTCGGAGTCAGGAGCGAAACTCCGTACGAACGTGTGCCTCATCTCTCTTATACTCCGGGGCCGCGGCCGGATCGTACGTGCTTGAATGACATAAGCTTTGAGATCTCTGGAATCATCGCTAGGCATGATATTAAAAACCTTTGACCCATAGCTCACCAGGATAACCTTGACTACGGTCTTGATTCCGCGTTGGGACATCTTCTCGAAGATATCCATGAATGCAGATGGCCAGCGTTGGGCGCTCTCCCGATCTCGCAAGCAGAACATTTCGAGATCAATGATTATACATATTTGAGATAGGCCGGCAAGCACGAAACCCAGTAGCTCAAACCATTCGTCTTCGTTTGCAGCAGTCCGAAATTTTGCGCAGCTCACTGCGAGATTGCTCTCACGCTGGATAGTGATATTGATCCGCAGCACCTGAGATATGAGGGCCTTTATTAGGTCCACTGGAGAATATGTTTCTTGGTAGCGTAAATCTGTCGTCTTAAGTACCCAGACTGCTGGCATCAAAGCTTTCTGAAGAAGGTATATGCTCTTTACGCAGAAGTTCCGAATCTCGAAACGGTTGTATTTTGTACCTCGTGCTATTATAAGCGAAGAGACCGGCGTTGATATCCAGGAAGTAAATTTCTCTTCCAGCCAGAAAGTGTGTGCCGAATATTTTGCAGCCACCGATAACAAATGTTTGTACACCATGTGAGCAACAGATCTGAGGCTTGGTGCTGCATCTAGGCTCTCATCACTTGATGTGGCATCCATGACTTGCGAGAGCTGAAGGTCTGAAAGTCGCTGATTTGTGTCGAGATGGGCGCTTGAATTGACGGACTGATACACTATGATAGACCGTGAGCATCGTTCTCATTACTTGGAATGTTGGCTTACTAATCAATTTTTCATACATCTCTCGTAATAGAAATTCAAAAGCGCCCTGTCGATCTATGAGTGCCTGAAGCTTCAGATGCATGTCACATTGCTCGGCCTGAGCACCGGCCGAAGCTAAGCTATCGACCGTCCGCGTACAGGCTTCGATCTCCTCGATAAGGTCTGCATACCGAAGCTCCGCAGGGCGTGTGAAAGAATGGAGGGCATGGAGTGGCTTACTCTCCGGATACCAACGTTGTGCGCGGATCAAGAAGCGCATTATGTATGCATAGAGATTAGCTACCGCCTATTTCATCCCCTGGTTGGATACAGCAATGCGAGGAATTCCACTCGGGGTAATGAGTCCGCAAAATGGCAAAGAGCTTTGGCGAGTGACTTTGTCATTTTCTCATCATTCTCGACCAACTGGAGACCATCAGCCCAGATGACGTCGTCTGAAAGCCCATAGACGTACTACAAATAAGAATTTCATGGCACCCCATGCCAAAGCAGCATATTGTGGATGCTGCTGCACCAGCACGTCCATAATGTTACCATAGTGGCCGATCCTTGTGGAGAGTTTAGAAAGCCATATTCTAACATTATCGTTCTGGCGTCCAGTATCATAACGAGCTTTTGCGTCTGCAACGGCGCTTTGCACCTCTTCCATGGATGATGCTTGGCGAGCAAGACATATCTTCTGAGAGTCCTTGGTCAGTGAGGAGGTAAAGATCTTGACAGCCTCTGTGAAGGCTGCGCGCGCTGGGTCGAGACATCTAGCAAAATATGCCTTAGCACTCTGCAGCGCACAACGTTGGGATCTTGTGAGGGATTGACTTGTCATCTTCCTCCGCTGTATACCACTTTGGCTGAGCTTGCAAGGACATCCTGAATTCCCCTAGTCATTCCCCTGAGGTACGATTATATGAGTAGGATATAATCGATACCTGCTTGATCAGTATGACAAGGCTGCCGGGGGCAGTGGAGCTGGCCGAGGCGGGATTAGTGCCTCACTCCAGGATTTTCCACACATTTCGCGCCCCGACACTTAGCTACAAGCCTCAGGCTTCCTATTTTTAATCTACAACTTATCTTTTCAGAAATGACTCTAGTTTTCCTAGGTTCAGGAGGTTACAACTCAATAAGCTAGTGACCTTGAACAACTCATGCAGCACTCGCGGAAAGCAAAGAAACAAAACCCCTCAACAGCAGAACCTTTTCAAGAAAGCGGGTCTTAGCCGGATTGAGCCTTGCAAGAAATCCATCAAAAGGCCGTCATGTTCGTAGTGTAATTAGCAAACCGGGCGACCTTACATGACAGAATGTAGGAGGTTTCCTTGAATAATTGAGGCATGTTGCTCAATCTCTAATAAAAGATATGGAGAAAGAAGTAAATGGAAGCGAACGAAAGCCGAGTACAGTAACACTGCTTGTCAGCACAGCCGCATTTGGTTTTTGATGATCCATTCTTGTCCTCCTCTAGAGGTGGCTAAAAGACTTCAATCCAGCATCGTGTGTTACCAAGTAAGCCGTCAATGTCTGTTTTCACCTAGGGGAGGCAAGATTGGCTACTAAGGACATGGCGGGCATTTGTATCCTAATTGGCGGTTCGGATAACTTCCCGCTTTTAGTGACGTTCGCTGTAATCTCACTATCAGACTACCTCCCCCCTCAAACTCCTCAAATTCATATTGTCGCCCCAATAACAGCTCAAGCATACTGACGAGCTGGGTACTTTGATGCTCAGGTGCTCGAATCAGTGTGGTTAGCTTTCCCGATGAGCTGATTCTACGTTGCTATTGCCCAAGTGGCCTCAGCGATGTTCTCCCACCTACGTCCCAACAACAGACGGTCAGCTAATCCACCACTTACGTCTCGTCCACAAACCAGCTCTTCACGATACTATCATGATAGCTCTACTCTTCCAGCGTTCAACTTCGATCTCCCGCCTCCACGAACTGCCCAATCTCTGAGCTTCAACGAATCTCCAGTCTCCTCCGAACCTCCTACATTACCACCCATACCACGCGTTGCTTCTCAACGCGAATCCCACCTAGGAGATGACAGGCAAGCTGAAGATCAGGAACATGTTCTTCTGTCGTCTAACGAGCGGAGGTTGTTGCAAGAGGACATGATCCCAAACGACCCGGTACCGAGTATAGGCAACATTTACCCTCTGTCGAAATCCGAAAAGGATCAGCCTCGAATAGTATCCAAAGAAAATGACGCACCATTGCCTTCTAGCTCTCCAGAGCGATTTCGATGTGCTCCAAGCAGGCGAAAACGTCCGATTGACCTTGCCTACGAGTCTATGCGGTCTTATTCTGAACCAGTACGACGGCAGTCTTCTGGGACATATCCTGAGAATCCGCAATTCATACCCCAGCCCTTAAGACAACCTCCGCCACCGCCGCCGAAGCCTTCCCAATTTCCGTCACAACCTCCGCCACCACCGCCAAAGCCTTCTCAATTTCCGTCACAACCCCAGCGACCGCCTCCCCCTCCGCCCTTCAAATCAAGCCAGCAAATGCCCTCAACAACGAGCCAAAAGAGCCATGGCAAGACGAAGCTGAACCTCTTGAATCCGATGTCTCTATTAGCCCGGAGGAGATCATCCCAAGCTGTGGCCGAAGCATACTCTCAAAATCAGGCTGCGTCAGGGTTGCGTTTACCTGATGACTATGACCCAAGAATTCGGGGCAAGGTGGTTCATGACTTCAGTGCCCCACGTCCAACCCGCCCTCTCTCTTCTGACCCCAGTACATTGGGAGCGCAGTCTAAAGATGGTGAAGCGTCGTCCGAAGCCAATCAGAGAAGATCATACCAGAATGTAAATGCTGCTCTGGACATAGAGACTGGTAGCGCGAGTAGCCCAGAAAAAGAGCATACACCCATTTTTAAGGAGAATTTTGATGAGAGCGTGGACTCTTGGTCCACTGAGATGGAGAATCCGGCTAAAGAGAAGGCTTCGGCATTCATGTACCAGGTATCTCTTCAAGCTTCTCAGCCAAATCCAAGCCCAGCATCATTGCCAGCTTTTGCTCGCAAATTGCCTTCCAATATATCCTCCAACAACGATGCTGTCCGTAAAGTCTCATCTCCTCCAAAAGCCCCACTTACAATGGTTCTGGAAACGCCTTCGCCACACCAGAAATCTGCAAGGTCCTCTCCACCAACCTCGCCTCCTAGCGTTCGATCACGAGCGACCTCGATAACAGATCCGTCCTACAATCCCCAATCGCCTCAGCGTTACAAAAGTAACTCTTCCCGTTTCAGCTTCGATCTTGCAGGTGTTGGCTCAGCTGCCCAAGAGAAGTTGCTCGAAGAGAAGCATAGGGACCAAGCCAAACGTAAAGAGCGTGAAAGCGTAGTATCTGGTTATTCGGAAATGGACGACAACGAAGGCTACGCAGATTATGATGACATGATGAACGATGACGGCCTTGAAGAAAGAATCCCTGGTGTCAATGCGGATGCGGATGACTTCGACATGCCTGGTTCTCAGCATGTTATGGAGGGATTTAATTTCATATCACCTAACAAGTCCTCTTTCGAGAGCGCTGCCAGTCAAGTGAGCACAGGTTTAACTTCTCCCGATACCCCTCGCGATAGCCAAGGCCAAATTGTTGGCTTTGCAGTCTCGAAGTTGTTACCAGAGCTACCGCAGCGCGAGGCTCAAGAATTTCAAACCTCCCAGAACAAGGGTGATGCACGACCAAAGTTAACACCTGATGCAGCTACTACTTATGGTTTTCATTCCCAGCTGATACGACGGGACGTTGCCACTGAGAGCAATTTAGCTGATGTTCCGGGGCGTCTTGATGCACAAGATGATGATCTATATTTTGATGACGGTATGATTGAAGATGTTGAGGAGGAAGAGAATCATGCATTTGACGAGTCCGTGTTCGATGACGACTCAAGCCGGGTATATGGATTACCACTGAGAGACCTGAAGCCATTATCCGAGAACTTGGCGCCGAGCAATCCTATAACCACCAAATCAAAGGATACAGGGGATGGTGCAGAACCTATGAATCTGCCTAGTCAAGCAGAGCTCGCGCCCTCTCCACACGACTCGTCGGACGGAGAGGATTCCGCCATTGCTGAGATGAGGGACTCCGTGGCAGATCTGAACCAGCGGGCTCGAACCACCTCTTTCGCAGGCCTGACGCAAGACAATCTTGGACTTCATGACAGACTAGCTTTCGCTGCTAACCAAGCAGCTATAGAAGGCAGATTCAATCGAAGCTACAGCCAGGGCAGTGCCCAGGAATCTCATGATGGTTTCGATCCTTCCCGCGCAACGAGCTCTAATGAAAAACAAATGAGCCAGCAATTGAAAGGCCTAAACTTTGGTGGTATATTTAACGACACTAATGACCTTGCATTTGATGATGTCGCTTTCACTGAAGCGGAAGATGACGATCCTCTCATTGCAGCTGCAAACGCTGAGGCGCTAGAGAATGACGATAATGGCTTCTACGGCCAGGAATTTGGCTTTTACGCCCGTGCAACGGGTTCTAGCGAATCTGAGTACGTCAACGGAGGCTACTTTGGCCCTCGAGCTATAGAAAGTATCCACAGGATGAACAGTGGCCGTGACAAATTCCAGGAACCCAGTCTTACACCCATTACAGAGCGAAGTGAGTGGAGTAATCGCAACTCTACCATCTCGCTAGCTATGCACGGCTTCCCACTTTCAGCACAGCTTCCTTCGAACCCTCAACTTGCGGACCTCATGCGCGTTCAAGCGGGCGAGGAGATGTCACTCGAATCGCTCCGAAAACTCCGCCGTGGTGCCTGGGGAGGGAGTGATGGTAGTCTTCAAAGCAGCAGCAATAGTCCGAATAGTGGATCGCCCTTGACTTTTTTTCCTTCTGGATTGATGGGCCCACCAGCATTACCGCAAAGTAACAACAACGGCCTTGCAATCACCTCCAGCTCTCAGAACCTCGCTGGATCAATGCACAGCCTCACAAGCAGCAACGGACACCTTTCTTCCGACAGCGACGCTTCCCCATCTAGCGACAGCCCCACAGTCACACTCGCATCAACACAGGCTGCACTTCTAATACCGCAATCTATGGGCCCGCCTCCCCAACCTATGGGCCCACCACCACCACCACCAACCGATTCTTCATCCTCCCCTATCCGCAGAAACGCAGCAAACAAACCCTGGGCGCCCCACCACAGCCGAAATAGCAGTGGTGCGGAGAGTGTTAGCTATAGAGAAGAAGGCGGGATGTGGTTCTGTGAGAAAACGCGGATATCGGCCGAGACGGGGGAGGTGGAGGTGTTGGGTAGGAGTCTTATTGAAGGAGGAAGAATTTGATTTGATTTTGATGATAATCCCGTTCGAGTTACACATTTATCTGAGTAGGCGAGGTATGTATATATGGTTTGATGAGGGGAGGAATTATATCGAAGGTATTCCCGAGGGAAGGGCGGATCTGGGGTTTGGGCTTGGGCTTGGGCTTGGAGCGGAACATATTGCAGTTACCTTACTTTGCTATTTTATTCTAGAGATACCCGGTGGTGATTATTACCAATTCACCCATATTCTTTTCGAGTTCAAGATATATTCATATTTCATAGTTCATAGTTCATAATTCATAGTCATATAATCAAGCGGGGCCATGGGTTAATGTATGTAGATATGGGGAAGATGGTGAATGAATGCTTAGCCAACTGTTTTCTTGCGCCTGAGGGAATATACTTGATCTACACCTACATCGTAAAAGATTTATCATGCCTCTTCTATTCACTCGTATTAATCAAATTGGGGCGTGGGATTGATGTATGTAGATATGGGGAAAACTGGGAATGAGAACCTAGCTTTTGCGTCTGAGGGAATATACTTGATCTACATCGCAGGAGAAACATCCAGTTATGCGAATCCCTAATAGACTTCTGGCTATTGAATCAGCAAAAAGGGTAGGCTTCGAAGAAATCATGATTTACTCCCAACCATCCCATCCATCCCATCCCATCCCATCCATCTATCAATCCCATTTATTCCATTCCATCCATCCATTCTCAAAATTAAATCAATCCAATAATCGAGAAAGAAAGCAAGCTCCATTTTTCAAAGTCTAGTCCCATCGCGTTTCTTCAAGGGGGAAAATAAGATAAGAATATAAGATAGGGTAGGGTAGGGTTGGTGTGGTACTGCAAAGGCACCTACGATAAGAGACCTGGGGAGTAAGTCATGGATGGGTTTCAATGAGTAAGGTATTTTGTAGGTTGGTTATCAATCCGAGGAAGGGGAGATATCTACCGGTACGATAAGGGGGATGATTTGAGGCACTTTGATGACAGGAGGAGAGGAAGGAGAAGGCGGTACGATAAAAAATGCATAGTAGTCACAACTTTTGAAAAAGGATCTATATACAAGACAGGCTAGGCTGGCAAAGCTCCCAGCCGCTCATTTGATAAATAAGACATCCATTTTGAAGTGAATCCATCTACAGCAAATATCTTACACAACCTGCGCAGCACTCGTGCTCACGGATCGCTTGAATCCAAAGCCTTCTCGTATCTTGGAACTAGTGCTCCGTCCAATAGCCCATTTCTTACCTTCCTCGGTCCGTGTCGTTTGCCTGGATTCTGTGTCGCGCTCTTGGTGGGTGAGGTCGAATTTCTCTGTCCAGTCGAAATGACTCATTAGCACTTGTGACTGATTGGAACAAGAAGATAATAAAGTGGGTGTGAGCACACCTTTACCCCAAATATCCGCACCATGATCTAGCGCAGCACTATGCCTCCGGATATGCAGGGGAAGGAGACTGCCTTTAGCGGCGACTTGATCGTTGCCTGAGGTCCCAGGACGAACTGTGCGTTTCGGGATCTGTTAGCATACTTGAGGGAAGCCAAGGGGACAGCACATAAGTGGCAAGCTCATAGATAGGTTCCTCATCAGTGGGGGTGGGAGGAAGGGGTTTCTGACCATTTATTGGGCTGGAAGCATATAAGCTCGACGGTCTGGGTAGACGAGCGTGAGATATTGGTGGTCTGGATGGAGTGGTTGTCTGTATGCTTATTTGGTTGCTCGCAGGGTTTTGCGTGTTTTGAGAGTTCGTACGACGGAAAAGGCGAGATGCGATGCTTTGATGGGCTGATTTACTTGGGGTTAGCGAAACCTTGGCCATCTTTGAGCGGAGAGACGAAGATCGTTGTGGGCTTGGGGAGACATCCGATTGCGAGTCTGCCGTCGGTGTCGGTGTGGACAAATCTCGGGTAGCCGTTGGAGAGCGTTGATGCATGTTTCTGGTTAGTCTGCTTGGTGTACCAGCACCGCTATTTGTACTGGTCCAGTTGCGGGGTGATGCAGTCGGCGTTCTCTCGCTTTGTGGATTGGAGCCTTTAGAACTGACAGGAGACAGCTGGTTTGTTGCATGTCGGGTTCTACCTCCTGGTGAAGGATAAGAGAGCGTTCGAGAAATGTGCGCTGGTGAATAGCCATCTACGTAGAATGTGGTGTCCGTGGCGGAGGTCGTAAGGGATGGTCGGACCGGAGGCGTGGCAGAGAGACTCGAAGAACTTCTAGGTGGTAGTCCACGGGAAGAACTCTGTGAATGGCTTCCAATACCAACATTTCTCTGGTTCGAATGAGCCGGGCCTTGTTCTTCCCTGGAATGATTTGATCTGGCTCCTTGAGTATAGACTAAGGCGGTACCAAAGGTGCTTGCAACGCTGCTTCCCGAAGTATGTGGACGTCCATCAGAGGCCGAGGCTGGGAAGCCTCTAGTGCAATATGGTGCACCGTCAAGCAAACTCTTCTCGGTCACGATGCTCGGTGTAGAAGAGCTTGCAGCCGTAGTAGTCGTACTCAACGTGTCTGGTGTAGGGGGCAAAATGCTACCACCGAACATCGGTCCACCGAAGGTAGGAGAAGAAGGCTTTCTATGGTGTGTTCGAGACTTTCTCTTTAGTGTCTCATCGGCAGTACTCTCCGCACCGTGCTTCTGCTCATCATGTTGAGTAGATCCAGGCTCGTGAGCTTTGCTAACACCAGGTACATCCCCCAGAACCTGGCCAATTGATGAAAAAGGAGTGCTTGAAGTTTGTTGAGCGGGTGTAGTTGGCCTGTCCCTGGCAACTAACCACTTCTGCAATCTCGCTTCACGTTGGTCTGTTCGTGGAGGCTCACTATCATAGTGAGAATTCTCTTCGACGTGGTTAGCATGGTCCTGGGGCGGACTGTGACTTCGTTCCTTGCTTCCATAGATACTCGAAAATCCACTTTCGCTCAAGACACTAAGGCGCGGAGAGTTAAGCATTTGGTCGTCATCGTCGTCTTCACCACTGTACAAGCTACCAGGCCTGGCAAAGCTGCCCGAGCTTCGATCTGCTTGGGCTTGGCTCCCATCATCCAAATACAAGCTCCGAAGCATTTTTGTGCTCTTTTTTGGGTCGCGAATAAAAGATGGGACCCGCCGGGACGCCTTCGAAGGAGTAGGTGACGATGCATGGGCGCGAGATGGAGACAATCCTACTTGCGCTTGACCTTCAGCATCTGCATCTTCGGGGCGAAGCTGTGGCCGGCTATCACGTTCCTTGGGCTCAGGTGAGTCACCTTGTGAGGCTAGATCCTGCTCTTGTGGCTTTGCATTTCGTAAAAAGTATGTTTCTGCTTCCCCCATCTCTTCGATTTGTCGTTCTCGCTCACAGATCAACTCGACAGCCTCCTGGATAGCTACATCCCTCTTCTCAAGTTCAAGGAGGAGCTCATCATTGATTGATTGCAGTTCCTTGTTATCAGCTTCCAGTTCCGGTACTTTTGCCAGCGCTGCCTCCAAATGTTCATTCTTTTGACGGAGATGGAATAGCTCAAGCTTGAGGTCGAAATTTTGGTTTTTGATCTGGGAAACGTGCTGTGCACATAGGTCAGCGCCAGTTCTGTTCGGCAGTCTGATAGTACTTACGTCCTCCATCTCTCTCACGCCCATCTCTTTCGGGCCAGAACCACTTCGCATACCACTGCTTCGCCGGGTAGTTGAACTTGATGTGTCTCGTCTGCTTACGGGAGCGATTGGCGAGCTCTGGATGTTCCTGTTATCCAAGCCATTCCTCTGACCACTCGTCTGGCGGTGCATCTGTGCCTTCTTTTCTCGGAGCATGTCCTTCAGCAGGATAGAACCAGAATTCACGTATGATGCTCGGCGTGAAGTGTCTGAGGAAGCCATGGTGTTTCAAGGATTGAGTAGTGTTTAAATTGCTATGAGTTGGACCTCAGCGATGCTGGAATGTTAAGACCGCTGGTCCGAAGAAAGTCAAAGCGAAAGAGACAAAGGACTTATCAAAAGCCTTGTCACTTGCCTCAAAGGAGGCTTTGACAGTTCCCTTGTGTTAGAGTGAGGATTGTGCGGATAGTAGGTTTGGCGAACAAATCATTGTCGGGTAGGTTCCTGCCGTTGTCATGGGAGCTTATGGTGCGAAAATCGACATCAAACACACACCCAACACAGTTTGTGTCAACGGCGTAATTCTAGACAGCCAGCAAAGATGAGATGGTACAACTGGCTTCCTGCATGACATCGAGTCTTCGTTCAGGGGAGATGCGGAGTAAGATAGCCCATAGGCCGCCCCCTCACCTCTATGGAGGATCGCGAATGGCTGGCCGGGATGCAGAAATTGATCACGTTTTTGTCACTATCACGCTGCTTGCTCCCCTAGCTGCCACTAATAGTGTTTCCCCGTGTCATTGGGTTCCGGCCCGACGGTCTCTAATTGCTTCAAGGGAAGGATCAGCAGGCATTAGCAGGGATCAGCAAGCAATCGGCGTTAACCGTCACTCTTGCCGCCAACGGCGCCGTGTTTGCCCTGCCAAGTCTCGGGCCAATGCTTTCAAAGGGGCAGGAGGAGGACATGTGCCTTGTCAATGTTATATGTGAGGAAGGTAATATACAGGTAGCTTTTTGGGCCAAGACCAATGCAATCAGAGAGGGAGTGTCTTACAAATAGGTGGAATTACGGTTCACGTACCACTGCAGGGGGAAGAGGAGCGAAAGCTTTACAGTAAGCATATATTGAGCATAGTAAGGGCAGTTAGGCAGTGCTGCGGAGGATGTTCAAGGGATGTTTGAATCATTAGAGTATGGGAGAATATCTCATGTGTCATTACCGCACCAGGATATCACTCTATGCGCATGAATGACGTTTCTGTCATAGAAGGCAAGCGAAGGATGGCTCAACCGGTGTGCACTTCCTTATCAAACTGCATCCCATATCCATCACTGTACCCCGTCTTCATTGCCTTTGTCAACCAGCCAAGCAATCTATCAGGATTAGTACATCATCATTACCTCCATCAATCGGGCAAGAAGCTGTCTATAAAGAATAGTACTTTGCTCCTCCTTTCTCACCAAGCGCACCGTGGTGCTTATTCTGCTTCGCGAGTAGAAGACCGTATACGACTGCTGACGCGGCCCCGAGACAGACCATGCCAAGGCAGATGGAATAGCCGTTGTGGTAGTAGGGGGCGTCTGCCGCGAGGAACGTCCAGGCCGATCTGTTGGAGGGCAATATTAGCGGTGATTGATTCCAGTAGTGGTGCGTGATGGGTATATGACTCCCGAGCATTCGCTCGGGAACCAAATCTCAGCAGCCCAACCTCGGATAGACGTACATGATGCCTCCACAATTCCCGAAACTAATCAGCCAAGCCGAACCAATGCTCCTCTCCGTATGCCCATGCAAATTCATAATAAACCAACAGATAACGGTGGGACCAATCGCGAACGTTCCCATTGCGGCAAGGAAGAGCCCGGCGTACTCGACGTGGAATTTGTGGTGAACTTTCATTAAAACGACGAGACCACAGATGTTGATAATAATACCAAAGGCTATGAAGGGGGAGCGAAGGTTCAAGCGATCGGAAAAGTAGGCCATGATGAGGCAGAGGGCGAGGGCTGCGGCGAAGGGAGGAACAGTGTGGAGTTGGGTTTCGACGACTGAGTAGTGGAGGGTCTTTACGATTGTAGGAGCGAAGTAGGAGAATGCTGGGGAGGATATGGTCAGTTCGATCTTGCCGAAGCTTAGGCGGGGTTTGCTCACAGTACAAGGGAATGATAACGGCTGTGGCAGGTTGGATGTTAGCATTAACCAATTTTGTGCTAAGGAATAGACGGACCTCCGAAGTACATGAGACCACCTGCAAGCGGCTTGCCGTCAGCAAGAAACTCGAAAATGCGACGGAAGGTAATCGGTTCGTTAGGGTGCTCGTCAGTGCCTGCCTTGGCGATCACGAATCTTCGTTCTTCTTCAGTTAACCAGCGAGCTTCCTCTGGGAAGTCTGTCAAGACAAAGTAGGACATGAAGCCAATCAAGATGGTTGCAATGCCCTCGAGGATGAAGACCCATCTCCAGGCATGATAACCACGATCACCGTCCATCTTGGCGATGGCACTCGCAAGAAGCCCACCAAACATGTTGGACACAATCACCGAGCAGAAATAGAAAGCGAAACGCTTCAGAGCTTCCTCTCGTTTGTACCAGCAGCTGATAATGTAGAAGCCTGATGATCTTTGTCAGAATTTGGGTGCCATTGGGGTTCCATCTATTCGATATGACGTACTTCCCGGAAAGACGCCAGCCTCTGCAAGGCCCAAGAAGAATCTGGTTGCAAGGAGCCCACTGTAATTCTTGACTGTGAAGTGTAAGCTGGTGCTATATTCAACCTGAGGTAAAAGTACGCACCGAATCCCTGTGCCAACATCACTATGCCAAAGGCTAGGATGCATCCCGACACTGTTATACGACATCAGCAATTGTGCTCAGAATGCTGTGGGTCTTGATCAAAACCTACACCAAACGTGAGGTTTGAATCGTCGCAACAGGATGTTAGAAGGAATCTCGAAGAGGATGTAGGGCACGAAGAAGATGGTCAGAGCGACGTTGGACTGATTACCCACAAGGTGCAGGTCTTTCGGAAGTTTCAACGTGAGAGCATTGCCAATGTTGACGCTAGCAACATGTGAGCAATTAGTAAACGCGTCGACAGCACTGTCGACTTACCGGTCGAGGAAAGCAGCTACGTAGATGATAAACAAAGTCGGCAGTACGCGCAGATCGATCTTCCTAGTCAAGGCCTTCTCGTTGATGCCAGATGGCGGGCTCTGCATATCCATCGAATCTTGCATGTCTGATAGGTTTTCAGAGACCTGCACTTGGTCTGTGAAGTGTAAGAAGCAGTCAGTGAGCAAGATCGCGGTCCGACTTGCCTCGCTTAGCCATCGTGTGATTAGCCGATAATGTCCTGCGTTGGGCCGTGCTGCGTATGCTGAGGCAGTGCTCGCTATGAATGTGTACTTCTACAACACTTATACTTGAGCGACGAAAGCAGGGGCGATTGCAAGAAAATATAGAAAATGACACGCCAAATTTTCAGCTGAGGTCTACCAGTTAGTGCGGGGGGGCTGGCTGCCTAACATTACCTTCCTTTTGACAGGATGATGGCCTTAAGGGAGAAGTGTTTCAATTTTATAACTCTATGGACGAAAAATGAACTTAGCGGCGGCTAGTCATGTGGTTTGTGGAGTAGGCGCATATCCTGGATAGCTTTGCCTTCATTTAGGAATACGCCGGCTTATGCAGGCCAATCAGCTCCTTGAATTTCCGTTGGACGCTGTATCGTGCATCGTAATTCTAAACTGCAGTAACGTTTTATTCGCGCTTGAGAAGGCATCTTGCAGCAACAACACGATGTTGCAGTTTGCTGCATCTCGCCACATGGGGCGTCGCAAGCTATTGGACGATCGCATCGGAATCCACGGTCGGCTGACTTGTCGATGCACGTTCCTGTACTTCCTGGGCTGTGTCAGCGGTGAGAATGCTCTAGACCTAATTGTCAGCCCAATTGGGGCTTCCCAGAATGCAGGTAATACTACCACACGCCGTATCACGAACTGCGCTAGTACAAGCTGTCCGAGCGCCTTGCCCTGTGTTGTGTTGTTTCAGCATCCAATCAGAGTGCCACGGAAGTGAATGTCTGCTCCGAAATTGAACACGTTCAAAGTCTCAGTTCGCAGATGTTATAATGGTCTCGAGCACTTTGTCTACACATGCTGTGACGGTCTGTGGAACAAGACATGTAGTCCTCGCTCGCGCCTTTAGGCTTCCCACTTGACAGACTGTCTTGGTCGCCTTAGACAAGGTCACAAGCCCATCCGAGCTGTACCTCTGACCTGCAGAGACTGGCCATTGCACGCTTTTCCTTAAGTAACTAGGACTTGGAAAGCAAAGAAGGATTTGTCTCCGCGTTTTGGTTCGGTCAATGAAACCTAAACTAAAGCTAAAACGGTATAGTTACCGGCGGTAAGACAACGGAACACTAAGGGGCCTAAATATACTAACCTATCCTTTACATTCACGACATTCCCAACATTCCCAAGTCAGTAGTAAGCTTCGCCCATTTCACATTGCTGATCACAATATGGCAATTGTTGCATTGCCATGTGCTTCACCTGAGGATAGATATATGCCCCTGGGTGAGGTTATTGCTCCATGAATTCTCTGACACTAGGATGTCGTGTACGTGATTCGAGCGATGTCACTCCCGTTACAATGCTAATCGTGTCAGCACTTTATCCTTTTTCTCCGCTATACATATATTTATATCTTACATTTCCAACTTCAATTTTAAAAAAGAGTGATAATAAAGTATAGATTTATTATCTTAGTCAAACATGAATTTTCAAAGTAACGCCGTATGGACTTAATTGACGTCTATTGTGCATTGTCTTCTAAGTCCCATGGGCGTCTTTTGAGCACCCAAGCCTCGCGGCCAAGACTCATCATTGTCATTTCAGCTATGTCTTCCTTTTCCAAACAAAATTGGGCAAGCAGTAATTTCTCGCTCATTCATTCTCATGTGGCTGGAAGAAAATTCAACATTCCTAAGCCCCTTCACAGTCTCTACATGTGAGAAGTCGTCGCTTCATATAAGTGACATCGCTCTTCCCGGAAGATATTCGTTTTCAAATGAATTATCCGTCGAGAGTATGCCCGATGAAGCAATAGAACATATATCAAGGGCTCATCTCTCCTCCATCTTCCTTCTTCTCTTTCATGTCGCCGGCGTGAGATTGAGCACATCCTGTGACTAGCACAATCTTTCCTGGTCTCAGATATATATATTGCAAACACGGTCATGCGTGACATCATGTCTCTTTGGTTAATAACAGCATTAGACCTGTTGATTACACTTCAACAGTAAGAGGTTGATATTATACACTGATGCCTTCGCAAAGCTTAAATGACTACCATCAACGGATGACATCCATCAATCATATACGTCAGCAGATAACGACTTCATTTAAACATAGCGTGATCTGACGCATCGATGGTGTTTTTGAGCTTCTCATCCAGAAAATCAGGGCGCTGCGCAGTGACCATGGTCTCTTAGCTCGGCAGTCCGACGTGGATCTTTGCAAGTTGTCTCTGCTTGAGAATTTTGCATTATCAGATCATGAAACTTATTCTTCTGCTGCAATCGATCTAACTCGCATCGAGGATATGCAGTTGATTATGCATCGCTTTCGCGCAACATCTTTCTTATACCCTTCAAACACCGCCTCATTGAGAAGAGAACTTAATCACACCTTAGTCGTTCTGGAGAGTGATCTTCAAACAAGCCATTGTGGCTCAGACTAACTACCTCTCGGGCATGATGCAGAGCTCCAACAACCCCCAGCAAGCGTGTAGAGTCAATGCCGATGGCCAATGGGCCGACTACTTTGGCTCCATCTCGGACATTTTGAACGAATGGCTACAAAGCCATCTCCAGATTGCTAGCGGTTAGGCGTTAAGATACTACGTCAACCGCGTATCACCCTCAAACAGATGGGCAGTCGGAGCGAACGAACCAGACAGTGGAAATAGCACTGCGCTGCTACCTTTCTAGACCCGATACCAACTGGGCTAAAGCCTTACCCTTCATCATGGCGATAATGTACAACTGTTGCTACCCTGTGACTGCGTGAGTCGCTTCCAAACGTGTCCGCGGACCATCTCCAAGGAGGCGAGCAGTCGGGTACTTATCGACCGCACTTCCGAGTAAATCCGCCGTGCAGATCTCATGCTTGCACAAGGCCAGGTTTATCGTGCTGAGGAGCTGTATGACCAAGCCCACAAGCAGAACCGGTCCCGATTAACGATCTCAATAAGGAAGTTCTCGACTTCACGGGAGAAGTTATAGACTTAATGTTCTACCGTGGACTTGGGCAGCGACGGAAGTCTGATTTCGTGCCATTGGAGGGAGTGAGGTTCAGACACAGGGAAATGGAGACAGATGCAGTGCTTAATATGCCGTTCCCACTAAGTGACACGGAAGGGAAAACAAGCGACGAGGAAGAGTAGACATAGGACACGCGCAGGAAGACACAGATGCCACTCTAGATGAGGTGAAAATCGTATGGGACATAGATTTATTAGTCAGGAATTGTACGGACTAGACTACACTGTGGGAGGGGAACCGATTCTCAGGATGACGGAGAGCTTTCTGAGGGGCATTGCTACGTATCGGCATCCGACCAGAGGCAAAAAAAATGGCAGCTAGAAGGCCGAAAAGGCGGAGCGGCACTTGATTATAATTCTCAAGAAGGATGCTAACAACCACCTTTCAAGCTACATGCCTCCAGATAGTCCCATTTGGGATCCACATACGGTTTCGACTGTGGATATATGGAGTTTTATAGTCTCTAGCTCTCACCGCGGCGAGACTGTTACTATTGTTTTACTTCGATGCTAAAGAAAACCTGGCCACCCTGGTTCGTTGTTCTGTCTTCCCTATGGGCGTTCAAAGTTATCACGGAAGACAGAATACCGCAGTCGATAAGATACGCATTTCGGCCCACGACTTTCAGCAGCAAAAGCGGCTTTCAGACGTCATGATTAGATAACGGACGTGCTGCGGTAGTCTGTGAGGAAGACGGAGCTTGGAAGTACCAGATAGAGTTTGGTGCCACTCAGATGCACGGAGGTCTAGAAGCGACTTCAACAACAACGAACCTCTAAGATAGCTACGAGAAGTGAGGCAGGAATGTTCAATTCCCCATTGAGGTTGTCAAGACAGTGCACAAGGATCATCAGCCATCTTAAAATTTATCCTCCATTTCGAGGGATGTAAGCAGGCTTGATGTCTGTAGGACTGGGGAGCTATTATACGCATTAGGCATCTTTGGTGCTCCTTAGGGGTCTCAATCTTCACGGCGTTGAGTGTTTGATCTTCTGGAAAATGCCCAAATGGCTGGAGGCATACAAGTGGTGCCTCGGACGCGTTGGTCCGCTAGGAAATCCCGCAAAAGCGTTCGTATAGGCTCCTCACCTTCGACCGACTCCTTGCTTTCGAAGGAATCCATCAACGCCTCTTCAACCGACTCTTTGCTTTTGACGGAATCCTTAAACATCCCCTGGACCAACTCTGTGGTTTCTTCGGAGGAATCCTTCAACGCTCCCGCAACCAACAACAAAAGGCAAGAACTTAAAGGTACAGGGGCGCATTCTTGACTGTAGCGCAACTAAGTGAAGACTCAAGCACAGAGGAAATCATGTCCGTGGGTTCAGTTGACCCATATATTCTTCGTCACTTTTCGAAAATTACCGTCTTAGTTTCGGCGTGGAAGCTGACGACAAAGGTCTCTAACCTCAGCAAAAATCTGTCCACTCAGAGATGGCGTCGTCTCAGAAAACTCAGCGCAGCTTCGATCACTCCAACCGTGGGTGAAGACGATTAGAGCAAGTGGCATGCACAACCCTTGACTTGAATGTCGCGCAGATAACGGATAAGTTAGCTGGTCATTACATGCAGAAGTTCCATTCAAAAAGGCAAAGCAAGTCTCATCAAAACGCCCCAGTCCGCCAAAGCCCAGGGAAAGAAGTCGTCGAAGGGAAAGATCGTTAAGGAGGTGGTGATACCAATGGCGATATTCCACGCAATGTTCCACCAGTTTGGCGAACTCGGAAGATTGCCATGAATCAGCACTTAACAACATGTTACAGTTATACAGTCTGGCTAGGGAAAGCATGACAGTCGACACTTTCTATGTGCACATTAGTGCCAAGGCGCCCATAATGATTCCAGCGATCAGCATTCGCTCGGACTTAAGGGACCGCTGTGGAATCTTCATTGTGTATGTTCAAAATTTTGGCCCTGACATTCACACAAATTGACACTCTTCTCGCCTATGAGTCGAATTCATGTGGCTTCTATTGGCTTTCGGCTGTGGCTGCACAGGCAAGTGCCTTGTATCTTACTTCTATCTCTTCAGTTCGACGCCAAGGACCCCTCAATACGTGGTAAGCATAGAAAGAAAGATGGCAGTGGTACATGCAGCGGCAAGCGTTCGACTATCAGGCTCGGCAATGGAGATCGTGCTAGGTTACATGTAAGATTATGTCAGACTGCCATCTGCACCCAGACCGTAACGGCATACGGCTGGATAGTCGTTAACCGGTCGCTCGTCCTAAGGTGGGTCGACATTGATAAGGCGCGCAAGAAGCGAATAAGCAATCATCTGCTGGCAGGAACGAGTGAGGAGCCGCAGGATGCAGATGCTGTCTGCGTGATTCAAAAATGTTGGCCATTGGCGTGCCCGTGTGTAGACAGACACCCTACCTCAGAGTTTTGACCAGCATTGGGCATCACTCTCGTCCACCTGCCCCCGCGGTTGATCTTAAATTGGATTAATGAATTTGAAAAGTTCGTCGACCCCCTTCGTCCGCGGTTAGTGATTCGGCTTCATTTATATCAGGGTAACAATTAGGAAATCAAAAGATTACTGGCCGCTAAACTTTGACGCCGCCGTTTATGCCATAGCTGAGCCACAACTCGCACACTTCGGGCACCCCTTCAAGATGGACGGTGCCTATGCAGCATTCGGCGGAAATGAAGAGTCTGCATATCTGTTGGGAGGGGGCTCCCCTCTGTTTTCGACAACTCCCATGTGACCTGAACTCAGATCTGAGACAACTCTTCCAGCCCAAGCATGGCTTTACTCTAGTCTTTTTACCTCAACGGACCCCAAATTTTACATTTAGAGAAGGCGATCTTTGAACTCGTCGTGATTGAGTGGGGGAAGGCGAATTTTGACTGTCTCTGTACAACTCTGTCTCACTGACATGATCTGTACCGCTTTCTCTTCTATGTCCAGCTACGGGTCCCATCTTCCTTCTTCCTTCTCCCATCTTCCATCATAATTTTTTAATCTCCCATCCTCGTTCATCGTTCTTCCATCTTCATAAGTCTCTCGAGCGTCATGATCGAAAGTTTTATAGCCTTTGGCATTGACTCTTCACTCTTGTACTCCAAGCTGACCGCATCACTTCACGGCTTGACAGGAAGTTACTGAAGATCACCCATGCGAGGTAGCATACGGCGTACATTTGGATCGATTCAAGGAACTCTTTGCTCAAGATCCAGGCATTGGCGATACGCAAGTAGATCTGTTTTACCAGTACCACAGCAATGCTGAAAAAACAAAGATAAAGCTGGATCGTCAGCTGCACAGGGCACTTACTGATATCATTGACTATGGAGACTCCGTGGGGTCAGCAGCGGTCAAAGCAATCCCTTGCTATATATTACAAACGGGTTATCACTCTTATGCAATTCATCGGAGTAAAGGATCGCTCTAATACAGGTACTCAGCTCTTCTCTTTGGAAAGATGAACGTTATCAACGATGGCCCGCTGTCTTCCCCAGCAAGGACCCGTTAAGACAAAACTGGTTCAACAAAGGCCTGGCTCCCAGAATATGGTCCGAAGTGCATAGTAAATGGGTCTATCCGATCATTTTCAATAGATACCAATTGCACGGGGATGAGGGTAGTGACAGCTTTGATATTGACCAAAGCAAATTTGTTCAAACCAAAGGAACGAACACAACACACGACATCCTAGAAGGTACAGAATGTGTTATGCAAGAGCCTCCAGCGTCATCCGGCGGACTCTCCGCAGGTGGCCTTCAAGCCGCCACAACCAATAACAACGCCGTCACAACCGATAACAACACCAGCGGCGGCAGCAGCGAGGATGAAACCCCGGCGAAGCGTCAAAAACTTAGCGAAGAAGAAAAGGCGCCTGCACCAAGGCGGGCTGGCAGAAAAGCGAAGATTGCCAAACCAAAAGCACTCGCGCCGAAGGTATCACCAGCTCCAACACCTTCCGCACCGAATCGCAACAATTGGTAGCAACGGATCATTAAGGGCATTGCAGACCCTATTATCCGTAAGGAAGCTGCTACGGGTATAGCATCCGTTGACTGGTCTGTGAATAATATCTACACCCTTATCTTTCGTGTTTGAGCACTTTAACAGCACATTCAAGAGGTGGGTGAAAGTTTGGATTTGTTGGGACATCCGCGGGAGTAGGAGTCGAATTTGTGTCGTGATAAGGCTTGCACAGCCATGACCCATGGTTCCAAACCGCATCCTTCCGGGTCAGGTTCTTCCAGCTCTTTATCGTTTGCTGCTCAGTCACAAGTATAACTTGTTGCTTACTAGGGCCTATAGGGATTTAAATGAACCCTTGTCCACTCCCTAAATCTATAGCATCGTCACACTGAGTCGAATGCTTTTGGGTTTTTCTTTTCTTTTCTTCTTTCTAGTGTTCCAGGCTTTGGCGAAATACTCCGCTTCTCAAGACATGCGATCCGCTCAAATTATAGCTTTGGTAGGTGGCGGGTTCCGGCGGAGAGGGGCGGAGCTCAAAAGTGTAGCTGTGTCTGAGTATATTGTCACTTAAACAGGACCTTACCAGCAAGTCTCATTGCCCCTCCCTAGATCTCTTTCCATCTTTGACCTCTTCCTAGACTCGACCCTTCCTCAGACTTCTCAAGCTCCCACAACGCATTTTTCAGTCCGCACTTACCCACGATGAATAATGGAATGGTGCCGACATTTGCAGAAGCATTTCACGCACCAGTAATGGCGTGGATCCAACTTTCAGAGTCTACCCTGGAGAAACGTTCATCTCGCAAAGCAGCCAAAAAGGCCGAACAGAAAGCAGCGAAATCCGAACGAAGGAGCTGGAACCGAGACTGCTGCCTAGAAGAAGTCATTGCTGAAATGGATGGACATGGACTTTGGGCATCAAATGACTGTAACCTTGAAGAAGACGACTTCCGTTTCAAAGGAAACCCCCACGGCGAAGGGTCGTACAAGACCTTTGAGCTACCGTCTCCCAAATCCAAATCCACAACAGAATGCGACAGAACCCCAAACTCGTCGCCCAGAATGTCAGATACCACGACAGCTACTTCCATTACCGAGGACGGCAATCCATTCCCGCCATTGGACAGGGACGGGTCAGTCGATTGGAAGCCTAAGAAAGGAAAGGGAATGGCTCCCGAGGGGCAGAATGAGGGTGGTTCAGCAGCCAAAGACTACCAGGATCACTTGGACAGAACGGCGACACGCACGGAGTTGTTAAGGAGGGGCAAGATCATCATGATCGTGAAACGAGGTTTTCGATGAGCACTTAGATGCTCGTGTTTTCGAAAGTGTGGTGGAAAGTGTTTAAGTAGTCTGTCGTACTGGTTTGGAGTTAGAAGTGGCAATATGATACCCTGTCGTACTGGTTTGGAGTTGGAAGTGGCAATATGATACCCAGCGTATACATCATTCAGCAAGAATATTATGATCTCTGCTTGTCCCGTCTGCGGCGCCTTGAAATCAATGGGCGGAGTGTAAACTGCCGTGATAATAGCCGTCATTGTCCGTAGCATGGGTTTGGCAAATGAGCAAGGTAACCCTCTGCTGTCACAGCATTGTCATATCATGAGCATTTCAGCACATGTGTCTGCACAGCTGCTGATATGAAGGCCTGCATTTGTTGCGGTGTTGCTAGTAGATGTAGAGGCCAAACGGCCGGTTCGAAGGACTCTAGCTTTTCTTCTTCATCTCCCCCATCCAGGCACGCATGGCTTTCGAGCTTTCATGCGCAGCTCGGAATACTAAAGAAGGGTCAGTCTCGATGGCCAAGCGATACGTAGCGAAAAGCTCTGACGCTGTCTCTCCATCTCATCTAACCCTCTTAGGAAATCAGCCCCTTCTCCCAACGCACCGCGTGGATTATGAGCATGATCCGCAATGTCAGCTGCCCTCTTCTTGAATGACTGGGTTTAAGTACCCCAATCAGCCCCGGATTCCTGTTTCAAACCGAACTATTATAGCGCGCTCACCTCGCATAATATATCCACAATCTCCTCCTCCTCGAACAGCTCCAAGCATCTCGCGGCCCCTTCATAAAAGTTTCCTGCCAGACTTCTCAGGTCTACCGTCCTCGGATCCGCCTTCAAAGCATTCAATACGCGTGGAGATATTGACGGTGGGAGATCGAGGGTACATAATGGGGCCTGCGAAGGTCCAAGACGCTGGACAGCCAGTAGGGTAGAAAGCCAGAGGGGAAGGGAGATTGAAGTCTGTGCTTTAATCTGCAGGATGATTTGTTAGTGGAGGTGGGAGAGGTACTAGGGTCGTTAGAAGAAGTACGTCTCCACCTGCGTTGTCATCAAGATAGCCCATGCTGGGGAGGTCGAGGGTGAATGTGCACGGGACTTTTTGGGCATCGGTCAGGATAGCATCAATGTTGTAGTAGGAGCCCATTTTTGGCAAGATGAGCTTCCAGTTGAGGAAATGGCTACTTGAAGAGTGCTGTGTTTGGGGCGCGTCTGGTTGGTGGTCGTCTCGTTGAAATTTCTAGAGAGCCTTCTCGTTCATACTTTCTGGAATTTCTGAAGGAGAGAATCTCTGACAAGGTACTGCCTCAACATTGTCCAGAGCTCGTAGTTCAAAGCACCTCCATGATTGCACTCCCTGGAGCACTATGGGCAGACAGCCTGATGATGACCCGGGAGCTAGTGATTTAGGCTCCAGGGCTAACGCTAGGAACTTACCGATGCCGTGGTCTTGAGGGCAATCTCTAGGGGCTGCGGAGCTTCTCTTAGGCGTGTTTCTAAGCTTAACCCTTCGACCTGGATCTACTTCTAGCACCCCAACGGGTTTTCATTTGGTGCAACATCCCAGTAGAGCAGCGAGAACGGCAGGCCAGATGATGCTGCAGAAAAGAAAATTCAGCCTTGATCATCGCTCAGAGCTCACAACATTGGCCATTCTGCTTCACGCTTCCGCTCTCTGCACATGGAAATCCGTTCACTGTGTCGAACACGGCTTAAGTGTTTCTGGACCAACAAGAACTATGATGCCAGCTCAATGAGTGAGACTCTACGCAGGACGAGTCTCCAGCGGACTTATTATTGGGGCGCATGGGGCCGTCCTTCAGGGACTTCTGCACAGCCTGCACAGGCTGATGCGGTCAGGCTGATGTAGCTTATCGTCGTCTAAGCTTTCGTATTTAGCAAGTATCGTCCATCATCAAAAGGACTTGCCAGCGACAATACTCGCGAAGCTCGACGCCAGAGAGCAAATCCACCAGTATCATGAACCGGAAAAGACCTCACAACAAATCCAGGTCTGGTTGCTTACGGTGCAAGTCACATAGGATTAAGGTCCGTCTCATGATGAGATCTCAACGAATAGTCCGTTTCTTTAACGTGTTCTTAGTGTGATGAACGTAAACCACGATGCTCTCAATGCGACAGGTACTCCGTGTCGTGCGAATACCCCAGTACCCGCCAGAAAATATCAGATCAAGCATCCCTAGGACTCGATAGTCAACTATCGTTGTCACGCAACTTCGGAGAAATGCATACATCACAAAGCGAATTGAATGAGCAGATTACAGCACTGGGCATGACTGACCTCCGACTGCTCCATAATTGGACCTTCGAGGCATACAAGGGTTTTGGTGATACTATAAAGGAGGACAGCTTTTGGCAAATCGAAGTTCCTCAATTGGCGTTTACTCATCCATCCCTCATGCATGGCCTTTTGGCCATCTCATGCCTTCACCTCGCACGTCGATCAAGGGATCGAAGAACCCACTATCCTACCATAGCCGCAGAACACCAGAACAAGGCGCTTCCTGCCTACCGCTCCATCATCAGTGATCTCGAACGCAATAGGACTGAGCAAGAGGGTCTTGCTGTGGTTGCATTCACTAGGTTGACCACGATTTATGCCATCTTATCACCTATAGCAACTGATTCCCAACTGTCTAAAGCCAGTCGAGCGATAGCTCATGCAGTGGAGTCATTCTCACTTCTGCGTGGCGGGGCAAAAATTGTTGCAGTCGTTGGGGACTCCTCAGAAGGTTGCACAATGACATCTATAACCAGAGCCCTGTCTGACGACATCAACCTATCACTCAACCCAGAAGACGCTCGTCTCGCTCTTCTCGAACCAAGCATATCGAGAGATCTTGGAGTGTCGCCTTTAGGGGCCG
Organism: Cladonia rubrotincta; assembly: GCA_963971245.1. Classification (NCBI taxonomy): domain Eukaryota; kingdom Fungi; phylum Ascomycota; class Lecanoromycetes; order Lecanorales; family Cladoniaceae; genus Cladonia; species Cladonia rubrotincta. The sequence continues at coordinate 168,233 of OZ020212.1, forward strand.
ATGACAGAAGTCAAGTCATTTCGAATGCTCTGTATCTGCTGCGCAGGTGCTTCGCAATTCTTTATCTACCTTCCAAACCTGTTAGAATCGTTCGAGCTCTCAAGATGTGGGTCGGGTCGATCCCAAATACTTATCTTGAAATGTTGCGCGAGCTTCGATCAGGAGCATTGGTGGTCCTAGCTCGTTGGTGTATAATGCTCAAGCGGGCCGAGACGACTTGGTATCTGCAGGGTTCTGCTGAGAACATCATGTCTGTTATCGCTGGTGTCCTCAATGAAGAATGGAGAGCGCGAATTGCTTGGCCACTGCAGGTAGTCTACAATCAGGGGGTAGAGCTGCCTTCTTTGGGAATAAATTGTCACGAACTCATTTTCGGTAATGGTGGCTCTCTCATTCAAGACAGCATAGGTCATTTGGCACATGACTCCGAAGTTGCAATCAAGGGAACGTCGGCTGGCTGCCCTTGAAGCAAAGAAGTTCTACAATGTCATTGATAAAGCAAAATTCACATTCAGAAGAGAAAGAAACATATGGCATGCATGTAGAGGGTTCACCTACTGTGACTTGGATTCAACTAACGTCTCCAACATCAGCTATATTCTTTACTTAGACCATTTTCCATGGACGCTTTTCTTTTTCATTGCTTGTGCAGCACTACGATTCTATTCAAGGAAATACCAACATCTGGATCGATATCCTTCAGAAGCTATTTGAAGCATACAAATGACAATTCTTAGCTCTCATCTCATGATTTGAGCCTTATCCTCTTAACGGCTCTGTAGTAGCATTCGCAATCAATGCCAAATGCGAAACAAGATGACGAGGCTCATGGACAAAGTACTGTAGGGTTGGTGCAGATGGCGCCGGAATGTATTGGCTACAATTTACGAGTCGTGAATACCTGCTGCGCAAGATAGCAAGAATCCCTGATCAGCTGATTGATGGGTTTCAGCCAAGCGGATTATAAATACGAGGTACAACGTAAGCTGACTGTGCATTGTAGTGATGCATAGCCTAGACTTAAGCGTCACAGGTGTCATACGTTGCAACGTGAGCTCAAGACCCCGCAGATTGTGTTTCACCGCTATCGCGGCTGAAGGAAAGGTATCTACATGTCTGAAGATTCGCAAGGACTATTCAATAAGCAAAAGAATCCAGTCCGACGGCAAGGGGTAGCTTGATGAGACGAAGATACTCACCAGGCTGCCACCCATGGGCGCCTTAAGATAAGGAACATGGCTAGTACTTAACGTTCGGCTCTTCATTTCATCTCACCTTCGATCCGGAGAGTCCAGCCGTCAGTGGAAGTTATCACTCAGTTCACAACGCCTAGTGATACCTCGCACGATCCGTTTGTCATCTCCTGTTCTCCACTCCCTCCTATTATTCCTGAGCCTCGCCGACGCCGTCGCCAACAACACATCAGCCAAGGGCTCCACCACCCACCACGACGGCTCTATCCTAACGACACTCATGATCCTAACCTTGTTATCCAGCCTTGTCGCACAGAATCCAAGCCAGTCATTATACGGTGGCATCTAGAATCCATGCGGGAACATATATATTGCTACCACGCAGTATAGGTTCCTTGCGGATCTAAGAATAAGCCCAGAGTGGAAAGACACTGAGAACCTTGGGAAATGCACGAATGATTGCCTAGCCACGAGACATATGCAGGTGGGAGACAAATTACCCACATTATCATATGTAATCTTGACATGAAGCAGAAGAAGTGTATATTCTTTGGTCTTAGGTTACAGTTGCTTCCAGACGGTAAGCCGAATGGAATGCCTTAGGGGAAGTATACATAACTCGATAATCTCAGATGGGCAAAATTTATATAGCTCTCTATACGCACGGGCCATAGAGGATCTCAATAATATGTCAGCTCGCTTGATTCTCCCCGGGTGAGCTAGCTTGTGGGGTGCCTGTTAGCGGCATGTGGCCGAATTCGCACCAATTGCAAGGCAGCAGAGATGACTTAAACGAACATCTTCATGCATTGTCCTCGTGTCTTCCCGCGGCCGGTGCCCGCCTGCGAGCTTTCATTGATTGACGCTATGTCGTATTCTGATTTTAATATATCTGCCCTCCACATGACATTCGAGCCATCGAATCGGGGAGTTTCTGTTACCTTACGTTCCTTCCTCCAATTCTCTATTCTCTCATATGACCTACTGACCTCGTTTAAATGGAATTCGCCGGACATCCAGCGGTCACTTCATCACCTATATAAACCCCTTCGCTCTTTCCTGCTGACAGAAAACAATTCCATTCTCATAAGCATCATTGTTTCAGTCTCCTTAAGCACACTCATAGACTTCCAACAGTCAGCCATCAAAGATGCATCTGCCATCCGGTTTCACACCCCTCGTGGCATTCCTTGCCCTCCTTGCAAAGACCACTGCTAAAGACAGCGCACCTTTTGAGCTCAAATCTCATGTCCTCCATCCCCCCAATCCCAGCTTGGACGGTCTATATTTCATCGCTCCCGGTTACCATCCTGGCCCTTTCTTTTTCGGCGCCCTCGGGGAGCCATCAGATGCCTACCCGGCCCTTGTGAGCGTCCTCACCGGCACCGCTGGCAATAGAACCCTCGTAACGAACAGCATTGATGGCTTCGGAGATGCCCTCATCGCGATAGAACCTGGCTCTACGGACACTCCAGCCGCTTATGATTCTGTACAACTCATTCCGGGCGTGCCTACAACCTACGGGTTGCACTTCGTTAACGATGTCCTCAAGTGGAAGGATGTCAAGGGGAGCTTTTACGGTAAGATTCCGGTTCCACTTCGATCGCTGTAAAAATTCTGGAAACTGATTAGCGTTCACATTTAGCTTGTCTTCAAAACCCGCTCCTGCCTCCGGAAGAGATCACCCCTCCTCCAGGGGTTTATCTATTGTTCTATAAACCGGCAGGTAACCCAACACCTGCCAATTGTTCAACTTTGCAGCTCATCCGTGAGCCCACGTCCTAGGGGACGGTCATCATCCAACCGGAAACTGAGACAGTGAGATGTTGTCGGACGGTGAAAAGGCTGTTAGAGGGGCCGAACTATCTTTCATGGATGGAAGAGAGGGGAATATGCGAGACGCTGGCGTCAAGACATTGTCTTTTGAATTGGCCGCCCGCATGTCTTAACATCGCTTGACTTACCTATGCACTTCAACCAAGCCATTTGAAGAGAAGACTACATGGTTCTCATGCTGTTTCGGTCATAATACCCTATCCCACACATCACGAAAGGAGAGCTCTGGAGCTTTTCGATAAAGAAAATGTGTAGCCGGTTCATCAAACTTTTAGTGATATCTCCAACCCACACCATATTGAAGAGAGATCCTCCTGATTCACTTCTAGAAGACCAAAAGAAACACCCACAGCTTTGAACAAAACAATCTATAACAGCTTCCCTTGACAACTTCCAGCCCAAACTCTTGTTAACCACCCAATGTAAACCTCTCGCTCTTTGCGACTACCAGCAACTTTGTTTTTCCCAACCAAAACTCGATTCTTCTTGAAACATTGCGTACTCACCCATAGGCCAAAAAGCACACACTATTAACCCCAATCAGGAGCCCCTTATTAGAGGCCCCCAAGCGGATGTTGTCTGGGCATCCTTCTAGGCTCAGCTCATAAGGCTATATTCTTGGGACGCCAAAATCATCAGCGCAAATCAAGACTTTACGTGTCAACCTCTGTAGTGCTGGGGCGGTCGGGGCGCAGCAGGAGGGAGCCTGAAATGGACCTCGTATAATCCTAGCATCAGAAGCTGGGGCTAACGGCCCACGGTGGCAAGCCTAGATTATAGGGGGGATCTAGGCCAGAATAAGGAAATCACTCCTGGGAGTGAATCCCTATTTCGGAAAGGTCTAGCATGCCACCAATTTTAGTAGGAGCAGGCACCAGGGAGGGCTGAATCTTTGAGACTATACATATACTTCATTATCCTTTGGCAGTCCCAGCGCCCGAGACATTCTAGCGAAACAGCCGAGGCGGAGGCGGTCCAAATGCTCACTACAATACATAAACATCTAAATCAAATCTTCATTGATATTCTCCAATCAAAGAGACGAAGAGTCTACAAAGGTGATCGACCACACAATGGACGGGCTCTCTGCAGCAGCTAGCGTGATAGCCGTATCGTCTCTGGCATTTCAATTAGCTGAAGGAACCAAGAAGCTTTTCGAGTTCTGGGATTCGATTCAAAACGCTCCGGAGGAGATCAACGATATCAAATTGGAGCTTGAGTCTCTTAGAAATGTGCTTGAGCAGATTGGTCACGAAGCACAACACCAACCGCCAAACCAGTTGGTGGAACCGGCATTAAGGCTATGCTCTCGGAAGATCAATACCATTAGGTCCCTGACCGCCGATATTGAGTCCGGCTTTACTTCCTCAAAGATTCGTACACGCAAGTGGAGCGCCCTCCAAGCAGTTTTGAGCCGTAAAAAACTGGAGAAAGTGCTGGGGTCACTGGAAAGATTGAAGACAACTTTGATAGTCGTGCTAGTCAACAACGTCGGGTAATTTAGACCTTCTCTTGACGAGCAGTAAATGATTTTGTGTATCTTGCTTCTGTGTTGAAATTACTGACTTTATCTCGAATTTGCCGCAGACGGTCGAGTCGTCTTCGGGATGATCAGGACCATGGTATCAAAGCTCTTACACATCAGATAAGTGACCTGAGACCGTACTGCCTGACAGACCAGGTCACAGGAGCATCTGGTAGTCCCATAAATCCTCAAAGTCATGTCATTGCGCGTACCCAGGAGGTCAATCCCATCTCGAAGCCAGCCTTGCGATTCGAGAACAATACACAGACGGCCTGCATCAAAATTTCCGATCCTATTCTGACCAGGGATGATCATCCAAGCCCAGATACTACATTTGCTCAACCAACACAACGGATTCCCTACAGAATTGGTCTTCCGTTTAGACGTACTATATGGGAGGATGCTAAAGTTGTCGAAACCTTTCTTGGCACAATCCGCCTGAGGAGTAGAACATTGCTCGTCTCTAATCAGTCAGAAGGGCCTAGGTTCACTGAAGAAGAAGATCATTATGAATACGAAAATATCTTCCGGCTCATTCCCCCTTCATGGCTGGTCCGCTTTGGCTTTACTTATGGCCTCTCCGGTTGTACCTCCCAAGCACCATTTTCGGGGCCGACAGTAGGTCTCGAAGTTGTTCGACCTGTACCTGACGATGCTGTGATATTCGACTTGTGTAGGGAAGGTCGCGTTTGCTGCGTTCAAGCGCTCCTAACCAGAGGGGAAGCGTCGGTAAAGGATGTCGATTCGCAAGGCAGAACGCCACTCTATGTAAGGCTGATCAATTTTCATTTTCATTTTTACGCCATTCTTTACCCTCTATTTCAGATAAGCTACTCCATATTTCTCTTGACTATGCCTTCCATATTCTGACAAGACATCCTAGTTTGCTGCACGATCATGCCATGTGGAACTTTGTAAACTCCTTATCCGTTACGGAGCAGATAGGGAATCACGAATCTATGATGATGTCTATATACCTCACAGCGAGGGGCGGTAAGTAGACCTTTGCTGTGATCTCTGAAGAGGAAAATAGATGTTAACGAATTATTGGCTAGGAACCCTCTATTCGCGATTGCATTAAACCACTCAGAGACTGGAACTGAATACGATCCCCACCGGGTGATCGACACTTTGCGCTTGTTCATTGATTTGGTAGATGTTTTGGGCCTTGAAGACGAAATATGGATATCCGGCTCCGAGCTCCTACAAACAGTAAGCGAGTACCATCGACACAATACTGGAGAATCTACCACAGGAGATGTTTTCCTATGGACTCTAGAAATACTAGGCCCCAACATGTGGAAATCCTTAGATGAAGATGCACTTTATACATTGATGCTCTGGTGTCTCGCCTCTAAGTCCAAAGAACGGCCGCAACGTCTTTTTGATCTTTGCAGTAACGCTATCAATGCTCGGGAGACTGTAGATGGGTACAGCTTGCTTCATTTGGCAGTCGTCGAGGCGGACCCTATTCCTTTACTCAGTATGGGAGCAAGTCCCAACTTGGTGGGCTTCGACCCTAAGCAGAGCCCTTACCATGAAACACCAATCTCAGTCTCAATGTACCGTGCGGACAGTTTTGTGAAAATGCAAAGCGCGCTCGAAATTACAATGGCAGATCTTGGTACCACCCTTAGTCAGGCATTAGAGCAATCTCCTTTGCAACAATCTCACTGGACGAAAGAAGCTTTGGTCGAACTTTTTAGTGAAGATCTGGAGCTTGAGCCCATTCTCTATGAACAATGTCTTGTCTGCCCATATTGTTTGTACTCAAGGTCTTTCATGGTGCAGCCTTACTGGATGTGCATTCTTACGTAGATAATGAGTAGAGAGAGGTCACAGAGCATCCAGGATATAGTAGGGACAATGCTGTCGACCAGCTCACAAGCAGCTGAAGTGAATGGGGATGATTACAAGGGCGCGGGTCTCGAAACCGACGACGCCCATCTTTCCAAACGTGATGACGAATCAGTTTCGGTGCGATCTGATGATAGAGTAACACGGAAATTCAATATTTATGACGATATTTCCGTTGATGAGAAGGACATGTGCCTTTTCTGTTGGCAAGAATGGAGGGAGACTGGTTTGAAGCCGTCATTGGATGAAAGCAAATGCTTAGGCTGTGATCAGAGCTTATCTTCGGCTAAGTGTATGGGAAGAAGCGATTATGACAGTTTTTATTGTGAATACTGCGGAGGCGCGCAAGAGCATGCAATAAAACAACAGCAAAAGCGACATCCAACACTCGAGATTGACTCAGAAGACGAAGAAGATCACTACTCGCCTTATCTAATTCATACATAGATCTTGAGAGATTGAGCCCCAGGATGTGATATTACTAAGGAAGAACTTTGTTGGATCCGTGACATTAAGCTATCTTACATTGTATTACAGCTTCAGGTCAATATCAATCACCGCTCTACTTCTAGAAACCCAGCCAAAAAACAAACAGTATTAGAGATGGCCAACGTGGAAGCTTTATTCCAACGATTCTAATACATCTATGTTACATGAACTGCGAGCCAAGGTAGCAATCGATGCCGCGCATCGAAGGGGGTACAGCCGTTTCTACCAAGAATACCACCTAGGACCACTCAAAGCCGTAATTATGACACCCACATCCATAGAAATGCTACCGATAAATACAAAGAAACCAACGAAACCGCTACACTAATGTCACAGCGCCATTAGAAAACGACCCGAATACGATTTAGTAGAGAACTAGACAAACAAACGCCTTGGCCAGCGATTTCACTAGCTTTAATCGTGAAGTCCAAGACTGGGACACATACTGCTGGAATCTAGCAGATGTCTCTTTTTGTTCCATGGACAGTCAGCTCGACGATGCGTCTAGCGAGCCATAATACTTAATTCCGACTCAAGAGGATAAAGTCCTATACTAAATCACTGTAACAGAGAGATCCTCTATACCCAACTATATAACAACTTTATATTGCAACTGATGACCAAATACTCCGCCTGCTATTACCTCCCAAGCAAGCACGAATACAGTCCTAGTAGGAGACAGTTCTCCATGGAAGCTGAAGGACAAATCGGCTGGGTTACCCTTTCAAAAGAGACCAAAGACAACATCCTGAATCTCAAGGAATGTCATATCCCATTCCCATTGAGATAAATGAGAACTTGACCTGAGTCTTAAGGAGACAATACATATAGGATCCTTGAAGGGCGCATGTATTCATGGATATAGAGGAGGTCAATAGATTCGGGAAGACGAATCAGGATTTTATGGGTTGGTTTAGATTGTGGGAATTTTTATCCAGTGATAGGGTCAAGACTGGAACAGAAGAATTGGTTACGTGAGGAAGATTTTTTGGTATGGCTGTATCAGAGAGAGGCAAGGACAAGGGTTTGAAAGACCAGAGTGATATTATAAGAGATATCAAGGGCGCAGGGAGGAGCAGAGGGGGAACCGGGGGGGGGAACCCGGGGGAGTGTGGAAGGAGCAGCGACAGAGTATAAGAGAGCAAAACGACGAGACTAGCTGCTCGTAACAGCATAAGAGTAAAAGAAGCCGGGCGCAACCCATTAGCACAGGACGCCAATGGATTTCTGATTCGATGTAGCAGTTGAATCTTTTAGTTGAAGCTCTCAGCTAAAGAACGTGAATCGCCAGTAATCAGCCAAGCTGACGGAAAAGTTCTGACAACGATATCAATACCAAGAACGCACGTCTTGTACAATTTGAATTCGAAGTTTCTTTTACAAGATGTAAATAGAATGATGTAAGCGCGTTTCAGTAAGATGCATGATGGAAGATGCTGCTGACCCATTTCCATGCGGCCACCGCAGCTAATGAAACGAAGCACTCTTAATAGACTTGGGTAAGTGGATCATTATGCCAAGGGGAGCTTATTATGGCTTGCCACTTGGATAAAGTCCATGTTTAACCAAAGGTTGACTGTAGTCGTTGAATTTGAATGATGATCTTCGCCTTCGGTCAACAAACCTTACTGTAGAACTGATAACGATGCGGAGTGGCCGGTGCCTGTGAGATACCAGGCTTACCTGCTACAAAGAACACTGGGATTGATGTCCTTTCATTTCTTTCATAAGAGTTGTAACACAGCAAATTCCCTATTCATCCTAAAACCAGATGGCAATATACAGAACTTTTCCATTCGTACTATCACTCAAACCTCTTCTCAGCCGTCTTCCAGTTGATCACATCCCAGATAGCACCGAAGTACTCCGCCTTACGGTTCTGGTATTGTAGGCTGTAAAGTGATTAGCTTCATCTTTCCACACCTAGTCTTTGCTACAATCAAGAGGGAAGACTTACTAGTAAGCATGCTCCCAAGCGTCAATCCCGAGCAACGGCTTGAATTGCCCAACGACTGGATCCTGATTTGCATATGTCCTTACCAGGATAGCACCCGTCTCGGTATCCTTAACCAACCACGCCCATCCACTTCCCTGAATTCCCGCCAGCTTAGCATTCATAACTTTCTTCAGTCCGTCCAATCCCCCATAGGCCAGATCAATTGCCTGTCCCAGTTTGCCAGAAGGAGGCTCGCCCCCACCAGCAGATTTCGGTGCAAGGTTCTCCCAGAAGAGGGAATGATTAATATGGCCGCCGCCGTGAAAGTTGATGAGGGGTAGGAGATTGATTTCAGCCGAGGGATCGGAGGAAGCGGCCGTGAGCTGCTCGGTTGCGGCATTGTAGGAATTGACATAGGTTTGGTGATGCTTCGAGTGGTGAAGTTCCATTATTTTACCCGAGATGGAGGGCTCGAGAGCGCCGTAATCATCTAGGACGATGTTCCATCAGCCATTGAGGTACGCTGGACGTTTGAAATGCTATGACGTACATGGGAGGTCTGGGAGGGTGACTTTGCCCCGGTTGAACTGGGTACTGACTGGTCTGGCGACTTTGGAGATGGAGGAGAGGTTCCGGAGGGTGGAGCGAGCGGTGGACTGGCGGAGTAGGGTTGTAGACATCTTGGGACAATTTGAAAGCTTCACCCTTGACGGAGGAGGGCAATTGTGTGATGATAAAGATGTGGAGGAGAAGGATGTTCAACAACTCGAAGCTCTAAGTGAGACGTCATCGCCGGCCGGCGAATCCCTCCGATCTTGCGCCTTGGCGGCAGCGGCGCCGACGTGTAGCTCTCTCTACATCTCTAGAGTTCATGATCATGCAATAGAGTTGTGGTATTGTATTTTGCCATTGAAAACATTTACGAGCACTTAATGCAGGAACAAGAGAATCATAGGGTCAAAGGTCTTGCTGGAGAAGTTGCTTTGCTTTCATTTTGATGCTATGGTATGTACAGTGTACATGAAGCACCCAATACCGATTCATGAACATCATCCCATAATCTGACGTCTAGAATACCAATCAAACTCCGTCATACGCACAACACCGATATTGTCTCCTCAAGCTCACCACAGAACATGCATTCCCATTCATAACACGTTGATAAGGCTCGCTATTAAATCATGACATTTCTCCCATCATCTCCCCTTAAAACCAAGCGCCGATCTGGATAAAAATGAGAGACACGATCGCGCGGAAGCTCTGGAGCCGCCTTTCGGAAGGAAGTTAGAGTATACGACCAAGTCCTTGAATGATCGTGTAGGTTCGTGGCCAATATGAAAGAGTTTGCGCAGACTGTTCTGAATAATATGCCGCCTTCGCCATTGGGATATCTTTAGTCGTTGCGCCGGTGCAATGTGGCAGATGAAAAATCGGAGAGCAAGAGCAGAAAATTCGGCCTTAATTTTATATGTACTTTGGCTGCTAGGGTATTGTAAATCGAACGAGATGTGGGCACTGCTTGTCATAATGAGTTGTAACTGATATGTCAGTTCTGCTGCCAGTACAACTGAAAGTCAGGAGTAACACCATCACGAATCTGATCCTCATTCGCGCTACCCCAGTCCTCAATAGCAATATGAACGTCCTCGTCCGATCGAATTGTAACAATGTCACCATCCGAGTCTTTGTACCGTAGTCGAGCCGTCCCTTTAGCGATCGAGGCCGGCGAAACTTTTGCCATCTTCGAGTCAATGCGATCGATCAAAGACCGATGCTTGATAATGATGGGTACAACTATGGTGACGTGACTTGGATGCGGATCAAACCATATCGTTACTTTCAGCTGAGGCGGATATGGTATACCGCTCTCGGAAGAGAGGGGTGCGGTGCCATTTTGAGGGAGTTGTAGAGGCATCTCGGGGTGGCTTCCATGCGCAGGCTCTTGCTGCAATCGATGGCTGTGGGGATCATAGATGCCCGTGTCTTGGTAAAGCTGGGGCCCACGGTCTCGCTGTATTGCTGGAGAATGTGTGGCATTTCGAATTGGCAGTTGACCGTCACGAGGAGAAGTAGTTAGGCTACGGTCAACGGGCGTGCGCATCTGAACCATGTGGGCTGGTATAGGCGGCACAGGAACATTCTCAGGCGGTGCTTGAAGCTGACCGTTCGGTTGTCGCCTAGACCCTGGCGCATTCGGATTGTGAATATCTGGGGTGCTAGCTGAACGTGAACGGCTCTGAGTTGCCGACAACTGTTGCTGGGGATACTGAGTTGCTGCCATTGCTGGTAAAGAGGGCCGTGTAACAGTTCGACCATTTAGCATGTAGCTGTTTGCTGGGCCCGGTCCTTCGCGGGAAGGTGCACGACCCATGGCTGGTGCAGTCCTGTGCTTGTTTGTATCATGAGGCCACTCGCTTCCACCAGTATTCTGTGTCCTTGGGAATGGATACATGCTCTGCTGCGAGCTTGAGCGTGTGGAGGCAGGGGAATCATTCGATGGTGAGAAATAAGAATTTCCAGCAAATTCGGCTGGCGAGCTGGCTCCGGGTGGGATGTTCGTGTTCAAGCTTAGTGCAGGAGCGTACGTCCCATTACCGTCGTCAGCAAGCGGAAATCTAGGAGGAGCCATACAATTTGGCATCGAACGTAGGCTAGTACTTGACGCAGATCGACTTGAGGAAAAGCCCTGGGTCCCATGACCGCTAATTTGCGCGGACTGGGGATCCTCCTCATCAACTTCTTCTAGCTCTTTGTATGGGTTCTTGAGGCTGGGCTGAATCCTCAGATACTCGAATTCAGTCGTTGATGTGCCGGTTTGCCCGGAGCTTCTTGCTATATCGGTTAAGATTTTCTGTTGGCCCTTAACAGCATCTTGCCACTTTCTCATCGTAGCTTCGTCGTTGAAGCGAATGATGAAATTTTCTACACCTGGATCACCCTTCCAAAAGATCTGCAACGTGAAGGTTGGACTTTCTAAAGCAGCATTAGCAGATTATTTTGAGCCAACCAAGGCGGCATGACAGCTTTACCTGACTTCTTGTTCATGATAAATATGACGTCAGTTACATTCTGCATGAATATGCGACCCTTCAATTGTAATTTCGGCTTCCCTTTCTTATCAACCAGGGGCTTGCTGGACGATAGCATCTTGTTCTTCGCCTTATTCGGATTTATCTCTTTGCAACATAGTAGTATTCGTTCGAAAAGGTAAATCTTGTACTGTTCACGCAGAGGCAACTCAAGTGCCGCATCGTCAGTCATACTTTGTTCAAGACGTGTGAGCTTTATAGGCTCAACTTTTGCCTTCTTGGAGTTCTTCAGGCCGCGTTCAACAGGGGTAGCTTGAGAAAAGGAAGATATAGGAGAAGGTAATATATGCTCGTAGAAAAGGAAAGCGGTAGTTTGGGTGAAGACACCATTAAATCTCAGCGAATGGCCCCATGAATTGAGAGTCTCCCGCATATCCTCTTCGTAAAGAGGGGTGTACTTTTGGGGGCCATTGCCGACTTTTGAAGAGAGTTGGGGGACGGGAGAAAACTGCCTGAGTTTATATGTGGGGCTATTTTTTGAGCGTACTGAGACATCTGGACTGGCCCGTTTCGTTGTCACCGGCCCAGTAGGTGCATTTACCCCCAAGAACCTGAATTCTTTTGAATCAGGGTCGATTTGGGAAGCCTTGTCATCAGGATTGGAAGGGGTTTTGCTAGCTGCCTCAGCCCTGGAGGTAATTATTGAGGGCTTCATAGTGCTTTGGGGAGACTCGGCGGTCTTGCGGCGGAAGATCCCGAGCATAAAACGCTCCCTTGGGGTCCTCCGCTGAACGGATAGGTGCTGTGCTTCCTCTTCATATTCCTCAGGAATGCCCTCTAAATCGCTTGTCGGCATTTTTCGAGGGGCACGGGAGAACCATTCAGTGATTTTCTCAAGTGTGCTGATAGTGAGTGGGGATTTTCGCACTAAGGACCGCTGATGTTTGAGGGCAGAAATAATGCAAGCGCGGGTTTTGGGATCCAGTGAAGTAAATATGACACCTACCTCGCGTTCGACCTCTTTGACGCCCTCCCCTTTCAGAACAGTGTAGCTTCCGAACATCAAGAGCTCGCCGAAATGATCGATCTTATGGCCTTTCCAGTCCTCGACTCGAGATTGTAGTTCGCTGACAGCAGCAATGCGGTTTTCTTTGCCAACAGCTTCTTCCGCTCTTTCCATCATTGATTGGGCTGCAGCATGTCCTTCGATAAGATCTTGGTGACGCTCGGGATCATAGCTGCCTCGCTTGACAAGCTCCTATAGAATAGTTAGTGGACCGTCGTACGAATAAAGGGATGGGTTTGTACGCCAAGAAGAAGCGGGTATTTGGACAAGCGTTGAAATGGCTTGAGAAGAAACCCTAGAAGTATTGCAGGCGTTCCACAGATCCCTGAGAGGTCTCGATCTGATGCAATAGGTGCTGCTCGGAGCTTCTTCCATTCTTTGAGTACCGCGTTGTTACATCGATTCTGGTTAGCCAGAAATGGCTCGTAAACACGAAAACCGTCTTTGTAATAGGAGAATAGTTTGCCCCAATTCTGCTCATGTTCTGGTAAGGAGTTTTGCTGCTCGATCCGAATCAGAAATCTCCGCTGGAAGTCTAGTAAGGCATTCAGATTGAGGAAGATGTCGTGTACAGCATCGCCTGGAAGGGCTCCGCTTTGTTGAATACCATTCTGGAATTGCTGTAGCATCTCAAGATGTTTGACATAATCACGTTCAGTCCTGACTATCTCATCGATGATCCTTTCTCTGGTTGTAGCAGGTTGGGGTGCGGATTGAGCTTCCGATGCGCGAGACGGAACGTGAAAATGAAGCAGGCCTTTCTCCTTCAGGATATCCAAGACTCTGTTCACAACTTTGGTCACCTGAACATGATGTTAGCAAGCTAGACCTTCACTTTTATATATCATTCACCGCATCCAACTTGATTAAGGAACGAGAACCGACTATAAAAGCTTACCTTGACGAATCCAGTTGTATCTTCACCGTAAAGGTCGGTTATGAGAAAACACTCGCTCGGCTCAAACTTCAGATCCCTCATGCAGGCTTCTAAGAATTTGAATGTGGCGGCTTTCCCAACTTTTGACTCTTTTAATTTTGTCTGATCGAAATATATTGGGTCGCCAAGGCTCAAAGCATTGTATATCGTTATGAGTGGATACCCGCGCCTCAGGAAGTTCCACATCAGTGTGACTGGGTCCAGCGCTCCATTAGCCGCCGCCTCCTCTTCTTCCATCTCTGCTATATGATCTTCGAAACCAGGCACGTCTGCTAAACGGCTTCGCAGGTTCATGCATATCTGATATAGAGAACTATCGGCACCCGCTCTTCGGTTCATGATGTTCATGTCTGGTTGGGCAGGTTCGGGAGGAGGGGGTGAGAATGTCGAGGGTATTGAAGGAGGGAAAAGTCCTTTCTGATCGCCATCGTCTGAAGACCTCATGGTGGAATTTGACCCGTATCGACTAGGCTGTGACGAAGCCAAACTCGAAGAGCCAAATGATGTGGTACTCCCGTTTACATATCCACGAGAATGGAGCGCTGAGGTCATGTTATTCCGAAGTAAAGGATTCCGAGCAGTCTCTGTTGCCAGCATACCGCACGTCAGCCTACCAGGTCAAGTCTCTCGAGATTCAGCAGATCGGCAGACTGGTGGTCTTTGAAAGATCTATCTCTTCAGAGTAATGGCGGGCTCCATAGTGTTTGTCTGACCAGGTCGTTAGGGTGCAGATGTGAATGTGGGTCTGCTAGGACACAAAATAGAGCTTTCTAAAGACGTTTGATGGATGAAGTACGAATGCGATCTATATGATGGACGTCTAAATCGCTTTGAGGTCCAAGGTAGAGTCGAGGTTGAATTGAGGGTTCTCGGCCACGGCACCAAGGAATGCAAGCAACAGTGCCCTCTATTTGAGGAATGATAACGCGTCCAGAACGAACTTCGTTCAGCGAGGTCTTGGCTTGTGAAGGTTCGAGAATGGCGAGAGTCGGTGAGGGCAGAGTTACATCGGGCTCAGACTCCTGAGTAGTCGGTCGCAATCTGGAGGAATAGTTACGGACTCAGCCAGAGGCGGTTTCGCCTTAGGTATCCTTTAAATGCTTTCCTTGGGTTAGGAAAGATTTCATAGGCAAGGACGGGCTATACTCATGAGCAAGGGAAGAAGAAGTGAGGGTTTGGTTGTAACGGGCAAGGATTGTTCTGCATGCTTATTATTCGCGGGGCAGCACAGTGAGTGATCCGGCTAACCGTAAGAGTACTAGGCAATTTCACACCACTCGAGTTCCGAAAACATCAAGTCTCCCCACAGGCGAACCATACACGGATATGATTTTCTAAAGTCTGTCCAGGCTGAGAAAGTTCCTAAGGCCTTTGGTTTTTTTATAACACCCAGCAGAAGCTATAAATTGTCTCATGCTATGACATATACCTTAGAATTTGTCTTTGTGTTGCCTCTGAAATCCGCACATCGGACACCCTATTGATACTCTCACGGGTTGAGTCTACACACAATTGGCCATGATTTACACAGCAGACATTTTGGCCAGAACGTACTACAAAGTATGTGATAACGCAAGGACTGAGCTCGGACTCTGGGCTAAAGCAGGATCACCTTGATGATTGATTGGATATGCAAGCGCCGGTAAGTGGTCACACTAGATGGGGGGGATCTTTAAATACCATTGCCATAATCCTGCGAACCTCTTGCGTGGCTAGAATGCGTTCGATGTGAGGGATGACTCTGTTGGCAACTCATCCTCGGTTGTGTCCAAGGCTTTGAGAAAGAGCCGTTTATTCTTGTACCTTATGTAACCAGGCTTCTTAGGATCCAACGTCCATCTCCGACAATATTTGTCGTCACGTTGGCGCCATAGTCGGCGCGTGGGTGTTGAAAGCCATAAATGTCAAGGAAAATGGTTTTCTTTACGCTCGGTCCCGTTGAAATCAAGGAATAGCATCCATTCATCCTCTTCCTCTTGCCCATCCTCTTGCAAATTCGGATACCACACACCCTCCATCCGCACAATATTGAGGCACCATTGAAGGCGTTCCGCTGTTATTTTAGGATTGTTATATAGCGATTGAGGGTGTTTTGCTACGGCTACGCGGATAGCGTCGAGGTAGGAGGCTATGACCAAAGATAGGTCTCCTTCAGCATCTTTATTGCGAATTGGATCGAACCATTCAGTACCATCCATACCGTGAGTATCAGTGTCCGGATTTCCGTCCGACTGTTTGGTTTCTGCGTTCTCCGGATATGCTTTAGACAGAAATTGTAGCCATAACAGAAACCGTGGCTCGAGTTCAGCGTCAGCGTGCGCCTTTCCTTCTTGCTCATGCCGCATATCCTGGGACGCCCAAAGCCCACAGAGCCAGACCGTGAAGGCAAAATCCGTGCCTCCTCGCTCCCTTATTTTTTTAGGATCTCTGCTCCTCATGCCAGCTTTCAGTACATTCCGAAAGTCTTTCAGCATCCTTTGGGGCGAACTGGTCAAGGTATCCTCTAGTCGAATAACTCTGACTGATTTGGTATCACTGGACGTATTGGAACCAACGTATGATTTCAAACTTCTACCCAGTGAACCAAGTACTTTTTCGAGGATTTGTAACTGGCTTCGCCGGTACCTAGCCGCATCAATTTGTCGAACATTTTCTGGACATTGAGGCAGATCTTCGTCATGCTTCTTTATGGCTGCTTGGCCCTTCTGCAAGATCATAAAGACTGCGCAGATTACATGAAGCTTATTGCGGGAAAGAGGACTGTCCCAGAAATTGCCGTTGTCGGGCGGATCGTTATCGACCTTCCCGTGCTCACGATGATTCTCGACTGCTATCGCGAAGTCCGCGAGAAAGCACGGAGAGAACTCGTAATCACCTTTGAGAGTGCTTACCCAATGAATTACCTTTTCTGCTGGCTCTTCTGTTTCTGTTATGTCCACAGACTCCATGGGTTGTCCATTCTTCATTTTCAGATCTTCATTTTCGGCTCCATTGCTGGCATCCCCTCCATGCTCAGCCTTGGAGCCCATAGCTGAGCGACGAGCTCTCACTGATCGTATATAGGATGAAATCGCAGGTGAGAAAGCTATGCTGAAGTGGTCAGCCTCATTATTAGGCAAACTAAAACCGTAACCCATAATCACTAGGACGACATCAGTTTGAATCCAAAAATGTCAAGGCGCAAACCCACGCTCTGCATTGCTTTTGGGCCCATAATTGTTCCAGGCCTGGCTCCCTTGGCAGATTATTTCGTCGGTTTTGATGGTGCAAGAATTCAAGTCCCATAACCACGCTACTTGAGCAGAAGGGTTGTGATTTAGCAAGTCCAAGCCGGGCATGATCGCCGGACTTCGACTATCACTGGTGCTATCAGAAACCTTGTCGCCATCATGCCGATTGAAAAAAGCTGGACCAGGAAATGACCGTGAGGTCATGATCGTGGCGGCCCATAGATACAGCTCCCTTAGAATAATCAGCTAATATAAAGCCTTGAGAAATAGTCACACGAACCAAGTCCAAACTTGATGGTCTTCGGCTATGAAATCTTTTTTGAAAGTCTCTTGTATTGCATCATCGTACTCCTTACGCCAAGCATCTTCCCTTACTTGCCTTGCATACTCCAGATTGGTCCCTCGGATCCATGCCATCTCACTAGCATTGTAATACAAAGGAGTGTTAAAGGCATCGTTCTGGTAAGGCTGTGGTAAAATCTTGATGTACGGCCACCAATGTGATCTTTCTCGCAAAATGTACTGTTTCATCAGAAACAACCTGGTGGCCACATGCGGTCTCATAGTAGACGAAACTTTTTTCAAATGATATTTGCGAATACTGGGCCACGAGATAGTGAGTTTATGAGGACAAGATATGATTTCGGCCCCTAGGAGAAGGGCTTCATCTCCATCAACACGTAGAAAAGTGCCATCGGATATGCTTGATGTTATCTCAATGGCAGGGTTTATGTATCCACCATTGCTGAGAAACCATAGCTCAAAATTATCGGACGCAGTGGCGGTAAGCTGAGAAAACGTGTTGGCAGACTCTGATAGATCAAGAAGCCAATCTGCTAAATTTTGGAGCATGTTAGGGGATAGGGTTGCACAAGGAGACAAGGCTAAGGAGCAATAAGACCGCTAGTGCCCAAAGTACAAAAAAGAACCCCTTCTATGAAACAAATGCCAGTACAGTCACAGCGGAGAATACAGTACACCTATAACAACACGACAAATAAAATTTTCAAGATGATGCAATTGAGAAGGACTTGAAGGCCAAGAAGCTTGCAAAGCTGGGACTCTAGTCATATAGGGCTGAGCGTTGACTAAAACTGGGTCCATCCACCTACCACTCGGAAAGTACTTCGTTCGTTCACCAGATCGTAATGTAGAAATTCCCGTGTTGACGGATGATTGATTTTCAGCAAGCTGCTACAACATGGCCATCCTGACTCCCATCGCGGTTGGTTTTTACGCCTACCTTATCTACAGATATTTAGTATATCCCAGCTTTCTTTCCCCTCTATCAAAGATTCCCAACGCGCATTTCTCTACTTCCTTCTCTCCCCTCTGGATCTTATGGAAGAGATATAAAGAAGAAGAAAATACTACGATCCATGCTGCACATAGCAAGCATGGAACTATTGTCAGGCTAGGCCCCAATGAAGTCAGCATAGCCTGTGTAGACGAAGGGATTAGGACTGTTTACAGTGGAGGTTTTGAGAAATGGAGCTGGTATCCCAATCAATTCAGCAATTATGGGTATTATATTCACAGAAAGACTCCAAGCTCCTCTACTGACCGGTCAAGCGTACCAAATATGTTCTCAATGGTCAACAGCAAACCACACTCAATCCGCAAACGCATGATCTCCAACGTCTATTCAAAGTCCTACCTTCAATCATCCCCTGAACTCCACCAAATCTCCAAAACTATGATATTCTCACGCCTTCTTCCCCTCTTAGAAGAAGCTTCCACCAAGCGCCAGCCGCTAGACGTCCTCGAACTAAACTTCTCCAGCACAATGGACTTCATCATAGCCTTCATCTTTGGTCTCCAAAACGGCACCAACTTCCTTCAAGACATCCCATCTCGCAAACACTGGCTATCCATCTATCAAAGCCGGCGACCCTACCGCTTCTGGGCCGGTGAACTTCCCGGCGTAGTCTCCTTCCTCAAAAGACTCGGCATCCACATCGTCCCCACTTGGGTAGCCAACGCATCCCGCGAACTCGAAGCTTGGACCCTAGAAAAATGCACCGCAACTGCATCCTCCCTTCCCCCCTCATCCAAAGAACCCTCCTCCCCCATCCCTCCCTCCCCCACCGCCACAGACCCAATAGTCTACACCCAACTCCACCACCCCCTCGCCCTCTCCACCCCTCCCCCCCCCTCGCCCTCTCTCCTCCCCTTCCTCATCGCAACCGAACTCCACGACCACCTCGCCGCCGGCCACGAAACCTCCGGCATAACCCTAACCTACCTAATGCACGAACTCTCCCTCCACCCCTCCCTCCAATCCGCCTTACGAACAGAACTCCGCTCCCTCTTCCCCCCACTAACGTACCCCCCCAATACCCCCAACCACATGGATGACCTCCCGAGTCCCAGAGCCATAGACACCCTCCCCCTCCTCCACGCCTGCCTCACCGAAACACTCCGCCTGCACGCCGCGATCCCCGGCCCCCAACCACGCATCACACCCTCAACACCAACATCACTAGCAGGTTCGCCCCCACTACCAGGTGGTGTGAGAGTAAGCGCGCAGGCATACACACTACACAGGAACGCAGCCGTGTTCCCAGAGCCCGAGGTATGGAAGCCGGAACGGTGGTTGGATGCCGGAGAGGAGAAAGAGAGGGAAATGGGACGGTGGTTTTGGACATTTGGAAGTGGAGGGAGGATGTGCATTGGGAGGCATTTCGCTGTGCAGGGTATGTTCGTTGCACGACCGTTCTCATGTTCTCTCCCCTTCTTCTTCTTCATCTTCTTTATTTAATCTGTGGGGAGAGTGTAGCCGCTAACTCGCTTGCGGTGGGTTCGTATAGAAATGAAATTAATAATAGCGGCCATCTATACGAATTTCTCGACGCGGATTATTGATGATGAGGGTATTGAGCAGGTAGATGCGTATACGGCGGGGCCGAGGGGGAATAAACTTGTTTTGGGGTTTGAGCGTGTGGAATG
This sequence comes from Cladonia rubrotincta, assembly GCA_963971245.1. Classification (NCBI taxonomy): domain Eukaryota; kingdom Fungi; phylum Ascomycota; class Lecanoromycetes; order Lecanorales; family Cladoniaceae; genus Cladonia; species Cladonia rubrotincta. Next base: position 188,280 of record OZ020212.1, read on the forward strand.
AAATGACTTGATGATGATGAGATGATGAGATGGATATGCACGATATAATGAGGAACATGAATCGAGATGACTAGATTGATATTATGCTACGAATATGGACTGGGTATCATATAATGCGATCTAAAATAATGAACCACCACCCACCATAGACCAAGCAACGCCAGTGCTATGCCAACACCCCCAGCGCAGCCACCTCAATTCCATCCACTCCCATTCCACAAACCTCACTTCTTCCCCTTCCCCCCCTTCTTCTTCCCCCCCTTCCCACTCCCCTCCCCCCCCTCCGGTGGTAAACTAACCCTCCCCTCCCTAACCTCCTCCTCCCCCACCCCACCCAACCCCTTCAACTTCTCCCCCCCACTAATAAAAAACCCCAAATCCCGATTCTGCTCCTCCAACTCCTTCCTCTCTCCCTCCAACCTCCCCAACTGCGCCGTAACATGCTCAATCCTCCCCATCAAACTCTCATTCATAGCCTTCTCTTCCCGCCACTCCTTCTCCAATTTCCTTGCCATACCCTCGAATTTCTCCGCCTTCCTGACCGCGCGATCTCGATCTTTTTCCAGAGCGGGGATAGTTTCTTTCGTGAGGGAATCGTGAGCGGCTTGAAGGGTAGCGAGGTGTGCAGCGGTTTTGGTGGAGGCTTCGGTGGCTTTCTCGGCAGAGAGGGCGGCTTGGGAAGCTTTATCGGCGGCGCGTTCGAGGATTTCTTCAAAGTACATGCGTTGGCTGTCGAGTTGGCTTGTTAGGAGGTGGGAGTATTCCAAGCCGATATTGTCGAGCTTCTCTCGAGGGACATAGTCGTCGAAATCGTCATCGTTGAGGGTAGGTGGTTGGGTGGAGGTAGGTGTGAGTTCGACGAATTTGCCGTCTGTTTTATTTTGGATTATGCGGTGTACGTAGCCGTCTCTTTCGTAGTCCCAGACTCTTTGGGTTGTCATGTCCATTGCAAAGGAGTGGCGACTTTGGGTGAAATGGCTGTAGGCGTGGGCTTCATCGTAACGGCCACAGCCAACGTTTCCGCAGATAAGGCAGATCCAGAGATTGGCATCTGAGTGGCAGACACTGCACTCATTCAACCCCGCCTCTTCTCCGTTGCTAGGATAGTTGGAGGTTCGTTTGCCTAGACCCATATCGTCTTGGGTATAACGGCATACAGGACAACCTGAACCTCGCCATTTCTGGAGACAGGAGCAGTGGAAGACGTGTTGGCAGAGAATTGTGAGGAGGCCTGTTGATTCATCCATGCGTTCTAGGCAGACGGGGCATGTGGGTAGTTCGATCAACGCAGGAGTAGGTGGAGCATGTGGTTTGGAGGAGCGCGAACTTGATGAGATAGGTGCAGCTTGTGGAATCGAAGGCGTGGAGGATACTGGCTGTGACTTGTTGACGGAGGGCGTGAACGGGTCGTTTGTCATGTCCGGGAAAGAGGCTTCCTGACCTGGAAGCTGGTGTATCCGGAACTCAATGGACTTGACGAAGACGACGTGGCAATTCTCAGGCTGTCAGATGAAATTTTAGCCCTGTCTGACAGGTATGATAAGGCAGCAATACCTACCTCCATACCGTCAAAAGCCTTCCCATTCCACTCCTTTCTCCACTCTCTCGCCTTCTTTCCACTCCTAAACCTCATAAGGACCATGTACCTATTGCCCCTCTCCGTCCTGATCATCCTGAAATGACTGACATCATCTCTTGTCTTCTCTCCCACAAATCCTAGGAAATCTGATGGCGTGAGGTATGAGGGCACGGCTAATATGCAAAGCGTAGTACAATCCTCATCTCGAAACGGTATTTCATCATCTTTTCCCTTTTTCAAAGCATGCTTTGAACCTTTCGGGCTCTTGACAGGCTCATCGTACAGCCCAGGCGTCTCTTCCGCATCCCGATACAGGCGTATTACACCCCATCCGACCTCTTCCTGCTTCGGATCGAGTGGCTCGTATCTGCCTTTCGTAGCCAATCCGCCGGATCCAGCACTGATACCATTTGTAATATGACCAGTATCTTCTTCTCCAACTTTGTTCATGGCTGCTGCTTGAGCCATACTATAATTCTGCACCAATATTTTGTCGTAACGCCAGTCATGAGTGAGCCGTGATGAGGCTACTGCTATGGAGGTTTCGCTTCCGCTGCTGCCTGGCAGACTGAAGGCTCTATTTGAAGACTCAGTCTTGGAAACGGCCGAGGTAGTAGCTATGGATTTGTTCTTGTGCTGGTCGTCATGCGGGAAGGTTAGTGGTGGCTGATTGCCAGCTGAGGCTGCGTCAAGGTCGAAGGCGATGTGGAAGAAGAAAGACGGCATTTCTTTGCATCAAGAGTACCATGTTTCTAGAGTGACTTTTGGGTTGTTTGATGAGGAACGTTTCGATTCCTGTCTTATGTCAAAGTATGATGTAAAGTGGAAGCAAGCGTCTTCTGATCTGGGTTCTCCGGGCAATCTTTTGCGAGGGCGCAAAACATTCGGTGGCAAATCACAATCTACTTCTGTTGGCAAATTACGTTTCACTTATCACAGCAATCAAGATCAAAAGTCAGTAGTCAAGAAAAGTATTTGATACTGATCTTAACTACACAAGGCTATATAAAAGCAACGCTCATGGACATGACCAATGCCCGTATAACCCGGAGAAACCCCCGCTAAGAAGCGTGATGATGATTAATAGAAAGAATCAAAGCCACTACCGCCTACTGGCCCCCACGAAGTCTGAGCACCAAGTGCAGCGTGCTCTCCTTCTGAATGTTATAGTCAGACAGTGTTCGCCCATCCTCCAGCTGCTTACCAGCAAAGATCAAACGCTGCTGGTCGGGCGGAATACCCTCCTTATCTTGGATCTTCGCCTTGACATTATCGATCGTGTCCGAGGACTCAACTTCTAATGTTATAGTTTTGCCGGTCAAAGTCTTAACGAAGATTTGCATGCCACCACGTAGACGGAGAACAAGATGTAATGTTGACTCCTTCTGGATGTTGTAGTCTGACAGGGTACGGCCATCCTCAAGCTGCTTGCCAGCAAAGATCAGTCGTTGTTGGTCTGGGGGGATACCCTCTTTGTCTTGAATTTTGGCCTTGACATTGTCGATGGTATCTGATGATTCGACTTCTAATGTGATTGTCTTCCCTGTGAGAGTTTTGACGAATATCTGCATACCACCACGGAGACGGAGGACCAAGTGAAGGGTAGATTCCTTCTGAATGTTGTAGTCTGACAAAGTGCGGCCATCTTCGAGCTGCTTGCCAGCGAAAATGAGACGCTGCTGGTCAGGTGGGATCCCTTCTTTATCCTGGATCTTAGCCTTCACATTGTCGATGGTGTCCGACGACTCCACCTCAAGGGTGATAGTCTTGCCAGTAAGGGTCTTGACGACTGCAGAAATCGTTAGTCATGAATAAAGTGAGAGGAAACCTGGTAGAACCTACAGATTTGCATACCGCCACGAAGACGGAGGACTAAGTGAAGGGTCGATTCTTTTTGGATGTTGTAATCAGACAGAGTACGCCCGTCTTCTAACTGCTTCCCAGCGAAGATAAGTCGCTGCTGATCTGGAGGAATGCCCTCCTTATCTTGGATCTTGGCCTTGACGTTATCGATGGTATCAGAAGACTCAACCTCAAGTGTGATGGTCTTTCCAGTAACTATGCATGAGGTGTTAGCAGAGATCGTGAGGTGATGAGGCAAAAGGCAGAAGCGGGGTCGACTTACGGGTCTTGACAAAGATTTGCATGACGATAGATTTCTGATTATGTAGCTTGTGAGTGAGTGAGTGAGTGAGTGTGATGTATCTGTGAACGTATTTGCTCAGGAGTCGGTGAAGGCTTTGTGGTGGGAAGTAGTTGTTGAGAACAGGAAGGTAGGTTGCGGAAGGAGCGGTTTTGTATCAGGCCGATGACCGGGCGGAGGATGACACAGCCTTGGAACTAGCACTAGTGGGAGAAAATGATAACGCGATGGCTGGAAGTGGCAAGAATGGCCTGGAATGTTCCGGCAAAACCTTCCTCATTAAGCAGGCAGCACTTTTCTGGTCATGTTACACAATTGATACTTCATGCAATATTGATTGCACGTAAATCAAGGCTTGCAGTCTACTGTAGGAATTGCAAAGTACTGGAAAGATAGGTCGTTTAACTTGTGAATTTTAGATAAGTTGAAGATCAGAAAATCTATAGCTGTTTCTATCTTATTTTACATCCAACCCTGCAGTTGATCGCTCATATATTGAGGCAAGAACGATTTGCGATGTTGGTTAACGAAACAGGTCAAATGATAGAAATCCTAAACTCCGGACCTTCCATTTCGGATATTTACGATTTTAAATCGTTCAAAGCAGATGTAGATGCATCTCATATGGAACCGCTATGCTGTCATAACGTCACATCATGTCGTGAAGGAAAGCAAAGACGCATAACGAGCGAGTGTCGTCCACTAAACATCAGTAATCAAAGTCGTCAAGTAAGCCCCCGGCTTGCCGTGAGGGGAGCCCGGGCGTTCATGCCGTAAATCGTGGACGTCGTGAAGTGTTAGCATGCAGAAGCTCTAATGACGAGCTTGGACGTGAATTTGTTGGCCAATGAATCAAAATCGTCTCGATCAAAGGACGCATTAGATCGTGATCGTAGGTATTTGTCTGTCAGGCTCATTAGCTTCGGAGAGCAGTAGAGCTATAACGCCATCTCACCATGTTCTGTTACATGACTTTGAATCTCTTCCATGGCGTCACACACTGCAGGATTATCACCAAATCTTTGATGATGCCTGGGGGTGGACCATTCCTGGAACGAAGGAAGCTTCTGGGAAATAGCAGAGAAAAGACCAACGATGACCCCAACCGGTGTGGCTTCCATTTCGTTGCAGAATTTATAGACCACTTCCTTATCCTGATCCACGTAAGCGTGATCAACGATGCAGGCAGCGAATGACTTACTGGAACGCGGTAATGGCAATCAAATTGCATCTCCTCCCAAACAGCGAGCAAAATCGAAGCCACCATGAATATGGTTGGCCAATTCATAAGCTTGTCCTTCCCGTAAACTCTAGAGTACAACACTGAAAGCTCTTCGAGAACCTCTTTTTGCAGTTCTCGCCACAGCTCGGCCATAGCACACTTGATTTGGAAATTAATCATGACAGGTGCAACAGTTCTACCACAAAACCTAGACGTTGGATCATTGATCTGGCCCAGAAAGCCCTCTTCATTGGGTATACCCTCCACCATAGTAACGTGTTGCGTTAGGTTGTAAGCAAGAAGCAACTTCATTGATTTCCTTATAACAGGTGTCCGTTGCCGTTGCCAGAATTTATAGGCTGTCTTGAGCATCTGGGTCAAGAAAGGCGTGCCCTCGAAATACTCGTCGACAAATTCTTCGAAGCCGCCGTCGATGTGACGATCCAGGTATTCGTCCAGCATCTTTCGGTCAATGCCAGCAGCTGCTGATGCGAGCTTCGCGGTATTAACTGAGTGCTCTGTAGGCGTCTCTTGAATTGTTTCTACCCAATCCAGGCCAAAGCATCTTTCATCATGAACGTAAATCTGGCGAGCACGCACTGGCAACATGTGACCGTACCCATGAGTGATGAACAGCGTTCGCTCTATGGGGGAGTATCCTTTTATATTGTTCACAGACAGTCCAAGGCTGACGTGGCGCTCGTAGTCGGCCTTCCAATCCTTCATGAAGTATGCAATCTCCTTGATATCAATACGGGTACATGGAACTTGCCAGAGGCGGGCATGAGACGGCTGACAACCTTCACATGGGTCTCCTTTGTCACACTAACAGAATTATGTAAGTATGAAGAATGCTTTTATTTAGGAACGGAACTTACCGTCTTTTTTAAAAATTTGCAACGAATGCAAGCACCCAACTTTCTAATTTCGCCAGCCTGCTTCCTCTGCTCGGGCTTCAAAGGGCCTTTCCTCCTTCCCACTCGCTTCTCCGTCTCGGCCTTCAGTGGGGGCGGCCGTCTCATTGTCGGCTTGGTGGAGCGACAGTTGGGATTCTTCCTTGACTGCCGTCTCCCCGGAGGCGAAATCCTCCCAGTTGAAGTGGGCGAGCTCTGCGGGGACGATGAGGTTTTTATTCTAATAGGCTTGTGCATGGGTGGCGTCAATGACGGAAAGGTAGGTCGCGGCTGGTTTTCCTGCTTGATGAGTGGTGAAACCGAGCCTTGACTGGTGAAATCACGGGGAAAGTCCCTTAAATCCATGTCTCCCAAGCTGTCACTACCGGGAGAACCGATGGCATGTTGAGGGACATCGACCCAGCTGCTCCAAGAATGACGGGAATGTCGCTCGATATCAGAGTTGGAGGAATCGGAAAACGTGCGTCCATGTAGTGTCTCTTCCGGATTGAAGATTGCATTAAACTGTGGGTCTTGATAAGATCCGGTTCCCGAACTATCAAAAGTTTGAGGAGGCACTTCGAACCAGCCATTATCACTACTTGAGAGCGAGCGAACCTCTAGAGACGTGTCTGTGGGCGAATTTGGAAAGTTTTGCTGAGCCAGAGTCATGTCAGGAAGCCCATTTGAAAGCTGGCTGGACATCATGACTTCGGTAGAGAAGTCTTGAAAGTTGAACGCCATGCCTGGATCAAATTGGCCTGCCATGGTGCCGTATGAGCCGTCCATGGCCAGAGTCGGATCATATTGAGCTTGCGAAGAGACATAGTCGGTTGGTGATGTCTGATACTGCATCGCATATCCTTCATTCAGGTAATTTTGGGTGTAAGTAGTATCGGAAGGATATGTTCCATCGAACTGATAGCCAAACTGGGGTTGTTGGAGCTGCCAGTCTGGTATATAACTGTTGGCCTGAGGCTGTTGTTGAGAGAGCTGGCCTAGCGGCTGCTGGTATGGTTGAGTTTGGAGTGGAGTCGTTGACCGCTTGATAGGGTTGGCGTTGGCGCTTCGGCGCGACGCATCGCCATTTAAGGGGATAGGATATGTGACACGGCCATGAGGATATTGTAGGCTTCGCGGATCGTAGTCGAAGCCAGCGAAGCCATCAGTAGGTAGGTTGGCATCCATGGCCAGCTGACCAGAGAGGAAGCAGAGAGAGTGTAATCACTAGGATAGTGGTGAGGAATTGGAAGCAGAAGACATAATCGAGGCCATTGGAGGGGCGATGTCAGCCCTTGCCAAAGACTGGCTTAGTGTGGAGTCATTATAGGGAGGATGGCCAGGAAGATTCTAGTCGAAGTAGTTTAAGTTAAGGGGAGAGTGGAGAAGGGCGAGGGAGAATACGGCGAGGGCATGGCGAGGGGTCGAAGGAACGGTGGGTGGTTGGTAGTGCAGAGATTCCTTGAAATCTCTCAGTGGAGGAAGAAGCGGTGAAGGTGGATGCATTCAGAAGCACCTAAGCAGATTATCGCCAGAACTGATAGGGCGCTTGGGGGGTGGGCAGGAGGTGGGGAATAAGCGCTAGTGATGCCCAGAAGACCAGAAGATGCTAGTACACGGCTTACACAGGGATGGGCCCCCCAATGACCTGCTAAAACATCTGGTGCGCCTCCATAACACCAAACAACACCAATCAACCACTGTTGTTGTCGCGGTAACTTGTACCAAATATTGCCTAATTCCTCGTGATCGACGACGGCGCCCGATGAGTCCCTGATGGTGGCGTGCGCCCGTACCGATACCATCTTCTTCTGATTGTCCCACTAAGGAAGTCTTTGCCTACCCATGCCTTCTTTATCACGTCCTGTGCGAACTTTATCTGCAAAAGAAGATGCAGAAAGGGTTGCGACAAGACCGCCTGCAAGAAGTCATTGGCGAATCTGGTACAGTCATGGGGTTAGGCATGCCCGGAAGCGTTGACAACGTTGAATTCCGTCCGTCGCGGGAAGGATTGACTCGCAACCATGAGGGAACACCACGTTTCTGCTATCTCACGTTGTACTGTATACTGTACTGCGAAGCACACGGGGGAGCTTCCTGACTCCTTGCTTACGAAACCACGCAGTTCTTAGGCGAAGCAAGGAGGAATTCCCTTATCCGTTCGATAGTTAAACGATCCTGTCACAGTCTAGCTGGATGACGCTGCATCCGCCCTGCGGATAACGGCCTTCATGACGGTGTAACGGTGATGGCAAAGCACCAGCCATTATTGCGGCGATTACCCGGAGGGCCGGAGGGATGCAATCTTCTAACCTTGAACTGTGGGGATCCCGAAGTGTACGACATGCGGCTCCACAAGTGTCCACAGCGGTGAACTGCATCAAGTAACGATGCCTCGACGACCGAAGTCCACGCCTTGATGCGACCTGCGCAAGCTGAATGAGCGCGTATGGGCTTCAGAACAACAGCCTGAAACCGTTACTAGGTCAGGCAGCAATTGAATGGAATGAAAAAGCGGTTTGAGTAAAGTAGAGGTCAATCAACATTAGAGAAATAGGCCAAAGCATAGGAGCGGTATGGTCATTGATGAAAGGCCTTGGTATACAAATCGGGCTGTACTCCGTCATTATCTATCTCGGAGGCTGCATGCAGTCACATCCAAAAGTTGAGATTTGAGCATTCGAGGGCGTTGGAGCTTTTGTCTGCACTTTCAACAGAGCCTTCAACTGAAGAAGCCAAGCTGTAAGATTCTAGGACTATAAGCTGCATGAAGCGATGAGCTAGAGGCGAGCAAGATTTAGGTTGCCGCACCACTGATTTGTCCAGTTCCCCGAAAGAGGCTGTCGAGTGATGTTTGTCCGAAATTGGTCCACCACCGCTGCGGGGGCAGCTTTTTGGGCAAAGTGCTGGGGATCTATCGAGTGGTCCGGGGGGCTTCGTATTCAGTCTCTCCTCTATCCAGAATTGTGGTGCCTCTCTGAACATGTGCTTCCCAAACCCCAATTGTGTAGGGCTGACGGCGGACAATATGGTTGGGCAAAAGATCACCGGACCCCGTCCCGCCATTCGACAACTTTACGGAGAATGACAAGATAAGTCTTGATGCCATGCCACAGAGCTTGCCCATACCGCATCGGTTTTTAGGCCACTTAGGGGTGTCTCTAGGGGCTGACCCCCATTATCACCGGCCGAGCTCTAAGGGCTCAAGGTTAGCGGATAGGGCTAAAAACATAGCGCTATGTGGCATTCTATACTAGCGTAGGTCAAGACTTATCTTGTCACTCTCTATACACATGATCAAGTCGAATGATATCTATGTCCGTATTTGATACCAATTCAATGTTCTCCTATTGGCTTGAATGAAGTATCCACGTGGAGCCGTTATCGTAACCTATTTGGGGAACAAGAGCAAGCCATGTCTCGCGTCCAATGACATTTACCATGAAAATCAAGCCGAAACGAATTAAAGTCGCACATAAGTCTAAGAATAGACCACCTTTACATCAGTTGCACCGAAGAGACAGAAATGGCAAGTTGACAAGCAAGGCTAGATATAACATGGCTTCCGGTTTCAACGCGGAAGCTGCTGGTCAGGATGAACAGGATAGATCAATATCACGTGATGGAACTGATCCATTGAGCCTCGAAGCGAGATTTGACGAACAAGGCCGACCACAGGTACCAGAACTCTACACGAGTTCTCCACCTATCAGAGACCCTCTGACTACAAACACTTCCATCTCACAAGACAACGTGGTCAAACAATGCCTGCCTCGCCTAATCACATGTAGCAGAAGTCTTGCCGGCGTTAATTCTTATGGTATTCCCAGCCTTGAGCGCGAAGACCATATAAAGTTCTTGCAGGAAGCCATCGAATACCCGAGATACATTGCGTTTGATCCTGTTCGACCGTGGGTCATTTACTGGTCTTTGACAGCACTCAATTTATTGGGTGAAAACGTGAAACTGTACCAGCAGAGGTATGCTTTTCTGCAACCGACACATTACCAACTATGTCTAGCTCATTGATCGGTTAGGTTGGTGGAGACGTTGTCACCCTGTCAAAATTTAGGTGGAGGTTTCGGGGGAGGCCATGGCCAACTATCTCATGTTGCTACAACTTATGCCGTTGTCTTGAGCCTGGCTACGGCGGGTGGAGGCGAGAATATGGATATGCTTGACCGCCGAGCTCTGTAAGAAGTTTTCTAGCTCAATTGCCTGCGAGCGACTAACGTGTCCTCTGTACACAGATGGCGGTGGCTTGGCGAACTAAAACAAAACGACGGCGGATTTAGAGTGTGCGTTGGTGGAGAGGAAGATGTACGGTATGGCCTGATGAGGATCTAACAGGGCGCTTACAATTTAGCTGACACTTGTAGTGGGGCGTACTGTTCGATGGTGATACTTTCTCTGCTTGCACTACCCCTTGAACTGCCTCCAAATGCGCCTGCAAGAGCACGTGGTTTTACATCATTCTTGGATGGTCTACCAGAATATCTATCTCGGTGTACAATTCTCCAATCAACAAATGTCAATATAGCTCATCCTCTTTCCAGGTCAAACCTACGAGGGCGGTGTATCTGCTGTACCACAGAGTGAAGCTCATGGCGCATATGCATTCTGTGTACTTGCGTGTCTTTGCATTCTTGGACCTCCAAATGAAATGATACCAAAGTAGGTCGCTTCTGGCCCAAGATACTACTAGCCGCTAATGCATGATATACCAGGTATCTAGATTTGCCACTATTGCTGTCTTGGCTTTCTTCACGCCAGTCCGCACCCGAAGGTGGATTTAATGGTCGTACAAACAAGCTCGTGGACGGTTGTTATAGCCACTGGGTTGGAGGCTGCTGGCCTCTAATCCAAGCAGCCCTGAACGAGCCGCAGGGAACCCCCAATGCGGTGAAGTCGACAGTTGGAAGCCTCTATAGTAAAGAAGGACTAACACGTTTCGTCCTATCGTGCTGCCAGGCGGATGGGGGTGGCATGAGAGACAAGCCCAGCACGTGAGTAATGTACGCCAGTGATAGATCGCGCACCGCTAAAGCAAAGCCTGCAGCTTTCCCGATGCATATCACACTTGCTATACGCTGGCAGGGCTTAGTTCTACACAGCACGACAGCGGTTACACTGGGATGCGCCATGGGGAAGCGGGATATCCACTAGACTCAGCGTTTGCGTGGGAGTCTTTGAAGGAACACTCGCACGGGCCGAAGAATGAAGCCTTAGAACTCATCGATGCAGAAGATACACTAACCTCGTTGCACCCTATTTATGTGATCCCATGGGGGGTGGTGGAGCGATGCCGCGAGTTATTCAGCAAGAAGACTGGCTTCTGAGAGGAGAGATGCGTGCTTGTAGAGTTATCTTTGTAGAATGCATGTAACGAACACCTGGACTTGATGTATTGAACCACGAGGTAGTTTGCATACATGCGTGTCTCGGGTGAATCTTGCAGGAAACGTTGAACGTCAAGATGTCAGCCTGTCGATATGTCACTGTGCACAGAATGCTCATCATCTGCCCCATCGGGATTAGCCGTTGGCTGTGGAGATTGACTTTCTCACCCTTGCCGGACTTTAACCTCACGTCCACTGCTGCGTTCCATCATGGGCCTTGCAACTCTTCGAGTCTCTGGAGCACCTCAGGTTACACGATTCTCTGAGTCTCGGGTAATGCTCTGTGCGAAGACCAGAGCATCTGAAGGACAAGAAGCCTCGAGACCAGCCCGCTGGCAGGAGCAACGGCTCCACGCACGCGCATCTTAGCTGCATGAAGTTCGACAAACGGGTACGCCGTCAGCTCCCACTAATTCGGTTTTTGAAGGGGCCGTTCTGCTCTGGACCGGGAAAATGATAAAACGTCTTGCCTGAGGTATGACGATAGTAGAGAAAGAGAGAGAGACAATGGCATCATAAGCGGGACCAGAATGTTCTATGGGGCGAAGCGGCAATACACCTTCTCTAATTGGGATGGAACGTACTTCAAGCATTCCTTTTTCTCGATGTACCTGCTCTGGCTCTGACGAGACTCGATCTTCAGGAGATAAAGAAGCATACAGTCTACGAATTACACTTCGAGTTCGTCCGAGTCGAGTAGCCGTTCCTGGATTCCAACGCATGCGGACCCTGCAACGTCAAGCGCATTGCCAACTCATCAAGCATGCACACACCGTCGAAAAGGAATTTTACGCCCGACTTCTCTTGCCTGCCAATCCCAAGTGCAGTGACAGTGTGATATCGTCAGCAGTGGCGTTGGGGGCCCTTTCTACGACCGAGTCACAATAGCTTGAGAGCAAGAATATTTGCAGTTGGAATACCCCCATCATCCGATGCCTTGATGCTAATTAAGCGCAACGAGCGCCGCCGAGAGTTAAGCCTTAGGATTAGCCACCAATGGAGAAAACATCTAACCTTTCTCCCACGATATCAGTGCCTGTGTTGGTCCCGGACGTTATGCATCACCCTTGATCTGGCTGTCCGCTCCCGCTCTCTGGGTAATTGGTAGTGGATCTTCACCGTGACAGCGCAAAATTGCCTTGGCTCGGATCTCCTTCGTATTAGGCAAAAAGGGGTCAAGTCGCCGCATTACTGCCGGAGTTTCTTTTCTCAAAGTACCTGGGTACCGAGTCTTGCGGGGTCTGGTACCTATCTCTCCGAGGATGTTTCCCAAAAATTGGGTCATCACCCGACCAGGCGACTGTTCGCCACTTGACGCGCAGCCCTAGCGTGGCGACGGCGAGGAGGATTCGGCGGCATCTGCACGTCAATCAATGTAACTCAATGGCTGGACCGATCCGTTGTAAGCACTTAATAGGTCAATCGCTCTTCAAGTCGGTACTTAATAATATCTACTGGTAGAATGTTCGCCAGCACATCGTCGCTTGAGTTAGTCACTGAGCCGCAGACATGGACCACGGTACAGGCAAAAACCTCCTGCCAATGTCTGCCAGCCATCTTTGTCTCCACTTCTTTTGTTGTCCGTTATATGGTCAGATCTGGCATTGATATAAACCTTCCACTGGGCTGCATTCCCAAGATCCAGGTTCCTTCCACACAACGCAAATTCTCCGACTTGCATCTTTCCATACTAGCCCGTCCATGTACCAATCTGCAAGAAGGCAATTACAGCATACCATAATAGCCTGAACGGGACTTGAAACGGCGTCTATATCTTCGATCCTTACGCGGTCCACCCTTAGGCATCAACCCCTCCAACGGCCACCAGCAGCGTTGACTAGAAGAGGCGTTTCTGCTAGTGTCCTGAAGCTTTAGTATCTGGTACATCGTTTGGTCTTTGGCTCACAGGACTGCTGTCAATATGTACTATCAGGAATATTTGTCCAGTTAGTCCTCCTTTTGGTTACTCACCGAATAATGTCCATTTTGTCATTTTCGGTGTTATGAAGAGCTATCAGACCATATACGGCTCAATGCTTTGTTAAACTCTTACCTCTACGAGACATTGTTTAGTCCTGGATCGTTATCCCTTTTGGAAGATTAAGAACAGAATCTATCTCTTTCGTACTAGGCAACGAGACAATTACAAGAATGGGTCTACATATGTCTGCCACATTTTGAATCCATTACGACTTGGTCCAAAGATTGGTTTTCTTATGGCTAGCTGACTATAAGTGAGCCAATACTGACTTACCCGCATTAGATTTATGCCATCGACGTCAGTGGCCCAAGCCTCTGTACGCAGCCTTTCGCACCAGAACCGGCTTTGTTTGTGTAGCGCGTGTCAACAACCGAGAATACCAGACAGATACGGCATTTGAAAGCGAACGGCTGGCTGTGGAGAATGCTGCTATGCGTGCTTACTTGATCTGCCAAAACTTCTCTAAGAGTGACGGCATGTACCCATCCCGCCATAAGGGGCGAGGTAGTGGCGATGTAATCCAGGGACGGCCAATCGCTATTGGGACGGAGAGGGGAAGCATTTATACGGATGACTCTAGGAGCAGCGGGAGCCGCAGTGGTGGCAGTAGCCCAACGGCACTAGAGAGCAGAAGATCTTCAGGGGATAGCCACAGATACAGCAGTGGGAGCAGGACTTCGAGACGAAGCGGCGGACGGTATTAAACTTCACCAAGGGCCCGGATATCTGAACCGAGGTTCGAAATGTTTGCCGCTCACTTTTGATGATGATACGAGAGCACCTTACAAAATCATGACGCCCGAGCGAGACGACTTACGACTGGTATGACCTTAGAAACAATCATTGGAGGCAGAGAAAATGTTTAGCAAAAAAACCTCATCCGCGTGAGCGTTTGCATCTGCTTTTTGTTCATGGGAGGAAAATCATCACTATTTCCAGCATCGTACTATCTACTTTGCATCTAGCATGATGTCTTTGTGCGGACTTCAACCTGAGCGTTCTTTTCGTGGTTTTAGCATAGCGGTGCCTCGCGGTGGTAGAAGCATCAGAGACTAGCCGTTCAGCGCACTTAATGACCTTAATGAAAGCCATCAGCATTTCTCTACCTATTAAGAAACACTCGATAACACCTAGGTCATATTTAAACTGTAAGGCTGTGAGGTATTCTCCAGCCCTGTCAGCTTCGAGTTGAAAGGGGTCAGCCCTAAGCCAAAGTATGACATCGCTCGGCTTGGCGCTAGGCCAAGTTTCTAAGAGAAAAACATATCGCGTCAAGTCTGGCGTTTTCTGGCCCACAGCATTTGCCAATCCCTCACTCTAGTTCTGCGAATCCCCTGGATATGTCTTATCCTTCAGAATCAGAAGATTGCGGTGTCCCCAACAGCGCAAGGCCACAATGCAGCGCTCCTCTTCTAGGGTACTCCTCTCCGCTCGCCCACCGTTAACGCCAAAGTGGCAGCCCGTTTGCAGGCCAAATCGTTCCTTAGCTACCAATACCCCGACCCGGCTGAATGGCTCAGCCCCGAATTGCAGCAACCGCCGAGCCCTATGGAATCACGCTTCCACTCTGCGAGAATTGAGATGCTTTGGATTTACGAAGAGCCTGCACTCAAGCAGCGAGGTCAGGCAGGAAGCAGCTTTTGAGGGCGCTCTCGACCAGCAGGAGGAGAAGCAGGCTAGAACGCCATGGCACCGAGAAGGTTCGGACACGCCTCCGGTAGCTCGAGAGCGGTCTGCCGGAGCCACAACAAAGGGCATGTGCGACTTGAATTGCTGCCCCTTACATCGACTAATTTCTTACTAGGAAAGCTTCTAACTACCCCTTCGCGCCTACTCAAGCTGATCATACCTCTCACATCGCTTGACGAGAGCCCGGAGAAGAAAGACGTGGAGCCTCTCGCTCTGCTCGTCCATCCGCACCAACCTCTATCCTACCTTGAACGCCTCATACAATCCGAGCTCCCTACAATCAACAACAAATATGGAGAACAGAAAGTCCCGAACGTGTACTTCAGGGCCGAAGACTCTCAGCAAGATGAGATCAAACCAAGTGACAAAAAGAAGGACGACACACCTGAAGATCTACACGAAGATTACGAAGGCGATCTGGAGGAAACGAAGTTCGACGGTGTTCCGGAGAAGACAGGGAAACTAGGCAAAAAATCAACAAACAGATTCGGAAATCTAGGTGACGGAAGCGTAGAAAGCTACAGCGGGCTAGGTCGCGAAGGCCCATCCGCAGGAGAGGGCCAATCCAGAAAATTCGTGCGCTGGTCCTCGTCCACAGAAATCGGAGACTTCATCCGCGACGCAGCACGAGGCAAAGAATTCGCCGTCGAAATCGAAGGTGCACCGCACGAAATCCGCATCGGAGTCCCCTCTTTCAACGATCGAACCCACTACCTGCGCCTGCGACTCCGCAAAACAGCCAGCAAGATAATTGACCTGGCAGCCGTGAAGAAGGAATGTGATATGTTAGCCCACAAAGGCGCACAGCGGTGGGCCATGGGCGGTGCCGGCGCACTAGTAGGATACTGGTACTTAGTCTACCGCATCACCTTTGAGACTGACCTAGGTTGGGACGTCATGGAGCCCGTGACCGTAAGAAACCCCCCCCCCCCCTTTCCTTCCTTCCCTCCCTCACTTCTTCTCCACCCGCCCCTCCTAACAAAGCCCACTCTAGTACCTCGTCGGCCTCTCCACCCTCATCTGCGGCTATCTCTGGTTTCTTTACCACAACCGCGAAGTATCCTACCGCTCCGCCCTCAACCTCACCATCTCCCGGCGCCAAACAAAGCTCTACGCGGACAAAGGCTTCGATTTGCAGAAATGGGAAGCGCTGGTCGACGAAGCGAATGGGTATCGGAGGGAGATTAAGCAGATTGCGAATGAGTATGATGTTGACTGGGATGAGAGGGAGGATGAGAAGGATGAGAGGGTGGTGGAGGCGATGGCGAAGGTGAGGAGGGAGAAGAAGGAGAAGAAGGAGGAAAGGGAGGAGGAGGGGGAGGAGGAGTAGGGTGGGGATTTGCTGGGATTGGGTCTTGGTTAAGGGCTTGGGGGAAGGAGGGAGGAAACAAAGAAGATAGGGACGATGAGTGGCCATGTCGACGAGGGCGAAGTTTCGATGCGTAAAGCAAGTGGAAGATGGTATGAAAATTCGCAGCAGAAAGGAGATGGAAGTGCCGCACGTACGCACATATCCTTACAAGGAAGGGAGGGATAAGCAGAAGAAGAGAGGGAGAATAAATGATAATGAATGAGCGGGTGACGGGAGCGACCAATGGTACAGGAAGAGAAGAGGGAGAGTGGATACACAATAGGAAAGAAGGAGGCAGGAAGTGCAGTCAGTACGTATACACCCCAATACCCAGTCAGTGTACATAGCATTCACATACATACCCCATCATATAGCATAGCATAGCATAGCATAAGCATAGCGAACGGCGTCCTCAATCTTTTCAACCCCATTGAAAAAAACAATTCCACTTCAAAATTTTCCACCTAAATCTAACCCCCCCCCCCAAAAAAAACAAGAAGGAAATCCAGGCAGTCGAATCCATCCATCCCATCCTCCCCTGAAAAATCCCAAGATATCAAAAATTCAAAAATTCAAGGCCGTCAAATCCATCCTTCCATCCTTCCCACCTGCATCTGACACATCTAGAATCTGACATATGACATATGATCAAAATAAACAACCTGGGTCCGACCGACCCCTTTCTAAGTCATATCGCAACTCTTAAGATTAAAATTTAAAGCATCAAGATAAAAGGACGTAGGTAAAAATCAATCACTTGTGAGAGAGAGGGGAATTTAAGCATCAAGCATTGAGGTAACATGAATCGATCGATGTAGGTGAGCGATTATGTGAGAAGAGAGAAGAATTGGCAATGCTTAACGCTACAAGAAATGACTGATCGAAAAGTAGTAATGGGAAATACCAGGTCTCATCCATATAGCGGGCGAATTGCCTAAGTCAAAGGTCTCGGTCAACGAGTTCCCTTAGGTCCTTCTACCCTTCCACCTTCCAGACCCACCATTTCCAAAGACCGCTCAGGCAATCCCATCAAGAACCTTACCACCCACCGCTCAGTGCGCACCAGCAGCTCGACGGCTATCTCTTGCGGCGTCATAATAAGCATTGCCGGTCTTAGAAGTCGATCCAGCTACACATGCATACATACAAAACATCAGCACAAGGGTATCTATCCACACCAAACCACACACGCTTCAAAGGAATATACTAACCAGATGAATGGCCTGCAGTACTAGTGCCAGATCCTCTCCCGCCTTCCAGATTATCATCGTCATGAAAGTTCTTGCTCTGCGCTTTCTTATTCCTCCCATCGCGGTATCGGCATACATGGTACAAGATCCATCTGATCACCCAATTTGGCCCATTGTCGTTTCTGCCTTTGGCGTATAGCGGAAGGGTTCGCTCGCTCGCTTGTTCCTCGATGGTCCTAATGGCAGTGTTGAATGCGTCTTCGGTGAATTGGTTCGCGGTGTAGGGAGGTGCGGCTTTTTGATGTTCGCGGCGGAGGGCAGACCGATCACGTAGTTGATCGTTGTAGACGCGGATGGCTTCGTTCTGGAAAATGGGTCAGTAAGATAAGGAGTGGTCTGGACGGATTGAGAGGGTGAGGAGGTGCAAGGAAAGACAATGTGCGGTGTCGCTATCAGCTTGGTATGTTGCCCTGGAACACCAAGTGGCGACGGATAGTGATATGTTCACTTGGGCCTAGTCAAGAGAGACACCACCTTGGGGGAATAACGAGGGGTGCGTCTTGGGCACATAGCTTGCGTACGAGCTTGAGGTGCATACCTTCATCTGCCAATAGAGAGCTTGATGCTCGGGCTTGTCACCATCTAAACCAATCTTCATGAGAAACTCCCATTTGGAAGAGCTCATAATGACGTGAGACATGTTGGGTCTGTATTTATGTTATGGTGCTTGAGACCGAGCAGAGGACCTTCCCGGTTCTTGGAAGACGGAGAGGGAAGAGATTGCTTGACCTTCTTCCAAGTTGTAAGAGAATGCCCACTATATATAAAATCGAGGCCACTTTCGAGTTCGACCGCGGGTGGAGGTTAGGTGACGGGATTTCTTCACTTGATCAATGGAAAGAGGAACGCTACTGCAAGTGATGGCTCCCAAGCTTGGAAATCCTCCCATATCCGGTGAAGTGGTCGAGCAGCAGCCATCACATCAAGAGACCCATGCGTAGATCCATGAATGACGGAGCTTGTAAGCCACAAGGGTTGAAGAATGCACAGTGTGAAGGCCCCTCCAACATTAGAATGAGCCAACGGACAGCAACATAGCTATCTAGCTTGATTAAGAAAAGACTGAAGATTGTGGGTGTGGCCTTGTGACGGCTCTTTCTATTTCAAGAAAGTTATACCGAGAAAGCGTGTGCTTGACGACAAGACCATGGCGTTGGGAGAAGATAATTAGGAGGTGGTGGTAGGGCGGACGCACCCTTGTTTGAGATCAGGCTGCGCTCGATTTTCTTACACTGCTTCCCTTTGAGAGCCCGGAAGGCGCACTGCAGGTTGATTCGACTTCCGCTGGTGATCAGCCATGAGCCCGACTATTTGTCGGTCGAAAGAGCGAGCTAATGGCTCTGCTGGTGTCCATTCGTCAAGGGCTACGAGCGACTGCTCCAGCATGCAATCGTCCGTTTGCTTTGCAAGTTTGCCAAACATTTTCGGCAGCTGAGCAATTTGTACTCAAGCCTCGAACTCGATACCCACTTTCTGGTTGTCGGACATACTCGTTCGCACACATCAGTGGAATGCAGGGAGTCAAATGACAGCCAAATCCTGTTGGCTGTCAATGACGAGGACGTAGTTATCTTCCGAGCAACCCGCAGTTAGTTACCGCGATATCTCTCCCACACCGCCGTGCGCGCAGTTGCGCCCGTCCTGATGGGTTTCCCAAGCCTGTCTGAATGTAGGTACTCGACACTTGGCTTGTATTCGATAGGAGCGCTCTTACATCCGCTTTCCGACGAGTGACCAGACTCGTATTTCCACCTAGCTCATCTTATGACAAACTCGGTCTCCTGCATCAGAATATTTTCTCTACTGTCACAATCGTTGCTCTGGAAAATAGCGACCTCCTGACCGCCTGGGAAGTCACAATGTTGTATGTTAGTATGTGGGCTGCCATGATAGTATCCCACGGCGGTCAAAGTCTGTATGACGGGTTCCTGCAGCGATATGTAACTAGAGAACTGAATTTTGCTGGGCTTAGCTGAGAAGAATCGAGATGAGGCGGCAAGACCAGACTGGCAGTGCTTGTAGTCTGACGGCAGGACAAAGGACAGGGCTCGGGTCATCTCTCTCGGTTTGTCCCATACAGCATCGTGATTGTGGCGTAGAGGTGCAGCAGCTTCGGGACTGATGGGAGGGAGATCCATCAGCTGAATGTCGATCTGCGTGATATAGATGAGATTTCCACGATTAGAGAGCGAAGAAAATCTCAAAAAGATGCCAGGAACAGGTGAGATCTGCTGATGACAAGGTTCGGAAGCAGCTATGAACAAACATTACCGTCTGCGTGCTCGAACGCGACCACCGATACTGTTTTTCGATAGTGTCAGACAGTCTAAATTCTTTTTGAAAGTATCGTTCTACCATCGATGTCTATTCAAAAGTCATTGCTGAGCCTGAGACCAGCTGGCTAGACCAGTGTGTTTGTGAAATTGTTTGTGCTCTTGTTAGTCCAGTGTCTGCCATAAGCACTAGGTAATGCCAAATATGCCGCTATGCAATTCGAAACATCTCAAAAGATCAACATAAAAGCATACACTCTTCGAATAAGCTTGGGGAATAAAGCTTCCACACTTAAGCTTTCGACTGGAGTCAAAGCAAACGTTGTAAAGATATAGGCTTTGTTGCAGTCACGCCAAGCGTTGAGCTCGACTACACAACGCGGTCGAAAGGCCGCGACAGCTTGTCCTGGCTGAGACCACACGAATTGTGTGATATGCACGATGAGGTGGATTTATCTAGCTAATGTAGCCAATGATCTTAAGGTTTCATCAATCTGGGTGAGGCAGTATTGAAAGAAGAGATTGCATGCCGATGTTGCTTTTCGAGTACGTATGTCGATCGCTAATTATTGCAAGGGACGGATGAGTCTGCCAATTATTGCAAAGGACGGACGAGTCTGCCAATCATTAGCACGGTTCTCGCTTAGACAGCCTTAAAAAGGAGGAATGCTACACACAGGTCTTTAATCGATAGCGGCTTTCGAGTGATTGGATACATCTGTGGTTGTCGAAGACAACGGGTACGGGAGTATTCATATGAAGATTTGACGTGGTCATCCTATGTGTTGAAAGGAACAAGCCAAGCGACCAGCTGGACCACACAGAGATTTCAGATCACTCAGGCCCAGGAGCGCGTTCATCTTCAAGGATCGAAAGGGTGAGCCCTGCACCACCAGAAGGCGCTAGCTCAAATCCCACCCGGATGTCGGCGACAGTGTGGGTGAGCAGCCGTAAAGCGAGTGGGAAAGAAGAGCGAAAGCCCAGTTCATGGTGCAATCGACTGTAGATATGAGTGGAGTTCGGTAAGACTGAACCTTTCAATCGTGGTGAGAGAGTACGATTGTGAGGAGACAGAGTTGCCGAATCATGTCGAGGTCTTCTCGTCGAAAACGCTCCTTCTCGATCCCATCGGTCCTTCCTGCTCCAATGACGCCAATGTAAATGCCACTGTCCGTTCTCTTTCCCCTCACCATCCGACCTCCATCAGAAGTCTGCTACAATCGTTCCTATCCCGCGCTCCATAGCCAAAGCAACCAAGTCCTCCCCAACACAGATATCCATCAATCCCACCCCCACACTCTTGTAGATAACATTGCCCCCCATCAACCACTTCTTCAACCCCTTCTCTCCATCCCCCGTTCCCATCTCTATCTCCCGCATACTGGCTTTCTTCACCATCAACAATTCCCCCACCTCCACTAATTGCTCAGCTGTAATCCCGGCCTGTATGATCTCCCCTGCCTCTTTCAGACATGCGGACAAGCTGTCTACGACTATGACCCCGCCTTTGTCGGCGTGTTTGTGATGGTGGTGTTTATGCTCAGGGGCTACGGCTTGCCGAAGTATATCGGGGTGGAGCTCGAGCATGTATGGCCGGTAACTGCCGATGGCACTGATGTAGCGACCTTTTTGCCGTCCTGAAGCGCTGGTGAGGTATTCGGCGGGGAACAGGGGAGCGGTACTAGGCGTGCAGAGGAATATAACGTCCGCTTTTCGGACATGCTCTTTCAGCAAGCGCTGGTATTCGCCGTATTCAGCGCTTACGATACTGAATGCGAGTTTGGGATTGGAATTGCGGAGAGTCTCCCAGGAAGGGGAGGTGTAGAACTCATGCATGAGATTCTTGGCGCGCGTGAAGGAGCGGTTGACGATGTCAATATGATGAATTTCGGAGCCTCGAAGGAGGAGCGCAAGTCGGATATGCCAGGATGCTTGGGCGCCGGCGCCGAAGACAGTGATTGAGTGAACGGAGTTGCGGCGGGAGAGAATGACGGTGGAGGCGAGGGCGGTGCGAAAGGCCGTGAGGGCTTCAGCGGAGAGGAAGGCGTAGGGGAGGCCGGTGGAGGTGAGGAGGGTGAGGGAACCGCGGGGGGTGGTGGTTTGGGAGGAGGCGAGGGAGGGGGAAGGGTCCAGGGTGTGGGAACTGGCTGTTGAGGGAGTTGGTGGGAGGGAGATCGTTGACCTGGAGCTTGCATTTGAAGGCGATTGGGAGACCGGAGAGGAGCTTCGAGGGGAGTCAACGCTCAGCTTGCTGATGCTGGGTTCGCGGGATGGGACCGGAGCGGTTGCTAAGGTCACAATTTTGATGCCTCTACTTGTACTGGTGCTGGCGGGCATGAACAGAGTGGTTTGATTGTTGGCTGCAGGGACTGCAATTCGCTGTGGTTGATTGGCACTGCATCCCACCGTTGTCTCTTGTGTTCCAGTCGAGTAGTCATGCAGAGCCTCGGACAGGTTGTGCTGCAGCTGGACGATATCATCTCGAGTGAGGGAGAGGAGGAGAGAGTGTATGTCTGCATCAGAGAGAATTGTGAGAGGCATGATGATCTTTGTGAGGGTTCAACAGTAGATTGTTTACATGCTGCGAGATACTTCACTGGAAGATCTACTCAAAACAAACCCCCAAAAGTTTAGGTAATTGCTTTGTCATGTGGCAAATAGAACCATGTTGAGGCCCCCCAGTGCCTCAATCGCTCAAACACGCACAATCTCGAGTCTACAAATACTCGTCGAGTATATGTATGAAACAGTGTACGACGAGAAAATTGAATGCTAGGCAGAATGGGCTTAAAGTGACCACTGATCATCTAACGATAACC
This sequence comes from Cladonia rubrotincta, assembly GCA_963971245.1. Lineage (NCBI taxonomy): Eukaryota > Fungi > Ascomycota > Lecanoromycetes > Lecanorales > Cladoniaceae > Cladonia > Cladonia rubrotincta. The sequence goes on from OZ020212.1 coordinate 210,879, forward strand.
ATACATCAAGCCACTATTCCTGCCAACGTTATGATTATTTTGTTTGCGATCTAGGAGCTACGTATTTCAGGTTCGATTTGTTGATCGCTGTGCGCCAGAGTGGCTTCCTGTACTTGCCATATTAAGAACGGACGGCAGAAAAGCTGCAATGATGTGTAAATACCAAGATCAGTTCGTATTCAATTGCTCTATCGCGTCGTTATTCTATCAGACCAGGCATTGCCAATTAAATATTGTAGAAGAAAAACGAAACAGACCTCACTCATCTAAGCAATCAACATCACCGGACATGATCATTCCATCTACCTCAATAGCCCCTCCCAACCTTCTGCCTCCCCACCTCATCCCTGAACACATTACCCGCCGTTCCTCCCCTCGTTGGACTGCTAACCGGGCTTCCCCAATCCCAATTATCATCACCCGCGTACGCCTTGTTACGATCCTGCAATTCCACGCCCCTAGTAGGCTCGTCATGGAAAGATGGGTCACGACGATGCCCTCTGGTAGCAGCAATTCCACCGGTTGCAGCGGCCATGCCTTGATCGCGTGGCTTACCTGTGATGGTGAAGCCTCTTGCTCGTCTCCGAAGGCAGACGAAGGCCCCAATGATGACGAGGGCAGCGCCTATAACGACAAGACCCACGGGAATGCCGACCTCCTCACGGAGTTTCTTTTTAGAGTCGCCGGAAGCGGTGGAGTTGTTCTTCGTTAGTAGGATGGTGGGACCGGTGAGGACGGACTCGTTTTCGGAGGAGACGAAGAAGAGAGTAAGGTTGGCGGTAGATTGACCTTTGAGCCAGGAGCTTGACATGTTGATGAACATGGCGCCTTCAGAATTGAGGGTTTTGAGTCCCTCTAGCGGCTCGGTTGAAGCGGTCTTGTCGGTCGGGTTATCAAAGTATTCGATTTCGACCGTTGCGTCGGTATCGGGTGAGAATAGGGAAGTGTCCCAAGTCACTGTGGCGTGAATTAGTAGAAACATAGGTCTGACAGCAGAACAAACTTCATACCCTCGATTTCTTTATCGGCTAGGACGATCTGTCCAGCATAAGGAGAGCAGAATGGATTCCCTTCGAACTCGGGAGTGTCGGTTCTATTCACATGGCATTCATTCGGATCATTGGTAGCATTGAGAGGGGTTCCTGTGACTGTAGGAGCGGCTTTTGCAGCAGAGGTCAATTGGGCTTCTTCGGTGCTGTTGCTGGGAAGAGTGGAGTTGGCAGAAGGCGTGATTGTCGCTTCGGGGACTGTGTCTCCATCGGTCGCTGTGGGTTCCTCAGTCGCGGCAGGTTCTTCAGACCCTGTAGCGGTTTCTTCTGGCTCGGTGCCGGGTGCAATGATGGTGGTGGTGGGAGTAACAATGTCTGTGGCATCCGGTATGGTTGATCCGGCAGCTGTAGCGGTATCTCCATCTACTGGGGTAGGCGTGTTTTCATCTAGGAAATCTCATAATTAGTATGTCATGATTATTCGCAAACCCTCGGTTGGACTGAGGGCGAGCCTCTCGTTATCAGGGGTACCAACCATCCTGTCGCCAATGGAGCAGACTTGCTGAAGTAAAGCCTGCTGTGGACAATACAAGCAATGCGCAGAAGAGGATGGAGGCCCAATTGGCATGGGCGCCATATTTTCTGTTGGGTGCCATGTTTGTTCGCTTAGAGGAGATTGGCACAGGCTTCAGCTCCTGATATCCTTGAGATAAAGAACGAGATACAGCTCAATTAGTATTAAGCGAATGCTGCCAGCTGATCTGCTTGATGATATAATCCACCTTCAGTTCTTTCCTCAGACACCAGCAATGTGGAAGAGTGAACAGATTGAAAGAGGGGAGGTTGGTATGGCAAGGCAATCCTTCGAGGCAGGGCCAGCTCAGTGGATGCCCTGCCAAGGCCAGATCAATAAGGTGTACTTCTAAGGTAAGATAAGTGCCCGGTAGTGGTAGTTCTATTGCTAATTGCCTTAGAACTTGCTTAGGCCTGCGCTACTCATTGGACCCCTGCAAGGTAATCGTACGAACACATCTCCGTTTCTGGCCATCAACCATCAACCACGCATCATTCTCAGTAAATCAACCCACCCACCCCCTCCACACCTCCCCATCCATCACCCCACCCCTCCCCAATTCGATATCAAATCCACTATCAAATCAATACATTCCCTCCTTCCGTCATCACTCCGAAAAAAGAGAATTCTACAACGCAACCATGCATCTCACTCCCTCCCTCCTTCTCGCCCTGCCAGCACTCGCAGCTGCCCAGCAAAAACCCATCGTAGAACAAGCATCCGACTGGTTCGCCCACCTCAAAGACTATGTCTCCAATGCTATCCCTACCACCGCCGCCTCCGCCGCCTCCGCAGCAGCAGGTGTCGCAAAAGACCCCCTCGCCGCCTCCGCCGCCTCCATTGCCGCCCGCACAGTCACCCCCCTCACAATGGCCAACTACGAATCCTTCCTAACCCCCTCCCCCACCTCCCCGCAAAATGAATACATGATCTTCATTTCCGGCGGCAACAAAACCTGCGGCGGGCACTGCCACCATCTCGAAAAAGTATGGAACGAAACCGCCAGCATCCTCGCTGCGGATCCGACGGCGCCGAAGCTGGGGTATGTGAATTGTGATAGCCAAGGGGTGCTGTGTGCGACTTGGATGGCGAAACCGCCGACGATTTGGCATGTGCAGAGGCCGGTTGCGAAGGAGGATCAGAGTACTCCAGCAAGCACAATTTACGTTAACTACCTGAACGTAACTACAACAACTGTCGGGGATATGGTAAGCTTACACAGCGGCAAAAAATACGAAACGGGCGTGCTGTATGAGGGCTATTTCCACCCTCTCGATGGGCCATTAGCACAAATGGGCGTCAACAAAATCGTGGGCTATATCATCTTCGGATTCGGGATGGTTCCGAGCTGGGCGTTTATGGTTATCATCTCGATGGTATCAAGAACGATTATGTGAGTTTGACCCCCCTTTACTGCACTTTTGGTGGGGTCTTTAACAATGAGCTTCGGACCCGCGGTGTCTTGGCATAGAAGACTCGCGGGCACGAGGCTTATTATTGAAAACCGCGTCGATTAGTATTAGTATTCATTATACTAACGGATAACAGCTCTCGAAGAAATGGCCCCAATCCCAATGTCGCGAGACAAATGCAGGAGGAGAGAGCTGGACGAGGGAATGCGCCTATGGGAGGGGCACCGGCTGCGAACGAGTAGAGGGAAAGAGGTGTAGATTAAAAGAAGAGAGAGAGGAAGAAATTATAGTGTCATTTTGAAGGAAGATTTGTTTGGATATTTATTTTTCATATGTATGTCTGAAAAGTAAGGTATTTTAGATAGTCACGCTACGTACGTGATTTCGGGGGTTTAGATGAGATAGGAGACGATGGGTGGGTGCTAGTCTTAGGGTTCAATCTATAGCTCCTGGCTATCTGTCAGTCTGGCTGGGGCTGGGGTTTATATATCTTCCCTACGTAGATGTCATGTAATGTAACTAAGTCTTTATTAATTGATTGATATCGAGATGCATGTGTTCAGGATGATAATATTTTTGGTGATGGAGATGTAATTTGCAGTCGCACTGGGTCCCTGTAGCATGAGATGACGAAACGCGTTTTGTAGGAGGTGTTGTTGACAAGTATATACAAACTACCTCAGTACGGGCAATTACGCCTCATTTCTGACCAAGTCACATCCGCAACACTGACCTAGCAGGAATTGCCCAAGTCAAACCAACCATGGACTATCCTTCACCTCCACCTTCAATTCTCATCCCCATCACCTCCCCTCCGCCCTCGCCACCAACACCTCGTCCAAACCCATAGGCGCAAAAATCCTATTCTCGCTCCCCGCGCTGCGCACCCACACAACGTCGCCCTTCAAATAGACGACGACACCCCCTTTACCGCTCGCACTAGCAGTGATTCGGAATAAGGGTAAGCCGGTTTGCAGATCTGCTTCCCGGAGTGGGACCATGAAGAGGCCGTTTTCGGCGCACCAGTCTTCTACTACGTCTTTGAATGTAGTTGGGGTTTCGAGGGTGGTTGTTGTGGAGGGGGGTAGGGGGGTGGGGGTTGCAGGTGCGTGGGAGAGAGCGGGAGCTGTTGATGGTGGTTCTAGAGCCGAGGAGACGTCTAGACCTTCTTCCAGAGCGTCGAGAGCGATATTCAGAGTCACGACGCCTTTCTGCCATTCGGCGTCGATGACTGGAAGGTCGTTGAAGCCTGGTGGTAGGCGATCTTCGAGTTCCTGTTTCCACCACTGATACCACTGGTTGACTTCGCCGTAATTTGGGGCTTCGGACGTGAGCCAGAGGTAGAGTGTATGGTGCCATTTTGGGAAGAATTCTGCTACGAAGAGTTGTGCAAGTGTGGGGAGGGGGAAGTGCGGGGTCCATTTAAGAACGTCCTCTAGGGGCGTGAGATCTTGGTCTGGGGGATTTATTTCGAAGTTTTCGGCAAGGTGCGAGGCGAGGCGGGGGAGGACGTGGCGAACGAGGAGGGAGGAGAGGTCGGAGTGAAATATGGAACGCCAGTTGGAGAGGCCGGGAAGGACACCGGCACTGAGGTCCCATGTGGAAAGGGCGGATTTTAATTTTCGCTTCACGTCTGAGAGGAGACCAGTGGAGCTTCGGGGGTCGGTGTGTTGTTCGTCTAGGTAGGGTAGCCAAGGAAAGATCCATTCATGGGGTTGGCCGTGACGAGAGCGTTTTGGTCGCCATGCTGCTACGGCGTCCGAGAGACGGCGGACGATGAGCTGATCAATGACGTTGGCGAGGATGAAAGGCGGGAGGACTGGTTTCCAGATATCAATTAGATTGGTGAGAGGTCTTGAGTCGTAGACGTTCCAGTCATTAGTGATGGCAGATCTTATGGGCGGAAGCCAGAGTGTGTATATCATGGTCTCATAATATGTAGTTAATTTGCTTGGGAGTTTGGTATAGGATATACCGTTCTGTAATGCCAATTCGGTGCTGGTGGACTCTGGGACGATTCCTAGCATGCTTCGAAGTCTTTGGAGATGAGGTACCACGCTAGTAGGGTCTTCGAAAGGTTTCCAATCTTGCATAGCCGACTTGAATAATGGATGTATCGCTGCAACAGCAACCTCTTGTAGACCGAGCGCATCACCCAGATCCTGTACTGAGCGCTCCACGTATTCAAGCTTAGCTATTATTGTTTTCCATGTATTGTCCTCGTCAGGGTCGGCTAAATCCAAATGCTCCAAGTCTTCCACAGCAGCTATTACCTCCTCCATTCCACGAGTTTCTTCTTCTTGTTCAAGTATAGCCACAGATAGTTGTGTCTCTTCGTCTTCGAAGTATACCTTCCGCTCTTTGAGAGCGTTCCACTCATTGGTGAATTCTTCCAAATCCCTTCTGGCTCGGCGGGCAACCTTTGTAGCTTCTGTTTCCGCTGGTACCATAGCATTTTGAGCATGCATCAATCCAGCTGTCGAAGTGAGGAGCCTCGTCTCCTGACCGGTTGCATCGATGATGGATTTCAGAATATTTGGAACTTCGAGACCATCCGCAGCTGCTTCCATTTCCGCTGCTGTTCTGTATTTCTGCTTGGGCTTGGCTATTGGTGTCCCAGCTTTGCTCATCACTCCGGATCTTCTCTTCTCTTTCAACCTCCGTTTCCGTTTTTTCTCTTCCTCAGACGAGTCATCTACAACTTCGCCACGGAAGGCAGCCTCCCTTTTCTCCTCTTCCTTGGCCTGCTTTGTCTTTTCTTTCACAGCACCTAAGCCAGCACCTTGCGGCCTCTGCTGGGTTTCTATTGGAGCCAGCCTGCCGCGCCCAGTAGCACCCAACCCTTGACCCTCCACATATCCCATCTTGGCCATCATCTTGGCCGCGAAAGAATTGGGAGCAGCAGGCGAGGGTCCAGCATTCGGACTCATGGTGCTATTGGGGGCCATTGACTGCATCATGTTCGTCCTTCGTCGCTTTTGCCTGTGATCTGAGTCTGAAGACTCGCCGGCATCCTCCGGGCCGGCCATGTTGAAATGAGGCATGTTGACGGCAGTATGGTGGATATGGTCTATTATGCAAAATTATTGGGTAGATAGCAGTGACAGCGGAATTGTCTCGCAGCCACGAAGCTTTGATGCCAAGGCTTGCATTAGGCAGGGATTAGAGTAGGGGTCCGTACCTTATCTTTAACGGTGCGGGCGGATGATTGGATCTCATTCTATTAATGGAATTGCAGCACGAGCACTCGCTACAATCCATTTGTTGCTCAAGCTACTTTTTATTTGCGCTGGGCAATGTCAATGGTCACATTTTGATAGCAATAATATCAATAGGTTGTCACTCATACTGAGAAACTCCAACCAATTCAGGGTAAAGATGTTGAACCTGCCAATATGATGCGGCGTTGGTGTATTTCCCGAAATGCCAAGCTACAGTTTTACCCGAGAAGCATCTTCTTTTGGAACATGCTCATGTAGGTCCTATCTCTTCGCAATCTGAGCAATCAAGCGCTCTTCCGCCGCCCATCATGGCCTACAATGTCCTTGTCCAGCATGAACTGGATGCTCCTTTCGAATCTGCTTCCTCCCACTCCTCCTCATCTCCATCAGACCACCACCACGCCCACGAAAGCCCGTCGCCAGAGTTAGACTCGAGGTCACGGTCACGTCGCACCAACGCGATGGAAGGCGTTCGCACAGTATCCCGCGAGGGATCTGTTCTTAGACATCCCACTCCCGATCTGCAATCATTACAAGGTGCTTATGTGGGAAATGTCGAGCGTCTGGAACAAAGCGCAGCCCGATTGAGCTTATCCACCAACATTGGCGAAGAGCTCCAGAAGATGAAGATGGAACAGCGAAGATCCGAAAGCAGACCTTCCTCCGTACTGAACTCCCCAAGTGAAGTAGAAGGGCATGATCCATCATTGAATCCGCAAACGTCGCACGGCTACGGCTCACGTGCTTCGAGCTCTATCGTCGGAACAAACAACGTTGCACGCTCGGGTGGCTTTTCACCAGGTGCATATTTCGCCTCGCCGAGGAACTCAGTCCGGTCAGCCGGCACATGGTCGCATCAGAGCTCGATTAAAGAAAGGTCGGCATCATATGGCACACGCCTTACACAAGTATCCGAACCCGAGCAAGAAGGCAAACCACTTGACTCTCCATTATCAACTCGCTTCGTACCCGTCATTCCACAAAACGAACCTCTCGCGAATGGACCACGGGTCATCAACAACGGTCAATTCAATCTTGACGGTGTAGTTATCCCTCATATCGAGCCGCAGGAGAAAGAGGCAGCAGAGCAAGAAGGGAAATCTCGAGCTTCTACTGATACGTTTCGTCAAGCCAATGGCCTATTCACTGACTTCGACGGCGTACACATTGGAGATCAATTACAGGCTCAGCCAGACTTCGCCGACTTTGATGGCGCACATACTGAGCACCAGTCACAACATCCACAAGACATCCCTGACAACATCCATGTCAATCAACGTGTGTCTACTTACCCTCCTCCTGCCAGCCGACCAACATCATACATGGAGTCAACACCAACAGACAATATGGTCTATTACCCTGCTCCGGTGCCCATGATGCTCAATCTCCCGAAAAGGTTATCGAAGCTACCAGCAGCTCCACGTAGGGACAAGAGACGCTCAGAACTCCTAGGCAGCTTGCCAAAAGAAGCGCGTCAGTCAGCGCCATGGTTGCCGGATGTGCTTGAACATGCAGATGGTAGGGGTAGCCATGATGAAGATGACCACTCAATGCCCGGAAAAGAAATGAAACGACGCACAATGGCCGATTTACCACCTCAACTACGAGCTAGCATGTTCTTCGATCAGCCCGCTGCTCGCCATGATGTTAAGGTCAAGGAAGGGTCTGCTGTCGCAACTCTGGACAGCATCCTCGATGCTTCTGCTTTTGCACCTGTCAGTGCATTTACTGATCATCCAATTGCTGGTCACGTAGGCACAGAGGTCTATGGAAGGGCTCCTGTCAAACCTAAAGACAATGTCGCGCCTGCAGAAGCAGCCCTTCCGCGCAAAAGAAGAAGCTCTGTCAACCTGCTTTCCAAACGCACCAGTTCCTCAAACCTTCTTGAACAATCAAGGAAGCGGAGCTCCCCCACTTCACTTACGAAGCGTGAGAGTAGCTCAAACCTGCTTGAAGATACAAAGAAGCGGAATAGCTTGATGAGCTTGGGCAATGTGTTTGGCAGGAGAAACAGTAGTACTCAGGCACTTGATACTACAGAACACTATCACGAGGTCGAAGCAGCCGAGATGCACGGCGAGGAAACTCCCTTGCAACTTGAAGAAGGCGAATTCGGACCAACGAACTTCAACGACGCTGAAGAAGAGGCCGAAGAGCCAGAAGGAGAGCAATATGAACAAGGGGAGCAGGCTAATGGGTGGATAGGGCAGCCTACAACACTGCTGGCTGAACTGCAGATGCGAAAGCAACAGCAGAAGCAGCGTAACAGGACTGCAGCAACAGCATTCCCCGACGGAATGCAGTCGACGCTACTCCAGTTGGATGCTGTAGCACAGGTACAAAAGCAAGCGAGGAAGCAAAAGCGTACTCATTTGGCCTGGGAGGATCCTGAATTGAATCATGCTGGGGACGGTGACGAGGACGATGAGGATGTCCCACTGGGCATGCTCTTTCCGAAGCGCCAGATGGATGCCGTCGAACGATCACGCCGTTTCGATGAAGATCGACCGTTGGGGTTGATAGCGAAACGAGAAATAGAGGACAACGAGCCTCTCAGTCACCGTCGCGCCCGACTCCGAGGCGAAGATCCACTCGCAGACTCAGAAAAGAGGAATACAATGTACACTCTCGATCCATTTGACTTCCAAGACCAACCTCAACCTCCCCAGAACGGCGATCACGAAGGAGAGGAGGAAACCCTCGGCCAACGCATCCGCCGCCTCAAAGCCACCCAAATCCCCGTGCACCCCCGCCCCGTCAGCGGCGACTTCGCCAGCGAAATGATGTCCCAACTCGGCGTCCCCTCAGACCCACCCAACTCCCAACCACCCCCCAGCAAAACCCCCGACGGCCTCGAGGAAGAAACCCTCGCCCAGCGCCGCAAGCGTCTCCAGGCCTCAGCCAGCAAGCCCCACCAAGCCAACGGCGATAGTAACACTCGCCCGCCCCTCACCATCCGCCGCAGCATGGCCGACATTCTCCAAGCCCACCCCGCCGCAGGTGCCGGCCCTGCAGCGGCCGTGCGTACACTCTCGAGTGAGATCAAATTCGCCCCGGCGCCGAAGACGAGGAATACCGCCTGGGCTATCAATCAGACGCGGCAAGCGTCGATGGGGCAGTTGCCTATGGCGAGTGGAATCGCTAATGGGTGGGCAGGTGGTGACGGTGGGGTAGGAGGAGGGTATTATCCGCATCCAATGGTGGCGCAGCAAGGGATGGGGATGGGAATGAACGGGAATGCAGAGGGGGAATTACGGCAAAGGGATATGATTGATCGATGGAGGCAGAGCGTGATGTACTCCTGAGCTAAAAGTGGGGAGGACTGGTTACGATATATGTGAACAATGACGGTGGAGTTCTATATCCGGTATTATAGAGAAGGGTGCGGGCACATACCTGCATTGCATGGAGCTTCTGGGGACTTTCTTGCTGCCATATAGCTGGGAGTTTACGGATGGGTATGGCATGGCATGGCATGGCATAGCGTGGCGTACCTCTGGTGTCTTGAAGAATGTGCGAAGATATAGATGAGGCTCTCGCTTCTTGGCTTCTTCTCAATATATCATTATTATACTAAGATTATTTATACTCTCTATCCCTCGCTCCTACCCAGATCGGCTAAACCGACATGGTGTTTCGCTCATCCACAATATCGGCATTGAGAAAACTTTGTATACCCACAATCTAATTCTCTAAAATCTCAACTACCCACCCACAAAATCCCTCCCACAAAATCCCTCTCCCAACCCTCAGCCATCTTATATCTGACCCACCAGCTCCCCTCCCCCCAACCATCCCCTCCATCCCAACCACCCCCAACCCATCCCTCCACGTACCCACTCCTCAAACCTCCCCTGCCAGAATGATCCAACCGTCTACATCAACTATCTCCCTTAGCGATTTCCTCCATCTCTAAGATAAGATACCTGCATAGATGGAGAGATGGGGAGGTAGGTATGGGGGATTCTATCTCTCCATCCATCTATGTAAGCGCTCATTCCACCCATTCTCCCTGCAGCCGGGGACATGGAGGCAATTCATCGCCTGGATTAGACTATAGGACCGGTAAGGGTAGAAGAAGGCACGGGTTTTGGGATGAAAGGGGGAAGGGGGGGTATGGGATGGGGGACTGTTTGGGAGGTCGAAGGGGGACAGGAGGAGGGTTAGTGGGTAGGGAGAATGGGATAGGTGGGGGATAGATGGGGGATGGAATGATTCTGTGGGGGAGTTTGTGGAATCAGGGTTGAGTGGCGAGAGGGGAGGGGAATTTGGGGGTTGGGGGTGGGGTGATAAGTGATGCGTAGGAGGGTTGAGAGTGTTCTTATGGAAGGTGGCTTGTTATTGTGGTAAGTGGAAGAGCTCGCATGTAAGATCCTAGGGTTGAAAAGCTTTTTTTGGAAGAGAAAATGAGGATGGTTTGCATGAAGCGATGGTAATGGGAAAGGGTTTTTTCTGGTCTTGGGTCTTGCTGAATGGGGTACGTGAGCTTGATTTGTGGATACGCGTGGCAAGGGTTATGCAGATTGAGAATTGTTTTAAAGAAGGTGGATTTGGTGAGGGAAAAGCTTCATGGACGGAATAGTCCGTGTAACAAGAGACAAGACATCTGCATAGGGCAAGCAAGGGCCTCCGCGGGATCAAACGTGGCTCTGTTACCCTCCCGGTGTGGTTAGTTATCTTGGCTTGGTATATAGGTGTTTCTGTGTAGGGTGCTGGGATCTTTTGATGCTTCTTTGAGAAGGATGTGGTGAATAAGGTGAGGCTTCTCGAAATGAATGGTTTTTCTGGCAGGCAGGAGGTGCGTCAAGATGAGAGGGGACATAGGCTATGCTACGGCTCTTTTGTGTGCTTGACGTGGTAGACCGGCTGGGTGTATAGGTCTTTTTTGATAGCAGATACAACGACGTCCATGTGGACGCTTTCCTGAACGAATGGACAGGGTGGGAGGGAAATCGCATATTTGTATTGGTGTGCTCGGAAGCTACACATTTGTAATAGAGAGTATTGGTAGAGAATGTTCCATTCCTTCGTCTTCCGCCTGAAGTTGTACTTCGGCTGAGTGTGTATATGGCTCGGAAGGAAGACAATGGCTTTGCGAGTATGTTTCCCTGCAGGCACCTAGTCTCAAGCGCGTTGTGACTCAAGGACGGGGCTTTGAGCATGGATTTGGTGTACACATAAAATTGAATGATAAGTTTAGGACGCTGGATGCTTCCTGATAAACTGCACGTGCTGATACATCGCAACAAGCACGTGAATATCAAGATGATTTTGCTCCAAAGCCGAGCAAGAAACGTTGCAGAATCTTGAAAGAAGGCAAAGAAGTTGCTTCATCCCAGGGTAGGTACAAGGTATGAGTGATTGGTCTAGCTAATAGACAATTGTTGGGGCCATCACCGTCTCTTGGTCCTCCCATAACTCTACCCACTCCTCATGAAAACTGGCATTGCGGGTATGGATGTGCTCAGTAGACAGATGTATGAGGTAAAGCTCTAGTGCCTATACTCAGATACCTATGTATGGATCTGCTTCGTGGACATTCCTCAAGGTAAGGCCTCTGTGTCTGTGCCCCGGCTCCAACGAGATCAGACGGAGGATTCTTCAGCAGTTCCAGTGCCAGTGTTAGCCACCTTGTTTGTCTTAACAAGCTTCCTTTCCCGTTGAAGGCGTTCGTATGACCACGGTCTTCTCAAGCGGTGATACGTCCCAGTTAAACCGCTCCCCCCAGCACGTGTGCCCTAAGCATGATAGAGGGTTCTCGCGTGCGACATGACTCCTCGCGCCTGTACAATCAACAGCACAGGGTGTATCCTGGGCCGTCTTGACGCTAGGCTGCCATGAGACGTGGTTCGGAAACCGCGGCAGAAGAGTGATAGACCATATGACGAAGTGGTTTGAGTCACTGCCATATCACTACCAGCAGTTGTACACCTGGATACCGCAAAAAGGCCCTGGCGACGAATCTAACCTCTATCGTCACCTCCAGGCCTTCGGCATTGCTTCTTAGCTTAGAATTTCTCACAGATCGGCGGCAACGGTGCGATCCCTCGACGATGTTTTGATACGCATTAGCAAGAATGGCGCGGCAAGGGACCTTCTGATTTGTGGGGGTATCGGTGCCTGGCTAATATCGCTAATTCGGAGTTGGAGGCGTGACAGGACTACTTTTATTGCGTGTTCGCTAGTCTGTGAGATCGTCGAAGTGCCGGTCCCTTAATCCTGTGCCTGCCAGGCTAGCATTCGAAGCTATCGAGCAGTAGTGGCTAGTGTCGCAATTTTCTTTGATTCGCTGATTATTTTCCTCGTTGTATTGCCCGATTGTAGCTCAAAGTTGGATGTGCTTTTGATTCGTAGATGGGGCGAGTCGGGGGTCATATATGACCAGAGCTTCTGGTCTGTGCTTCAAGCGTGGGTGGGGAAAGGTTTACTTGCTTTCGCAACAATCTCTCGACGAGGGAAGTGGTTCTAGAGCATTCATTTAATGTCGCTGGCGTTGAATGGTGTGTAAGCGGTTAAGCCATCAGAGCAAGCCTGATTGTGTTGAATAGTGCCAGGGATTGCTTCATACACCTAAACTCGCGCTTTGGCTTGAGATCCCGCAGCTGCGCACCAAGGGACATTAAAACCTGATCTGCTGATATACTTCCGTTTGAAATGACTAGGATAATAAATGCGGCAAGGTCACAACTGTCAGGTTCGATGGACTGGTATGACCTTCAGACCCATTGGACTATCATCTTCTTCAACGCTGACCTCGATCTTTTGTTTTGGCCTATTTCTGTTGAGACCCTCTAGTAGCATACAAGCTTTGCATATGTCCTGGCTAGACAGGTAACCACATCGTGTGCATTTGCCAATCTGTTGTTTGGGAAGCTTCTTTGGCATGCGGTTGGGATTTTGGTAGTTCCGGTCGTGCTTCTGACCACGTAGTGCGATGTCTATTTCGTTTCCCTCAGTGTGTTCATTATCCAGCAACTGCTTCTCCATGTCTGCCATCTCGCCTCCACTAGATCTGCCATTGGCACTACCACATCCACCGCTAACCTCGGCTTCGCCTTCCACGACGAGGACGTCTTTACCATATCGACTAGGACGAGCACCTCCACTCACCTCGTCAGGAACCAATCTTGCCATATCTTCCCCACTCCTAACCACATCCAATATGGCACTTGGTCTTATGCGCTCCAAGCTCTTGATCAACGTTCTGGCGCTACCTCTGAAGGCCTCGGGACTGTAGATGCACTCGGTAGTGAAGTAATCCAGTCCCTTGTGATGAGCGTATAGTACAATCTCTTTCTCATATGCATACTTCAATGGCTTGCTTCTCTTGATGTCACTTGCTGGACTTGCCGTCACAATGCTTGTAGCCCTAGCTAACCGGGGTAGATCACCTCTTAGAAGGTTCATCATGACGGTCTCGGCAATGTCATCAGCATTGTGGCCTGTAACAACATGCCTGATACCAAGACCAGCAGCTCCTCGATCGAGCGCTTGACGACGAAAAACACCGCAATATGTGCAGTTGCCCTTTTTGCCTATCTGCTCTACAACCTGATCCATAGTCCAGCCATAGAGCTTGTCGTATCCAACTATTTCCAGGGGCATCTGATATTGGACAGCGTTCCTCTTGACAGTCTCTAAACTGTCGTCTCGATAGCCTTTGATGCCTTCGTCTATGGATAGTAGTATGAGATTGAGTCTGTAGCTGTAACGCTCGTTCAGAGTTTTGAGGATGGAGGCAAGGACCGTCGAATCCTTCCCGCCAGAAGCACCGATAGCTACCCGTTCACCCGGGACAAAGAGAGAATTGGCAATGATAGTGTTGTGGATTTCTGTTTCGAACACAGTTATGAAGCATTCTTTGCAAAGCTTCTGTTGGTTTTTGGGGCGAACGATGAAAGCTCGTGAGGCCTCACAAAGAGCGCAGAGCTTAGGAGCCATACGTCTTTTGATTCCTCTGAAATAGAATAGCTAGAAGCAGCTGCTCTAGAAGGTATTTTTCCTATGACGCTATACAGGCAGCAAATCTCTGCCGAATTTTCGCCTGTAAAGTCCGGAGCTAGCGACAAAGTACACAATACTGGGTAGCCCGCTGTTTCAAGCCTTCTACTTCTAGAGACAACGGTTATTTTGTCTCACTCCACGACATGCCGTTGACTACTCCTGTATACTACTCCAGTATTGGATCTGGGGTCTCGGCAGTTGTTCCAGCTAGTGTCACTCGGCTTTCTATTCCTGTCTTTACTCGAGCACACACGGAGTTAGCTCCGTACTACACTTTATATGCGAACGGCTCGCCGTTTGTCATGCGGCTACAGATTTGTTTCCCAGAAGCGACCCTTTCGGAGCACTGTCTCACATATCTCAAACACAACGGTTTTTATTTTCCCTATGACAGCTTTGCTTTCTGAGCTATGATGTCTACGAATGTTGCTCTTTTACGCACTGTTGCAGACTGTTTGCCATGCCTCGTGTCGATCGCTGCACCTGGTGTTTCAACAAGGAAAGGCTTGAACATTCGCTTGTCGTTAATGCAAACATTGCATCTCCAAATGCACAAAGCCTAGCCCTCAGACCTGAGAGAGATGGCGGGTAAGTGGCAGATGGTTTTCGAGAAACAGTTCTCAAGGCTGGCTAGACCCCTTCGAATCTTGTAAGCCAGTGGACACCTGGCTCATGCACCGCATTGTGCATAGAGCTAGAGTATGTTCCCGTCACACCCGGCGCGTCTGCGTCTGTGTGTTCTTGCCTGAAACGGCCTGTGCCCTTTGCTGTTGTGGACCTGCAATGACGCTGCCATACAATTCGTTTGGAAACTGGGCTCCGAGGCGACCGGACCGATGAGATCTAATAACTAGCAATATCAGTTATAATGGAGGCTAGTGACATTACGCATGATGGGCTTCGTACTGATCGGTTCTGTAGTACAAGCTACATGACCTTAAGCGAGCCGTTATCGACGAGGGAGCCTCCGACGCCGGATTATTATGGGGAACATAATTTGATCGTTTGGACCACACCTAAAGCGCCCCAACCCATCAAGAAAGTGAAGACACTGCGAGACACATGGCGGGACGGGTGCACTGCGTGCGAGCAATATTACCCAGGAGGCTCTCCAAATGGGTGGGTTTGGCTTAGAAGCGTGCATATACTGCGGGCTGGCTAGGCTGCACCATGCAAGATGAGGTCGCAATGGCAGATTGCCGGCCGAGGCGATAAGAATCACGAAGACGTGCAGGCGTTCAACAATACATCATCGTATCTGAGTGTGATCCTGATCTGGGGGGGGTGATACAGCTGAGTGCCGTGCGGGTGACAGGCTGACAGGCTACGATGCAGGTACGGGCCCCTCAAGTACCGAATTGTGGGGTAGCGTGAACCTATCAGGCCTGTATGGGGCGTTTCGATGATGCTACCCCTGCTGTAGAGCACGGACCATAGGCGCCAGAAAGAACAGCAAGTTCGAGGACGAACAAACGTGTTTTGGTGGTGCCCAGATCCAGAGTGGCTTCAGGTTCGCAGGTCGTGATGGGCACGCTTCCAAGAGTGTTAGACTACCCGCAGGAAAGTGCCAGATTGGGGACTAGCAAAGACGACTAATGTGTACTTGTACCCGATCCAATGGACATATATTCCGACAGGACGCCAATGGCCGCCAATGGCCGCCAATTGAGGTTGGTGTGTGAACTCATCGTACCGATCTGGAAGTCGCGTCCCAGCCGGGGTCTGGCCATCTGTATGCAAAAATATCGTCGGGCCATCTGTACGGTGTATGCAAATGCATCGTCGGGCCATCCGTATCCACGACTGGGCTTGTATTGGCGGCGTGAACCTTGATCGTCCACCCCAAATCAAGCCAACAGTATCAAGGCACCTAAGGAATCCCAAGGCGCTCAATAAGCCGTACCCCCTCCTTCCGTTTCATACAACGAGCCCCAACGGTGCCATGCGAAGATGGACATTGTATCCTTTACTTCCACTCTAAGAGTGTGGAGCCGTCGCGCTCTACTTTGGTAGCTAGTCGCCTCAGCAGTGTGTGATCACTCATCGGCCCTGTGGTTCAGAGAAGCAAATGAGCTTACCGGTAAAGGCATAGATCATCTTTGCATATATCATGACGCTCCTTACCGAGCTCGCCCAGTACTAAACCATAGTTACGGATGTCGTATTAACCAACTTTGTCGGAATGACAATGGCAGATCAGCTATGAATTTACGCCATAGGTCCACTACAGGCATCACGCTTGACCCTTTTAGATATCTTATCCCTCGGACTACTGCCAGCCCGCGAAGCTGGGACTTACCGATTACTGGCTTTGGACTTGGCTGCCAATGTAATAATCGATGCGTGACTATTCGGTGATTGCTTTTGATCGGTAGAAACGTTCCGTGCTGTTTTCTGCCTGCCGAAATCTGGATCTAGACCTTCGTAATGGAACATGTGTACTGCGCAGAGGTTGCAGAATTATTATGCGGCGAGCTTAGTCTGCCTGAAAATAAAAAATTCAAAAAATAGAAGGGCAGATACTTCGATGCAGGAATTGAACAGGTACGACTAATTCCGTAGCTGTGACCGAGCTTTGATCAGAAGGCATCATTGTATGGCGCATGTAGGTAGCCAGTACCTAGAGGCTCCAAGTCTGTCGCTTACGTATTTTCCTGTAGGTACGATCGTAGGTCTGACGTCTATAATATTCAACCAATACATTCGTGAAAAAAAGGACCCGTATTGCCGCCACGATGCTTTCACTGTGGAGCTCTTTTCAAATCTCAAATCGAATCAACTGCCGATTCGTACCTCTGGCTGCAATCCGCTTGGTTGCAAATTTCTCGAAAGACTGTACTATGTATTTTCGCATCCTCTCATGTCATGTCAAATTAACGGCACTCAAGCGGCCCCACTCCAAATGGTCCGATTCGAACGCCGCTGAGCCATGCGCTCAACGGTTGCAGAGCATGTGCCGCCCATCTTGACATTCAACAATGACAGTGTTGCCCAAGACGCCTTGGGTTATCAGGTTACGCGTAGTAGGCTATCGACACGTGGGAATTGGTTTGACACCCAACATTCGCGTCTTTCTCTTTGGTCTCTCGTTTTCGGTGCCAGTGATGCATAGCGGAAGAGGCTGATGTTGAGTCTCACCATGACACCGCGCATGAAAAGGCCTCAATGATGAGATGCACATCATTCTTCAGAAGGCGGTTGGATGCAAGTCGAGTTGCTAGAGTTCGGGCTTCAAACTCCGGGGTAGCTGCAATCTCTGCAGCAAGTAAAATTATAATAATTCGTAGAGTACTCAATCTAATTCTCCATTCTCCTGTATCTTTCAATGTGAGACCAAGAAGGTCGCATCAACACGTTCTAGAAGAGCGTTTCATTCGTGGACTTTTATCACTGCACGAAAGTGTCGACAGAGCACCTCTCTCCAACAGACAACCCTTCCCTCTTTAAACGAGATCTTGCAGGATTCGTTTAGTAAGAAAATTCATCGCAGGGACACCATCAACCGAAGAGACCCTAGGCCTGATCAGCAATCCTTCAGCTCGGGCTCTCCAAGCCACCAAAACGGAGAACTGGGGGCACGATTTCGAGGGCGCGTGGGTTCGAAAGTCGCGGCAGTCAAGGAAACAGCGAAAAGAACATCCACCTAAGAATAGACGAGATTGGCGTGGATAGTTGGTCGACGGTGTGTTGGAGGGAGGGACGAACGAAGTCCAGCTTGGCGTGCGGCATTAAGATCTCATCCTGTACCAGACCTTTTTTCCCTTTTTCCCTTTTTTCCCTTTCTCCCTTTTTCCCCTTGGATTGGGTCGAGGAGAAAAGAAGGGCCAACGCTCGCTTGCCTTTCCCCAGTTCTAACGGCAAGCCGCAAGCACATTTTGCGGGGAAACAACCCGGACAGCCGTCAAATTTCCTCAATTGCGACGTCCGGCTGTCAGAGTTGCACCCTGAAATCAACTGACAGGCTACGGAACGAGACTACTAAGAAACAGTACTTGCAGCAATGTATCACATTCTTCAGGAGGCAAGTCTACTTCCCACTCCTGTCGCGTGCGCTTAGGACAGTACATAATGTACAAGGTTCAAGCCGCAAGCTAGAAAGGCAAGCAAGAGGGCTAACCCTCCTTCAGCTTCGTGCTTGACATCCCTACCATCCCTACCATCCCCAGCTCTTCCCAAAGCCCATCCAGGATAGCCACCACTGGCAGCCACTGGACAGGGTTCTTCCGACTATACTACCTACTATACTACTTACCCTCCATCATTCCTACTAATACTCCTGAACTCCATCGCGCCTTTTGTTGTCTCACACGTCACGAATCGATTGGCACACCTTCCATCTCCCACTGCCGTCCTTCCCCAGCTTTTGCCAACCTTGAACAATACCGACCCGGCCTCTACCAGACCACCAGACCACATCTCGCTGTCCCACACCTACTTGACCTGACTGACCGACCCTGCCGCCATTGCACTTCGGCCTAGCGCACTACCCTTCTACACATCTCACGCCTCACACCAAAGTCCAACGTCCAGCTCTACGTCAATCATCTTTGTCTAGCCCTATGTCGTCGGACAGACCCAACAAGCAGAGCCCCTCCAAGGGCGGAGCCTCCGCTGCTGACATGGCAGCCCGGCCCTTCCAATGCGAATGGCCGGAAGGCTGCTCCAAGGTGAGACACACTTGCCTGGACCTCTCATCCGGCGCGAGGTCCAACTTATGACCACGGCTGACCATTGCTGCACATAACAGAGCTTCAATCGAAAGTCCGATCTCCAACGGCATTATCGGATACATACCAATGAACGGCCATATGCTTGCGACTACAAGCCATGCACCAAGACCTTCATCCAGCGCAGTGCCTTGACAGTCCACCGGCGAACGCATACAGGCGACAAGCCCCACAAGTGCCCGTTCCTCGGCTGCGGCAAATGTTTTTCGGACGTATGCTGTACCCAATTGATTGCGCCGTTACACGAGGATACTTACAGTCACTGCAGTCGTCAAGTTTGGCTAGACACCGCCGCATCCATACCAACGACAAACCCTATATCTGCAGGAATCAACGGTGCAAGAAAGCGTGAGCAATTACCGCCATTACATATCTTCCATGCGCTTTGTTGACTATTCGACGTAGATTCTGTCGCAAGACCACCATGACCAAGCACATCCGCAAGGAACACCCCGCTGAACCCATCCAAGAAGACCAAGATGCAGAATACTCGGACGTTGAGCCATCAGACGACGAGGTTCTGGAAGATGATATCGAAGAGGTCAAGGAAGAGGCGGGTAGTCCTTACCAAGAGGATCCAAAGGACTTGCGTTTGACTCGGCCACTCAGTAATTACCATGCCAACCTTTGGCCGCTGCCGGCGCAAACCGCGCAAAGACCGACTTTGCACCGCTCTGAAAGCTCTAGCCACGACATCAAGCTTGAGCGTACATCCTCAGGCACGCCACAACGGTCACTGACCGATCCATATCCCGAGAACTCGATGCACTCTGCTGGCCTTGACGGCGTCTCAATGCACACAGTCATGCCTCACGGCTTGAACACCGGCAATATGCCCCAGCAATTTCAGTATAGAAATCATGACAACAACGTTGGCCTTTGGAGCCCTGGACATGACAGCCCAATAAGTATAACCAATTCTTCTCCAAGTTCTGTGAGCACTCAGACTCATCCAATCTATACGTCGCAACCGTATCAACTTCAGCCTACCAGCGTACCTACCCACGCTCAACTGCAGTATTCCCCTGACGGCATCGTCACGAATATACAACAACCAATGAATGACTTGGCTGTCCACGACATACACCTTGACCAGCCTCAACAACATCAATATCATGACATGGCCTCAACGCCAATCCACCAGCAACAGCAGTACGAAGGCGTCTCACAGCAAGTGTCCCCACAAGACCACTACATTGAGATGTCTCGTGACCCATCGCAGCACCCTGCTTATACAGAAGGTCCACCACAGGCTGCTGTCCATCACTTCCAGGGCGAGGTACCTGATACACCTACGAATCGGGAAATCTCGCGCTACGCAACTTCCATTCCGCAAGAGCAGACTTATCAACAGCCTCAACTCGTCCCAATTGAGGAAACTTTCTCTATCAACCATCAATACTCTCTTCCTGATACAGCTTATCAATTCTCTCAGCCGTATTGGTCTGCCGAGTGGAAGGAGGTCAAGCCCGCCGACACAATTTGGCCGTTGCCGGCGGACAGGCTAAAGCAGGAATGGGGGTCTTGAAGGCCATCAAACGTCTATTAAAAAGCAAGCCACCCTGCAAGGCTGCTGGTCTTGATCCCGCCGAGTCCGGCAAAACGTATTCATTCATTGGTACTGCGCCATTTTCTTCAACAATTTGAATTCCGGGCCCTCAGCGCTACAGCAATCGGCGCCTAACATTACTCTTTCATCCATGACGACCTTTACGACACTCAACACGATCCCCTTTCATCCTCTTTTGCTTTTCCAAAAGTCCAAGATATCCCCTCCGTTCTTCATCTATATCTCCTTATGAGACCTCATGGTCGACCTATGAGCATGGTGTTGGCGGACTATCATATCATATCATATCATATACCCTCCCCGCTCGACCGATCGATCTAGCGACTATATGAATGAAAGCAAACGCGACTACCTCCAGCACTTGTTCTCTTTTTTCATTCCTTTTCACGGGCGGTGGGATTGACTAGCCTTTTTTTTATTACGCGCACTGGGACAGCAGGAAGGCGTTGGAGGTTACCAAAAAAAAGCATACGGGTTTTGGATTAATGTGTATATACCCACGAAAGTGAAAAAGGCTCTTGAGCCAAACGACTGGGCGGAAAATGTTGGATCTATACCTTCTCGTTTTTGGGGGCGGCCAGCCATTACCTGAATAGGTTTGATAGCTTTCCGATCTATACCGTACCTATATCTACGTTCTAGCTAGCTGGTGTGGATACCAATCAAGAAACGCTTTGCCCTTTAGTGATGGTGACCTTGTTAAGTCGTTGGAGAACTCTCATTGATAAAATACGTTTGAGATATAAAATTATTTAAAGATTATACTGGCAGCCAGGCCGCAAACCCATGAACATACCCAGCGAGGCAGTTCTATGAAAACGCTCGCGCACACCAGCAAACGAAGAAAAGAAACTATTACTAAAAACATTGATAATACGGACAAAACTCAGGTGTTGAAGGATTTTCCTTTGCGGGGTCTTCTGAGGATGTGAACTGGTAGCTTTGGATGGATTATGCAGTTTTGGGATGTATGCGCTATCAGACTATAGTCTTTGTAGTAGGCTGGTGTCGCTGAGGGAGGGTGGATGGGGGAGGGCGAATGGGGGTAGGGATGGTATATGGTGGTTAAGGTAGGGTTGCGTTTATATTTGAGAACTCGGGGTTTTGATTTCTTTTCGGGGTCTTCTGAGAATGTTGAATAGGGCAGCTTTTTATGGATTATGCAGTTTTGTGAGTCATGCGCCATCAGACTACTTACCTGCGTGCTTTGCTGGCTTTATAGTGCTCGTGAAGGTCTGGGAGAGAAATTGGGGGTAGGGATGATGAGCAGTAGTTAGGGTTTCGTTTACGTTTGGATCTCATATTTTTTGGGAACAGGGGCACAGGGGTACGCATGAGGAGATGGGGTTTATTGATGTTGTGGTATCTATGTGTGGATGTGTGGATTTATGCTGCATCTCCTTGGCCTTGGTTGATGCTCTCGTGAGTTAAGCATATGTGCAGTACCCTCCTTTCCTTGTTCACGCCTCCAAGTAAGGTTGCCGAAGGAATGGGATGGGACGTGGTGTGCTGTGAATTACTTTGCAGGTCCTGGTTGGACCCTGGAAATCGCTGTGGAAGGAAAGCTGGAGATAGTAAAAAGGAGATGAGCCAGTGAGCTGAGTTCTGATGCTGTTGAGTGCTGAAGCTGGATATGATTGCTGAAAGCTCTGGCAAGATGGATTTGGAAAAGTCTTAATTTATGATTGTTCGTAGTCTTTAATCATTTCGACTATGTCGTACCATTTGGGGTTTTCCTTTAGCCGATGACCTTTTTCACTTTCCGGAAACACCGCCACGGTGTGGGAGACCCTGGGGAGACGCCGCTCGAATCCGGGTATTTCGAAGTACACCAAGATCTTCAAGTTTGGGAATGGCCACAGCTCTTTCAGCTGTTGCCGCGAAAGGTGCACAATGAGGGGACAGATTGGAATTTCCACGGTGGTTATGCTCTTCGCGTTCGCTGGACCTATAACTGCTGCGAACTCCCGAAGAGAATTGATCCCAGAAGGAATATGGAAGAAATTTTCTGAGTAGTAGATTGGCGTCACCTCACGGTATATCTGTCTACAGGTGAAAGCGAGAGCCATCGTAGTGGGGGGAAGATGTTTGCTGGATGTTCCACGATGGGCGTTGCATTCGATGAATACTTCCCCCACCTTGACAACAACGATGGTCCATATGCAGGTGCGAATTTCTAGTGGCAACATGAGGAGAGGGCAGGTTGGCATCGGTGCTGGTATTGGTGACGTTGCATCCGACATGGTGGGCAGGTGCTATCGCTATGATGAACTTGATGGGTTGATCGAAGCAAGGGAATTGGCCGTGAGATGGTAACCGTTTGATACCCGTCTGCAAAGCGTAGATGGAAAGTTGATATAGGACCCGCTATGAATGACTTGATGTTTGCAGGTTGCCAATGATGGAAGATAGGTTTGGATAAGTTGGCAAGTGATGCGAGAAGGCAGTGATAGGATTCGCTTTCGTTTATTCACCAGGCCCAGGGAAATGGCTCAGTGGCTGAGGCTTCACCGTCAACTACCGTGAGTAGAGAGATGCCTTGAATATGGTCAGCTTTGACAAGGCGCGCTGGAAAGATAAATCCAGCCTCTGAAGGTTAGGTAGCCAGGAGAGTCGTTCTAGGTACGGAAGCCGTGACAGTTGACTTCGAACTTTCGTATTTCTTGTGCTTTGTCATACCGTGCAGCCAATTACACTGGAACTCGGATGTATAAACTCTATTGACTGAGTCTGGGAAAGAGATGCGTGAGTAGGTCCCCCGTGCGGAGTTTGTGGTGTTGATGGATTGGCAGGCTGCAAAGTGATCTGAAGGAAGAGAAAGCAGTAGGGAACGATGATGGTGATGTGAGGTGGTAGGTCAATTGATATTCACTTCTCGCCCGCTAGTCTAATTCGAGGTTTTGAAGACATTCACCCTCGAACCTCCTAGCGAGTTTTTATATGATTAGCGCCGTTTCTATAGAAAGAGGGGGGGGGGGGGGGGGGCTATAGAGAGTGAATATAATCTTAGTATCATACATTTCTAGAGACTTTCAGTAAAATAAGGTTTTTTTTACTTCCAAGCTAGGCTTGTGTGTTGAAGGTCAGTGGGAAGGAGGTAAAGACCAGCTACATTGTAAATGGTAACAATGGCAAGCATACCCACGAAGCTCTGGAAGTTGCTGGATGATAGGACATAGGTAAATCAATCTTAAAAGTTGGCATGTGCCAATGTGCTGACCCGGAGCCTTACATAAAGACGCCGTTTCCTGCTCTACGACTGCTCTTGGTGCATGACTTCTGCCCCATAGGCTTGAACCGCAAGCTCATCGCTGGTCGCCCATCCCTTTGCCGAGCCTTTTGCAGAGTTCGTGCACCATCGGGACTAGGTCACTACGACATCATGTTCGTAAGATACGCCAGCGATTGCGAGAGACAAACAAATCTGTTGCCACCAAAGCCAGAGCCAGACTGTATTACGGTCTCCGTCAACAGCTTCTCCAATGGTCTTAGTGACGGTGTACCAAGACTCGTTCGCAGAAGATCTAGCGACAGGCGAGAGACGAGCGCAATTATGAACCTGTGTGGTTCTGTGATATTAGCTACTTTCTGGAATGCAAGCACTTTGGCAGTGCTTCCGCAGGGATTGTGCAATCATAGTGACGGACGTGGATCGGTGAGTATTTGATGATAACGAATCTCCTAGATAAGGTTGCGGATCTCAGAAGGGAGTCTGAGGAGAGAAGATGAAAGGTGTAGAGGGCGTCATTACTAGATACTTGTAACCAGCCATGGGAGAAAGCCCACAATAGTCTCCAAACAACGGGCTGTAGACAGATAGTCTTTCAATTGCTTTACTCCAGTCCGCGAAGAGGGTTGAAACAAAGATCCTGTCAAATTTCCACATTATCATAACAGCTAGCAGATCGCCAACTTTCTCCTTGTTTCTGAACGGTTTTTGATTAGTACATATCCATAGGAAGTAAGCATGATTCCATTTCGTAAGTATGGATTGACCCAGATATACGGAGTAGGAAGGAGCTCTTTGTAAAACGTGCGGGATCAGGTTCTAGCGCGGTAACTTCTTTGCAGGAGATGGGACATCCCTTCCCTTCTAAAAATGTATTAGTTAATAGGGATGTTTAAACGGCTGCTGGAGGATGTAAAAAGTTTGGTACCTATACTGTGTACAGAGTAGAACGTTCAAATATGGCGGCGACCTCGGGACGATATGAGAGCTAACTACATTGAGACTAAATACCCCCATAAGACTTGGCGGACAAGGCGGAAGTTTCTCGACCGTTGCCTTCATCGGCGTCCCAATATTGCAACTTTATGTTTAGGTCATGATGCATATTTCTTTCTCTACGACGATGTCTTCTATTCTTTGAATTATTTGCTCTTTTTACTCTATCCTAGCGGCGATTCACTGCCAGCATGGCGTTCCAGGTTCCGGCGAATGTATGTATACGCCACCTTACCTCGATATCTAATAGACTGACTCGCGCAGAACATGGCTGCCCTCTCCACCGACTTGTGGCCTACTATGAAATCTACCCTGGCTGCCCCGTGGAGAATCCTACTACGGCAACCTCCTGTCGACTCAGGGCCCCGATCTGCAACAAAACGGTCTTTCAAATCCACTTCTTCGCAAAGGGTCGAGGATGCAGTTAGTCTTTCAGATTGTTTTCCGTATTCAAATCTATGCTGATCATACAAGGTTCGCTCGAGTACGAGATTACCAGACTGCCTGGCATCGGTGCCTATGTCCGCATTACGATCTACGCACCATGCACGTGGCATGTCAAGGGGGAATGCTTCGTCCATCACAACTATACGTATGTCTCGTCCGTTCGACAGTCACCAGTATACTGACTGCAATAGCGTCTTCGAATCTACTTCAAACCGCGAACCCATTTTTCCTTTCTAGGCCACCAATGAAAGGGACTGCTCACTCCTATTCTACAATTGCTCCTTTTCGTCTTGCGCGCAACTACGACAAAGCGCCATTTCAGCTACCTACTCTGTCACAGCGAAGGACACTTTTCGGCGGAGCCTCCTCCCAAAACCTACTTGCTCATATGGAGCAAACAGCCAACAACAACCCTACTAGTGCTACTGCGCAAAATGCTTTTTATTCGGCACTTCTACGTGCCGACATGCCTGCCATCCTGGTAGAACGGTATCAGACAGGACGATATGCGTCGAACGCCGCTTGCGAAATGACCTATCACAGGGCACTCGAGAAGCTTGCACGGACCGAAGGAGCGGCGGTTGGGGCAGGTGCACAAATACAAGGGCGCAACGGTAACCTCTCAAACGAACAGCTACAGGCGATTGGCCAAGCGGTTGCAGCACAATCCCAGGGTGGAAGCATCGTAGGAGCCAAACCTGGCGTATCCGGGACTGGCGATAAAGCCAGTCCGCTTTATGTTGTGGTTGAGGAATCTACGGGGTCAACTATATTTAAATGGATCAGGTTTATCACTGGGCTCGGGTTAATGGGCTACGTGCTTATGGTACTTGTTGCTTTGGCTGTTGAAACTTCTGGGGTACTCAAGAAAGTTGGGGGCGCCGGGGGGAATGAGGCTCAACCACAAAATCAGAATGTTCGGTTCAGCGACGTACACGGCTGCGATGAGGCTAAGGAAGAGCTACAAGAGCTAGTCGAGTTTCTGGAGAATCCCGAAAAATTCTCGACACTTGGCGGGAAATTACCCAAGGGTGTTCTACTGGTTGGGCCCCCTGGCACTGGCAAAACACTGCTCGCTCGAGCTGTGGCTGGAGAGGCGGGTGTACCTTTCTTTTTCATGTCTGGCTCTGAGTTCGACGAGATCTATGTGGGAGTCGGCGCAAAGCGAGTTCGCGAACTTTTCGCCAATGCACGAACTAAGGCCCCGGCTATCATCTTCATCGACGAGCTGGATGCGATAGGAGGAAAGCGCAATGAACGAGATCCAGCTTATGTCAAGCAGTCGCTGAATCAACTTCTTACCGAACTCGACGGATTTTCTCAAGATACTGGTGTGATCATCCTCGCCGCTACAAATTTCCCACAATTACTGGACAAGGCCCTCACTCGACCGGGACGATTCGACCGGCACGTCGTTGTTCCCCTTCCTGACGTACGTGGCCGCGTAGCCATCCTCAAACACCACATGAAGAACGTCCAAGTCGCTACCGACGTTGATGAATCGATCATTGCTCGAGGCACAACTGGATTCTCGGGAGCCGAACTTGAAAATCTTGTTAATCAAGCAGCTGTTCGCGCCAGTCGAAACAAAGCGCTAAAAGTCAGTATGATCGACTTTGAATGGGCGAAGGACAAGATCATGATGGGCGCTGAACGGCGTAGTGCAGTTATACAGGAGAAGGACAAGATCATGACCGCCTATCATGAAGCTGGCCATGCCTTAGTCGGCATGTTCACTAATGGCGCGACCCCTCTCTACAAAGCCACCATCATGCCACGCGGTCAAGCATTGGGCGTGACGTACTTCATGCACGAAATGGACAAAGTGTCTATGGCGAGGAAGGAGTACTCGGCAGCAATCGATGTGTCCATGGGTGGCAAGGTCGCTGAAGAAATGATCTATGGTGAAGACAATGTCACCAGCGGCTGTTCTGCCGTATGCAACTCCACTCACATCTTTGTTCGACATAGCTCACTAATCTCTACGCAGGACCTCAAAAATGCTACTAATATAGCCTACGACATGGTAACTCGGATGGGAATGTCTGAAATACTTGGCAACGTCGACTTGGCTGACGGCTACGAACATCTCTCCTCCCAGACGAAACAGCAAATCGAAGCTGAAGTCCGCCGCATCATCGAAGAAGCCCGTCAGCGCGCTACAACACTTCTCACTGAACACCGCAAAGATCTCGATACCCTCGCTAAAGCACTAGTTGAATACGAGGTTCTGAGCTTGGATGAGATGCAGAGAGTTCTCAAGGGCGAGAAGCTACAGAAGATGAAAAGTTTGTCAAAGATGCCTATGAAACTACCGGAGATAGTGCTGCCGCCTGGACTGGGAGGCAGCGGGACGGCGGGGGGCGCGGGGGTTGACGCTATAGGTGGGTCTGAGGACAAGCTGTGACAGATACTCCTTTCGCTACTCTATTATTATTATCTCTTATGCGATCTGAGCGACACAGCGGTATGCTCGGATACGAGTGGAGGCTTTTATTGGCGTTTTGCAGCCGGAAAGCATCCTTTCATGATGCTTCACAGAGCAGTTAGAAGATATCCAATCACTTGATGATTATCTATATCATCAAACCGCGCTCTCGATGCTGTATGAATTGCAGCATGTCTGTAGCAAATCAACACTCCACCCCGATTGCAAGCTATCGCATTCCTTCACGAAACGCCTGGTAAAGGAATTTCTTTCTTTATATTCGGTAGAACTCTCGAGGGTCCCACCGATATCCTCATCTCATGAAAGACGCCCAGCGACCCATACACACCTCAGAACATCATAGCGTAGTACCTACACGTCCGATCACAAGTCCGTTCCCCAAGCTGGACGCCTAGCTCACGCCTCTCCCTCTTAGCATTCGCCACGGCGCGTATCCAGGTATCAAGCTCCCACATCGCGGGACGAATGGTTCTCAGATTTGGTAGTCACCGTACGAGAGACGCGGTAGCTCCGATGGTGATAATATATGGCAAGTAGTCTCCCACTTTAGTCCCAGAGAAACGTAGAGTACTTGTTCCCATTCAGAACCCCTCGCCTCCCACCGCTCGAGATACGACCCTCCATATACGAACAGTGATATGTGGTGGCATATTCTTTAATCGCGTGGTGGCAGCTGAAGCCACAAACGTATATCAGCATGCAGCTATCTTAGCAAGATCAGTCAGCGCCATGCATCAACGTAGAAAGATAAGAGTGCTGATGCAGTGACTAGTGGGACGGAGCAGAGACTCTTCTGGGTTGCGATATCCGAGTGGTGGCGACACATGTATCGAAGTAACTTTCATTCACGCTGGTGAGTCAGAGGTTCAGAAGGCGCAAATGCAGAGATTGAAGTAGTCATACATTTGCATACATAGAGGGCCTAGTGATGAGACGCTGGCCCCAAGATTGTATATAACATCAATCGTCAATGGACGGTCTTCGCCACCTCGCACTTTTCTATTAACAACGGACGCCACTTGTTCCCATGCCAGATCACAGAATTCGTCTTTCGATTGCTGGCAGCGTTGTAATTTGTAGTTTTTAGACGTGGGAGCACACTGTGACCCATATGTTCCTTCTATCTAGTCGACGCTCGGGGCTAAGACCACTTGTCTGATTTTCAGTAAGATATTTGGTAGAATGGATTTCCTGGAGGTGGTGAGAGCTTCTTATCGCAGGTGAGTAGCTATTGTTGTTTTCGGCTTCCATGGACGTAGTTGGGAGATTTGAAAGCATCAGCGCTGACGTGAGAGTGGCGAAACGTGTCACGCAGGAGTCTGTTCGGAGGACTGATAAAGATCACAAAGGCGTCTAATTCCGAATGAAACTTTTCTGTTGGAGGCATTGGCCGTGGGGTTTGAGCGGTGGGGCCCGATAGTCGCAGTAAAACTTTAGACGCGAGGCATGGTCTCGAATGGCACTGCTGACGGCGAGACTGTCATACTTTGTGAATTCTCTCAAGCGTTTCTCAGGGCAATGGCGATGGAAGTTCTTCAATTACCCGAAAGCGGAGAGCCACTTCTGGTGGAAGCGTTTCGCAGAGCTCATTTCTTCGAAGACGATTTACAATCCCCTAGATAAAGTATCAGTCCATCGGCTTACGGGAAGTATGCCCATACAATATATATGAGGCGGAAAGGACTGTATTTCTGTTTTATGAAATTTTCATTCGCAGACGAAGGGTCAAAGTGGGGAAACACTCATGAAAAAGCAAATATGGCCTGAATTGAAGTCAAGCGAAAATCTTAGGTGACGCACCGCATTTCTCATTTGGTTTCGTCTCTCTGTCATGACGTATTAGTCTAGATATTGCTAGCAGTCTGCATTTAGGGGACTTAAGACGCACATAGACACGACATTGGGGGCACATCTCACATGACTAGAAAGACATTGTCAGCGTATGATCAGGAACCCCACGTAGACAGGTTTACGTTTGCTGATATTTTGTACACCACGCCTTGACCACATATCTAATGTGCCCACACTGATAGTTGACCTGAACGTAATCGCACATGGTGTACTGTCGGGCAAAAATGAATGGTTAGGAGGACATCGACTGGCCTTGATCTCCGAAGCTTTGCGTTAGAGGGAGCCTTCGATGTCCGTTCTTTTGAGGCTCTCGAGACATTTTATCCGCAGAAGCGGATGGGCCATTGGCCCTGAGCATGCCTCGTCTGCATAGGCCCATTGCGCTTGGGACGATAGCTGACACATAGCACGCAGTGACAGTAATAGCTCACGGCTTAAAACCGGTAACGGCAGCAATGGAAGCCTCTCCTGTGGTCCGAGCATGGTTCCTCGGTGCTCAGATGCTGTTGGATCTTGGGCATGATGGCAAGGCCGAATGTTAGGAGACCAGGAGGGTACTATCGGTAGGAAAATCCCTGGAGGAACGACGAGCAGCGGTTACTCCCGTTGGTCAATGGGATGACTGTGCCTCGTGAAAAAGTGGATCCTCAGCAGGATCCGGGGGCAAAAGGCGCTCTCCTCGAAAAGCCGGACAAGGGTGTCAATCAGTCAATGCTTGCGCGTCAGTAAGCATCGAAACCGCCACCATTGCACTACTATCGGCCTCATCTTCGGTGAGATTGAAACATGTTCTCGCCATTCCGATCAGTAAGCCTCATGTTCCCTCTTCCTGAATGATCACGAGCTCATTGACCTTTCAAGGCAAGGTCAGCTTTCCCCTCCTTTTACCAGATTAAGAGCTTCATTCAACGGGTGCTAGCAACTTGATGCGGCGTCATCGAGGTCACCTGCCGGCCAATTGCGGCTCAAAAACATCCTTTCAGAGTTGTGATTGGAGACTTCTACCTGTTTAGTGGGCACACAGAGCGCGCAACGATCGAGATCAGTCTTAAATGGCCGACATGGGAGTCGTCTACGGGCCTGGTGCAGTGGCCCGGGAGTGCGCATGAAAACAGCTGAAATCTTATAGGGCCCGGCGATCCCCTCTCTCTGATGCACCGTCGCCTGTATGAGACCAATTGATTCCGGATCGTTGGTGTAAACTGCAGCGAGGAAGATTAATCCGATTGACTGGTATCTCCGGGCTGCACAGATCGTCATTGAGCCTCGTGATGGGCACAACACCCTAGGTTCGTTGCTCATGCATAAAGAATCGCCACCATCATAAGGAAGACGTCGAAGCCGCTCGTATTGCCACCGCGATGATTGAAGATCGAATTGCAAAGAGGATAGTGGCAGGAACTTGCACCTAACAATAGCATTCCGCGATGGGATAGAAGGCAGAAGTCATTACTCAAAAGAGAGTGGCAAAGGGTACTATATGTCCATATATACAAACAAATGCTAAAGCTCTCTACTCGAACAGGGAATCCGGAAACAGATGCTATTGGTTAAGAGCTTGGAGGACTATCATCGGAGTCGTCCCAGCCTTTTGACATCTCGACAGCGCGTTCCCACCTCTTATACATTCTGTCAATTTGCTCGGTGGTCATCTGCGGCTTGAATATTGTACGGTCCTCTTTGTTGATCTCTTTCAGCTCGTCGAATTCCTTCCAGATGTCTACGGCGAACCCAGCTGCGATGGCAGCTCCGAGGGATGTTGTCTCTCGCATGACTGGTCGATCGACAGGTATGCCTATAAGGTCTGCTTGGGTCTACTGGGAATGAGCCCCACCCCTTGGCGATGGAATTGATGGAGAACAAAAGGAAACATACCTGCATGCAGAGGTCAGAATTGCTCATGCCTCCGTCCACGGCTAGCTGAGCCAATTTGTGACCGCTATCCTTCTCCATGGCGTCGAGGATCGCCTTAGTCTGGAAGCAGGTTGCCTCCATTGTCGCTCTCGCAATATGGCCTCTCTCTGTGAACTGGGTGATTCCGAATATTGTACCCTTGGCATCATCGATCCAATAAGGCGCGAATAAGCCGCTGAAAGCGGTGACGAACACGCAGCCTCCATTATCTTTTACTGTCGCCGCTAATTGGTTAATATCGGGCGAGGCCTCTATGAATTTGAAATTGTTCCTGAGGAACTGTACCGCACTGCCAGCAACGGCGATGCTACCTTCCAGGGCATACACTGGCTTTCGCCGTCCGCCAAAGTGGTAGCCCACGGTGGCTAACAAGCCATGATGTGACATGACGGGCTTTTCACCAACATTGTAAAGCAAGAAACAGCCGGTGCCGTACGTATTCTTTGCCATGCCTGGTGAGAAGCCCAATTGTCCCACTAGAGCAGCTGATTGGTCGCCAAGGCAGCCAGTGATCTTCACTCCTTTCAATGGCCCAGAAGCCATGGAACCGAATGCACTGGGGTCCGAGCACGGTACTATCTTGGGTAGCTTCAATTTTTGAGGATCCAGTTGAAAGAAGTCTAATACCGTGGAGTCATATTCCAGCCTGTGAAGGTTGACGAACATAGTCCTTGAGGCATTGGTCACGTCAGTGACGTGCAACTTCCTTTCCTTTCCATTCAAGTTAAACAATAGCCAAGTATCAATTGTGCCAAATGCCAGCCGGCCTTCATCATAAGCCTTTTTTACTTTGTCTAGATTTCGCAACATCCATATCAGCTTAATCGAGGATGGGTAGGTTGACAGCGGCAATCCACAGATATCTTGCAATTTGTCGGCATCCTTGCGGTCCTTCAGCTCGCGAACAATTGCGTGTGTTCTCGTATCTGGCCAAGCAATCGCATTGTGGAGAAGTTCTCCTGTTTCACTGTTCCAAAGCACCGTAGTCTCTCGTTGAGTTGAGAGGCCAATGGCCTTTATGTCAGACGTCGAGTGGCCTTGCTTGGTGAACTCTTTCGTAGCTTCCTCAATACAAGTCTCTACGGTCTGGACAATCTCAACAGGATCATGGTCTATCCATCTACTTGAGCGTCAATTGGCTGCTTGCTGGGACTGACTCGTAGGTGCACCAACCCTGAATATGGGTAAATCTGCTTGAACTCCATTTGATGCGAAGCTATTGGTGTTCCTGTGCCATCAAAAATGAGGAAGCGCGTGCTCGTGGTACCTTGGTCAATAGAGCCGATGAACCATTTCTTGAGCTGTTCTTCATCTTGTTTTGGGACTCCTGCCTCTTTGCCCTTTCTCAAGACTTGCTCTGGCTTAGCAGTATCGGTGACCTCGGCCATTGTGGAATGCAGCTCGAGTAAATGAGAATGGAGTTCCTGGGAAGCCTTAGCTCGTGAGAGGCGTGGATCTGAACAGAAGGGAAGAATGTAGGAAACGGAGGTCTAGTTGGGTTGGCAGAGAACGGGTGTGACATGACAGCAGGGTAGCTGTTAGGAATCAACATTGGGCAGTAGCCCCGCCGAGCGGGATGACATGATGTGTGAAGCTGGCAGCTTCCTGCCCATAGGAATGCGGGGTGCCATTCGCTACCAGCGCGCTGAGCGGAACACTTCCCCTCCAAAAGCCCCACCGCCCTCCAAAAATAGCCTCGGTAGCCCTCATATATATTGTATGTATTGATAGTCAAATAGAATAATAATTTTGTAGGCTTGAATTTTCATAGTGTTAATGTTAGTTAAAGTACCAAATGCTATCTCGTCAGTCTACACCGTCGCTATGCTACATGGCCGATGGCTCAGGCATCGTAACCTATGCACGCTAGAATGCAGTGAGACCAAAAACGTGCCTCTAGAGATAACTGTACATCCAAACTCCATGCAAAGCTCTATGCATGCACGTTAATCTACTGCCATGTCAGGAGAAGAATGCATGATTCACAACGAATCACCCTTCTATGCAAAATAGCTCTTCCATAGGACCCCATCGAGGTCTTCCGCTTGCTCTTGAGAGAACGCCTTCATGTATTTGGTTAGCAAAGGACCTGCTAGATTGAGAGTCATTAAGTTTCCGTACCTTCAGATCTAATTGCCATGTATCCTGCCTCGTCTTCTTAAAATCACTCAGGATACTCTTCACACTCTTGCCCACCATTCCCGGGTCATTATTGGCCTTGTTTGCCAGTGTCGTTAAGACACTAGGAATCCAAGAAGGCGGAGGGGATTTGTAAGGAAACGCTTGCACGAGCGCTCCAAGTCCTAATACAGCCGCGTGGCGAGTAAGAACAAGCTTGTTGTGCTCTGGCGTCGGAGTGCTGGTCCCTGTGTTAGGAGTTGAGACGCCCGAAACCCCATTCTTGGGTCTCTTCGGTAACGGAGAGTCGAGAAGCATTTTAACGAATTTCTTATTGAAGTCTTGCACCATCTTGGAGCGCAGCGCTGCAGGCGAGCAGCGGATCATCCCTGACAAGGTCGTTGAAGCGCCAAGACGAACTTCGAGTTGCGTATCTTCCAGCATTGTGGCCACGCAATCAAGAAGTCTCATTTGCTGATCTTGTGACATAAGAAAAAGGCGACGGAAGTAGATTACTTGCATATTGATCAGCACTCGAAGTCGCTGATGCCATAAAGGCGACGTTGTACCGATGCGGATGAGCGCAGCAATTAATTCTACATCGTCGCCAAATCGATGAGGTATGTTTGGTATATTGCGGAAGACGTGATATGCAAGGCCTTGCAATTCTTGATCTTCTCTGATGTCCATCATGTAGAGCAGTTGCTCCATAAATACGTTCGGCAAGAATTGTTGCAGTTGGGTGCACTCAAAGGATGAAAGTGTACTATCGAGCCACAAAAGGACAGTCTTACTACCTGATGTATAAGAGGAAGGCGTCTGTTGACCAGATATACGCTCCTGCCTCCATTTCTCAAGACGTTCAAATGTCTCATGCACTGTGTCTATGAATTCTTCCGTGGGCTGGTAAGGCGCTGTACCAAGCGAAGAGGCCTCCTTCTGACTCCGTATCAGGGTAGGGACATCCTTGTAAGATTCGTGATATCGCGTGCGGTACAAGCTAGATAATGATAGACCCATTGCTTCACGTACTTGCTTGTATGGATGATCGATGTGCAGCAGGAAGTCTTCGATTATAGGCTTCTCGAGTTGAAAATGCCACCCCAAATCAGTGACGCACTGCTGCAACAGTCGGATCTTAGAGCTTTCTTTGAAAGCCGCGTTTGACTCCATGTCAAGCCTGAACGCCGCAAGCCAATCGATTATAGGCCAACATCGCCTGGGATCTTTGCCTTGTATTACCAAATGCAGAAATATAGTCCAATATGTGAGGTTTTCTGGCGTCAGACCGTCCGAGAATACTTGTTGGATCATGGGAAAGACGTACTCCCAGATCATGGTGCGGTACTTGAGCGGCTTATTGACCGTCGAAGTGAGAAGAGCGCCCAGTATCTCGGCCGTAGCACGGTGTTGATGCTTGTCCGACCCATCAACCCAGGTTTCCTGAATCAATTCCTGGATATCAGCGTACTTTGCCGAAGTAAAGCCCGCATACATGAGGTCGAATGTGTGGGCCAGCATTATAGCATGAGATACGCGGAATCGGTCGGCTCCAGAATCACGTGGTTCCTGCTTGAGGAAACCGAAGAAGGCAGAGAACCATGCCCGGTCAAGTAGCCTACCAATTTGTGTACGGGCTTCGGTCTCGGTATCGTCAAACTCTACATCGCCCTCGGGGCTCGATTTGTAGGCAGGCATTGTCTTATCCCATACAAGCCAGCCTGGGTGGTCATGATCGACATAGTATTCAGTGTCGGCTTTGGCAAAGCTTGCAAGATAATCTGGCGTCCATTTTGGATCGTCTTGACGTGTGGCTACCTGAATCTTGGCTTGGATGTGCTGTTTATCAAGAAGATAATTTTCATAGCTGTGCTTTGCAGCCGCTCGAGTCTCTATCAATGAGAGCAGGGCGACGAAAGCTCCAGCGTACAGCCCTCTGAGGCCGGGATGTGAGTCAATAGCTCCTTTAGAAATAAGATCGATCATATTCTCAGAAGCAATACTGTCGAATCTCAGACCCAGGGGAATCACAATGGCAGCAGTACGACTAGCCTGCTTCCAGTGTGACTTCCGAGCTAGATCTACGAGCTCATCAGATAGCGCAGCCTTTTTACTCTCAACATTTGCGCGCTTTTTGGAGAGCTTCTTCCTTTTCCTATCAATGGTGTCGCTAACATCTTCAATCGGCGCAATGGACTGGATAATGTCCTTGTCCAAAATAACCATTCGTTCAAGTGGCCTTCCCATTTCCATTATGTAGATTGTTGCGGAAGCACAAAGCTTCTGAATGGACGGTTTGTCTGCTGCACTAGCTTCGATGTAAGCTTTTATCAAGTCAGGTGCGTAACGCCAATTTCTCGCAATTGTTTTGTTGAGACTGCCGAACAGCAAGGAGTACATAGCGCCTTTGATGCGGGAGAAGTCTTGGTCCCTCACTCCAGTTTTCATTGCTTCGAGCAACGGCGGTATCACTACTGATCGAGATCCTATGACTGCTTTCAAAGCCGCTTCGCCAGCACTCTGCGCGTGACGGCGAACCTCGCGATAGGCGGATACAGATGATTGTGCCAGATCTAGGAAGAGCTGCTTCGCCAAATCAGTTTTAGGTCGTGGATAGGAATTGTGACGTAAACGCTGTAGATGATAGACGTTCGCCCTTCGAAGTAGTAGTGGCCTCGGATATTCCTTCCGTAGGCCACTCACCTTGTAGGGATGTATGTCTGCTGAAAGGAGTCTCTGGACTCTATCCAATACATGAGCGGATCTCTCAATGCCAACGTCAACGAACCAAGATCGATAGGCATTACACAAGGGCTCAAAGCATGCAACATCGTCTTCCTGCTTTTCAATGAGGAATTGATGTACTTCATGTAACACAGTACCGGTCCTCTCTCTGAAGGCATGCAGTTCGTTGTAGAGATTATCGCCTTCCTTGAGCATGTAACCTGCCGGATAGAGGAAGGTAGGCCTGCCCTCGTCCTCGTCCGCGTTCCCAGGATAAGCATCGAAGTCCTCGTCCTGATCATCTTCGGATGCTCCAGAGTGAGCGTCCACCATTTCGGTATCCATGTCGACGGTATCCGCCTTCGACTCCAACTTCGGGTCGAACAGGACAGAGACGCCAGACAGTAGTAGACGAATAAGTACAAGATTGCGTGACACTTCATCAGACCATTCCTTGCCAACACCGTCACGTTTGATGCTTGAGGTACCAGCGGTTAGTGCTTGAAGTTGATTGAGAGCATTCTCGCCTTGGGCCTTTAGCACGTCCACTGCAAATGCTATTTCCTCTTTATTGGGGACATGCCATTTGATGTTCAAATTCTGAAGGTCAGGTGTCATGCCCCAGTCTTGCGGTCGAATTCCTCTAGCCAGGACATCTTCTTCGTACAGGGAATAGTCTACTGTATAGATTCCAGTGAGATTGAGCAATAGATGGTGGATGAAATTCGAAATGTGCGTAGTTGGGAGACCAATGCATTTCTGTTGCATGTAAAGAGCTATGTCGAACAATTCTTGTTTGTGCTGGAGTACAGCATCGCCTACGTGCACGACAGACATGCTGAGCATGCTGACATTCCACACAAGCCCGCGATCCCGCGGTAGTACGTCGGTACCGGTGTTTCGAGTCGATGCTGCGCCATTCTCGTCGATCTCCGTCCTTATCGACTGAATCAGGACTGGTAGCAAACGTTTCAAGGCCCTGGCGGGATCGATCTTGCAAAGGGCACTACATATGAAGGCCATAGCATCTCGGGCTTGATGTATGACATGATTACCCACAAAATCAGCAATCTTATTCAGGGCCAGCTCATATAGATCAGGAGACAAAGAGGCAAGCATAGGTGTAAGCGCGGCTGGCAAGGTGTTCACAACATTTTCCTCGGGCGAGCCAGACCTAGGCCGTGAAGCATCTGGTAAATTCTCTAGAAGTGTGAACACCTTGCCAAGGAAAGAGCTCAGGAACTCAGCAAATGAGGCCGTTGAGGAACGGAGTATCATCTCTTCGTCGACATCACTGAGACCATACAGGTAATCAAGCTGAACGTTGGCACCTTCTTCCTCCATCCGAGCAACCTCAGAAGTAATCCACTCAACTGCAAGCATACTACCGCTAACGTCGTCTCTTCCTCCGGTAAGATCATATAATGGGATGTTGTAACATACTGACTGGATATACGATAAGGTATATAATGTCTTGTCCAGATCATTTGCGTCGATTCCAGGAAGTGATAGGCCCAGCATTGTCGTAACGTGGCAACGAAAGCCTTTGGTGCGTACCATTGTTTTTGATAAGACCTGTAAAGCTCTTAGAGAGGAGGTGGTACGGTGTACTTCAACAAGACCCTGCATAGAAGGGTAGATCCGCTGGAGAGCACCAGGAAGTATCAAGTCTGGCTCCAGATATGCCAGGCTCTGCAAACTCGACAGAGAAAAGTTCATCGCGGTGCCACTCTTAGCGTAAATACCCATGAATATGACATCTCTTAGACACAATACAAAGCGCCGCTTCAATGCATTATTGAGTTTACGTTCTTCCGGCATCTCCAACTCCCCGCTCCTCTCACGATTCCATCGCATGACAAAGAAATCCGTAAGGTAGTAGACAAGCTGGGACAATGGTTTTGTCCATGCACCTGAATTGGAAGGATGAAAGAACGTTTCGACGGCCTGTATGAGGCCCTCAAGATTGGTCATGATCGAATCCGGCCGATCAAGACAAGCCGGCGAAAGTGACATCACTATCCATCGAGCAATATGATGCGCAATAGGATGCTTTTTAGGATCCCGTTCTACCATAATCGCGAGTCCTGCAGCAACGTCAATGGCTGGACTATAGGGTGAAGTTGCCTGCCCAACAGGAATTTCGAGGAGACGAAGGACAGCTGTGAAGATCGACGAAGACTGCTCCTTCGTGAAGATACCAGACTCGGTGAAAGGAACCTGAGATGCTACCAAAGAATCTCGCGCTAGCCGCGAGAAAAGATCCAAGAATGTTGTATCAAACACCTTTGACCGGTTAACGAGTGACCATAAGTGGAAGAATGTAGGTAAGTAATGCTGAGGTAGAAGCTCGTCCTCGCCTTCGGGAGGAGGCGCTGTCGGAAGAAGCAGGTTAAGCAGACCGCTGACCACATAAGCGCCTTCCGTGAAAGAAGTTGTAAAATAAGGTAAGATCTCTTCGAACATTGCTGGGATTTCCAGGGGGTCGAAGTAGAGTTGTGCGAATGTGCATAATTTAGCAAGTGTTTTGTAATTTCGCTTTGCATTTTGAGCTTGGATCATGCCAGATTCTGTAGGTATCACGAACATCTTCCATTCCCGAAACAAGGGCCTCCAGTCCAGTGTAAGGTCAGTACCAGGACGCAGGTAGTGCTTCCGCCTATGAAGCATTAGTAAATAGCCATTCTAATTAGACATTACCCAATGAACTCACTTTGTCAATACCATGAACATGCTTGAAAAGCGTTCTGCCGCCGTACTATCAATACCAGGCGCAAGAGCGAGCTCGTAGTATAATTTGACCAGCCTGATCCTCTCATCCTTGGTTGGGTCGAATTTTAGGCCTAGCCAGTTCCTGAGCTCTCTTGTCCAATGAACAGCTCCTACTGCAAAGTCACCAGCTTCTATAGCTACATAAAGATGCTTCAGAATTTCTCTAAAATCCTCATGTCTCTTAGCCTCGCTTTCAACTTCGTAAGGCAGGTATCGAAAGTATGGAAAAGTTCTTGGTCGATTCCTCGTTATCTGTTTGTTGTCCTTGACTGGTTCCCTACACTCTCGAGGCCCAGCCCCTGGCGACGTAGCACGAGAACCGGTCGCCCCATCGTTGCCCTCCGATGATGTTATGAGCTCGACTAGCTGTGCTGCCTTGCCGTCCATGGCTTTGAGGTGTTCGAGAAGGAATCGCTGGTTTGGTGGGGTATCTTCGCCGGTAGCGCAATTTATCATTCATTGCTAGAGTATTTGAATGTCAGCAGATGATTCAGACAAGGGTTCGGAGTGGCGACTAGTTACACAGTCTATGACATTTTCGTATCCGGGGTAGATGTTGCTGCTTGGGTTTACACAGCGATGGGTCCGGATCGTTGTGCTTGGCTAAAGGGATACTGGTCTGCTATCTTAGGCAGGCACCCTTCCATATACTTGCACCAACTAGTGGAGTGCTGTGCTGCAGAGCTCGGCGGTCGGTTTATCGACTGGTGAGCTACGCGTATCGAAGCTTTGAACTGCCCACGCTAGTGGCGGTCTATCACACCAAAAGATGCGGGTTGCTCCAACAATATCTCCAATGTATAATCTTCAAGGTTTATGGATTTGTATATTTTGTTGGCTGATAGAAAAGCTATTGTGTCTACAAGAAAGTAAGAACGATATTTGACTGAGGGTTTGAATGGTATTTAATCCTATAGAGCTGACCAATGTCTTAGGCATCAGGCTGAACACGCACACTCGCCACCCCAGCCTTATATCATCCCCATGACACAACGCCCTGTGACACGGGCAAATTCAGCACTAATTGAGATATTTTCGCGAACATCACAATCATGCAGGTGGAAGAAAGCTGGCGAAGAGTCCTCCTTGCACCATAGCATAGATCACAATCAATCTCGTAATAATACTGGTATAATGGAACTTCATGCCCCAAAATGAAGTCTTACGATCCTCCAAAATTAATGATGCCAGCCACCAGTACCATACAGGATAGCCTGAAGATAGACGATTGATGATTTGGACGTGATAGCTTGTCAAAGCCAAAGTTGCGAGAACGATTTGAGGGACCGCGAAGCGGCGTGCAGTAGCACTGTCGATATGTAAGTCATGACCGGTTGACGAAGTCCGTGTGACATCCCCAGGATAACGCTGGGACGGTTCCTCACTCGGGACTACCATCATGAATGTCTCAACTCTCCAGGCCCGGTAACCTGACTGCAATAGAATGTATAGCATCGGCGCGGCAAGAATGAATAGTGGAAGATTAGAGAATGTCCAATACTTGAGAAAACCGACACCCCTGTAGAATGTCAGTATATCCTGAGACTATATTTGAAGCCCAGCCCTACCAGTATTCTTTCTGCACCCACGCATAGATACTTGGAACCCAATTCGAGCACCATGGCCTCACAGGCGTTTCTGCGCTAAAATTGGTGCAGTATTCCTTGTAAGCCAGACATTGAGGTAATATGGCAATACAGGCCATCAAGATACCAGAAAGGCAGGCGACAAATAGATTGCGCACATTAGCTTGGGTATCAGCGGAGTGGACGATCATAATCATGCTAGAGACGGCGTCATAGATGAGGATCAAGCCGCTGAACAAGCCATTGCCACGGAAAGTGGTGCCTACTCCGAAAAGGATGCCCGAAAATACGATTAGAGCGTCTCCCTTACTGTTCTGGGCTCTCGCACACGATTTGGCCTTAGCGTAGAGGTAGAATCCGGCGAGGTTCAAAAGCGAGAATGAGCTCTCAGCATAGGGTGCAGACAAAAACATTCCAGCAGGCGAAATTATGTGAAGACAAGCGGCTAGGAAAGACAATTTGGAAAGCTGATGGGCCGATGACCTCCGATATACGATCAACGTGAGCTCATGCAGTATCAGAACAGAACAAAGGTGGGACACATGTGATATAAAGATCCCAGCAATTGTTTCGGTGCTAGTTGATCTCGGGTATCCACAGGACGTAAGACCTGAGACAATAAGTCGAAAGTTCTCCGGTTACGGGTATCGAAGTACCTTTGCTAATCAAGGCTATAAACCTCGTGAAACCCCAGCCAAAAGCCCATTCTTGCTCCCAATTGTAACCATTCTGCGCTATCTGAGTGAAGTAAATAGCGTCCCATCTAATCAGGCTTTCCAATTTCAGAGGAAAACCTAACCCAAATTTGGAGGTAAAGCTAGCAAGCTGGTCGTCTGACTGCAACAGTGTCGTGGATGTATCATATCCGGCGCCAGGGCTGACAATCGCTATGCAGAGCAGCAACAACTTCCAGACCAGAAGACACAATAGTAGTATTACTTTTGGACGATCCAGAGGGTGGTGAAAAATATGTAGTACTGACATAACGCGTATGTTTCGCACAGAATCAGTGGTTGAGTAAACATCAGAATTTACTAACCTACGGCGCCACTGGCGGCAAACGCGCTAAGGCTTCAGAACTCATTGACGTTCTAACTTGTTGGCTCACTGGATCTTTGCGCCAGATTGAAGCTCGAACAAGTCACTTCAAGGGCTCCCAGAGGCCCCAGAGGCAGTTTGAGCGACAATGGTCGCCATATCCTATAGCCAATGTCCAACATTGGCTACGTTGCCACCGGAAATTTTGGTTCAGATCGTGACGCACATCACCACAGCAAAGGAATTATGCCATTTGTCTTTGGTATGCAAAAGACTGCATACCTTCATTGAGAATAATGGCTTTCGAGTGTTATCTCAGACGCTCTTTCCATATGTTCAATTTCCATCTACACATACTGCTTTATTCTGGAGGGACGCTCTCCATGGACTGATCACACAGACCCGTAATTGGGACCGAAAAGCTTTCACTGCGTGGATCATTAGCTCTGAGAGGGACGGGAACCAGAAAGATGGGAACGCTAGAAGACGTACACATAATGCGCCCCGTGGACAAACCATGGGCTTCATCCCAGTCATTGACAGCTATGAAGCCTGGTATGGAGGCGACTGGTCTTCAAGAAAAGAGACAGTGGCTTGGGGAGCCGGTGCTGACCTGGTTGTTCGGAGCAGGACAATGGGACCCAAGGCACAAGACGTCTGGAATGCTACTGTGAATAGGAATCCAAAATATTTCAATGCACACTATCATACATACAAGTGGGCTAACTACCATGAGCCCGGAGTAAAAGAAGGTTTAGATGACATCACTTTCGTGAAATTGCTGCAACAAGCCAGCGTTGATGACCCGGAGCAATTCATCGTCGGCCGGGTCAGTGGTGCTCTCGATCTTGTTAGCCTGAACCAAAATACATCACAGAGCCAGGTCCGGTGTTCTTTTACAACCGAAGGACGTGCAGTCAGGTCGGCAACTACGAATGGCCTTCAAACCTTGCTCGCCGCTTGTCTATCTGACTCTATAGTTTCTCTTTACTCTATCTGTTCTTCCACCAGCCACACCGCCCGTGAGATTGCTCCTGTCGCGGAGACGTCTGCAAACCCATCAGGACAAGTGGGAAGAACATGGACCTCTCGATTTTTGAATAACGACCGGCTAGCGGTTGGATATGGGCCTGCCCCGCAGCCCATTCGTATCTACAAAATCGGCAGAGGCGAGCTTGCAAGCGAATCACCAGGGCTGTTCACTCCTGAGACAGGACGCCATGCGGAGGAATCAACTTCGGTATATTCAGTGAGCCCGATACCCACGTCATCTTCGGCTGGAGGGGACATATTCTTGAGTGGTGCCTATGATGGATTAGTTCGCCTTCATGACCTCCGCTCTGCAAACCCCACCGTCGCTATTTTCCGTGATCCCGTGGATGTCTCACCAATATATTCGCTCCTTCCCGTCGCCAACGAGCAATTCGTTGCTGGCGGCGGCCGTCACTCAATTATGAAAGTTTTCGATCTCCGTATGCCCGGCAGTGAGTTATGTTCTTCTGCGAGCAACGGCCAGTCCACCGCTACCTGTCATGGCATGGATAATCCCAAAAAGCCCAGGGACCAAGAGAAGAGCCGTCTTAATTGGAATACGTTCTTACCCACAACAAAAAACCCTTTCTCTCGCCGGACTAATGACTCTTCGGTGTATGCTTTGTCCAGACCATCACAATGTTCGCCAACCCTGTATGCAGGTCTTCAAAATACCGTCGTACAGATGGATATCGTATCTATTAT
Source organism: Cladonia rubrotincta (assembly GCA_963971245.1). NCBI lineage: Eukaryota > Fungi > Ascomycota > Lecanoromycetes > Lecanorales > Cladoniaceae > Cladonia > Cladonia rubrotincta. The sequence continues at coordinate 254,237 of OZ020212.1, forward strand.
GGATCGATATCCGGATCCAGTATTTAATCATGAGCCAACTATGACCGGAGATAGTCTTGATGTCAGAGCAAAATGGGATCAAGAGGGAAAGGTTTCCTGTCTGCCCATGTATGAGCATAATGATCGAGCTATCAGATTAGTGAGGCAAAAGCCCGTCGACTACTATGCGCAGTCCTACATCAAGGGATGGGACGAGAGGTGGGACAGGAAACCACTTCCAAATAGACGAAATATAATAGCATATTAAGGAAAAGGCTCTTAATAAAGAAACCACAAATGTCGAGACTCAAAGGTCTGTTTTGACCCAGACAAAGCAGCCAGGCTTTACAACGAAACTGCGAAAATGAACCCTATTCACACGATACTGACTGGATATATTCAAGTGTGCTGAGGACGTAAATTCATCATTCACCTTGGAGGTACCGTAAACCAAACCTTCATAGAACATGAAAATGCCTCAGATTCTGCTACGCTTCTTCGCCTTGAAGGGTTCTAAATGGCATTAAACATTTGACACTACCTTAGCTTGTAAAATGAGAGACCCAATTAGATTAGCAAGACACATACCGTTGACCTCGCACGAGCTCTATCAGCAACAATGCAAGCGGTTGAAACACGATAACGATTGATGCTTGTCGACATTGTCGGATAATTGTCGTCAAATCAGGAGGTGACAATGGGCAAGGCATTTGGCTCGATTGAGCGATCTGGCAGAACTTCGGCCCCTATTCCGTTAGCATATGCAGGGATCACCACAAAAAGATTCCTAGCTTGGGGGAGAGCTTTACGAGTCCCTTGCTTCTCAAGAAGTTGTTTAAAGGCCACCTGTCGTTATATTCCACGATAACCCCGTTTGAGCAACTGCAATCCGATATTCCCGCGTTCCCTCTTCAATCCACTTTCACCCCCTCCCACTGCAGAACATAATCAAGCCATTGTCTCAAGTCGCTTACTCTTTCCCACGTTTTGCGAACTGAGCCAAAGGGGATTGTTCAACACTCTCATTTACCGAAACCCAGTATCCTTCCATCATGAAGGGTAAGCTCCCTGGCTGTGTATATCTATGCAATAAGAGCAAAGCTTGCTGATAGCTGGGCGCATGTAGCACTCATTCTCGTCGGAGGGTATGGCACCCGGCTACGACCTCTGGTACGATACCTACCCAGCAAAAAGCCAGCAATATGAAAGCTAGAAGCGAAAGATACTATTGTCCTCTGACTACTGCCAGACCCTTACACTCCCAAAGCCTCTGGTAGAATTCGCAAACAAGCCAATGATTGAGCACCAGGTCGAAAGTCTGGCAGCTGCTGGGGTGACTGACATCGTCTTGGCGGTCAATTATCGGCCAGAGATTATGTCCGCTGCATTGAAGAAGGTACGTAGGATTGCTGACATATGCGATATAACCCGGCTCTCCAATTGACCTCCTGCAGTATGAGAAAGAGTACAACGTCAACATTGAATTCTCAATTGAGACTGAGCCTCTTGGGACCGCTGGTCCACTTAAGCTAGCAGAGAAGACGCTCGGCAAGGATGACTCACCATTTTTCGTCTTAAACTCCGACGTTATTTGCGAATATCCCTTCCAAGACCTGGCAGAGTTTCACAAGCAGCACGGCGAAGAAGGCACAATCGTGGTCACCAAGGTTGAGGAGCCATCAAAATATGGTGTCATCGTTCACAAGCCAGACCACCCTTCGAGAATTGATCGCTTTGTTGAGAAGCCAGTGGAGTTCGTTGGTAATCGAATCAATGCTGGTCTTTACATCCTCAACCCTAGCGTGCTGAGGCGTATCGAGCTTCGCCCAACGTCAATAGAGCAGGAGACATTCCCAGCCATTGTCAAGGATGGACAGCTACATTCATTCGATCTGGAAGGTTTCTGGATGGACGTGGGACAACCAAAAGACTTCCTAAGCGGTACATGCTTATACTTGTCTTCATTAACGAAGAGGGGTTCAAAGAAGTTGGAATCACCTTCAAAACCCTACGTCTACGGAGGCAACGTTCTCGTTGACCCATCGGCAAAAATTGGAAAGAATTGCAGAATTGGGCCCAACGTCACGATCGGACCAAATGTCGTCGTTGGCGATGGTGTCCGACTGCAACGTTGCGTTTTGTTAGCCGGCAGCAAAGTCAAAGATCATGCCTGGATCAAGTCTACCATCGTGGGGTGGAATAGCTCGATCGGGAAGTGGGCCAGATTGGAGAACGTATCTGTTCTTGGAGACGATGTTACCATCGGCGACGAGATCTACGTCAATGGTGGTTCAATATTACCGCACAAGTCAATCAAGGCCAACATCGATTGTAAGTCCACCTTTGCATTAGTCAATATATTATATTAACTATATATAGCTCCATCCATCATTATGTAGGGTCTGGTATGATTTATTTCAATTTGCTTGGAAGATTTCCACACTTAATTTGGGGGCTTGAGAATCTTTACTCTTTTCACTTAATCCAACGAAAAGTTCCTTTATTGCCAATGCGAGAACAGAGACGCCGATTCAGCGCTTTATAGATCTAGATGGTTGGGACGGACGGCAGAGCGCCTAGGCGTTGCCTCTTACAGGCTCTGCTTTACATAGATTACGGACAGAGCTGCCTCTTGGCTTTGTTTGTTATTTGCTGTGAGGATTATTGGCATTTAATATATATTCTACTCTAACAGAGTATTTCGCAGTGCAGAGGCTCAACAACACCCAATATGCTGCACGCGTATCCCAGACGTACAAACCCCTTACGTCTCCGGATGCTCCCAAGCCTCAGACTGATCATTCAAGCCACGAAGCCTGGTATAATTGTCGACTCGACTGACGACTTAGTGGCCATGGAGCGCCGAGACTGTTATTCCGCGCAACTAGCAAGACGTACAGAAGGATGCTGCAACACAGCTCTCTGAATCAAGCCCAGCACACAGCTCCTTGGAGGCGGCTTCAGGTGTAGCGTAACGAAGGTGACCTCCAACTGATTCCTAGCTTTATGCACAACCTTCCACGCTTCCCCCCTACCCGTGACCCGAATCTTGTCCATCAAACACGGAGAACAGGGGCCAATCGTCCTCTAAGCCACCGTATAATCATTTCCCCTGCTTCCTGGGAGGTGAGATCCTTGGGTACAGTCTCATCAGATGGTAATTGATCGTATTTTTTCTCTGTGCCTTCGGTCTCTGCGTTCCAACGAAAAGATGATTAGCAAGATAATCATCCCCAGCCAATTCTGATATACCACTATCATAGAATGTGCGTCAAAGGATTAACATATGAAGAACTCCACTCACTGGCTCATCCATACAAGCTCTCAGCGACTGCTCCAACGCCGCACACCCCGCCGCTGCATTACCAGATGACGCCCAACACCCTTTACCCCGGTCAGCAGCCAGCCATGTTGAGCCGTTATATCCAACAGAAGAATCATACCGAGCACCGAGGTCATTATACCCACACAAGGATTCGGCTGCGGAGCATTTGGGCGACGTACTCGGAGTTTAGGGAGAGGAGGGAGACGAGGAGGGGCGAGCTTCGTACTACCGCCTTTGGGAGGCATATTCACAAGGAATCGCAAGTAGGGTCGATGTTACCGATGGTGCATGGTACAAGTTGACTGGGAAAGTGGCTTGAATAGTACGCTGATGGAGAGCTTTTTTGAAACGTGATATGTATGCCAAGCCGCTAAAGACCCGCAATCTTGGCATTGTTTACTTCTGTGTTTGCGCACTCCAAAGTACATGAAGCTTCCAACAATATCCATTATTTTATTCTGTGGCAGCTTTGGCGAGCATCATTAATAATATGAATAGCAGTCCCTATCTGGAATGCATCACGATCTTCTAGCGCAGCATTGAGCGGCTTATTCAGTTCTTTTGTTTTGCAGTACAGCCATGGCAGGTCACACAGACCACTCTTCATGGTAAGTCTTCCTTGTCCACACATTGACTTGTATTGTGTCAACGGGATTCTGACTCAGTAGTAGGCTTCCGACGGAAGATACAATCAGTTTTGAACCCAATGAAATCAATTACCGGCCACGAGCATGGGAACGCGCCCCCAAATCCCCCATTGCATCTCGTCACCATGGGCGTAAAATTTGGAAGCGCTTCGAAGCGCCGTCAAAAGGACAGGACACACATCCAGATGCTTCTCGAGTTCCTGAGGAGACCCTGGCAATACTAGGAGATGTCACAAATTCGCCAAGACCTGTAAAGCGGATGCGCCTCCAGGATGTACCGCTGGGCCGAGTAGGAGGAAAAGAGAACAAGGCTGCTCGCTATCTCGCTACGTTGCATAGTGAAGCTCCGAGCACTCCAAAAAGTGAGTGCGGAGAGTCACGCGACCCTTCACTTCAGACCAAGGTAGAAGTCTAATGATATATAGGGAAACAACCCCACCGCAAATGTATAAAACGAGATGACTCAGCGTTGGAGCCCAAGGAGAAAGATGCTGGTTTTTCAAACGTCTCTGAAATCTTTGAGAGGGTTCAGCCCGAGGCGCTGCGTGCTTCTCATAGTCCCGCTGTGGAAGATGTTCGCATCTTGCTAAAGTCACCTGAAAACATGGAGGGCATTGTTAAAACCGAGGCCGGAAGATCACCCCAAGAGCGTGTAACAGCTCATGAAGAGTCTATGAGTCGTGCTGATGACGTTCCAAAGTCACTCGAGGACGCCGTGTCGTCGGTACAAGATGCTACAACGGACAACTCTGCACTTCAAGCTTTGTTGTCTCCCACGCGGGAGGCTGAAGCGAACATTCAAGACAACTTACCGGTAGCAGTCCGCGCTGATTCGCCAGTATGCCAATGTGAGACGGTATCACAGCCTTCAGAAGTCGCAGCATCCAAAACCGAGAGTGCACCTGTTTCATCGCCAGCCCCGACTCTTTCACCTATCATGCAGGTTATCCTCGGGGAAACGGCCCCCGTGATGATCCCAGAGGCTGCAGTTAGATACCCAGAGTTGGAGAATCTTCATGTTCGGACGGATTCATCAATCAAATCCAGCACACCAAGGCTACGCGATCGAGCAATTTTAAAACAGGCAAATTCCCCCAGACAGAGCCCACAGATAGGCACAAGCTTGTTGAGGAGGGAAAGCTTACGAAGAAAGGAAAGTCCCAGCGACAGGAGAAATCTGCGTAAGAGCAGGAGGGAAACTTTGCAGAGAAGGGACACTCTACAAGAAAGAGAGATTCTAAGAGGTGTCATTGCAGCGACAGACTCACAACAAAGCATCGACAATTTTGAAAATGGCATCAATGAGACCTCGCCGCCCCATGCAGAGGCTCCTTCTAAGGAAACCATCCAGCAAGATCTTGAGGCAGACCGTTGTGACCTCAAAACAGTCGGCGAGACTATCGCAAACCATGCGAAGGGTATTGTGCCTAGCCCGAAAGGAAACATTGTAGAAAACAAAGACGTTCACAGGGCAATCGAAGCTATTGAAGCCTACGAAAGCCCTAACAGGAGCCCAACTTCCAAATTCCCAACCACTGTCTCATTAAACGAGATCCAAACGAGCCAGGCCATCGATACTGCCAATGAAATCATTGCTGAAATAGAGGTTCATGAAGCAACTCAGACATTGGAGACTAATAAAGGGGGGATAAATTCATCCAACAGAAAGACGCGATCTGGGATTCGCTATAGTGATGACACCAGCATGCTCAAGGAATTTCTCAATCGCGCGCAAGCTAAAAAAGCAGCGAAAACACCCGGGTTGACAGCTCTAGATCTTCCTAAACCCCAGATTTCCCCACGACGATCTCCACGTAAAGCGCTCGGGTCCCACAGGGGCAATGATTTATCGCCGCAAAAACCACGAGACGTTCCAAATCGCCCGGACACTCCACCCGGGAAGCCGCGGGTCGATGCTGTCGACTCGGATGACGGCGAAGAGATCAGCGCAGAGATTACGTCCTGTCGACGCAGCACAAGAGCACGACTGCCGGCCCCAGTTAAGGGTATTCCAGGCGCACCAAGCTTCATTCCTGTCAGACGAGCCGATGGTACCGACCCTGTGGTGCTCCAAAAATCTCAAGCTCAGGAACTTGCGATGGTGACTCGCGCCAACACACGTCGTAACAAAGGCCAATCGAAGCCACCTCTTTTAGCATTGCAGGACATTCCAGCAGAAATTGCAGAGACTGTAAGTAGCACCACCTTTAAGCGGCGGGCAGCAAGTTCGAAAACTGTAGGCTGGGCAGAGCAGCTCGCATCGTACCAAGACGCCAAAGAAGCAGAAGAGACAGAGGAGATGCGGCCTAAGGTACGAAGAATGAGAGGACTAGGAGCAGCGAACACTGGAACACCGGCACCAAAAAGGACGACGGCGGTTGTAAGTACCTCGAATGGAACACCGGCGCCTAAACGTCGAGGGAAGGTGCGATTATGATGGGAAGATAGCGTGAGATATATAGCAGAGATCATGGAAGATGTAACCAGTCCAAGCGTAGTGAGATGCGGAGAGTGCAGCGAAGCTGGGGTCGTTGGCCAGTCCCATCTTGGACTGTGACGAATGCTATGCGGGCCTATGGATTATGAGGGCGAAGCGGATAGGCGATGAAGGTTTCTCCAGCGCATTTCTAGCTAGCCACAATTTTCCCAATCTTGATGAAGCATGACAGCTGCACAGAAGATGAGATTCCATTTGAAGGTCTGTGCGAGCGGCTCTGCAGACGTCTATACCTGATCCAGGGATATCTGAGAGGCGAAACGTGGAGGCGGTTAGATATATCTAGACACATATAGTTTAGTGTTGTTGTCTTGTCTTAGGGCCAGGGGCAAGGGCAGGGCAGGGGACAATGCCAAGGGGAGGATAGCGGAGGTCGCCACCTCGGTGCGGTGTCGCTTCCTTCCCCGCTCTTACCCGCACCTCCCAAATTCTCTTCCTCACTGAAATTGGGCAATTGCGTGGCAGCCTCATGCCCTTGTCAATCTGCCCTTCTCATGACATGCTATCAACGCATCAACGCCACAACACCAGCCAGAGAGGCCAGCGCTCACCACAACGTGCCCACTTATGCGGAAGAAGACACTTCCACATCGATGAATCCTGCTTGCCATCTCAACGTATGGAAATAATCACAGTGGCACGTGGACGGTAGAGGACAAGACTTGGTCGACATCCGTTGCTATTATGTCAAAATTGCAAAATTTGACACAGCAAAACCAGGCGAAGAGTCATACCGCCCCTCATGATGCAACAGCCAATCATTCCGACTGGATATTGCAAAGCTTGTCTGCCAGCCTCACATCCGATGCCTTACGTTTTGCTCTTGCCATACGAGTGAATGCGTTCCTGTATTTATTGTCACCTGCTCGTTGGTTCAGCGTCTCCAATTTCACTGTGTACCCCTCAACCACTGAATTCCTTTAATTCAACCGTCTCCAGTCTGTTATTCGGTTGCCTGAGATCTATATCCTGATCTTGTCCTTGTCTCTTTATTTCAAAGCATCACCGCGCCTCAACTTGCTGTCGTCGCGTATTAATAATCTGCATCTCTAGATTTGATTGACGCCGGTTGTTCGACTACCGACCCCCAGGATCTTCAAAGCTTTTCATGGCCTCGATCCCATCCTCTTACCGCGAGACAAACCCGACAAGCTTGAGAGATGAGCATCGATATTCGCCATCAGGCATTCTCAAACTCACCAATCAGTCCTCATCATCTCCGCCTTTTACCCCAGGTTCTGCGCATGGACTTACTGCAGAATACACCAGTAACGGCCGGACCCTTAACATAACCGATAAGCGCGCCAGAGCTCACGTCGTTGGTCCTCTTGAGCTCGACTCATTGCGTTACGTGCAAACATTCCAGGGGTCACGTCAACAGGCCAGCATTCACAAAACCGCCGTGCAGGAAGCAGAAGGAGGTAAGCTAACATAAATCATCCGCCGACTCATGTTTTTACGTACATCCTTGACTTTACGTACTTCTTACCTGAAGACATTACGCTGATCAGCAAATATGAGGTCAGGCATAGCACAATCCTTCCTCGAGTCAGTCACCGCCGCCGGCGTCACATCTGCAGACCTACATCATGATGTCGGCAGCCCTACAGACAATGCCACGTGCGAGTGCTGCTGCCGTTGCGGGAGGAGCCCCAAGTGGCAGCCTGTGGGCCCGGGTCGTAAGCGTAGAAGCAAGAGCTACACGGCCGTGAGGACTGGCATCTCTGAGCTGTCAGGCTGGGACTTGGAGATTCCAAAGGTTCAGGAGCCCGCCGAGATAGAAGATGCACAGCCTTTCGGCCCAGGACGAGCACCACTTGAAAGACTACCAGCAGAGGTTTTGGGTGAGCGGCTCGCAGACGACAACTACAGGCGTTTACTAACAAATATTCAGATGAAATAGTCTCATACCTCGCTATTGAGGCTCCATCGGCCCACTATGCGCCTCGGAACCAAGACCTCATGTCCTGTCTTTTGACTTCCAAGACCATCCACGTTGCGACTATTAGCACGCTATATGCCCAGGTCACAATCCTCCATTCTGCAGTCTTCGCCAAGTTTTCCGAACATCTCTCCAGTCAACCTGAGTTGGGAAGCCTGGTCAGGAGGTTGGACCTCTCCCAGCTCACTTCAGTTGGACTCGGCCGTAGCCGACAGGCGAATTCTGAAGTGCAGAACCTTACTTCCCAAACGCTGCTCAAGTGCCTTGGGCTTACACCTATTGTTCAAGAAGTACTTCTGCAGGAGAACTTGGATGATGATCTCGATCAGAATGTCCTTCATAAGCTCTTCTTCGGTCTCTCTAACCTTAGAGCGGTGGATTTCTGCGCCTCATCCTCAGCATCCTTCGTTGATGCCTTCACCTCCACCTTGAATACATTAAAGCAAACTCCATCATTAATGCTTAACATCCGTCGGCTTGGCCTTCACGAGTGCGGCACACTCCCCAGTTCAGCGTTCGAGACCCTCCTGCCTCGCCTACCCCATCTCACTCATCTCGATGCTTTACACACGCGCATCACTGACAGAGCTCTACAATCAATTCCCACATCCGCGAGCCTGAGTCACCTAAATCTTGGGCGCTGCACACAGCTCACAGGCGAGGGCATCGTGGACTTCCTAACCTCCCACCACTCTGCAAAAGAGCTGGTCTACCTCAACCTCTCGTCCGAAGTCTCACACTACCGACTTTTATACGAGGCTGACCTCGACCGCCTCCTGCCATCCCTACCCTCCACTCTTTGCTCCCTCAACCTCAATGGCGCACAAATACAACCCCATCACGCTGCACAACTCCTCCCTCTTACCAAACACCTAGAGGAGCTCGGCCTCGCCTGCGCCAACCTGACCCTCGCACACATCAACTCTTTCTTCCGGCCCCCTCCAACTGCCAAGGATGGCGAGAACGATGTCGAAGACGACAGCTTCCCTCTCACGTCCGGTGAATCCCGAAAACACTGGCAACCCCCAACCCTCTACTACCTCGATCTCTCCTACATCGCCTCCATCACCCAATCCTCCCTCTTCACCACCCCTGCCCCGGAAAATATTCTTCTCTCTCCCACCACCCTCCCTCTTGACGTCATTGAACTCGGGGACAAGGCGATTTCCAGCCTGCGCGAATGCAAAAATACCAACAAGCGCCTTGGATGGGTGGTTAAGGAGTTGGGAAGACGCGGGTGGTATGTGAGGGAAAATGGCGGGTCGAGTTCTGGGAGGCGGGCGTGGAAAATGGGGGCCATGTGGAGGGGGATGAGGAAGGTGCCGGTTGCGTGGGGAGAGGTAGCGGGATTGTATGGGCATTACATGTTCAAAAAGTAAGGATGTTAGGAATTTTGGTTTTTATTGATTTAGCGGTCTGTGTGCTGGGGGAAGGGGAGGATAAAAGTTCGATACCCTTTCTACTTCATGTCTTTTTGTTGTTATCTCTGCTACTTGACAATAAATTTTGGGGGAATTGTGTTACAAAAAGCGAAAAAGCGAAAAAAGCGGAAAAAAGAACTAACTGAGCGATTATGTTTTCACATACAAAGTTAAATGTTGCATTGAGCTTAGACCTCTACTCACAGCAAAAAAGTAGTTCTTCTGAGCGGGTTTGTTTATACATAGCAAAAGCGAGAATAAGAGCTGTTTTTGGTTGTATCATTTGTACTATAGCAATAGCAATATATATCTTACGATTACGAAAGAAAGACTGTGCAATCACTACTACATCAGCGCCCCCGTCTTGGAACATTTTTACGTTTCACTACTTACACAAGACTCTCATGTATCTGATTACCACATCGATTCCCTTGTTTTGGAAGACTTTGCATCTCACGACAATTCCCTGGTATCGAAAGAGCTTCTCATCAATCAATCAATCAATTACTACATCAATCAGTCAATCACCCATACTGCGCCTGAGAGAAGATGAAAAAGGTTTTTGAGCTTTCACTAAAGTAGCTACGTGGTCTGATCTGAACTGTTCCATTCCAACACACCTTATCAATTCTACCACGCATGCATGCAGATTTCCCCTCCCCTCCCATCACCTTAATCCACCTCCCTCGCCCCCTTCCCTTTTTTTTCCCTCCCGTGCAAATAAAGCTCAATTAGAAATCCCCTACCTCCGCATCCGCATCCGTATCCCCCTCCCATCCACTTCCCTTCTCAAACCTGTCCCCTGCCTTTTTTTGCCTCCTCCTCCGCTTTTTCTTCCCTTGAGATTGCTTGATCGTGATGGGTATCTCGACGTCTGGCTCTGAGTCTGATTCCACAGTTGGGTGAGGGGGTGCATTGGCGGTGTTGGTGGCGGTGGTGAGGAGGGTTTGGGAGTAGGAGAGAGGGGAGGGGGAGAGGGGCGTATGGGCGTTGGGGTTTCTGGGGGACGGGAAAGGGTTATCGTGAACGGGTGAGACATCTTGAGGAGGGGAAGTGTCTAGGCGGGAGAATTCGCGCGTGAAGGAGTCCATGGAGGTTTGGAAGGGGTTGTTGGTATTGGGGTTGGTTGTGGGGTTGTGGGTATTGTGAGCGGGAGGGTGTAACGTAGAAGAGGAGGGATGATTGTTTCGGTGGGGGAATGCGTCCTCGAAGGATTGATAGGGAGGATTGGGGCCGTGATTATTGGGAGGGGTGGAGGTGGGTTGAGAGGATGAATGATTGTCTCGTTGTCGTTGGGAGAACTTACGCGTGTATTCTCCCCCGAGAGTTTCGGTGTTATGACTGGGACCGAGCCTCTCATAAGGGGGATTGGTAGTTTGAGGGGAAAGATGAGTGGCTCGGTGAGGAAAGTATTGGTTGAGTGCATCCTCGACGGATTCAAAGGGAGGTTTGGGACCGTGCCTCTCATGAGGGGGATCGGTAGCTTGAAGTGAAGGATGATTGTCTTGTTCGGGGAAGTGGCGCATGAAGTCATTCATGTCGTTGGAATCATGCCGAGTAGGGCGATCTTCAAAGCCTGGGAAGTTTATGTCCCAGGCATTGAAGATAGAAGGGGTTTGAACTTGAATGCTAGGGGCTTGATTATGATGGGAAGTTGTGGCACTGGCATTATTCGCGGCGGTGTTGTTGCTGCTGGGGTTTGCTGTCGTGTGAGAGACACCACCCCCTGGACTCTGCATGCTGCTACTGAAATTTCCAAATATGTTGCGGTTGGGGCTGTAGAATTGACGGACTGTGTCTTCGCTGAGACGGCTGGGTGGGATATGATCGATTTCTACGTCGAGGTTGTTTGGACGGCGGGAGTGGCGGTTGGGACTGGTTCCTTTTGATGCTCTGCCTGGCGCAGGTCCATCGCCGAAGAGGCTGCTGGTTGGATTTTTGGGGAGAGCATCGAAGGGAGAGAGGCCAGACGGTGGCATGCCGGGATAGTGGTGAGGTGGATTATCATTGTTTGCACCTGGGCCGGTACCGTTGGCGAAGAACCTAGCGGCGCTTCTGTTGGCGGCATGACCGGCGTCGAAGATGCTATATGCTGGTAAGTCTTCAAGACGGGAGCTCTGGGGTCGAAAAGGGGATCCAGTGGCACCACCAAACATGCTCGAAGTCGGATCTGTGGCTGGTAGATTGGAGCCATAGCTGGTATTAGGTGTGTGATGAGAATTGCCCATACGGCTGGTGAATCCTGTCTCAGGAGGCGGTTTTTGCGGTTGATTCCAAGGGCTGGCGGTAGCATCAGTGGGTCTTCTGGGGAAGGATTCTGGGAATGGGCGATATCTCAAGGTAGGGTCGCCGTAGAGGTCATCAAAGATGTTGCGCCTATCACCTGCTCCTGTGGCGAATTTGGGATTGTTGGGCCTAGGAAGATTATCGGGGTCAGAGACGTTTTCCATGTAACTTCTGAAAGCAGGATTATCAAAGCTGCTGCCGGGGACATTGGCACGATTCGGAGTCTGGTCTTTGGCCGCCTGGCCAGGAAGCCGAGTCTCCGGGAAATTTTCCTTCCCTCCGAACCACCTCAGCATCATCCTGTCTTTTGAAAGCTTGTGAATATGATGTAGACTGAGCGACGAATTCGACGCTGTCCAGACTTTGTCTGCTTCTCGGCGTATTTCGCTATCATTCAGTCCTACGATGTAGCTCATGACCGTTCTCTTAAGGGCATTCTGCTCCTGTTCGGTCAAAGGTGCCTCTGCCAAGTCAACACCATTCCTCTGATACAGCAATGCCAGAGTTCTCTGGTAGTAAGAGTCGAGATCTTCGTTCGGTGCTTGCATCAAAATTGGGCTTGAGATATTCAAAGTTGGTCGAGAATGGTCAATTTTTACCTCAACTGGAGGGAAACGGGCGATGAAAGCTTTTTTGAACGTTTCCACGTCCGCTCTTGTGGCTTGTTTCAGACTACCAGCCCGTAGAATGTGTTTGGCACGTGGATGATGATCAGCCCAGGTGGCAGCATCACCCTCCAGCAGGCCATCAACAATTCCTAACCAATCACTGGGGGAAACGGTAGCAAAATGGGGATTCTCAAAGCGTAGGGTACGTAGCCAGCGATGAGCGTTCTGGCCATTCGAGCCACTGAATTTGGTATGCATCATGACTGGATGATGGATTTCGATCGAATGAACGGTACGACACGAAAGTGTGGTGTTGAGAGTTCTGGCGACGTGTTGGCACACTGGAGGAAGAATTCTGTGAAAAGCTGATGGAGAAAATTAGTAAGCGATAATATATGATTGCTGTGTTGTATTAATGGAGTGAGCGACACAAAGTAAACAAAGGAGCAATACTTTTTTCAGTGATCACGCAAGGTAGGTTGCTAGGCAGCTTCAAGAGTGTTGATGAGCTGTAATTCGCCTATCCTTCAAAACCAGACCCTGACCACTGGGTACATCGTTAGGATGAGAAAAACCCAGTGAGAACACCCATGCGAGATGTAGTTACGAATTTGCTAACGAGAGCATCAACGTGGTGCTGCGATACTGCTCAGAAAATGTAGAAGCCAGATAGGCTCGGATGTTCATTCTTCACTATCTTCTAATTCGGCTTCCCCCGGCTACCTGTGCTCGCTACGATGGTCATCGATAATTCTCGCTCATCATGTACACATTTTCCATTGCCAAGATCCGGCCTTGACCAGTCAACTCATAGGCTTTAGACAGAGAATCGCTTTGAAGTGCCGCGTTCGACTTTAGATACGAGTAATGAAGCCCATGGACATAGTGATGAATCACTCTTTTCAAAATGGATGTTTCGTGATTGCTCAATTTGACTGAAATGGTTTTGTCCTTACCGCCAAGGGCGAGAAGTAGGTCCTCTGCCCGGCCGTAATAGTCTTCGAGGCTTTCCGTTGCATTCTGACGCAATGTCTCTAGCATATGGTTCACATCCTTCAGGCGCTCATCGGCTGGGGTAAAGCGGTTGAGGAAGAGCGTCTTGAATGTAGCGACGTCACGTTTTCCCGCGTGCTTCAGGTCTTCGTCTGACAAGATCTTTTTAACATTAGGCGACTTGTCAGCCCAGCGAGCAGCTTCGCCATCAAGCAGACCATCGACGCATTCTAACCATTGACCCGGAGTGAACGTAGGTGGTAGTTCGTACTTAATTGTACGCAGCCAGCGAGCTGGATTTCGATCATCATCACCACTGAATCTAGTATACATAGCAGTCGGAGGCTAGTGAGATATCTGACTGCGTAGTTAGTAGACATACACAAAGAAAGGAAAGCCTCGTCTCCTACATGCCTTGATCGAAGGACTGATCTAATTCTTTCTCTCTGATAACGAAGATGACCGGATTGAGAATCAGAATAACCCCACAAGGCCCTTGGATCGTGGTGGTGTCAGTTGTGGGAGCTTGGATAATGTTCATCGAGATGATGACACTAACACTTGATGTCAGATCCCCTCAATTCTCTTGGGTAAGGTCGCGGCTTTGGCCAAAGAGCGGGCTGGGTCAAGTAGAAGTTGGGTTTGCTTGAAGCTTAGTGTTGATGAATGGAGGTGGCAATCTCTCTCTAAGTGCAGATTGAAGGGAAATGTGACATCGTTGGAGTGAATGATAAAAAGCCAGATCCCTGTCTTCCGATACGCAACAGCAAATTGGCCTGGTGATGAGCTGTGGAAGCGCGTTCCATCCTCACTCGTAACTCCCCAGAACAGGGCTTCAACGCCGAGCTCACCTCTTTGGTGGCTCAGCGCTCGAAAAGCTTACGTTCTGGCATCTTGTATGCCATTTGGGATTATACATTTTCAGAACATTCTGGAGGTCAATGCTCATATATCATTCTCATATCACTGGTTTTGAATAAGAGGATATACAGGGATCGGATCCTTGGCTACTTCTGGAAGTGTGAGATTGATTCTGTAATAAGGCCATCGCGTCAACCGACCGGATCCTGCTATAATTTGGGTGCAATGCCAAGCTGAAGATGTCTCCTATGGATAAGGTGAGATAATTCGCATTGTAATCTTTTGCGTCTCTGGCTTCGCTTTAGGAAACATCTCGCTAGGCTTGGAAAAAGCTCTGGTAGATGTAGGAAGTGAGACGGGTGTCGTTGGAACATAGTGCTCGGAGCCAGTGAATGATTCATATTAAGGATGAAAAGCTACAAGGGACTTCTTCTTACTCAAATAGACACTGGTATGGTCACAGAGTTCGAGATCAGTCAGTCACAGCATCAATTTGGGAAGACTGATGGAATATGGTGAGGTAGGAAAACGGGACGAGAGCAGCTAGCCAAACCTAGCTAGCTCTCTATGGGAATGAAAGCTCTCGGATTGGAGCTTCATGAACATACAAAGTAGCTATACATGGAAGGATGGTGTTGAACATGACAGGCTTCTCCGCAGCAGAAGATTGGAGATCCATGCTCAGGGATGATGAGGGGGTCATCCAGGCGGGAGGGGTGATGGATCAGCACTTGGGCAACTCTGAACCTGACGTTGAAGTGACGCTCGAAACAGCGTCATGTCTTACAAATCCAGCCATTGTCTTAGATGCTGCTGGTTCTTATGCTCAGACTGGGTGGCATACCATCTATCACTGCTAACAGTTCAATGGACCACCCTCCTGCTCTATTATGGCATCCGAATCCCTTCCAAAGCTCGGGACCGTCAAGCCTGGATCCAGCAATCCGACCCTGAGATCCGGATCTTTTACACGGAATGCCGTCCGCTCTCTGACAAGCCTAAGGGTACGGTTCCTCTCATTCACGGCTTCCCTGAAACATACCAGTTCCGCCACGTCATTGTTCCTCTCGCAAAAGCAGATTACCACGTTCTTGCGCCAGATTATCGCGGCCACGGCTATTCCTCCAAGCCTCCCAGTGGCTATACCAAAGATATTCTAGCCTAAGACCTATACAAGCTAGTCACCGAGCACGTCGGTATCAAGGACAAAATCCATTTGGTTGGACATGACGTTGGCGGCATGATTGCCCACGCATACGTCGCTCAATTCCCCGAGCACGTAGCCAATATAAACTGGGGAGAGTGTCCTCTCCCAGGGACGACCTTTTACGAAGAGTCAAAACACACAGCACCGGTCTGGCACTTCGACTTCTAAACCCAGACGGATATCGCTGTGGCACTTGTCACAGGCAAAGAAAAATTCTACCTCAAACACTTCTATGACCGCCTGGCTCAGAACCAGGCAGCATTCACGAACGAGGTCGTGGACTTTTATACAATGCAATATTCTGCCGCTGGGGCCCTGCACGCTGCTTTCACTACTTATAGGATGTTTGAGGAAGACGCGAGGATAAATAGGGAGTGGAGGGAGAAGAATGGTAAAGTTGGGGTGAGGGCTATGGTTTTGAGTGGGGAGTCTGTCTTCATGACGGCTAAGGCGTTGGAGATGGCGAGTGAAATGTATGATAATGTAGAGAATGGTGTCATCGAAGGGTGTGGCCATTATTTGGCAGAGGAAAACCCCGAGGGCTTCGTGAGCAAGGTCTTGGATTTCGTTGGGGGAACTTGAAATGGATCCTATTATTAGGGACAAAGATCAGGACTGTCTAGCATGGTCATTATGAGGCTCCTTCATGAACAAAGGACAGTGACTGCAATATATAGCATCTGTTTGATATTCGACCTATGCTCAAAAAATAGATCCCTCTCCACAAGCATCGTCGAACGTTGTGGGGTTGCTGTTCAACCGATTATTGAAAGTTCAGTTTTATTCGTCCCTCGTTGGCATCATATTGATAGTACTCTGCGTCCTGACCCTAGCTACACTAGGGGACACTGAAGTACAATCTCAGCATACAAACCACACAAATCGCAGGCATCGTCACCAAAAGCCCCAACCCCAACCAAGAACATCCTAGTCCCCACGTCCGCCTCCGCGCTCACTTCAACTCAAAAGCCTCCACCCGTCCCTCATGAGCCTTCTCCCCCTCCTCACACTTCAACTCCTTCAAAATCCCCGTCCCAACATCATAAACACACCCATGAACCTTCAACCCATGCGCCTTCTCCGCCTCAATCACCACCGCATTCTCCCTCACCGTCCTAACCCCCGCATGCACATTCGCCTCCACAAGCTTCACCGCCCTCTCCCCCTGCTCCAAATGCGCCCAATGCTGCATATTCTCCTCCCTTAACTTCCTCACCGGCGCCAACCACGTATCCAAAAGCCCCAATTTCCCATTCGCGAGCACAGCATTAACGCCACCGCAGCCAATATGGCCGCAGATGACTACGTGTTGCACCTTGAGATGCTCGACGGCGTAGTAAATGACGGATTGGGAGGAGATGTCTGTGGCGGGGAGGACGTTGGCGATGTTGCGGTGGACGAAGACTTGGCCCGGGTCGAGGTCTAGGAGGGTGGTTTCGGGGGCGCGGGAGTCGGAACAGCCGAGCCAGAGGATTTTGGGGGATTGGCCTTTGGCGAGGGCGGGGAAGAGGTCGGGTTTGTGGTGGGCGGTGCGTTCGGCCCAGGCTTTGTTGCGTTCGAGGTAGGGTTGGAGGCCTTGTTCTATATTGAGGTGAGACGGGTTAGCTGGGAAAGCATTGGGAGTTTGGCGTAAGGTTGGAATGGGTTATTGGGGGGGGTTTGCATTGGGAAGGGATATTGCTGACCCTTCATGGGCGAATGGGATAGTGAGAGGAATCGGGTTTGATGGGCAGTGAAAAGAGAGGTGCGAATGGCTACAGGCAGTCTAAAGGCAATTGAACATAGATACATACCATTGTGAGACATGGTGATGATGGTGTAGCAGTATCAAATCTTTTTCTTTCTATCCGGGTTAAAATCGGAGGTCGGAGTTCTACCTTTGATAGCCAGGGCTGATATGAGCAGATAAGAAAAGGGATAGAGAAGGAAGACCAGCTTTCAAACAAAAGCAGATACTCGGACAATACAGTAGAGATAAATAAGGAGAAGAATTGAAAGGAGATCAATTGGAGGTTTATATAGATAATTCGAAAGCGAAGGAAGTGGCCGAGGAGAAGTCGTCCAGGACATCCGACAGGCACGATAGGTACTGCCGCAAGCTAGAAGATAGGTTCATGGTTGATGCAAACCCCGCAAAAGCAAGTACGATCTCAAGATGAATATGCGCTTTGTAGATGTAAGGTAGGCTTGAGGTGTTTAGTAGCGGTGATGTACAATTATGCATAGTCCATTGCAGGTCTGTATGTTGTGCAGGAAATTGTTTGGATCGCTAGTTTCTTCCCCGCCATTACTAGGGGAACTCCAAGCGCAAGACGCCTGGGTATGCAAGCCACTTCGGTACAACATGATCAAATGTAAGTCCCAAAAAACCACTTCTCTTCGATCCTCGCCTAGCTGACTTTGGGCGGATTCGTCGACGGCACATATAAACGCTAAGCGTAAAGGGTATCCTAAGATCAGACTGCGCTTCAAAGCAAGAGATATCAAGACATGGAATCGGTATCAGGACGGCCGCAGAAGCTTCTTTGTATCATCTATTGCAACCCTTGCCACCCGTTTCAACATGCCTCTCTCGTCACCTTCTCTAAAACGATCGAATCGATCCAAGCCATCCATGACTGGCAAATTCAGTGTCTCATAACCTTGTCTGATAACCCTGCTCACTTCTCTCGGACTTAGATTGTTGCTTACGCTGCCTTTACCATTTTCAGCTCCGACTAGATCATGATAATGAGCAGATACTTGGATCAGAATGTCGATAGGCGCAGCTGTAGGGCCACCGGGGTTGGAATTCAAGGATTCGGGCTGTTTTGTATTGGCGTTGAAGGCCTCTTTGAAACGAGCCAGATGCTCGCCAGCTTCAACGAGTTTGTAAAAGAGATCATCGTAGGCGGCGGCTTCGGGAAGAAATGACTCTCCAGAGATAACAGCGAGTGCGAGAGTGGCGAGGAACGGATTGATGAGTGAAGGTAAGTCGGGGTCCTGGGCTGCTAGCGAGGCTGCATATGTAGTCATGAAGCGGAGGAAAGAAAGAAGAGTCTGCCATAGGAGTGACCAATGATAGGTAAGGCGTGTTCGGGTGAAAGTAAGGTATGATAGTATGCGGTGTATGAGGCCAACAGTAGATATGTAAAGGGGTATATCTAAGTGGCGTCGGAGGTTGTGGTTGATAGTGTCTACTAAGATGTCCAGGATTGATGCTATCGCTGGACGAGATTTGGGAGTTGCTGGGAGGAATGGTTGTCGTTGGCGGCAAAAGCGAACAGTGAGCAAGACTTCTGGATCACATAAAATCTTGCAGAGAACCAGATCTTCGATGATGATTCTAAGAATCAGGAGATTCAAAAGTCCGTAGAGCGTTGCTCTCGAGGAGCGATACCCGTGGTGGAGAACGTAAGACGTCAAGGATAGGAAGGCGCTCAAAGGCGCTTCGCCAGTTCCAGGCACGGGCGGACAAGTGATGAAATTGGAGCAGAAGATCTTATTGGCATTCGTGAAATCATAGACGCCCAGCAATACCGCTGCACTTGGGCTAGGTCTTGTATAGAGTCAGCGATAGAGCTACCCAAGGGGTTCCGTAAAGCTTACAAGACTGCGAAGCCTTCCTTCAACTCCTCAGCACTAGGAGGTGGAGGCTTCGCGCCTTTCGCAGGAGCAAGCAAGCCAAGGCTAAGGTATGCGAGTGTGTTGCTCAAGGTCCAGCCTTCCGCAATGTCCTCTTGAATCGCAACATAGCTATCTCTTGACAGTGATAAGGCACTCCCTAAACCCCGAACTATGTTTTGGATGACACCTTCATTAATGAAATCTTCAAGCCGTAATCGATAGGGGTTGCGGAATTCAAACTTGTTATAGTTTGCTAGTAGGCCCAAGAGCAAGTACGGCTTGTATACCAATTCAGGAACGTCCGAGTCTTGAATGAACTTCTATGAGTAAGCAAACATCTTTTTCATCTTTGAAAATCAGACCGGAGACCAGAAAGGCCTGTGAAGAATTGGACTAGACCAGGCTTATAGTGGGCAGCAAACACGTGGAATGTAAGGTCTAAAAGCAAGTAACAGCAAAGGAAAGGACAAGTACCTTCATCAAAGCTGGGAATAGATCTCGATGTGTAAAGTACGAGACCAAGCTAGTTTGATATGCTCCTGCAGTTAAGGATAGAGCAACATCAATAGCTTTGTTACGAACCTCCACTATAACCCATCAACATCCTGCTAAGGATCTTGAAGCTGGTTTTAAGGACTTACGCGACCCACCCGTGCGTATAATACCCTCAAGAGCGTTCGCGAATTCAAAGAAAACAGCATCAACTTCCTCAAGCCCCGAGAGCACAGTGATAATATCAGCACTTGGATTTGTATACCGTTTCGTCAAAATGACACCTAAGAAGACTGTTAAAGTCTGAACCAGTAAGTGTCAGATTTGGGCGCATGGGATGGCTACTCGACATACATCTAGGGCGTGTTCATCCGTTGGGGATTTCCCGCTCTTAACCTGCTGGATTGACCGTATAAAAAGCTGCTGTGTTTCATCCTGAAGCTGTAACAAATCTTCCGTTGTGAGAGCCTCTAATCGTCGTTGTAGCGAGGCTTTGTCTGGATTGAGAAGGAAGAACTCTCCCCAAAACCCATCTGCGTCTGCATAGTCTTCGTCGTCCTGTCTGAATAGATCTTCATACAGACGATCTATCTTAGGTTGGAACGAAGTCGGCCGTACTTGTAGAGTAAGAGGTGAGGCTTCCATCATTTAACATCTGACAACATTGAAGCCTAAGATTTGCGCTTTCCTCATATTCCGCTCACTCAAGCCACTTCTATGCTTTCTGTAGCATTACATCACCTGACTTGGAATTCTTGTTGAAGCGGTCTTGGTCACTTAGAGAAGTGGTGTAGGTAGGTTTAAGACAACACGTCTGCACTTTGTACATCTAGTAGAATTTTCTTATCTCACAGAAGTAGGTACAAATCGGAAGCACCAGGCTATGAAGGGATTGAAAGATCACAGCTTCGGAGCAATATGAAAACGTTTGCTAAGAAGGGTAGGTACTAGGAAGGTGCTTTGTTTTACAGTAGCGCCAAAAGGTTGGTTTGTGTTGAGTGAGGTTTCGAAACAAAAAGTAATCATCTCGTTTCTGATTGGTCGGTCGGCGAACCAACCCTAGGAATGCCGTGATATTCAACCTGCGAGCCTGACAAAGCATACGTCTCTACCACCTCGTATCTTGTTACGAGCACAATTCATAAAATTCCGCTGTATCCATTCTTACTTCCCTTTGCCGGACCGTTCTTGTATACCAGAGTTTCTGCTTAGCCTCTACATCCACGCCATGTCTATACAACGGCCTTTGACATCATCATACCAAAGAATCTTCAAGTTTGCCTCCGGCCTCGCCAATACCACCACAAGATCGTACTCGCACAGGCCCTCCTCAGTATGCATCAGGTGTCAAATGCAGCAAGCCTACAAGCGCAGACTTTCTACCGCAACAGAATACCGACCACACTCTCTTGAACCCGCTCCTCCGCCACCCCGCAATTCAAACATTCCCGACACGTCAATAGCAGGCTCATCGCCGGAGATCAACAATAGCAGACCACCTAGACAAACAGGACAATATGTTTCCGCAACCCTTAAGCAACCAGAGAAGCAGTCAATCAGTATTCCCGAAGCCGAAGCCCAGAAACCAAAACCGGTGATCCAGCCTCCCTCCACAACGTCAACGGAGAAACCAAAACGCCCTACCAAACTTCGCCCTCGCAAAGCTGCCATGATACTTACTTCCACCGCGATAGACCATCTCCGTGAACTCCTCGAACTTCCCGAACCAAAGTTCATACGAGTGGGAGTGAAGAACAGAGGTTGTTCGGGCCTGGCATATCATCTCGAATACGTGGATAAAGCAGGGAAATTCGATGAGGCGGTGGAACAGGACGGCGTCAAGGTATTGATTGATAGTAAGGCGCTGTTCAGCATTATCGGCAGCGAGATGGATTGGGTGGAGGACAAGCTGAATCAGAGATTCATATTCAGGAATCCGAACATAAGTGAGCCTGCTCTACGTGCTAATTATATGGAGAGTGTCATGCTAATGAAGATACAGAGGAGCAATGTGGTTGTGGCGAATCATTCATGGTCTAGCATTGCTGTTTGATTAGCATGTACCGGTTGAGCGATTCAGCGGCATTAGAACCAGGCGTAACGGGGCTTCCACGTTACGTAGCAATACGCAAATTGAAAAGAAGCATGCTTTACAGTTCCAATTCTACAACTTATCACAGCAAAAATCCCTACCCTCAACCCTCAGAAAACCCCAGGCTGATAATCGAAACATCCAACCTTCTCCACACAATCTTTCAACCCCTTCTTAAACTCCACATGCGCCGGGTCCTCCTCCAAATAATACTTCCAATCCTCCTCAGTCTCAAACTCCACCACGAATCCATACTGATATACCGCCTACACAACCCAGAACACCCTCGGTCAGCCAACCCCAATCCCAATCTCCCTCCCACCCCACAAATACAAGAACCGCAGGATGAAAGAAATATTTACATACCATTTTCTCACCATTCCTTTGCCTCCCCCCCTCCGCAGCTTTAATATAAGCCTTCTTACTCTCCGGATGCACACAGCCCTCCTTCAACCCGAGCATATTCGCGCAGATCTACACCATGCACATATTAATCCTTTCCTGTGAAGCTCTCGCACTATAATACTGGAATAACAGGAAAAGGCACCTCTTCGATTTTCGCTTTCTCGACCTCTGGCTTGAACTGGGGGAATCGGTTAGAAAAATGCAGGGGAGGAAGGGGGAGGGGAGATGGTGTACTGAGAACATTACGATGTGGATGATGGTCATGGTTGCGGTGGGGGTGGGGGGGGGGGATTTTTGGAGGAGGGGATCGAGGGGTGGGATTGGGGTTAAGGGGATTTTAATGCAAGACCGAGATTGCTGTAGGATGGAGCTTAGGGTACTGTTCACAAGACCAAGCTTATACTGGAAGAAAAGAATGGCCGGGCAGCTCTTGGGGAAAATAACTTCTCTAGAAGTAAATAGTTTTGAGTAAGGTATCACCAAATGACGTATTCGTACCTTAATAGTCCAGGTCCGGTGTCCGACACGGAGTTCCGTTTGGTCCCTGTCAAAATATCATAGATGCACTTAGATCTAATAACCGAAATGTAGAACAATACTTGTAGTCTTTCTAATACCAGTTCCCGTGTAGTAGTATATGATTCGTTATTTCATCCCCAACCCAATCCAGCCCCAGCCCCAAAACACCATGCTCACCGAAACCATTTCCATTCCCAAACACCCGGAAAAAACCCCCGAGAATCCCAAAATCTCTATCTCTAACTCTGTGTCCTGACATTCCTCTCCAATCTCTCCGCCACACTACTCGCCTGCACCTCCTCATACCCAGGCGGCGGCTCATCCGGCACCGCTCCCTCCCCCTCTCTCGTCCCCTGCCCCAACACATCCAACCCCACAACCCCATTATTCGCCGGCGGCGCTGGTCTAGGCCTTCTCATCACCCCGTCCGTCCCAATAGGCGTAGGTCGCTGAATCGGCACCCCTCCCGCCGTAGTCGCTGCACCTCCCCCAACCCCACTGACGCCTTGCACACCCAGCCCTGCTCCTGCTCCTGCCTCATAAGCAGGCAACTCCTCTAAATCTTCTGCCTCCCCAGCCCGGCCATTTTCTCTTGCTAAACTTAGCATTTCTTTAATGCGTTCAAATGTACTGCTGAAATCGAATGCGCCGCCTTCTTTGAAGGTTAGTTTTAGGTTCACGAGGGCGTGGTGGGGTGGTATGCCGCCGCCGAGGGTAGGGATGAGGATGCCTTCCCATGTATTGGGGCCGAAGAAGGGGGCGGAGACGTGGGTGTCTTGGAGGGAGAGAAGGGGAGAGGAGAAGGATTGAAGGTGGGGAGTGGGGGTTGTTGGGAGGTAGATTAACTGTGGGAGTTAGTCTAGATTCAAATAGATTCTTGGGGGAATAGTACGTACGCGCTGGTTTGTGATGGTCGCTTTGCCGTCGGCGCATTTAATGGAGAGGGGTTCTTTGCCTGGGTAGGTGTTGGGTGTTGTGAGGGACAGGGCGGTGCGGGCGGGGGAGGTGAAGAGGACCTTTTCGTTGGGGAGGCGAATGAAGGTTTGGGGGTTAGAAAGCATGACCCAATTTATGGACATCGTGGCAGGTTGTTTGTAGTATTTGCTGGGTTGTTAGAGAATGTGGTTGTGGGAGGTGGATTCGCAAAGAAGATTTATGGCGATAGAGCTAGTTGTAAGACTGAGGGTGGAGATGGTCGGTAGGTGGCGGTGAACGTAGTGGTCGATGTTCTGGCTGCTGCCTAGGGGATCAGAAGCTTAATCGGCATTGTTGTTTATAAGCTGGAGGTGTCAGATTGTACGGTTGAAGAATGATTGTGAAAGTGAAGCTACTTATTGCGGCTCATTGCAGATCACGAGGCTAGCTGATGACGCCTCGGTGGCGTCCTTGGCTGTGATTCGAGGTAGGATCGAGGTTCCTACCACTTGATACAGAAACAGCTTCTCTTTCTAATGCATCCTATCTCTAGATGTACGTTTTTTAAGCCAAGGATCGAATTTCTTTACCACAATCAGTGCTAGTTCAGTAAAATTATTTGGGCTTCTCGTTGGGTATTTATTCTTGGACGACAGCCAAGATCCATATTGGAGTACAGGAACAATTAGATTATATATGCAGCAGATCATCTATTCGGAGGTGCGTAGAGATTTGTTGGTTGGACACCCCGGCCTTAGTCAAGGCATGCGCAGCCGCGTCAAGATGTTGATCGCGGCTGAAGGGCCTTACTTGAAAACGCAAAGACCTTCAATATAGCCTATGGATACCTGTAGAGGCCGTCTTGGTGAGGAACCATATGTAACTGAGAGATATTGAAATGAAGCCGAGCATGAGGGATGCAATGTAGGCTTCTTTAATTGTCTGGCCTACGATGAGGAGAATCGCATGGGTAGCTTCTGTCCATCTGTTCTGCGGTAAGATCTCACATGGGTGCTCTCAGTCTCAAAGCCAGCTTTGATCCAAGGCTCCTATACACCGTATAAAAATGGCGAAGATAGAGCGAGGTGGGGTCTAGCGGGGTGGAAAAGAAAAAGGAGTAGCCCGCTCCGCAAGTCAGAGAGCTGGCTTTAGGCTGAGTCATCAAGTAATCTTGGCGGCTACCAAATTGAGACTTCCTTCACTGCTCTTGTATCCGACGGGTTTCAGGTGAAAGTGAATGAATGTTCCTGTGTTCTTATTCTTATCACCTATGGAGCATGTTGGGCTCAGCAACAATCGCTCGCTGAAATGGTCCAATGACATGTAGGACACTCGTCCTCTATTCCTCCTGCCGAACGGCCCCTGCCTACTACTTCTGGCGAAAGACTGCTGGGTTTACAGCCAGCCTCTTTCTATAATCATGAACGGCAATGGGTTACGGAAGTCATCATTTTCTTCGGATTATGACTCCAGGTACGGCTCGGGGCTGCCGGTTCAGCCGTCGTCCAAGGTGCTTCTTGATGGCTACAATGGTTCATTCGAAAGCTCCGGAAATAGCGCACCAGGACAAGATCGCTACAACTACGTGAGCAGCATGGGATAATAATGTGTAAATGGGAAGCTAACACTACTTACAGACGAATGGATCGCATGTACGAAGCTCAGACCTCTTAGATCCAAACGACCCTGTATCGATGCACCTGCTGATGGAAACGGCGATTGGCGACAGCCAGCACTATGGGGTCTTATCGTTCGAGGAGGTTGACGAGCTGAAAAAGGAGCTTTCTGTGCTAGCTACGCGGATTGATGCAACGAAACGCAAGCTTGCTATTGAGAATAAGCTACGCGATGCTGCAACCTCACTCAATCGACTATACACCCCCAACAGCCGTGAAAATGTAGACGTTTCGAGCAAGGGACAGGCTCAGAAACGAAATCGTCGTAGTATGATGAGCAGAAGCAGTGGAAGCGATCTTCTAAGCAAGACGGATGACGAGCTGGCCGCCAGTATTAAAAAATGCGAGGATCTGTCGCAAGAGCTATGGAGACTAGAAAAGCGATCACAAGACGTACAAAAAAGGCTTCTCGAACACACCGCTGGGGTGTTGCAAATGACGCACAAAGGTTTCCTAGAAAAGGACCTGCCGCCGCAGCACTCAAGTGGCATGAATGGTTATGCTGAAGGTCTTGGCAACGTACACGCTTCAAGTGGTGGTATTGAGTTCGATGACGGCAGTTTCTATCAAGCTTTGGACACGCTTTTAGAGTCTGTCGACAGTCCAGCAGATAGCAAAGTCGCCTCAGCTCTCGAACAACAAACCCTATCAATGCTCGCGACTGAGCGGAAAATTTGGGACCTGAACCGGCGCTTGAGGGATTCGATCTCGCAGTCCCGTGGAGGCGTTGAGGTTATGCCAGCACCCCCTGCTCCAGAGGCTTCGGAGCGAGGGGACACAGAAGCTGCATTACAAGGGCAGATCGAGTATCTTGAGAAAGGCCTGGACGCCATGCAACAGAGCCGAGTGGAAACATTGCAAGGGTTGAAGGAAACAACTTATGCGGCAGAGGAGAAGCTTGAGGATTTGAACGCACAGCTTCGTGCTATCATAGTTCGAAGTAGCCAGGACCCGAATCCACAATATCCTCTTCCGCCAGACGTTACTGGGCGGAGTCTACAAGAACAAATAGCGTTTCTAGAAGGCGGTCTAGATGCATTGGAACACCATGCACAGCGGCTCAAGGACGATAGCCTGACGTCGTCGTCGAGATCCGTTGCTCATGAGGAGAAGGTGGGCCAATTCCAAAATGTGCTTCAAGGCCTATGGCCGAGTTTGTTTGCAGCGGAGGAAACTCCCGGACCTTTCTCGCTAGAGGCATTTTCCACGAAAATCCAATCCCTGAGTTCACGCGTGGCAGGCTTGCAAGAGCAAAAGGATATTCTAGGCCGCCAGATCCAGCAGCAGAGGGAGGTTAACAACAAGTCTGACTCTGAAAAGGATGCCCGTATGGTAGAGGTGACTACTGAGCTCGAGAATACGAAGCGGGACCTCGAAGTTAGGAGTAAAGAAGGCATGACTGAGAACAATATGCTCAAAGCTCAGCTCGCTGCAGGAAATGATGCAAAAGAACAACTCCTAGGTGAGTTGCAGGAGAAGCACGGGGTGATATCGAACCTCGAAGCCCAAATCCAGATCGTAAAGGATGAGCAGCAAGTACTACAGAACACCGCCCAGGAGAAATCTACAGAAACCGAAAGAGTTCGCAATGAGCTGGCAGATTACGAAGGGGAGATGGTCCGATTGCAAACAGAGCTTACGGTCGCGAGAGCTGAACTTGATGGAGCCTATGGTACTCGCGCACAGCGTGCCGCAGAAGTTGCATCTCATCCCGCCTTGTTACAGGAAATCGATGACCTCAAAGAGCAGAATCAAGCTCTTACTGAAGAGGTTGCTACTGGGAAGTCAGTGCAAGAAGCTGCAGGCAACGCCGAATCGCAACAACGCATCCAAACCTTACAAAAAGAGCTTTCTGAGACTATTGCCGAATATGAAGTTATGACTAAGTCCAGCATTGAATATGAGAAGGAACGGGAGCAATTAGAGAACACCATTGACGGTCTACGAGATCGCTGTGAGACACTAGAGTCTCAACTGAGTGATGAGAAGGTGCAGTCATTGGGCGTGAAGAGTCCAGGACGCCCTGGTAGCAGAGAATCGCAGGGTGCAAGCAGCACAAGTACCACGGTACTCAAGAATGAGTTCAAGAAATTGATGCGGGAGACGAGACAAGAGAACATGAAGGCTTTAAGAGTGAGTCAGCACCACATATCGTTCATGAAGTGTACTAAATCCCTTCGCAGTTTGAGCAGAACGAACGCCGTAAACTCGAAGCCCAACTCCGTACAATCAGCAAGGATCAACCTCCTGGAAAGTCCTCTCTGAGCCAAAGCATGACGGCACACTGAGAACGAGCAGATGCAGAGCACTCAATTTGACAGCCAACGCACCTCGCCTTGGCAGGCGAGCATGGGATACGAATTCAATGATGGAAGCTACGAAGATGAAGCAGCCGTGTACTGCGGGTTCATCTGAATCATGATGCGACGTACACCCAAGCCCTAAGTCTATGAAATGTCATTGCCGGACGGGGACATGTACTCCTTCATACCACTGAGGTATACTTGGTTTTAAGATTGGTAATACTCGGGCACTTGAGGTTTCATAGAGTCGTGTATGGAAGATGACGGGCATCAATGTTCCCTCAGTTGCAGTTTCCTGATTTGAAAATTGGAGGACGACAACAGCCAGGGACTCGGACTGCGCACTTGCAACCGGAATCGCCCTCAATCATCAACCTAAACCAGCATTCTACCGAGCATGAAAAAGGAACTTGAGGGTCTGTTTCTTTAATCCAACTTCAACTGCGCTCCTGGCAATATTCATCATGTCTGCAGCATTAGATGGGGCCTCCTCGATTCGTGTACCTCTTGATGACACAACCAATGTATCAGTCTCACCGCCTCCCTCACCGACTTCAGCTACAGCAAAGACGGGGCCCGTTTGTCGGCGCAAGCCTGCACATCAAGATCTCAATGCTAACCTCGACTCATCTGAGAGCTATCCGTCCCCGCACAGCTCAATCTACGAAGCTTCGCTAGTTTACTTATCAAGCATAGAGCAGCTCAAGCAAAAAGGACGCGAACAGGAAATTCCCCCTCACACCACTGATGATGGCCCTGCATCGTGGGAAAACATCGTTGTGGACGCTTTAGGCAACATTGTCCCCGCCTCCTTCCTACGACCTCCAGCGACGAACAATACCCACATACCTCATGAATTATATCCCATAACGGAAAGGAGTTCCCTCGCTACGCTTAAGGCATCTCTTCCACTTCAAGGCCAAGCATCAACATCTACACTGCGACCTCATAGTCCGGGTCTGAATGGCAAGAAACGCAAGTCTTTCTCTCTATCAAATCTTCCACCTACACCTGAACGAAGGTCTTCACTCACACTTTCGCCGCTACCCATCCCAGCTCGACCCCACTTGCCACCACCAGAGCGAGTACCTACACCACCGGGGCTTCCCACTTTTGGGAAGCCTGAGGCAATTAATTACCGCCTGCCACCTCCAAAGACACGTTTTCGGGATTATTTCCGTTCACCTAGCATAGCAGCGCAGGAATATAAGAGACAGACTGCCGGTTTGCCCCGAGGAGTGGTCATGAGAGGTGAGAACGGAGTGATGGTCTGGGGCAAATTTACTCCGATCGTGAGCGGACACCATCCACCACAACGCCAAGTTCACAGGCTCTTTCGAGCACCAAATCCAGCAGATCTAACAGAGCCAGAAGTGCCGGAGGAGCTGGAGCAGGCCAGTGATGGAAGGGGTCACGCAGCTCGTGCTCCGAATGGTGGAAACGCAGCGATTCCTGCCAGTGAAAACATACCTCAGCGTGGGTTCCATTGGGAACCATTCAGAAAATACCATGAGAGAAAGAGAAAGTGGGCGCAGAACATTTTATGGTTTCTATTCTGTTGCGGGTGCTTTTGCTGTCTGGACGAGGATCCAAGACCAGATAGCCTTTCACCGGCTGTAGCTTGTAGGAGTACTCCTGAGTATAATGTCCAACCACCGAGCATGGGGCCACGATTTACGGTACCACCGCCAATGAGCGGGTTGGTGGGGAGATGATGCGGACTTTAAAAAGATCTTGAATATTGAAATGGAAGGCTTTCAGGTATTAAGCCAGGTTCCGATAGGAAGGATGGTTAGGTGGTGACCCACGCTCTGGCTATTGGTTGTTGGAGCAGCGAGCATTGGATTATTGTACGACTTAGCAAAGAGTACCTTACATTTACAGTATCGAGGCATTGGAACAGAACCGAGAAAACCGACCTGCTTCTTATAGTCTCTACCATTCATTGTAATTTAGGGTAAGATACATTCTATGCTACCGCAACCGTATACGTACAGAATGCAATCACACAATCTCTGGAGGCTTTGCGGATCGGAAATATAGCTGTACAAGGGATCTATCGAGCATCTCCAAAACCCCAATAGTTGTCATCGTATCCTAGGTAGCTCAGTGCCGTGCTATAGGTAGCCACACGTTCCAGGTTCCTGTGCATAACAAGGTGGAGAGTGAGGAGTTGTTTGGTACCGTGATCTACTTCAGCATACGAAATAGCTTCGGCGCTGCGCATTGTGTTGCGCAGTGTTGGAGGTGGAAAACTATATATATTCAATTAGATCACCTCTCCACCCCTTCTCGCTTCTGAACAATGATGTGGGTAGATAGACGTACATTCTTCAACACAATCCTCCTTTGGTCCCTTGTGGTTCGGGTCCTCGTGCTGCTTTGTGACGCGCTCGGCGCATTCTTCGAAATGGTGCTTGTAGGGTTGGCATTGGGCGGAGCGGGCGCATTCTGTAGACCACCCCAAGGTGTTAGTGGGATTGTGAGAGAAGGGGGAGGGGAGGGGTGGAGAAAGGAGGGATGGGGGCAGAGGATGGGAGAGGGGGGATTGAGGTGCCATTGGCGGAGATGGAGGCATTGAGCCACCTCTTCTCGATCGCATAGGCAGTAGCAGTAGGATATGTTATTGGGGAAAGTATTGTATGGATAGATCCCCCTTACCTTCTTCCAACTTCGGCTTCGGATCTTCAACCTCCTCCTCTTCTTCCTCCTCCTCCTCCTCGCCACCCTCATCGCCACCTTCTTCTTCACCACCATCCTCGCCTCCCTCTCCCTCCCCTTCACCTTCCTCTTTCTCGTCCCCTCCCTCCTCTTTTTCTTCCTCTTCTTCGTCGGGGGGTGCTTCGGCGTGGATTTCCGGGATGCCGATCGCGGCGTAGAAATCGGAGAAGATGTCTGTGAGACCCATTGTGGCGATTGGGGGGGTGGATGGCCGCGGGAATGGGTGTGGGTGTGGAGGTGGAGGTGTAGGGGTGTGGTGTGGTGCAGTGGGAAGATGGTGAGGTACGAGGTACTTATTAAGCTTTTTTTTGGTGGGTTGTGATTGGTTGAGTGGTGGGGGATGGTGATTGGTCGAAATGTTTGTACAGATGTTTGGGCTTCACTTTCTGAAGATACGAGAGATTGTTTGATACTTATTTCAATGGAGATTATGTGGTGATCTAGATGTCTTGCTATGGATTGTTTGGGAGTGTTAAGATTTGCTAATGGGACTGTTCTCAATGTCCGTGAAAGACTCATGTATCACCAATTCGCTCAGCAGGCAGACGCCGTTAGCCACATTATTGATACCACCACATCCAGAATAGTGGAAGTGTGTACAATGAAGCTGAGTGGGTTCATGGCACGGGTGCATATCAATTTGGGCGGGCCTGTAGAGTGAAGAATGGCATCTTAAGGTTCGGATTTAATGGTGTGACAAGACACGGAATGTCGACCCCATAGAAGGAATCAGTGAATATCAAAAACCATATTACACATGGAAGACTCCAGGTGTGAATTGTAGATGACCACCAAGATGGATTCCTTTGAAGTCTAGCGCGAAGCCGCGCGCTAGCATCTCGCGTTCCCTTTCAACACTGCAATACTTTCTATAAAAACTTTCTCCTAATACTCCTTCTACCCCGTCGCTTCTCAGAGGATAACACAACTGTCAAGCCAGGTTGAGAATCTTCATCTTCAATAATCTCACACCTCATAGGCCATGGCCCCTTCAAATTTCCCCCAGTATAACAAGGACGAGAAAGTGCTCTGCTTTCACCACGAACTCCTCTACGAAGCCAAAGTCCTAGATTACAAGCATGCCATCGAGGGCGACAAGAAGAGCCCGTACCAGTATCGGGTGCATTACAAGGGTTGGAAAAATACGTAAGTGAATTTCTGCCGTTTGGTTGCTATTGTCGTTGTTTCAGCTATTGTCAAACGATCCCCTATTGTCAAAACATGTGGATTGCTATTGTCATGCCATGACGGAGGATGGTAACCAGCCACCTCTTTTTCTCTACATAAGGAGCATCGTCCCAGCGTTTCTGTCTCTTCTTCCTACAGTATCCACCTCAACACTTTTCCACTCTCAAGACCCTCGTCCAAAACACTCCTCTTCCTCACGATATCTACCACTTTAATTGTCCTATTCTCATCAACCTACTCTATCGCGCTTCATCTTCTGTTGCCCTTCGCCTTCAGAAAAAGCAATCTAGTCACGATTCCCACCACTTTGGGGGTCGTTCCGCTACCCTATTACTCATCTTCATCGCTCGTCATCTCTCACCGGAACAAGCACACTACCCAAGCTTTTCTTTCGCCGGCATACTACTCTTCTCTACAGCTCGTCGCCTTCCATTTCTATCGCGTTGGCACTTCGATTGGGCTGGTTCCTAATCCTGGTGCAACATTGACTGACGGATCCCCATACTTGCCTAGCTGGGACGACTGGGTACCGCAAGACCGCATTCGAAAGATGAATGAAGACAACAAAGCGCTAGCTGCCAACCTCAAATTCGAAATGGACAAGCTTCTCAGACCAAAAGCTGTAGCCGCGTCCAACAAAAAGAAAGCTGCGGGCTCTGATCTCAGCTCCAATCGTGGAAGCGAAGAGCGACATGCAACACCAATCACTGGGCGTGGGCAGAAGCGTGGAAGAGACTATGAGATTGAAAAGGTTCGTGAGCAACTTTCATCTAACCTCGGAGACTATTGGTCGTCTTCCCACGGACCTGATGGCGTATCTCCGGCCCTGGAAGACGAGGAATCCGCATTTCGGCGCAGCAAGCGATTAAAAGCCAATCCAGCACCCGCTGCAAAGGAGTCGTTGGCATTGACTTCAAGGTCAGCGAGTCCAATCACATGCCATACAAAACCTGATAGCACACCTCCGGACCTGGAAGACGAGGAAAGCAGACTTCGTCGCAGCAAGCGATTGAAAGCTAATCCCGCACGCGGTGCGAAGGAATTGTTGGCGTCAAGTTCAAAGTCAACGAATTCAAACACATCTCTTCCAACATCATGTACATCCAAACGGAAATGCAGACAATCTAAAGCACCTAAGCCATTGCCAGCAAATGCACCTCGCTATGAAGCAAATATTTCGAGAGTGCAATTGGTAACACCAGCGCAAATGGAACGAGCATGGGCCGCTTCTTGTCATAACACAGCTTCCTCTCGTTTCGGTTGGGACGGACTGCACTCGGCAATCCCCTATGAGAAGTTGGACGCGGCGGAGCGAAAGGCTAAATTTCCACCTCCTGGATTCAGGTTACCAGACAAGGAGGGCAATCCGAAGCCACCGCTAAGACGCAGGGAATTACCTCCCATTAAACCTCATCCGCTTTTTCCGCGCAAGTACTTGCATCTCTACGTCACGATGAGAAAAGATCTTGGATTAGTTGGGGCCGACGACCCACCCCCTCGACCCAAACCCAAACCATTCGTTAAGGCCGGAATCCCTGTGGAGGACTACACCCCTGAGGACCTTGTGGACCGTGTCCAGAAGCAGCGCGATTACTTATCTAAAAGATCGAATGGGACAGTCCAATTTACTAACAGACCAAATGATTTCTAGGAAGAAAATTTCAATCTGCGTCCCGCGGTGCGTATACATGTACCGGATCATCTCAAAGCCCTTCTCGTCGACGACTGGGAGAATGTCACCAAGAATATGTCGCTCGTACCTCTTCCTTCTGAACACCCTGTGAACGAGATTTTGACTACGTATTTCGAAGAGGAGAAACACAAACGTCGTCTCGGATCCGCCGAAGCGGACCTCCTGGAGGAAGTGGTTGCTGGCTGTAAAGAGTATTTTGACAAATGTGTCGGCCGTATATTGCTCTACCGCTTTGAGCGCCAACAATACCACGAAGTCAGGAAACTCTGGGAGGAGGGAAAAGGAGAGTGGGAAGGGAAAACCGCCGGGGATGTATACGGTGCAGAGCACCTATGTCGTCTTTTCGGTATGTACACCCCCATCCCACCCCTCACCCAAATCTTACTTTTACTAACACAGCAATCAACCAGTCTCTCTCCCCGAGCTCATCGCCCAAACGAACATGGACCACCAATCCGTCAGCAAACTCCGTGACGAAATGGCGAAACTCACCCAGTGGCTGGGAAAAAATTCGAATCGTTTCTTCACGGCTGAGTATGAGACCGCGAGCCAGGATTATGTGGAGAAGAGTAAGGGGTCGAATTAATTTTTGCGGTGGCTTTGGGCGCAGTGAGTGGCGAATATGAAAGGGGAGTGTGGACAGACGCATGCATTGCTGAGATTTGATATGATGATCAGAATGCATTAGGAGGTATGAAGGTAGTTAGTTGCATACTCATCAAGTCTTGCATGTATTGATACAGTACTTACTTGCATTTCCCCTACTTGAAAATTATTGTACATCATACATGGCCATTAGCTACTCGACACAGGCTCTCCCTCTCCCTATGGTAGGGTGGGGGATAAGGTGATGGAATCAAATAAAGATGATATGTATAATGCAAGATAGCAAGTACTAGTTCCTTAACTTTTGGTAGAGAAGCAATGCTTGGAGTCATGCTCAAATAGCTCCCCTATTTCATGATAATGATATACAAGAAACGCCCTGAAACCGTATGTATGTACACGTACAGTTCACCGCTCACTCATTCATTCTGATCCGCTTATGAAATGCATTCATGTATGTTGGTAGGCAGTTATCTATTCTCCTTTTAGCTTATCCTGCGTGACGCCGTAAGCCATCTCCAGCATATCCATTTCCTCCTTCAGATGCGTTCCCTTCAACCCCGTTGCCACACTTGCGCTTGGATTGCGGCCTGCGTACATGACGTGTTTCCGGTCATGGTGTTCGGTGTTGTTTAATAAGGTTTCAATTCTTGGTTGAGTGAAGCTCCAGGCGCCGGCATTCAGAGGCTCTTCTTGTGCCCAGACGATTGTCTTTGCGTTGGGATACATGTCGAGGTTTTCTTTTAGCTGGGCCCAGGGGAAGGGATTCAGTTGCTCGATTCGGGTGATGGCGACGGAGTTGAGTTTATGCTCGGTGCGGTGTTTGTGTAGGGCTACGTAAACCTGGCCAGTGCAGAGGATGACACGGTCAATTTGGTCGGGAGGGAGGATGCTATTGTCTTTGTGTGCGGGGTCAGGGAGAATCCATTGGAAATGCGATTCGCCAGTGAAATCATCGAGCGAGGATCGAGCGAGTGGGTGGCGGAGGAGCGATTTAGAGAAGAAGAGGATCAGAGCTGGTATAGTGGTAAGCATGAAAATTCAGTAGGGATTGAGAAGGAGACGTACGCTTTCGGAATTGGCGGTTCATTTGCCGCCTCAGGATGTGGAATAGGTTGGATGGTGTAGTCATATAGGCAATTTGCATGTTGCAGTCCTGGTGCTGGCGATCTAGCTTGTCTGGGGATGGGAAAATCCTAGGGTCTTCATTACAGAGTTGGAGGTATCTCTCCATTCTTCCAGAAGAGTGCTCAGGACCTTGACCATCATAACCGTGTGGAAGAGACATGACTAGACCGGAACGTTGCAGCCATTTAACCTCGCCTGAAGCGATGAATTGATCAATGATACACTGGGCATTGTTGGCAAAGTCTCCAAATTGAGCCTCCCATATGACTAGAGCATTTGGTGACGAAAGGGAGTATCCGTATTCAAAACCAAGCCTAAAAAGCATATTAGCTCATAACAATTCACAATGCTCGAGGAATCCTACACTCCGAACTCGCTGAGCGATGAATTAGTAATAACGAAGCTGCCTTGTTTAGAACTGACATGCTGCAGAGGCGTATATGTGGCTTCGCTCTCTTGGTCATGCAACACTGCATGACGCTGGGAGAAGGTACCACGCTCTACATCTTGGCCAGATATTCTGACATGATGGCCTTCCTCGCACAGAGATCCAAAGGCAAGTGCTTCTGCTGTGGACCAGTCGATGTTTTTGCCTTCAACAACGGTCTTCTTCCTGCCGGCTAGAATTCGTTTTAGGTTTTTATGTACATTGAAACCTTCTGGTGCACCACCAATTACGTCCCCGATATGGGTGAGCCTCTCAGCCGGTATACCAGTTGGCAAATGAGGGAGGATCTCGGTTGCAAGCTCCTTGGGTGACTTGAAGCCGTTCCAGGCTGATGTCAGCCACTCTTTGGATGTTGGCTGGTAGTCTTTGCTAGCTTCAAAGCTATTGGTTAGCATACCCCAGACCCATTTCTTGTGCTCTTCAATGTCATCTTTTGTGAAAGATTTCTCCTTGAGAAGCTTCTCTTCATACGTCTGCACAGCAGGCTTCTGTGCGTTGATCTTCTTGTACATTAGCGGCTGGGTGAAAGAGGGTTGATCGGTCTCATTATGTCCTTGCTTTCTATAGCATACGATATCTATAACGACGTCTTTCTTGAACTCTGCTCGCCAGTCAGCCGCCACCTGGCAAACGAAGTTGACTGCCTCAACATCGTCACCATTTACATGGAAAACTGGGGCGTCAATCGCTTTTGCAATATCCGAGCAGTAAGGCGTGGAACGGGCGAAACGAGGGTCTGTAGTGAAACCGATCTGGTTATTGATGATGAGGTGTATCGTCCCTCCCGTCGAGTAGGCGGGCAAAGCGTGAAAGCCCATAGTCTCGTAGACAATCCCTTGTGCTGCGAAAGCAGCGTCTCCGTGTAACAAAACGCCCATGGCTGAATTATAGTTTTTCTCGTCTTTGTTGTAATGTTGGATTGCGCGAGTCTTACCCAGGACCACCGGGTCTTCAGCTTCGAGATGAGAAGGATTAGCGACCAGTGAGAGCTGGACACGTTTGCCAGATGGAGTGGGTCTTTCAAAATTCATGCCTAGATGGTATTTGACATCGCCCGAGCCTTCATCGGAGGGCTCAGCGCTACCACCGAATTCACTGAAGATCGATTCGTTCGGCTTCCGAACGACATTACTCAACACGTTCAGCCTACCACGATGAGGCATACCAATAATAATATCTTTTACGCCGTAGTCAACGCTCCGATCGATCAGGGCCTTCATTCCTGGAACAAGAGTCTCACCACCTTCTAGTCCAAAACGCTTGTCGTTAGGATACTTGGTAGCGAGGAAGTTCTCAAAGCTGGAACTCCAAATCAGACGATCTAGAATCCTGCGTTTGTCATCGATAGAGTATTTGTACGGGGATGGTATTTCCATGCGACTCCTGATCCAATCACATTGGTCTCGGTCTGGGATGTGAATGAACTCTACACCGTATGAGCCACAATATAATCTTTCGCATGTTGCAACAATTTCTCGTAGAGTCATCTTTTCCCGGCCTTCAGTCCTGAAACGAGGCAAAATTCCAGGGCCAAGATTAAATTCCTTGTCGAGATCTTGTTGGGAGAATTGGTAATGGTCAAGCTCCAACTCTTTCGGCCTATGATATCCAAATGCCTCAGCCTCACCACGAATTCCCAGTGGATCCGTCTTCGCTCTATGATGACCACGAGCTTGGTAGGCGCGTACTAGGAGCTGTACCTTAAGATGGTTGGTCACATCTGGCGTCTCGCCTGTGGAGAGGCCAGCGCCCGGCATCGCTTGAGGAACACCACCTGTGGGGCCGGGCACGATAGTTGGAGGAGGTTGAAAAGCTTGTGACGTGGGCATACTGCCATCTTCCATGTTCCGAAAGTAAACCTGCCATGAGATGTGGACGCTCGCTGGGTCTTTCTTCCATGACATATACATCTCGTCTACATAGTTGGCAGTGTTGCCTTGGAGGAAAGAATCACTGGGATCCTGGAACAAATCGTTCAGCAACAAATTCCTCATTATTGATCTCCAACTCGGAGCTTCTTACCACGCCCTTGTTGGTGTCCTCTGCGGCCACAGCATAGCTCCGTCTTTGCTGACAATGATACGATATCGGAAGCTTGGAAGTCCGCGCCGCTGGTACAGACAACCCTCTGAGTGTGGTCGCTGTGCATGTTGTCCTCCTGAAAGCACCAACCCCTCTGGAGAGACTACTGGACTTAGGTAACGATGAACGCAACATTATGAGATGTCGAGATTAGTTAGGTTAGAGGATTAGGAAGTGAAGAATAAGTGAACATCCTTGTAAAGGGATGCTTTATTGCTTGAGGCGACAAGCATTCAGGAGAAGAGATTCTCAGACTTAAACGTTGGCCAATGCTGTCGTCAAACAAGCGGCGGCGACGGCAATATTTCCGCCTTGTCCGCTCACTAGCGCAGCCTTACCGGATAGTATGCCCTCTTTTTTCGGCTTCAAGAATGCCTTACCGAGTCATACATTAGCATTCCTTCATGGCCTCGTCGCGGTTATGATATGGAGGCCTACCTGACATGGCACCACCTAGAGGCTCTGCCGCCTACAAGAAGAAAGATGGCACCCTCGCCCTCTCTAAGGACGGCCAGTCGGTGTCATGGACACCAGTGGCGCCCCCGGGTTCAAAGCCAGCCTTGACCTTACCTTTGCCAATCATTACCAGTGAGTCCGCCGAAATGGCATGACTCATGTACTATGGAATCTTACAAGTATACTAGATCTCCAGCAGACACCAGCAAGTAACCCTAAGGTGATGCTTAAGATCTTTGCGCAGGCACCTGGTACTTCTACACCGGAGACCCATGTCTTCTCCTTCACTTCAGCCACAGCTGCTAGGGCCGAAGCCGACGCATTGAAAGATGCTCTCAGTAAGTCGATACAGACTGCGAAGTCTGGTAGTGCGCTGCCAGGCACGCCAAGCGGAGCTGGAGCATCTTCAGCAGCCATGGCTATAGCAAGTGCTGTCTCTTCGGGTCGTAGTGCAAAGGGCGAATCAGACGCTTGGTATGATGATTCGAAGCTTAAGCAAGATGTGGAATTACAGAAATCATTGCTCATGGCGAATCCTTCGCTTTCCAAGACCTTCATGGAATCGTTGCGGACAAAGCCCGAGTCAATCTCAAGCTCTCAATTCACATCTCAATTTTGGTCTTCACGAGTCCATCTTTTACGTGCACACGCCATCGAGAAAAACCAGACTAGAGGTGCATACAACGTATTATCGAGTATAAAGCCTACAACGGTGGACAACGAAATTAAGCTTAGCATAAGCAAGGAACAAATACAATTGATCTTTAATCAACATCCCCTAATCAATCGTGTCTATGATGAAAATGTTCCCAAGCTCAATGAAAAAGACTTCTGGGCGCGATTCTTCCAGAGCAGACTGTTCAAGAAGTTGAAGGGCGAAAGAATAACCGACGCCGATCCTATCGACAATATTCTGGATAAATACCTTCAATATGATGATGATACTGAAAGAGCCAAGCGTCTTATGGCAGCGCATGTTCCGCATATAATAGATGTTGAGGGAAATGAAGAGAACCATAGCCAACGGAAAGGCAACCAGCCGGATCTTACTATGAGACCTACATCCATTGATAGAGTACCAACCATTCGAACCCTGAATGCTCTTAGCGAGAAGATCTTGTCCCATGTGGCGCCGAATGACGTTGATCCGTCGCTCCCTGTAGGTGTCGATGAAGAAACCTTCAACGAACTCGCGCTTCGAGACCTACAGGGTGACCCTGAAGAGAACCGCGTTATACTCAACATCAAAGATCAAAGCCGTTTCTTTAACTCCGACAAAGAGAGTGGACTCTCCGCCGATGCAATTCTCTACGCCCAGCAAGACCCAGCCAAAGTTCTCCAATCCGTCCAAGCCGACCTCGCCCGCGTCAGCTCAAGTACCAACCTCTCCACCGCAATTGGCGTCGACTCCGATAGCGACAGCTCCGATGACGACGCTTCCAACCCCAAAAAACCCCACGTAGGGAGCAAATCCAGTCTCTCAGCCGCGACATCCCAAATGCTCTCCCTCATCAGCGCTCAACGTGCCCAACACGACGACCTCACCGTCTCCTCCTCCAGCTTCTCAATCACTCAGTCATCATCCACATCCGGCCTATCCCCCCTGATCTTCGAACGCCTCTCCCTCACCCACGCCACCACCACCGAATTCCTCCAACACTTCTGGTCCGCCTTCCTCTCCGGCGACGCCACCCGCGCCGCCGAAGTCTCCAAACTCATTGAAACTCTCAGTAGAGCAATGGATCGAATCAAAGCCGTTGCCGCGGACGCGGAAGCGGAAAGGAATAAGGAGGTGGAGGAGAAGAGGAGGAAGGTGCAGGAGTTTTATGATAGGACGGGGAAGAAGAGGAAGGTGGATTATGAGAGTATTAAGGGGGGGGCGGGGGCTGTGAATGGGTTGTTGGCGCCGACGGTGAGGGCGATTGGGGTGGCGAAGAAAGAGTATGAGAGGGCGTTGAGGGAGCAGGGGGGGGATATTAATGGGGTGTGATTTTTATTTGGAGAGGGAATGATGGCATAGCGATGGCGTAAATTGGATAAAGATAGAACCCGGGGAGCTCGCTGGGGAAAGTCTAATAGATTATTAGATTGATGGTCTTTGTACAGGATATTTGCCTCCGTTAACCAGACTTTGCTGTTAACGAGCGCAAGACTCTCGTTCTATCAGGAGCCAAAATGTCTATTAACTACGATATTGATAATGTAAATGAACTCCAATGATTACCTAAACCCAGAATTGAATATTCAACTACATTCCTAAGTATTTAGACTACAATATATACCCAAGATCCCATAATCCCAAAAATATCATACACCACCCCCATCCCTCTTATCAACATCCAACCGCCTATTCTCCACCCTCCCCACCCTCCCCAGCAAAAACGCACACGGCACCACCCCCACCGCTACCACCGCCTGAAAAACCAACGCCTTACTCATCGTAAACGGCGGACTCCCCCCCTCCCCCTCCTTCAACCCATCACTGATAACAATAAACAGCCCCCCCAGCAACTGCCCCCCCGCCCAACAAATCGTACTCGACGCCTCCGGCCCCACCGGCCACGTAACCTCAACAAGCCATTCCAACGCCACAGGCACGAGGCTGAAACTTGCTGCGCCAAGGACAGCAAGGATGATGAATGGAGCGACGAGGGAGCGGGTCCCTGGAGCCCAGATGAAAGCGAGGTAGGAAGCAGCGATGACGGGGACGAGGGTTTTTATGAAGGGGAGGTAAGCTTTTGTGCGGTCGATGAGGGGGGAGGTGATAGCAGCGGAGAGGAGGCCGACGAGGATGAGGACGGCGCCTGCGATGCCGGATTGGGATTCGGAGAAGGAGTAAGGGGAGAGGATTTGGGTGAGGAGGGAGGAGAGGGAGTTGAAAAAGCCGACGTAGATGGAGAAGGGGAGGAGGAGGAGGTAGAAGGTTGGGTTTTTGGAGAGTAGGGAGAGGGTTTGGTGGATGGTTGGGGGGGTGTGGGTGGAGGAGGGGGAGACGGGGGTGGGGGGGTGGGAGGGGATGAAGAAGGAGGGGATGGTGGCGATGGTGGAGATGAGGGCGACGTAGAGGGTCATGGAGGGGATTTGGGAGGCGCGGGTGGCGAGGAAGGGGTTTATGAGTTGGCCGAGGGCGCCGCCGAAGGGGTTTGCGAGGGAGGCGATGGCGGTGGCGGAGACGCGGCCGGAGGGGGTGAACCAGATGTCTGAGTAACGGGTTGGGGCGGAGAGGACGAAAGGTTGGGCGAAACCGATGAGGATTTGGCCGAATAAGGTGAGGCCGAAGGAGGGGGGGGAGGTGCGTGTGCCGCCGTAGCGGATCCAGTTGCCGAGGAGGATGAGGAGGGAGGAGGTGATGATTGCGAGGCGGGGACCGCCGGTGTGGAGGGTCCAGATTGTTGCGGGGGAGGCGATCACGAAGGCGAAGAAGAAACCGGTGCTGAGCCAATTGATGATGCTGGGGTTTGTAGAGAAGAAATCGGCGGCTGTGTTGGCGACGGGGGCGTAAGAAAGCCACTGCGGATAATATGAGCCAGGCTTCCGGTAGTATATGGTATGGGAGTGACATTGCTACTCACGTCCCAGCTAACGATGATATTCAATAAAATTAATTGTGTCAGTCCAAACCACCTGATATTGTACACTCGATACACGACTTGTTGTCCATTCGCCAACGCAACCTCATCCCCTTCAGTCATTGAACGTGTGCACGTAGCCTCAGGTTCTCCATCCGTATATGTTCTTTCTATAGGCGACTGTTGGCTCTCCTCTCCCGATCTCTCGTGTTCCAGCCCTGCCATTTCCATCCAGTCTTCGTCCTTGTGTAGGAGATGTTCTGCCTCACTATCGCTCGGGTTTTGGTTGACCTGGGTTTTTTGCATCTCTCAGAAACGCCAATGCCATAATGATCAGCACCAGATCGTCATGCCATGCCTAACGCAAGGGCAAAAGAAATTAAAGAACTGAAACGGTGCTCAGTTCAGTCTTGGCGGAAACGACTGCCTGTTGGCTTCGGTTGCGCCCGTGAGCCGGCGCTTCTTAGAAGGGTTCACCCCCTTACGGTACGAACCCTCTTACCGTCCAGCCCTGTGGGGCTGGACCTAAAGCTGACCAAAGACGCCCTGAAAGACTCCCTAAAGTGATCAACTCCGCGGCTCGATTCTGTTGCTTAAGCGACCAGTTTTAGGGCGGTTTTCCGGCTCTTTTCGCCAGCTTTAGGTCCAGCCCCATAGGGCTGTACAGTAAGAGGGTGAACCCTTCTAGTGTAGCGCCAACCATGCCATGTAACCACAAACCACCTCCTATCAATCCCTTGGGGCCCAGTACCCCAGGCCGTTGGAAACTGCAGCCCGCATGTCCTTGCTACTGAACGTTCGCTAATCAAGGATCACCAAGTCAGAACATTGTGCAAGATTTCGATTGACTTCAAAAGGAGACCCTAGCGAACGAACATAGCTGGACTTGCTCGTCTTACTACGCACAGACCAGTAGCCTTGTCAAATGATCCTTTCTTCAAGCTAATAGGGGAGTGCGAAGGGTTTTTTCGAAAGACAGGTCTTGGAAGGTGTCCTCCTACCAGAATTCCAAATTTCATACCTTCATATCAGTCGCTGCCGCACACATACTGCAGACGAGACTCCCAATACTTTAATGTTGCCCCCTTTCTCTGTCTTCTCATTGCTCCCTGTATCTTCTTCGCGAAGACTGTTGCAATTGAGGCAATTTCTGAGATATACAGCATATATACCCCATCCACAAGCGCTCTGTTTCATCTTAAAATCCTGAATCTGTCTCTTTGCGGTATTCTTGTTGCTGGCTTCGGTTGGGGGTGGAATTTCGATGATGAGACGGCGAATGTGACGAATTTTGAGACTACGCTGATAGCTGACAAGCCGCTTTCGTGAATACTAAGATGCGAGTTCGTCTAACCAACCTGCTAACAGGAATCTTTAGTTGATAAAATCATGAGAAGTCAACGGAGAGAGCTTTGAGCCTCTTGTGCAGATTTCTCCGAAAACCATCATCCTCGTCGTGACACCTTGACTTCCAGAAATCTTCCACCTCCATCATCACTCAAAAGACTCCTATGTTTTCCCGTTAAGATGTACTCCGTGAAAGCAGTCACATACGCGACCATGATCTCCAAAGCTCTCAACCCATTCAACTTCCCTAACAACTCATCACCCTTCCTCCCCAATCTCTTCCTCAATCCAATCGCTTCGGCAAGCAGAGGTAGGTCCGAGAAAGTCTCATGCGACGCTTCTTCCAGCTGCAACTCCAGCTTCCAGCCCGACAGGCGTTTCCACTCTCTATCTTGGTCCTTATTTGGATGGTCCTTATTTGGACCATTTTCCGCTCTTCCAAACTGAATGAATGGCTTCGAGAGCGTGGTATCCGGCTTCTCCAATGAGCCGAAGAGTTTTCCATCGAGGTTCACACCGCCTTTGATCCGGGTGTCATTTAGCATCACCTCTGCTGTCGTGGCACCGCCAAGGGAATGGCCAAAAGCGATGATATCATTGACATTGATGTTGTAGGAAGATAATAGAGATGATGAGACCAGCTCATCGAGCACGAATGAGACGTCTTGGGCGCGGACTTGGACCAATAGCTCGAGGATGTGAAGAGCTTTTTTTCTGCCGATACCGTGGATCAGTCTGCCATCGGGGAATTCGACGATAAGGGCATCGTATGAGTGATCTAGGCAGGCGACTAGGTACCCTTGGCGCGCAATCTCTTGAGCAATGGTTGTGTAGGTGAAGCGTGAGGCTCCCGCACCGGGAGAAAATATGACGAGAGGAAAGCTTGATAGGTCTTTGGGGATTGGGACGTTGGTTTGACAGCGGGTGAAGAGCCGTGAGAAGGTGCCTTTGGCAACGCCGTACTCGGCTAAAAGTTCCTCGTAGGTTGTAGCTGTTGCTGGCGGCATGTATGGAGTTAGAGGATCTCCGGAATAGTGATTTGCTTGCTGGTCCACGAGGAGCTGGGAAGGGGCGTCGTCAATAGGATAGAAGAGAGAAACCATGAGCTCTCGGTGCTGGGTATTATTGGTGAAAGGATCTAGACGGTTCTCATCAAGCATAGCGATATTCCTAAGCCCCACTTTATTGGTATTGGTGAGAGTTGGTAAGATTATAGATCCATCGGGGCGAGAAGCAATACCGAATGCAAACGGGAGCAAAAGTAGTCCAATAAATGATTTCATCACGGTAACGGTGGGTTTTGACATGTAGAAAGTAAATGAATAAATGTTGATATCAACAGCTGATACAAGATGGCTAGAGCAATTGATTACATATGAAAACTTATTCAATAGCTCGCTCACGAGTAAGGCACGGATCTTGGACAATAGAGACGGCGAATGCAGGTTGCCTTAAGTGCGGTGCTAGCTATGAGGCGGTGCAGCTCTACGGCTCGCTTAGAGCTTGGCAT
Organism: Cladonia rubrotincta; assembly: GCA_963971245.1. Classification (NCBI taxonomy): domain Eukaryota; kingdom Fungi; phylum Ascomycota; class Lecanoromycetes; order Lecanorales; family Cladoniaceae; genus Cladonia; species Cladonia rubrotincta. The sequence goes on from OZ020212.1 coordinate 298,759, forward strand.
GGCCTTGTCAGCTACTTGAACCGTGACAATTTCATTATAAAAGTTAGGAGAACGTATTATTATACAGTTTCTAGACCTGTCCATAGCTATGTTATCTCTTTATAGCTTCTTGATACCACTCATTCTTGCGCCCGTACGGTACACATCTCTAGATCTTTACAATTACCTCCCTTCTCAAGATCAACCTCGCCAGCGCAATTAGAAAAGCCCCTGAAGTAACCACCACACCACTGAAAATCGCTGCTTGCGTATAACTCCCATACCGCGTGACCATTGTTCCCGTAATAGGTGTGCCTGCCAACCCTGCCAAACTTACGTAGGCCGTTCCCATGCCCACATAAGTCGCAATGTCTCCCGGGCTCGGCGATACCTGTGCGATGCAAGAAGGATAGAGTGAGACAACGGAGCCGGAAAAGAAGCCATAGAAGGCGGCAAAGACGGTGATACCGGTGTTATTTTCCGTCGCTATCCAGCAGAATTCAAGGATGGCAGTGACGGCGACCATGATGGTCAAGGTATTGAAGCGTCCAAAACGGTCAGCTAAGGCGCCTGGTATGGTACGACCGAAGATGGAGGCGGCGTTGAGAATGGATGTCTCGTAGAAGGCAAGTTGTAGGGCCATTCCTTTAGCTTTGGCATAGCTGCTGATGTAGAATATCGGAGTGAAAAGGCCAAGGAGGATGAGGAATACGCCGCTATTGGTTAACAACCAAGCTTTGTTGCTAAAGGCGGACATGAGGAAGAATTGATTCTTGCGGCGGGGGACTCGCTCGACGAGGACGATGCAGGCGAGGCCGAGTAAGGCGAGCATAATGAACCCGATAATGCGAACTGTCCAGCCGAAGCCGATAGTGGAGAAATTGAGCAGCTGGTTAAGGATGATAGGGAAGATAACTCCACCCAAGGAGCCACCGGCTAGGGTGATCCCCATGGCTAGGGCACGATTTTCCAGAAAGTATTGGCCTACTACGGAGAGAGAAGGGGTAAAAATGCAGCCGGTTGCAAGTCCACCGAGGACACCTTGGGCTAAGATCACCTGGTAGTATTTGTGACATAGACTGTTCATCATGACTGAGAAGACCATCGTGACGCTGGCAGGAATTAGGACTGCCTAGTGCGTTTGTAAGCCTAAACATCATTCCTAGACACGCAGCTCTGGACTTAAGGTCTGAGATCACTAACCCTGACGCCATATCGATCTGATAGCGGTCCACTGAAGGCGCCTCCAAGGTAGAGAAGAAATATTTGAAGTGATCCAATCCATGAGATGTCAGTCGAGGTGTATTCTGAAAGAATATGGGTACTGTAGTAGGCTTGATATGCCCTATCGCAAAGCATACTCCATCAGCTAACGCTTAAGGAGTAATAAAGTAGCAGGAGCCGCTCACCCAAAAGAATTGAGATAACCAAATGTGCAGAAATTAGAGGCAAATGCGCCGGCTACGATGAGCCATGCTTGAAGTCCACCATCTGGCGGTGGGGAAAGCGTTGGTTTCTTCTCCGTTACCGGTGTAGGGGCAGCTTCCTCATCATTCGAGCTAATAGATGGAGGATGTGGTGGTGTCGCAGCTTCTTGAGACATTGTTATAGTAATATATAGAAAGCATGAAGCTTTCACTGTCCAAGCTATTTCAGAGATCCTTGTCGACAGAATTACGACCAGTAATGCTAACAAAGACGCTATGGGTTTTGATCACGGAGGAAAGTTTCTCTTTCAATGTGAATACGATGGTAAGTACACCAAGTGGATACGGGCCAATGCAGCTTAAATTTACAGAGGTTCATAGGAAATAGGAAAGGAGTATATAAAGAAGATAGTTAGGGGGTTGAAATGTAGGACAGCCGGAGCTAGCAAGTAAATGGAGATAAACGGCGCTCGCGCTGACTTAACCCCACTATGAGCTATTTCATGCCAGCGAGGAGGACTTCTCAGGACCCTTGTACCCCTCACTTGACGATCATAAGTGGGGAGTGCCAACGAAGGGTCTCCTTTGAAAGGATCTTCTATAAGTACGTACCTCCGAATGCGCCGTTCGCGTAAAGGATCTCCTAGAATCCTTCCAGTAGAGGAGCCACCTCCGAGATGTACCGCCGAAAGGCAGACACAAGCTAGTTAGGTCGGTTATGAAAAGCTCTGTTCGAAATACAGATTAAGGATCCACTACAGAATCACACGGTGCATAGCGATGGTGGATATGGGGGATAGAGTAGTTGATTGTCTATGCGATGAAGCTCTGCTGTTCTAGATTGATTTTCTATGGGAACTAAAGAGATACTAACTATATCCGGTTAGGAGCCCTAGTATCCATGGGATTGAGGGCAAGCTTGTTAAGCAAGCTAGGATATCTACTTTGCAACAATCCCACTACCTCGATTACCTGCTCTTCTACCTTGGGATGAGCGTTAGACTATGCACAATCTATAATTCCGTGCGGAGAACTGGCAATTGTTGCTTGTCCTCAAGGTGGATTTCACCTGGAGGAGGGATTCGGTGCAGATCCAATGGTCGTCTGAACCCATCCCGGCGGATCGGCTGGTAGAAATCAAACCAGCCCTCAGGGTCATACTGCTCCTTCAAGCGAAGCAGCTTTTCCATACGCCATTGCTCGTATCCATATAGAGACTCAGGGGGGTCGTCATAGCCGTGGCCGTAGTTAACGTATTGGTGAAGTTTGCCGTAGCCACTTGTTTCAATCATGAGCCTTTGTTGCATCGTAAGCCACTGATCAAGTTCTGTCCGCAAGGAAAGATCTTTATATGCTGCTTGGATAAGCCTGCCAATGCATCAGCAAGAATACGAAGCATGTAACATTTCATTGAAAACACCCACAAGAAGTGCTTGGATCCGTAACGCCAGGGGAATGCAGAGCCATCAGAGTCGAAATCCCGAATGGCCCCCTGAGAGAATGTTTGGAACATGATCAGTAGATTGACCTTGCCTTCATACTTCTTTGCCATTTTCTCCCATGCAGTCCAAAGGCTTAACATGGCAGAAAGATCGTAGGTCTCAGCGCTTGCAGCATATACATTCTTTTGACCTCCAGGCGCATTACACAAGACGTTATTGAGGCCCCCATAGGTGACCCATGGCAGCTCTGCCCAATTGATATATTCCTCTTTCTTATAAATAGGCTCAAGATCAAGAAAAGGCTGCAGAGCAGATTGAGCATCTTCCTTGGTGCCGTGATAGACATAGTCGATTCTAATGGCTGGCTGTTTAGGAGTGAGCACACTTTATATCATAGTAGTTGGAAAGACTGAGTGTACTTACGACCCCAGTCCAGCCAGGATATGCTGACGTTACAAAGAAGCTAGCCTGTATTGGGAAGTTGTGGGTCGAGATATAGTTGAGCGTTTTGAAGACGTCCAGGACTCGAGATGTTGGGAATTCCATATCCATCATGTAATGCATACCGTCATTTGTCTGATTATGGACCTTCACTGTTGCTTCAAGGGCAATTCCAAAGTTGTGTCCTGCTCCTCTCACAGCCCACCAAAGATCGGGGTTCGATTCCGGTGTCACATCTGTGATTGTTCCATCGTGAAGAAGCATCTTATAAGATAGAACATTGTCCATGAAGAAGCCGTACATGCCTTGTAGGCGTCCAATTCCTGCGGCCATACCGATACCCATTAAACCCGTGCAGGGGCATGATCCGATAGCTTTCGCTGATCGTTAGAAAAGCTAAAATTACCGTTATTGGCACGGAGAGAACTCACTCACTTCCTTCCCTCTAGCATGTGTTGCATTAGTAAATTCGCCGGTCAAGATACCGCCGCCGACTATAACGATACTGTTATCGAGATTGAAGTGGGTATAATTCATGAGTCTCATGTTGATTTGCATGCCATTTTGAACGCCTTGGGTTGTAGGGGTAAGTCCATGACCACCTGATTGTACCAGAAATGGAATGTTGCGTGATTTGGCATATTTGACCTACAAGTATAGATTAGAGAGAGTATAGAATCAAGGGATATTTTGAACTTGCTGCCTCAGCTGCATCTTCTGGTGTAGCTACTGCCACGGATAGACTAAAAGTAGGTCGATTGTAATCGCTGTAACGCGTGGTAAATTCATCAAAAAGAGGCTCCCCGGGGAATGTCAATTTGGCAGATGAAGACAGCTTGGGCAAAAGCACAATTCGCGCATCCTCAGGTACATCGCTTGGAATCTCGAGATTTCCTCCACCCCGATTCACAGCATGAACCCTGCAATGACTCAATGCATATATCAATGTGATCAATATTGCCGCGTTTGAGAACATGGTGGCTGGTCTTGTCCTAAAAGTATCCAAAGAGAAGAGAGAAGGAAATTAGGAAGTGAAGTGAGCAATATTTAGGCCAAATTCTAGATGAAACATGCCGACACTGGACCTGCAAGCCATGCAGGATACTTAGCATGCATGCTACGTCACGTGACAATGGACGGATCGCATATCACATTTCACGGACCCGAGCTCACTGTGTGACAGATCGGCTTGCTTCTGAGAGGTGATCAGCATAGCTGTGATACCTGACATCTGACATCTGACGTCTGACATCTGGAGCTTTGCTCTCGTACAGGAATACTTTCGGACAATGAGGTCATAGTCCGACCGTAGACCGAAAGATCGGTGCCTGACAACCCTCACACTTGTTCTTATTTCATGCATGCAGTCATTAGAAGGTATCGACCGGAAGAAGGTGGCTGTGGATGCTGTATGACTGCATAACCCTAAATCTAGACACTCGAACAAAAATATGTGGTCTAAATATCAACGATAAGCGAATGTGCCAAAAATCATGCATATAGCACTAAGAATTGCTCACCCCTAGTTTCAAATATATTGAAAAAGTTCTTTTGATCGCCAATATTCCGTAATACTATTCTTTCAGGCAAGAAATGAAGCATTCCCTCCGAATAAAGAGCCCCTGTGCCAGTGAATTGATACCTGGCAAGGGGCTTGAACTAGTAAGACCTCCTAAGTTTCGTCACACCTCCAGATTGGTTATCATCTAGGCGACAGTGAACTACTGGGTTTGTCAAAGAAGAAGTATCGAAGCCCAAAGTTCTGAAATAGGGCGTTGGCTGGCGTTCACCGCCCCTTTTTGCACACGATAGTCGTCAGGTACCTTGCAGCTTGTTAAGAGAGAGTGAGCCATTGTGAATCTATAAGTTTCAAAGGTTAGCACAGTGACTAGCTATAAAACGGAAAAGTTTTTGATGTATTAGGGAATTGGAAATTAGGTAATCGTGCTGATTCTGGCGTCTTGGCGTTGAGGCAATTCAAACACTCGGAATTGTAGACGAGATACTCATTACAACCAGCAGCAATCACAACAAATCATGATATTCTTGGACTGCCTACAGTGCTGCCGCTCTGTGCCTAAGCTACACTATGTCTACTTGACCTGGACGACCAACTTCTCCCCAGACAGCTTGTGGTCCCGCAAAAGGCTCAAATTGTTTGGAATACCCTCCAATCCGTTGTCTTTGTCCACTCGAATCGGATGCGTGATTAATCCCCCATCCTCTAGCAGCTTCTCAACGAACTTTACCCACTTGAGAGCGAATGAATGGTCTGCCGGCAATGCTGGCCGTCTAAATACACCGGGCAAATCGATTGCCCTACCAAACACAGTCCATGCAATGATCCAGTCAGGTTTCACATCGCGCCGCATGCGCTGCAGCCGAGGTGGGAATGGGTCTAAGGCGGTGTAGTGGCCACCAGATTTTCCGATAGCTTCATAGCAGAGCTTCATCGTCTCTGTGGATGTGATACAGTCTAACGCATACCCTAACGAGTCGGACGTGTACTTGCGGATCTCCGCCGCGCAAGTCGGGCTGTTATAATCGAATGCTTCTTGTGCGCCTCTTGCCTTGACGAAGGGGAAGTTTCGCGGAGAACATGTAACAAGCGGGATGAGCCCGGACCTATATATTATCCATGAGCTCATGAGATGGGCAGGGGGGATCAGGAGGAGCTGGAACACACATGCGGAGGAGCTGTATGGCCATCGAGCCTGTTGCTGTGCTACCACCATAGACCAAGACATGGAAGGGCTGAATTGCAGGACTGTTGGGCTTCGGTAGTCCTAGGGATCGATAAAGAGCCAGACCAGCCGTAAAAATGCCTACACCCATTGTTGCAGCTTCCTCCATGGGCATATATGGTGGGATCTTGATAAGCAGATCCCTTGCGGCGGAAACGTATTCGGAAAATGCCCCGTTCGAAGGGTTTGCTGGATTTCCTCCAAAAGCAGCACCGCAAACTCTGTCTCCAACCTTTAGGGTTGCGTTGGTAGAGCACTCAGGAATTGCGGCGACAGTGCCCGAGAAATCATTACCCCAAAGGCTTTCCTTCTTTGCAAAGTCGCTCATCTTATAGTCTACTGGGTTCAAAGCCACCCAGGCTGTTTTCACCAGTACAGAGTCATCTTCAGGCTTAGGAACAGGAACAGCTCTGTCAAAAGCGAGCACCCCGTTTCCGAGTGACAAAACCGCTTTTTGGGATTCTGGTATGGACGGCATTGCTGGGGACGATGGCGAGTCACAGTTCGTAATTTCTTGATTCCACATCTTTCGAACTTGTTACGCAGTGAAATGTAACTTAAAGCACATACATCAATACTGTCAGGTGACTTTCATCATAGCTGCACCCGAACGGCGCCGAGGTATCGGTGGTTCATTCGTAGAGATCCGTACGTTTAAGTCCACTGGATAGTGGAGTATACTAAGGCATTGATATTCCTTCCGAACACTTCGGATGGTCCGACTGAAGACTTCACGAGCGCATAGGGTGGTTGATAATATTCGGTCCGATGCATGGCGTGTCTTTGATTTCCCTTTCAAACAACAAGAGCCGTCGTAAGTGTAAGTCGCTTCTCACCTAATACAGATTCCAACAATTCTCATCATCACGTATCTCAAAAGCCTTCAACCATGGAAACTCTTGGAGCCCTGTCTGAGCCTATAGCTATCGTTGGAAGTGCCTGCCGTTTTCCAGGCTCTGCAAGTAATCCTTCAAAACTTTGGGATCTGCTGCGAGAACCCTGTGATGTAGGCGGAGAAATACCCGAGGACCGATTCAGAGTAGACGGCTTCTATCATCCCAATAGCGAACGCCACGGTACTTCCAATGTCAAGCGAGGATATTTCCTTACTGAGGATTTTCGCCACTTCGATACTGGATTTTTCAACAGCAATCCAAGAGAAGCGGAAGTACTGGACCCGCAACAGCGCATTCTTCTGGAGACAACTTACGAAGCAATCGAGGCTGCTGGATACTCACTCGAGCGGATCCAGGGGTCCAAGACTGCTGTCTATGTGGGCCTCATGAGTGGTGATTCCTATGAAACCCATCTTCGAGATCCTGATACAATCCCACAGCATTTGGCGTCTGGCAATGCACGAAGTATCTTGTCGAATCGCATCTCCTATTTTTTTGACTGGAAAGGTCCCTCAATGACTATTGATACCGCTTGTTCTTCCAGCCTTGTCGCTCTCCATCACGCAGTACAGAGCCTTAGGATAGGAGAAGTGGAAACTGCCGTAGCAGCCGGCGCAAATTTGATGCTTGGCCCGGAAGTTTTCATCGCTGAGTCCAAACTCCACATGCTATCGCCTACAGGCCGATCGCAAATGTGGGATGCTGATGCTGATGGGTACGCCAGAGGAGAAGGGACGGCGGTGCTGATGCTTAAAACCTTGAGTAAAGCTCTCAGAGATGGTGATCATATCGAAAGCATTGTGCGCGAGACGGGCGTGAATTCAGATGGACGAACAAAAGGCATCACCATGCCCAGTGCCACATCACAGGCAGCATTGATTCGCGAAACATACAGGAGGGCCGGCCTTGATTGTCTGAAAGATCGGTGCCAATATTTCGAGGCTCATGGCACCGGGACACAAGCAGGAGATCCCATCGAAGCCTCAGCCGTGCAGAGTGCTTTTTTCGAGTCTTGCAGCCCACCACGGATACACTTGGATGAAGATCGCCTTTGGGTTGGCTCAATAAAGACTATTATTGGCCATCTTGAGGGGGCCGCTGGCATCGCCGGCGTAATCAAAGCCTCGTTGGCTGTGCAGAACCGCTTAATTCCTCCTAACCTGTTCTTCAACAAACTCAACCCCAGCGTTGAGCCCTTCTATAACCACCTCGAGATCCCGACCAACGTGCAGCAATGGCCGCCAGTCCCGCAGGGCGAGCCGTTGCGAGCCAGCGTGAATAGTTTCGGTTTTGGTGGCACGAATGCCCACGCGATTGTTGAGAGTTTCGATGCCGAGTGTCAGACATATCACCTATCGCGACTCGGCGGGGCTCCCTCCCCAGCTATTCTATCCTCCAGGGACCCTCCGATCGGCCAAGATTCTGGTTATGCATCCACCGCTGTGGACGTCGTAGCCGAAGATATCTCGCTTGAACTCGTCAAGATTACGGAGGACTATGTAGTACAGCGAACCAGTTCAAATAAAGATTCTGCAAAAGAGTACATAGGCCCTCTGTTGGTTTCTGCTAATTCGGAAAGATCTCTGGTCGGGTCTATTGAAGCTCTCGTAGGGTATCTCAAGGCAAACGACAACGTAAATCTTCTTGACTTGGGCTGGACCCTTCAATCTCGACGCACAACACTCCCGATCAAAGCACATTATTCGGGTCTCACGCAAGAAAAGTTGATTGAACAAATGGAGGTGCATGCCAGAGTAGTTAGTGAAACATCTGGAAGGACTTTGGGTACCGTGTCCCGTTCTTCAAACGCAGAGTCGGCGACTTCGATGCTTGGTATCTTCACGGGCCAAGGCGCGCAATGGCCTTCAATGGGTCGAGAACTCATCAAAAGGTCCCACATATTCAAGCAATCGATCGACGCTCTCGAGGAATCGCTTGCTGGGTTGTGCGACCCTCCGTTGTGGTCAATTAGGGCCGAATTATCAGCTAGCGCATCTTCCTCGAGGGTGGACATCGCAGAGATATGCCAACCCGTGTGCACTGCTGTGCAAATTGCTCTGCTTGACCTGCTTGATTGTGCGGGGATTAGATTCGGCACAGTTGTCGGGCATTCCTCAGGAGAGATTGCATGTGCCTACGCTGCGGGCCATTTGAGTGCATCGGACGCAATTCGTATCGCCTACTACCGCGGAAAGTTTGCAAAGCTCGCCCAAGGACCCACGGCTCAAGTTGGATCTATGATGGCTGTTGGTCTTAGCTATGATGATGCTTTGGACTTTTGTGATCAGCCCCGATTTAAGTCACGCATAGTAGTTGCAGCGAGCAATGCAGCAGGAAGCGTTACAATATCTGGAGACGCCGATGCGATCTTAGATGCTAAATTAGTTCTCGATGAAAAGCAGATGTTTGCCCGGCTCTTGAACGTAGACACAGCTTATCATTCACATCACATGCACCCATGCTCTCGACCGTACATCGAAGCACTTCGGGCATGTGACATCGGACTACAAAAGCCAAAGCCCCATTGCGTCTGGATTTCGAGCGTCTATGGCTTCCATGGAGAACCTGACCCAGAGTCACTACGAGACGTTTACTGGGAACAAAACATGACCAAACCGGTTTTGTTCTCGCAGGCTCTGGAGCGCGCCCTATATCAACAAGGCCCTTTCGATGTTGCCTTGGAGGTCGGGCCACACCCTGCTTTGAAAGGTCCCGCAACCCAGGTTATCAAACATGTCGAGGGAAATCCGATCCCATATCAAGGCCTTCTGAGTCGTAGGGAAAATGACGTCGAGGCGTTCTCAAATGCCTTAGGCTTTATGTGGGCGCACTTGGGACCATCTATGGTAGATTTCCAAGGTTACAAGCGAGCGTATGGCCCTAAATTTACCAAGGGCAAACTTTTGAAAGGTCTACCAACCTATTGTTGGGACCACGGCCAATCATTCTGGAGAGAGTCTCGATTGTCGAAGCGCTACCGCCACCGTGGAAAGCCTCATGAGTTGCTTGGCTCCCGGTGTCAGGACGACTCCGACTGCGAAATGCGATGGCGAAATATCATTCGAATTGAGGAAATCCCGTGGCTGAGGGGGCATAGACTCCAGGGACAAATTGTGATGCCTGCCGCAAGCTATTGTGTAATGGCCCTGGAGGCTTCCATAGAGATGTCAAAGGGTCAGTCTATAAGCCTAATAGAATTGCGTGACGTTGCAATCTACCGGGCGATTGCATTGGACGAAGGCAGTGCAGGGGCAGAGCTCATCTTCTCGCTCAAGCGATGGGATGACTCCATGGAGACAGATGGAGAGGGACGGAATATACTCGCGGCAGACTTCATGTGCGAGTCATGTCCTGTGGATAGCAACTCTTCGATGAACAAAATCTTCAGTGGCCAACTCCGAGTGACTCTCGGCGAGAGTCACGTATCTGTCTTACCATCAAGAGACGCATCACGCCTTCCCCCGAAGAACCCAATCAATGTCGACGGGTTCTATGAAGCGCTATCACGTATTGGGCTCAATTATGCCGAATTGTTCCGGGGCATCACCTCAGCATCAAGAACAATGGGTTCAGCAACTGCGGTAGTACCCAAGCCTCCTCCGAGCGAGGAGGGCGGCTATTCCGTAGTTCATCCCGCACATTTGGACATTGCGTTTCAGGCTACCTTTGCCGCCCTCACGGCTCCAGACAATGGCAGTATGTGGTCTGCATTCGTCCCTACGACAATTGAGCGTCTTTTGATAAATCCAGCACTCTGTTTAGGGAAGGCGGCCACAGGAGAATCTTTGATGGACACCTCTATTATCGATCAAGTTCGCCCCCTCGGAACGAAAGCTGCCACTATTTCCGCAGATATTGGCATCTATAATTATGACACGGGGGAAATGGAAATCCAAGTTGACAACCTCTTACTAACGGCGCTCTCAAGGTCAAGCGCAAGTGATGACCGCCAATTCTTCTCCAACACTGTCTGGGACATGGACATCGCAAGTGGCATCGCCATAATCTCCGAAGAAGACCCTCTAGTGGACTGCCAGGTCATAGATCTGGGTGAACGTGTTTCGTACTACTATCTTCGGAACTTAGTGTTGAGTGTTCCTAAAGAGGATCGAAATGTGTTGGAATGGCATCATCAACGCTTATTAGAATTCGGAGAAGACATAATCTCCAGGGTTGACTCAGGAGACCACCCCACTGTCAAAAAGGATTGGGCTGATGATACTCATGAGGAAATTTTGAACAAGATTTCCAAATTTCCTGGTAAGGTCGACCTTGAAATTATGAAAGCAGTCGGAGAGAATATTCACTCTGCTGTTTTGGGCAAGACAGCAATTCTCGAGCACATGATGGCTGACTCAATGCTCGACCGTCTTTACAAAACCTCAGTTGGACAAGCGAGAATCAACAATTACCTGGGCAAAATGGCAAAACAAATTGCACACCGATATCCAAGAATGAACATTCTGGAAGTTGGCGGTGGTACCGGCGGTGCTACGAAAAGCGTGCTCGAGGCTTTAAATGGTGCCTTCAACTCCTATCTCTTTACGGATATTTCCCCCGGCTTCTTCGAAAACGCTCAAGCTCAATTCAGGGACTATGGTAGTAAGATGAATTACAAAGTTTTAGATGTCGAGAAGGATGTTGCGGCCCAAGGCCTCCGAGAGCACTCCTACGATGTCATAGTCGCATCTAATGTTCTACACGCAACGCGTAATTTGGAGAACACAATGCGGAACGTCAGGCGTCTTCTCAAGCCTGGCGGCTATCTGTTGCTTTTAGAGGCCACGGGTGAGTTGCTACGAGTTAGATTTGTCATGGGGGGCCTCCCTGGATGGTGGCTAGGCCATGAGGACGGGCGAACTCACGGCCCTGTGATCTCAATTTCATCATGGCATACCTTGCTCATGAAGACCGGTTTCTCTGGGGTTGACCATAGTGTTAATGACTTTAATGACCCATTGAGGTACCTCTGTTCTGCTATGGTGAGTCAAGCCGTCAATGATGAAGTTCAAATGATACGACAGCCATTTGCATTCTCTCAGAACATCCCATTAGCAGATGGACTATTGGTTATCGGCGGGAAAACCGCCAAGACATCCAAACTAGCGACTGAAATGTGCTCTTTGCTGTCTTTCTGGAAGGATAAAATCGTTGTCATACCGTCCTTGATGGACGAGAACCTTCATTTGCTCTCGTCTACAACTACGGTTCTGAATCTTGAAGAACTAGATGAACCGGTTTTCCAATCGATCACTGCAGCAAAGTTCAAAACTCTGCAGGCTCTATCAGTTGCAGCAAAGAGGGTGCTCTGGATCACTCATGACACAAGGGATAATAATCCATATGGGAACATGATGGTCGGACTTGGCCGTTCAATTCTTTCCGAATCACCTCACCTTCAACTCCAATTTCTGAGCCTCGAGGGCTCTCAAGTAGTCGAGCCGGACGCACGAGCGCTCTCAGTGAATTTGCTCCGTATGTTATTGGCGGACATGCCTGCACTATCGGATGGAAGCATACTATGGACAGCAGAACCAGAGTTGGTTCTCAATAACACCAAGCTTCTGATTCCCCGGATAAAGTCATTAGGGGAGATGGACGATAGGCTGAATTCTTCTCGTCGGTTCATTACGAAGGCTGTTAACCCCAACCTGTTCCCAGTTGAGAAGATCTGGACCGGCTCGTCATATGGATTACGAGAGCAAAATTTCATCCATGGCGAGGAGGACTGCCTCAAATTACACATCACACAAAGCACGGTGGAAGCGATCAGAGTTGGGATAGGTAACTATCTCTTCCTATGCCTTGGAACAGATTTCGAAACAGGGGCGGAAGTGATCACTCTGTCTAAAAGCAATGCTTCCTTAATCGAAGCTCCACCCACTCTCATCCAAGAGTACAATGAGCAGCCATATGGTAGTCTAAGATCGGTCGCGCTTTCTCTTTACGCACAGGCTCTTGTCGCTCGACTGCCTGAAAAAGGAAATTTGTTGCATGAACTGGACCTTGACCTTGCAACTGCTGTATATGACTTGGCAAACGAGCAGCAGAAAGAGGTCTTTTTCACCATGTCGAAATCAATAGGAGCGATGTGTTCTCTGCCGTGGACCTTTATTCATGCCCAATCTTCACCGCGGTCCATCAAGTCTATACTCCCACAAGACATTAAGTATTTCGTGGACGCGTCCGGTGGCGGTTTGGGGTCTTTAAGTTCACGTGTGGCACAATGTCTACCACTGACGTGCGAAAAAGAGATTATCAGAGCATTCTCCAGTCCTACGTCAAGACTTGGGCACTACTCCTCCCTTCGTGACATAGAATATGCACTGGCCAGAGCGTGCCGGCATAGTCTCTCCTTGAGGTCCCAAAACGAAGGAGATCTTCTGGGTGGGATGATTCCAGTAACAGAGTCTATCAATAATCCTGTGACGACGGTACCAAGCACAATCATGAATTGGCCCAGTGCAACAAGCCTCTCCGTTCCTGTCAACCCTGTTGATACACAGCCTTTGTTTCAGAATGACAAGACTTACCTCCTAATTGGTCTAGGTGGCGAGCTTGGTCAATCTCTGTGCCGTTGGATGGCCGCAAACGGCGTCAAATATATTGTAGTTGCCCATCGATCTCCCGGCCCAGATAAACAGTGGCTAGAAGAGCTTCGATCTTTGGGCGTAAGAATTGACGTTTTACCGTTGGATATCGCAGACAGAACCTCTCTAAAGAGCGTGTACAATTATGTCTGTGCGAATTGGCCGCCAATTGCAGGCGTCACTAACGGAGCTATGGTTCTCAACGACAAAATGTTCGTTGACATGAGCTTTGAAGACTTCGACAAGGTCCTAAGGCCAAAGGTCCTTGGATCGCAATATCTCGACGAGATTTTTGAAGACCAGGTCCTGGACTTTTTCATTATGTTTTCTTCGCTTGTTTGCGTCTTTGGCAACCCTGGCCAATCTAATTATTCCACGGCGAATATGGTAAGCAAGCTTCCTCGTGATAAGATCTCTATACTGTCCTCATCGCTGATATCCGTACACACAGTTCATGACAGGCCTAGCAGCCCAGAGACGAAGGCGAGGATTGGCTGCGTCTGTTATGGATATTGGTATGGTCTTAGGAATCGGCTATATCTCGCGGACGGGAAGCACACTCGTGGAGGACAATCTTCGCAAAAACAACTGTCTGCCAATATCTGAATCTGACATTCATGCAATATTTGGCGAGGCCATCGTGGCCGGTCGACCTGACTCAAAGCAGAATCCTGAGATTATTGCCGGCTTAGAAAGAGTCAGTGCCGTAGAGAGAGGTAGGAAGCCGCCGTGGCACGGCAACCCCCGTCTTTCGCATCATGTTTATGATAACACTGCCGACGATACCCAAGAGTCTAGCAAAGTCACTGTCTCCATCAAAGAGCAGCTGGCGGCGGCCAAATCGGACGGGGAAGCTCTAGAGGTACTCAAGAAGAGGCTATCAAGCCAACTTGAGCTTATGTTGATGTTGGCCCCGGATAGCATGCATGTGGATGTGGCTCTTACGGAGATGGGAGTAGACTCGCTTGTGGCTGTGGAGATCAGAGGCTGGTTCCTGAAAAGAGTTAACATCGACATGCCAGTATTCAAGATACTGGGAGGGGCATCTGTCACAGCTCGTAGGTTTCCGTCTTCGTCCTCAGCTTTCTCGATTACTGACACGGACATAGTGTGCCTTGAGGCTGTCGGTAGCTTGAACTCAGCGTGAGTGTTCGGGGACCGAAAGATATAAAGGAACGTGGAAGCCGAGGTGTGGGGGTTGCTTTCGATATCCCGTGCACGCGCTAGCTTGCATTTACTAGCACGAGATCTGCTCACTATGATTTGTCGCGCGGGAAAAAGGCCCAGTCTAAAATAATGGTATCCGTGTGCAATCTACTTTTCAACCAAGTAAGATATGATCTGCGTCTGACACTGCTTATGCTGATAAATAAGCACGTAAGGGGGTGGCGTGTCTCTTTCAGCTGGTGGTGTGATGGTGAGCATATATGCTGACGGGCGAGTCGAGAGTATGTAGCTAAACCCATTTCGGTTAGTTGACCACTGTGAGTATGATCTGCGTATGAACTCCCCACAATTGGCCAGAAAAGATACATTACCGTTACACCATTGTACCAGCGCCATTAAGAATTGAAGTTGATACATTTAAATACCAATCCGCAAACAATGGCCATAACCAATAGGCGTCCGCCCCGGACGGTAAGCCAACTAAGCAGCTTTTTGGTGGGCCCAAAATACACCACACTGGAATTTGAACCACGGCTGTTCCCGGTTAAAAAATCTAGTACTATACGGCTAACAGCGCTGCCAGAAAAGATACATAACCGCTACACCATTGTACCAGCGCCATTAAGAATCGAACTTGATACATTTAAATACCAATCCGCAAACATGGCCAATGGGTGGTTACTGCTACCATTTCCTAGTGTAAGAAACATGAGTTGCGATCCCAATTGGACAATTTCAGGAACGGGAAGTTGCCCCTGCACTGCAACATGATAAACTAGGCACATGTTGCATACGTATACTTGGCAGGATGGTTGCATGATTGGAGGATAGACCTTGTGAGTCTATGGATCAACAAGAAAAAAAAAGGGTCTGGGCAAGCCAGAGCCATGGATGGATCTGCACTAGTAAAGGGTAAGGGTAGAACACAATTATATGTGATCTATCTGCTCCGTCCTCAAATTCAAGGCTGCACATATAAACTTTTTGATCTGAATAGGTGAGCTGAATCTAGTCAAGGACTAGCAGTCACCGTCAGGCCCATGTCTCTAGCTTCTGCCCCAGAAACCAGGGCTACTGTCCAAACCGTTGGCGGTGCCGACCCGTTCCGTCGATTAGCCTGCGACCGTTGTCATAAGCAAAAGCTTCGTTGTTCCAGAGATGAGACTGGATGTGCGAGATGCATCAAGGCAGGTACCGAATGCGTATATTCTACCTTCACGCCAGGAGGCAGACCTTATGCCTCCACGCGTCAAGCTTCTGGTACCGCTGCAGCCGCAACGCCAGCTCCACCTGCATATGCACCTGCAAATACCACCCACTTGAACTCTCTTGGACTATCCACCCTGCAGATGACTCAACATTCTTCCAATCCTGACGAAAGTCATAACACAGGAGAATCTGCGAACGATGATATTGATGACTCGACTCTCTTTCTTTCAGCAAATTTCCGCCCAGATCGCCCTTTTGACGGCCAGACTCCATTGTTGCAGCTGAAGGAGGGCGGTAGCAGAGAGCACCAGACGGGGATTAACAATCTGCCCGATGATTTCATGGATATGAATGGGGCCAGTTCGGCCAATGGTCTTGCCGGTTGGGATAGCCACAACTCGACGACTAGTCTTTTTGACGCGTATGAAGATTGGCAGGGAGGTAGAGCGGCTTGTCCTCCTGCTAGCTCACCACTCTCGCCAGTACCAGAAATCTTACCCAATGGTGACGCCATCACAGAGTTTATTGACACTTTGTTAAGCCTTCATCAAAAATTATGTCAACACTCCAGCCCTATTTCGGCCAATATCGATTGGACTCCATGCGTTTCCAACGGTGCTTTCAGTTCTTATCAACCTATACCAGGATCCATCGAATACCCGTCACATCTGGACAGCACTCATAACCGATCTAACAAACACTCGGTCGCGATTCTAGAGATGGATAAAGTCTTCAACGCAGCGAACACACTGCATCACGCTCTAACACAGTTAGCAAAACTTCAATCTCAAGCGAATACGGTCTCAAGCCAACCCTCGACTTCAAGCTTCAGTTCAAGCACGCCCCAAGGTTTAGATAGCGGGACCCTGTTTTTACTTATTTCGAGCTACCTAAGAATAACCGACACGTTCAAGAACCTTGTCGCTGAGCTCAAACGCTGTCTCCAAGCCCAATACTCCTCCAAAGACTTGATGAATCTGATCAGCCTCCCTAGCATGCAGATTGGCTCCTTCATGCCACCAGAGTCATCAAACATGCGTATCGCACTAGTCCTCCAACTCATCACGCACCAACTCGACCGTATCGATAAAGAAGCCAGCCAGATGATCGAATCTACACGACAAGATCGTTCAGGTAGTCAACGCGCCTCTGACGACGCAATCGATTTGGCGCTTCGAGTGATGCGAGATTCGTCGGCCAAGCTTCAGAAAGAAGCGATGTTTGTGAAGAGAAAGTTGGAAGATTCGACGTCGATGTGACAACCTGCACATTAGGTCAATGCTACGGCGCTGGAACCACCGATCCCATATCCCTTTACATATGTGTAGATTTCTGTGTCATATGAGAAGACAACCAATACATAGAATAGACTTTTTGTTAAAATATAAACCCAAGTTACCGCTGCTGGCGGCGTCGCTATTTTTTTGGCGCAACAGTTGTTTGCCAACAGCCAAGCGCGCGTCTTTTTTCGACCAACACCCTCCTAAAAATCAACGGGACCAAGCCACAGCACCACTAGCCACGGCACTAAGCCACGGCACTAATGGGCACGGGCACAACAAGCCACGGGCATACAGCATACATCAATTTGCGTAGCTACTTCTAATCCAGCGGCCGATGATCATTTCCCCATACAGAGGCAGCAGCCCGCCAATACCGTGTGGGAATGATCGCCAAGACGAATGATCCGGCAGATCATTCAGGATTCTCGGTCCTCCGACTCCCATCGTTCGGAGGTATCCTGCACGAACTTTGGTGACTAACTTACCATAGAATAAGGGATGTAACTGATGGTGCATATGGCATGGAAATGCCACGCACATACTGGTGCATGAAGGGGTCATTCATACTAGCTAAGCTGGGGTGATAACGGAGCATTCATCGGCGGGAAGGGGCATCGGTGATAAGACTTTGCATTGACCCAAGCCGATTATCTATCCGAGTATCTAGGTTGATCTTTTTTTATATTCAGGTTCGGATGGTTCCGAATCCCCTGCTCAATTTCATACTCTCACAGCGCTTTATATCATCATTGGAAGTCCCCTTGTCCTCAGCATGCCTATTTGGAGCTTGAAATCCTTTTTGCAGGGCATAAACGATGTTGCTTCTTTTCTTTCTTGTTTCATTGACTTTACTGACCCCAGTCGTCATCCAATGGCTTCAAACTCGGACACACCAGCCAAGTAACAGTCGAAGACCTGATGGTCCTAAAGGTCAGGTTGTCGAAGGCGAGGACATCCCGTTCCGTTGCTAAATAAAGTCCACAGGTAAACTACTTATTGGTAATCTATTTGATATTCCTCCGCATCACTGGCTGCAATTCAAGAAATGGGCCGATCAATATGGACCCATCTTCAGACTGAACTTCGCGGGCCGAGAAGCTATCGTGGTTTCGAAGGAAAGTATAGCAAATGATCTTCTTAGAGAACGTGGAGGAATTTACTCGGGGCGGGAGCCATCAGTTATGGCGCTGGAGATAGTCTCACACCATCTTCGCCCACTCTTGATACCCAACAATGGTTTTCTAGCTCCAATCTAAATCTGTCGTCTAATCTGTGGAGCTTACGATAAGCACAGATACGTGGAGACGAGGCCGAAGATTAATGCATCGACTGATGTCGATTACGGCTGTTTATGTTTACAAGCCAGTGCAATCTTTTGAGTCTCTACGGGCGGTGAGAGACCTTATCGCAGAACCAGAGAATTATGAGCATTGGTTTGAGAGGTACACGGCGGCCGTGATATTCCGCATCGGGTACGGTCAAAGGGTCATGACTGGGAATGAACCATATGTTCAGCGTATTCTTCAAGTTGGCCGTAATTTGGAGAAAGTCGCAGCACCTGGAGCTTACCTGGTTGATACTTTCAAGTGGCTAAGACACTTACCAGAACTGATGGCACCTTTCAAGAAGGAAGGGCGTGAGATGCATCAAGCAGAGGTCAGTATCTTCAGTCAACTCATCGACGATGTGCGCCGAGATCTAAAGAATGGCACCGCTCCGGAATCATTCACGAAGACTTACCTGGAAGAAAACGAGTTCTTCGGGCTCTCGGACGACGAAGGCATGTATGTCATTGGAACCCTGTTCGCTGCTGCCTTACACACAACTACATCGGCTTTGGCCTCGTTTTGCCAAGCAATGGTGCTTCATCCTGAGTGGCAAAGAGAAGCGCAAGATGAAATAGATGACCAGCTGCAAGGTCGTATGCCCGAGTTCGAGGATATGCCGAAATTGCCCACTCTTCGGGCGGTTCTGAAAGAGACCTTGAGATGGAGACCTGTCACTGCTGGTGGTATTAGTCCCCTCTTACGCGTGATAACAGGAACATTTGTCTTATCAATTCCCAGGCCTACCTCATCAATTAGTTCAAGATGATGTCTACAATGGTTTCTACTTTCCCGCTGGAACAAATGTTCACCCTAATCAATGGTACAATACTACCCCACTTTGTCCCCTCCATTCCTATCTGCCTCTCAGCCTTCCTCTATTCCACTCTTTTAATCACGAATCTAGGGCTATTCACCGTGATCCTGATCTCTACCCATCCGGCGATGCCTACCTTCCCTCCCGCTGGCTTGATCCCACCTACCCCACCTATAAAGGGCCCCTAACCACACATCCCAACCTCAACCATTTCTCCGCCTTCGGGTTCGGTCGTCGCATTTGTCCTGGGATTCACGTCGCTGAGAATACCATGCTGATACTCATCGCACGCCTCATATGGGCCTGCACGCTGAGCAAGAAGCTGGACGAAAGTGGAAAAGAGATTGACGTGAAGTGGTATGATGTTAAAAGTGGGGGTATCGCGAAGCCGAAGAGATTTGAATTCGCAGCGAAGGAGAGAGGACGGGGAAGGTTAGAGATGATAGAGAATATGGAGGCGCAGTTGGAAGGGATTGATACGGCAAGATTTGTCAATTCTCAGGACGGGTATGGAGACGAGGCGACACAGAAGGAAGAGGTGCTGGGGAAGATGGAGGGTTAGGTTTGAAAGTGGTCGTTTTGGAGATATGACTTGTCTAGCTAGAGCTTGTAACCAACACCTCTATAGGTTGCAGTTCGAAGCTTTAGTAAACATTAAAATTAATATCTGGTGTATGTTTCAATCCCGGCATCCTAGCATTGTCTAAGACATCATGTGAGAAAGCTTTGCCTGTCTGGCTTAATTTAGCTCTTCTGGGAGTAATTCTCACAGTAGAAAGAAGCGGTTTTCCGCGGGAAACCATTCGAAGACAGAATCCGACTGGGTGGATTTTGACGTCTTCCATCAAGTCCATTGCCTCAATGCCCTCCGAAAAGCCCTCATCACAAAGTACGACCACTATTATGGAATAAAGTATGGCTTCGAGCCACCGCTGATATTACAGACACATTTAAACAACTGCACGGATATACTTTTGCAGAATCTCATGTGTCATGCAGATGTTGAGGTGATCACGCACGTCTGGCAAGAAGACCAAACATGGCCATTCCCCGACTTTGGAATTTCCAAGCAGTGTAGGGACTTCGAAAGTCTGCTGGAATGGAAAGAAGACAATGATGTTATAGGCATGGAGAGAAAATATTTGGCTTATAGAAAACCGCCCAATGCAACGCAGTTACCGCGAGAGCCCGGTGCGGCGGAATTAGGAAATGGCACGGGGTTTAAGAATGGCGTTGTGACAGGACCGATCCCCGTGAATGTCTGCAATTACAAACAGGATTGAGAAGAAATGTTGCAGTGTTATCATGTACATTACTTGATGACAATGGCGTGCTATCTGTATGTAGGCGAGTTTTGGTGTTACTCTGCTGCACTTGCTTCCAAAGGTAACCTCAGCAGCAAGGAGCCATGTAATATCAATAGTCAGTCTCAGAAACTTAGACTCTGTGATTGCTTACTATAGTCCTAAGCTCGAAGTAGTAAGCACTCCGATTGAGTGGTTACCCTAAGCAGCCAAGTCTGATTCCTCGAATGGATTCTTCGGAAGGTTTTTATTCTTATCAGTGGAATTAGTGGGGCCAACGGCTTGGAGTGGCGCCTTTAGGGAACCATGTTCCAGTGGGTTAAGCTCATAAGAAGGCTCAAATTTTTGATAATGGCCTTGTGGACTTCTGGATCTCTTGGCCCTAGATGTGAAGAGAGGTCGCAGTGTGGGTATTGTGCCACAGATCATTACAACGCAGAGTTCCATACTATTTTAATCATATCAGCATGAGTCAATGGCAAATACTGGTTTGTGGGACGAACGGAGCCCATAGAGCAAGTTGAGCGATGATCCCTAATGCGAGGAGTTGGTGTCAGTAAATCATAGGACTTGAGTCAAATTGATCCGTAGGGGTGATTCAACTAACAGGTTTTGTCTGGGTTCGAGCTGAATAGATTGGGTAGCAGAATTGTTTTCACGATGGCGCAAGCGCAAGTACTGATTTCAACTCATCAGCCGTGATCGACTGGCAATCAATTGAACCACCCACAATATTCCCAGACAGCAGATGAGAATCAATGCCAGCTTGATGCGTAATTCGACCTGGAGTCTCCAGAAATTACAAATGGGTATGATCAATAAGATAATATCAGAGCTGATAGAGGTCACTTTGATGATTATGACGTTAGCTAGCCATGACTATATATAACGGGCGTGACCTGCATATAACAGGAGAAGTACCTTGATAGAGCCATGTACTGGCTAATGCAACTCGCCGCCCAAAGCAAGTTCCGCTTATTTCAGGCTTCCATACCTTCTGAATGGGTCTGCATTCGAAGAAGTAGTAGATAGAGATGAAGATATCGGAAGCTGCCAATGCGGCTATCGTGACCCAGATGACGCTTTTGTAGATCTTCCTTGGTGGCACGAGACGGAGAAAGAACAGACTGATAGAGAGTCGGACTAAGAACACGGCGAACAGATTTGTAGGCTCGGCAGCCCATAGCCACATGAACGTCTGTGAGGTTTGGTCGGCCGTCATATAATAAATATGCCTTCCGATTCCATGATGGTAGGAACTCATCAGAAATGTGTTTGCGACGATTGTCACAAGCTGCTCAACAATCAGCTACTTGTGTTTGCTTTGACGTATGATAGTTTCTGGGTGATAATTACCGAAGCTGCGAACATCGTCCAATCGTCCCATCCCGGATTATGAAGGACGAAGATACGTGTATACATTCTCAGCCATGCAACTGAGACAGCGAGGACGGTGAGAACACCTATTGCTGCAATATAACGATCACTCAATATGATATCTCCGCTGGCAGGAGGCCTCAGGCTGCTGGAGTCCATAACGGTAGTGTAAAGTAATGGAAGAAAGTGCAACTACACTGAGATGTTTTGCTTTTAAAGATCGTAGTGTTATGTTTTCGACATGGACATCAAGATGAATTAAGTGCGCCATTCGTAGCCTATAAAAATTTACACCTACCTTTGGGTCTTGTAGTCTACGCTCAGCAAGCAGTGCCAATTTGAGTTTCGGAAATTTCAAATTCCAAAGCAGTCTGTAGCCAATCAAGACAACATAAATAAATGACGAAGCTGTGAAGCAAGGAATTCGTGCGTACTAAAGCCTTAGGATGCACAGGAGTATTGGACAAACATAAATGCCGATTGGCTGATAAAACCCCCTCTATCTAAGCACTGCAACTCAACTTCAGCTCACTTACCTCTCACATAATGGGAGGTGGGGGGCGTAGAAGGTGGGGGAGAGGGGTGAGGTTGGTGGTTTCACGGCATAATGCTAGATCTGGACGTCAAGAGCAATGATCGCTGCCTTTGCGCTCACCAACGTCAGACTGGCATATCGCTGCAGAATCTTTTTCTATGGTGACGTGTCGCTAGCTAGGTAGCTCTTCCCTCTATATGTTATTGTTATCGTCGGAAATTTATTAGCTAGCTTGCAGCCAGCTGCCGGGACGGGACGCCGGGTTGGCTGCTGCTAGCGTCGTTTTGTTACACGGAATACCTAGCCAGTAAGCATGGAAATACTTTACGGGCTAGTAGCGTGATAGTTCTTTACGAACATCGCAGTGGTTTCAACTCAATATCTTGCTTCTGAAGCTGCCCTCCGACTTATGTTTGCTCAAGACGCGAGACATAATCTATCGCTCCTGCCATTGGCACATGGTCACGTGCAATTGATCATAGTCGGACGCCAGACGGAGCATGGGCGAGCATTCAAGGTGCCACGGGCACACCACATGGCTGCGTGCTTCGTTAACCATAGACCAAGGTCGATAACGGCTTATGGAATAGTTCCTGCAGTCTTGAACTTCCTGCAATTTGCTTACGGGCTGTAAAATGACGATACGCGCAGTGAAGATAACTTAAATGCATAGCTTAGGTCGCAATATTTCCCGGAATTAATGCTCCGCTTTCTACAGACAGTGTCCCCACCCATACGATTGCTGTCTGACTAATTGGTGCGAGTCAGCTGGGTGAATCCTGTCAATCCCTGCATTGACGAACGCTTACAGTTGTGCCACGACCGTTTTCAATGCCACGACTTATGATCCTTCTATGCCAGCGGTGCGCAGGGCCTTCAATCGTATTACTCTATGTCTTACGCCTTACAGCTCAATAAGTCTTGAGAGAGAATAATCGCTTCGCGCAGCAATGGCAAACTTCGACTCTACTCGAAGTCTTGTATCGAGTAATACCAACGCGGTTGATGATAGTTCCCAACCTTATGGATCTAGACTATTGCCCCAGGTCGTCGACGAGCTCTCACGATCTGATCCTACAAGGGTCTATGCAACACTTCCACGTTCCTCCGACCTCTCACGCGGTTTCCGCGATGTCACCATGCTTGAAATTGCCATGGCTGTCAACAAACTAGCCTGGTGGATTGAGATGAACCTAGGACGAAGCACAGTGTTCGAGACTATTGCATACATCGGACCCTCCGATCTACGTCATGCGATAGTGTTCTTAGCCGCTGTCAAGTGTGGTTACAAGGTCAGCGAAGCTATCTGTTACTATGAGAACATGCTGAACCGAACAAACATCTGCAGCTCCTTCGACCGTCCGTGAGGAACTCATCTTGGATGAACAAATCTCTGTTAGAACAGACTAATTGCACAAAACTTTTGTACCCTAGCGAGATGTCACAAAGGGTCCAAGATCTGCAAGGGGAGAAGACTGATTTTCGAATATTTCTGGTTGAGTCGCTGGATGAGATGCTTCTCGGACATGCTCAATACTACCCATATGAATGCAATTACAAGGACGTGCGTTGGGATCCAGTCCTCGTCCTTCTTTCTTCTGGATCTACAGGTAAATCATACTCGGGGACGCGAATAGATGTGCAGAGCTTATGCAAGGCTACTAGGGCTCCCCAAACCTATCGTAACAAACCATGCAACCTGGGCTGTCGCAGATAACGATCGTAATCTGCCCGCGGTCAAGGGCAGAAAAAATGCAAACTATGCTTTATGGAATTTTCCGGGCAGCGGTGGGCGGTACTTTTCTGGCTTCCCACCATTCCATGTAAGCTCTGGAGTAAAGTGAGGAAGCTGATATTTGCTGAACGGACATGCTGTAGCTTGGTGGATTCATGGCCTTAGTGGTTCTACCTATCTACTCCACAACAGCGACAGTGGTCTTAGGGCCTGCAGATAGGCCTCCCACTGGACGTCTGGTCAGCCAAATCATGCAACGTTACTATTTAAAGGCTCTATTCTGTCCTCCAATCATAATCGAGCAGCTAATGCAGGAGCCTGGAGCACTGCAACAGGCAAATGGACTAGACTTCATTCTTTACGCTGGCGGACCACTTTCTTCCGAGACAGGAAACCTTCTCAGCCCAATGACGAACGTCTGTCAATTTTATGGCTCAACAGAGATGGGTGCCGCCCAAACGCTTATACCCCTACGCGAAGACTGGGCATTTCTAGAGTGGCATCCTAGCTTGGGTGCAGATATGCAGCCGTCTGAAGACGGAGCGTACGAAATGGTTCTGCATCGGGACCCAAATCTCGAAGGGGTTCGTAGCTTCTCTTGCAATTTCCCAAATGTCGAGGAATGGCATACCAAAGATCTCTTCCGGCCGCATCCTGAAAAGCCTAATCTATGGAAATTCCACGGTAGAACGGATGATATTATCGTGTTGTCCAATGGAGAAAAGTTCAATCCCGTTCCAAGCGAGGCCATCATCTCAGGACATCCTTTCGTTTCGGGCGCTGTCATTGTTGGACAAGGTCGATTTCAGCCAGCATTGATAGTGGAACCGAAAGAAGAAAGCGAAACCCGAAGAAGCTCTCTTGTCGAAGCTATCTGGCCAACTGTTGAACTAGCCAACGCACAGGCGCCTGGTCATGCTAGAGTAACTCGGTCGATGGTTACAGTCACTGATACAAACAAACGCTTTGAAAGAGCTGGAAAGGGTACGGTCATGCGTAAGCTGACCACAGAAAAATTTGCTGCCGAGGTGGACGCTCTCTATTCAGGAATCAATCTGGAAGAATATGGACCGCGTTTGGCTGCGACAAATGACATGGCAGCCATTCAGAGCTACGTACGTGCTTGCATTAAGTTCTCTTTCCCTACACCAAATCTTGAAGACAGCGAGGATCTCTATGTCCTGGGTCTCGACTCCCTTAAGAGCACAGAAATCGCAACTTTACTAAAGGGTGGCCTCAGAACCTCCTACACTCCAGAGCTTGCAGCCCAAACAATATACACCAACCCCACTATTCACAAATTGTCCAATATTATCTTCCACGGACTTAACATCCAGAGCTTGGACCTAGGAGAAAGCAGTGATCCGAAGCGGTCCCGGGTGGAAAGAATGGCGTCTCTAGTTGCGAAGTTCACTCAGGATCTGCCTACCAAACTACCAGCGAAGAATCCTCTGCTCGACAACTCTAAGCTGAATATTCTGCTCACCGGCTCCACAGGATCGCTGGGGCTACATCTACTGAGAGTTCTGTTGGATGATCCAAAAGTCTCGAAGATCTTTTGTCTAAACCGTTCCACAAACGGCAAAGAGACCCAACAGGGCCGTTTTGCAAGTCTCGGACTTAACGAGAGTGTCAATACACCAAGAGTGAACTTCATCCAGGCTAATTACGGTCAAAACCAATTAGGCCTCGCGGATGCACAATACCATGAGCTGACTTCTACCGTGGATATCATCATCCATAACGCATGGAAAGTCGATTTCAACCATTCTCTCGAATCCTACGAGCCCATACATCTCCAAGGTGTACGAAATCTCATCGACTGGAGCATATACAGCACCCGTCATCCGCCCATCATCTTCATCTCATCGATATCTTCTGTTGGGAACTGGACAACTATACATCCAGACGCAGCCGTTCCCGAGAGACCAATCTATGACCACCAAGTCGCCCAGAAAATGGGCTATGGTGAGTCAAAGCACGTAGCGGAATGTATACTCGGCACCGCGAGCAAACGATCCGGCGTGCCAATGAGTATCCTTCGCATAGGCCAAATAGCAGGGCCAGTAGCGACACCGGGCATCTGGAACAAAAATGAATGGCTATATTCCCTAATAAAGACATCGCAGTTACTCGGCTACTTCCCTCGCAATATTCCCGACGTTGATTGGATCCCCGTCGACACACTAGCTTCCATAATCCTCGACATCACCCACTTCACCACCGGAACGGTCGAACCTTTGACATACAACATAGTAAATCCTCAACGCACGCCCTGGACCTCGCTCATCAGTCCGATGCTCCAATGTCTAGGCTCTGAAATGAAAAGCGTCGAATATAGCGATTGGGTACGCATGTTAGAACAAATCGACCGAACTGATACCCGCGAGCTGACATCTAAGCCTGCTGCGAAGATTCTAGATCTCTTCCGGGATCTGGAAAATGAGATGAAAGAGGGGAAAAGGGCAACATTTAGTACTGAGCATGGCGTTTCTGATAGTAAGACGATGGCGAATTTAAAACCAGTGGGGCCGGAGTGGATGGAGATGTGGCTGCAACAGTGGGGGTACTAGACACGCTTTGATGCAAGTCTTTTTATCAGAAGACGGTTTTAATTGGGATATCTCTGCAGTGATATTGTTCCATGAAAGCTATCATAGCTTGACCATTGCCTGACCGTTTTATCTGCACTCTCACCCCAATATTGCAGAACCACACCAACGTTACATTGCAGGACAAGAAACAATGCTTCCTTCCATTTTCGGTTCAACCTGTAAGATTAGCCATAAATAATGCAAACCCTTTTTTCCCCTATAATCCGATCAATCACTCGTGTGTCCAGATTCAGCTAAAGGATTACCTGAAATAGCAACCAAAACACGTAGGGTACCAGCTAGCTACCTTACCGGTACCTTACAGATCTCCTACCTTACATTGGAAATTTCCTACAAGAAGAGGATGAAGAAGCAGAGGAAGGTCAACGCTATGATCAGACTGATGGATGGATAGCTGATTTTCAAGAGTTTAGAGATATATGTCAGGGTGAGCAAGCAATGTATACATATTATTCACTTCTTACATGATCTTTGAAAAAACCCATGAATGGATGGTTCTCATGAGCTTATGGATATACATCCTAGGGTGAGCAATGTTTACATATCATTCACTTCTTACATGATCTTTAAAGGAATCCATGAATGGATGGTAGACTTAGGCATATCATTTCGTCTGTGTTTCTTACCCAGCCTTACATCGCATGAGTGGATTGTACTGTTCCATTATTGCCTAGTAAGGACATACATCCTTCTTGCCGCAAACCAATTGCCCACCCCAAGTACAGTGTTCGAATGGGCCGTAGCATTACAACCTTGCAATCGACCCTTATCCTCCTCTTCTCCTAACAAACCCGAAAGCATGCACAAACCCAAAAGCATGCCCAATATCCCCCATTCGCCCCCAACACCTTGCTATGCAAGAAAATCCCTCCCTAGCCCAGACATATATAATGACTAATTATCCAACTTACACGTCCTTCCTTCCCTCGACTTCCGGTCCGCTTTCCGTATCCGGCGTTGCGCTCCCCGTCTCACTGCCCACAAAATCCCACTCTCCACTACCTTCCTGACTTTTTCTCCTCCTTTTCCCCCTCTCCTGCATCGCTCCCCTTATCTTCTTACTAACCTCATCAAACGACTCCCTCGAATTCAAGGTGCTGAATGCCTTCACTGGAAACCCCGCTCCGCCAGCTAAGCCGCCTTGAGAGCTACTACGGCTGCGACTGCGACTGGGAGGTCGAGAGGCAAAGAGGCCGATGTTGCCGAGGTTCTTGAAGGATTCGTTGCGGGGGAGGTAGCCTTGGGTGGAGGAACCGCCGGCGAGATCGGCGTGGGCGGTATTTGCATTGCTTGCGGGTGGAGTGCCGAAACCAAAGCCGGAGTGCGTTCGGGTGTGGAGGGGCGACCGCGGGGATTGGGGTTCCTGGGCTATGCCATCACGGAAGGGGTCGGCTATAATGCGCGTGGAGTCGAAGTCGGGGAACATTTCTGGACCGAGGGTGTTGATCACTTCGGTGACTTCGCGCGAGAGGGTGGCGCGCGTTTCGCGGAGTTTGACGAGCGTGTTGGCGGAGGTTGGGTTGAGCGAGAGGAGGAGGGGGCGGAGGGACTTGAATATGTCCATGCCTGTTTCTCCGAAGCGGAGGGCGGCGAATGTGATTAAGGGGAAGATTATCCAGCCAACAATAAAGACCATCCATAGTGGGACCCACTCAGGTACATAGCCTTGGACTCGATTTTTGTAAGTCCACCAGGTCAGCAGGATAGTGTAGAGCCAATAGAGGGCTGGCGCAAAGCCCATAGCGACCAGAAGCTTCCAGGTGGCCATGACGTCCCGTCCCTGCAATTTTACGGTCGAGGCTGCGAGGGCCTCGCGGGACTTCCTGATTGAAATGAGTTTAGTAGCAATGAAGACTGGCGCAAACAGAATAAGGCCGGGAAGAGTTCCGATGGCCAAAACACCAAGCTTTCCCAGCCTGTAGATGAGCGTGAAGATGACCTTAATGGCCGAGAACTTCGCGTACTCAACTTGGTGGTCTCGCACGTTTAGAAGACGAAGTTGCTTGTTGTATGCGGCGACGTGTTTTTTGAGACCCACAATCCTGGGGTCATCTTTGTAGTACGTGTACCCTTTTACGAGCCTTCGGTTGAGCTCCACTATGATAGGTAGAGGAAGCTTCTTATGGGTGGGATTATATAGCCGACGAGCGGCTTGAATCAACTGCCACGTCGTTAATGTTGTCTGACGAAAATTAAAAGTACTTGTACTCACCATGAGAGTGTCATAGTCGGGGCTAGTTACAGTCACTGCTACTAAAGCCTGATAGATAGTTTCCAACAATTGACGGGTTGCCTCACGTCTCTCGTTCTTCTTGTACAACTCAACAAGTTCTCTTGGGATTTCAATAGGCGGCCCAAATTCCACGACAGCTCGTGACCTGAACTTGTGGGCGTGAAAGTAATTCATTCCGCACGGCACGATCTTCAAGCCACAAGTTGGGTTAGATGATAAGGTTCCAAGAGCCATAATGGCGACGCCAGCTACATATGCGTCAGCGTACTCAGTATTTCTCTTAGGGAGGGGAGGACATTGGACACACCCTTTAGGGGAAGAAGTTCTGTTCTGTCATGACTGCCACCCTCTGGGAAGATACCAACACAGCCACCCAAACGAAGCCTCTGAAAAACAGCGTCGTAGACTTTAGACTGATCTACCTTGGGAGCTATTTTGTATCTCGCTCCCTGAAAATCCTGCACTTTCTCTACATCGGCATTGTCCCCTTGAGCATCTCCATTCTGCCCTCTTTTTCCAGTGAGCTGTTGGATTGCTATGTCGCTCTTAACCTCTTTCTTCAACTTTATTTCCTCATTTCCATGGATTTCGATAATGTCAGCGCTTGCCGCAATCCCATTGACGGTGGGTAGAACAAGCAATCCCCCAATCTCACACTCGGTTTCAAACTGCGTACCAACACCTCGAACCAAGAGAGGGTCATTCTTCGGATCTGGCATATATATCCTACCAGTGCCAGGTTTCGTGCTATCCAACGCTCTTCCCACGGGAACGGAGCCCGCCCACTTTGCCAAAGCACCAATGAACCTTCTTCGCATGGATTTTTCCGCAATGAGCCAGGCGACACGTCGGCCTGCTTCCATTTTGATAACACGCATGAGAATCAAGGGGTCCACGAACTGCAATACTCAGCGTCAGATAGCTTTCATGATAGGCTAGTTGCAAAGGCTACTCGCCTGATTTGCATGAGGAGCTACAACGAATATGACGGGACCTCTTCTGGGAATTTTCCATGATCCTCGTGGGTGCACTTCTCTGAAGAAAAGATCGATCAATATCGACAATGTCCATAGTATGAGATCATAGACCCAGGGGTTCATAGGTATGATTTCTTTTTCTTCCTCCTCTTCTCCATTTTGGATCGGCATTTTGGCCGGGCTTTGCTCCATCCACGACCTCAGCCTCTTTCGCAAATCCTCTGCTTCTCAAGCCACGGCGTCTTATGCAATGATATCTTGTCTAAATAGGCCTGAGCCCGGGAGAGTATAGTCACTGTGAGGGCTCGGTGCTTGTCCTGTGAGAAGGTGGAGATTGTCTCTGACGGACAGGCTTGCGCTTCCAAGTTTAGTGATCGATTGGTAGAGACCTAGGATGGACGGCAGAGGGTTTTAAACAGGATGACAAGGTGATTAGGTACTGGGTTGTGGCCTAAGCTCTGGTGCCTCAGAGACGCATGAACGGGCAGAGAGCTTGTTTAAAAATCAAGCTCTCGCTGACGCTCCCCATACACTAGCAGAAAGAATCTTTATTTCCTGGCGTTGGAATTCTAGGATTGGTGAACAATAGCTGGCGTGGTCGAAAGACCAGGTGGTAAAGTAATGATGAGAATTCCCCGTGGGGAACCTTAGCTCTAGACCCGCCGTAAAGTCCGTGCCAAGGGGCATACGACAAGCCCACGAGCTCGAATCTTCACATTGCCCTCTCTACTGGAGGGCCTCTACGAACATGACAAAAGTAGAACAGATCTTATACGACAATATGGTATATCTATAGCTACAAACATTTCAGCAACGCTGAGTCCATTATCCTTCATCGTCCCAATCCTCCAGCAGTTGTTTGAAAGAGAAGGGTTCAAATGGAATGCCATCTCCAATGAAATGCTTGCTCATGGCTTCCACCCAGTGTAATCGCAAGCTATGCAACATAGCGCTTGTCCCCTCCATGACGCAGAGGATAGCAATGGTCAGGAAGAACCAGAGGTAGAAAAAGACTACGACCATAAATGCTCCCAGCACACCCGTACTTCCGAATGCAATACCAATTGTCATGTTCCAAAGGACGACAGAAAGTTGTTGATGTGCAAGTGACAAGGCCCAAAGCCGGAGGTAGGAGGCTGTGTGGGAGACACAATTGAGGCAGAATTCGATGGTGTGGATCGTTTGATGGATCATGACCTCTGAAAACTCGAACTCTTCGTGTTCTTCGTTACCAATATCCTCGGTAATCATCGCATTCGCCTCATTGTCAGAGCCCATGCTGTCTCGTGCTCCATTCAAAGTTGTACCGTCCTCATCGTCTCCATCAAGCGCGCTGAATCTTGATGTTTCGCCAATGCCTCGATAACCTAATGCGCGAGCCTTATTGTGTTCGTACCGCAAGTAGAGCGGCTTTAGGAGCAGCAGGATTGGCACACAAATCACAGCAATCAGTAGAAGTATGACCTGGACAGCCGCTTGCCCTCGGTAGAGCTGCTCACTCGGATCGACCGTGCCGGGCTGAAGGAACATGTAGATCAACATGTTCAGTAATCCTGGAGGTGGCTTATCAATTGCAATCCAGTCTACGCACCATTTGTAAATGATAGTAAAGATCAGGTATCCAAAGATCGATTGGAAGAAGACCATACCCGGAACAAAGTTGCCCCACACGTCGATAGGTGATTTAAAGTGACGAGCGTTGATGTAGGAGAGGCACAAAGAGTAGGTCATGTGAGTCCAGCCCATCAATATACTCAGCTTCATCTTGAAACTATTCGAGAAAAGTAAATCGTTGTCGGACCCGTGCCAGGCCCAGTCCAATCCAAATGGATACCTGTAAGTACCGTTCAGGTGAGCTTCGACTGTTTCCCCTTCCCTGAAATCTGAAGGGTACTCCCATTGGCTAGGGAACAACGTCAAAGATTTCGAAAAAGCATCGTTGTAGATAAGGCCTGTGTAGATCGAGAAGATACCCATCATAAGCATGATGTAGCGCCCGTAGAAAGCCATTTGGACGAGCTCATTCAATTTTGTTTTCGACATAGTGTCTTCGAAGTAGATCATGGCGAGAGCGGCGCAGAATATAATAATGCCGTGTCCGAAGTCTCCAAACATAACGGCAAAAAGGAACGGGAAGGTAACTATGGTTGGTAGACCTGGATTGACCTCGGTATACTTGGCAGTCCCATACGCATCGATGATCGTCTGGAAAGCCTCCGTGAACTTGTTCTTGACATTGTATGTAGGTGGTGTTTTTGAGGTCTTAATTTGGTTGACGATGGTTGGCACGGACATGCCTGCCCGATCGTTGACGTCTTGCAGTGTTGATTTAATGAGGGATAATGAGTTCGTTGGACACCAGGCTTCCGCAACCAAGGTTTTCCGCGCTTGATCGTACGAGCAGCGATTCAGTGTTTCATATACAGCCTTCTCCTTTTTTATGACAATCATCCACGCTACCAGACTCCTAGCGATCTGTGTGAGCTCGGCGTCCAGGGTACGTTTGGTGTTGTTTAGAACGCTTGCCAAATCGCTCAGCCGGGTATTGACTTCATGGATTTGCTCCCGGCGAAGTCCACTGTTCTCATCGACACTGTACAAATCCGCCCCCAGTGACTCTGATATCTTACGAATCTTAGCAATGACTTCCTTCCCGTGAGCAAAGATGACGAAAACATTCTTGTGGATCTCCTCGTTGTCCGTGGGGTCGATGATTGGTTTCGGTATCTCAGATTGGTTCATGTACAGATTACCACGTAGAGTCCTCCAGAGGATTCGTTCGAAGGCTGCGATTCGTCCTCGAGGTATAACCCCAGCTACGAAGCCGATGTTCATCACCGAAAGCGATTGTGGCCCTGAGGCATCTCCATTTTGACCTCTGGCTTGCTGCTCGACATCCTGCAATAGTGGTGCCTCATCGCTATCATCCGTCGATCGGCGAATCTCGTCGACATCTCCATGAGCCTTGAAAGCCTATCAGCCTAAGCGAAAGCTTGGATGACAATGTCCAAGGGTACTCACTCTGTCGAAGAAGCCCCCCGCTTCTGTCAAGACCCATCGCCACTCTGTAAGTTCGACCTCTCTCTTCCTCAATGTCTCGTAGCTATCGTTGAGCGATGCGATTCGCTGCTCCAGGCTTTCGCTCTTTTCAGCCAACTCATCGATCTCGGCAGCCGAGGGTGCCGCAAGCATGTTGGAGAACTCATGTCGCGACCTCGTAGGAATTGATTCTTTGTTGATTTGAGTTTGGA
Organism: Cladonia rubrotincta; assembly: GCA_963971245.1. Lineage (NCBI taxonomy): Eukaryota > Fungi > Ascomycota > Lecanoromycetes > Lecanorales > Cladoniaceae > Cladonia > Cladonia rubrotincta. Next base: position 332,106 of record OZ020212.1, read on the forward strand.
AGTAGCCTAGAATCCATCAGGTCCAATTCTGCTAGTATAAATGTATGATTCGTGCTTACGGAGCTGTCTTTCGACATTATCGAGCCTCCGAATCTCCTGTGTAAATGTCCGCTGGAAAGCTGTGGTCTCGGAGTTCAACTATAAAAGCCTTTTTATTAGCCAAGCTCATGCAGTCCTATGTTGGCAAGAATGAAGAGATTAAGACTCTTGCCACAGACGGAGAGTCTTGAGCTTGCTGCCTGCCGTTGAAGGTCCATGTTCAGGGACAATACAATACGTACGTCTCGAAATTGTACCTCGCCGATCTCACCCAAGGCACTCACAACCTCCCTGCCAATTTCATTTGCAATGTAGAGTTGGGTCAGGGACATGTCCGCCGAGCGGAAGAGAGTGTTCTTGGGGACCCCCATCGCTGCGGTTAGTCTGCCTCGGCGGGGCTTGACTCTGGATTATGAGCTCAAGCAGTCGACTGAGCGCTCCTACGAGCATCCAGTGGTCAGTCTCGACAGCTTGAGTAAGAGATGTGGCTCTGCACAGCCTGAAGGATAGAGTTGCGTTACAGCATCGAGACACAATTAATGAGCTAAGGGAGAGACAGGCGCTAGACTAGCGTGCCAAGACCAACATGCATCACCTAGGCAGGGTTAGGTCTCGATTAACCTTGTCACCCCTTTGGAAGTCATGGACGAACAAAGGGTGAGGCCAATTGCAAAGTGCGCAAAGAAGAGTACCTAGAAGCTGCTTGAATATATGGAGTTTCGGTGAAAACAGTCATGGGAGGTGTAGATGATACGCGATGAATGGGAAATGCAAGGACTGCCATGGATATCAGGAGAGTGTACGATGGAACTTCCCAAATGTAAGTATCATGAGCGCTGCCCTCTTCCAGTTATGATTTAATTTTCAAGTGCGAAATTATCTATGCTGAGGAAATCATTCCCTCTATCACTGTGCGATACACGTTGCTCTCTCAGCGATACAAACCCTATTTGCGCTGCCATGTTTGCATTCCTCCACGATCACATCTTCCAATCCTCCCCGCTTCGATTGTCTCACTATAACAGACGTTGTCGCCGTATAAAGCTAGTCGAATATTCCGTTCAATGCTCCTTCCAGCTTCATTCTCAAAATCCAAGCGGGCACATGATTCTTTGCAAAACGTGGTGGCACATCCTAAAGGCCCCTCATACGAGGGTCCGCATAGCATCCATTGCCGATTCTAGCGAGGTTCGTAGTCGGCTCAAAGCATGAGATCTTTCCTGGAGTGATTCGTTTTCGTGAATCGTCACGCTCTCCGAATTAGCTGGGGATTCGAAGTTGATTGCTGGTGAGGGGACCATCGGATTGGTTCCATGGAAGTCCACTGGTACTGCCAGATGTCAGAGCTGATGTGTTCCAATTCTAAAGTGGAACAATTCACGTACCTTTGGTACCTGTCACAACCTCCTGGATGATTCGGACCTTCTCCCTCTCGGTAACGCTGTCTGCTACCTCAGTCCAGAGCGTAAGGAAGTAGTCTTTCAGTGACTCTAAATGTTCTAAAGCCTTATTTTCTTCAGGCTCTAGATAGCATGGAGTGTTAGGGTAGGGACTGATATCGTTGAATGCATCCAGATTCGAAGATTGGGTTCCCTCAAACGACGAGGAAGCTAGAGGTGGACATTGTTCGGGTGTTGTGTTACACGGAGGCGATAAAGAATCCTCTACTAATGAATTAGTAACGTCGCAGACAAAACAAGATAAAATTACTTACCCCTTGTCATCTTAGGGTCCACAGCAAAATGCACGATGTATTCGTCAGCTCTTGAACATGTCCAAGCCTTCGACAAACTTAGAGGAATTTGCTCTTTCTCGCAACTCCAGCACTTGCCGATCCTCTCCGACTCTTCATCGTTACAAATCTCATGAATGAAACGTCCGCAGCACGGGGTTGTGATAGCTGGAATCTCGTCGGAGTCCTCGAGCTGACAAAATGGACAAAAAGTCATCTGTGATCTGGGAGAGTCCAATTGGGCCGAGCTGTAAGGGAGTTTGCCATGAACTCGAGAGCCATTTAGTAGCCATTGCTTGTCGATGTCACTACCTATGTACTCGGATGTCGTTGAACAGCATGCCTCCATTGACGATATTGAGATAGTGTCTTCATGATTTGAATCGTCATCTGCATTGTCATCCGACTCAAGTGCGGAGTGGTGACCATAGCCTGGTACACTAGGCGTCGTTGCTTCATCGGTAGCAGCGAGACTGTGAAGCTGATGGTTGTCAGTACACGTGAATTGTATTATTGGAGGCTGGGACTGACTTCATCATTGTAAGAACTATGCGCAAACAGTGCGTTCCTCTCATTCTGAGCGACATTTTCTCGTGACAGGGAGTTCTTCATCCTCCCAGCCTCGACTGCAATCATCAGTACACTTCAAGTTAGGGGTCATCTGGAAGTATGGCTAGTCTTACCTGTCTGGTCCAGAGGTGAAATTTTGCTTTGCAGATTGTTGACCTCACTCTCATCCTCGGATATCGACTTAGACTGGGCGTCAACACCGCAGGATTTGCCCGGGGGCCAAGCTTGAGCGTTTTCCAGCCTTGCTGTTAGGTAGGCTCTTACTGGTGGCATTTTGACCTTCGGCAATCCTGGAGAGTGGAGATGGGAGCCGTCCTGCCGTTTTTGCTAGAAGAATCAGCCGCTACAGTAAGAGAAGCAGCACAGCGTACGATACCTTCCTAACCATATGATGCTCAGTCATGCAGAGGTCTTGGTTGTTGGGATGGCAACTGGACTGTCTTTGCCCAAGAATGAAGTGTGTTAATGTGAGGTGAGGTTAGGAATTGGGTGGCATTGGACGTTAAAAACACATACTCGCTTAATCGTTTTCGGAAGGAGCACCCTGACAATAGCTATTGACAAGTCAAACGGGCAAGTTCCCCTATTGTTCAGTGCCCCCGTTGCGATAACTTCTTTACATTCTGTGATTTGTCACAGGAGGCGAACAATACCCCAAGATCACTTCACGTGTGTGTTTCAACTTCCATTCGAGGCTTTGGCAAAACATGTATGAAGAAGTTCGACAAGATTGCCATCTTCATGTATTTATTGCTTGCTACTCTTTCGCCCTTAGCTCGATTCACAGTAATCTGAATAGATCCAGACTTGGAAGAGCGGGATCTGGCAAACTATCATGAGGCTCAGTGTAAAACAATGGAGTATAAGTCATATATATAAAGCTAACACTCAATAAGTCATTACTTATAGTACTCAAGAGATCATAACTTTAAAAGTTTGCAAGTCTAAATAATAGCTTTTCAAATCTTATTAGATATTAATGAATGACATATGCTGCTTAAACTATCTTGATGAGTATGAAGACTTAAGTCCAACGACCGCTCTATATAAGAGCATGAGTAAAAGTTATGCATATAACGGGGATTTTGAAGTTAGGTAAAGTTGCAAAGTTTTATAGTGTCAGATTTCTAATATCAACGTTAAGAATAGAATATTGAATTTTGTTGCGTGGTATTCTGAGCCATGAACAAAGAGCGAAAACGGGTAAAGATCACGGGCTCTGGTTCTGTATAGGCCGGATATTGGCGTTTCAGAATGCTTGGGAACGAGTCTGTGTGCTGAATGTTGATAGGTCCTCTTACGACGGTAAGCGTTTAACCATATGACGCAGTAGCCGGCTAGGCGCTGACATACTGATGGCTGTCAGTATTTTTCTAATTTGTTGGGTGCGTAAGAGAGCAGGCAGAGTCCTGAGGCTGCTTAATATTTTTAGTATCATTTCTAGTATCAATTTTAGTATTCAACGTAGAGGAATGACGTATTAGTGGGAAAGGAGAGCCCCGTGTAAGGTAGGAGAACGTCTTTCCACCAATAATCAAGAAACTACAACAATTTTCAATGCGCCTATCCCCAACGGCGGGCCAGGCACCCGAACAATACGCAAGACGAAATTCAATGCCACATTATCCCATCTGAGCGTGAACTCCTCCAATCCTACGGCAGTATTCGCCCATTCACCCCAAGTTGTCCGGGGACCCGCAAAGAACGTGAGTATCAAGCGCGTCCCTGGCCCAGGCTGCAAATATTCTAGTTGGTGTGGGAATATTATCTCAGAAGCTTTGTGACGATAGGTGGCATCCTTGTATGCGAGCTCAATCACTTCGTCTAATTCTTGCCTATTCAGGGGATAGCCGTAGTTGTAGAATGTGATTTCTCTATTGCCCAGGCCGGGGATGCTGTAGTTCCAAAAATTTGGTGGAAGGTCGCTGAGAAGGGTGTTGGCGATTAAAATTCGGTGATTGTGTAAGATCAAGGGGCGGGGAACAACTTACTTAGGAGTAGGGACGGCAGAAAGATTCTGAGGTAGCGTTACGTTGGCATCTAGATGGTTGGAAAGAAGTATCGGAGGTGCTGATTGCGAGGCTGCCAGAGCGGACACAAAGATCTGGAGCCAGACGAGAAGACTGGCGGCTTTAGCACTCAACATCCTAAAATGAAGACGCAACTTTTAGCATAGGTAAGCTAAAGATCTATCTACTCTTTCAGTACTCGAAGTAGGTTCTCAGCGCATAGCCATGTCGCTTTATACGTGCTAAACTTCTCAAAGTTAGCAATGAGCCGACTGCCGCTTACTCCACGCTTCAGCGCATGGAACATTTGGCGACTCTAGCTTCTTGTGCAAGGAGTCCTTCCGAATCTTAAATGAAATTTTTCTGATTGTCAAAATTGTTCAATAGTGATTGAATCATTGTAGATGAAACAGAAGGGTTTTGGATGTGTCAATCCGCGTCTAAGCAGCACGAAATACTGTAATAAGGGACACGATGGCGAACACCAAAGTATTGAGAAATGAACACGCATGGTAATGGCTTGCTCTACCATTACCCCTTCAACGCCATCATGCAGCATCAAGGAAAAGCACATGTGATCTTGCAAATATTGCCCTCTGAGAAGCGATATGCACCTGAACACTAATTCTTTCTCGCTCTTTTCTTTGACTTTGACTCAAATAACTTCGAGATCTGGCTTGGCGAGAGCGAAGATTAAGATCTGGCAGTACTGGCCTTCGTACGGCGTCGCTTGTTCACGCCATACTGAGACGCGAGAGTACGAGCTGGTGTGATCTGCGGAGGCTGAATCTGTTCGTTTTGAATCCCAAAAGCTGCCATATCTGGTTGAATTCACTCGAGGGTCCGGGGCTTGATCTATTCGAATACGTTGCGAATACCGCGTCGCGCATTCCTCAACGAGTCTCCAGTCTCATCAAAGAGGCTCCAGCATTGTAGCCTTTTTCCAAAGTATTGAACGACGCCAATATCGTTTCGACATGCCCAGTAGCAAGACAACTGGACAGACTCTGCAGTAAGCTCTACCCTAATGACGTGAACTTTATTGAAGAAAGCCTCTTCGTTTCCGCATTTTCGTTTTAGCTCAAACAAGTTTGATAACATGGCCGCTCCGTTGTGGAGGTTCTGGAGCCTCGCCACTCTCAGAGACCCTTTATTTCCTTTTGCTTCAATGGTAAATACGGGCCATGCCACATTCTTGAATCCTGCGATTGGGCTTATGAATGCTTGGAGAGCCTTATAAGCCTTTTCGTATCTGGACTTGAAGACTGCGGGTTTCCAGCCGATCGTAACATCTGGTTTTGGAGTTGTCAATGTAGGCTTGATTTCGGACTGAAGGGCTATGTCGCGGCGCCAGAGCTGGTTCTTGACGAAGGCCGTATCCTTTTCTGATCGCAATGAATTGAGTGGCATAAGCTGGGGAAGTATATCCTGCACACTCGCACTTTCAGCCTCTGCTCGGAAAGTTTTTGCTTTTATGTCCTCGGCTCCAGGACTTTCCCTAGGTTTTAACATCGCTTCCCATAGCTCATGGAAGTCAGGTGGAGTATCTTTGCTATCAGCAAAGGAAATATCGCGATTTTCTAGTGCATCTCGGTATTCAGGGTCGTATGCGTTTAGTGACGGCCCAGATTGGGCCTCTGATATAATAGTCTCACTGACTCCTGAGACCATATTCGAAGACTTCGAGTGTTCTTCGGTATTGCGATTAAGCAAACGAAGGGCTTCCTTCGTTAATGGGATAGGCGACGTATGTGCTTCTCCGCACTTTTCACTGGGATCTTTTCGGATATTTGTCCTGTCTTTACGCGACGTATCTGCTTATTTGCACTTCTTTTAGAATCTTTTAGACGAATCTATCTGGTCTTTGAGTAATGTACCTGCTCGCTTATACTTCTTTTTAGGGTGTTTTTGAATTTCTGTTCGATCTTTACGCGACAAATCTGCTTATTTGCTCTTCTTTTAGGATCTTTTGGACGAATCTATCTGGTCTTTGAGTGACGTACCTGCTTGGTTATACTTATCTTGAGGATATTTTCGGATACCTGTTCGATCTTTACGCGACGTATCTGCTAATTTGCACTTCTTTTAGGATTTTTTGGACGAATCTATCTGGTCTTTAAGTAACGTACCTGCTCACTTATACTTCCTTTTAGGGTGTTTTTGAATATCTGTCTGGTCTTTAGGCGACGTATCTGCTTATCGGTAGTTCTTTTTCGGCACGTTTCGGCCGAATCTATCTGGTCATTAGGCGACATACCTGCTTGCTCGTGCTTATTTCTGGGATCTTCTGGGCCAACTGCCTCGTCTTTGGGCGCTATTTGCTGAGAATCTAAAGGGGTTTGCCGTCTACTGCGGAGGTTGTGGCCGGGCAAAAGCGTCTCTGGTGGTTGTTGCTGATGGGATGGTTTGCCAGAACTAGTGGATTTAGATTTCTTCTGGCCACTGAATTGAGCATTTTATAGACCTTTTTGCCGGCATTTGAGGATCTTTGGAGCAGAAATAGATAATTGCCGTGCAGAGAGAGCGCGAAGCTAGGATCAAATCCTCGCCAACAGAATTTAGGTGTGGCAGACTCTGAGTTTCAAAAGACCGGAGGAGCGCACCGTTTTGTAAATTGGGAGAAGGCTTTTCGTATACGTTACAATTGAAAAGGAGCGTTGTTGCTGTGATGCGTGATTGCAACTGAGACGCTTGGCGATAATTCGTAAATACAGAAAGCCAATCAGTGAGCCGCATTTGTCGTCAATGTAACCTAAAGTGTGCACATTGAAACGCAGTACATGCATACCTACCCTCCGAGAAGATACCACCTCGGTACATGAGGGGTTTGAGTATTCCTTCATACCAGGTGTGTTCCATCGTTTCAGCGTCTTGACGTAGGCGATAAGTTTGGATCATGACCGCAACGGAGCAGCTCAATTTCTTGGTTTCATGTATCGATATGTAGATATGCGAAACATAATGCATCATTCGTAAATCTATCTATCTATTCGTTTACCGCCTCCACCCTCCGCCCCTTGCCTTTTCCCTAAACAACAGACCACCAAGCACCTCTTCACCAACTCACAAGCCCCTTTGTCCTATCAAACCCACCCCTCAACTGACTCTGCGGCTTCACAACCTTCCCCTGCAACAGCGTAAATTTGACAATCCCCTCACAATCCTCCGGTCTAACCCTTGCAAGCCAGATACACTGCGCCGCCTCGCCCATTCTCCCACCATCCGACTTCACGCCATTTTCATCATCCCCCTTTCCACTCTCGCCTTTAGCTTGAGATTCCTCTGTTGTAGCGACAGCATCACCCCGTCGATACACCATTATATTCGCACTAAACTTATGGCCCCCGACGTGGCTTATAAAGTATATCCCGCACCCCCCCGGCCGTTCATCATGCGCATCTCTGAATAACCCCAGGGGGCGGAGGTGCCGTTCGAATTCGCGTTTGAGCAGTGGGGCGGATTGGCCGCAGCGGGCGTCGCGGGTGCGTTGAGAGCACATTAAGATGAGGTACTTGTGGGGGCAGGGGCGGCTTTGGAGATCGTGGGGAGAAGAAGGGAAGCTGGATGGGATTTGGGGTTTGATGGGTGTTGTGGTCGTGGGGGCTCGATTTATGTAATGGGTTATGAGATTGGTGACGGAGGCGGGGGTGACATTGTCTATGTAGGTGAAGGCAGGGAGAAGGAGGACGGTTGTCGGTTCTTTGTAGGGTGAATCTGATGTGTGGTGGGTTGGGAGCGGCATGTTGGAGGCTGAGAGCATGAGTTTCTACAGAGGCAAAGAGTTAGCGTGTAACCTTCTTACAGAAAGATGAGCAGGGAGAATTATTCCAATTGACATACCCCATTGCTAGGCTCGACCCCACAATCCCGCACCGCCTGCATCACACTTCCCTTCTCATCCGCCACATCCTTCACCCAATCCGTCTTGCCCGTGGCGACAAGCATATGCGTGGCCCAGCCATTGACACGTCCGTATAGTTTCTGCTCAGTGTCAATTTTCCAACCTTTGGGCAATTTGATCTCGCAGGTTTCGCAGTCATGGTCGCAGTCTTCGCCGTCAATGGCAGGATCGACCGTGGGGAAGATGTAACTCTTTATTTGATTGATGGAATCTGACGAAGTTCTAGGGGTTAGAAAAGCCTTGCCCTTCTGTAAGACAGATTGAAGAGACATTTTCTGCCTGTCCAGGGGGACTGGAAGAGGATTGTTGAAGGAGCGTGAGATGGGTGAGGCGGATGTCGTAGCGCGGGGTGCCGCGGACATTGTCGACTTCTGCCTGGACCGACGTTGCGGTGAGGTGTCGAGCCAGCCATCTTATATGCGTCTCTGGTCCCAATTGCTGTGGCCTAAAATATGAATGAGGAGACGCTGGGGTTGGCTGGAAGAAATATATAATAGGAAGGTCGCTGCTCCCATGGCTGAGGCGCTTTTCTTGCTGCCTAATCTTATCAGATCATATTTCGGTACGGAGATTCAATTACTCTGACTCGGATCCGAGACCGCTCAACTTTTCGCCGAGCTCTATATAATTGTATACTGTAAACATAGGTTACTATGCTTTACAGAAGTTATTCCATGTTCTAATGCCTGACTGGACTTGTATTTCCCTGTACTTCTGCTGTGGCTCTCTTGCGTCATACAGCGCAATGATGCCGATGGTCGTCTAGGTTTGATCTTGCATAAGGTAAAGTAGGTAGGCATAACATGTATCATTTCTCATAATATCGTTTAGCTATTCGTAGAAGTTCACGCCTCAACTAGAACAATTATACGGCAAGGCTGCGTCAAGCTAGAGAGGAAGACGCGGCGTTCTAGCCAATACGCTTGTTCTTTGACAGATGGTATCGCCGAGAATACAAGTAATGCGATTATTTGTACAGAGTAACCGGAATAGAGATAGCTCTCCGTCCGGAACTGTGAACCTAAAATAGATATATCGATATGTCCTTTTCCTGAACGCCTCGCTGAATCGCTGAATATCAAATACCATTTCTGAATCATGGGGTCGCTCATAGCCTTTATGCGCCGTCACCCGTATCGATTGTATACGGTAAATCCAAAGGCCCCGCCGCCTCCGCCAATCGAATCACACTCCCCGCCCCGGTACTATCCGTACCTGTCCTCACTCTCCTCAGCGAACCAAGACTCGGCGTCTTGATACCCCTCTGTCGACTCGCCCTCGTTGATCGTGAGATACTCGAAATATTTCTACTTGCGACAGGCCGCGATGGGGCAGTATGAGTGGTATTATGAGTGTTCCCACTGCTAGACGTACTTGCAGAGCTAGATGCAGAATGCCACGTATCTGGCTGTGGTGTGCGCTGCACGGTCTCGTTGGTGGCGAGGCTAGCTTTGCTGGAGATACTTGAGCTGCTACTGCTCATCTCGTCTTCGAACTCAGCGTGGAGGGACTCAATTGTCGCAGGATCAACGGGTTTCATATTACGGAGAACTTCGGCGAAGACAGCCATTAGATTCCTGAACTCGGTTTCCGTTAAAGGAGTCTCCGAGAAGCGGGCGGTTTCGTAGAGGGTGAGGAAGGTGGTGCCAACGGAAGCGGGAGAGATCATCTCGAGAGTTGTGAGGTGGGTAATATAGTCTCGGAGGCCCATTGTGGCGGGTCTCTCCAGTAATGAGATAGCTAGAGGGTCGAGTGGGGGAGGCTCGTCTGAGGCGGGGGCTATTAAGGGATCGTATGAAGGGTCTATAGGGGCTAGAGAGACGGCTTTCGCTTCGATCAGATTGCAGAGTTCGAGAATTACCGTTTCATAATGGAGATTTGGTAGATCGGTGGAAGCAGGCGACGACCATCCTGGATGCGATATTGGACCCCAGACAGGCTCGAAGCTCTGTGCAGAGTCCTGAGACTGCCTCCCTGTAGATGACCTCCCTAACCTACTCTGTTTCTCAATGCCCCTTCCGGCTTTATCATCACGTAGGTCCCGAGGATGAGACTCGTATGCGATCAAAGCACTCCGCTTCAATCCCGCCTGTACCTCCCTTCCCACTTTCCCTCCAACCTCCGGTACCCCATCTCTTGGTATACCTGCTAAACTAGCTCTATTCTTGTATAATCTTCCTCCGTATATTAGTATGGATATTAAGAATGTGAGTAGGTAGAAGCCGCCGATTATGAAAATGTGGAAGACTTGACCGGATCGGAAGGATTGATAGATATGGTCCCCCGGGGTGATCAGAAGCGCGGCGGCGAGGATGAGGGTGAGGAGAGTGAATGATGTAGAGTAGAAGATGCGAAAGAATGGGACGCGAGTGCGTTTTATATGCATGCTGGGAACATGGGACGCATCGTGCTAATTAATATTATCTTCTAGTGGAATGTGGAGAGGGAATGATGAATGGTTGTTAACGGGGTAGGCTATCTCGGTAGCGCGGAAACGGTCCGATTCGGCGCTTTTGGTAATCTTACCTTAGTGGCCGCCGCTATGATCGTGCATTTACACCTCATACTCACACACCTTCGACTCCCGACAGACCCTGAGAGTGTTACATGGCGCGTTCGGCGCGTATTATCCCTACTGATTTCGGTGAACGAATACAGAAGTGTGCTATGCATGATGATTTAATACATTGCTGAGCAAATTGGTGTGTCAGAGGCTTGAAGCCTGCTTTGTAATGGTCGAGAATTGTAGAAGAGTGTTATTCTTAACAGGAGCTCCATTACTCAGTTCGCTGACATGGGAAGAAGAAAAGCTGTGTGCTGTCCTACAGCCATGCTTTTTCGATTCTTCTGAGCACCCTTGTCAGACAATTGCAACCGCTGCGACTATAGCACCGGCATGGCGGTCGCTGCCGTTTGTGCAGCAGCATTTACCAACAGGTCTTACGCAGCTCAACAAGACCGGCCGGCCCTTTGGTGTCCAGGAAGATGGTGACAACGAAACGTTCCTCTCGACAAGCGAGTTGTCCTTCGTATCAGCCAAACTGGATGTGGAGCAAAGCCAAGCATCTTGGAGCTCGGAAATGAACAATGAGGACATCCTGTCCCAATACTATGAGCACTCTTTCGCCCTTCACGAGGATGTGCCTTCGTCGCGAATTGTCGGTTCCACATCGGCCATCGCAGATGAGTCATTCAACACGGAATCTGAAGAACTCTCTGTTGCACTTACTGACGACGATGACCTTAAAACAGATGACCGATTGGCCAGATTAAAACTTATATCCAGCCACCTGAGCGATCTAAAAGATTTGCCAAACGCGGCTTTTCTATATTCCATCACTCCTCAAACTATGACAGTCGATCTTGTGGTAGGAGTCATCTCCATATCTCAACCACGTATGGTTAAGACGCGTCGAGGCGGGAGGGAAGTCGAACTTGTGGAGATTGTGGTTGGGGACGATTCTCGAGCCGGATTTGGCATCAACATCTGGCTTTCGCCGGCGCAAGAAAGAAGAACTTTTGAGCTAACAAATGAGCATCTTCGGAATGATACTCTGCAGTTGCGCCCAAGGGACGTTGTGCTTGCAAGACAGGTTGCTCTTTGCTCATTCAGAGGCAAGGTGTATGGCCAGAGCCTGAGAAGAGGGATGACGTCGTTGGATTTGTTGTATCGCAACGTCGTTGATAAGAATGACAGGAGGGGTGCATTTAAACCCAAAGACTTCTGGGACGGGGGTGAAAGAGATTGTCAGATGACGAAGGTTCAAAAGGTCAAGGACTGGGTTTTGCAATTCGTCGGTTCGAACGCAGGACCTCCAGCTTTGGCGAATACTTCGACTTCCCGATTCAAAAAGCAAGCGCAGCTTGAACCGCTACCAAATGACACTCCTTAAGGGGGCGTTTTGCCTAGCATTTTCTTTGACGTATCCTATCGGAAGTGTTCACAACGCATCAAATATGGCTGATCTACATTTTGGGCCAATGTAAGAACATGGGGGCGCTGAAGATGGTGCCAATAGGTTGAAACTCACCTTCCCGATTCTCAAGTCGCTGCAATAGAGCTGAAAAATCCCATCGCTCCCTAGTAGAGGCTTGTACCCAGAGTAAGAAATAGTACCTCAAGTAGGAAGCCTCGCTATAAAAGCTTTTCAATTAATATATGTGACCCACGGGGATAGTTTACGAAGATACGTAATGCCCCGCAAGCCTCGAGATCGATGATTACCTTGTCAAAATACGGTCAAAGTTGAGCTAGTGGGTTTTGTAATAGACAGTTCTTGGCAGAGCGGATATAATAACGCTAAATCCGGGCAGAACTATCGCGTAGAACACAGTCGAGTGGCTGAGAACAAGCTGACCTGTTGTGGCAAATAGTTGTACTGACAGTAACTCGGAGCTACAAAAGTATCTTCTACCATGTGTTTCTACAGCCAAAGATCCGTCAGTCTCAATTTGCTGCAGCGCTAGTGAAGCCGTCCAAATCTACGTTACACAGATATGTTTCCGTCTTTCACAGGCAACGCCCGTTCACGCCGCCAAGTGAACCTATCAGGTCGTACCAATAATCCTTTTGCATCGACGCAGAACGCCCTCGCTCAGGCGCAGCAGGAGCGAATATTGAGACAGCAAGAAAGGGAACGACCGCCTGCAGCTACTCGAATCCAGCAGACATGGCGGGGTCACAAGGGTCGTAGAGAAGCTAGGGCACGCTGGAGACAGGAGTGGGACCACAAAGAAGGATGGGAGTCACAGAGATTGCCAGCCGGCGAGGAACAAAAGAAATGGAACATGTCGTCTTCATGGACGCCGTATGTTTCAGAGGAGGAGTGCTTGGGGTCACTCAGGCTACTAGTACAATTTGCGTCTCCACACAATGACCAGGATGTGCTGCGCCTGTATCAATTTGTTTCCAGATATTTCCGCTCTATACCACTGCAGCCATCGAATTGTCAGCCGGATGTATGGACCCAGCCTTTCCTACGACTAGCGAGACTTTCCATTGCTACGTTAAACACCAAACGAAAAATCCCGCTACCCTCTAGTATCATCGACGCCCTTCTAGCTCTCCTTCCCGAGCTCACCACGAAGGTTGCTAAACAGTTGGCTCCATACTCTGCCGAATATTTCAAGACATTAGCCGACCTCGCTCTTGGGCATCAAACCGAAAACTTGGGTTTGATCAAGACTGCCGCTATTGGCTTATTACAGGCTGATACATCGAGAGCCGCGTCGGTGTATGAAGGGTTCGCACACGAGATTTTGACGCTTCCCCACCTCCCTGCCGTTTTTGATAGCTTCGAAGATATCGCCCGTGCTACAAAGTACGACATACTTGCGAAGACGTTGGATCAGCTTCTTTCCGCATCTCCACAGACGAACATACTACATCTGAAAAGCCGGGAAGGCCTACTCTGGCTTCTAGCTTACTTTATATATTTTCGTCGTTGGGCATATGGCCAGAAGCATAAAATTGCAGACTCACCTGAAGTGCAGTATGTCAATATCGTCTCCAGGCTTGTTTCATTTCTCGCAGATGACATCAGTGTTCGGATAGATGCTGTAGGTTATCAGCCTAAGGTTGCCAGTAACACTCTCGCTACCGCTGAGCGGCCTGTCCAGCCACTGCCCTCTTTTGTTCGTGGGGAGCTCTTAAGTCTCTTAAGCCAGAACAACGTTAGCGGGCTTCTCGCCGATATGGATGGGACATCTGTTTCAGACAGTATCACCACAAGGGCGCACAAAGAAGCTTCTGTTCTCGCAAGTTATGCGTTGACTCTGCTAAGGGCTTTCCCACGTCGTGGTGACGAGATTCGCATGTGGCTCTATAGGGGCTCAACGTCAAGACGGGCTCGGACAGGAGCAGTCGAGATGCCAGCGATCAAGTTCTTCTACCTGGCCACAAGTCGGACTGATATATTTGACAGGATCAGCAAGGATCCTCATGCGACTGTGGGCATGCTAAGGCCCGACAAGATTCAGGGCCAATGCAATGGTATATCTTCATCTTCCACCACAGGATCTAAAATTCAGCAGTGGCGCGTCATTCTTCTCTTCTTGGAACTCTATAAGTTTGTACTCATATTCATGGATGACGAAGAATTTTTATCGGGTTCTACAGAGTCCAATAGTCAGTGGTCATACACCAGACAAAGCTCTTTACCGCTCGAACAAGTAAGGCAATTGACTATCTTTCTCAAGAATCTCGCTTTTTCCATGCACTGGAATGCCGCCGAGATTGCTGGGATCGAGGAAACAGAAGCGAAGATTAGCCTCGCTGAATACTTTGGGGGTAGCAGGGCGGCGCAGCCTGAAAAGGGTCATGAAGAACAGCCTGAGAAGTCTGCTGAGATGTCCGTGGCTGGAGTAAGTGGGATGACCTTATCTTACATGAAGGGAATGGTGACAGGTGTGCTTCGTATGATATACGAGCGAGAGTAAGTAGTGGCGGAGTGAACTCAATATAAAATGGTTTAGCTAACGGCGTGAAAGTTCACGGCGAAAGTTCTTGCCTCGAGATCACTGGTTAATGACAAAGTACTTCGAAATGGATCGCTTTATAGCTGCTGTTGTGGCGGAAGAAGAAGAGAAGCACAAGATCGAAGAATCATACGGAGCTGCTGGCGAAAGCAAAGTCGATGGACTGGACGATGACGATGATGATGACAGCGACGAGCGTTATCTTGTCGGCACCCAACACACGCAGCAAATCCGCAATGCAGCACGTTTAAGACGTCAACAGCAGAAAGCGTCGCGAAAAAAGTATCTAGAGTCCGTAACACCGCGGTTGGAAATCCTTCAGAATATGCCATTTTTTATACCATTTGCGACTCGCGTACAAATATTCCGACAATTTGTCCTCCTAGATCAGATAAGGAGAAGAGGAACGTCGGATCCTGACGAGTGGAGGTTCGCAATGATGAATTCCCCCACACCAGCAGCTATCGGCAGACACCGCGCCAAAGTGCGACGAGAACATGTATTCGAGGATGCCTTTGACCATTTTTATGCATTGGGTGACGGACTCAAAGAACCGATTCAGATCAGATTTGTAGACAAATTTGACACAGTTGAGGAAGGTATTGATGGAGGAGGCGTGACGAAAGAGTTCCTTACCAGTATTACCAATGAAGCCTTTGGCGCTGGCAATGGTTTGGAGTCACTCTTTATTGAAAATGATCAGCATCTGCTCTATCCAAATCCGACTTCCGTTGAAGAGCGAAAGTATGCTCTCCGACAAGTCGGTTTCAAAGAAGGCTCTCCCGACTGGAACGAGAATATCAGGGATGTTTTGCGGAGATATCAATTCTTGGGTCGGATTATCGGTAAATGTCTATATGAAGGTATTCTTGTTGACATACATTTCGCCCCCTTCTTCCTCCTCAAATGGGCCCTTTTCGGAGGCTCCGGGTCAGCACCAAAAGAGTCAGGCTACCGCGCCAACCTTAACGACTTACGAGATCTTGACGAAGGTCTGTACCAAGGTTTGGTAAGCATTCCACTGTTGATTCAGGATGTGTCCCTTTGGTTTTAGCTAACGCGACCTCCTAGCTCCAATTAAAGAATTACACGGGCAATGTGGAGGATTTCTCCCTCAATTTTGAGGTCACCGATACCATCCGTATATCGCCAACGGAAACCAAATCCATCACTAAAGAACTCTGTCCCAACGGTGCCTCTATGTCCGTGACCAACGAAAATCGTCTCGTTTACATCTTGAACATGGCGCGTCACAGACTACAAAACCAGCCGCATCTACAGACTTCCGCGTTCTTACGTGGCCTTAGTGAAATCATTTCGACCTCGTGGCTAACCATGTTCAATCAGTCAGAGCTACAGACCCTCGTAGGCGGTTCAAGCACCGAAATATCGATCTCAGACTTGAGAGCCAACACTCAATATGGCGGCATCTATGCCATCGGCGATGACGGCTTGGAACATGCTTGCGTGCAAATGTTTTGGGAAGTCATGGAGGATTTGGACGACGCGGACAGGAAGAAGGTGCTTAAATTCGTCACAAGTACGCCAAGAGCACCGTTACTGGGCTTTGGCAACTTGAATCCAAGATTCAGTATCAGGGACAGCGGATATGATCAGACAAGGTTGCCGAGTACGAGCACGTGTGTGAACCTATTAAAGTTACCGGTTTATAGGGACGAAAAGGTACTTAAGGAGCGGTTGCTATATAGTGTGAATGCTGGGGCTGGGTTCAACCTCAGCTAGAAAGGTCCAAGGGACGGCTTTGCTGGGACGAGGTGACAGGAAGGATGTATCGATCTGGTTACTTGACGTGTCATGAATAATTGTACTTTTAGCGGCATCAGCTCAAGCTTGGCGCATACACGATCGTGGATGCAACTGGGATGGAGCTGTGGAGGACCAACTTAGCGGAAGCCGTGATCCTTTCGGTTTCAGTATATTGATTGTTCCTGTTTACTTAAACAGAGCCTACTGAGGCCTCGTAGGAGTTCGCCTCCAAAATCAAATCTATCAGAAACGAAGTCGTTATGAGAGCTCGACAATCGAAACAATGATCCACCCAGTCTACCTGTTGCCGTGCGTCTACAGAGCCCAAGTATCGTACATTTGTACACATTCATGTTCATTCTTTGACCCAAACAGCAGCCATACCCATCCCAGTACCCACGCACATACTCGTGACACCAATCTTCTTGCCCGTACGCCCAAGCTCATTAAACAGCGTAGCCACCTGTCTCGCCCCTGTACATCCCAGGGGATGTCCAAAAGCAATAGCGCCTCCATTCGGATTAACCTAGAGAAACAATAATCATTAGCACCCCCATCACATTTCAAGAGTCAAAGGCGTAACCAACCTTCTTCTCGTCTAAGCCTAATTCCCGCACACACCACACACATTGGCTAGCAAATGCCTCATTGATTTCCCACACATCAACCTCCTCCTTTGCAATTCCCGCCTTCTGTAACGCAACAGGAATAGCCTTCCAAGGTCCAATACCCATAAGCAGCGGCTTCACCCCCACAACACTACTCGCCACAAATTTCCCTACAATCTTCTGCCCAAGGCGCTCCGCGGTACTCCGCTTCATCAACAGCACTGCTGCCGCCCCATCAGATATCTGACTCGCGTTCCCCGCATGGATACTCCCATCCTTCGCAAACGCCGGTTTAATCTTCGCCAAGCTCTCAGCCGTGATACCATCCCTAATCCCATCATCTTTATCAACAGTAACAACCCTCTCCTCCTCAGTCTTCGGATCCACAAACTTCACCCTCGTTAACGGCGCAATCTCCTCATCGAATTTCCCAGCCTGCTGCGCTCTAAGCGCTTTCTGATAACTTGACGCAGCAAAAGCATCCTGATCCTTCCTCGAGATCGACCGGTCTTTAGCCATCTTCTCGCTCAAAACGCCCATTGGCACTTTACAGTTCTTCGCTTCGGGATGGGATTCTAGCAACTCCGAGAACTCCGTCACAGCTCCAGGTCCGTACTGTGAAGACATAGATTCCACCCCCGCTCCAACGCCCACATCAATCATGCCGACGCGGATTGCATTCGCAATGTCCACACAAGCCTGTAACCCACTCGAGCATTGCCTATTCAAACTCTTCACCGCCGTACTCTCCGGGAATCCCGCCACAAGTGCAGCAGCTCTGAACTCCGTAGCCCCACCACCAGGTGGGAGGACGGAACCGACGGCCACATCTTCGATGAGGGCGGGGTCAATTTTGGAGCGGGATAGCAGGGATTTGAAGGTATGGACGAGGAGGTCGGCGGCGGGGACATCTTTAAGACCGCCGCGGCCGCCTTTGGTGAATGGGGTGCGGAGGGCGCAGGTTACCACTATATCGTTCGGGGACTTTGAGAGGATGGATTCCCGGCCGCGGGGGATGTCGGCTTCGGAGGAGGAGAGGTGGGATTGGAATTGGGAGAGGCGTTGTTGTGCTGATGGATGTCTTTTGTTAGTGGGAATGGACGAGAGATATTGGTGGGTTTGCTCACCTTTCGACATAGTGGAAATAGGTATGTTACTGCGGATTAGGAAATTATAAATGCTGTGTTCGAGCACAGGAGATGTTGGTGAATGGTGCTTGAGGCATGCCTGACATGCCCGAGTATCTTATATCTGGTGAACAGTAACAATGGACCGAGGGACGGGGGTTACTAACCCCGAGCCTCGGCTGGCTGCTTTTGGCTAGCGCAATTTTTATGCGCACACGCTTTTTGAATGGCCTGTGATCAATTTCATCTCGAGACCATTCATGAATTTCAACTGTGAGATGGTCCAGGAAGGCGACATACTTTAGCTGCGTCGCTGTGAATATGTTGAGCCGTTTTACACGTCTTGGTTGAGGCCATGATTGACCCGATGCCAAATCAAACTTTGAATGACAGACAATTCGGCGCAGGAGACCATGCCTAGGTATTCGCAAGCAAGTATATCAGTGACAAGGCCAAATCAGTATTAATAGCAATTCAGATGCACCGGTAGGATAGTCATCCTGTACTACATGTATCATGATCACCTCACAAATCAGCGGACTTGGATGGGTTTCTGGTATTCAATTCAATGAAAATTGTAAACCCCCGAAACTTGCTTATAATCTCTGATACTAATGACTGCTGCCCAGTAAAGCTCCCAAAAGCCACCGTTCTCACGTTCAAGCGACTCTTTTTAACTCAAATCAACTTACACCATCCATGTGCCTAACCTTTACGCCAGCACCAAATGTCTATCGTTGCTGATTCCAACACGCCGTACCATTCGTGATGACAATCTCGTACAGATTAACTCAATCCTTGTACATATTTCGCCAGCGTCATGACTTCTTCAGTGAAGCCCACTTGCTGAATCGGTCGTCATATCGGTTGCCGAAGTTGCAACTAACGTAATATCGGTTGAAGTGTCTGTTGAAGCATCCGAAGTTGCAGCTGCCGTGCCACTTGCCTCACTCGTAGCCGTATCATCTGCGGTAGAATCTGTCGTATCATGTGCTGTATTGCTCGCAGTGTCTGTTGAAGCATCCGAAGTTACAGCTGCCGTGCCACTTGCCTCATTCGTAGCCGCATCATCTGCGGTAGAATTTGTCGTATCATGTGCTGTATTGCTCGCCGAAGCCGTTGGTGTACCATTGGCGGCGCCGTTCACATGCGCAAGCTCGACGGCTCCATCAAGGCCGGTAAGTTCTTCCCATCCAGGTCCGGCACATCTTCTGCGACTTGTTCGCCGTTTTCGCCACAGAGGTTGCCATTGATTGAACTTCTTCTTAGACTTGCTGCAATACCACCAGCAGGCTCCGAAAGATCCTGCAACAAGGGCAAGACCAAGAAGGGATAGAGAGAGAATAGAGCCCATATCCAGCATTTTCACTTTTTGATTGGTGGCTAAAGGGGTGAGATAGGAGTGTATGATCCTGACTTTGATAGATGGCGTTGATGTTGACGAGTGCGTTCGAAGGTCAATTATCGGTAGTGAGAGACAGTGGAGAGGAAACCTAGTCACCAGGAACTGTCGACGGGGGAAGTATGCGTTGTATAACTGTAAGGCTGCAAAATCTATTTTGGTTTGATAGAAGATGGAATGCCGATGCAAAATGTTGATAGGCAATGATGATGTTGGTGGTAGATATTGTTTTGTTTGGAATTTGATGAGAAAGTCGTAAGCGCTGAAAGTTCAAGGGAAGGATCGAACCACAGGGATGCGGTAAGGGCAAAGGTGCTGCAACTGCCGCCAGCAAGATTTGTTTCTTGAGGCGGAGGGAGCGGTCCAGTTGACGAAGTCTCCACTTCAATCACGGCTATGATGGCCGCAAGTTCGAATTATGTCATGCACCACATATCTGTATTACCGCAGTCAGTACCATACATCACATCCATAAGGTAGTTAACCCATACGTATGGTTCAAAGCTGGTCAAAACATATGACCACCCGAATGCCAGCGTTCTCAAAAAGTTGATTGTCGGAATCTGTTAGAAATGTGTACACGACGTTTGATTGTGTTTGCAAGATCAGGGAGCCCTCAATGGCTCAACAGCAATCGTCTTGAAATATCACTACTCACATATACCAGAAACTTCAATTGCGATACTGTAGAGTTGACCGGATCCTCAGATTGACATCATAGTCTTGCAACTTCTCAGCCCATGGGCTTAATCCGAGGGCGCGTTCTAATCCTTTCTCTCTTTTTTTTCACTCTTAAGATGTCCAAAGTAGCTAATTGTCACGTACATCGGTTGGCTGAGAGGAAGTCGACGTACACAATCCCTCTAAGGACCGGCCGCTAGGGTCAGGCGACGTCCTTAGATTCCACGTGGGCTGCGGCATGTTCTTGTAATACCATGGTGCCTCTCCTGGCCCTGAATCTGCCAACGGACTTATTTTCTCAGCCTAAAAGTCTGGATAGTCAACCGAAATGTTCGCTACTCGAATACTTCACACACGCCCGCAGGATCCAATGACCAGATGATAAGTGAGTGTACGAGATGTTTCTTTTTCGATCAACTTGAAAAATCGGCTCAGAACAGTCTTTATAGCAATTCTTGTTCAACCAAGTGATATTATGTGTTACAAGAATCGAGCTAAAGCTTTGTGGTCTCTCGCTCATACAGTCGAAAAGAAAGTAAGCAGTAGAGTTCTCAAATCTCCGTGAAATGTCTGTGGTCAAAGGTTTCTAGTGAAGAGAAACGATGTATAGTAGAATTAACATACGAATTTCGATCATCTTACATATTTATAGGACTATCAGGATTGTAGGTACTAAGATCCTCAGGATGCTCCATTGGTAAGACATCCAAAACACGCGGCAACATGATTAAGTTTGCCGAATCTATGAAGATGTTGCTCCAGAGCATATCCATCTATTGCATCACCTAAAAATTATAGTATTATCTTGATGATTCAAGTGTAGCTGTGAATAGGAAATTTTTTTGGTCTCGTTTGTGTCCTCAAGACTATTCCCTTTTAGGGATTAGTCTAGGGCTCCAGGTTGGCGTGGCCATATCAAGTCAACCATGTGCCCCTTCACAATTATAACCTTCAATTCATCGATTCAACAATTGCATTCATTAGACAAGGTGTCAAACCCTGAACCTGGGTGGCTAAGTTCATCTGTCCTTTCCGTGCTATATTAGTCGTACGTGCGTTGCTCGGCACTGTACACTGGAATGTGCGCTACTAGGTTGCTGGCCATTGTCTCCCTGGAGAACAGTCTCATCGTCCTGGCATCTGAATAGTACATTGCGTCTTCCTGTGCGTACAAATCTGTGTTCGCTCCCGTTGCCCATCCTACGAAAATTCTTTGCGTATTTCATCGTTGTCTTCAAGAAGCTTTCAGTGGCCATTTTCCTTTTTCCGTACGAGTAATCTTATGAGAACTTAACCAAGACTTCACGTATCGCATGTTACTGCATCCAATGGACCAAGCCCTATCATTGCAATAGATCTAGTCAATAGCGAACTCTCAATTTCTTAAAAGAGATAGTACCGTAATCTGTTTGACCGAATCTTCTGAAGGATCTGAACAAGTCGAACAAGAGCCCACAAATACGTCCCCCAACCGTTTGCTTCTATGTTATACATGGAGACAAATGTAAATCCTGTGTTCCTTGTACTTATACTAATGATTTCCCAGAAGATACGTGCTGCAACTTATACCACGGGTAATGCAACGCCGCAAAGTACTCGGCATGCAAACAATGAGACTACGACAGCAATAGTGAATATTCGAGCCGTTGATGCTCAGTTCCCTCCCACGACGATTGCACCAGAGAAGCTCCGTGGTACAGTTGGAGTAAGTCAATCGCCGTTTGGTCCTTTTCCAATGAGGGACTGACCTAACTGCCAGATAATCAACACAGGCCTTGAAACCGAGGGAAGGCCATCAATCCAACCCTTTCCAACTGCTTTTGTAGCCCCTCCAATACTACTAACGCCATCTTCCTCCTCATACATCTCATCCTTTATTAGCATCTTACAAACTCCGTCCGCATCACCTTCAAGAGAGTACAACGGAACCATGGCACATTGGCTGCCAACAGGTCTCCGTCATGCACATCTGCATAAACGAGATACTACTGATTGCTTTCATCCAGTTGCTACAGGGCCATTGCCAAGACAGATAACATCGAGAGGAGATCATCCTGTGCCTAAGCTTGGAATAGTAAGCGGAGAAGACAATCTGTTGGTATAGGCTGGATGGCTAATGAACGATTCTAACAGACGCCTCAAAATATCCCAGTCTCTACCAATAAGTTCTATGCGAACCTTTTTCTCGGCTCTCAAAGCCAAGGGGTTTGGACGCATCCATACTCTGTAGCATGGAGCAAAGGCAGTGGCAACGCTGGTAGCTGGGGAATGTCTGTATCTCATATCGATGCCAATCAGAGAGCAGATGGACCACAAAATTTTGCATTGCCAGGGGCTCCCATTCAGTACTTCATCAATCCCGTCGGTATCCAATCGATCATTTTATCAGCAATTGAACTAGGTCCGCCGACGACCCTAACCATCAACAACCTCGAAGCCTTCTCTGTCAATGCTGTCTTGTCACCCCAGCCAGGCTCTACTTCTAGCATCACTTTTCCACTCGTGCAAGGTATGAGCTGCGTTACTGCCAGATATAATAATCTGATGCCTGCAATCCAAAGTAGCGTCTTCTTTAGAACTGTTGTTCAGGTCGCTTCTCCACGTGCTGGGGTCTTCAAATATCGCATCACCTTAGAGGACAGTAAAGAATGGCTCCTTTACGCGACACCAAATAATGGTCAAGACCCCCGCTTACAGCTTGTGTCAAATGCACAGCTACAAGGTTTGCGGGGATGGTCTGGTACAATTCAAGTGGCCAAGAATCCGGCTGGCTCTGGCGGTGAAGCAATCTATGATGGATCAGCTGGAGTCTACCCGATTGCAGCTACCGTGAATGGTTCTGTATCTGGTACGACAGGTACATACCAGCTTCAATGGACGAAAGCCGGTCTAATAAATTTGCCCTTGACTACGTACGCATTGCCACATCATATAAAATCATTTGACGGCACAACGGGCCAAGGGAGAACATCAATGCAGCTTCAGACTACTACCAAAGGTATGGCGACTGCCGTCATTGGCGATAGCTGGACTCTAGTAGAGCAAAATCTGCCGACGGACATGGGCTTCGCACCATGGACGCCCTTAACGAGGAGCAGATCAGCGCTTTCCTCTGGAGCGGCACAAATTATCAAACAAGTCGCGCGTTCTGAGATAAATCAAGACTACAATAACCAAACCAATCTTGACAGTATGTATTTTAGCGGGAAAGCTCTTGCCAAATTTGCGATGATAATATACACTACGCATGACCTTCTGCAAGAGCCTGACCTCGCCCTTCAGGGGCTGAATGAACTGAAGGGAGCGTTCGCTCGATTTGCAACCAATCAGCAGATCTACCCGTTAGTCTACGATACTGTCTGGAATGGTGTGGTCTCTGTAGGTAGTTACATCACTGGTGATCCAGGCTTGGATTTTGGGAACTCTTACTACAATGATCATCATTTCCACTACGGTAAGTCCGCTTTCAGCCCATACTTTACTCGAATGTTCAAACCATGCTAGGCTATTTCATTTACACCGCCGCCGTCATCGCCTACCTCGAGCCCAACTGGCTTGGTCTCAACAAAGATTGGGTCAATACCCTCGTCCGCGACGCTGCAAACCCTAGCTTACAAGACAACATGTTCCCTTTCTCCCGAATGATGGATTGGTACCACGGTCACTCATTTGCCAAAGGTCTCTTTGAATCAGCCGACAGCAAAGACGAAGAATCGTCTTCAGAAGACGCTTTCTTCAGCTATGCGATTAAGATGTGGGGTCAGGTCATCGGAGATGATTCCATGGAAGCAAGAGGGAACTTGATGCTAGCAATTCAGGCTAGGTCGTTGATCAACTACTTCTTGCTGCAAAGTGACAACCTCAATCAACCAGCAAACTTCATTGGGAATAAGGTCACTGGTATTGTATGTCCACCGCCGAGCTTTTTCAACTTTCCATATAATCTAATTTCGCTGACCGCATTATACAGTTCTTCGAGAACAAAATCGACCACACAACCTACTTCGGCGCCAACCCCGAATACATCCAAGGGCACGTCCACCCCTCCCCTCCCCTTCCACCAACCTCCACCCTCACTAACCCCCCTCACAGTATCCACATGCTCCCACTCTCCCCCGCCACTTCCTTTACCCGCCCTGCATCCTTCATCCTCGAAGAATGGAACATCTACTTCAACATCACATCCCCCTACCCCGTCTCTACTATCGCCGGTGGCTGGAAGGGGATCCTGTATGGGAATCTAGCGTGTATTGATCCAAGAGCTGCGTGGCGGTTCTTTAGCCAGGAGGGATTTGACGGCAGTTGGATTGATGGCGGGGCGAGTCGGACTTGGTATTTGGCTTTTGCTGCGGCTTTGGGCGGTGCTTGATGTAGGGGGAAAGACTGTAGGTAAGCTTTAGTGAGGGGATGTGGATATAGGTAGGTCTTTCTTGTCCAAAGGTAAGTATTAAGGTAGGTTTGGACAAATGTGATGGTGGACGTTGGGGATGGGACGTTCCAGCAAGGGGTGGTTGTTGTTATAGAATGCGCGTTCTATGTCGGAATTTTATTTCATATCAAGGAGTTCTATTCTGGAAAAAAGGCGTCTAAGCCCGTGTCCCTGTTCCCTACCTTTCCCGTGCAGCGCCTAAACACCATCTCTTACCTCCCCTAGAACTTTGGAATGAACATAGGCGTCTCCCTCTTCCACTTCTTATAATCCTCCCTATCCCCATATCTCTTATCATACTTCCCCTCACTCATCGGCACCCCACTAACCTTCAACAATAGAAAGCTCACAAACGCAGGACTAACCCCACACATCCCCAACGCAATCGCCTTGCCCGCAATACCCCATCCCCCCAATCCCATCCCTACTTGTCCAACATTACTCATCAGCACGCCCGCCGCCGTAGTCGCAATACCCGTCCACAGCGTGCTCTCCCCAAAGTAGTTCGGATGCCGACTCTTACTCCACAATCCCCTCGTTAAGAAATCCTCCTCGTGCTTCTTCTGCTTTTTCTCTTGTACCCAAGCATCTTTCTGCCTATCAGCTGTTACTTCAAACGATAGCCCGCCAACGTAGAGGAGTAGGCCGATGATGTCGGTGATGCCGACCGCAGCGGGGAGGGCGGAGAAAACGGACGCGGGAAGGGAATTGATTGCTAGGACGGGCATAAGACAGAGAGAAACCCATGTTGCTTGGGCGAAGAAGGCGACGGCGAAGGACGGGGGCGAGGTACGGATTTTGTCGAAGCGGGAGTCGGAGCCGTCGGCGGAGATGCGTTGGAAGAGATAGGTTCCCACTGTTCAAGTGTCAATTTATGTTTCCCCTCATTCGATAGCATTGGGCACAGACATCTAGTTGCCCACAACCCCACCGCCGCACTCAAAACCAACTGTCTCCAATTCAACCCCGCACCCTGCACACCCCTCAGCGCGCCCAGCACGCTCGGCCACGCAGGCTTCACAGATCCGATTGCTGCTGCTGCATACCGTGCCCTGATAGCTGGTAAATATAGACTCAATGCTGTGCAAGAGAGGTATGTAAGCGAGCCGGAGAGGTCGTAGAAGCGCTCGCTTTGAGCGACTATGGAGGGGACTGCGACGGCTGCTTGGATGGCGTAGGCGAGACCGATGGAGGGGACGAGGGTGGAGAGGAAGGGGGATTTGAAGGCTGTGGCATGGAGGAGGGTGGAGAGGACGGGCATTTTGGAGAAAGTGTGGAAGCAATTGCTGGAGAGTGGAGGGGGAGTGTGTGTTTACTTATGAGCAGCTCTAAATGCGGGATGGAAGCCTCGTCGTGACGACATTTGGGACGGAGTCGGCGTTTTGAATGTCCGATGATAAGATACGAATACGAACTTTGGGAAAACGGTTGCCTTGGGAGTTGAGGTTCTTGACTTGGACGTCTATTGCCTACGCTGATGATTCACATGCGCAGAATTCAAGTAGGTGAGAGTTACTTTGATCTGAAGAAATGCGCTCATTTCTACCTAATGCTGTTAATTTGACTCTGTGCTGCTCTTCACCCCAGCCGAAAAATATCCATAAATATCTCCATCCTCTCAAGAGACCATCAGCAGAGGGTCCCTTGTGAACCTAACGAGGTACTACAAGTCGTCTTGCATTCAGAACTCACAATCAGCCTGGCCAAGGCATAGCCTCGAAAAATCTCATGCAATTCTCGAGCCTCAATGCTGAATCTCGTCGATAAGGCTGACACCGCCCGGATCCATTCGTAAGGCCCTTGTCAGCCTTGATTCAAGCCCCCTCTATCATATATACATATACAGCGCTGCCCGCGATATGTAGGTTATGGTCGGCCATAAGCTATCAAGAATTCCATCATTACAGTCTTGTTAACTAAATTATAATGGTTTCAATATGCCTCGCACGCTGGAAGAGATCCTGGAAGAAAGCAAGAAAGTTTTTTTCGTTGAAAATAGCCACATACCACTCGCTGAACTTGAGGAACAGTGGGAACGAAAAGTGCACAGGGTCAGATCTCCTACACCTTATGTCGCTGGCCGAGAGGTAGCAGACTCCAGCAGGCGGGCAGTAGAGCGACCGATCGGTCATGGCGAGTATGAGTCGTCGGTAATATCGGAGAAGGGCCTAAGAGCTCCTTCGCCCCCAGCAGATCGCTGGGCGCAAATTAGGAAGACCGCAGCAGAGCGGGCAGGCAGAATAAGTGATGACCAGAAAGCGCGGGAAAGCCAAGATGAAACGGAGGATAGAGAGGAGAGCGGAGAAGAGAGTATGTACCTCCGTATATCTTTTCTATCGCGAAATTTTAAGATGAACATCTGCTAAATCACCATAGCCATTGAGTCTCGCGTTGCCAGGATCAAAGCCCGCGTGGCTGAGCTGACAGGTAACATGCAATCCGAGCCGAACCATCGGCCCTACACCACTACTTCAGCTCCCCTCCATTCAAATAGACATACGGTGGCGGCGGAGACGAGGAGTGAAATATACTCGTTTGTAAATGAGGGCAGAGCTCATTTTCATTGGTGTACTACACCCGAGCACTTTAGTAGGCCACTTATTACTTGCGACGGCTGGAAAAGACACATGAGAGAACACGAGCGAGCTTGGCCGTGCCATATCTGTGCAAAAAAGCATTCAAAGTTTTCTGAAAAATGGAGTCTGGTGCGCCATCTGACAGAGGTCCATCACTTGTCTGATGATGCAGCTTACGATCAGGCCGGTATCTGCCAACGCATTGAAACAAAGAAGGCTTATGCTTGCGGGTTCTGCATTCAGATTTTCACGACCCTTAGAGATCAGCTTAATCATATTGATAATGAGCACTGGAGATGTAATCAAGATATCAGCGACTGGGACTTTAATAAAGTCATCCAAGGACTGTTACTACAACCAGATATACAATCGAGTTGGCTTGATCGACTCGGGGACACCTCTTCAGCAGTTCAAGATCTTAAATGGAATCCTCCGGAGGCACAAGACCTCATACTACGACTTGGATTATGCGAGGAACCTGCAGAGGACCTTGTTGTTGCAGCCATTGCCCGACTTATGCCCGTGCATCTGAGCTATTCGAATGCGAAGGACAGCATAGATTGGCACCGGGTTGAGCCTTTTCAAAGGGTAGCCAATAGCGCGTGGGATAGCTCTTCAGATGCCGAGTCTGTGGAGTCGGGCGTAGACTCTGTGGCTTCTTCGAGGACATCAGTGGTTTCGGACAGATTCTCCCTTCTCGCAGCGGACGAATTGGTAACGTGTCTCATGCAAAATGCCGAACTTGGTGTTGTCTACAAAGCAGCACTTGAGAGCCGCCAAATGGGTGCGGATAGGTTTGAAAGGAACTTCCGGCGCATTCTGAAACAGTATTCGCGGGATTTGAAGAAAGAGGCTCGAGATAGAGGGCAAACATTCGCTGCTGTACTTGTCCGTCGTTCGTCTAGATACATCGCAAGTACACTTCGGCAAAAACTTGAGGGCCCAAGAAAAGGCTACAGACACGATCAGATACTGCATGAGAAAGAAAGTGATAATCTCAGGGGCCTGAAAATTGAGCAATATTTACGATCAATGAAAGAACCTCTACCACCATCATCATCATTATCAGACGAGCCTCGCATTAAGGATGAGCCACTGGAAGAATTGTCAAGCTCGGATACCGACACCTCAGATAACGATTTGGATGATAAGCTACCTGAGGTTTCTCAAGTCAAAGACTTCATGTTTACAAGCGTAGCCTTTTTGGCCCTTCGTGCCACTGCTTGGCAACTTGTTGACCGTTCTTTACAGCTTAAGCTGAGAAGACTTGCAGCAGAAATAGAGTGCTGTCCTGCGACTCCCATCGATGTATCGTATGAGGCTATCGAAACCATCTCCAACCGAGTCAAGGCTGTTATAGAGGATCTCACGAGGGTATCTTGGGATTGGTGGCCTTTAAAGCCACGAACGCGGCATATCCCGGCTGGCTATGCCCGCATTCGCTGGTACTGCGTAAGTGCCATATACATGTCATTCAGCTCGTGCTAACAGGTCTAGTCTTGTGGCGAGGAGCGTTGCGAAAACGTGCCAATTTTCTTTGCAGAGCAGGCCGCTCGGACCTCCACCGGTACCTCTAATGCTGATGCTCAACAGTACGCCGTCGAAGGAGCTGGTCAAGGTCAGCCTGTTAGTCATGATCCGCCCAGTAACTCTACAGCATCTTTTACAACTTCTAACAGCCGGCAATCGAGCCAATACACGGATTATTTCACTAAACGTGACCCTTCTCTCAAGCAGAAGAAGCGTATAGTTGGTTACAGCACTGCTAACAACAACCGTGAGCTAACCTCCAGTCCGCTCTTTGTATTTCTTGGAATTAGACTTGGTGATGAAAATCGATTAGCTCAAATCGAGATTATCGATAAGAAGGATGACACCTTCTACGAGGAACTCAAAAGAAGCTATAAGGCAACCAAGGGTATTTTGAGACGAGTCCTTGGTATATGGAAATATGCACATTGTGAATTTCTCAAGGTACCTATCTCATTACCTCCTAGGTCCCCAGCTGAAGGTCGTAGTTCGAAAAATTCGACGATAATGACATCGCACCCCGAACATTCGGCGTTCCCCCTCCCGAGAATTTAGAGTACGAGTACGCGCCGAAACCTGTTGATAGCATGCCACCTATAACTCCCCATGAATTTCGCCGTCGTTACTACTCCTGCCGCGGAAATTGTCCCGTCTCCCGCTCTCCGCTCTTATGCTACTTCCACAAATGCAAGAAGCCTTGCCGGAAAAGACTCGACGCTATCGACCGGATACCCAAACGGACGAGTCGGCTTGAATTGGACGGCGATGCTCGATCGTTCTTTTGGGGTCTGTATGCTGTTGAGCGCATCTCATTTTTAAAAGTTGCGGTGTATCACTCCATTATCATAATTCCATCATCAATTTTCATGTTCCTCTGGCTTTTCTATTGGGGCCATTCTGGCGACCTGCAAAATGCTTCTGTGCTTCTTCTCTGCGGGTTAGCATTGTTGTCCCTACTATGGTTTTCTGCGATCAGTATCGGAGGCCTACAGCCCTCGGAGCATGGGAAGTCTCTATGATTCGTGGTCGTGTTTTGTTAAGCGGTTGTGTGACATGTACCGCTCATTTCGTCTGGCTGTGCTGCTTTTATAATTTCTGCGGTTATGAGTCTAGAGATTGTGTGTAAATTGCTAGTAGATATATAATTTTTGATATATGAACCTCGTGTGAATAAGAAGTACTAAGAATATGTCTTATCAAACAACTCCAGTCTCTTTCTCTCTAGAGGAATATTATTGAAAGTACGAGGAAGCCTACATTTGTTGGGAGACGTGGAAGGCAATCTATTGCTCAGCCTTGTCAAAATTGCAGCTCTCGCTTGAGAGCAAGACTAGGCAGTCATTACCGAATATGCCCAAGGCGGAAAGCATCGAACCCCCTTTCAAGTTAGCTTTTGATTGCGAGTCACTGTAGGTGATTGAAACAAATGGCGTTTTACGTTTACCGGAAGTCCGATGGTGAAACACGAAAACCAGCCATGAAGACATCGCTAGCATGGTTGCCTTGCGCAGCCAGCTTCTCAAGTCGGGCCTTGAGGTAGCATTGAGACTGACTGTATTTGAAAGGCTATTTGTAGTCCGCTTGACCCTTTGCGCAGTTTTCTCGAACCTGGCAAGCATCGTTGTAAACCATACTCTTTGCTGCTCTCCCTTCGTGTCGGTGTGGAGTGGATTTTGGTGCAATTATTCTTGGGTGAAGAGATTAACCTTTGAAAATGCCTCACGGGCCTAAATAATAATATTAAAGCTAGGACAGGAAATAGCGTAGACAATCGCCTTGCCGCTACTTAAGTTGATAAGGCTATGACTCCAGCTAAGATAGTCGTGCAGGTCACCCGGTAACAATAAAATAACCTCATTGGCCCAATTTACGTCAGGTCTAGATATCCTAGCATCCCTCCCGGTCAGCTCTGAAAATGTGAGTGATAGCGCTCGCGTAATTGAATACATCATTCAAGTGCTTTGAGGCTGATAGCTTGAAACACGGCTTGTTAGCTTTAACAGATGTCACCCCAATTTCTACTCCCAGGCATGTCATTCAGTATTTCGGATTTTGTATCTCAATCAGATGGATATTATTCTATCGGAGCGTGCAAGTTTGATATG
Source organism: Cladonia rubrotincta (assembly GCA_963971245.1). Taxonomy (NCBI): domain Eukaryota; kingdom Fungi; phylum Ascomycota; class Lecanoromycetes; order Lecanorales; family Cladoniaceae; genus Cladonia; species Cladonia rubrotincta. The sequence continues at coordinate 363,059 of OZ020212.1, forward strand.
AGACGACACCTTAGTAAAGACGGAATATCTAAGTCCGCTTGATAAGTTCCAAAGGAAGTCAGTCACTTCGAAGAGTTCACCCATGAACCGGATAGAGGAGCTGAAATGGCCCCTAAAAAGCCCCCAGAGATGGTCGCCTAGCAAACAAGAACACCCCCGGGGCATCTCGGCTTTCCACATTTAAGGCCCTTGTCTAAGGTAGGGGCGCAAGAGACCGGCTATGGGCGCCAACTTTGTGACCGCGGTCAACAGCCCTAAGGTACCTTAGGGTCTCTTAGAACTAGAGGGGCGCCTGGCCTTAACCCTATGGGGTTCTACTGTTGAAGGGTGAGCTCTTTGAGTAGCAGTTCTTACTCCTTACCTTACCTGAGACCAGATGTGGCATCGTTTACGAGCAATAGCACGCGAAAATGGGGACTGTGACCTTGCTTCAGCTCATAAGCACGTGGGAATTGCTACTTCTATTTCAATTCAATGGCAGGGTTCGGGTATTTTCTTCTGCAGCAGCGGCTCCCGCACCCCGCTCCTCGACCTATCAACGCCCACGTCAGCCCTGACAAGTCATACCACAGCCCTAGATCAGTCAAAATGCTTGGTCTTGCTGCTTTCCGTTCCGCCTGCCTGGCGACAGAGTTGCGAATTTGCTTTTCCTTGCCCTCGCATGCACAGCCCATCAGCTACCATCAGTATCTCGTCGCCAGCTTGATTGCTTCTCGTCTCTTTCTCCTCTCAACCCACCCATCATGAGCGGAATGGAGGTTGTGGCAGTACTTGGCTGTGTAGCCGCGGTTGTATCGGCTTACAAGGATGGTGGGAATATCGTCAAGCAGATCAAAGCGAAGCGCGCAGCCAAAAGGGCACCAGCGCCCACCGAAACTCTCGAGACATCTCTGCAAAGAGGTCCACCTGCTGTGGAAGAGGCTAAAGACCAGGGAATAGAGAAATATGGGCCTAGATATGCTTATTCCCGCGATCGTAAGTGCGAAGATTCAGAATCATTGTCAAATTGCTGATATCTAATCCAGCAATTGCGATCGAGGCTCTTCGAGACATCCTTATCCATCTCCAAGGAACCCTCCTCAAACATTTGTGGTCAGCGCAGGAGGATGACAATATCCAGGACTTCAATATTGTGGTAGAAACTTCGGACCATGGGAGGATCAGATCCGTTATGGTGCTTAACGAGCTATATATGCGGATGGCGCAAGCTGCTCCTCTGCAGAGGGAAATCTCAGCGCCTAGTCGGGTACAGACATTGGATTCATTGAATTCTATCACAGACTCGAGACTACCCTGGGACCAACATAACCGCCCTTCTTATGACGCGCAAACCCTTCCCGTATCCTCATTTGGCTTACAAACTCAGAATCATCCAAGCACACACAATACGCCTTCGCCACAAGACCATATTGATAATTCCGGTACCGGAGCAGAAGGAAGGCCAGCCAGAAGGTGGTTCCATGCTTCAAGAACAGGGAGAGGTCATGAAAATAGCATTCAATCAACTTCCAACACTTCTGGACACCATGGCACTGCAAGCGCGATCACTATAAGTGATGATTTACTAAGGATGCAACCAAACAACGTTACATCCTCAAGGCGGAGCACTTCTCTTGGAGAGACCGCAGGAACGCCACAAATCCAGCAACATCATTCTGCTAATGAATTTCTGCCACTTACATACCAGCAATCACCAGAATTATCGAACAATCCGTGGTTGTCAGAACAATCGGCGTCACCGAACATTGACTATGCAGCATACCCTTCTTCGCCAAACGTGAACCGAGGTGTACAGCACTTACGGTCAAGTACAGGTACTATGGTCGATGGAAGTCCTTCATTGGTTCACGGCTTGAGGATTTCAACCCCTGACATACAATCGAAGACAGGCGCAATTAGCTCGAGGGACAATAAGCATCCTGCCCAGGACGCGAAACCCCCGAAGAGACGGATACCCACATGGCCTCGAAAGCGTTCGAGCACAGAAACAACCCAACTATCAGAGAGCCGAAGCCTATCTCAAGACTCTGACCGTAACGGAAGCGTTTCGTCCCCCAATCCCCAGGTCCGTCCCCAGTTGGAATCATCGACCACGGGAAGTCAAAATCTATACGGCGGCTTCTGCCTAGGAGCCTACAAGTTACAGGTGGGCTTCCCAGATGAAGGCTTCAAGCTCCGGAACCAGTCCGTCGCTTTAACGGGCCAGTCTCAGTATTGGGCATGTGCAAATTCACATTGCGTATTTGACGGCCCCGCTCGTAAGATAGACAGAGGTTGGGGCTTCAGCACCGTTATCAAAGTCGCATATGGCATCCAATACCGCTGGACATTCTTGGCTAAGTCGCACGTTGCTTTGCGCAAAAGCAAGAATCGAGAATTTGACTATCAGTGCCCCTTCTGTGTTGCGCAGCGTCAACCGTCAGGACCATATCGGACGGTGCACACGTTCATGGAACATGTCTCGACACACCGAGGTCAGGAGCCCGAGAGTTCTATATCTGATAAGATAATTTGCATTTTCGGCCGAGTGGCGCAGACAGATGAGGCTTTCGATATTAACCTAACGCCTTATGCGATAGCACACGCTACCAATGCCAGAGTATTAGAGCAATCTTTCGCCACTTCGCTGTCTCTATGAGGAATTGCACTTGTTCTATTACGGCGCTGGATGGCAATATGGAATTCCAGGGGGTGTTCATGAACGGAAGCGAGGCCATAGCCCGCGAATAATCATCATGCCGACTACTCTTCGAGCCCTCTTTGGTGAGGTTGTCATGTGGAACTGAAGGCCAGTCCTATCTGAGACATCAATCTTCTCTATGATCTCAACTCTTCCGATCTTTTCGCGCCCGTTCATATATTCTCTGCGCATGTAAATCTCTGAGGCGACGAGCTCTAGAATTCCCGACCAAATCAACGTTTACTACTGGAGAGCCGCTGCTCAATTGGTAAAGTTACGGCCGCGTATCCTCTGAGCACTAAATCTAATCTTCGAGTTCCTGCTCATGGGATTTCCAACCATCTAAGACATCTACGTACGTACGTTGGAAATTCGACCATCGAAGTGATGCGGGCGATCAATACTTTTATATCATGTTACCTTCTACTCCGCCTTTTTCTTATACCCGCCGCCGCTGCTCTCCTCCCTTCCATTGTCCTCGGGATACAGTCAAATCAATCTCTCGATCTCGAGACTCCCAGTCTCACCAGCGTTCTCTCCGCACCCCCCTTCCCACCAAGGCCCCCCTTCCCACCCACGCCTCCCTCTCCCCCAGCCCCGACCCCGACCCGACGCATAAAATGCTTCGACCAGACCGAAAAATACGCCGTAGCACCAACCATCAAAGACTGCGACAGCGCCATCGAGGTCATCCTCCACGAATCTCCCGATCCTATGCTACCCCAAAATTTCTCGCGTGCCGAATCTACAGGCGCCCACAAAATCCCTAAGGGTTGGGAGGTTGGGAACTGTCAGATAATGATATCCTCGAAAAACCTATGGGATGGATGGGATGAATTCCGGTATGTGGATATTGTGGTGGCGGCGCAGGATGTGATAGAGAATTGCGTGCCAATGAGTAAGACGGCATTGGCAGGGGCTGAGATTATGGGGGAAAAGGGGTTCTATGTGTCTGTGAATGGGAGGTACGGCGGCTTACGGGGAACGTGACTGAAGCTGGGAATGGGACGAATGCAACGCCGATGGGGATTGGCACAGCCATGAATATGGCGTTGCTGACGGGGACGGGCACGGCTGTGGGAATTGCGTTGCCGACGGGCGTGAGCGCGTTGGTGCAGGGGGATGAGCTGGATGAGGACGGGATATTAAGTGCGATGTGAGTGTGAGGAGGTGTATTGTTATGCACATATTTTGGGAAATACCTACGGAGGCTTTGCGAGACGTTCCTTTAGCCAGTCATATTTGTAAATGTCTACCATTTCCTGTTGATACTGAAAATGTATGTCTGTACATCCAGCAAAATGTTCATTCCCAAGTAAGATACCATAACATCCGAATACTTTCTGCAGGAACTCGTCCAGTCTGTACTTATGGACAACTCAAAGTCATGCATAATGAGCGGGGCTTAAGATTGTTTCTACACTTGTTAAGTTCCTTTAAAGCAACACATCTCTTACCCCCCCCCCCATTATATAAGTACCAAAACGCTAGATCAAACCTCAAACCTCTCTGAAGCTACAAATTCTAGTCGTATCTTAAGTTGATTTCCATACCAATCAACGTCCATCCACCCCCTTACCCCCCCTACTTAAATACCAAAACCCCATAACCAAACCTCAAAAACCTCTGACCCTACAAGTTCCAGGCTCATCCTCAAAAATAATTCACCAATTGTCAGCTCTATATACATAACTCATGCTCCATTCTCAATCTATTACACCAAGAAATTTTTGGGAAGTGATATAAGTTCGAGGCGGTGTGGGAGAATGAGTAGGCTTCTCACAGGAAAGTGGGGTTGGGGTGGGGTCAATGTTTGTAGGGTTCTTCACGAGATTGGTTTGGTGGGAAGAGGGGTTAGGCTCGATGATTTCTGATGTTTTGAGGAATGGTTTCTCTGCATTATTGAAGTGGCCCTTGGCCCCCGGCTTCCTTTATTTGAGTTGCATTCCCCGCGCGTATATGTTGAGGAAACACAGCTGAATGCAAGACTATAGGTATGGACAGATTGTCTTGCTTCTGAAGTCGTCGGTTCCACCGTATCACGGGTCTCCACCTCCACCAGCCCAAAGCTGAAGTGCCCCTTGTCCTCTGCTCGAGTTTATCCCGTAGCCAATGGAGATGATCTCAACCCCTTACATATTTCCGACTGCCTGGTGATCTGAAACCCACAGACTTTGCTATCGTTGACAACTTGATGGGAGAGGAGGACAAACAAGAAGTTCCGGAGCCTGAGGACGAGACTATCTTGGATTCGCCGACTTCGACAATGACATCACCAAACCATACGGCAAAAGCAATGTGCAAGTGTCCCGGGTTCTCTATTCACAGAGGAATTATGATCAAGCAGAAGTCTGATACAAGGACTAGCTCTTCGTGACTATCTGATATTGACTTCATATTCCACCATGCCAAGCCTGAGACCGAAGGATCTTTTGATGTAATGATAGCCAACAAGCTTGTTACTTCCTCGAAAAACAGCCGCCGTATACCCTATTTCACCTCTTGGATCCTATCACTTCAATTGAACCAATTCAGCTACAAAGTGTTGCCCGTTGAGGACCTGCAAGTCTCCCTATCACTTAGGCACCTTTGTGCTTCGCACGCTTTCCACAACATATCAGTTGATCTGTCTGTATAGTAGGAAGGACGGTCATCGCCTCGTGTCATCTTCTTAAATATAAAGTATTATCGTACCCGGCGCTAAGCTGCTCATACCGGGCTCGTCCATGGCTGTTGAGTTGTTCATTTCCCTGCAGCACCGTCAATTCGAGAATGCATTTCAACCAGTGGCTGTGCTCTCACCAAAGTCTTGGTGTCGGAGCTGCGTCAGCTAGTCGTGTTATAGCATGATATGGGATCTGCATGATCTAATGCGATTCATATTGCATCTTTAAAGAAGGCCTCTTTCCCGCTAACAGCGAAGGTCGTTTCCCCGGAAAATCACTGGCAGTCTGCTCGACGTTATCGAGTCCGCGCTTGATCACGGCAACTTCATCCCGCTTGACGAAAAGAATATCCCCATTATATGTCAAATCAATCAGCAGCCCGGCATCTGTGCTTAACCAGTCTGCTGGCAGAAAGAAGTGTCGAAAGTACCCGTCCATACTGGTAGCTTGGGAGTCCGCAGAGCATACCCAGTTGCTGCTGTGTAAGAACACTAGGCGAGGCCCGTCACTGCCAATGATAGCTCTGACTTGGTCAGCGAGAAACTTGTATTTTGGGACGGGAACAGCCGATATTGAATCTTTGGCAAAGTCTGAAGACTGCCACAGAAGGAGTTTGGACTCGGACCGCGGTCTAGAGTTCTCGACAAAGGTCGTGGCGATGACAGTTCCGTCGAAGCAGGGAATGATTGACTGGATGGTAAGCTCTGGGAGTACACTACCCTCAAGCAGTATTTCGCCACTTGATTTTTGTAACGTTTCCCATTTGTATAGATATGCATTGTTTTCACTTATGAGTATTAATTGGTCCTGTTGGGATGGATGGGTACTCCATCTATGAGTGCAACGGTCTGGCCATATCACTTCCTCTACTAATTTGCCGCCGTCTGCTGAAGGTGACCACAAAGAGTCAGTTCTGGCTGTGGAGACTAGCAGTCGAGTTGTTCGGCGATTACTCAAGACTTGTTCTACAGCAAGCCCGGCCCGGTAGTCGAACACAACCTCACCGCTTTCCCAGCTCTGCTGCCGATGATTCAATTGGTGTGCCATCACTCGACTGGATGAGTCGGTACTTATAAGTATGTTAGTCTCTGAGTCGAAAATGAGGGCTAATATAGAGACGCCGTCTGCATGGCTAAAGAGTTTGTGACTTTGTCGACCAGATTTAGTTTCATACAGATAGACTGTTCCGTTTTCCTTACCAACAAAGAAGACGCCCTCGATCCTAGGACATGCTACTGCAGTTATTAGTAATGAATCATCATTTACATCCAAGCTGACTTCTTGTGGTGCGGTCGCCACCGAAATGGTGTCACTATTATCCTCATCAATGTCTTGCCTTACCAAAACGGTAGGATCCCAGACTCTGCATTCAGAGCCCCTGATGTCAAGCAGACGATGACTATCTCCGCTGAAAGCAAGTGCTTTAATGACGTAGTCACCCGAATTAATGCGATACAGGAGTCTCAACGTCTCAAAGTCGAAGAGTTGGATAGTGCCGGAGGAATTCCCACAAGCTAGTGTTCGTCCGTCTGGAGAACAAGCAAGGCTCTGTGCATTAGCTACAGTTGTCTCTCTCACGATTCCTTCAGACGTGTCAAATAAGACTAGATCCCCGTCAGAATAGCTGACAGCGAGTAAGGCAATGTTTGGCGCCGTGCTGAAGATAAGGCCTGTGGCTCCCGGATCAGCGCTGCGCCTTCGATGGTTGTGGGCGCGGATGCCAGTCTCTTTGCAATATGTTTCGTGGAGCGCATCTCGTTCAAGATCCCAGACAAGTATGTCCTGACCTCGATAGAGGACAGCTAGGAGATTCCACTCCCTACAGAACGAGGCTGCCATTGGACGCCGATAAGCATGGGAGATGGACCCTTCAAGGTCTTCAGTCCAGTCACTGGAGTCTCTCAGATTCCCTATAGAAAGATCCCATATCAGCAGGTGATTGTTCTTCAGCGCACCAAGTACGAGCTCTTCTTCTTCCATGACCTCGATTGACATGCACTGTTGGCTCATCTCGAATTGCCATATCTCTCCCCATGAGGAGATATCCCAGACGCGAATCGTTTTGGGCCCTGCAGAAACAAGGACATCTGTTCTCCGACCAAACTTCAGAAGTCTCACAAGCTCTCCGTGTTGCAGTGTTCGTGTCTCCTGGCAAGTCATGTCATTGTACACTATTATATTTCCACTGGAAGTGCCGATCGCAAAGTATCTTTCTGAGCATGCAACAGCTGAGAATTGTAGTGAGGGATTGACGATGGTCGATAAACAATCATCCCAGGTGGTAGCTGATAATCCAAGTACTGCAATACCACGGTTAGAAGCTGCAAAAAGCTTATGGGGTGCACTTTCGGGTGGGCAGAAGGGCGGAATGAGATGAAATATCGAGGGAGGAGAAGCCAGTAAAATTTTACCAAATTTTGTGACTAGCCTCACAAGATCGTTGGACCATGAATCTAGAAGCGCTATCTCTTTTCCAATAGGAGATAGCCGGGTTGATCTTCTCTGTAAGAAGTTCTTGAACGCCTTGCCTGTTTGAATCAAATGGTTCAGATTTGAATTCAGAGCAAGGTACTCGATCCATGATAGCACATTTGAGGATTGCAAAAACTTTATAAGAGCTAACAAAAGTTCATCATCTGTCGAAGAGACGTGGGGCACGTGTTGGAAGAATGAGTTGCAGGCATATGTCACAAACGGGCAACGCTGCTTCATCACACTGCCGGCACTCATTTTCCCGTGCTTTGGACCCTTCATTTGACTGCCGCTGAGGTATCGAAGGCAAGTCATTGCCAGCCTTTTATGGCCTGCTTTAGCATCAATCCCGAACTCTGAAGTACTGGCAGCTTTTAGGAGGAAGTCTCGTGCTGTCTGATGCACTATCTGCACTCGCGATTGGGCATCGACATAGACGAGTTGGCCGCAACTTGAGACGATTGACCTCTCAATATTATCTATACTGTCCTCGATATCGAATTGAAGCGCGTGATATAATTCATCTGTGGTCAGTGGTCGGGCAGAACAGACAGTCCAGGTCAATATTGCTTTCGCGAGCAACTTTCCGTATGGTGCCTGTGACATTGATTCAAGGATCCGGGAATAAAGCTCATTCATATCGGAAGGGACATTGTCAAGCACCTGACGGATCTCGATAGACGTGTGAACTCGCCTCAGTTCCTGTAGGATCAAGCTAACCCAAAGAAAACAGCCAGAAGACTTCTGGATAATTGTGGCCACCATATTCTGTTGAGCCGCCTCATCGATTGACGGCAGTTGATCCATGTTTGCCTCCAGATATAGCACGATATCAGACTTGGTTTCCTCCTCGGAAATACGGTCGGAGAATACCATTTGCCTTGGATATATTAGTTGTCTAGGTGACTCGAATCGGTCCCGAGAGGTTAAGAAAATACGGATGGTGGAGGTCTCTATGGCTTTCAGCAATAAAGGTACCAAATCAGAACCCTTTTTGCATTCGTCCAACGCATCAATGACCCAATATTGTGGTCGGGCAAACTTTATCCTCAGGATACCCTCTACGAATATTTTGCGCCATACAGTTCGATAATCCGACTTGCATAGCCGATTGTCTTTTTCGCATATCTCTACTAGGCATTCTCGAACTTCTGGATGCCCCTGAGACATTTGCCACGCTATCGATAACAGGAAAGAGATAATGGTCGTCTTTGCTTTGCTGCGGTAATCAAATAAGTAGAAGAAAATATCGCGATTCAAATCCTTAAGGTGATGAATGACTTTCCCGCTAAGGATGGTCTTCCCAGTGGCAGGCTTCGCGCTGATCCAGTATATTACTGTATTTGCAGAGTCACGCCATGTTCGGAAGCTCTCCTTGTTCACCAGCCATTCGCAAGATCCTCTCATCCGCAGAGCTTCTACATCCATGAAATCATCCTCTGGTGCTTCAAAAACCCCAAGAGCTTCGTCTAGAAGCCGTTGATGTTCATTGTTGATCTCCCGCGTTGAAGATACTGCAGCTCTTCTGAAATGGTCGATCGTGGAGGACAAGGCATTCCGAACAGTCTGGTAGTTCGGGTCCGACGGAGCGTCGTATTTGCATACTTCTCGGTGATTCGCATTGAGGTACGCGGTTCTCTCGTTGGCATAACCTAACGTAGCCAAGTCTTTGTCTACCACCAAACCTTTCCCAAGTACATAATTGGTTGGGAGAGTCTCGTAGAAAGAGTACAGCTGCAATGTTTTGCAATGCTGAGGGAATTCGTCATTTATTGATTGGGTTGCCAGAGAATTGCGATGGAGGTCCGAAACAAATGGTCTTGCGCCGGAAGCTACGCTCAGTATCTTGGTCAAAAGCTGAGCCAGATCCGAGCCTCGATGGGGTGTGGCTAGGAAGATGATGGCCCGGACTCGTTGGCCTAATGCCAGGAATTCCTCCTTCTGCTTTGCCAGAATATACGCGCGTTTTATGACAAGCCCTCCCATACTGTGCCCAACGAAGACCAGCGGAATCTGCGAAGATTGTCAGTTGGCTTAGGAATACAAATTTCGAAAAATTGATCTGTTGCCTAGGCCTTAGGACAGAACACGTACATTTAAGCCCTGGGGCATAAGAGGACAGTCTTGAATCGATCCAAGAAGTGATTTGGCAAAATCATGCAAGTTCAGGGTGCTTTCCTTGTCCCAATTGGAGTTGTAACCAAAGCTGAAGATTCTCACATCTTGGAATCCCGGATCTTTGGGGAGCCATTCCCGAGGCCAGTATAGCGACGGGTCCCCAGCTTTAGTCCATGTGCTTCGAGATCCTCCACCTAGCCCGTGGACAAATACCAGATCTGCTATAGCGGGGTCTGGCGGCTCGTAGAGCGCGTTTAGACCGAACGGGCCTTTGAGATCATCCGATGACTCGCTATCCACATCACGCCTTGTTAGAGTCCGGGACAAAAAAGAGCGGCTTGGCGTTGTTGACATCGAATTGCGGTTCCTTAACTGGTCCATTGTGGGTCTCTCGATCCTGTAGGGGATCAGAGATGTGCGGAGATGACAAGATCTGAGCGCTGAGGCAGGACCATGTCATGACATCAAATGTCATTTTATAGGACAGAGAGTTGGTGCGTGAGTGTGGTCAGCGTCAACTTTTAAGTGGTGTCTGAGAAAGTTGTCAATGCATTTGGAGGGTATTGCCCACCACTTTTACTTACCTCACGGACAGCGCACACCAGCTTTTGCGCAGAACGGTGCAGGCTCTGCAAATCGCGAGAATTTGCCACAGCCTTGCCATCCGCTAAAGTCAGACAGAGCCAGGAGTTACAGTGCAATAGAACGTATTGATCAGTGAGATCTTGCGATACAGCTAAACTGTAATGGATAAGCTGGTGGTTGATTGATGTTCCATTAAGCATACCCCACTTCAAGCCATCCCTGTTCTTTTAGTGTTTCCTCATGCACGGGCCCCTACAGAGAATGACATTATAAGTCTTGACCCCCGCTAGTATAGGATGCCACACAGCGCTATTTGATTAGCTTAGTAAGCTAATATAGCCCCTAGAGCTCGGCCGCTAATAGCGGGGGTGGCCCCTAGAGCCACCCCTAAGTAGCCTAGAAACTAATATAGTAAGGGTAAGCTCTAGGGGTTATTCCAGGGGTGCTTAGGCCTAGAAGCTACCCCCATGCACCTCTATCACATCGCACACCGCTCATCCTTGAATTTGCGGTGTAGGAGCTTTGATAGCTGCAAAATATGCCTTGAAATTGCAGAAAAGGATGTAGAAGTACATAGATATATAGAGGCCCCAGGCCTGTTTAGAAGTCCATATACAATGGCTCCCCGTCGTCATAGTGGAGCTCTTCTTTCTGAACCTGTTGCTCCGCGTCGAAATCCTCGTCGATGCAATCGCGATCGCGACAGCCCGATCAGGCAGCTCATAATAGAGCAGATACGCTTGCCTCGTCGAGCTCCAAAAGCTAGGCCATCATATCAGCCTGATATAGTCCCTCAGAGCTCACCTTTATCAACTCTTCCTACTATTCCTCCTCCTGTTCCTCCACCTACTCCTCCTCAACAAACACCTGATATCTTAGAGCGTCTCATTGACAGCTCACCTACTCAGCCATCTCATCCATTATTTGCCCCAGAGCCCTTGAGCGCTGAAGACATTATTGAAGCTATTAAGGCGAAAGATCCACGATCAGTCAATCACACTATTGCTCAGAGGTTACAAGCTCTCGCACTTGCAGAAGCGGGTATTGCAATAAGGCAGGCAGCGGCACTTTCTGGCCTATCTAATACCAAGTCAGTAAGACGTTTACAGAAGAAGGCAAGGGATAGAGGATATGATCCAACCGTATCAACGATTATAAAGCCTGAGTACGTCAGCGACGCAGCTCGCTTAGGTCGACCAGTTGAATTTGATACTAAAAAGCAGGCGGAGATGCTGGCAGCGGGTATAGACATCATCCCCACTTTTTGACTATATTTACTTAGTGAAACAGTACGAAAAGATAGGAATGGGAGGGAGAAACCGGCTGCAATTCTAGGATATGAATTTGGATGCTCAGCTGAGACTATTCTGCGGTGTATGAAAAAGAACCGTATGCATAGCGTCAAAACCACTAAAAAGCCAGGCCTCACCCCCGCGATGATGCAAGCCAGGTTCGAATTTGCACTCCGTTACGAGCACTGGACTATTGAGGATTGGAAGAAGGTCATTTGGACGGATGAGACGTCAGTTTTGCTAGGAGCTCGCCGCGGAAAGGTGAGGGTTTGGCGGACATCTAAAGAAACATTTAGTTCTACTGTAGTGAGGAATCGGTGGAAAGGATTTTCAGAATTTATGTTTTGGGGTGCTTTTACTTATGATAGGAAAGGGCCATTCCATATCTGGCAAAATGAAACACCAGCTGAGAAGAAAGCATCAGCGGTATATATTGATGCTCTGAATGAGGCACTTGAGCCAAGGCTGAAAGCTGAATGGGAGCTAGAGACTGCGTTGAAGAGATTAGGATTGAAAAACAAAGCTGGCAAGAAGCCTCAATGGAAATGGGACGCAGCTCACGGGAAAATTGTCCGGAACTCCACCAAGGGAGGCATTGATTGGTATCGTTATCAGACAGTGATATTGGCCAAAAAGTTGATTCCTTTTGCGCAGAGCTGCGGGCCAGACTTTTATGTGATGGAGGATGGAGCTCCAGCCCACGCTTCAAAGCATCAAGACCAAATCTTTATGGACGCCAGCGTTCTTCGTCTTCTATGGTGTGGCAACTCCCCAGACCTCAATCCCATCGAGTGCTGTTGGTGGTGGATGAAGAGGCAGACTACCCGCAAAGGATGTCCAAGAACTAAGACGATTTTGACGAAGGTGTGGGAACGAACATGGCTAGAGGAGTTATCTCAGAAGCGAATTCAACAGTGGATTGAGCGCTTGCCTCGTCATCTTCAGAAGGTAAAAGAGCTGAGAGGTGGGAATGAGTATCGAGAGGGAAAGACGGATGGGAATGAGTGGACTGATGTACGCGTATATAACTCTGAGGAACGTCAGCAGCGGTACCAGAGTAGAAAGCAAGGTATTAGACTAGATAACAGTGATGTCAGCGGCGTTGCAGTTTGAAGGGAGGCAAATGAGGGAGCTGGGGTTGATGGTAGAGGATAGATTTGCAAAGCTTTTGAAGCTTTTAGATAGATTGCGCAAAAGGGTCGGTATGAAGCGGATTCCGTGGCATTATAAACGACGCCCTGAATAGTATGCCACGGGGTCAAGACTTATAATGTCACTCTCTGTACCGATATCCATAATCCTAGGCGCCAAATGGAGCGCTAGGAATTGGTCCCATCTCCCCGGAAAATTTTTTTTTTTTTTTTTTGAATCATACTCCATTAGGGGCCTACTGGGCCTATCTGGGCAGACTATCTAATCTAGCCAATGGGCTCCTAGCTCTACATTTGAAGCTCAAAGTACAAAAGCAAAGTAATCCTTATCCCTCAATTTCATACCCAAATGAATGTGTTTTTGTCTCAGACTCCTACCCATTTAAAAATTTATTACCACTGCCCCCCCCTAACTTCGTAGAGCTAGGTCCCTTGTACTGATCCTCCTTATTGTCCGTAATTAGTAATGCTCTTCGTACTCTTTTTTGTTCTACTTGAACTCAACTGTATAGGACGCCTGCTGTATATCCTCCTCCCAGTGCTAGTAAGGCTAGTACTGACGGAGTACCTCCTCCGCGCCCTTATTGACCCTCCCCTGCTGCCCGAGGGTCCCGGTCCGTAGTAGGAAAACTGCTATCTTAATGGCTTTTTGCTTATCCCCCAGTTCCTCGCGTAAGTCGGTAGGGCTATTACCCTCCCAGATGCTCTGCCGGAGCTGTTGGTACTTAGAACAGGGAAGGACTAGGTGTTTAACCGTCTCTATTCCTATCTTACAAGCACATTCCTTCGTCGGGGCCAGGCGCCTGGCCCCTAGGTATCCTTTCAGGCCAATTGCCTGAGTCCGGGGCCGAATAATCGTCGTCATCAGGGCCCGGGGGGTATTGCGATAGAGATCGAGCGTCTTTGGGTGGGGAGTCTCTACCAAATCAAAAAGCTTTCTCCCCGTAAGGCCATTCTTCTAGGCCCTTTCCCATCTCGACTTAAATTTAGCCTTGATCCCTCGTTTCACACTCGTCCGTAGCTGGGCTAGGTCGGTGGGTCTTGAGTGATTTGGCTGGGTAGCTGCCTTGGCTAATTCGTCCACTATTTCATTTCCTTCAATACCTTTATGGCCCGGGACCCACTGAATCCATACCTGCCCTCCCGCCTCTCCCCGGAATAGCAAAAGTTGCGCCCAACTCTCGCCGTGCACACTCTTTTCCTAGGACAGACAGCGGCCCGGCGGGCCTACTTCAAATACTCGTTTCAGGTGTCAGAAGTCTTGATTTATAATTAGTGCTAGACATCGTCAAATTCGGATTTCTTCGGAGTCGACGTGACTCTATGGAAGAATGGAGCAATGTACGATTTTGTGACTAATTATCTCCAATCCAATGTGGATTGGCATTTGTGCGGCCCCCGTGTCCCTACCCTATCACGGTCCATTATTACATCCTTGTGAGCGCTAGCGCTCCCCTTGTGTCGCGTTGGGAGGCATTTCATATGCATCTCGGGATGAGCGAAATGATTCGATATACCGCCTCGGTTTTGACGGTGATTCCCTTGGATTTACGACATGGCTGTCGATTCCGATCTATCAGCTCGGTCATCAGATGAAGATGATCTGCGCGATGCGCCTTATCGATGGAGGGGTTTTCAATCCCAATTCGTCTGATCTGTTCTCGTGACGCCTTTTCAATAGCCATGATGCGTGGGGAGTATCAATTCCGAGCTAGATGCTCAATTGTATAATCCCATATATACATATCAGATTTCGGTCTTTTCTGTTCTTTCGTCTCATGTGGCCCGAAATTTGAGGCGTCCAAAATGGTACTAACTCACGACACCGAGCCCGTCTGGGACAAACCTGTGGACGTACCCGAGACGTGGATCCAGAACGTTGATCCAGGTGTGGCGAGAAGTAAGTTATCTTTCATGAGCAGCTTGAAATCCTTCAGCATGTGATGGGACACTGACAGGGACAGAATTGCCAGAGGGTTCTCAGATTAAGGGCATCTACCCATATGGAGCCAGCTACTGGACTCGTACAGCAGAAATTCAGACGGAGCAAGCAGACGGATCTTCGCAATCGTTCTTCCTAAAGGTTGAATCTCCTCATTCACTACCATTCGAGGCAACAAATAATTCTTAAAAATTCTACAGGTGACACAGAACGAGACTGGCAAGGCTATGGTTTCAGGGGAATTTGTTTCCATGAAAACTCTCCACGATACTCTACCATACCTTACTCCAACTCCATACGCTTGGGGTACCTACGATGCGGACCCAAACGTACACTTCTTCCTGTGCGGTTTTATAGAGATGAACGACGACCTCCCAGACGTCAATGCCCTGGCGGCCGGGCTCGCCGAGCTTCACACGAAGGGTCTATCACCCAATGGCAAATACGGCTTCCATATTCCGACTCTTCAAGGGACAATACCTCAATATACCGAATGGACTGATACATGGGAGGAATTTTTTACGAAGTCCATAAAGCTGGTCATGGATAATGAAGAGAGATCACAGGGCTCTGACCTGGAAGTGCAGCATTTATGCCAAGAGACTCTCAGCAAGGTCGTCCCTCGGCTCCTCAGACCACTGGAGACGGGGGGTAGACATATCGAGCCACGCCTTGTTCACGGTGACATTTGGGACGGCAATGTCTCAACTAATTCTGAGACGGACACTCCAGTCATTTTCGACGCCACTTGCATATATGGCCATAACGAAAGTAAGTAACCAATGTTGGTTGGTGATGATGGCTCTGACCGATCAGTCGAGCTTGCACCACTCCGCCCGGTTCGTCACAGTATGGGAAAACCCTACGTGAAAGCCTACTTCAAGCACTTTCCCATCTCGGACCCAGAGGAAGATCAAGATGATCGGAATGCTCTGTACTGCCTGTGAGTATCCTGCGTGTGGCATAACAAAGACGTGTTCTAGATGTATTCGTGACTAACACAAATTTAGCCGATGGGACATGAATTGCTCAACACTCTATCCGGGCAATCTTCGATACAGGAAGATGTGAGTAGCTATCAATGAGCGCCCTGTGTATAATATCTGACATTGGCCACAGGTGTGTCGATGTGATGCGAAGGCTAATAGCAAAATACCCCGACGGATATGAAGGTTGGGCGAAGGCAAGGGGCGAAGAGCCGTTAACGAGCGAGTTTCTTACCGTACAAGGTAAGCGAGAAAGGCTGAAACAGGCTGGATAGGGTTTATATTAGCATAAGATAGGTACGAACAGGCTGCTAGCAACGATATATGGATACCTTATGAGAGAGGTCTTGCTTTTCCTGCATCGAGTCCACCGGCGCCGGATCGTATGAAGTGTTTGACTGAACATCTTGGTTCCGCTGGGAGACGTTCCTTTCTGCTGATGTTCGTAATCTTCTCCACTGCATTCCCTGACTATTGATAGCCCAATTGGTTACCAGCCCGCCACCGCCACTCAAAATTGCCAGTACAGTGAAGAACCAACCCCTACCCATAACATCAACCAAAGGTTGCAAGACTGCAACTGCTACAGCTGAAAGTGCGCAGCGAGTGATGTTACTTGAGGCGGCTGCTGTACTTGGACTTGCTGGGAATACGTCCACCAATAAGGCGTTGAAGGTCTGTTGAAAACATGTACAAAGACCGGCGAGGACGAATTGCAAGATCAAGGGCACACTTTCGTGTGTATGTGCGACAACTGACCACCCATAGCCAGCCAATGAGCAAATATAGACCGCCAGGAGGTACCATGAGCCTCGTGCTCTTGCTCGCTCTATAGGAAAATGGTCGAGATCATCACCAGAAACTTTATCGATAGTGTGCCCAATGGCCCTGGCGGTAACCTTATAGTTCCAGTCCATCAGCTTTCCATTCGCATATCCGCCAAGGACAGTGCCTGCCCCACCGGTAAGGTAACAGAGTCCGATCTCGAGCTCGCTAAAACCATAATTCTCGTTGTAGATGGCTGGAATGGACGTCTGGACGCAGTACCAAACTGCGTATGGAGATGCGGCCTGCCAGAGAACGAGACTTGTGTCCTTCCAGAAGAGGATTCGAATACAAGCCAGTGGATTTGCCATCTTGAACTTTTCTCTTCGTCCGATAGGAGTTCCTGTTTCCTTGTCAGTACTCCTGTTCTGCTCTTCCACACGGCTCTCCTCTAAATTGCCAGCGTCATTTGGGTCCATCCTAGTCTGCTTCAATCTGATCCCCAAAAGGCTCCACCAAGTCCTACCCCAGCCTATTGGCTTTATACTCCCATTGCCTACCACGTTCCTGGCTGTCTCGGGAAGTGCTAATCCCACCAGGCTCAGTATCGAACCTCCAAAGATAACGAGGGCCCAGAAGACCCATGAAAAACTTCCACTGCGCTGTGCCACAAGCCCCCCAATTACGGGGCCTAAGCAAACAGCCAAGTTCGCTGCTCCTTGTGTAGGTCCTAGCATTGCTCCTCGTTCAGCAGGTGGACACACGTCCGCAGCTACACCGAATGCAACCGCAAGTACCGCAGAAGCGCCTAAACTTTGTAGCGCTCTCAGCGCCAACAAAGCTGCGTAGCTATGCTTATTTAGAGCCAGCCCGAGGCTTGCAACAGTGTAGAGAGCGTATGTCGTAAGGTAAATTGGTCGGCGGCCGAAATGGTCAGAAGCGGTCGCGAAGAGGAGGGGAGAGATGGCTTGAAAGACGATGTAGAGAGTAATGGTTAAATTGATAGCCTGAATGGACACTCGAAATTCTGTAGCAAGAAGGGGAAGAAGAGGAAGGTAAATTGTCGCCGTCAATGGTGAAGCGAGCATGGTCAAAGTCAGAATAACAGTAATGAGGCGCTTGTGATGCCGTGTAAATGTTGTGTAGGGGACAGGTCCCTCAGGCGACGATGTTGGTGGGGAAGCCGGGGACGGGGCAGGTAATGGAGCGGACGAAGACGGCGCTCGCATAGCCTCTGCGTTTCGTGTAGGACTTTGTGGAGGAGAGGGCAAAGCCATGTCTAGAAACAGATAGTTCAGCAGGACGATAATGCTAAAAGAGAAGAGAAAAGACATTGACGTCGGATTGCTCAAATACGTTTTTCCCGCAGCGCATCCAAATATTAGTGGAACAGCATCGGCTACACAAATTCACCTTGTGCTTACAGCTACCTTCCTTTTTCTCTTACTCATGGTTGAAGTCGCTCTGTCGACCCAGTCATGTTCCCAGAACTTGTGAATATATTAAGGATTGCAGCTCTTTGAACGGAGTACAGTTCCCGTTCAATAGTTTCCAGTCGTTCTAAATTTCAGGGCAAACCTCATCAAAAAAACGTAGACTCATTAGAGACCCATCACTTCATTTGTCGAACACAAAGTTTCCTAAAGCTTTTGTGGACTTTAAGTAATTACGTAGAATAGCACATGCACTTTTCCAATTCAAAGAGGTCATACAACTATGCGAAAAATTATATAGGTTTATAGGAAAGAAAAGTTCTCTCATCTTCACCTGTTTTAGCGGCACAAGAGATCACTTATCAGCTGAAAAGCCCCCCTAGAGGTATCCTAAAAATTTTCCCTAGGTAATAGGTATACTCCCCAAAACTATATTTCTTTAGCCCAAACCTTGTTTCCTAGGGGACTAATCTTAAGGGTCTCTAGGCATCAACCCTATAGGGCTCTTCAGTTGATAGGTCTTTGCACCTTCGGAGTACGGACTGAGACGTACGCACGCTGCCGTAGTCAGACATAACAGGACTTATCTGATATACTGGAGCGTTATGATACGGTTATACTTACACGATTGCTAGCTTAATTGAGGGTTGAAGAGGAAGCTTCTTTGCTTCATTCCTACAAAACATCGCGAGAGAAGGCCCTGATAATGAGAAGAGCCTGCTGCAGCCGCTGGTAGGGGGCCGATCGTGCTATTGACCGAAGCATTACATCAGTCACAAGAAAGTACTAATTGTGCTATGATTTTTTGGACTGAGTAGCCTACTTCGTGACTGTTCCCAGCCGCAAAATAACTATGCCCTTGACTAAAAGTGGCACATCACCAGAGACTTCATCACGAGAGACTTGGAAAGAGCCCGAATTAACCCAAGCAGCTGAGCACAGACTTGCTCAAATACGGCGTGGATGAAGAATTGAGAGGGTTATACTATAGGTTTGGCCATAGGCATAATAACACCCTGCTTCATCAAAACCCTAGGCTTCGTTGCAGACTGGAACGTCTCCTTAGTTGTCCATTCTGGTCCAACCGGAAGGCGCAATGACCGCTCATATTGCTGTCTGGTCTCAAACGGATGCGGCAAATTCGAAGCCAAATACTTCGAATTCTTCTTGACACGCTTTTCATTGATAATGACACGGTCAAGTTTAGCATCCTGACGCTTCTCTTTCGCAATACCGGGCTCCTTAACTAAAACTTTGCCTTTATTCCGCTTCTCTTGCTTCTTGGAAACACCCGCTCCTGTCCAGCTTCCCCAGCCAGGTAGGGTATTGTCAACTATCTTTTCCTCGTCATCTTTGATTGTTTCTTGCTTTTCTTCGGCAAAGTCTGCAACTACCTCGTCACCAGCGAAGGCCTTGCGGACAAGGTCTTGATTGCGTAGTACGAAAGGCTGTCTTTCCGCCTCATCATCTTCTTGATCGTCATCGACAGTCGAGGCCGAGGCTAGCGATTTAGATGTATCTCCACCTTGGCGAGCTTTCTCTGCCTCTCGCGCACCTTTCAAAGCAGACCTTGGTTTGGCAGGCATTTCGACAGATGCGGTTTTGGCGGGCACAACGGTGTTTGAGATGATCGCACCCTTGTCGGTCTCCAGAATTCGCCTCTTGCTGCCGTTCGAAGCTTTCTTGGTATCGGTCAACCAAGGATTCTCATTTGTTAACATATTCTGATCGCTACCGATTTGGTCCACTTCCTTTTCCACCCTCTTTACCAACGACTCTTTGCCAGGTTGGGCTTTCGGATAGGCCTTCGAAGTATCTACAACGATTTCAATATCGTCATCGTTAGGAATCTTGTAAGAAGCCTCATCTCCGAAATCAGATTCATCGCGCTCTTCGAAATCGCTTTTATGCACTTTGGGAGTGGTCTCGGCCAATGAAGGCTTGTTCTTCATAGGTCCGAATGACTGCCTCCCACGAGCTTCAGTAGACTCTTCTTCACTGGGCGTTTCCTCGCCAGCCAGCTCTCGACGTATTGCCTCTACGTCTGAGTCGTTTCGAGCTTTCCGAGCAGATTCGGCCCGTTTCATAAAATCCATGGAGGCTAGCTTGGAGCCCTGGGCATCAGAATCAAGCCCATTGGTCTTCTCGTAAAGCCTATCTAGTCTAACACCAGACTTGTCATCTCCGTGGTCGGTTTCATGGTCTTCTTCAGACTCAGACTCAGATGAAACATCTCCATCCTGGTCTCCAGCCACATTCTTCCCTTCTATCCTTCGCTTCAACTCCTCTCCTCTCCTCGCCATCTCTGTTACACCGCCACGGGCATCCTCATCCCATTTAACTCTCCCGCTTTCCTTGACGCCTTTAGCCCACTTGCTCTCCCGATATCGAGCGCCCATACGCTCTTCTGCGCGACGCCGGTCTCTAAGCTCCTGCTCACTTTCTGAGTCCTCCACGCCCGCCGCTGTTAGTGCATCTTTCTCCTGTTGTGCAATTCTCTCCCGCTCTCTGCGATGTACTTTCCGGTAAGTCTTGCTTTTAATCTTCTTGACCCTTTTAGCACGAATTTCTTCCCGAAAGAGGAGTTCCCTAGTCCTTCGCAGTTCTGCTCTTCGCGCCTGGACTTCTTCAAGGGGCATTTTGTTTGTCTTCAACTCCTCAAACGCCTGCAATTGGTCTTCGTCAGATTTTCCATTTGGTGCCGCAAGGCCACTGTCTTGCAAAATGATCTGTATGGTGCTTTCAAGGTCTGTCAGTGGCTGCGAGTATGAAGTAGGTAGAAGGCGCTGTGATCCCTGCGCAGCAACCGCATTGGGATCTAAGATGGGGAACGACAGATGCTCGGCTCTTCGATTCTGCTTTACCGTATCAATCCAACGTTTCAAAGTCTCCTTGCTCTTTTCATATGCAGCCGTTCGGTCTAGACGATCTTGCTGCCTTTTCGGAAGCGGAACGTCCAATTTCTTGGGTACACCACCGCGAGTAGTGGAACTCTTTGCATCATTACTAGCTAATAGCTTGAGAGATTTGCGTAGGCGTGGATCAGTAATGGAAGGTATCATATCAGCAACTGTGAGCTTCCGGCTCGAATTCAGACCAAAATCTGAGGGAGTTGTTGATTCCTGAGCATCAGCTGGAGGTCTCATCCGAGTTGATTCTTGAGCATGCTTGTTCATGTTAGATACGAGGTTTTTTAGTGAAGCAAGTTTGGCAGAGTCTCCAGGCTCTTCCTCCTCGCCCGAAAATGAAACTACTGATTCTTCATCCCCAGCCGAGCTATTTTCTCCCTCGGCATCCTCATCGCTAGTTGACTGGACAAGGTGATCCTGGAGGTCAAATGAATCAGTAGATCCGTGCCGTAGATCATCGCCATTGTCACTGGCATCCAGCATTGCAGCCAAATCAACAGCATCATCTCCCAGGCCATCGTCCTCCTCTTCCAGAGATTTATCTTCATCCTCATCCTCTCGTAGATCTATATCCCGCAATACCTCATCCTCGTTCTCCGTATTCGAGACCCTAGAGTGATCTTTCCTCTTGGAGATAGTTGCCGAGCTGCCACGAAACGCAAACCCCTCAAACTTCTCCTCATCACTCTCACCCATAGCCTCATCACTATCCAAGTCGCTATCATCAACTTCATCAACCTGACCCACCACCCATTCATTGCCACTACTATCACTGCCCTCCTCGAGTTCGTTGCCAAATTTATCCTTGTCTCCAGATTTCCGCCTCTTTACTTGTTTTGAACCTTCGTACCGCGACTCATTTTCGCCTTCCTCATCCCTCTTACGTTTTGTAAGTTCGATCTCGGATTGGCCTAAGCGGTGCT
This sequence comes from Cladonia rubrotincta, assembly GCA_963971245.1. Lineage (NCBI taxonomy): Eukaryota > Fungi > Ascomycota > Lecanoromycetes > Lecanorales > Cladoniaceae > Cladonia > Cladonia rubrotincta. The sequence goes on from OZ020212.1 coordinate 384,981, forward strand.
GTCGGATTTTGGAGCGCACAGGAATTTGCTCCTCCGCGATGGCAAGGGCATTGAGAGAGCGCTTGGCTTTCCGCCTTTGAGGCTCAGTGCCCTTGATTGGGACCGCTATATTTGACCTTCTTCCCGGCATTCTGGCACTTATAAGTTGCAATAAGCCTCAGCAGAATGTTACTAAAAACGTTCTCTGTTCGAACATTTCTGGGTGTCTAAATTTCCTGCCTCGTAAGGCTGAGGGTTTCACGCTAGTGCGGACTTCCTCCGCCTGCTATTAAATATCTCTGCTTTGTTCCTTTAAAGTCGCGATCCTTCTAAGCGAACAACCGTCATGAGACCTTCACCAGTGCTACTCAGCAGACACAGGCGTCTACCACTTACGACAAAGCAAGTCAGCAATGGTTTCTACAAAGGTACGGGTTCAGGTGCAATGGGTCGGCACACCAAACACGGAGGCTATGTTATCGAATGGCATAAGGTTCGCAACTACATGGCGCCAGAGGGCCTGAAAGACTTTAAGGTATGGAAGAGATCCGCAGATTGGTTGATCTACCAATTGACATCATGATGTAGCTCACTCCATTCGTTACCAAAACAGCCGAGCCTTTGAAGTCCGAAAAACGTTCTGATATCAATGGAGCGAAGTACCTGCAGAAGTGGAAGGAGGAGAACGGACACGACTGATGGGGTACATGGTCTACGGAAAAGAGTGAGGGAGCGAGACTTCGAACAGAATGGCGCTTCAAGGTTCAATGCAAGCGAAGCTAGGTATTTTCGGGGCCACAGGGGCGTTCTAGAGCAGTCGAGGGAGTGCTTCGGAATGAGAGGATGCATGCGGCATACTACGAAGCTGAGGACAGTTGAGGAGTTGATTGGGAGGAGTACAAGGCAAAGGTGGTTATTCATCATTGGTCCATTGACCAGACATACCATAGGGAGCTTTGATGCATGGAAAATAGAATAAGGGCCAGGCGCAAATTTAGCACTTTAAAATTGACAGAGATATCTGTGAACTCTTTTATGTCTACCGTGATCCATGAAAGAGCAACTTATTTGCAATAATGGACATGGAGAATGACAATAGGGCTCATAATTGTCAACCTCACTTCTTTATGTGGATACCGTAATTTTCAAACCGGAAATCCTCTAGAGACATGATCGTCTCAGCCCAACCGTCCCTGGACCACATCTGATCTTCTCCCTGCTCGGCTTCTCCCACCGTAGGCACCTCCCCCGTCCTCCCCTCCATCACCTCGTCCTCCTTCCCCCTCCAAATATCTCTCAAACCCTTATGCGGCACCCAGCACACCCTCATTCCAGCCCTCCTCCCCGCCTCAACCCCAGCAATCGAGTCCTCGAACACCAAACACTCCTCCGGCTTGACCTCCGATTCTCCGTTCATTAGACCCTCATTGATGCGCTCCAACGCTATCAGGAATATGTCTGGCATAGGCTTCTTCTTCGCGTCGCTCATAGCGCGGTCGTCACCAAAAACACAATTCCTTGGTGGGATTTTGTCGGTAACAGAGGGCAAGTGGGACGTTTTGATTTTGAAGGTGTCGAGTTTTGCAGAGGAGGCAATGGCAAGATGGATTGGTGGCTTGATGTCCGAGAGGGTATTGAGAAGCTCAACGACGCCAGGCAGTGGTTGGCATTGTCTGAAAAGGTCCCGCTGGGCGACAACTTTGGCGGACCACTCGTTGGGGCTTAAAGGTAATCCAGACCATGAGAGCAAATGCAGATTACCCTGATCTTTACTTTAGCGTCTCTCCTCAAGCAGGTCATAGAATGAGATCTGGCAAAGAGCGACGATACCTTAAGGCCTGTGCTTTGCATCCTGGCATTCACGCTCCATGGTAAGTCGGGTTTGCCATACTCGTGGAGTATGTTGTTGTAGATCTCTATGTAGATATCCTCGGAATTTATAAGAGTACCATCGAGATCAAAAATACAGGCACGGACAGGTGGGAATGTGTTGGTGGTCCCTTGAGGCTGAGCCATATCGAGTGTTTAACTCGAGGTACAGTTTGCATTAAGCGAAGCACGGCTTCTCCAACTCTGGAATGTGTTATTCTGTGGAGCAAAAACTACTGTTGTCTGCCCTTCAAATTTGCAAGGGGTTTCTTCTCTAAATTACCTGTATTATAGCTATAATGAATGTGTTTTTCGGACAATAGATGCGGTGCTCCGGTCACACGACCCTGAATATACCCCCTTACTTCACTCATTTGCCTCACTCTCTTTTCACGTCTTGTCGACACCTTAATCCTCCTTGTCACCTGATTATTCTTGCCTGTCGTTGGATTCCTCTCTAGTCCACATCGTCTTCCTCCTCCTCCTCCTCCTCTTCGTCGTCGTCGTCGTCGTCCTCTGAATCACCACTTCCGCGATGAGTCACCTCGTGTTCACTATTCGAGCCTCTAACACCTTTCAAGCCCTTTTTGAGATCCTCATCACAGAACATTCTGCATAACTTTGTCATATCATCATAAACCACTTGCCGCTGGCTAGAGCCAGGTATATATATAGTATTGCCAATGTTGAACGTCAGTGAATAGAGGAGATTGCGTGCATCCCAGTCCTTTTCAGGTTCCGAAACGGGAAACCGCTTTTTGTACTCCTTGATGTATGCCTTGTTGCTTAGCCTATGTCGCGGTGCCCTCCAATTACCTGTGTCATATTCATTATGGCCATAGAAAGAGCATACGTCAAAGACGAAAGCCTGACCGGTCCTCATATCCATAGCGGTGTTGCCTTGCTCTATCAGAACAGATATCATTGACTTGACAAGACCATGCTACTTACCATCCCAGCAGTCACCATGGATCAAGCAAGGCTTCAAGACCCTTCCATCTGCCTGCAATGGTAGGAGAAGGCGAGGAACGACCTTCTCAAGAGTGAGTTTGCATACCAAGTCAAACTCAGGCCAATTCAAAATCGGCTTTGCTAGCTCCATCACGTGTCCGAGATGCCTGGTATAGAGAGCACACCATGAATCCTCCCAAGTGTCCACTGCTTGGGCGATCTTGGCATGGCAGGTGGCCATGTGAAAGCCAAATTTTCCAGTTGGAGACTCCGACTTTTGATGCATTTCCGCTAATGCAGCTGCCAGCTTAACAGGGTTGGCAGGCTATTCGAGCTTTAGCTAGGCTACGCAAAACAGCGACGTCATAAATAAGGGAGAATTGATCTTGGGTGATAAGGGAAGTTGATACTCGTTGAGCATGACAAATTGGAGTATGCGTCATGTGCTTGCCTCCAGCCTACGGAATTACTGGACATACCTGTTTACCCACGTCGCGAAATTGTGCAAGTAAGAAGTATGTTTCTGGATCCTCCCGCTTATATTTGCCCCAAGCATATGGCTTCGGCACAAATTCAGGACAGACAGCATAAATAGCTTTCAGCGACTCAAATTCTCCTTCACACATATGCTTTCCCGTGGCTCCAAGCGTGACAACCTACATCATCATCAGCTTATGTCTTTGTGCAGGCAGGCCGTTCCCAGCTTGAGGAAGTGTGCAGGCAGACTGTTCTCAGCTTAAGGAAGTGTGCAGGCAGACCGTTCCCAGCTTAAGGAAGTGTGCAGGCAGGCCGTTCCCAGCTTAAGGAAGTGTGCAGGCAGGCCGTTCCCAGCTTAAGGAAGTGTGCAGGCAGACCGTTCCCAGCTTAAGGAAGTGTGCAGACAGGCCGTTCCCTGCTCAAGGAAGTGTGTAGGCAGGCTGTTCCCATTTTAAAGAAGTGTGCCGGCAGGCCGTTCCCATTTTAAAGAAGTGTGCACGCAGGCCGTTCCCACCTTAAGGAAGTATTGAGCTTCTTTCCCTCCGGGTAATTCGACGATCAATTTTGCAGTCTTCCCCCATAACGACATGCCATAATTGAGGGCGTGGAGGATTTTCGTCCCTGGGACTGGGAAAGCTGAGACCACGCTTTCATCGACTTCATAGCTGCCACTGGGCTCTGGGGGCAGAATAGGGTCGGTTGGAGTCTCTTTGACCTCGCGCTGATGCTTGTCAACGATAAGATTGGCGGGAAAACCGTCGATCTCCGTCTCAGAAAAGACCACCGTGGATGCCATTGCTAAGCAGTGGCAAATATATATACATATATATGTTGAATGGGATAAGGATCAGACACAAGCAATTGAAAATCGCGCCAGATGATGACAGTTGCTATATAAGGGATGACACGAGGGTTACTGTATTGGGAACGAATACCTGAAGACTCCTGCGGGGTACCTTAGACTCGACGAAAAGGAGGTGCAGCCTCATCCGCGTTAGCATTGATTTACAACATCGGACGAATCAACTTTTACGTTTTCCCATCTGAAATGAATTGCAAGACATAGCCTTCTTCGTATTGAACAGCAGACGTTACATTTCAAGTCAATTGCTCACAAGATCTCTGGGTTTGCCGCTTTAGCGGCATGTGCTCAGTCTTGTTGATGTCTCCCAAAGGCTAGCCAGTATGGTCAGTGCTCTCACCTTCCCACTCTCACAAATACGGCGCTGTATACTGACGTCTTGCGCACGAAATAGCTGCGAAAGATAGGTCTGCACCACCATCGCGCTAGCGACGACGGCAACCCCGCTCCTGGCCTTGGGCTGGATGTTGAGCTTCCCCTCGAGTCAACAACCTCTGTCGACGACCAGGCTGTCAGATCAAAGTCGTCAGCAGGCTTCCCTACCTACACTTTTCAGCGCCCTGGCAGGGGCCAATCTCATCGCAAAAGCGAAGGGGACCTACTTCGCAGTCCGTCAAACTCAAACTCTATATTTTCCGCAGCGGAAAGCCCCTCAAGGACAGGAAGCCAGGATTCCGATGCTCTAGGTCTTCACCTAGTCTACGATAGCCCCAGTCCGAGTGGAGACATCATATTTGTGCATGGATTGGGTGGTACTGCTAAGAGGACATGGTCTTGGGAAAGGAACTTGGATTACTTTTGGCCTACGTGGCTGGCTGATGAGGATGGGCTATCATCGTGGAGAATATTCACATTTGGTTGTTCGTCTTCCCAAGCTGCTACATCCCCGTCGTACTCTATCAAAGGTTACGGTATATGGCGAATGCGCACCCAGTGCACATGAGAGCTGTGTTCCTGTCTGGTCTGCGTTCCCTCAGGCAAGAGCAACGCTAATTTCCGACGACTTTGCAGATAATTCCAACTTCAAAGGCGCTGGTACCAATCTCAACATCATCGATTTTGCTAAGGATCTTCTATTTCGGATGCTGGTTTTCTCCTCCAATGGCGGCGGGAAGAAAAGCACACCCATTGGCCGGCAGCCCACCATCTTTGTTGCACATTCTATGGGAGGGTTGGTAGTCAAAAAGGCATATGTACTTGGTAAGCATGACAGCCAATACAGCGATATCATATCGAAAACGCAAGGAATCGTGTTCCTTGCTACGCCGCATAGAGGAGCCCATTACGCGAAGATGCTCAATAACATCCTCTCTACGACTCCATTTGGTGCACCCCCAAAGGCTTATATTGAAGATCTGGATACACATTCGAGAATGCTGCAAGACATAAATGAACAATTCGGGACCCAATGCGGCGAGCTTCCCCTGGTATCCTTCTTCGAGACCATGAAAACGAGCTTAGGGCTGAAACAGGCCATAATTGTCGAGAAGGAATCAAGCATCCTTGGATACGCTCACGAGATATCGACTCCATTGAACGCAGATCACCACAGTATCTGCAAATTCAAAAGCAGGGAAGACGCGAATTACATGAATGTGAAAAACGTCCTCAAGCTGTGGGCGTCAAGATTGTCGCGCCTATATCCCCCACGTGAGTGCTTTCTGAATTATCTCCATTTTGTGTTCACCTTATGCTTGAAGCGAACCCAACCCTGCATGGGACGAATAGCTAGCCTTGATTGGTAGATCAAAAAGCGTACCGCAGCCAGAGTATCAAGTGTTGCAAGACCAGTCTTTTACTGGAGGCTTCTTGTCGTGCAGTCTTTGCTATGAAGCGCTTCTTCGAGAGGTATAGCTTTCAATAGTGTCGAAACTCAGCAGCTCAGTCCTCTAACGGCCCAGTAAGCCAGGTGTATGGGTCTTCCATATATCAGACCCGGCCATGATCCTGGCAGAACAGCTGGCCCGGATGCCATACCTACATGCATCGTTGCCCGTACCAGTATAGTGCATTCCGTATAAGTGGTCCATTTTCATTGGAGGCCTTGATATCAAATGGCATGCCCCGTAAGAGAGGCATTTCACAATCTGATTTGTACTATCCCAGTCATATAGCCCAAAGGGTGTTCTAAACGCGGGCGTCACACTTAGAGCCCATGCACCTGCTCTCAACCACTGCTTGACGTTTTTCACCATTCAACATATCATCTAAGTCCATTGCATTGTTTATCTTGCAGGTCCTATGTAATCATTTACTGACATCAATCCAGGGCCTCTATCACATTTACGGAGGAGTAGTAGCAACGTTAATGTGATTAGGCAGATTGAAGCCATATGTGGCGTCCGAGAGCGCGTCCAAGACGAAGTACAGTCTGTTCGAAGTAAGGCGATGAGTGGAACTTGTCATTGGATAACCTATAGATCGAACTTTATCAATTGGGTCGAAAATATCGAGCCTTTACATGGCCCAAGATTCTTTTGGCTTACCGGTCCTCCTGCCATGGGCAAGACGGTCATTGCAAGTTACGTTGTCGACTGGCTGACAAGTTCTGGTATAAGCAAGAGCTGTCAGTGTCACTTCTTTTCTTCTGGTCATCAGAACAAACGGACAGCGGCATACAGTCTTCGCTCCATCGCTTCTCAACTCGCATACGTGAACGAAGAATTCCGGGAGCAGCTTCTCGCTTTACAAGAAGAGACTGGCGTTTCCTTCAGCTTCCAAGATCAGAATCTCAGCGTGATATGGGAGAAAATATTCGAAGGTATCGTCTTCAAGTTGAAGATGACGCCTTTGTACTGGGTTTTTGATGCTGTAGATGAGGCCGACTTACCATCGATGCTGATCAATAGCCTGATGAAGATCCAGTCACGCACTCCCATCCGGATATTCATTACTAGTAGACAGATGAAGATGCCTTCTGGATGGGCGACGCTTGGTGCCTCAATTGATACATGTTTCATTTCGGAACATGATACAATTGATGACATTCGCGCCTATGTCCGCAATGCCGTCCAGGAGGCTTTGCCAGATGATGAGCCACAGATCAAAGACGATGTTATAGAGCAGGTTCTGACAAAGGCTGGGGGGTCTTTCCTTTGGGTCAGATTGGCTCTGGAAACATTGCATGATAACTGGCATACGAAAGACGATATTCGCGAAGCCTTGACCGAAATGCCGAGAGGAATGGAACACCTGTATACTCGAATGCTAGAAAAGATCGAGTCTCAGCATTTCCGCTCGCAGCTTATGGCGAAGAGGATACTGGGTTGGGCGGCCTGTTGCTGGAGACCTCTTAGTATCGCCGAACTGCAAATTGCTCTTGAACCTGAATTCACGGGGTTCGTAAGATTGCAGGAGACGATCATTCAGATCTGTGGCAATTTCATCTCCGTGGATACCGGTAAGGTGTCTTTGATACACACGACCGCCCGCGAATTCCTGCTCCAGACCCGAGGAGGCGCCCCAGCATTTATTCATGCCGGGCTTTGTCACGAGCATATTGCGTCAATCTGCTTGAAATATCTTTCTGACGACAAATGGAAACGGGTCTTCAAAGATGTCCAAAACTCCACCGTCACCGCAACGGGAAGGTTGGCCAAAACGAACCGGCTGTTGGTTGCCGAACAAGGACACGCATTACTCGGATACTCAGTCTGCTATTACGCGTACCATGTATCGCAATCACCCATAGAATCCGAGCAACTTACAGCATTACTCACAAATTTCTTCATCAAGTACTCGCTTTCTTGGATAGAGGCGATTGCATTATCGAGAAACCTAAGATACCTTACCCGATCAGCTCGTTATCTGAAGGTTTATGCCAAAAGAAGATCACGTAGGCCAAGCCTCAAGATTGGTAGCTCACCATTGACACTCAGAGATCCTAGCAATGATGACTCCACAAACGTTCACTTATGGGCAATCGATTTCATTCGCGTCGTGGGGAAATTCGGACCAAACTTGATACAGAGTCCATCATCAGTGTATCGACTGGTGCCTCCTTTCTGTCCACGCACGTCAATGATAGGCACTATGTTCGGCCTGCAGGAGGGGGCCATCTCTGTGACCGGGCTGCCTTCCGAAAGATGGGACGATTGCCTCGCGAGTGTAAGTGTCGGCGGAGAGGAGGCAGCATCGAAAATCCTGGCAACGAATGCCTATTTCCTGGCTTTAATTAGCAGCAGTGGCACGATCGTGATCTGGTACGCTGAAACCTGTGAAGAGGCGCGGAGAATTGAACACGGTGAATATGTGGCCCTCATGGAGATGAACAAGTCTCAGAACCTCCTCGTGACGGCAGGAATAGACAGTTACAAGGTTTGGGATATCGCGTCGGGCAGAGAACTATACCAAGTTCAGAAAATGAGTCTGGCTCTAAATAGGGCAATAGCGTTCGGCAGCAACGACTCGGAATTGGTTGTTGCTCTTGATGACTGCTCAGCAACATGTTATGACCTCGAAACTTCAAGCAATAAATGGCATTTCTCTGTGCCTAATGATGGAGAATACCATGGTTGTCCACTCATTGTGACAATCAGTCCAGACTTGACCAAAATTGCAATGGCATGGAGAGGTAAACCCCCTGTGGTGTGGAGTATACCCGGCACAATCTCGCAGCGACCTTTAAGATGCAGGGTTCGAAGTAGTACCGATGCTCTCTATTCTCCATTGGCCATGCAGTGGCAAACCGATGCAAACTCAATTTTAATTCTGTGTAGCAACACGAGGCTCATTGAATGGCATATATACGACGAGGAGCAGCGCGAATATGACCATCTCAAGCCTCTTGAAATGGCTGTCAGCCAGGATGGCAATTTTCTTCTCACAAGTGACCACATGGGCGCAATCAGCGTCTGGACTTTCCCAAGACTAAGTTTGATATACCAATTGGTGAATGAGAATGAATTCATCGAAGATCTGGCTTTTAGCCCTGACACTCAACGTTTTTATGACCTACGAGGCCCGACATGCAATGTATGGGAGCCTGATGCGCTGATAAGGCCGGATGAGCAAGAACTTGAAGACCGCGGGAGCTCGGTGGTAACTGAACCTGTGATAACACGCGACGAGAGCAGTCAAACTCAGGTCACTGCACTGTCGTATGGCTTTGGTGACAAATACTTCTGTGCTGGTAGGGAAGACGGCACCGTTAGCATACACGACGCTGAGGATGGCAAGAGAATGCGCAAAATACCCGCTCATTCTTCCACTAGTTCCGTCATAAACCTTTTTTGGTCATCTTCTGGCAAATATATTGTGTCTGGGGATGACTCTGGACGAATTATTGTGAAAAGAGTGGAACTGAAGGAGGACAGCACATGGGCCGTCTTTCCGGCCTTAGACTTCCGGGTAGGCGAGCCAGTAGAGCAGTTCCTATTTAACGAATCCGAGAAGCTCCTTTTGATTTCTGCTTCATCTACAGATAGAGTATGGGACATCAAAGCGAAGAAAGAGTCGTGCTGTCGGTATTGGGGTTCGAAACAGGGAAGGCGATGGATTCAGCATCCATTCAAACGCGAGCTCCTGATCTGGATTGATCCATTCGGCGTTCATACATACAATTGGAAGGCATTGGCTCACACTGATCCAGAACAACCTCTTTCAGAACAGAACTCATCCTTACGAATCACCACATCACACGGAAAGGTCGTCCACTGTGTCGCTTTAACCAATAACAAACAATACATTATCTACCTGTCTGGCTCGGGCCATACTGAAGCACGCCTTTCCAGTGGCCTACATCTTGAATTCCTATCTACTTCGGACCTACAGGTCCAACACCCTCACTCGCTAGCCAGCGACTGTATGGCTGATCTCGCGGCTCAGATTAAGCGCTTAATAGGTACCTATCATGACCGAATCGTCTTCCTCGATCATGACTTCTGGTTATGCACTTGGAGCATTGACACTGGTCCTGAAGACGTGAAGAGACACTTTTTCTTGCCAAAGGACTGGCTCAATCACAATAGCCTGCGTATGGCGACATTGAATGCGGAGGGAACCTTCTTTTGCCCCAAGCACGGGGATGTGGCTATCGTACGACATGGAATGAGATTATGAGAGGTCAACAGTTTGATTGAGTATAGCTGTTTTAGACGAGGCGTAAATTTGTAATCGTATCCAATCCATTTACAAATCAACCAAAGTTACGACTTGAATATGTATAAATTCTTTACAGAACAACATGGTGTTCTATCTGACTGTAAGACCTACTAATAACGATAGCGAGGAATCTTACTATGCGATAGCGATGTCTATCAATTAGTAGGCAACAGCGCGCTAGCCGCGAACACAATGGGAAATTGGTTGCAATAGAGGATAAGATCTCCAAGAAGCCTGGTATAGTCGATGAGTGGCATCAACTACTAAAACATAATTAGGTGCCTCGCGGGTGACAAAAATATTAGTATCCTTTGCTAAAACGCCAGCTCTTTCAGCAAAGAACAGACCCGTAATAAGTAATTTGTAATATAATTTTCGCTTAAAATCTTTTCAATTCAGTAATTTCTAATAACATTAAGTTAATTACTGAGTAGCTTCTATTCTTGTTGTGCTGAAGAAATTTAGGTTTATGAATATGGCTTTAAGCTTTAAGGGTGTTCATATCTTCACAAAACCCTAGCCCTTTTAGCATATAACAGACCCGCAGTAAGTCATATGTTAGCTAATATTTACTTAAAATCTTTTAGATTCAGAAATTCCTGATGAAGTTAAGTCAATTACTAAATTTATTTACATTGTACTGGATAAGTTTTAGATTTATAACCAGCAGCTTTATGCTGTAAGGGTACCAACAAATTTGGTCCTGCGAGAAGCTATGAAGCTTGACAATCGTAATCTGTTCTCCTCATCGGTATTTTGGAAGTGAGACAGGTGCATGTAATCCAAATTGAGCCTAAATATTGCTCCGGGGGGGCATGGGTGGCAAGGGGATGGAGCATAAGTCATGCATGTAACTAGGGTATTTAAGTCGAGTTCAATACTTATCAAACTCCTTTAAAGTAGCAAACATGTTTATTACATACTTATTAAGTATAAAAAAGCTATAATAAAGGGTTAGAATTCCCTAGAGTCATAATTTTTAGAGGTATCATCAGGATCAACTTATCAAAAATTGGCTCTATTTGCATGGCTTATGCTCCATTCTCTTACACGAGACAATAGCGGTACGAAAGTTTATCCCCTCAGATTTGATTTGAGTAGATTGCACTCTTCTCGGCAAGACGCCCAACCGCTGGATGGGCAGCTTTTTGCTGGCCAGATTGATGATCATTGAGATACTTCTCAAGATAGTTAAAGTATGGGAGTATAAGATGGGGGTTCCTGCCATCCATGGATGGCGAAATCGACCAATGGGATGCAACACATATACGGCTTCTCAACGCTGTGCGAATACTCACAATACATACTTTTCTAATACCAGAGATTGGAAAGATCGTCGGCCGCGTCCATTCCATTCTTCGTTATTACCATAATGGCGAACCAAGTGCAGCTCATGCATTATCCACGTCCTGAGCCAACTCCCCAAATCAAATACCATCATTCACTCGGCCTGACACCCATTAACGCGACCAAAACGTCACCAACTCGTCAAAATCTTCTCTCTTCAAAGCCGACGGATCCCTAGCGTCTCGCGGTACCAATTCCTTCCTTAGCCTGCAGGCGACCTTCATCGCCAACGCCGCTTTTTCAGTCTTGCCCAGCTTTTCGAGCAACTCCTTTTTCAAGAACGTGGTGCGAGCTACTTCGGGCTTGTAGACATCGGGGTCGTAGCTCCAGATCTTGAGGGCGTCGTTGATTGTTGTGCTGCATAGGTTAGTACATATATGGTATGGGATGTGGAAGACTTACATAGCTTCATCAAACTCCCCCATGCGGATTAGATGCTCCGCAATCTTATGGCCTACATCTGCGGTGCGGTGGTCTTGATCGCCGATTGTTGAACGAAATTGCTCCAAGGCTTGGCAATGGCATTTGTAGCTCTCGTCAAAGCGGCCTTGGAGGGCGCGAAGATTTCCGAGAGCATAGAGAATTCGGCCGGTCCTATTCAATTTCCTCAGCCATCGGGTCCATTAGTACGCTGGAAGGAGGGATTGGCACCTGAAGAATTCTGTATCATACTTGCCTAGAGCCTTCTCTCGCATTGCCAGACTTTCTACCAGGAGAGTCTTGCACTCGCTAAGTCTACCTTGCAACATGTATGCCAACCCAAGGTTTGCCTCTCGCGAAGTAGGCACATATGGGCCCATGGAAACAAGGACTTCCCTACCGCGCAAGAGAGCGGCGACACCTTCATCGTAGCGGCCGTCTTGGATTCGGCTGATAGATAGCTCAGAATAGCACAGCGCCAGTCGCTCATCGACTGTACCAAGCTCCTCGGAGGTCTTCTGCTGTATTGCAAGCGATTTTTCCTTGTGCTCGCGGCTGGCGGCGTGATCATTGGTGTCTGCCGTAACGGCTCCGAGACAAAAGTGGATTTCAATGAGTAGACTGTCTTTTCTGGAATCGTTACATCCATCACAAATGTTTTGGGCGAGCTTGAAGAAGCCATCAAAGCCGCGAGTTTGCCTTCGCTCGCTCTGGTACCTGCGACGCGTTATCTCATGTGCAAATTATTGGACTACGGGAAAGTGAGTTTCACCATGTAGCATCATTCAATAAGGCTGTAAATTGTAAGCCTTGTGTCCGTCGAATAGTCATTTACTGATTCCCATAATTGCTTGAGTCTCAGGACGTGCGGGTAAAGAGCCGCACAGAGTGGCCACCTGCTAACGAGAAGGCGCTTGTTACTTGCTTTTTGCTGCATGCTAAACATCCGTCGCGATGGCTTGGGTATAGCCGAAGGCCACCTGTCCACAGAAGGTGCACGGCAAACCAAAAGTATGCCTGTACGTGCTCTCGATCAAGCTTGGCTCTCACAGCATCTTGAATAAGCCGATGCACTGACAATTCTTTATTCTGCGTGTTCCTCTTGATTAGAGAAGACTGAAGTAGCTCTGTACGTGCTTCTCAATAGGAATTCTCGTTGGATGGGAAATCTTCCACCGACATCTCGGACGCCTCTGCGAATAAATCTTCTTGGATACAATTCGGGTCAAGGAATGACATCAGTTCCAGAAGGACCCTCGCTTCAGAGTTCAGCCTTTCGAAAGCCCATACAGTTGAGATACTATGGGGATATGTTCTGACGCCTGTGTCAAACCTCTTCCCATGGAATTCCGGATGTTCTGTGGAATCCTGATAAAGCTCCAGGAAACTCCGTCAGGTCCAATTGCCGACGGTGTATTACGCTGGCCATCTGCACGATAGCCAGCGGTAGGCCACCAAGAATATGTGAGATTTGTCTAGCCACAATATCTGGTTCTTCGTTGTCCATTCCGGTCAAGCTATTCAGCAAGTGCACTCCATCTTCATCACTTAAAGGGTTCAGGTAAAGTCCGGAAGATCGGGTAGAGAACAGACTCTTAGCCATAGGGTCACGGCTAGTTATCAACACCGAACCACTTCCTTAAGGCCAGAAATCCGTCAAAAGGTAAGGGTCGTCAGCGTTATCGAATATAATGAGCCATTCGGCTTCCGCAAAGCTTGTTGAAGAAGATTTTGAAGCATCGTCTGTATTTATGGCTCCTTTCTTAGGGCTTGAAAGCCAACCTTTCAGAATCTCCCTGCCAACAACGTGGTTTTTGTCTTCCGATTGGTCTTGCAAGCCTAACTTGACTGAGATATCGTTATAACACTCATTCAGCTTAGCTACCGCGTCGGCGCGCACCCAGAAAATGGCATCATGATCATCCTTATGCTGTAGAGCAAATTCAAGCGCAATCTCTGTCTTACCAAGCCCGCCGAGTCCACACAAGGCGAATTGCCTAAGCCCATCGCTCTCGGAAGAAATCATCTTCTGTTCAGCTGGCAGAAGTGCCTGACCAATGAGACTTAGAATATTGTCGCAAATGGATGGACGATTCAGATGGATAAACACTGCATTGCCTGACCTGATGAGCTCTATCGAAGGACGCGATTATATACATAAAGCTCCGCAGGGTAGCGGCCATGGATTAGGGGTAGAAGGTGCTGGAATGGTGAAAGATATGGAAAATGAGATGGCTGATCTAAGATAAGCAAGCGAGCGAATGACTATTTTGCAATAAATATCTTGCTGACCCATAAATGCTCTGTTACCGTCATATGAATCGAGCATTATAAATGGTAATCTTGGTGTCCTGCGCGGCTCTGAAGAAGCGCCAACAGACTCGATCACTTCGAAATCAACTTGAGATGAGCCATCGTGGGTGAAGGCCGAACTGTTTGTTCTTTCTTCTACATTATCTTCACCAATTACCATCAACAGCCACTTCATGTGCAGATCTCAGTACTGACCATGCAGACTCCCAGGAAGCATGACTGAAGGCCAGCAGGCACAAGCTTATCTTTTCAGGGGCGTAACGAGCTATACCTAAGTAATGAAGATCATTGAGATCTGCGCTAGAACTATATCATGGTGTCGCAGGTGTTGAGCTGCAAGATGGATGCCTTGCCTGAGGTGTTAGAATCCATGGGAGGAGCTCTTAATATACATGATAGAATAACACGTAACACCTAATGGTGGCAAGCTAACAGTGGGGCACGGTTACACATGGCAAGCATGTCTCTGCTGCTGCTCTAGGCTGGCAAGGAGGCCTATCCAAACATTCGAACCCTGGGGATATAGTGTTCACTCCAAATCGATGGCATCTAATAATGCTGCTTAATGATTATCAGGCTCGTCAAGAGCATTCATGGACAACTTGGCATTGGAAGTTTATAAAGCAGCGTACATTAAGGTAACACAAGAAATCTTGATTTGCGCTGACTGTTTTGCAAAAAGCACTAACCCTAGTTCCAGACGAGGCCCCTGGAGCATGCCGGTGCTCTCGGGGCTCTGTAGGGCACGGACTTTGGCCTTTTAGTGGGTGCTTTAGGCGAATGGCGCCTAATTAGAAGATCTACTGGGTGTTAAAACATCTGGGATACCCCCTATTAGTGACCTCTAAGCGGCCGTTATCTACGCGCCCTCTAGGGGTGCCTCAGGGCGATCTCTCTTCCTTCATGCATCAGCCCTACAAGGATCAGGAGCATCGCTACTATTCCCCCTAGCAATGGTAAGACTCGGGTTTACAGAACAAAACCTTCCAGTAAACATTCGCTATTGTGGAATTAATGAAGATGCCGCTGCGCTTGCTCTTGACAAAACAAGAAAATTTGTGAGGGTGGCAGGCAGCTTGCTGTCTTGTATCGCTCACATAACCAACGTTGATTTAATTCATCTATACCACTCCATCCCATGATCACAGTTCGCTGGCTCTCAATAAACGCCTGTGCACCTTACCCTCAGGAAACCCATCCCTTCGTTACATCCATTCCATATCCCATAAATCATCCAATCCAAACAAACCCCCCAGCGCCATCCCCCGAACCCATAACCTCCAACCCCCTCCTCCTACCTCCCCCACCAACTCCTCCACCCCTTCCCCTTCCCCTCCTTCCCCTTCCCACCCCCCTCTCCCACTCCCATTCCCTCCCACTCCCCCACCCACACATCCTCCACCTCCCTCACCCCCACCACCGCCCCCTCGCTCCCACTTTCACTCCCACTCCACCTCTCCCCCTTCCCCTCTCCCCCACTAACCTTCCCCATCTCAAAATCTTTTCCCACGATCTTCCCCCTCCCCCCCATCGTCCTCCCTCTCCGCCACGGCTCCCCCCAAACGCACCAACACCCTACCAGTAGCATAACCAGAAAAACAAGAGGTACGATGGTAGCAGTGGCGATTTTGCAGCTGTGATTGCAGGAGGTGGTGTCTGTGGTGGTGCGGAGGGCGCCTTGGCCGTGGGGGGTGAGGATGTGGGTGGAGTTGTTTGGGGAGAGGGAGGAAGGGTGGGTTGCGCTGTGGGGGGGTGGGGAGGGGGTGGAGGTGTGGGTGTGGGTGGAGAGTGTGGTGGGAATGGAGGTTGTGGTGGGTAGGTTGGAGGAAGTTGGGAGTGTAACGTCGATTTCAGGAAGGAGTGTTGTGGCTGTTGAGAGGAGAGAGGTGGGGAGGTGGGAGGAGGTTGGGACTGGGACGGGGATTTCGGGAGCGTACATCTCGGGGTTTGTTAGTAGGCGAAATCAGGAGGGTGGTCTGGGGATTTGATTGGGTGCTTACTATTGTTCGAAGGCCCAGACGGAAGGTTTGGAATGAACAAAGTTTCAGTTTCAGTATCTCGATGTTGTGATGCTGCGATTGTGTGCAGCCAGCGATGTTGAAATCTTATACCAAAACTTTCTCAACGTACGCGATCAAAAGCAAGATTCTTTTCGCGCAGGTATTGTGGTCACAGAAGCATGAATCTCCCATCTAGATATACCTCCCCACCCCCCCTCCGCCCTGATCCAACCCAAATCCATCCCACTCGCCGCAGCTGAACCCGAAACACAGGAGCTCGAGGCTCAGAAACAACAATGCCAAGCATACGGCATCTAATAGGTTCAAAGCACCCGAAGGATTCAGAAGGATCGCGGGCCGTAAACTCAGCGCCAAGTTGAAACAACCTTGCGATTCCATCGCGCATGTTTCCGACACGACGCTTGCGACAAAATGGCGGCACGGTGCGTTTGGTTGGTGAGGGGTGAGTGGTGAAATGTCAATTATCAGACGTGCTTCTTTTCGTGGTGGCTTGGCGTGGCATGGTAGCTGGGGGCTGAGGCTAAGATGCTGCAGCCTTAGTGGAACTGGCACCACGCGAGGAGCATAGGGTGGGATTCCAGTTAATTTTGGATGTGTGAGGTTTTAAAAAGCCTCTTATGCACAGATTCATGGTATGAAATGCCACTTCAGAGTCGTGGATCTCGAGTGACATGGATTCGAACATTAACTTCCACAGGCTTTGGCTGCCAAAATGCTCTGAGTGCTTCATGATAAGTCTCGTCGGCTTCTTGAATGGACACCTTGAATCCAACAGGTGGCAATATTATACATAATCTGACGTAGTCGTACATGGAATAGAAAACGGAAGTTCGTCGTTGAAAATAGTCGCTAATGTGAAGAGCCACCAACCATGACCCCTATGAACTCGACTTGTCAGATATTGCAGCAAAAGCGGGAGTCATAAGCGAACACACATGGTGGTGTGAAAGGTGGCTTACCGAATATAGAGAAGAAACTCCAAACCGTAGTAAGATGAATCAAATTTGGTGGACAATACCTGAATTGATCTTGTCAGCGGTGCCCGTTTGTGCGAGCAATAGTACTAACCGATCTCCAGCAAGCCCAATGAATCCCACCCAAAAGAGCCATTGCCCAACCAATGGCAAAATCATGGTTATAGTAAACCAGATGCCGAAGACGATGATAGTTCTGTGGCCTTCCGTCTTCCTTGAGCACGTAGTATAACATAATAGAATGAGCCAGACGATGAACGCGAAAGCTATGGTAATCAGCCAAAGTAGGACCCCCGCATACATTATCTTCGCGTCATGCGCGCCTGGGATGTCGTCGAGATGTCCTCCCTTGAGGTATCCAGATATCGCTGCCCAATGGGCCGTTTTGCCGATGTAAAAGGAGGCCATAGTCTGCAGGATGCCTTCAGCAATGGTACAGCTCGCTCCCAGTGAGGTGTAATACGAATTCTCAGCTCCGACGGCCGCCAGCAGAGCACCAGTCCAAGCCAAGCGAGGACGGGCACACCAGAGCAGAACAAGGTTGCTAACCGAGATATTTTCAAAGCCCGGTGTAAGTTTTATGAGTCCAGCGTTCATGGCATTGCCTGTGATAGATAGGGCGGCTGAGGCAGCCCCACTCAGCAACCACCAGCTTGTCGATGATTCCCTGGAGCCGCACATCCTGCAAGTAAGATACTTTATTACCGAACGATGACCGAGGATTAGCGACGCAACCAGAGTTATCCCATTTACAATGGCAAAAGAACCCAGCTGGGCCCTTGTGGTTGGACATTTATAGGTGGGAGGAGCGTCTGGAACGTCAGTGGAATTGTACTCGACAGTCCACTGCCAGGCAAACAGATTATTGTGTGCAGAGACTTCGAGGTCGTCGTAATCTTCCCATATGATCTTGTATTCATCTACCGACATGTTGAGAGGAGGTTGGAACAAAGCCGGCGACGAGTCTGGCGTAATTGATGGGTTCTTGCAAGTCTCCTGAGTTGTTAACTTAGGGCCAAAGCAGTATCTATCAAGTATCCAACGAACAAATAGCGAAGCATCTGGACCCTGTCGGCATAACGAAGGACACGAGTTCTGAGCTACGGCGAGGCAGAAGCAGCCTTGAGCGTTAGCTTCAAAACCACAAGCGGAAATCGATGAATTTAGTGCCTCGCAGGGAATGGTTTCCTGGCTGTACACACAAGAGGGAGCTCCTGTAGAATGCCAGTAATTGTCGTAACTTTGAGAGCTATTCTCGGCAACCGGTCCAAAGTAATTGTTGAATAGCAAATCGGTATGGCAATCCTGGAGTAAGGTCGGACTCCCAGATAGTGCGGAGGACTGGGCATCGATCGCTGGTATGATCAAGAAGAGTAGCGGTAGGCTATTGGACGCCTTCATGTTAATTTTAAATTGAGACGATGCAAAGAAAAGTACGACTCCGTAATCAATTAAGAAAAGAGAAGATGCTCTCGCACAAACCTTAACGCGGAACAATTAATCCACACAGACATACTGAACATCTAAAGGGGAAATTGCTTGGTACATATGGAAAATCCACCTACAGCCTTGCGTGTAGTGACGCAATAGCTTTGGCTAACGCTGACCGGTGGACATAAACAAAATGCCGAATAGGACATTTGATGGCGGTGGCTGAAGCATTTGTGGCCGTTCTGGTTGAATAAGCGCGTCTCGTATCCGTCAAATTGTGTAAATGCTGGAAATGAACAGGTGTAGCGGCAACATCAGGGGCGGAGACCCCCTCAGTTGGAGTTGAAAATTAGACGAGAGCATTACTCTAAAAGTGGTATGGTAAGCAACTGAGAGCAAATTGCAAAAATGCCTCACCACAAGCAATAAGCCTGATGTATCCAAGAACGAACATTAACCCATATACGAATGATTTCAAGTGGCTGAGCTTGCTGTTGTGGGCGCTATCTTAGACGAGAACATGATCGCAGAAGATGCACTCGCGAATCATAGCTGAAACAGCCTCATAAACACACCAAAGGCAGTCAAAAGTAGGATTCTGTTCGAGCGGCTCTCGGCAAGAAGAACAAGGCCGTAGTTCTGTGGTCGGGATGGTTTTACGCCATCGGAGCCACACGAGCGACTTGAGAACCGACAAATTCCGTTTTTGTACGCCATGCATTCTGGGAAGGTGACCAGGCCCGAGGACGAAGAGTCTTTGGTATGGACATTGCGTGCAAGAGGTGACCAATTGAAGTCCGACGCGTGGCTCGGCAGTGCAACTCACTAGTCAACCCAAGGCTACCTTGGAACTAGGCCCCGGCAATTGATGGCAACAGTGCCTGGGGAAACACAGCAGAGGGAGCAGGCACCTACTTCCACCTGTGGCTGAGGCAGTCCCAGACAGAGGGTTCAGGGGGGGATTTGCAGACCTCCCATCTATATTTAAGTCTACTGGAAATCTGATTACTAACTCCTGTTATTTGGGTATCAGTTCCTACACTTTTTTATTCAGCTAACCCGGTCTCCTTCTTAAGAAACCAATAACATCCCCCTTTCATGCCTCCTCTCCCTCATCATCCCACCCACCTTTCTCAAGCAGATATTCCCTAACCTTCTCCCTCGCCTCGGTCAGATCCCGCCCTAACGCGTCCTCCCACTGGCCCTCTATTACCCCTACCTTTTCCTTCAGATCCTCTGTCAGCTTCAATTCTCCTCTTCTTTGCTCCTCTCCCGCAGCCCAAGAGGCATTCTTTGAGTGCCCATCAACTCTGCACCTTACAGTCAAAGTATGCGACCGAATCTCATGAAGTAAGCACAGTAGATTGATTTGCGATTCGATGAATTGGTAAGTACTCTTCTCTGCGTGACCTAGAAGCGAGTAAAGATATTGCATTGGGTGGTCGTAGTAGCTTGGATTTTCATCGTATTCGCTAGGAGGGATCTGTATCTCGAACCCTTCTAAATGGCTAGGGATCTTATGGAGAATCTCCAGTAATGAAGGGGCAATATCCCAGAATGCCGATAGTTGGACCTCGACGCTTCGGGTAACATTGCTCTCGATGACGGTAAGAAAAGCTTGAGCCCGGGAATAGGCCGCTCGTTCAAAGGCGATCTGGCGTTCCTGTGCGTCTTTTGCGAAGAAAGATTCTGCTTCTGCGCGCTTACCATCATTTTGCGATTGTTCATAGGGCAAGAGGACAATGGCTTTGTATTTATCGTTGCGTTCACTGAGCAAGTCATAGATTTGATGGTGGAGGGTCTCGCGTGCTTCAAAAAGCCATTTCAGCTGAGTAAGCTTTTCTAGAAGTTCGGGTTGCTCATCGCCTTCTTCTTGTGGCAGGTTAGGGCTGCGTGATTGGGCATCGGAAAACAATTGGCTACTCAACATATCAAGCGAAGAATTCGCTAGGTTGATGCGCTCAGTGCAAATAGAGTGCAGTGGTGTGAGGACTGAGCTCTGAAAGAGATCAAAGTCAGTCTGTAGGACGTCCTTTTCGGATTGCATAATCTTCGCCTCAACATCTCTATCAGCTTGCTCGAATTCCGCTTGTGACATCTCGCCATGTTCGAGTCGAAAGTCGACATCCTGACTGTGTATTGATCGCTGATGCTTACACCATGAGTCTGCTCGTTGTCTTTTACTGAGCATTTGGGAGCTGTACGACTCTCTAATGGCTTCTGCTTCTTCCTTCTCATTAAGGCATCGCACAACGGCTCTCATGTCAGCTAAATCAGGGTGGCTGTTATTGACCGCTGGGTGGTGTCTAGGGTAAGGTGGTGGCAGTGTCACAAGCCGAGAAATGTCGAGCCTTCTCGGATCTGGGGTGTACGGCGCCGATAAAGGTGTTGGCGGATGGTGTGGAGCTGTCGAAGATCCTTCCTCGTGCCAGCCAACTTTCTCCGGGGGGTACTCGTCAGAATTGTACGGTAGGGCTTGATTTGCGCCTTGCGTTTGCCAGCGGCCGTCTCTCATCGAACTTGACTGTACATTCTCATGTACAGCAGGCGAATTGCGAGTTTCAAGAGGCACACCCATATACTTCGACTCTCGTTTTGATCGTTCAAGTACATTGAAGGTATCACCAGACGCAGCTTCCCCGGAATGAGATTGGTCTTCCCACCAGCGGCTAGGTGCTCTGCCCCGTGAATCCATTTCATCTTGGCCCGTTACAATGCTCATACTGGCGATTGGCGAAAGACTAGGTATGTAGTCTTTCAACCAGGTACTTTCCGGCCGATGCTGAACGCTGCTGTTCGTCGTGGCGCTGCTAGGAGACTCATGCTTCCGGCTGACAGGGGAAGATCCACCCTGCGAGGACGAATCAATCAAAGCACTTGATGCAATGCTCGTCCTCTTAGATGTTCCAGCCCTGGAAAGGTTTTGCAAGCTTTCATGGAAGCTTTCGTCCGTAGTATGGAGGCCAAAAAGACCATGAGTTAAATCGTCAACATCAATACCTTCGTCCTCAAACACTGAGGCATACTGTTCCCTTCTTATTCTTGACTCAGCCTTGATATATTGAACAAATAGATCAAGTCTTTCTGAATCGTTGGCGGCGGCCGCTTCGCGTTCGGCAAAAACTCGATGGCGCTCAATGGCGCGCCCAGCAAAAGCTCTCGGTGTTTCTGGACCAATCAGATCCGCTTCTGGCTCTTGCGCGGGCTTTGTTACCGGTGTTAATGGTACTTGTATCGACTCGTCAGAGTTGGGCATATGTAAAATATGGGATATTGGACGTTGATCAGGCGCAGGCGGCACAATCAGAGACAACCTTTTAGGGGAGTCTTTCATTCCATGTAAGACCGGCATTGGAACCGCCTTCGGCGATTGAAGTGCTGACGCAATGGGAGCCACTGCGCCATTCGAGAAGGTATCTCTAGACGGAGAGAATGGGTGGGCAGACATGGAAGCGGAAAAGCGATGCGACCGGCTCGATTCTGGCTGAGGCGAAGCGTTTGAAGCCGCAAAAGATACAGATTTGCCAGAAAGGCTTTTGAATTCTCCACTATTCAGAGCGCCATCTAAGCTTTGCATGCTTTGGGCGCTCTTGGGAGTAGACTTGGCAAGCATCTTTTGCCTCTGTTCCCTTGACTGAGGAGCTGGGAGTACCAGGTCCACCGGCCTCACGGTATCTGCCTCGTCTGCCCATGGAACTGCACTTTCTGGAGAGATGGCAGAGTCATCAATGGCTCGAGCTTTGCCATTTCGGCTTTCACTACGCCGTTCCCGAATGCCTTTGGCACTGCGATTTCGAACAGCAGGGCTGCGGAACAGTCCACCAGTGGAAGAGTCCCTACGCATGTGCGCAGGACTAGCCCCTGTCGTGGTTTGTGGGTAGTCGGCTTCAGCTCGCCTCCTGTATAAGATGCTTCCAGTGTCGATATGCAAGGGTGATGGACCCTTGGTACGTGGACTCAAAGGATCGTGGGAGTTCGACGCATCTTCCTCCGTCCAGTCCGCTGGGGTGGGCGGAACAGTGTCGAGTGTTGTGCCGGTACCTGGTGGACGCCTGGCACGTAAGGGAAGAGAAGGTGCTGAACGATTTAAAGGACTTTCGGGGGTGCGATTTAGACTTTGAGAACGAGTGGATGATGGTGGGGGACCAGGGGGCGGTGGCGGCAGTGGTATACCAGGCGCCCAAGTAGTAGGACTTGGTGAATGGCTAGCTGAACGTGACGAGCCACCAGAGAGGCCCAGAGCACCAGTGGATGCCGCTCTCCGCGCAGCAGGCGCACGCATTGAGGGACCGCTATTTGCAGCTTCTGGTGACTGCGTGAGAAGCTGAGCTGTGGTGTCTTGAAGAACATCGATTGCAGTAGTAGAAGATCCTGTGTTCGGGCTCTTGCCTCTAGAGGTCAGTGTAGAGAGTAAACGATCCGCATGATTCTTAGATGCAGAACGTATCCGTTGACCAGAAACTTGCGGAGGAGGTGGAGGAAAGACTGGGCCCGCGGAAGCGTTTGGAGAATCACTAGGAGTCACTTGTTGGCGGAGTACGGGCGAAGGGCCTTGGGGATATCGGGACACAAAGTCAGGAGACAGAGTCGTAGCGGCACTGACCGGCGTCCCATAGTTGGATTCGGTACTGGGAGATGTAGTATCAGCAGGAGAGACTATACTAGCTGGACGCTGATTCGAATCCCGAGATTCTCCGTCTCGACGTGGGGAGTAGGGCGGAGGTGGCGAGGCAACGGGCTCTGCAAAATCTCCATTAGTTGTTTCCTTCGCATCGGATGATCTGCCATACCATCAGGTCCAGCAAGACGCGGAGCCAAAGCAGGGGCTCTTGAGGAATGACTGGTGGTTGACCTAGTAGTGGAGGAGGGAGGGTCGTTGCTCAGAGGCCCCCATTGCTGAGGATTATAGGTCGCGCTCGTGCTAGGATGTGACCGAAAGGCCAGAGGCGACGTCCCCCTCATTGCACTTATTGGAGAGGTAGGGTTGGGTGACTGTGGATAGGCCGACGCAGAGAACGGACTACTCAGGCACGTTGCAGATATGGGTGTTTGAGAGACACCACCGATGCCAAGGCCAGCGTTGCGTGCGTTTCCCAGACTGGTTGTGAGGAGGTTTGGAGGTTGGACAGCATGCTGACGGCGGCGTGGTGATGCTGGTATTGCTGCCGGTCTTGGGGTGACGTTGTAGTTATATGGAGTAGTCATGAGGGGCGCGAGTAAGCAGAGGCCTACTTGGAGGCCTCTGGAGGTATTGGCTATTGCATTGTCACTCTGCAGACGTGATGAAACGAAAGGGTGATCATCATGAAGAAGAGAAGATCAACCAATATCAGTAGAAAAGGACTGGTGCAGGATATTTCTAAGCGCATGTGCACAGAACCATGCAAGGCTTGTGGTCGATTGAAGAAGCGCGAGCTTGGAATGATCCATTCTCCATGCGCAATTGGCTGTACAGGTCTGGATCACATCCAGCTGCAGGAGAGGTTGATCTATTCTTTGCATCAAGGAGGGAGGACTAAACATAATTAGTGGACAGTCTGATACTGAAGGAGTTTAGAGAGCAAAGACGGGCTGAGATGGCGGATTGAGGCTGGCGAATAGGAGCCAACATCACAGCGGCCGGGCGCTTAGAATAAGACCTTCTCGGCCCCATCCTTGAGTGCATGCTACTACTGCATCCGACCACCACCCCAGCCCACTACCACCTTTGGGTCTCAATGACCAGAGGTAGAATCATGGTCCAGCCGTGGATGGCATGGTGTATAGCGGTCAACAAAAGTGGTCATATCATGGCCGTCTCTGGACTCAAATGTTAAGGATCATAGTCAAAAGGGTGTATTCAGTGCATGTTCATTGAATGAGATCTATGTTGAGTAACAATTACTTGGCATATCTATTGATACAGAGGGTCGCATGATCGAGCCTTTGTCATCTTCCGTGACCAACAAATATGAGCCTAAGTCTGCGCCAAGCCCTAAGAAATGCCAGCTCTGGGACTAACTTCTATGATACATGACCCTATGCGTAAAGCCGAAACAATATGAATTTCTCATTAATATACCTTTGAAGGCCACGTCCAGGCGGTGTGGTAGCGCAGCTGCCAGTGACATACCATGGGCCGCGTGTGAATAGAAAATTTTTTTGGTGGAGTAAGTGATGAGAGCAAAGGGGATTGGTTGAAAGTAGACCAGCGTCATGGAAGCCTTCGACCAGAGAAAGGAAAGGTCAAGGAATAGCGCTCTATGCTTTGGCTTCCTCACCTCCGTCGGTACCGTTCGGTTGCTGCTCTGCTGAAGCCTCGTCTTGAGAGGTCGACTGGCCCTTGACATAATCGTTGAACACGGCAAGTGCCTCGTCGACTTTCTCGCGCAGTCTCTCGTTGTCGTCGATCCTGGTCCCGTTAGCACTATCCATCATCTACAACTAGGCCCCGTTGACTCACAATGACATCAATTCCTGATTATCCATCTCTAAGAGCATACCGGTAATCTTGCCTGCCAGCTCGGGCTGTAACACCTGGATCTTTGGGTAGATAGCTTCACCAAGCAGTTGCTTCTGCTGATTTGGCGGAGCTGCTGCAAGAGCCTCTAGCTGTGCTGACGCGCCGCTAGCTCCTACAGTAGGTGGACCACCAG
Source organism: Cladonia rubrotincta (assembly GCA_963971245.1). NCBI lineage: Eukaryota > Fungi > Ascomycota > Lecanoromycetes > Lecanorales > Cladoniaceae > Cladonia > Cladonia rubrotincta. Next base: position 410,362 of record OZ020212.1, read on the forward strand.
CTCCCAACCCACCAACACGGCCTTGATTTTGACCGAAAGTAGGTCCGGGTGGCATACCCACGTTCATTCCCATCCCGCCCCGACCGGGCTGGTTGGGGAATTGTTGAGGACGGCCATCTCTACCACGCATACCCTGGAGGCCCATCATCTGTTGTGGCATTCCTTGCATGCCTTGCATTCCCTGCACCTGACCACGACCACCTTGCCCACCACGACCCAAGGTAGCTTGTACTTGAGCTAAGGCCTGTGGATATGCCATACCAGCAGGGAACCCCCCAGGACCACCTTGAGGCATTGCACCGAATGGCATCTGACCGGGCATATTGAATGCGTTGGGGGGCATCTGCTGTCCACGATTACCTTGCTGAGGCTGCATCCCAGGGAATTGGCCAGCTCGCCCCCCCTGCATGGCAGGAAGCATCATCCCCTGCTGAGGTGAGAATGGCAAGCCACCACGTCCTGCCGCATTGGGTGCAACAATTCCGGGCTGCTGGCCAGGTCCGTAGAACATCGCCGGCTGCATGAAAGGTTGTTGAGGCATCCCTGCTGCCGCGGCGGCTTGCTGCATGCGAAGAGCATTTCTTGCTTGGATACTCTGTTCTAGTTGTGTCTTTCGTACATCCTTCCGCATCGCTACAGCAACGTACAGTGGCTTACCGTTTACCATCTTCTGATGATACTCGCTCACAGCTTTGGTTGCTTCGTCAGCATTACTGAAGCAGACGAAACCAAAGCCCTTGCTCTTGCCCAGTGGTCGCTTGGACTTGTTCTCTTTCTTCGCACCTTCGTCCTTAGCTTCGTCTTTTTTCTCGCCGTCTTCCTCACTGCTCTCCTTGTCCGACTCTTTCTTGTTTTCCTTATCTTTCTCGCTGCCTGGAGAGTCGGTCCTCTCTGGACCAGCGTCGCGCATCACCTTAGCAGATGTGACCGTCCCGGCACCAGCAAAAATCTCACGAAGCTTCTCATCGTCAATATCATCATCCAAGTTTTTAACGTAGAGGTTGACGCCCTGGTATTTAGATGCTTTCTCCTGACGAGCTGCCTCATGCTGCTTGCGAAGCTCTTCCTCTCGCTCGGACTTCTTTTGCGCACGGCCGACGTAGAGAGCTTGACCTTTGAAATCTTTGTTGTTTAGCTCGTCCACAGCCGTGGCAGCATTTTCGTGGTTGACGTAATTCACAAAGCCAAACCCTCGGCTCTTGCCTGTCTCGGGATCTCTAGCGATTGAAGCTGAAGTCACGTCTCCATAGTTCTCGAAGAGTGTGCGGAAATCCGCATCTGTCACCTCAGGCTCGATATTCTTGACATAGATGTTAGTAAAATTCGCCTTCATCTCATCAAACTTGCTGTCGCGGTCCTTCCTTGGAATATGATGGCCAACAAACACCTTCTTTTCGTTCAGTAACATTCCATTGACAGACTTGATGGCGTTCGAGGCACCCTCTGCCGTCTCATAATGGACAAACCCGTAGCCCTTGGAGTTACCAAATTCATCTTGAGCGACCTTACAGCTGAGGATGTTTCCGAAAGAAGCAAATGTGTCATGCAAAGCTTTGTTGTCAATAGCAGTATCCAGATTCTTAATAAAGACATTGCCCTGACCGGTCTTGCGCAGGGCAGGGTCCCGCTGAGACCACATAATACGGCAAGGACGGCCTTTGATGACTGTATAGTTCAACTCTTCCATAGCTCTCTCTCCATCTGCGGTGTTATTATAATTGACGTAGGCATATCCAAGAGAGCGACGAGTGACTGCGTCACGGCAGACACGGATTGAGGCAACTTGGCCGATGGAAGAAAAAAGCTCAAAGAGCATAGCCTCCGTCACGGCTGGATCAAGCTCGCCCACGTACAACGAAGCAGAATGAGGCTGGTTGGTTCCGCCAGGAGCTGCGGAGCTTGGAGTTTGTAGAGCATCGGGATCATTTGGTGACTGGGTTCCACCGATAGAAGTATCGATACCGTTCGGGACACCGCCATTCAAAGCCGCGGGCGCCTTATCGTCGATAGAGAGCTTCTCAAGCGAAGGGGGTGTTGAGCTAGCAGCTTCTACGGTCGACATGATGATGAACTATACCGCAAGACGCAAAATCAGTGACTTATTCAAGTCAAGAGACGATAGGTTGAGGGTGCCTATGGCGACCTAAAGGTGAAGGCAGTGGGAGATGCAGATCAGTGGAGAACGTACAGGAAGGTCGGTACGTGAACAGGGTAGGAGGCTGTAATATCGAGAAGGTCGAAGACACTAGTATACGAGTAACGTCAGCCTTGGACAGAGTGGGTAGCCCAAGCTGTCGATGATCAAAGTTCACAGCTTTGGAAGATATTCCTATGCTCGCGCTCGTTGGTCAAGTGACACTCACAGTACCGCAGCTTCAGCAGCTGAGTTATTTTCCAGTAATTTTCAAGTTTTTTTCAGTTGTCACGATGGTTTTCTAGTAGGGGAGTGTGCTGAAATACGTAACAGAGACAGTGTGCTTCCCGACGTGGTAGGTTGTTGAAGTGTGAAGGGCGTTTGACCCTAAAAAAAAAGAGATATTTCTCTAGCGTGATCCGCTTAGTGTGGAGTCACTACCGAAGATGGCCCGCAATTCGTTCCTTCTGTCTGTGCCTGAGCTGCTGATACCTTATTATTCTTGGGCTTCGACCAAAGCAAATCTTTCAGGAAAGGAGGACGTCGATTTGTAGGAATCAATCCTTTCAAGCTTTCGACCCTTTGTTTAGGTGCCTGCCCTTCCTATCTGCGCGCTATTTTAAGCCTTGGCATTTGAAAGTGACTTCTTATTGGTATCGTAAGCGAAAGGCTTCCTGGGATGTTATCTAAAATTGAGATCCATGGCAAGTGAACACTCTCTGTCTAGGGAATTGTCTGGAGTGGGCGTGTTGTGAGGCTACACTCGTTCATTGGTGAGACCCCCAGAGGCAAGAAGAGCAGGCTCGGTCAGTCACAGCTCGAAGAATCACATAGTTGGAATACCAGAATCCCCATCGAACAGCCAATCATTCTTGTCAGAATGCCCCTCTAAACTGATCTAATATACCCCTTCCCAGCGTTCTCCTTCTCGCCTCCCCTTCCCTTCTCCCGTCAACCCCACTCCCACTTCCCTCCCCTTCTAACCTCCTCCTCAACCCTTCAAAACCCGCTCCCATCTCCGCCTTCTTCTCTCCAACCATCCATCCAGGCACCCTCAGCCTACTCCAGACCGCAGGACCCCATTCACCCCTCCATGCAACGCCAACCAGCCATCCCACACCGGCCGCTAACGCTGAGCCTGGAAACGAAGAAAGCGCCAGTTGCCCCGCTAGGAGGTAGATGAGAGATTTGTCGCTGAAAACCAATCCCAGAGATTGTCCAGCATTCGAGGATGAGGATGTTTGGGATACATCAGAGGTAGCGATACGGTACTTGTAGACTGTAGGAATGGCAGCGTGGTACTGAGCCAGGACGGCGAAAATGAAGGGTGTAGGACCAGCAGGAAGGTGGTTTATTGCATTGAGGGAGAGGGGCCGAAGGATTGTGATTAGAATTGGCGGAAGGAGAAGAGTGGGAGGAAGAATGCTGATGAGGAATGACTGTTATTACGTTAATTTGGGCATGGGTTTTTGGCAGGACAGAGGAGACTTACGGCGAACTTACGGGAGCCCCATAAACGCTCAATGATACGGAGGTGGTAGATGCTCATGGCTGCGAAGAGCAGCTCGGTGGAGTTTGTGTAGCAGAGCTATATCAGGGTTTTATTAGTACAAGCACTCTACGAAGACGTCGGTCAAACAAAGGAGTAGGATGGTCGAGATATACCTGCCAGGTCAGCAGCCGCCATAGCTGCTTGTACCGCCATAAGTGCGGAACTACTTGTATGTAGAACAGATACTTGGTGTCTGTAATGCTGACGACGATCGAGGAAGCGATTATGCCGAAGAAGAGGGATTGCGAAACACCTGCAGAGGTGAAGCCGGAGGCAAGCATAGCTCTTGCTTACTTGACGAGAAGAATGTTATATAGTCGGCTGCTCGTGGTGGGAGAGCTTTGCACGCGGTAACGACTGGACTCTACAAGTTGGATACTGCATATTTGGCCGCCTTGGCGATTGGTGTCCAACATGCAAGTTGAAGAGGTGGTGTCCATTGCGAGAAAGCGGAGCTAGCCTTGGCACAGCCGTCATAATTTTGTTCATGATTGATTGGTAAGATATCTAAAAATACGGCGTGCCAATAATCGCAAAATGCCACCCTGCAACCGTGAAAGGCTTAGGATTTGTATACTGCAATAACAATTCACCTAATATCATGGCTATTCATAACCATATGCAACAACAGCAATTGTAGCTGCAAAATTTATAGAGCTCGATATCATTTTCCCAGAGCATTAAATTACAAGATTTAGGTAAGAATTGACAGTAGCGTACATAATTCATGCATAGATTATGCATACAAGCCAAATGACGTCCAAGATCTACGACATGCCTATGGTAGAACAATTGACCTCCCTACAGACCTTGTAGACGATGTCTCCCACCACAAGCCTCTCTAACCGTCACTAACCTCGCACCGCTCCTCCTCCATCAACAAACTCCTGTCATGTATGACGCCCTCCCCACACCTAACCCATTTCTCCGCAAGGCGACCAAATTCCTCCACCTCTGGCGCAAGTCACCCTCCCCTTCAACGATCATGCAAGAAACACCGTCTCTTCTGCCAAACTCGCAATGGCAGTCCCTCTTCTTCGCCACTCTACCCCCGGAGCTGCGCACACTCATCTACCACGAGCTAGCACGCGATAGCCCCTCCGTAGTTCACATCATAAGGAAGAAAACCAAGGAGATCAATTTCATCCGTTGCAGGGCCGGCAAATGCGAGATGGAGTATAATTACAAATGCTGCCCCCTTCCGTGTGCCAGCGGTGGTACAATCAGCCTAGCCCCCTTCTTGCTGAGCTGTCGACAAGGGTACGCACCTCCATCCTCTCAATTAAATTGATGTTTGGGGTGATTGAGAGAACGAACCTCAGAAACATAGAAGCCAAACCGGTGCTATACAGCGCCACCATATTTGACTTCCGCTCCTTCCAAAACCTCCTCGTCGCCACTACCATCCTCCCGCCTCCCACCTTCTCCTCCATCCGCTCCATTCACCTCAAATACCATTTTGGCTACAGGTTATGGTGGGAAGATCCGGACAACTACGTCAAACGACCTAGAAAGGAACCAGTGTGGCACCAGGCTTGGGATATCATCAAGGGCATGGAGGAGTTGAGGAATGTGATTGTGGATATCGACGCGAATTTGGAGTATGGGAGGTTGGACTGGGAGACTGAGAGGGATCTTTTCGAGAATTTAGGGACGGTGAAGCTTAAGGGTGGTGGGGAAAGCGGTCTTGTGGTTAGGGTTAGTTGGGATGGGGAAGGCGGGGAGGGGCCAGATGAGGGGCTAGGGAGAGGAACGTTTCGGTTGGTGAGGGGAAGGGTAGCTGAATGGTGAATATTGTTGAGTGAGCGGGGAATGGGTCTTTACAAGGCTATGAGCTTGGTGATGCAGCGGAAAGATGGTTTCAATCTGACGAATGTCCTCAATGATCACACTGGCTGACGGTTTGTTTCATCCCAGACAATGATGATCGGATTTAAATCATCTTATCCTTCAAGTTTGGGTGAATGGACCTCCTCCGATGTGGATGGTTCCTGTGAGACCCCTCGTTCCTCTTGAACAAAGGAGCATTCACCGTCACAAACGAGATCGACATAGTAAGCTGGTCAACGGTAGGCTACGAGAGTCTTCTTCGGCGAGGTCTACCAACGGTATACCAAAAATTTCAGTGTCTCCATGAAACACAATACAGTATGTATGCAGCAGCTTGCTTTGCTGTGCCTTGAATGACTCTATGAGCCTGCAATAAAAACAACACCATTCAAGTCCTCGCGAGAAGATTTCACCGCAAGTCGTACCAAATATTGAATGTCGATATTGATGTTCCTTTTAACCAAGACTTAGATAGGGTAGAAAGATACTAGCAGCATCACATTATGAAACGCAGATTAGATCTATCATCGAAAGCCAATAAATCCAAAGATGTATGTCGTTTCTACGGACGAGACCGCTTCAAACCAGGTTTTATTGGAGGTCTTGAGAGGTGCTCTGGAGGATATATTATCCTATGGCGTGCCAGACCCATCAACAAAAGTTCCGTCCGTTGAGTCTGCAGATTTTCCGCATGCTGCTACGAGAGGCACGGTCCTCTCCGCCGGGGGCGAGATAGCCAATCGGACAGCTGTTTCGAGATAGCTTTCTGCAAGTAGTGGCGTACTTTCATTAGTAACACGGATCCTCTCAAATTTCCGAGTTTCAGAATTTGTTCCTCTGCAAATTTGCTTCACAATCCTAGCGCGGACATGTTTAGAGAGAGGTTGGCATGTTTCCTCTAGAAGTTTCATGCAGGGTTCCACTGCATTCAATTGCCTGTAATCCAGGCTAGGCAGGGGGGGATCCTGTCAGGATCTAGTGAAGTCCACATGTATTGCTTAATACAGCCTTCTCCTTTTTCAGTTGAAGAAAGTCATCATGAACATGTATAGTCCGTTGTGACTTATTTTCACCAATGGGTGACCTTTTAGCGCGAGCATAGCTTTATGTTACATTGCGGGCGAGTCAAATAAATAAAGGAGTTCTGAGGGTAACGTTAGTAGTGGTGAGTAAAGTGGCAATTTCTCGACATGCATGGTCTATTGGTTGCTATCCCTCAGTCGTGGACTCAGTCCTGTGCCTTCGACCAAAGATGAAAGCCTTCTCCTGCCTCATCATCTTTTCCTTCACCTTGGGCGCAAACACTGCAAGTGCGGTTTCGACCTCGGATGTTGTAGGTACATCATATGCGATGAATTACCAGGCAATGCGAGCGATTTCACTATCTCCTCCAGTAAAGGCGTACGCATATAGATAACCTCCACAGGGCCACAGACTGAAACGGATTGATAACGGACCATCAACATCAGAGAGCAAATTTCTCAATCCTGGCGGTTCGTCAGAATTGACTAGGCTGGACCAGTGTGTTTGACTTTATGCGAAATTGATAAGATTGAAATCCCCACTCATGACTCACTCAGAAAGGCATTGGCAGACCGAGCCAGGCTATGAATTGGCGCTTGATTTCATATTGTACATAACGGATGAAGGGTGTATGGGGCATGAAGATCACGCGGGGTGGGCATGTGCAGAGTAAACAAAAGGATATGCAAAGACCACCTACGGATGGACCAAAAGCTTCAATCAGTCGATGCCTGCTTATATACCATCTCATTCTACTATACACCATATATAAGCGAACAACCTTCTCCCCATTAGCTGAAAGGCGTTTCACATTAGCGAGTATACTATCAGGATGTAAATGCAAATTTGGGCAGCAAGCCGCATAACAAGGACGAGGACGAGAATAAAAGTGAGGAGATGAGAGATCAGAGTAGATGAACAGTACACAAGGGTGATTTCCTGTCTAAGGCATGGCTAGGATCTAGCGCGTCTCCCCTACTTGATGATGACAGTCCTACATATTTCACGCATTTGCGAATTTATGGTCTGTCCTGCAGGCATGGCATCTCAGAGCCGAGTAGCAGTGTAGCTCTATTCTGAGCTGCGGTGAAGCGTACGAACTGTCTTCAGGTAGAGGAGGTAGAGGAGAAGAGAAGAGAGGTGGCTATTATAGGAATCTTTCGGCCGAGAGAGATTATAAACTTCGAGTTGCCACCCTTTGGGCTTGTGGCTCAGCGCGACGCTGAATATCTATGCAAGCAAATATTTGCTTGTCACCTTTTATTCCATTCCTCTACATCCCTTGCAGTCGTCTTAGTTGGTCTCACCCCGTATACCCGGACTATTCCCTACGTGTCCTGTTAGGGGAGGCGCAGCTTTCCCGTTGGATCTGTTTCGCGTGGGATCAGCTGAACCCATAAAATCCCTCACCGTCCGCAAGGGAATCGAGTCAACTTCTAAAAGTTCCAGTTTATTGAAAATCATTGACCCCACTTACCGTTGTTTGGCAAACCCCGCTCTATGCACCACTATCCGTCCTCCGCCCGATATCAGTGGTATTAATGGCTACGGGTACGAAAGACCCCCTGTACCATCTATTTCACATTATTTGTACGATTTACGGATAGCGGTGCTGAGACAAGAGGGCGGAACTACTTGTAGCTGCCTGGGTCGGGTCTCATATCTCAATACTTCGAGGGAGCCCAACTTCTCTATTCATTTTGTATCAAAAGCATCTACTCTTCACCAGTATCGAGAGTGTGGACCTTCGATACCCGTAACATGTCCGGAAAAGGGAAACTCGCACAGTTGCCACCAGTAGGAGCTATGTCAAGTTTATCTTTGGCAACAGATGATACCTTACCACCACGGCCAGAACGTAAGCAAGACATCTAACCTCCACTATGAGCGAACCCTGTATCTCATAGTTGCTCTAGGTGAGCGTAGCCAACTACGACAACTCTTCTCAGCTTTCGGAGGCAAATCGAAAAGCACAGGACAGACAGGGGAGGAAAAAGGTAATGACTTGATGGTACGAAGATGGGGCCCGCCAGGAAGTCCTTGTTATGAAATGGTGATGCGATATTGGTCGGCCACCCGCATGCAGCAGCACTGGGATTATCTTCGCACCCACAATCCTAGACAGTTCCAACACTACATGGAAAAACGGTACATGGAGCCTATTCCCACTTCTTGGGTCCGAGACAACCACCTAGCGTGGCGCTATCCCGAGTACATGAACTGGGAAACACCAGCTGAGAAGCGGCTCTATTACCTTCTCAATAACGGAGCTACACCCGACGGGACCAAACACCCTAAATTGAAACCCCTCAACATCCGGAGGAACATGCGGGAGATAATTGCAAGAGGTAATGCAAGGAATGCCAGACAAGTTCAGCTTGACGCCCAGAAGCTCGCAGCATATCAGAGCCCAGGAGACGTCTTCCAAAGCGACGAGCAGATCAAATCCCATATTTATTCGGATCAAGTGCCCAACGTTGTTTACGCCGCCAGACAGGCCGCTTTGCACGAGCTGGCAGAAGGTATTCAACACGGTACAGATCATCTAGAGACCATGCTGCTCATTGACGTCTCCTCATCAATGACGTGGAACCCACATCAAGGAATGGCAGGCCCTGATGGTATAACGAGATATCATGACCAACCATCAAACATCCGTCTAGTGAAACATCTGGTCCAAAGAGTCTTGCAACATATGATTCCTCGTGCCCAGAAAGAACACCCTGAACAAGACGGCATTGAAACAGTAACATTCTCGAACTATGGCAATTCCATAGGCAGATTATCGAGTTCAAGGTTTCAGTACGACTGGGCTTCAAAAGTACAATTGGGGGGCTGTACACAGGTCATGCAAGGCTGGCAAGTGGTCAAAAACACTTACTTCGAGTACCAGCATAATAAGTATGGGCATGGGAGGTTCGACCAAGAATTTGGCTGGCAGGCAACACCAGGCATGCCAAAGCTCTCCCTTCTTGTGTTCCTCGACGGTGAAGCGGATGACATGGACGAATTCGAACTCGAGTTACTAGGCGAGACCTGGGCATATGTCACAATCGCTCTCGTTGGCATGGAGAATTGTCCACATCACCACTCTCACGCCGTTGAACTGGAGCGGGTGGCTCAGTTCAACCCACATGTCGGATTTTATGATGTGCATGGTCGTGTGTGTGAGCGGATGGTCGTGGAGGATTTGTTGTCTAGTGTGTATCCGGTAGATCCTCCGCAGTATTCCGAGATCCTGAAGCCCGAATTCGATCTCCCGCGCGAGAAGTTGCCAATTTATTCAGCCTACTAGGGCACGGACGTGCGCGGATACTCATGGTGTGGGGCTGTAGCCAGGTTGATGATATTGGGTCTAAGGCAATTTTGGGGTTGATGACTTAGGGGAAGCGGTTTTTGAACATCACGAGCGTGACAAAATGACATGAACAAAGTTGATAGCCATCTGAAGCATGGATGTTTCATCAACAGTAATTTGGTGAGCCAACAATTCTAACGATGTCACCTCGGCTGGTGTCAAGCTTACTGCGCTGGTCGAAGGATTGAACTATAAGATATTCTATTTGGGTCGCGAATGATGCCTCATCTCATCTCGGTCAGCACTTGTTGTAATCTGAATGTTTGTGGAAAATGTATGTGAGCGTTTACTGGTAGTCCTAGATCTTGAATGTCGCTAGCCAAAAGGCTCTCTGAATGGATTGGGCAGCAGAAGTCATGCGCCTAAGGCGTGCCATTCACCGATTGGCGCTGCCACCAAATGAGTTCTGGGGGCTTTCAAGGTAACCTAAGGTGGGTTTTTTTGATTCTTTAGCGCCTCTCAGCCCTAAGTGGACGGGGGAATTTGCCCTCCGTCTCTCCGTGTTTAGGGCGTGTCCTTCCCCTCCTCGGGGATTGATCCCTCTGCATCCATCACCAGACACGCTGGGAACCCCTTGTTGGCTCATCATGCGCCTCCCTATCCTTTGGAACATTGAGGGGATAAGCAGGCGTGTCTGATGCCGCTTTCATCAACACAGAGGGTCTCGAAGCCGATTGTACAGCGATGTGACTGCAAACGGTAATTATCGAGAGCTGACAAAAGCCAAAGTGGCATTCTGTCGCGAACTGTAGGCCGGGAAGGGCTAAGTACCTACACCATACTCTGATAGTGTTTCAGCCTTTCCTTTCTGAAGTAATCGTCAGGGTTACTCGCTGACTAGGATTGGCTCCTGCAACGTCTGGCCCTCACGCTCATTAAATGCTGATGGCTTAGCTTAGAATGCCCCCCGGCTGCTCTCGTGTCGTGGTTCGGTCTTCTCTTGGTCCGGATTCCGCACGTACTATCTACCTGACTCCCAAGAAGTCTGACAAGCTGACATCTCCGACACATTTCCACTATACAACACTCTTGCTCTTCCATTGCTCCTACTTACCAGATGCCTCTCTTTGCACTACACCTATTCATCCTAAGGCCTCCTAAGGAAACTTCATTCTTATGATCCTATGTCATGCAATGCTTTCTGGTCTTGGCTTAGTGGCTGACGCTGCCCTCAGCCAGCGCTGCACTTGTCCTACCCACACCGACGGCCAAAAGTACGACCAACCATTACTATCTCACATTTGTTCCGCATGCAGTGCGATTGTTCAATCTATGAATTATCTCGCAAAAGCTCTAATCACACCTCCCATATCCATCACTTCAATGCAGTCGTCTTCAACCACACCACCGTCTCTACTTGAAGGCTCCACATCGGAAGAAGCTTCGGAAGAAGGGGAAAGCAGGGATATTGATACTAAAGCGACCTCTATCACAGATCAGAGCTCGAACTCAGGGATAAGGAGCCTAAGCAGCCCTCTCGGCAGCCCCAAGAGCAAAACTATCTATCGTCTCGCACATCCTCCACCAGTCAGCTCTCACAGGGCACACCTACACATCCGTCCACGTGTTCTACTACAGCTACAAAGAGTATCGAAGACCGTCCGCCCTAAGCCGATACTCGAAGTCCTTCCCTCGATCATATTTGCCACAAGGCTAGCAAGACGATTCCCTCGCACATTCAAGGGAAAGGCTGGACTAGGTGCTGACGACCTGGTTATCGTAAGCAGTGAAAACTATGAGACAGCGCAGCCTCATGCTCGAGACCCTGGTGAACTATTCGAGGATGCACGATGGGAGGAGCGGGAGATTGTTGCAGCAGTCTGCCAGCTGTGCAAAGATAAATCAGGCTTTCAGGGGAGAGGGGAGATATGCTTGAATAATGGGGAACTATGGACAGCATCGAAACTTGGCAATGGCTCATATGAGTTCGTTATGATTGACGAGCATGGATTGAAAACGATTGCTCGATGGGTACTCAAGTCGCCAAGACAGCGAACTACACCGGTGGCACATAGTCGACCTAGATCACCGTCATTGGAAGAGAGGAAATTTAATTTCAGTGTTCTAAATCCCAATTCTCGGCGTCACGCTGTTATTGGCACATTGGACCAGCATTCGATAGAGGTGTCGGGTCGTTATTCTAACCCCGCTGTCGGCTTCAAATCACCAGATCCTTCAACGCCTAGAACTCCGGCAACTGGAGATATATGTGATGGTCGGGAGGGGCAATCGTCGTATCCGTGGCACTCGGACCGCTCTTCGGTCAGTGCATTCAATAATCAGATGCGGAACTCCCCCCCTCTTTCCATGCAATCTACGGAGATGAATCTTGCTACGGAACACCCCTTGGAAATGAATGAGTCCTTGAGAACCCTGATCCTTGTCACGGGGCTTTGGGTAACTTTCCAAGAAGGATTCTCATCCAGCTTCAACAGTGGCGACTTGACTCAAGGACAGTCGTCATCGTCAAATAGAGGCTCAAAGCACCAACGTCGAAGTCTATCGCTGAGTTTAAATGGACCTGGCATTGAAATTCTATCAAGCACAGCCAAATCACCCTCAAGTGATAATCAACCAAAAAGAGATGTACTTTCACATAGCCCTTCAACCCCCGTCGTACCGCTTGCCCAATCAGCAAAAAGTCCGCCGACTCCGCCTCGAAGGACGATGTCTACAGGCCCAACATTCATGCGTCGAGTAACCAGTCGTAGACCATCTACGACCGGAGCTGGTCGGCTAGGACCGACTGACGAGTTCGATGGTAGCGAAGCGGAGGGGAACTCAGTAGATGGGAATTCTATTGAGGGAGACACTGGGTTGCAAAGACGAACGCTTGCTATACCTCCCTCACTTGGGACTGGCTCTCCTTTACGAGAGCGCCGTATTTCTAGCTATCAGAATAGCATGGATTCACCGCTAGAAACTGTTATTAGCAATGGCTTGGATCCACCAGCGGAGACCACTGCGTCATCCAAAGAAGCTGCAAGGAAACCGAGAAGACTAAAGAGACTCTTCGGGTTGAGAAGACAGGGTGGAAGTGGTCTTTAGCCTATTGCCATGTTGCGGGTAACACGACTGGCTTGTACATAGCACTGTAGCGAATCTATCTCATCATGAATTAAAATGCGTTTTTGATCCGCTGGAATTTTGTGTTGACTGGAAAACCGGTTGGCCACATGCAAGGGTGACGAGCTAGTGAGTTGGCCCGTGCACCGGCCATTTTATATCACCTGGAGCTCAATCCCCGACATTCCATACCTACATCTGTCTCACTACACTTGTGTTAGGGGACGCACATTGGAGATATCTAAGTTGCAAACGGTGCAGCTTTGTCTAGGAGCTATCAGAAGTGCCTATGTACCAATCGCTGATATTCAAAGACCTATGTTTGTCAACAAAGAAGCAAAAGATCACGCCAAAAAGGATTTCTCACTAAGTCTACTAAAGTTTCGATCACATCTAAATGAAATGCAGTAATTTCTTAGCCTGTCAAGGGAAGAGGTGGGCATATACAATGGGACACGCTAGCAATTACAGCAGAATGGGGTTCAACACATCCCTGTGAATAATAGCGAATATGGCTCAAAATACCTACAATTATCATAGCACTCCTCATGGGTCCCCTCCGCCACTTACAAACAATGACTATGGGGGTTTGATGGGCTCTCTCATATCACCGGGCCCAGGCACGCCGCTTCAGTCGACCTTCCCAGCTCCATGGCCAGCACAAAATGGGTGGCAGCAGAATGGAGGGCAAGGTGGTTACGCCTACAGCATGCCTTATCAGGGGCCTCCCATGAATCAGACTGCGTGGCACGCCAATGGCCAGCAAGCTTACATCCCGCAGGACGACGAGGATGACGAATTGTTCACTATCGATGATACCGATATTTTGGGACCTAACAAGCAGCAAGCGAATAGCAATGCCGGGATATCTGGTAACACGCATAGCCCAAATCATAATCAACAGATTCGCCCTGACCAGCTTCACAACCACGCGTCTTCCTCCCCCTTGGCTCAACCCCAGTTTCAAAATGTGACAGCCGGTGGGTCGTCCCAGATGAGAAATTCGCCGGCCATTAATAGCGCTGCACGCGCTGCAGAACTTAGAGCTAAGCTGCTTGCCAATAAATCATCGAATGCAGCATCGAGGCAAGGGAGTCCGGCAGTCAAAGCAAACGAACATACCGATGTCAAGAAAACAACCGTTCAAGAGCTTCTAAGACAAACAAATGGGGCCTTGGCAACGCAGTCTGGTGTGCAAGCTTCCGGCGAGACCACGGCACAGGCATACGAAGGCAACGAGACAAGAAACGAGTCGAATTTGCCTGCGTCAGATCGATCTCCTGGAAAGACTGTCACTAACATGGATTTTGAATTTCTCTTTGCTGAAGCCCAAAATGCTGCTAACGCTCGGAAGTCGGAAGTCGGTATAAAGAACAGAATTCAAAGCAATGAAACAAATGACATGAGATCAAGTGTTTCCAAAGAGATGAGACGAACAGAAGCTGCCAACCAAAATTTACAACCTGCTTTGAAGAAGAGCATCTCGTCCTCAGAGCTATCTGAACCTGGCGAGATACATAGTGAAACTGCGTCTCCGATCCTTGCCAAACAATCGGCAAGAATGGCAGAAGTTCGTGAAGCTAAGCAGGCCAAGGAAGACAAAAAAGAGAAGCTGATGCGTCAGAACGAGGTCAAGAAGGCTTATCAGCCTCTCAAAGGTTCAAGAGCACCCCAATCAGAACATACGGCTGACTCGTGGGAAAAGAGTGCTGCTGATAGCTTGGCTTCAGCATTAACAAACAAAACAAACATGAAAGCAGCTGATAATCTGAGAATGCCGCCCGAGCCTAGAACGGAGCCTGAAGGCTCGACGAAGTCGCTTAGGTTAGAATCGCAACAACAGCTCGCGAGGCCTAGTACGGGGGTAAGAGGTGGAGCGTACGAACCGTCACTGATACATGAAGAGTCTCGCAGGGACCAACACCGCGATCGAACAAGGGACTTTGATCGTCGAGATGACGAGAAACCTCGTCGACCTTTGTCTTCCCAGCAACACCCTAAAGAGCCTGACTTCAGGCGCGACGTGGATGGGCGTAGACAGAAGCTTATGGATGATAATGCAAAGAGAACCGAAGAGAACGCAAGGAGGGCGGCTGAGTATAAGAAGAATTTAGAAGCTCAGCGAGCTCCCTTCCGACAGACAGCTCCCGAAAATTCTAGATCAAGAGAAGAAGGGCACAAGCAAGAGGGTGGAGCCGCTCCCTCTCAAAAGTCGACAATTAATGCTTCAGGAAAGGAATCGTTTCAGAATAATAACAGCATGAACAGTCGCAATAATGAGTCAGATGACGGTGGACAGGATCCATATACTGTTATGCTCTCGCCTGGTTTACAAGATGCTGAAGGCAATCAGGATCTCAGTGACTGGCTTGAACTGACCAAATTTCATGACCAAGAATTCCGTGAGAAGAGATTGGGTCTATTTCGAAAGAAGCGGGCCCTTGAGCTACAACAAGCGGAGCTTGAGCGAGAAGAGCAAGAGCTTCAAGGGATTCCCTTTGTTGCGCGCGCCCAGTCTACCATACCTACGAGCAGTCCTCCAAAAAGCAGTCGACGCCCTTCCATTATTAACCCCAAGATGCCACCCCCACCTCTCCCATTGAAAGAAGCTAACAATGACGTGGGTATAAAGATCAAGGACTCAGCATTGTCGGCAAGCCTACCATCGTCACAGAACACGACACCAACGTTGAAAAGACATCATACGGAAGATGATACGGAGTCCAGGCGTTTGCAACCTGCAGAAAAGCTTGCGCGTCTAGATATGAATGGCCATACTACCAATGAAAAAGTACTGACAAGTCCAGCCAACGTCAAGGGTACAAATATGCATGTGAAGTTGGAAACGACGCCCCTGGAGAATCGGATCTCTAGAGAAGATAGCGATAGGTTCACAGCTCGACGACGAGGTCGCAGTAGATCTCCGGAGACGAGACGAAGGAGCGTAAGCCCTCAACGTCGTCGCTACTTGGATGATTACTCCCCTGAGCCTCAGGCATCTTTCTCTAGAAACTACAATGGAATAGCAAGAGACAGCCGCACGTGCCACAACTGCGGACAGCCAGGTCATTATCAACATCAGTGCCGCGAACCGCGAAGGGACGGTAAAGAATGGAATACATCGCCGGGATATCAGCAATGGGTCTCTCCTAATTACCGGGGCCGGAACCCACTATCTAGACCAGATACTCGCTCAGGCGAAGATCGGCCACGATACGGTTCCGTTGGGAAATCTGACGATGGCGTGATGGGCAACCCTAGGGACAATATTGGAAGTCGCCACTTGAATCTGGAAGCAGGTGGTCAGTACTGTCGATGAGAACACATTGTCTCCTGTTTTTATTTCACGCACCTCTTCAATTCTATTAGACAACTTCTGACAGCAGACTTCGTAATAAAATAGATACGAGGTACTTCATGATTAAAAGCTGGAACACCGACAACGTGGAAATCGCATTACGTGACGTGAGTGATCCGCTTTTATATCTAACATGCAGCTCGTTCTTGCCACGATAATTTTTACTTGTCATAGCAGCCGGCTTTCATTTCTTCTTATCGGACTTTTTTCTCCTTTCATGCACCTATGCTATCCATTTCAAACCCAACTTTTCTATTCTTCTCTAACATCCCGCCTCATACACTAGTGTACCTGGGCCACCCAAGAAAAGAATCTTCCCCTCCTCGCCTCCGCCTATGCCACCTCCCGGAACGTCCTCCTCTTCTTCTCTGTCAATAACTCCCGCGCTTTCCAAGGTTACGCCCGCATGTCCTCAGCCCCTGACTCCTCCATCGCGCCTCCCGCCTGGACCAAGAATCTGCTTTGGACTCCCAGCCCAGCGTTCAAGATTACTTGGATAACCAGAGCACATTGTCGGTTCGCCAGAATTGGACATTTGAAGAATAGTTTGAATGAAGGCCATGCAGTGTTAGTGGGGAGAGATGGGCAGGAGATTGAGGAGGAGTGTGGGAGGAGGTTGGCAGCAGAAATTGATGAGGTGGGCGGATTTGGAGTGGGTGGTGGGGGAGGGGAAGGTGAAGTTAGGGGTGAGGGATGGGGCTTTGTTGAGGCGAGGGGTGACCGGTGGTGAGCATGGATTCCAGTTAGCTTGAACCGGCACTGGAATTGTGATGGGAGACATGCATGGCACGGCGTAGCTGAGGGACGACTTTAAGCATTTCTACGGGTGAGGGCGTGCGTTTTGCTCCAAGGCTAGGGAGACGGGGTAATGGCTTGCAATTTTTCAGTACAATTTGTACATATTGAGCGTTCTGGCGGATATAAACGCTAGCTAGAAAATAGGGGCATGCTAACTGGCTGCTGCGCCTTGAAACCGTCCGAAAAACTGTGGCGCTAACGGAAACAACTCCGCCCGCGGCTGAAGATCCAATAGTCCGTACCAAAACTGCCTTGCTGCCTTGCAGCGTTCCAAGAACACGTCACACTGCTAACTCTTCTTTGAAGCTGAAGCTGAAGCTAAGACGGAAAAGTTGGAAGCAAGATGAGTACACGATGTCTGCTTCTGCCATAGCTTCATTAAGCTAATAGACTCTATCGACGCTAACCTCGTCGGATTCGATGCTGCGAAGTGCTAGTAAAACGCTGCCTGGTTTCCACGTGCTTGCTATCTTTTCTACTACGTGCTTTTCGCCAGCGTAGTCTGCTGCCTAGTTCTGTACAGCCTAGTCTTCTGCCAGGAAACCCTCATTAATACTGCACATCACTGAAGCTGCCTGCCTACGTTCCTTCTTGCTGCAACTGATTATAATCCCGCCAACATCGAGAGATTTGATCTTCAATTCACTGCCAGAGCCTCCCTTATCGTGTCCACTTTGCTTTCCTCCTCCATTTATCTACCGTCATTATGGCCGAAGAAAACATCTACAAGCAAGAATTTGCTGTCCGGAATCTACTAACCCGCAGTGTAACCCTCTACCCCACGAGAGCTCAGATAACTCGAGATATCGATGAGATCACCCTCAAAGTACGCTGACATTTACCAAGTTCATAGTGCACTTCCACTGACGTTAATTTCAAGCCTGGTAGGAATGAGATCACCATCTATGGCGTTACACCTACTGCCGACGAAAGCTCAATCAAGGTCGATGGGAAAGGTCCCGCGACTATTACTGACATGATGGTCGAGCTCATTCCCAATAAAGAAAACTACGACGACGTCTACTCGTCAGATTCAGATGATGAAGATACCGGAGATTCTAGTGACGATCAAGCAGAGTCCGACACTGAGTCTGATATGATCAAAGCTCTCGAAGGGGAAGTCAGAAAGACCACTGAAGCATTGGAAAAAGTCAAAGAAAAAAAAGCTTCTGCCACGAGTCGACTTGCAATGCTAGAGAGCTATGGTCGAAGCTTGGAAAAAGATCGCCCCAAGGACCTTGAAGCATGTATGCGTGCCTATCATGACGAGCGGCAAAAGACGTTCGAAGACCTCTTCTCTAGCGAAGCCCAATTTGACGCCTTGACGCTTGAGTACCATAAACTTCTAAAGAAGCAGACCAAGGCTATTAATGCCGCTGCCAAGGAACAAAGGAAAGCACGAAAAGAGAAAGCAAAGCTGGCTGAGAAAAGACGTCGAGCTCGTCAAGAGAAGCTAGACACGAAGCGAAGAATCAAAGATGAAAGAATGGAATTTTGGCCAAGGAAGGTCTTTCGTGTGGTTCTAACCCTAGAAACCAATTATTCTGACATCACGCCTGCTTCTTCGCGTCGCGACTCTATTGATAGCCTCGCAAAGCCACTTCCGGATTTCTCTCCAGCCTCCTGTCAAATCTTCCTCTCCCTCTCTTATATAACGTCTTCTGCTTTCTGGCTCCCTCGTTACGATCTGAGCATCAATACGCCGACTCGATCTGGCGTTCTTGTCTATCGTGCCGAATTCTGCAACACAACTTCAGAGACATGGAAGGATGCGAAGGTCATCTTGTCCACATCACAGACCTCATTCCAAGGCCTGGGAGAGCCTATCCCATCCCTGACCACTTGGCATATTCGACTAAGTAAGATGTTTGGATCTCAAACCGACGGTTCTAGCGGAGCGCTAGTTAGTACACATGAGATGGAGTACAAGCGAAAAGTACAAGTGGACACTGTGAACAAAAGTAGCGAACCCCGTCACATGCTGTTCGGGCTCGACCGTGTCACTCCGCCTCCTGCACCTCCTAATTCGGTTCTCATGAATTACGGACCTTCCGGTCCTGCCGCTCAGAGCAAGAGTTCGGTTCCACAGCAACAGTCACCGCAGCAGCAGCAAATGCAGCAACGGCAAATAGGAAAATATGGTCCAAGCAGCTCGTTCCGGGAGCGTTCGGCTGCTCCAGCGGCTCCTATACGGGCTGGAGGGGCCGTGATCCAAAAGACCGAGGACGAATCATTTGGAGGCAACGAAGAGACGATCATCCCTGATATTCCGGAACTTGCAACGCAAGAATCTACTTGGGCTGAGTCCGGGCTGACCGCTACCTACGACATTCCAGGCTTGCGCACCATCTTACCAAGTCACACTGCGCGTCGGCAAAAAATTGCCTCGATTTCTTTGAAGGATATTCAACTTCTTTATGTCATGGTACCAAAGCTACGCGCAGCCGCCTTCCTCAAAGCGCGCTTCCGGAACACCTCTTCTATCGCTTTTCTCAAAGGCCAGGCCGGGCTTACGCTTGACGGTTCGTTTCTTGGCAATACGAACGTCCCACGGTGCAGCGCAGGCGAAGCATTCAGTCTAAGTCTAGGTGTAGATCCGAGCGTCACCGTCACCTACAGCAAACCTGTCGTGAAACGCAGACAAACAGGCGTCTTTCAGAAGGAAGGTAATGGTGTATATACCCGTGTATGTACGATCACAAACACAAAGTCCAACCGTGCCTTAGAAGGCGCTGTGCATGACCAGATTCCCGTTAGTGAGGATGAGCGTCTGAAGGTCGAAGTTGTTCAACCGTCCGGGCTACGGAACGAGGGCGACGTTGCAAAGACTGGTACACCTCTAGCGCAGGTGGGGAAACTAACAGAGAATTGGGGCAAAGCGACCGCCACTATGAGGAAAGGTGGAGAAATATATTGGGACGTCAAAATTGAGTCCGGTCGGGGCGTCAAATTAGTGCTAGAGTATGAGGCTAGATTTCCTAACCATGAGGAAGTTGTGAGTGTATGAGGCGATATCTCACGACTATCCAATTCAACTGATGGTCCTGGAACTGCCGAATAAGAAAGACTCTTGTTGGCAAGGCAAGAGAGCAACATTGCGGGTAGTGAGTTGTGACATAGTAGCCATATTGAAGCTCCTGGTGGGAGCGTTTTCAAGACATAGGGTTTTCTGTTGACGACTATCTTAGAATATGATAAAGGACCATTGTACACATACGAAGATATTCATCTCTTTAACGAGACGAAAGGTCCGATTAGTCATGTAGCTTAGTCAGCATAAGTAGCATACCAGCAGCGGGCTTCCCCCACCAAGATTTAAACCATCGCCATCCTTCGACCATCATGGTGCAAGGTCATCGAATTTTTGGTTAGTGATGCCAAACCTCTCTGTATCATTATTTCTTCCAAGGCTTTTCGAGCACTGTTTCACTGCTTCCGAATCCTGCCCTGCCAAGTTGCCGTACGTCACAAATTCGAGCAAATTATCAGTCGAAGAGCCCCACCGATCGGACTTGTAGAGCATCCTGGCTATTCGAAGCTTTTCGTACAGGTCCTTGCATACTAGGCCCGCCAAGCACAGGCCTATGGGTCTTATAAAGTCTTTGCTTCACTAGCGGGAATTGCAAGCCTTATATTATCATCTTAACTTCCCAAAAAAATCTATAACCTATACATCTAATCACTGAGAGCCAGTGAAGAGCACGATCGATCTATTACTCTATTATTCTTGCGATACCACCAGCATCTATATAGTCCGGATTAACATAAGCATGGCCCGCAGGCGTAGTTCTGAAGTTGTCGAGGTAATTGCAATTGTTGTTCTCCTGCCATTTGTTTTCGTCTGGGAGGTTGTCGCACTCGGTGGGAAAAAGACCAAGAACTATATACAGAGTCGAAATTATGACAGAAAGCACGGCCCGCCATTCCCACTTCCCGTACAGCGGAAGCGCGCCCTTACTTTGCCGATCTCACCAGACGCAGACTCCAAAGACCTATTCGGAAGACCGAAACAGAAGACTTATGATCAATCACAATCAGCACTTTTCTCCAAATTGCCAGCTGAGGTGCGGACTATGATCTACAAAGAGGTGTTGTGTGGACCGGTACCTATTGTTCATATAGTGACGAAACGGAAGAGAAAGTTGGCCCACGTCAGATGCTTGGGTTCCAAAAACCACCATGTAGACGATAGCAGCGACTCTTATATACATGCTGTTGGGTCGCCACGGACAGATGTACGGGAGCGAGATGGGAACTTGTTACCTTTATTGCAGAGTTGTAGGAGAGTGTAAGCAGACCTCTGCCATCTTATACCAGATTTACCGGGACTAATACCAGTACAGCTACACAGAAGCCATCGACATTCTCTATAGCGGCAACACGTTCAGTTTCTACCAATGGCCTCAATTTGTATATCTCTCAGCAACCATTCTACCGCGTCGTTGGGAGATCATTCAAAGTATTCATTTTGGCTGCCTGCAGATGCACTCTGAAACCTGGCCGATATGCGCTTTTTGCTGGTTTGACCATCGTTTCTACGAGGGTCGGCAGCGCTTGTGCCAGCTTGATGAGCTCCTTTCCAGTATGCGAGGTCTACGACAGATTAAGGTTACTAGTCCGAAGATAACAGAAGATGGAATGCTGTGTATTGAAGCCCGTCGTATCTTGGATTTCCCCGGGCCAGATGCCGTCTTGGAGGAGACTTAGATATATCATTGGATCAAAGATGTTCTTCCAATCCCCTGTGCAAGAGTCAGAAGTTTCTTCGACCCTCGCCTAAGATTTCTCTAGTCTAGCCAGATCTGGTTAGAGCACCTTAAGCAAACTTTAATGGAACCTCAAGCTTCAAGCTATGCGTTGCATCCAAACATCCTCGCACTACCCACACCCAATGATAAATTAATTATCGAGTTTGGACCAGCTTAGCGGACCAGCGATATATATGTACGCTTCAATAAGACATTTGATGCTGGTTGCGTTTAATGAAAATTGGCAGTCGATTTCGAGCGAGCCAAGCAATGTAGAAACAAATTCCCAAGAATGACTTCTATGATGACAAGAGGGGTTTGAGTTGAGCGAGGTCAAATGCTTATGCGTGGCGTGGGGGTAGTGTGCCTTGCAACCGCCCGGCAAGGCGCAGCGTGCAGCCTCGTGCCATCTTGGCACTATGTCAGCCTAACGACCAACCATCGATTTCCACATTCCGATATTTTATCATCAGCTGCTTCCAAATTGCTCTTAATAGTACTCCTCATAACGACGATAACGAAAATTATCTAAGTAAACCCCACTTGTGAATCGAAACCCTATCCTCGATATTGTCCAAAGGGCTTGGCAAAGCAGAACCCAGAAACTACGATCAATCTGCGAAGAAAGAGGCCCAAATTCGACACATATTCAAATACACCCGAGCCGTCCATACAAACAGCCAAACATCGCCCCTTCGATCCGTCACATCAAATTCCCCCACCACCAACCCAACACCCCGTTCCCTCCACGCCAACAATGCCATTCCACTTCCACAAACCCCCCACCCAATCCCCCACCATCTCCTCCCCCCATCCCACCTCCTCCCACCCCATCTCCCTCCTCCACATCTCCCTCTCCGGCACCTGCTCCCGCATCCAAACCACCTACTCCCCCACCTCCTCCCCCATCCACTTCCTTCAGCACAACCTCCTCTCCTACCCCATCCCCCGCGCCATCACCGAAAAAACCCAACAAACACAAACCCCCACCATCGCCGGAAAAGCCCAACCAGCAACACAAAACCCCCCCACCGCCCCTCCCCCACTCCACCTCCTCACCCTCCCCTTCCACCCCTCCCACATCCCCCTCCACCTCACCTCCTCCCCCGCTTGGCAAGCCCTCTCCGGCGTCTACTGCTTCTTTTACCAACCTAAACCCGAGCGGCCACGAACGGCGGAGGAGTCTATTGATGCCGAGGGGGAGTTTTGGATGGTGAGGCAGTTGCAGTGGAAACCCGAGGCGGGAGAAACAATTGGGTATGAGGATGTGCCGGGGGGGATGGAGGAGGCGATCGTGGAGGGGTGGTGGGGGAGGGGGGTTGTGGGACCGAAGATGAGGGGGGCGGTTATGGGGAGGGGGGTGGGGGAGGGGGAGGGGGAGGGGTGAGAGGGGAGGGAGTGATGGGGAGGAGGGGAGGAGGGGGGTGTAATTCTTCTGGTGATTTAGGTTGATGCGAGGTGGCGATAGGACGGGTCTGCTGTCGAGGTTTTCTATCAGATAGAAGATTTTTTCGGTTTTTGGTCGGTCTGTGAGGATTTAGATGATGCGAAGGAATAGGAAATCCTGCCTTAAGTCTATCTTTTTAAGTCTGAGAATTGAATTAAGATTATTGATATTTAGGAGTTCCTATGAAGCGAATAGTACTCATACGTGGAATTCTTTGGGAGCGCGAAGGCGTGGTTTTAGGGTTTTATATAGGAATGATAGTTAATTCTGATTTCTACACGAGTGAATGAGAGGTTGTAGAACAATGGAGAGAAAGATATAGATACAAGGGTGGTACCTGGTAAGTTAAATATACTAGGCATTTTCAGCGAGGTAATATCTAGAAAATAAATTACTCAATACCTTTTTTCATATGTAGAATATCGATTTCACTTGTAATGAATTAGTTTCATTGACTAAAAGAGTGCAGGAATGCAAAATTCGGGTTTAGAAGAGAATACAGTGTAATTGATGGATATAAAGGACTCCGTTGAAGTTGGGCTTTGATACTTATTAGAATACTTTATGTAGTTGTTATATACTTAATAAGTCTTGTATCATCGCTGTCAAAAGGGGTTTTTTGGGAGGAAAGGATTGGGCTCTGTACTGAAGTTGAGGCCGTCCTTGCCTCAGGCTGAGATCATGGTGGATTCTGCTAACGAGCCATAATAATCGCTTGAGGGGAACCAGCTGAAGACATGTAAGCAGATAACGAACAGCACAGAATTAGAGCCAGTAGCAGTGCTTGTGTGAAGCCGTGACTCAATTCTGGGATTAATAACGGAGAAGAGGATGTCTAGGTCAAGTTTGGGACATGCAATGTTTAGATGATTGCCAGGTGCATGATGGACAGAGTCTAACTAGAATGTTTGCATGCTCCGTCAGCACAGTGACAGAACCCCGATTTTCATTTAAGAATCCGAAAAAGGTTTTGATTTACAGCTTAGCAGGCATTTGCCTTGCTCCAATAAGAATCATTCCCAGTTGTGCAGCTTAAATAAGTGTGTGTCCTGCCATTTCCGTCACGTTACCCCGTACCAACCCCTGCTTGCGGCTGAGCTTGTCGATCTCTACTCTGGGGCTGAGATGACTCTCAGTGGCTCTGTTCTATCTCAGGTTTTCCCCGTATTGTATTTCTCTCGCAAGCTGTTCCACATCTTTTTCCACTGCTTCTCCGTGTACGAACATTTTGTC
Organism: Cladonia rubrotincta; assembly: GCA_963971245.1. NCBI lineage: Eukaryota > Fungi > Ascomycota > Lecanoromycetes > Lecanorales > Cladoniaceae > Cladonia > Cladonia rubrotincta. The sequence continues at coordinate 434,909 of OZ020212.1, forward strand.
GGATCGAATCTCAAGAGAGATAGGAAATGCGCTGGGTGGATAGGAAAAAATTGGATCTCGCCCGGTATAGTCAAGACCTCCAGGCACTTCGCGTACGGGACCGCATCAGTGCGATGGCCCATCACGAGGGTATTGAAGTCGTGATCCAAGGGTGGCGTTGTCAATCGCAGCTTCGCATGTTCGAACGAAAGTAGGAAGGTGTCTCGCTGGTACTTTGCTGAGTGGTTGATAAGATAATATTGTCTCACCATCGATAGAAATCCTGGGATCGTTGTGAAGATTGTAGAACCCTTATGATTCGTGTGGTAGTGGCCGAACGCAACGCGAGGATGGTTCTCTGGGAACTCCCTCGCACATAGCAGACATTTCTCCTGATTCCACATTTGGATCAGGAGGCCATGTTCGATCCTGGAAAGAGCAACGGCTTCGTAGTCAGTATCGGCTTCGAAGGTAATCACACAGCACATGTCTTTGTAGTGCTCCAGCAGGGTCTCCCTGGGTGCGACGCTAGAAAATGTAACGGTACATCCTGTAGCCATACAATGAATACGTTCACCAACAATCCCGTTGACATAGAAGTGGCTTGGCCAATCACACATCGGACCAGGGATGAGAACAGGTCCAAGATGCTCCATTTTGTGTGAACACCTCGTAATGGAGCACTGGATTTCTATGTTGTGCCGAATGAGATGTTCTAAGATGAGACTTTGAGAACTTGGCAAGACAGGACTCGGGCAGGGCATCCTTCTATAATCAAGGGCCCAACTAATGATGTAAGGCTCTCTACACCCAGATGCAAACATGAGGCGCACACTTCGGGTGGATCCAATATCGCTTGGGCCATGCTTAGCGTGTTCCCTAGGATTTCGATGGGTCTATTGTCTGCATAATGGACAATGCTGCAAGAAGTGTACAGTCTTCCGTGAAGATTCTTGGCTTTCAGATGCACAATAACCAGCTGACAGCTCCTATTTTGCCAAGTCCATCCTTACACCCTGTCTCATAAAAGAAAGGATCAGCATGAGAGTTGCAAAAAGAGTGCCTTCTGCTACCACACTTATAAAAGGTTCTCCGATGTCACAGCATATTCCACCTATCGGAGGAGAGCAAGGCGTCAGAGGCCTAGAAATGTGTTGGTTGCAGTGAATGCGGCCCATGCATTCCACTTACCCGACGTATTCCGCTATAAATATAGAAAAAATTCACTCTGTTACCAGGCAACATTAAGCCACGAAGACCGGAAGCCTCCTGGGTACCGTTAACGTGCGAGATGCATGCTGCATGTCTGATCCACAGACCTTTATTTAGCGTTCGAGAACGGTCTCTGCTGGAAGGTGTCTGGAAGACTGGCTGAGTACTGGTCGATGGTCATGCGCAATCTCGATGACCCACTCATCCTTGTAGCTACGGTCAATCATGGTACCACCACGGGAAGAGATCAAGCTATGGGGGCGCAGTACATGTGTTGTCAAGCAAGTCATATGCATGTGCGAGTCCGAACTTGTCCATCGTGATGATCACATCCAACGTGCGAAAGATCAAGCAATGATGCAGTGAGCTGGTTGAGTGCTATCAGCAGATTCATTCACTCCTCTTGTTCGTTCCGTCGGGCCGATAGCCGTAATCATTGTCCTACGAAATGGCTGTCGCTCTTTTCAGGCAACCTTCTTCTGGACAGACCCTGATTGGACTTTCCTAATGGCACATCCCTGCACGTATACTATCATGTAGATAATTAATTGCACCAATCGGATGAACCATCTGACAGAATAATCCTTCCAACCAAGCACCGGTCTTCTGCCTCTAGAGAAAGTGGAATCAACAAACTCGAACGGCAGCTCTGCACCCAGATGATCCACGGCTACCTTCAAGCCGCTCGAGAAACCATCTTCATGAAACCCATACTTCGTCCAAGCACCGGCATAGCTTATACCTCTGGTATTCTGAATTTTTGGCAAGAGGTTTTGAGAGCGTATAGACGTGGCATTGTACAGTGGATGATGATAGGTCCAGGTCCCTTGGGTTAAAGATTTCGCAGGTGCGTGGGAGGGATTGAGAGTGACTAGGATAGTACCAAAATCCTTGGTAGGTATGTGCTGGAGGAGGTTCATCCAGTAAGTCAAGCACACCGAGGGGGCAACTGTCGGCGAAGGAGAGGTGGTGATATAATTCCAAGAGGACCAGGCGATAGGACGTTTAGGCATAAGCTAATCATCGTCAGTAAAGAAAGCACTTCTCTCGAACTTGTTTCACCGAAGACTAGCATTCCATAAAGGTGGAACGGCTGCACTCGTGCGAAATTGGAAAAGGCATGGGCCGCTACTTTAAAGGAGGAGGACGTACAGAAAGATCTGAGTGCAGTGCTGCTGTGTTCTTGCTTGTCTTGAAGCCCGACATGACCTCGGTCTCCAGGGGTGAGGCCACATTGTGGATGATGTCCATGGCTTGATCCCCATGCGTTGCCAGAATCACGTGGTCGAAGAGGTCTTCTTGGCCGTCTTGTCGTTGGAGAATGATTCGCTTGTCATCTCGAATGCTCAGTGATCTAACGCCAGTACTCAAATGTACTTTATCTTCCGGAAAATCGGCCATCACAGCATCAATATACGGTCTAGATCCACCCATGATCGTCATCCATGTGGGACGAGCAGCTACTGTGCTGAGAAGATGGTGGTTCCACATGAATCGAATCAGAGTAATAGCAGGGAACTCGAGGGAAGCTTTGTCAGGGCTTGTACTCCAGACTGAAGCGGTCATTGGTATTAGGTAATCATTCCTAAATGCTTCAGAGTAATTTTCCTGATCCAAATATTCCCCAACAGATATTTGCCTCGGAGCGTCATGGAAAGCTTCTACCTTTCCGTTCGCTGCGATCCCATCCGCTCCACTTGGATCTACTTCGCTCTCAACTTCCTCTGACAATAGATCTAACGCAAATTGATTGAAACGGATGATGTCGAAGATCATCTGCCACATCCGTGGCCGGAAGATATTGGACGTCTGAGCAAAGATGGAGGAGAGCGAGGTTCCTGACCATTCGAAGAGCCCTTGATCACGAGAAACACCAAATGTCATATCCGTTGGCACCGGAAAGATGCCTATCTCCTTCAAAAAGGCTATGAAGTTCGCTGTGAACCGTAAGCCAATCGCTGATCTGGATTCATATAGTGGTTACCTACGATATGTAGCGCTGTTCATAACAATAAAACCTGTATCGACGTTGACCGTTCTGTCTCCACTCTTGAAAGAGACCGTGTTTGTGTGGCCCCCAAGTCGGTCCTCAGCTTCATACAGGTGAATCTCGTGGTTGGTCCGTTTGAGGGCCCATAATGCCGCGATACCAGAGCATCCACTGCCAACGATGGCAACTTTCTTTCTATCTTGCAACATGAAGAAATTTGCTAATACCTTGTATTCAATCAATGGCTCGACGTTCTATAGAGTTCATAGAGAATAGATAAAACCACAGATTGCTGGCAAACAAAATGCTGACAGGTTGATCTAAAAGTGCTCAGGGAATGAAATGAAAACTCAGACATCAAGAGATCAAATGAAAAAGACCACCTAGAATCAACCAATTGGGCCCAAGTAAGAGTTCTCGTATTCGTTCTTGACAATGATGCGTTCACCATAACAGCCAGGGCAGGAGTTTTAGGGGCGGATCGGTCCTTCTTCGGCAGGGCTCTGCCAAGACCTGCTATAGAAGTAGTAGGGACAACAACTACGACACTCTGCGCCATCTTCAGTACGCAATACATGCATCAGCACGAGGTTCTACATCAATCTTCTTACTGCCTTTCATCCGGTAACAATCATAACGACTGTATTCTGCTTCTAAAATTCCAAAAAGTTATCCCAAACTCTCACACATTGGCGCCCGACTACCAGGCACCCGTCATCGTCCCCTTCCTTCAGCATGGCGAACCCCCTCGATACCGACGCCGGCTCCGAGCTCTTCAGCAGCTATGAATCCGAATTCAAGCTCGTCCAAGCAGAGCTCAACCAAAAGCTAGATCAAATCACAGAGCTATCCGGCGAGCCCAGGAAATCAGCCGTACGATTAGCAGAGCGCGCAGTCGAAGAGGCAAATGAATTAGTATGTGATTCTCAACAATTCATCACGCTACAGCGAACATACCCCGTTAAGAAGCTTTACTAAATCCTTCCCAGCTCGACCAAATGCGCATCGAAAAAACAAACATCCCCTCCACCACCCGCTCCCGCATCAACCCCCGCTTCCGCAACTACGAAACCGACCTCGACGCCTCCAAACGCAAACTCAAATCCCTCTCCGACGACCGCAAGGCCCTATTCGGAAACCGCTACTCCGACAACCCTGGCGGTGACGAGCAACTCGAGCAGCGGCAACAACTCCTTTCCGGAACCGAGAGACTGGATAGGAGTAGTCAGCGGCTGAGAGAGAGTCAGAGAATTGCTCATGAGACGGAGGATATTGGACGGGGCACGTTGGCGGATTTGCAGGTGCAGAGGGAAACGATTCAGCATACGAGGCAGACGCTGCTGGAGAGTGAGGGGTATGTGGATCGGAGTGTTAAGACGTTGAGGGGGATGGCACGTAGGTATATTGTCACTTACACCTATTGCTGTGGCGCGTTGAGGTTGGGCTAATGAGATTACAGGATGGCTACAAATCGGATTATAACGGTTGCGATTATTACGGTGCTGGTTATCTTGATCATTGCGGTTGTGTACAGCAAATTTAAGTAGGCGTTGAGAGCGAGAGGTATATGTACATGTACTTTTACTACAATTGGTGCCTATTTCTGTCTTCATATTCTACATGTGTTCTGCTACCCGAGCAGATTGACTCCCCTGTCCAGGTCACTAACTCAGCGAATCTAATTACCCCTCAATATCCCTGAATCTGCTTCGGTATATACGGCTCCTCCAAATACTTCGCTTCCTCATCACTCAACTCAAACTTGACCGCCTCAACCGCCTGATCAATCCTTTCTTTACTCCCCAACCCCACAATTGGATTCACACCCTTCTGCTTAATGCTCCACGCAATAGCCACCAGCGCCATACCCACGCCTCTCTTCGTCGCCACCTCCTCTAATCGATCCACAATCGCCTTATCCGTCTCCGTCTCTCGACTCCGAATCAGTGATTTCAGAAAATTGTCCGTCTCTTCTCGCTTGGTGGAGCGGTCACCCCAAGGTCGTGTTAAGACGCCACGCGCAACAGGGGACCAGGGGATGCAGCCTACACCGGAGGCGCGGCAATAAGGTATCATTTCGCGCTCTTCTTCTCGATAGAGGAGATTATGGTAGTTCTGCATCGAGATGAACTTATGCCTGCCCCCCAATTCATCAGCAACATCCCACTAACCCCATGCCAGGAACAACTCACAAACCATTCTGCTCCGCAACGTTCTGCAACCACTGAAATTCCCACGCTGCCATACTGCTGGCTCCAATATATCTCACCTTCCCGCTCTCAATTACATCATTCAACGCTTTCATGATTTCCTTCTTTGGAGTTTCTCGATCCAGTCGGTGGATTTGTAATACATCAATATACGTACCCAACCGCTCTACACTCCTATCCACCGCATCGAGGATATACTTCCTGCTGAGTCCAACCTGATTCACCATTTCGCCGTCATTAGATGCCATAGCCGAGATACGGGGTTGGGCGCCAGAAGTGTCGACGCCGAAATAGCATTTCGACAGGATTACGACTTTCTGCCGAGGAATCTCATATTTCTTAAGTGCTTTACCAATTATCTCTTCAGAGCGGCCGTTGGAGTAGACGTCGGCCTATGGAAGTCAGCGAGGACTCGTTAGCCATTTTTGGAGCAAAAAAAACAGGGAGGAGGAAGGGATGGAGGGGCGTGATTACGGTATCCCATGTGTTCAGACCGACTTTGTAGGCGTGCTCGAGGAGGGGCAGGGAGTGCTCTTCGTCGAGGATCCATTCTTGCCATTCGGAAGAGCCGTAGGACATGGCTCCCAGGATGACTTTTGAGATTTTGAGACCTGAGTCGCCGAGGCTGGAAGGGGGGCGGGGGGGGGGGGGGGGGGGGGGGTTAGCTGGAGTAATGGGGGCGAGAGATCGGAAAGCGATTGCGCACCGTGTGTAGTCCATGGTTGATGCGAATCTACTGCTACTTAACTGTGGGGTTAGGAGGGAGGGTCTGGAAGTCGTCTTTTGGGAGATGGTCATCAGAACTCGTGTTGAAGCTCTTAGACGGTTCATAGATTCATTAAAAACACTGATATTGGTTGCAGCTCCGCATTCATTTATAATTGAAGCTGCAATGGATCTGCAAGAGGCTGTGAATTTACATCATAGTTACATCTTAAAGACGGTGTTAACGGCTACTATCTCCGGGATAGGTACGGGACTGGGATGCGGCTTAAGTCCCTTGCTCTTAGACAACCAAAATCGGAGGCAAACCCTCCTTTGATAGAAAGATCAAAGTACAAATCCCAGTCAAACATTCTTTTTTCAACCACTTGAAGGACTAGGTGTTTTGGTATTGTCGATATTGTTCAGATGATACTAAGCGTTAAGAGGGAGAGACCAGCTCCTTCAACGGCAGGAGATTGTATTTTTGTTATTCCGTTTTCTGATTTTCTTGTATAGCATACAGGCTATGGTCTATGGATTCGTTATCTAGGATGACTGTGGTATCTCTCTACTCTATTCGCTTTCCATGCACCATATGCTACGCTGCAAAATCTGCAATCAACAAGTCAAAAAGAATTGCATCGACTTCCTCCACCTCGTTTCTCAACCTCAAACATTGCACATCTCATTATCAAGCCGAAAATAATCTGCAACATCATCGTCCTTAGTATCTTCAATTATATCTCATCAACTTCAACGCTACACCCCCATCGGTACTCATTGGCATAACCTTACCCCCACTCCCCATGTTATTTCTCACACACATCATATTCAACCTACTCCCCCACTGGTTCACAACGCCAATATAGACCATCGGATGCTGACCAACGCGTTCATCAAAGTCGAGCCAGAGCATGCAAGTCCCCTGCTTCAGGGAGTATGGACACCAGATTTCTTGTGCGGTGGTGGGTCTGGTGTGCGTGAGCGTGTACCAGAATGTATTGGGATGGTCGAGTCTGAAGATTGCGAGGAGTTGGCGGCAGTCGTCGTAGGAGGCGCTGGCGCTGGGTTCGGGGACGTCGTAGCAGAGTACACTTGGTTCTATGGCCGCCGAGGTTGTTGTTGTCGTCGTCGTTGTTTTTGTTGTTGTTATCGAGAACGGTAGTATCACTGGTGACGTTGAATCTGGTCCTAGCGATTGCGATACCGAAAGCAATAACCGTGAGGTGAAAACTAGCAGTATCCACGCCAGCATCGCTATGGTATCAATTGTCTCTTTTGGTTCGACCCATTTGCTGTGAACATACGTAAGCACGGGAAAATACCTTGGGATAAGAACCATTACAATAAATTTTCTTCTGTGAGGTTCGAAAAAATCAATTTTGGCCCCACGTTTCAAAACCCATATGTCCATGTCGCTGGCGCGCATAGTCGCTTTTTACACCTCCTAACAATATGAAACGAACTCTAGACTCCAACAGATCAATCTTACTCGCTCTCCTCACCTCACAAAAATGCCGCCAGAGACCCTCGAGGACCGGATGAGACAATCACTAGACTCACCTAATTCAGTCTCATTCGCCAAGATTGTCCTCCATTATGCACTCAACAGCTCCTCCAGAGCCTATCCAGTATCCACTAATCCTGCTCGTCTACACCAATCCCTCAGTAACCTCAGTAACCCCACACATCGATTCTTCATACTCCACCATCTTCCTCGGAACCCACACCCTCCTCGCCCTCCCTTCCGGCTCAACAGGCGCCCACAGAACATATTTCCTGCAGCTCTCATTCCTCCCGTCTCCACTATCCCCAACCTGTCCCCCCCTATCCACCCCCCTCCCCCTCCCACACCTCCTAATCTTCCCCCAAACCACCTCCGCAAAAACCTCCTTCTCCCCCTCCCCCCACACTCCACAAATCCACTCATTAACCTTCACCCCCCCCTCCCCCAAAAAAACCCTAACCCACGCCTCCGTCCTCCTGACCATCTCCCTCACAGCCGTCGCCATCACCTCATCAACCCACCCCCTAACATGAACCCAAAGCACCAACGTCCTCAATTCCCGCATCCCTGACAACGCAGAAAGCGTAATCCCCCACCCCAAAAACTTGCTATCCGTAAAATTACTTCTTATGAGGCTAAGATGTACATGCCGGATCATGCAATTCCCTCCTCTAGAACTAAGCTCTTGCTGGAAACGCAGAAGAGGCATAGCTCGCGTGAAGGCGAATATAGTCCGAGAATACAGTAGTGCTGATACCTCATTATGCACACGGCGGGAGGTTAGTAAGAGCGCTACATAATTCGGCAGACCGTGCGGCTTATCGTTTGTGCAGTGAATATGCTGGCGGAAGGAGGGGGAAATGGATGTCCTGATATTGTTGCCCGGCTCGTAGATATCGCTGGAATGCTGGTTGCAAATGCGAGAAACGAGTTTGGATGCGGTAGGAGAATGATTGAGAGTTACATGGAGGTAGGTGGGTTCACCGATTGCGTATGAGTAGATGTGGTCGCGGAGTTCTGGGGGGAGGGCGAAGAGGGGAAATGTGAGTGGCGAGGCAGGGGACATGGATGCGGGGCGGGGTTCGGGTTGGTTTGCGTGGAAGTGGGCGTATGAATTAAAAGCCAATTGAAGACATGACATTATGAGAAGTTGAAGAAGCTGATACGTCGAGATCCTGCAGGTAAGTAAATAGCGCTATTGCCTAAACAGGGAGCAAACCCCGTTGTTAAAGCATTGCTTGGCAAGCGGCGCAGTAAGATATCTGTACCGGCGGCCTGATCTATTTAGATGACCAGCGAGCTCTGAGAGTTGGGCAGGCAGTGTTGAAGAATTTCAAGCCTCAATTGGTTGAACTTCTTCCTAGCCGAGACTACGATAGGCACCGATTGGTTTTGAAGCTTCAGGAAATGATGATGACGTGGTTGGAATTTCATGCGGGCGCGCTAGGTATCGAAGTACCTAAGGTTGAGAGGTGGGTCAAGTGAAGAGGTTGACATGCCCTATCTGCATCTGTTCACAAGAATGTTGTTCCGGAAGGACTTGGTCCAAGAATCCACAGGAACAAATAATCCTTCAATTGGTGGTTTCTGCTCCTATGGCACTGTATTTATGCGGTCTACTGCTCAAGAGACTAATTGATGGTGCTCGACACCCATGAAATCTATGTGGTGCTAGTGATGGAGGCCTACCTATTGCCTGACGTCTCAAGCATACCCTTGCCATTCACGCCCATCTAGAACATGATCAAGCCAATCTCTAACGACCTCCCAGCGCGCCCTTTCAGCCTCATTCTTGTGGGCCATGTGTAGAGTCTTCTCGTCAGATTCACGTTGATTATCCTGCGCATTTGCCTCATTACCATCTATATAAGCTCCGGACAAGGAGTCATTCCCTGCTTCGTACCAGCCCAGACTCTGCACCTTATCATGGCCCAAATGTTCCTGAGTGGAAGAGCCCCTTTGAAGACTGTACGTGTACGTAGGATGGACGTGAATGCATACGCAGAATAACAGACAGAGTGTGAGAAATATAGCGAGGAGTGTATAAGATGATGAGCGTGCCAGGGGAGGATAGTCGTTCGGTTCATCGTATGAAGCCACCTGGCTTTGTGCGTTATCGCCTATTTTGGGACTGCCGCCCGAGTCCTTACTTTGCAGCTCCATTGAACCGTCTTCTTCAGCAATGGGAGAGATGGAAAGCCGACCTATAAGGGGGCGAATAGTCCCCCTATGTTCCCGTGGGGGAGCCTTTTGGTAGTCTGCGTCGTGACTTGACTTGACATTACCGCCTGATTCGTTACTACGTAACTCGACTGGGTGGTCTTGTTCGGTCAGGGAATCGGAATGATGAAGGTGCTCGTCAGAGGTGGGAGTTAGATACAATTTGCAACCGGGAAACATAGGCGGAAGACGGGCATGGGGCCCATTATAGAAGGAATGCGAGCCGCTACTCGCACCCGAGTGGCCTAGAACCAGTAATTCTGTACAATTCTCAGCAGAAAAACATATATGGGGATCTCCGGGTCCTTTACTTTTGTCAAGTCTGCATGTCAAGCCTCCTCCAACAACTTTGAGGTCCGTCACCCGAGGTAGAGGCAGATCCAACGTCTTTCCATGATCCGAAGAGGTAATATCACTGGGCTGTTGCCAGTGCGTTTCGAGCTGTATAGTTCCTCGTGGCATTCCGCTGCGCCTGAAAAGCGTCAACAACCCCTTCTCATTCTCTCTCCATTCTCCTGCTTGCTCCGTAGCCAGGCGCCCATCGATTACGAAATACTTCGGAGCCCAGCCATGAGGATCAATGGAGAAAAGACGATCAGCTTCACCGACTTGAAAACTGAAACTCATGTCACACTCGACCGTGCCTCCAATGACTTCTTCCACGGTCATATCAAAGTTCCAAATAAGGTCGCATGGTTGCAGACTGTCCAGGCAGTTGAAGAAAACAGGGGAAGGAGTCCAGATCTTGATGGGAATGTCGTCTTTAAATCCTTTGGGATAGAGTCTCGGCATATTAACACGCTCGAAATATGTGGCTTGAGCAAAGGAACTGGTCACTTCTTTCCAGGTACTGAAGTCACCCCTCGACAGAGGCTTCATTGCTAGTGGTGGGGATGGGTGGATGAGGGCCACAACTTCGGACAGAGTCGCGCCTTTGAGTGGGCGGAACGTGGGTAACAACGCCACCATGAACTGTGGGTCGCGCAAACGGTACGTTAATGTTATGTACAGATTGAGAGGAAGATCGAGATCGCAAGTGTCCCGGACGATAATGATTTCCCCCTCCTTACTGCTCGAGGTGTCTGCTGACGATAGATCTTCCTGAAAAAAGAGCGAGTATTGCCCCGGTCCCAGAAGCATCTCATGCTTGCCCCGAATACTGTTGCTGACAGTGATTGAGAGCTTTGTTCGTTCCGCGGCTATGTACAGCTTGGGCACGATGACTGTCATTCGAGCATGGTGATTGATTCGGATCTTTCCGTCATGGTGATTCAGAAAAGTTGTGCAGATTTTGACAGAGCTCTCCCATGAGTCAATTACATGGACAGTATTTTTAACATGGCCTAGGTCCCGGGTAAGTGAAGGAGGGTTAGGAGCTGACATTGGTTGGGCTTCGATTTCGGAGGCATGGTGTTCTGAGCGTGTCGAGTCGACTAGACAACCCGTCTCAGTTTCCTTTTCAACGCTAGGATTGGGTTGTTTGAGCTTACTGCCTTGTCCTGGATTGCTATCTCCAATGCTGCTGTGATCGTAGGGATACTCTTTGAGGACAGGCAAGCTTTCTGTTTGTGGTGGCTCTTTCGTTGATTTGACAACGTTGGCTGTGGAAGACATGCCATCCGTAGGAGGCGGCGAGGCTTGATCAAATTCGAGCTTCGGGATAGATTCAGATGCTTCCACCCCGAAATTATCGGGCACCGAACCCGTTTCCGCTTCGAGAGGCGGTAGGTCTAGCGTCGATAGGAGACCAATCTTGACGGACCCAGTCGAGCTCGGAGAGTCATTCTTGGATAGCTGATCATCTTCGTTTTGAGGTGCTTTCAGCGGCGAACTGTAGACTTCAAATGGAGAGTAGCACTGCCCAGCATTTGTATTTATGGTCGTAAGGACGGGAGTGATTGTGCGGCGATTCGGGAACAAGCGTCGTCCACCAGACAAGTGGCAATACGGGTAATTTTCCCGGTTAATAAGAGTATCCAGCGGCGTCCGTGGAGATCCAAGCTGCCAGCTTGCTGGGGCCTCTGCTGGTAACCTGTCAGCTTCAAAACGCGGCTTTCAGCAGAGAATGAACTCTGGTTGTCTGTCCTAGGAATGTCAACCGTACCTGGAGGTCGATTTCTCCATCTCAAAGACATCGTGGAACTTCGTGTCCAGCTTGTTGCGGGATACGAAACCTGCAATAGCACTTTAGTACTGCGCAAAAAATATAGTCCCTGCCGATGCGAAATTGATGCGGGAAAGATGCAATGCTCTACGTCGGTTGCGATACACAGGTTCGAGAAAACAAGGTCTTTCTTAGAATTTACAGGAGAATTTGGCGTCACTAATACGAGGGGGCCTTGCGAGGAAGGAGCGCTCTGATTTGGCGATTGAAGTGGGAAGCGCACTCTATTTTGCTCTCGGTGTTCGAACAGTTGGGTGAATACTAGGCATGCGGTCGTTCATATTTATTGTATGCTAAGATAAGAAGAATGCTTTCCACGGTCTGCTGGTCATGAATCCCTCAGTCTCTTTCCTAGCCGCGATACGGCTGTGGCATGTAGTTCTGTCCCACCTGCATAGACTGATTGGTCGAGGCGAATTGTGAATTGCCCTCTGTGTTTGGCGCACTGCCGTTCGGGTAAGAAACCATAGGGTCTCGTCTTGGCTGGCTTGAGGGCAGGGTTGACTGTAGGGGCGGAAGAACGCTGTTTAGACTCTGGGCAGGAGCTGGAAGGGTTCGAGCAGGTGGCTGTGCTAATCTATCGTAATTCAGCAGGGGTTGAGGCTGGGTATTCTGGTATTCCGGCCGCGAAGTCATATGATAATTTCGTTCCAGCATACTTTGGTCTTCGGTATCGAGAGGTCGGGGATATGTTCTAGGCTGATATATGTGTGATGAAACCGCCGCTAGGGGCGAACGGTAAGAGGGAGGAGCTTGTGCGAGTTCTGGCATCGTTGATCTCGCTGTGTACTGTGTCTGCGGGTACTGATAGGCTTGGGCTCTCTGCGGTTGCTGGTACAGCGTATTAGACGTTGAGAACCCGTAGCTTGGGTATTCTGAGCGCGGCGAAACGAAAGGTGAGGATGCCGATGAGGAATTGTTGCGCTGGTGTACGAATGAATACTCTGACATTGGTGTAGCAGTGGTTTGTAGGGCGGTTTGAGGGTAATAAGATCCACGAGTCGCAGCGAGTGGGTCCCGCGAGGGATAATGACCGTAGGAATCGCGAGACTGTATGAAAGATCGTTGAGAGAGGCGCTGGTCTTGGTCATACCCACTCCTATTCATCGTGTCGCTCGACATCCTTTGACGCTTATAGGGCTGTTCGTCATAACCAGACCCTGCGTAGCCTCCAGCTTGCTCGTGCTGCGATTGTAGGCCCATATTTTGGTATTCGACTGAAGACTGGTGAGCTTGTCCGTGGGGTGATTCGGTGGGAGGAAAGTCGGAGGGAGCCGATCTTTTTCTGGCGAAGTATTTAGTATACAATATCAAGATAGCTTTGCAATACCAACCCTAAGACACGAGGCTCTTTCCGAATTCGAAGCTTCACACCTTGATCTCCAAAGGAGCGAGAGAGAAATGTCGACTCTGACAGTCCAGGGAAAGTCTTGTGAGAAAATACTAGCCAAGGTTAGTAGACGTTCTGTGAGATAAAAACGAAGGCATGGTTCACCTGTGAACGGGTCTGATGTGACCGAAGTGATATACTCGACCCGTGTCCTAGGAATGTCGTCAATCTAGGCTTTCTGGCGGCGACAGGTTTCTTTCAGCTTACTTCATCATCTCAAAGAGACTGAAACGAAGACGAAATTGACCCTCAATCTTAACGGAGAGGTCTGGGAAAACGAAAAATCCTCCATCTAAGTATTGTTAGGTCTTGTAAGGCATTTTAGGATGTCATGTGTTACATACCAGTGTTGTCAACATCCTTGAGCCTGTGAAGAGAGGACACCAGGGTGCCGGCGAGAGCGGACTGTGTAGCGGTATCTACGTCGTCCCCTTGCAGGCCAGCGGAGATCTGTCCAGGACGGTCAAGATTGGCATCACAGAGGTTACAACACATAAAGAAGTAAGGGCTTTGGAGGTAGTTCCTGTTCATGTCAGCCCCAAAACTTCAAGAGCTTGCCGGCTCGTCAGACTTACTGTGCTGGATCCTCCGGATCTCTAATCCGTAGCTGTACGATTGGAGGAGGGTCAACAGGTTTGCGGTCTTCAAACAGACCGCGAGTCAGTGTTTGACCGCGCTGCAAACCATTGGATTTCATACCTTTCTCTTTGGCAGGTGCCCCCGGAAAGGCTTTGGCTCTCTGCGGGGCTTGACGGACTGTCAGAGTATACGCATCGCTGCGATGACGCATTGTTAGTGAGAAGCGAGCCGAAGGCTGAGCCCAGTCAATCGGTTGTAAAACCACGGCCGTACCTCGTGAGCCTCAGAAGCTGTGAAGATCGTTCTTCCGTTGCGTTTGAGGCGTTCATATATCAATATGGGCTGCTGACCAAGTTGTGATTAGAGTCTTAATGCTTCTGATATTGGTAGGTTCCGGTAAACACCTCGGATTCCAAAGAATCAAGAATGGCACAGCTAGATGATGAGGATGGAATGTTCGCGTACTGTGGGTTGAAAATGTGCTCAAAACAGCTGGGACTGGTCTTAATGAGATCAGTCCAGTGGTCCACCGCGATGAATACTTGGTATTCCGCCCGAGGCCTCAACGAGTGAATTAAGGAACCTTAGTCCTGGAGGCTTTTGAAAGGCTTTCAAGAGGCTTGATCTCGTGGACGTGAAAAGAGGGGCTATCGGGAACCTCGCGGAACATATCATATAAGAATTAAAGGCCCTGGAATTTAATTGAGAAGCCGTTCTCGCAAGCTGCCAGCAATGATGCGAGTAAGAATGTGGAAAGAGTGATGCAGAGAGGCGGTCGTGAAGCACTTGGAATGGTAGTTGGTGGTGTCAGTCTGACCTGACGGTCTCTGCGGTTTGGGTTTGTTGACGATGAAGATGAGGTTGACTTTAGTTGACTTTTGGTACACTTGACGCGTTCAGTTTAGTGGCGTGACTTGTAAGCTTTCTCCCCACTCCGCCTTCCTCGATCACCCAGATAAGACCGACGCTCTCCACAATTCAACATCTACCCTTTCTCCCACCTACTCTTCGACCGCTATTCGGTGGGAGTGTGTAGACAACTGTTTGCCTTCTTTGAACCTGTTTCGTGAATGAATTATCGCTTTGTGTTCCCCACGGTGGGGAGTCAAGTGAGCTCAACCTGCCTCACAGGGCCTGACTTTGGTACACTTCTGGTGACGTCGAAAATTCTGATGCAGTAGCGGAAGCAAATGCAGCTGGCCTAATGATTCGCAATCCGTTGGGAGCGGAGGATGTCGAAGTTTGAAACCTGTCCAGCAGCGACAAGGGGCACTGATCAGTCCAGCTTGGACGTTCACCCCAGTTGGCGGCTCAAAGTGCTCTGGCTGTCACGACTGGATCAATCAACGAAAAGGCCCCCACTCTGATTCAATGCAGTCAGCTCATTGGCATTCTTGAAAGCGGGAGAACAGGAATGTAGCTTTTATGTACCTGAATAGAGTGTCGATCTCGACGTGGGTTTAACGCAGTCTAGGACGCCGCGCAGTGGTGGAAGAGGAAGTCAAATTATGAACACAACATGAACACGATCCATCCAACCTCGAGAAACCCTGGTCGCTCAGGGCTCTTCTACTTCTGCTACTGCGCTCTAACTCATATTACACGCAATTACTGGCGTTTGCTATGCACGATTGGTGTGGAGCATATGGCGTGGTCATTTTGGCATCAAAATCAAGAGGGTTAGAGAATGCAACCACGAAGGTATGAACGATCGGAAAGCGTCGTTTCTTGGGGTAGGGGACAGCCTTGTTGAGTGGTTGCTGGCGTCCGCTAAGCAAACCTGGTAGGAGTCGGACACTATGGGATTGCGCATCTTGTTCCCATTTCATTGGAAGGCACGGAAATGTGGGCGTCCATTTTAGGTCAAGATGATGGCACCAATTGGGCTTTCCTTTCAATCATCAAGGCCTTCTACATAGGTGACGGGACCGGCGTCTTTCTTTTCGAATCAACGACTGAGGTGGACGTCTACATGCGCCGGTGGTGACTTTACAATATAGCCTGCTGCAGCTAAAGGATTAGCTTGGCCCGACACGTCGCGTGCGTTGACAGTTCCGGGCTAAGAGTCGGATGGAGCAAGATTTACCTGGGACTCCTTTCACACGAAGCAACCAAAGCCGGGGAGGCTTGTTGGGTGGCTGAAATGGTGTCTCAATGCGGCATCAAGGTCTCGTCTCTACTTGTCTGATGCCGCTTGCACCTCCCCTGCGATCGCTTCTGCATCCCCTGAACCTCCAAGGCCTAGGCAAAGCTTTCCCATCGACTAAGTCGTGCATGGTGGCGTCTTGCAGTACAAACGGTTCTCACTCATCACCATCACCGGATTATCGTGATGAACGTCCGAGGGTATGTGTATGCCAGCCGGAGGCGCTCAGGTATTTGACTTCGCAATGAACGGTGATACAGCGAGACGACAATGCAGTTGGAGTTGCTGCGTGAAACCTACGTAAGAATAGGCACTACCCTCTCTCGCTAGGCAAGCAGCCACTCGAGGTACCCTGTGGCAGTTCCCAACTTCCGTAAGTGGACTTTGCAAATGTGCGGAAATCCGGGACGTTAGACTCACGAGGATTGTTCTAGCGAGCGTTACGCACCTCACAGAAAGGCATCCCCAAGTAGTCAGCCAGGGGCCACGGCCGCTAACTGCCACCTGCACGCCTCGCAGAGTGTGTCTTGGATAATTGCTTACTTTGGTAATCAAATTCATAGTAAATCGTCTAACCGGGTCATTACAAAGCCCCCCCAAGATGTGATCGTACCCGCATGCACTTTTGAATTGTAGCTTCAGCCAAGTGCAGAGGCGCATGGAAAATTAGCCCCCGTATTAGGACCACGGGGCACGTTACCGACGCAGTTAGCCATGCACACTCCTTTAAACCCACCTGCTCGATCACCGACCTGCTCTACAAAGGACGTTTTTGACCATGCAAGATCATGCGGTCATCTGATGGAAGGATTCAGAGCAAAATCGACAGTCATGCTCTCCCAGGTCAGCTCTCCCAGGTCAATGGCTGGCAACCCAGTTCGGACGAAAGACGTGTGGCCCAAGCCCACATTCAGAAACAAGGCTATCGCCGATCTTTACTCACTTGATTATGACAAAGGATCGATGCCCTGGGGTTTTGTGGCCTACTTTGTATGCAGCTTTGACAGTTTCATTTGCACGGTTGGTAACCGCTGATCATTTGCGACGGCGCAAAGAGGAAATGCGACTTGGCCAAACCGCCGCCAGTCACCAGATGCTGCAGACGTACGATATCACATCCTCGCATGATCGAGCAAAACTACTGCGGACCTCGAGAATGCGCGAATCATCCTCAACAACCATACTCAACTTTTATAGGAATCAAGAAACATTTTGGGGTTTCGCTTCGTCGGAGAAGTGACGCCATAACGTAAGGTGTACCAAAGTACTCAGTACTTACCTTCTTCCCGGGGGGTAACCATGGTACCGATCCCTGTTCTCGGCCCGCTAAAGGGCGCATCGACCCGCTGGCCCTCAGCTGGAAGCCCGGTAAGTGACTCCCTCGTATGCGGCGTGCAGCGTCCCTATTGCAGACAAGAAAAGCTCAGGGGGAAGGGGAAGCATTGATGCTCCAAGCGTTGAATGTTGATCCTTGTTGATGTTCTCACATAGCCTGTACAAGCCTCTGCATCGAATTGCAGTTGCGATGGTCAGCCCCGAAGCTAGCGGTACCGCTTAGAAATGATTTAAGGATTAAAAGGATCCATCCAGCCGAAAACATGGGCTGGAAGGAGCATTTAGTAGCGAAGTTCCATGGCCCCAACTTGAAAAGGTGCCGCCCCCACGAATTTCCTAAAGGGTCCGCGGTGGGCTGTCCAATTTCGTCAACAGATCTGATCCAGACTTTCACTCGCCATGACATTCTGTAGCATAGGTATGTTATAAAGTTTGTCGACTGCACCAGAGAGGTACTTTGGTAAAGCTTGGTAGAGGGTCATCTCCCGGGTAAGCCACGGAATCCCGCTGCAGACCGTACATTTACCCGAGCACAACCACGGTACGGTAAGTCTTAGCTCATCCTTCCACGAGCCCAGCCGTAATCTGTTGTGGATTAGCAGATGGCTTTTACTGTCTGGTACCAACCCTCAACATTTACTTGGGACCTTGTTCCTTGTTAAGAGATTGGATGAGGTACTTCTCCGCGCGATTGTTCGGTCTCAGCCTCAAATTCAAAGTTCAGCCTCCTCAAAGCCGTCTAATCTCGCTAATCTGGCACGCCCACCTCCATAACGCTACAGACCCGGGTTCGAGATCAAGATCTCCGAGCTTTTGCCAGCCTTTCAAGAAAATCAAAACCCTCGAAGTAGTCAAGATGGTATTCTTGCTGGCCACAGCATGTTCAAGGCGCAGCTCCTCCGTATCCGCGCCTCGGAAATACTGACACTCCTTTCCGCCATAAATAAGTCACATATCGTACCTAGAATCATCCAAACACCCTTTGGTTTGATCTATATGAAATTTGACAAACATATGCAAGCCTCAATCAAGAGCGGAGCCACCATCATTTGCTCACCGAGCATGGCCGGGACGCTCATTAAACGCGGGGCGTTTGCCACGTTGACCATCTCAACATCTAGGCCTTGCGGCGTTGTGAGCTAGCTGAAGGGATGTTTTCCTCTTTTTTGCAAAGATTTTGATTAAATTCAAATATGCGACTAGGACTGGTTTTCCATGTCTCAAGCGGATACCGAGCAATGCCCCAGTCATCACTATTGGGGAAACTATCTTCTGATCATGTCTCACCACGGTCCGTATCCGATCTTTCGGGAAAGATACAGACTGCTGGTATGAGATGAAGCATCACCTTCCTTGCTGAAAACACATACAGCGTTGGAACTTGAGACATCTCCGCTATATTGATTGGAAGCTTTCGAACAAACTCAGCCAGAAAAGGAGGAGCGCTAGCAAGGCTGGACACACATAGCCCTTCAATTTGAAGAGCTCCGTGGGAAGGGACCTTACGTACCTGCTCACAGTACGCTTTTGTTGGATCCCGAAGTTCTGCTTTTCTATGACTCGAGAACAACACTAAGGTCCGTCCTGCTCCTCTTCTGTCACATTACTTACATGACTTCACCTTTGGCAAAAGGTAGATTCTGTATGGAGTCATCTAGCCAAGATAGTCCTTAGGCTAGAGCTTTGAATGAGTGCCTCTGGATTCTTCAATGCTCTTTTAAATCTATACTGGGTTGAATGTCATGACCAAACCTCTGGACCGTCACTTATTCATGTCGCTTACGGAAACTTCTGCACCACTGCGAAAACAAAGCCAAAACTGTATTCGACCCGGGGTCCCGGAAATGCACGATTGTTCCTGCAGCCCATAGCTGATGATCTAACATTCCATCCTGTCTATACATAATAATGCCATGAGCTAGGTAGCTTTTCCCGGCAATGTCTCACACCACTCTTCTGAAACCATACGCTTGGGTCCAACTCAAATGCAACGTCATGTGGTCAGCCTGTCATGCGCCAATACGGCTAGACCGAGCCCGCGCAGAGAGTCTTGTAGGTGTCTGTGATGCTTACATACGTTGAGTCGAGAACATGCCTTGCTACCCAATACGCGAATAGTCACTGCTGACATACACCATCCAGATCATGATCTAGCTGTCTGGGTATAGTACAGAATACGCTTCGAATAGCCTTCCGGACATGGTCGTCCAACCACCTACCCATCCACTGAGCGACTTTGTCCCTTGTTAGTACGTTACCCAAAAACAAGAAAGCAGCCCTTGCGCACGTGCTTAGAGATTTTCCCAACCCAGATCTAACCGATCAAATTTCCCAAGGCAGTGGTAACTCCCGTGGAAATCTTGCCCATCCACCTTGCACTATACACCAGTCCCAAAATAGTAACTTGGCATCTCACGCCAAGACACATCCGCACACACAAGGAGCATCCGCGCACACCCTCACGCACTCATCCGCTTTTCTATAACCGGGTCACAAGCCCTACCACCCTAAAACACCTCCAACCCTAGCAAGTCCCCCAGCCCATACCCGAGGATTTTACCCGGTTGTCTACGCTTTGGGCTAGAATGACGCGCAGACACACCATTAATGCTACGGGAATGCCGAACGGATGAAGTAGTCGGTACCTAATACTGACATCCCAATTTGCAAGTATTCCATCTTAATGGTCTGAGAAAACGCATCTTGTATGTCAGTCACATGACCATCTTATTCAGTGGAATAGTCCTTTTCTCCCCAGCACCCTCCCAACACATTTCTCTTTCCTACTGAAGTACCCATTCCACCATCCTGGGTTAGAGATCCTTCTTTATCACACGAGAATTATACCTACAATAAGTCACTCATCACACCACATTAAGGCTTCAGACTTTAATCAATTACTTCATCCCCAACAGCTAATCATCACGCCGCGATGAGCTCAAAAAACTTATCCTTTATATCACGCGCATACTCCATGTCATTTACTCCACGTCAATATACTATGAAGAAAAACCGTTCCCCATACTCACTACAAACCTAGCAAAGCAACACCTCACCACTCCGCGCTGAGCTGAACAACTTCTCCCTCACATTACTTAGTACTCTACTCTACTCCCCTCTACTATCTCCATCGTCCCACCCCACTGACCCTCGAACTCCATACCTGACATTCACTACAAGTACAGCGAACCCATCCCCCTCCTCAATATCACACCACTACCCTATACTCCTCTATCCCAGCAACTCCATCATCACCCCCCCCAATGAACCTTCGAACTCCATACCCCATACTCACTACAGCCCCAGCAAAAATTAACACTTCATCACATCGCTATGAGCTGAAACCCTTCATTCATCATAGGTCCGTCAACCCGTTCAACTCGCTGGGTGGAGCTTAAACCCCCATTCTACTCCATACACACAGTCCGCATATCAATATCAAACCTGCTTCCACCTTCCCCCCCCCTCCCCCTCCCCCACACTATCCCCCACCTCCACTATCCCCATACGAACTCACCAACCCAAAACCTATCAACGGGTACGAAGTACTACGAAGTACATGCTTAACAGAATTCGAATCGTATGTTTTACGTACGTTTTTGATCATGTCTTTTGGAGTAATTTGAAAAGGTTGAAGGTGTTGATAATGGGGCAAGCAAGCAAGTAGTATGTTATATTCATTATTCGTTAAGTAAGGTAGACACGTTGTGAATGGAAACTAATGAGAAAACCAGAAAGAAAGAGAAAGAAAGAAAGAAAGAAAGAGGAAGACGCCGATGCCCAATGCTAAACTACATCCATCCATTCATCCAATGGCAATTTTTTCTCGCCCTCTCTTTCTCGTGAATGCATGCATGCATCAATCTTCATTGAAACTTTTTCATAAGCCAAGAAAGAAGCCATCCATCCATCAGCATAAGTCATTCTTGTCTTTCCCTCGTCTCATGATGCATTCATTCCTTTTCTCATTCAAAGCCATCCACCACCATCCTCCACCCCCGCCCCCCCACCCAATTCCAACTTCGGCATCTCCAGCATCGGCGCTTTATCCACCTTCCTCGGACTCTTCTTCGGACTACTCACGTTCTCAACAATCCTCGGCCCCTGTCTAACATCCCCCCAATCCCACCCATCCTCCACCGCCCCCCCCACCCACGTACTCAACGCCTCATGCACCCCCCCATACAACTTCTCCTTACAAGTCCTCAAACTTCCCCCCATCAATTTCTCAAAGCCACTATCTCTCAGCCCCAGTCTCAGTGCATTGCGTTCCTCCCGTGTAGGAAGCGCGGCAATGATGCCATTCAGGAGATCGATATGTGCGGTGAGGTAATTGGTAGCGTCCCATTCTACGCCGCCAATATAAGGGGCGGCGGGGACGGGGGGGTGTTCGCGGGGGAAGTGGCGGGAGGTGTAAGTAAGGGCGGAGGGGGGGATGGTGGGGTAGGGGATTATATTTACGGGGTGGAGGAAGATCCAGAAGACTTCTTTGATGACGGAGTCGAGTTCTTTGTGCCAGATGCGGTAGGGGCGGGGGTGGTAGATTGAAGTTATGAAACCGGGTGGTTGGGCTTCTTCTGGTGGTGCTGGGTCACGGAGGTAGGCAAGGATGATTTGAGCTCGGTTGGTGAGGTCGGGGGTTGGCGCGTCGCAAAGGTAAGTGTAGAGGAGGGTGATGATTATGTTTCGCGTAGAAAATTCGCTGGGGCCTTTCTTCTCTTTGTCAAAGAGCATGCCGAGGAGAGTTGGGAAGAGGGTTGAGTGGATTTTGGATAGCTGGTAAAGGGCTGAAGAAGTCGTCGATAAGGCTTTCAAGCAGAGCAGGGTCTCATTGAGTAGGGTATCTTCATGCTCGACTCTGTACTTTGATGTTAATCAAGCTCTTATCGTTGGAAAAGAATCTGCGTACCTCCATTCCACCTTATTGATGCGGTATAATAGTTCGACAAGCTCCATCATCCCACCTTGGGCAATGAATGCATCAACCCAGTCTACGGTTTCGTTCCTTAACACTTGACGCAATTTATGGACCTTGCCAACTTCGACGATTTCCGGCTGCTGCACTTTCTTAAGGTATGCAATGTAATCGTCAGGCACAGCTGGTTTGCTAGCCTTGCTAAAGAAGGCGAAGCCATGGCCAGCGCCATCAGATCTTAATGAAGTGGATGATGCTGAAGGTGTCAGGCCACCAGATTTGCTTCTCTGATGAGAATTTGGCCGTTCCGACTTCTGCTTCTTTGAAGGTGAAAGGTCGCCTTTGCTCAAGGTAAAAGTAAGACTCCTTGGTCGGGACTTCTTGGGAGTCTCCATGGCGGGTTCGGCGTTCAAACAATCACCAGCGCTGCTCATGGACGCGTCTGCGGTTTTCGATCGTTTCCCTGTGCTAGGTCTCGATGACTGGAACGATAAACCCTCTGCGCTCGAAGTGGATCCTGAAACAGACTTATGTTTGTTCACGAAGTCTGCCTTTATGTTTGTGTCCAATGATCTCATTTTATCGCGAGTGTGCTGAGGTACGTTTCTGGCATCCTGAGTGAATGTTTAGCTGCAATACCTCATCCAGCAGCACTATGCTCACCAACAAGGATTCGAACGCATTTTCGATGGCGCTAGCATCAAGCTCGGAATTCAAGGAACTCTGAGTGGGTTCCCTTGGAAGGTCTTTACTTTTGCTATCAAGTGCTGCCACTGCAGCCTTCACGCGAGATTCCTGGCTTACCACAGACGGACCTACATGGGAAGACACATCGCCGGCAATTGGACGATCTGTACTTGGCCTTTGGCTCGAACGCTTGTCTTCGTAGCCAGACTTCTGGCTTGAGTTTCCATCTTGTGTGGCCTGCCACCTTTGGCTAGACTTGTTTGCTGGATCTTTCTCTCGACTAGGTCTTCGGAGCCGTGATACAGTCTCAGCAAAAGATGCTGAAGTAGGTCCTTGCGGCAAGCATTCCGATTTTGGCCGTGGCTTAGGTTCACGCCTTCGGGATAAAGTGGGTTGCTGGACATCCTGAAAATTCCTTTGCTTCGATGGCGAGTAATCCTTAGGTGTATACCGCGCCATTTCTTCTTTCGTAGCGAAGCAGTCATTCAGGGGTACTTTGGTTTTGGTAGTACTTGAATTCTCAAGGCCTTGCGTAGCAAATTGTGCCCATATAGGTGGTGGCGGTCCCGCAGACCTCGATGGTCTCTCATTTTCGTTATTTATTTGTTGAGGGCCCTCCTCTGCTTTTATACTCTTGGACCTAGGTCTCGAGAGGAACGCTGCAAGGCTTGTAGAAGACTTCGACTTCTTCATTTGCTTCTCTTCCTGCTTTTCGGATTTCTGTCTTGAACCTTTCACTTTCTCTTTATCCTTGAATGCCATGAAAGACGTAGAACTTGCTATCTTCCTGTTTTCTCCATGAACGTTGTTGTTCTCTTTCTGCCTATCTTCTGATTTCCTTGGTGATGGTGGGATGCGACTCCTGTTACCGCTGTCTTCTCGAAGATGTTGACGTCCATTAGGATGGTCTGGTGGAAGCATTGGGTTCCCTAGGGCCACATAACCATTTGAGCCTCCACAATCTTCATTCCATCTGGATTCTATAGCCTTGGCGGATGGGTTGCGTTGGTGATTTCGGGGCATGATGGATTTGAGCACTGATGAGGTTGACTGTTTGTGTTGGTGTTTCGATGGTGAGACGCTGGGTTGTGTTGTGGTATCCATCGTTAAGAAATCTATCAGGCAATGCTATTAGCGCCTTAGAATCCGCAGACTTGGATCAAATGCCGGCTACCAAGCTGATTCAGTGATGCTTAGCGGTATACCCAAACGACTGTATTACGCAATCCCCATGCTTAGAGGCTATTGTTTGTCAATTGGCCCATCTTAAAACCTCCCAGTAGTAAGAATCTCTGGCTTAACCCTCCTATGGTCATAAATAGTGTTGCTCGAGGTGCCACTGTCGCTCCAATGCGCGGCAGTCAATTGTCTTGTTGACTGCCAGCTCGTAGTCCCAGCAACGGGCCAGATGCGGTAGGGCGCTCGGCCGAAAATTTTAGACCGAGGCAACACCCCTGTCCATTGTTTGCGTCAACGTTTAAGATTCACCATCGCGAGTCGTGCTCCTTCGTTGCATATTTCATAATCACCTCAGAATAAGTCTACTCTCTCTACCTCCGTCTAATGCTCTGGTTGGAGAAAACTGGCAAGCATTCCCCAACCTCTAGTCTTACTTTGTTCTACAAAACCCTTAGACCGCAACATTACATATAAAAGTGGTGCTCAAGGCATAGTTGGCAATTTAATAATCATCTCATGACACTTACCGGGAAGTACTGGCTCTGGATCGTTGATTGGTCGTTCTACTGCTCTGACTCTGTACAATTGTTCGAGATCTCATGACGTGAGCATCGCTTCGGAAGAAGTCGCGATCTCCAAATTTAGCCTTTCTAGGGCAATTACTATATCTCGTGACAGACCTGGACCTTCCTGTGGATCTCCAGATTTCTGTCTCCCATGTCTAGAGATATATAGCATTCCTAAAGCATGAACTGTCCATCACGAACAGACGAACCGCCGGAACATGATGGCAAAAACCAGAGCCCGTCAGCTCTAGCTGCTGATCTGACGACCAGGCAAGACCTCAATGGCATTGTAAATCTAAGAACTGAACAAGATTTTGGCAAAGAGGCTGAGGATGCACGTACAGAGACAAAAGTTGATGGTTCTGCCGACCTTGCTCGACTTCCAAACGCCAATGGCCGAGTAACGCAAGAAGACCGGAATACCGATGGCAAACCTCAAACCCATGACCCAAGGACCCCACCACAGCCTCCCAGCAGCATCACTCGAGCCAGGTTGGTCTACTCTTATGACTCTTCTCCTGATCCTGGGCTCAACAACACGCTCGCTATTACCCCTTCAGACGATGACTCGTCTTCTCGGAGGAGCGGAACGTTCATGGGAAGGATACCAAAGCCCATTCAGACTGTTGGCAGAATACTGCACAAATTCCTCAAGTTCATTGGGCCTGGGTTCCTAGTAGCAGTGGCTTATATTGACCCGGGCAACTATTCAACTGATGTATCGGCCGGTGCTGCCACCAATTTCAAGCTACTCTTCATGGTTCTGATGTCTAACTTGTTCGCCATCATCCTTCAGTCTCTCGCTATACGACTCGGCACAGTCACAGGGCTCAACTTAGCTGAGCATTGCAGGGCCCATCTTCCCCGTTGGATGAACATTGTTCTATATCTCCTGGGTGAGGGTGCTATCATCGCCACCGACATTGCCGAAGTACGTTCAATGAAGCTTTGGCTATTTCACCACTGACTGACTGATCGTGCAGGTCATCGGCTCGGCCATCGCGATCAACTTACTAATTCCACAGATTCCATTGGTGGCCGGCTGTGCTCTTACTGTCTTTGATGTCCTTATCATTCTCATCTTTTGGAGCCCTAGCGGTTCCTTGAAGCGCCTTCGTTATTTCGAGTATTTCGTGGTAGCTCTGGTGTTCGGCGTGGTAATTTGTTTCTGCATCGAGCTTTCATTCATACAGGACCATAACCACACTGCTGTCGGCGAAGTTTTCAAAGGGTATCTTCCGTCCTCAGCTATTGTAGACGGTTCTGGGATATACCTCAGCTGCGGCATTCTCGGCGCAACCGTCATGCCCCATAGCCTATATCTAGGAAGCGGCATGGTACAGCCTCGACTGCGCGACTTCGACAAAAAAGCTGGAAACAGTGTTCCGGACGTCACGATTTCCAGCAGCAAGGTTTTCTATAGACCCTCGATAGCCGCCATCCGAGCATGTATGTCTTACTCCATTGCAGAGATAGTGATCTCGCTCTCTGTTTTCGCTCTCTTCGTAAACAGCGCCATCCTGATCGTTGCCGGTGCTTCGCTCAGCTCCACTGCTGCGGCTGAAAGTGGCGATCTGTTCGGCATACATGCTCTTCTTTCGAAAACCCTGGCGCCTGCTGCTGGAACGGTCTTCGCTCTCGCTTTGCTTCTTTCTGGTACATCAGCGGGTATTGTTTGTACTATGGCAGGTCAAATTCTTAGCGAAGGCGCCCTGAATTGGAAGATCGCACCTTGGTTGAGAAGATTTGCCACTCGGACGGTCAGCATCATACCTAGCATAATCATTGCCGGCGCAGTTGGGAAGAAAGGCCTTTCCGCTGCTCTGAACGCCACTCAAGTCGCATTGAGCGTTTCGCTTCCCTTTATTTCTGCGCCATTGATATATTTCACTTGCCGCAACAAGTACATGATCGTGGGTGGTTTGGAACGTGCGGCAAGGGACGATTTGGATGGAGAACTCGAACTAGATGATGAACCTGAGCTAATAAAGATGAGAAACGCTTGGTGGCTGTCAGTCCTCGCGGTCCTTATCTGGTTGGTAATAACGATCATGAATGTGGCGTTGTTGGTCCTGTTGGGATTGGGAAAAGCATGAGGCATCTGCTGGGGAACGGCAATGGGAACAGAGGTCATAGGCTTGTGTCGGCGCTGGAGGTTGCTATCCATAGGCACAAGCTGAGTATTCGTGACGAGATATGTCAATCTTTGTATATAGGCCTTAACTTATAGATTGCTTTTCCTCGAATCTCGGCTGCCGGACAGCTCGCCACCCTCAATGTCCGGTAATGCCTAGAAGTCGGCATGTAGAATCCAAGTTACTGGTAATTTCCACCGGACGTCTTGCCAGTGCAGAGAACATATCCTTGTCGCCTTCTGAAATGACACTCCGCTCAAAAATTGGCTGGACGCCCAGACCCTTAGAGACTGAGCTCAACCATCATAATGCACCAGCGCCTGACGCAAAGCGAACTCTTATAAATCTCCCAAACACCTCCCAATGCTCATATCCTTCACCATTCCTCACCCAGCCGCCTCCTTCACCTTAGCCCCCTCCGGCGGCTCATCAACAAAACTCGGCACTTCATCCTGCAAAAAGCCCGGCACCTCCCCACTCCCCTGCGCCATCGCAAACCCCCCCTCCATCTCCGCCTCCTCCCCCAAAGCCTCCAACTCCGCATCCAACTCCGCCTCATCCACATCCTCAGGCACATCATAACTCCGACTCATACTCTCCTGAATCTCATTCCCCACCTCCATCAGATCCTGCATCTCATCCTGCATCCGCTCAATCTTATCAATATCCACCTTCCCATACTGTTTCCGCAGCGTCTTATTCGTGTCTTTCATGACGTCGACGGTGGTCATGACGTTTTTTAAGTTGTCTGTCATCATGGAGGCTTGTTCCATGTTCCAGGACTGCTGTTGGAGCTGATCGCGCTGCGATTCGTACATTTTGCGGCGTTGGAGGAGCTTGAGGGCTTTTTGCTTGAGAGCGGTTTTGCCGGGGCCGTCGCGCATTTTGGACATGCGTTGTTGGTAGGTTGTTAGTTCGGCGTTTAAAGAGGCAAGTTTGACGTCGATGGAGGCGGCGTGGGTGTCTGTCTGGTACGCGGGGGAATTAGTTGGGGGGGAGGGTGTTTAGTGGAGGGGAGGGTAGGGGAGGGCGTACGGTTTTGATGGCAGTGTCGAGGGTGGGTTTGGGGCCGGTTTGTTTGGCGCCGAAGAGGCGGTTCATGATGGGCAATGTAGTGGTGTAGTGCTGGTTGTTAGGATTTTGTGTGGGGAGGAGGATTGTGGGGTTGAAAATGCAAGTATTTGCCTGGTCTGGCCGTTGACGTACCAAGCTTGGACCAGTACCTTAGTAGTAATGGTTCGGGAGTGGCCGAATGGTGGAAGATCCTTCAAGGCTGCAATTTGCCATCACAAGGACAATCTCTGGGTCGTTTTATTAATTACCTTCGTCTCAGAAGTATGATTGTATGTAGGTTACATTGAGGGGACCCACGTCTCAGTGCCGAACCATTCTCCAACCTTACCATTGCGGCTGGCGGCAATAGGGTGAGAAAGGGGCTCGCCAAAACGTGGCAACAGGGGGGAGCTCCCGACTGGTAAGAATTATGACCCTCCAAACAGGGCAAACTTCTCTCTGGTGGTTCACTCCACCGCCTTGAGTCTAAGATGCTCCATGTATTCTACCCCCCTGTAGCTTAGCAACATACTGTAACGTAACATAGATGTAGATCTATCTATCTATGTTTTAAGGTGGGAAATGAGAGCCGGCGATATTGCTGGGATGCTCAAATAGATCTTAGCCATCTTAGCGGGCCCCGGACGTCGGCTAGCAACGTCCAATTCCCAATCTGACGTTTGTAACAGCGAAGCTCCGCCAACCCTTCCCTCTAGAAGTCTGCATGTCTTCGTCCACATCTGGTGTATTGACAACGCACTCTCCTTTCCACCTGAACGCCACCTCCAGATTAGCTATCTGCGACTAGTAAAAGCGCCCGGAAGACTCCCCGAAACAAGCCGACTCTTGACTTGATTTTACCTACTCGTACGACCTACACACGACACCTGTGCCTAGGTTAATGACAGTCCTCATCAGGCCTATTGAGATTTCTTCTGGCCTCGGTCATCGATGGTAGACACGTGCGAATGTGGAAGATCTCTCGACCAACACCAGCTCATCTGGCGGACTGTCCTAGCTATTCCCGGGACACTTGCATGAATACGTTCAGAAGCCCTCCGTTCTGTATAACCATCACTGCATCCGCTCTACCGACCATCTATGCACCCTGGCGTCCGCTATAATATAGGTCACAATGTTTTGGCGGTTTGGGGGATATGCAAACATATCCACGCTCAATAATATCCTCGAGAAACCCGATGTCACGCTCGAAGAGGTCTTGGACGAAACAGACTTGATACAGGAGCTGAAGCAATCTAATTCAAAGCTCATAGAATTTCTGAGGGACGAAAATGTGCTCAGACGTTTGCTGGAATTGGTCATCGTTCCACAAGCCCCCCGGCCCGAAGACGATGGTGAAGATGAGGACAGCGAGGAGGAGTCGATGCGCGAGAAGTCACTGAGCCCGTTTCGAAGAAAGAAGGAGAAATCAAAACGCCAGGAAGAGATAGAAGAATGGGAGAAACAAGACAAGGCCCGAGGGCAAAAGGCATACACTGCATGCGAGGTTCTGTCATCGGAGACATGGTCTATTCTCGAGTCATTGATGGAGAACCAACAATTGCTACGGACCTTTTGGGACTTCCTGAAAAGAGAGGCGCCGTTAGATTCTACGGAGGCGGGATATTTCACCAAGATCAACGAGACTCTGCTGGACAAGAAGACGGAAGAGATGATGCATTTCCTTCAGTCGCTAGACGGTATCATACCAACAATGCTGAATCACATTGACTGTGCAGCAATCATGGATCTATTACTTAAGATAATAAGCATGGAGAAGAGTGAAGGTGGTATGGGCGTGGTTGATGTATGGTGCCCAACGCTAATCTCGAAGGCAAGTAGCTAACTTGAAATGCAGTGGCTACAGAGTCAGGACCTCATGCCCAGATTACTTGCATTTTTAGAAAAAGACAACGCGCCAGGAACCCAAACATCAGCCGGCGACTTCATTAAAGCCATTGTTACTATCTCAGCCAACGCTTCCCAAAATGAACAGTCTTGTATAGGTCCTAACAATCTGACAAGGCAACTTGTTTCCGAGCCATGCATAGAGAATCTGCTGTCGAATATGCTAAGAGGTGGTAATCCTTTGACTGTTGGAGTCGGTATGATCATCGAGGTGATCAGAAAGAATAATTCGGATTACGACCCCGACGTAGGAGCTGGTCCGGACTCGGTTCCTTCGAGTAACGATCCCATATACCTGGGCACTCTGCTACGATGTTTCGCAAAGCGCGTTCCTGATTTCATGGACCTACTTCTAAGCCCAAACCACGCCATCGCCGATGGCAACAGCCAGATCACCATCAAGAGGAAAGAGCTTGGAGTTGCTTTTGGCAACAAGATTGAACCACTAGGGTTCGATCGCTTCAAGACATGCGAGTTGATGGCGGAGCTTTTACACTGTAGCAATATGGGACTGCTTAATGAACGTGGGAGCGAGGCTTTCGTACGGCAAAGAGACGAGGAGAGAGAGCGATTAAAAGCTGAAGGTGCCTTGAATGCGAAGCCTCCTGCCTCGGCCGTCACAGAATTCTCGGAGGATAGCACCAACTTCGTTAATGGCGTCTCTCCATTGGGTCTGAGCTCGTGTTCCGAAGAGACACGAAAGCTGGAAGTCCAAAACAACGCTGAGGATGATGGTTTCGAGGACGTCGGTAACTCCGCAGATCTAGGGGAAGACATCAAGGACGACTTTGATGAGGCGGATGAGAGATCGCCCTTCGAGAGAGACCCAGAAACCGCGCCTGCCACAATGCCCAGCTTACTCAAGCAAGTAAAACCTCGATTAGATCTGGACGAAGAGTTCGTCGACGAGCCTTTGACTTCTCCCAGGCTAGAAGCCGTGGATGAGAAAGAGGCCGAGATGCCAGAGGCCGAAGTGCCTGAGCCGTTATCGCCAAAGCGTGAGCCCGAGCCTGCATCGCCTACATCTGGCTTGTCATCTGGGGTCAAAGGTCTCGCAGTTGGCGAAGATACTACCATGGCCGATCATGAGCCGCATGAAGCTTTCGAATCGCCAGACGACAGCAAGATAGACTCGGAGCTGGCAGAGGGTCAACATTTAAGCACACCACACATCAACACAGATGCACCTCCGTTACCGCATCGAGAAAGACCTTTAGATCCCATGACTCCAGATACCCCAGAAGCAGAAAGCCATCGAGGTCTCTCCCCGCACCCTGATGACAAGCCTGCACCTCTATTCGCAAGCCGCCCACCTCCACAGCCACAACTCGATGACAACCTACCCCCTACCGAACAGGAAGCAAGTGGAACCCATAGCCTCAGTCAGGATACCATTGATTCCACATTAGGCCAAGAAGGAGATAGTGATCGATCGATAATAATGAGCGGCAACGATCAAAGCTACGCAAATCATTTCGAGTATGATATTGACGGTCAGCCCATGGTGGGCGATTTCTTGAAAATGATGTTTGTAGAACATCATGTAGTACCCACAATACTGGTAAGTAAGATTTTGTACATTTGCTGTCTTGCATTGCTGACAGAGCCTTGAAGGACTTCTTCTTTCGATTTCCTTGGAACAATTTCCTTCACAATGTAGTATATGACGTTGTACAGCAGGTATTTAACGGCCCCATGGATAGAGGATTCAATAAGACTCTCGCTATCGATCTTTTTCAAGCCGGACGCATTACGGAGCGCATAGTAGAGGGCCAGGTGCAAAGCGACCAGGCACAAGCGAGGAACAATATGCGACTGGGATACATGGGTCACCTTACACTAGTGGCCGAGGAAGTGGTCAAATTCAGTGATAGGCATCCGCCAGAGTTACTATCGCAAATCGTACTCGAGAAGGTTACGAGCACGCAGTGGAGCGAATACGTTGAGAATACTCTTTCGGAAACACGGGAGAGAGACAATGCTATACTTGGAGGTGTCAGACCGGATATGTCACTTGGTCCGAGGCAAGCAGTGTTGAATGCCGTCAACGCAGCTCATGGGTTTGGGACCGGTGCATCTTCGGCCCTGGCTAATGCTGGGCTCAATGGTAACCCAGGTCTTGACTCGATGGATCTTGCAAGCAATGGCAGTGGTACATCAAACGGCGCTTTCGGTATCAGCAGTGGTGGTTCACTACTGAGCGGATTCGGTAGCTCGAGCGACGAAGAGGACGAGGAGATGGAGGAGCTCGAGGACGGAGCAAGTCAGGATCCGGTAGGCAATCTTTCCTTTAACGACGTTATCATGAACGAGCAGTAGCACACGAAAAGCGTCACTAGCATCAGCATGGGCAATGGGGTGTACAAACCATACGAAAACTGGGCTAGCATGGTTGTGGGACTGGGGAGTATGGCTTGAGGGTTGGGGATGTCTATGCTACGAACATCCAAGTAGCCATAGCTTCAACAAGCTCCCATCTCTTGTACCACCTCTGAATCTGCCAATCGCTCTCGGCGTAGGCGTCTTCCAGTGCGGGATTGCAACCCCGCCTATCCCAGTCCCACCTTACCTATCCCTAAGCTACTCACATCTTCAATACAAACACCGGCTGACATAGCGGTCCAATAGTTCCTCCCAACCCACCCAACCCTCAACCTAACGGCCAACCCACCCACTGACCCGCCTCCAGCCCCACCACCTCTAAATCTCCCCCCCAGCCGAGCCCGCCGCCAACTCGCCGCCCGCCTCGCCCTACACAGAGAACAAAGAGCTGAATCTGAGGCCGAGACACACAACAATTTCCACATCAACGACGGAGCCGCTGAAGAAGACGACGAGGACGACGAGGACGTGCCCCTCCACTTCGGCGAACCATTACATCATTCACCGAAGGTACATGCGGATGATGAGGGGTTGAAGTCTCCACCCATGCATCGGCACCTAGATCTGGATGATTTCGCAAATAGCCCGGCTGCGGATGCGTCGGATGTGGGGAGTGATGAGGGTAATCCGGAGGACGGAGAGGAGGGTCATGATGTTGAGATGAGGGTTGCGTTGGGGTAGTAAGATACTAACTATGCTGAAGCAGGCTGAGTGGTATTTGTATGTATGATAGGGAGAAGAGGAGGGTTTCTTCTACTTCACTGTTGTTGTTTACATAGCAAATTTTCTGTTGTCTGGAAGAATTATGTGGTGGAAGGGAGAAGGGAGAGAGATGTTGAGAGTTTGCATCACAGTATGAGTACTATACCACAGATGTTTTATCACGTGCGCATACCCAATTCTATTGTTTCCATTACAATTGAGTTCCAAGCGTCTCGTTCTCCTATTCCCTAGCCCCACTCAACCCTGTTGTGTCGTACAAATCGGGTTAAACAACCTTCCAAACTTCCCTCACAGCGGTGCCCAACTATTCGACCTCCTAAGACCCACCTCCTAACACACACCTTTTAACACAAACTATTAAACATATACCTTTCAACACACCTTTCTAATATATACATTCCAACACCCATCTCCTACTACTCACACTTGCTAATACCCACTTTAGAGTATCTACCTCTTAACACCCATATTCTAACACACTTTCTTTAATACCCACCTTTTAACACCTGCCTCTTAACACATATACACCCTTTAGCACATATACACCTTTTAACACCCACTTCTTATCTCACACACACATATACTATTTGATATATATATCTCTTAACACCCCCTTCTTTTAACACCATATACATACCATTTGACACATAGGTATATCTCTTAACACCCACTCCTTAACACCCCTCCTAACATACTTTGCTTAATATATACCTTCTAACACACTTTTTGCAACACGTACCTCCTAACACAATAACACCCATCTTCTAACACCCTTTTTTTTTTTGACACATACCTCCTAACACCACTTCCTAACACTACCTTTTTCATTTAGTATTTAATACGCTCTTTTCTTTCGTTTATCTTTCGCTTTCAAAAATTTGGCTTTACTATTTCCTTTTCGTTGTGTGGCTTTCTTTTCACTCGTGTAATTTGTGGGATGTGAGGAAGAAAGGGAGGAAGAGCAGGGGGGTGAGCAGGGATGGGGACTAAAGGGACGTGTGCTGAGGCGCTCGATGACTGGGTGTTTTGGTTCTGGTTCCGCTGATTGTCACTTTTGGACGGAGGGCTACTGGTGGGAGTAGTGTTGCTGTGGAGGAGAAGGGTTGAGGGATTGTGAGGTGGGGTGGGGAATTGGGGTCTTAGGCGTTGGATGGGGTTGTTGTGGGAGGTGTGTGATGGGAGAGAGAAGGAGAGGGGCAATTATAGATGAAGATTTTGGTGGATGCGTTTGCATTTAGGTTTGAGGATGACATGTTGGATGGTGTGATGGTGCTGCTGCTTTGATCTGAGATGGTGCGTTATCAGTGCACAGTGGGACTTTTGGATGTGAAAGTCTTGAGAAGTTGGGACGAAAAAATAGATGCGTATACTGTCTTATATGTCATACTGTGTATCACCTGCGCTACCTCCGGGTTCACAACACAGGGGTTTCATGGGATGTGTAATACACAAACCCTATTCTCACTCTCCAGGACAGGTCCGATACCGCCAAGTGCTTTATGACGCCGCTTGGAGAATACGCGGGGATGCTGCCATTGGATGCCTTGAAAGAATGATACGTCCCACGGTAACCACGATAGCGAAGGAACCGGATTCCTGTAACCAATGAGAACATTGGCCGAATTCCGTCATTGCATACTACGAAAAGAAACCATGTCGTTTCAAGACCATGGGCGTGCGAAGAATCTCAAGTATCTCGGTATACCTGTCTACACCATCTTCTCTTCAGACGCTCCGCTTCAGTATCCACCTGGCTTCCGACGAGAAGCATGCTTCTCGAGAGTGCGGCGGCATACTCATACGGCACAAATGGTCCAGCAGTAATGTTTGTGTAATTCAGTCCTCGAAACGAGAGTAGTGTGCTCCAGACGCCCAGTCGTGACTCTGCGACCGGGAAATATTTTGTTGGCGTCTCAGCATGACGGTGAACCAACGCATGATCCCATTGTTCGAACGAGACCTCGATCGTGTGTAGTCTAACACGAGGCTTCATCCAGACTATGAGTATACACCATAGCTTTTCCAACGGTGTGCACCCAATACCCCACCACCCTTGAGTCAAATGAATGTTGATATGGCGAAGCAAGGCCACTTTGGTCCCAAGCTTTTTCAGCCACCATAGTGCGACTCTTGGATTTCTGAATTCCCATACGTTCTGGCCATAGAAAATTTCCAGAGCCTGTTGATACAGCCAGGGTTCGCCCGCCGTCGCAAGGAGCATTGTGATGTCGTAATTCGGGTTTTTAGGTTCCTCGATGTAGCCTTTGACGCTACCTTCGTGATAGTAAGGTATAATAGGCTCGTCTTCCCTGACCAAGATGGAAACAAGCATCCGCTGGCGAACTTCATCCGGCCATTCGACAAAGGGGAGGCTTGTAATAGGACGGTCAAAATTGGGGGCGTTTATGTTGTGCCTGTCGGCATGCGAAAGGCCTTCGTCAGTGCTAGCATCAGACTCGGAATGGGCGTCGTTCCCATCATTCTCTGAACAGGGAGGCGATAAGCCTTTATCAGCTGCACCATTCGTACAACGATGCAGAGGCGTTAAGTCATTATCAGCTGCACCAGCCGGAAGCAACGAATTGTGGTGAGTTCCAACAATCCTAAGTATCCTTGTAGGGGACACTATGTTTTGGGGATGCGTCCCAAAGCGAACGCTCTTCTTTCTGCGATGACCTTGACTGGTGGCTGTGGGACTTTGCTCCTGAAAGTCATGTTGCTCTGCTTCAGCGAGACTGAGTGGGAGATAACATTAGCAATAGTCTCCGAAGTGTGTCAGAGCCCTTCACTACCTTGCTCGCTTCGCCGTTTCAATCAGTTGTTGCTCGATCTCTTCTGCCTCTGTGCGACTGTATAGCCGGCGACATTTAGTACAGACCTCTGACGTCTACACAGGATTCGATAGTACCTTGCTTGCGTAACATTTTCGGACCATGTTTGGTTGATCTCCTCGTCGTCAACGTCCATGACCAGTTCGAACGCCATCTTCGAATCGACCAACCCACAGCGTCAAGCTTCCTCAGCGTCCTTTGCTTGCTTGGATAAACGTGACTTGGACTTAGGTTCTTTAAATTGGGAACGTATCGCTACTGCTGGGGAACCACGTGGTAAATTGGCAGGAGCTACTGACTGCTCTAACAGCCACGACGAAAGAAAAGTACAGTGTAGCCCAGTGGTTCCGAACGATTACCACATCTCAGAGAGGTTTAATTCGTGTAAATATAGTCATGGAACGCTGCAATCGGCTCAATTGCATCCTGTAATGGCGTGTACAAGATGGAGGAAACCCAAGTCAGACATTGGTTGACTTATAAGAGAAATCGAATTCTTCGCATCAAAGCGGGACAAAGAGTCAGTCACAAAATATAATTAGTTCGTACCATCATTTGAAGGTGGGCCTGCCCTATGTAATACAATGATAGACCGACGACCATCAAGCAGCGTTGAAAGCTTCTATAGATGTACATGGAACTGCAATGCCCCACCAGAATAACAAACTCCGTGTCATTTTTGACTGTTGTGAAACAAAATCATGGGAACCTTGATTTACCTCCCTCTGGCCTCCTTATGGAATGGCTTATGAGTAAGATTCACCCCACATATCGGATTCTTCTTCAACGGCATCTTCTACAGTCACAACCCTCCTACCCTCCTCTTTCTCCCTCCTCTTCCTCTCCTCTCTAGTGACTAACCGACTTGGCGTCATTGGGGTAAGCGGCGTGAAAGGCATATATGGACTGTATGGAGTCATGGGCACACCAGTCTGTGGAGTGCGAAGACTTTGATTTGGTGCCTTGCGCTCAAGCACTGTGGCTTTGATTGTGGACGGAGGTCGATTGGAATTATAATCGGTTGGATGTTGATTTCTGAGAGGTAAGGGAGCACTACGGAGAGGGTTTTGATGCTGTTGTGGATGGCGCTGGGAATTGGATCCATTCAGAGCCTGGGTGCGGAGAGAGAGAGGAGCAGGTGTGCGCTTCGGCTTTGGACCGCCATTTGACGAGCCAGACCTATCACTGTCTGTGCCCTGCAATTCAGATCGACCGTATGTTTCCGGTATTGTTTGTATGGTAGGTGTGGGAGGAATGGAGCTTCGAGGTGTCCGGATTGCAGGTTCTGGAAATCTTGCACTCCTGGGACTCAAGCGATCTAATTGTTCTTCTCGAGATTTATAGGCCTTTTTCTGGGGTGGTGTTGGTGGGGGTGGTCCCGGATCATCGTAAACGCGAGGGCTCAGTGGCTCAGCTTCCCCGTATGCGTCGTTGTAATCGGGAATCAAGTCTGGGGAGCCCATAGGAGGAGATATTGGGAGATTTCGGACTCCACGCTTTTTACCGAAACTACCAAAAGATGATCGTGATGAATTTCGACTGTGAAGTGACAGCGGTGTGGGTCTAGATGATGTCCGGGGAGACTTGGTCAAGTTTCTCGAAGGCGACCTCGTGTCTAATCGAGGTAGAGGTACGCTCGCTGCTTGTTGACTTGAACGAAGATGTTGTAGTTCTGGCGGGTTTTGTGGCTGTAGTTCCTCGGAAACATTGAGAAGCGACGTGGACTTCTTATCGTCGTGCTCCATAACTGCGGCATAGAGTCGTTCCATTTCTCTTTGATTCCTTTCCTTATCGTCTTCAATGACACTTTCATCGAATGTGACCACACTACTTTGCACCGAAGGCTGCTTTTTGTGGCCTTTCGCGAGAGAGCCCCAGCCGTCACTACTCCTAGCGCTCTTATTCGGACTCTTGTTGGGATTGGGGCTGGGCCAATTGTTCCTCATGTCGACAGTGCTTTCTGGGCTTGGTCCATAGGGATTGCTCTTCGAGGGAGAAATTGGTGAGGGATCGAAAGCTTTCGATACGTCTTGCTTGACGGGCTTCATCATCTCCATAGCGAGCGATCCCGGTGAAGCTTGAGCAGCACGACGAAGACGGCGTCCGACAAGTAAGATAGCTGTGCCAATGACGATAACCGAGAAGACGTATGCACCGATTATAGAGGCAATCTGTGCTGGGAGGTATGATGGATTTCGCAAAGCTGACGCCTGAAGCGGTGCGCCTTTGCCTGGAGGAGGCGCTGGAGCCTCCCAGATACTGACGTGCCAGATGTTTTTCGGCGTGGCTGCTGCAGTAAGCAATAGAGGCTGCAGTATGGTAATGTATTTGAGGTGGAGAGGCGTCGACATTGTGCGTTCTTTATATCACTTCTGCATCGCCGTACAGTCTCACGAATCTCAAGAATGTGAGAAGTTCTGGAGAGCACATAAGTGCCAGAAACCCAGGGCAGGGGAACCGCTGCTATCTGCATGGCTTGTATGGGGCAGACTGCGAAGAACGTTAACGCTGGCATTTGATTGGGCTGAGGGCTGCAGGAACATTGTGCTGGTCCACTGAGCGAGCGCCTGTAAGCGCTGGGGAAAGGCAGACGGGCTCAACGGGCTAGCCTAGGGCGTGATATGGCGTCGAGGCTAGAACACCACTTTGAAGAAAGATATCACAACAGTCACGCAACTTTAGTCTATTTTCATGTGTAGACTGTGAAAACAGTGATCAATGGTCACACTGTGTCTGGTCTGCGCTTTCATCACGATTCATGTATGCGCACTGAGACTACTGGCCGTCCCATTGCGTGTCTTGCAGCTTTTTCGCCTGAGGCTGCAGTTGGTCTCGCAGAGTTTCAAGACGACTTCTGCAACAATTCTTTACTTTTTTGAATCTGTTACGAAGTGTATGCATGGCTGCATACTCCCTGTTCTGTGCCACTTGCAATTGAAACGTGCGTACCTTCCATCCGTGCCTACGCCAGCATGCGGATACTTTCAGTTGTGGGGATCCGATACTAGGTAATCAGTGACAGAGCAATCAGAAATCCGAATCAAGTTATCTTGAGCCTGTCTCATCTTATAATCCGTAGCCTGTATCAAAAACATGCAGCAACTTCTCTCGCTTGAAGGTGACGTACCAAAGCAATTAACGCCATTCGAGAATTGGATCCAGGATAACATAGACGCCCTTTCCATGTTCTGGGTCTGTGGCTGGATTCCACAATGTCTTCCATATCTGCCCCTGAACATCAAATCTTCTTAGGGAATGGCACTATCACAAACATGTCCGGCTATCAACAAGCACCCAGCTGCACCACACTCCACAACCCACACCAACAACTCTGCCATTCGCTTCCCAGTCACCTCTCACCCGCACCCAGTTTTCTTCAAAATCTGTTGTTCCGGTGCCTAATTGACCGCAGTCGCCTTCACCCGTGACCCAAACCTCTCCATCCCCTGTTAGCGCAATTATGTGTTCAGATCCGACACCAACATCCACCACATCCACGCCACTGTTAATATCTACTAGTCTCACATCTTCACCCTCTGAGAACTTCGGCAATCCATTCAATCTTTTTGCTATACCAGCTTGTCCACCCCAGACGTACAGATCGCGATCTTCTGACACGGCCGCTCCTATCCATCCGCCAGCAGCTATCTTGTCGATCGATATACCTCCGAGGAATGATATTGGACAAGGCACTTCTGCAGGGCTAGCAGGCGTAGGAGTACGTCCTAGTGTTTGAGGATGCAATGCAGAACCAAATGTTAAGACCTCATCCGTCGAAGTGAGGGCCACGAAACACGTCGCAGAGCCGCACAGGGATCTCAGAGGAGCGAGTATAGCGTGAGTCGATGTTGGAGGCTCGGATGAGAGGAAGTCTTCAATAGAAGAGAATGTATGGATCTGAAGTCTTGCAGTAGGCGGGGAGAACTCAATTGATGGTATTTCGGGACTATCTGTTGGAGAGTCTTCATAGGTTGTCTCATGAGAAGCCATCTCTGCTGCAATCAGCGAAGGTGGATTATTCGGAGAGGTGTGACCAACTTGTGCAAATGCATACCTCACCATTATCGGCAATGGCGATATGGTCAATGATCAAACTCTGGCGGGAAAGAAAATTGTCTGGATCGAATCGGTGCTTCCTAAGTCTCCATCCATTGGATTGATCTACGTCGTCCGTGAAGAGGTGGACACTGCCACTTTTGGTCAAAACACCTATTATGCCGCTCACATCTCCGAATAACGTCTTAATATTTCGAGACGGTGCTCCGTCAATACTAACAGGATCCAATCCTGACGCTCGAAATCCGCGGTGGACCAATGATCCATCGTCTTCCACAACGGTGCAGCTCCATAGTGCGCAACGAACCCTGATGTAAGGGGATTGAAAGACTTTGCTGAAATTTAGAATATTTTCATTCTTTTGATATTCTTGGTCCACAAGCTGGGAGTGTGCATTGAAACCACACATATAGAGCTCCATAACCATTCCCACTAGATTGAATGCTGTATAATTACCTAAGGACAGTGATTTTATATATAAATTTGCCGGAAATGGTCTTTCAGTATCGGGGATTGTACAATATGCGAGCCTTCTGTAACGATGAATCCATCGTTCTTCTGTTGAAGACGTTGGGGACCGTTGCAATACATCCCACCGGGCTTCAGATGGTAAGTGAGATATAACACTCGGGTAGCCAAGCGCAGGATGCCTAAGCCGTGCTGCGGATTACGACTGAGTGAAGGATGCCCAATTGAGAGGCGTAGACCGCACTTATGCTAACCTAATACCACTAGTGTAAGAGGCTCAGCAGCGAGGGAAATACATTATAGAAACTTGTACGTGCAACGTCACGTAAGATTCAACTTGGAGCGTCACAACTCATGCCTGGGGCATTGAAGGATCAATGATCAGCGTCGGGGTTTCGGGTAATTGACCAATCACAATCGATGGTTCCTGAATTATATAAGCCGCAGCATGTTTCCCTCTCCCCCTCTCTTCTTTCCCTCCAATTCCAAAATAAGAGGTTTGTTGCAGGACAAGACATGGCTTGAATCTCAACTAATTGCGAAATGGAGGAGCTTAAGTTATACCCTCTCTTGCCAAGCTGGAAATATGCTGAAATACGCCGGATATAACGGGGTTCATGAATGTGGATTGCTTCAAGTGGGGAGAAAACGGCCAAATGGATTGCGGGTTTAACACCCTCCTCAGCAGAATCTTTTTGACCCGTTTGTTGACTGACGTCGACGCAAAATGCTTCTTTATTGCTTCTCCGCATTGCGGGGAAGAACTGTTCCAAGATTGTCATGTCATATAAGAGCTCTGTTGTTCTCGCATCTCAAGTCTTCGCCTTCGTCTCTCATTGACATGACATGTTGACCCTTTGAACAACTAATAGCAAGAAAACTCATTCTACAGCATCCATCATGTCGAACACCAAAACCGTCCAGGTCTCCAACCTCGGGGCCACAGCTGGCTACCAGATGCCCCACCCCTACGATCCCTCTAAGCCCACCCTCGTCCTTGTCAATTCCTTCACAACATCCTCTGAGCTCTACCGCGGGCAATATGAAAACTCCAAGCTCACCTCAAAGATGAATCTCCTCGCCATTGAACTCCTTGGTCACGGCAAGACCCGCACCCCCCACGAGAACTTCACATACTGGGATACCGCCATCATGAACCTTGAAGTCATGACAGCATTGGGAGTCAAGAAGGCTTTCGTCCTGGGTACAAGCCAGGGCGGCTGGATCACAGTGAGGATGGCCTTGCTGGCACCAGATAGGATCCAGGGTATAATACCACTTGGCACATCCCTAGACTACGAGTCACCCCGTACTCGGGAGTTGGGATGCTGGGACGGTATCGACGCCTGCACCGGCCCAATTAACCAGTGGACCACCAACAAGACCACTCCCGACTTCGAACCCGACAACGACCACTGCAACTTCTTGATTGACATCGGTTTCGGCAAGAATTGTCCTCAGAGCACCCGCGACTTTTGGATCAAAACCATCAAGTCCAACTACCAGGGTGACGATGGCCGAAGGAGAGCACGCATGGCAGCCATCAACCTCCGCGAACGAGATGGTCTACATGGCCGACTGTTCGATGTCCGCTGCCCCGTTATGTGGCTCCATGGCACAGACGACGTGGTTTATTCCGTTGCGAACGCCGAGCAGGAAATCAAGATGTTCGTCAACGCTCCCGAAGCGAACTTGGTCACTGTGAAGGGCGGTGCCCACTTTTTGAGTGCCAGCCACCCACAAGACGTCGACAATGCCTTGATCCAGTTTGTTGGAAAATGGCACGAATAAGCCCAATACATCTTGTGGCAATCTACGGACTGATCCGTGTGTGCAATTAGCCGAAGTAAGCTTTGAGCTAGCCAGTGTACGAAGTCATACCATCGTATACAACTACTACAATACTTGTATATAGTCATCAAAAGAAAAAAATCTCACTCCTTTCCCAATACTGAACCACCCCCAAATATTATCCATAAACTCTCACATTATCCCCGCACACCCCTCCCACCCCTCCTCCCCCGCACCGTCCTCCACCCCCCTCCAACCATCCCCTTCACCACAATCACCAACCCTCCCTGCCCCCACATAACAATATTAAAATGTCCTCCACCTCCGCCCCCCCCTCCATCTCCACCTCCCCCATCTCCCCCACCATCTCCCCTCCCAACGCTTCCTACTCCACGACCAACGCTTCTTTCTCCGCCACCAACCCCTCCCCCTCCTCCATGCTACAAGAAACAGCCCGCCGGGAGCGGTGTGCGCATATTTTAGGCTCATGGGAAATGCTGGCTTGGTATGCGGGGACGTATCAGGAGGTTTGTTCCCCTATATCATTTTTTGGGAAGGGTGGATACCCTGGGGAAGCGGTGGGAGCGGTGGGAGTGGGAATAGGCATTGAGAGGGGAGGGGGGCAGGGAGATTTGTGGAAGGGATTTTGACGGGATTAGAGTGGGCTGATTGTGGAATGCAGAGTATACCACAGACTCGTCTTCGCTTTTTGAAAATGATGATTGGGATGGAGGAGGGGGGGAGTGAGGATGAGGGTTGGGAGGACGGGGACGAAGGGGGTAGTGGGGGGAAGAAGAGTGGGAAGGGGAAGGGGAAGGAGGGAGAGGAAGGGGGGAGTGGCTGGAATAGGGGAGGGAGGAGAGGGGCGATTAGTGGGAAGTCGGGATCAGGAGTGTAGGAGGGTAGGAGGGTTAGGGGGGTAATGGGGCGTTAGCATAATTACGAATTGCATGAAGCGTTAGCATGGGGTATGGGCTGCTAGGAAAGAAGCATTGTTACGGATTGCATTAGGTGTTAGCATACGACAGGGTTCTGAAAAATCCACAGACATGGATAGGCAGATGTTATAAAGGTATTAGGTCACTCATAATATGTACTTTGTCAATTAGATATTTATTTACATTTGAAAACAGCCCCCTCCCGGACTTTCACTCCTCACAATTGCCGTGCCGAATCATCAACCACTGCTCCCTTTTCGTCAAACATGCTTGCTGCATCACCAACCTGCTTTCTGGTGCTCACTTCTCGGTTCTTCAGTCGCGAACGCATGGCTGCTAGCTTCATCGTCAATCCTTGAGTGTTACCTCTCATGACTGCTAATTGTTATTGCAGAGGTTCTGAGCTGGAAGATAGTCTGTTTAAGTGGAGGTATACGTCGGTGCCGTATCTGTGAAACAGGGCAGGAGATGAGCTCGTGTTGCACAGGATGGATAGAGTGCTACTTACCCCTCCATACTGATCAACTTTAGGTCGCCCCCAAAATATCGTGCATAGAGTCGACTGATCGGCAGCCCATAGCCAAATCCAGCCATGGGGGCCTTGAAATCGCTTTTGTTGAAGTCTGGATCTAAGTCTGGTGTTGTATCGACTGTTGTATACATATAAGTCCACACTAGGGGGATCACCGATCTGGGAATGCCGCCTCCTTCATCTGAGATTTTGATTGTTATATCTTCTTTT
Organism: Cladonia rubrotincta; assembly: GCA_963971245.1. NCBI lineage: Eukaryota > Fungi > Ascomycota > Lecanoromycetes > Lecanorales > Cladoniaceae > Cladonia > Cladonia rubrotincta. The sequence goes on from OZ020212.1 coordinate 478,720, forward strand.
CCCTCTGCAACGACTACCTTTGTTACCGGAAACTCTTCCTTCTCTGGGCCATGAGTTTCAACTACCGCTCGCAAAGAGTTCTTGAGTGTTTCGAACAGCATGTGCGATAGATGTCCTGGCACATACATGAAGTGTAGGTCTGGCTTGCATACCAATTGGACTTTTGGTGCATCGAACATGCCATAATGATCTTCACAAACGAACCTCGCATTCTCAATGGCCTCTTGAGCCAATTCCCGAACATTGGTCTTTGTGCATATTATACCGACATAGTTCGGTTCGTTATTGGATCTCTGATCGGTGAGGGCGATATGTTGGCCAATCAACATCCGAATTCCTATTCGTGACATATAGAATCGGTCGAGGAAAGATTGAATATCGTTGTTGATCTGCATCCGCTGTCGCTTTCGCTTGTACTCGTTGATACCCTGAGCAACCGTTGTCACCACACCGTCGTGCCGCCTCTTTATGCCCTCTAAGGTCTTGGCAAACTTTTTATTGTAGGCATTGAGCTCTGGTGGCCAATCCCCTTCGTCTTCTACAGAGGCGTAGTATCTTCTCGCAGGGCTTTTACCAGAACCGCTGTTGCCATTGCCGTTCGTTTGCTTTGATCTATATTGGCCTTCCTTTACGCTAGGATTATGTGTAGTCTGGCTTAAGATCTTTGACTCCCGACCATTCTGTTTCATTGGCCGTAGTAGCCGTTCTTTTATCTCTGGATCTAAATTCGGTCTTGGTAGGGTCGTTAAATCCTATCACAAGGTCAGCTAGATCCTTCAAAGGAGAAGAGATTGCCTGCTCCGTACTTCAAAGGATTGTGAATACCAGTCTCGGACTTTCTTGATTGATGGCATCTCATTTAGTCCATCAGGTAGGTCCCCTAACTCCTGTACCCGGTGTGCCAGCCGTATGGGTAGTTCTTCGGAGAGGAATTGAGAGGCGCGGAACAAGGTACCTTCGCAATTGGCATGTCAGCTGGGGTTTTCAAGAGATGCTCCAGTGGAACCAGCAATCCTTACCTGTGGATGGCTTTTCACCAAATTGCACCATCTGCCGCAAGCTAACTCCAGTTGCAGGGAAGCCGGAGTAGTGTTTGATGGTTTGCATCAACTTCTCTGTTGACTTCCATGACATCTTGCTTATTCAGGCCTTGCGGCCGACCCGGTGAAGACTACAATGTGTCCGAATTGCTTCTGCAACTCCAAATTTGGGATGTTTGATAATGGCGCAGCACACGTGATGCCCCACATAGATGAGTACTCCGGCGGTGTCCTCCGACAAATACTAATATTAGCACGGCTCAGAGGACCAGCCAGGCTCCAAAAAGACGGATTGGACGAATCTAAGCGCACTGTAGGTAATTTAGGACGTAAAAAAAGAAGAGAAAAGGAGTGAACGTGCCTTGTCCGTGATATGCCTGAGTCATTCAAGATGGAGTGGGAGCAGTCTTGGCGTGTTTAGTTCCGAGGTCCGGGCTGTTTCCCCCCACAATTTCCTCTTTTCCGACGCCTTAACGCCCCGTTACCCCCTAATAACCTTAATAACCTGGGGTAAGGCCTACAGCAAAACGTCTGGCCTGTCCTCCCGGTTTTGCCCGTTACCCCAAGGACCACGATCTGGTTCCTGGAACAGGCTGGCGCCATGAACTGCCTACAGCTAGCTCTAGCCCCGAGGAAGGCTCTTATGACCAACCTGCACACACTGTCCCCTTGGCCAGTGAGACCGCTCTTAAAGCGGTTCTTGGGAAGAGCCTGATATCTGTTAGAATAAGTTGTTGTCCTGGTGGAAATGAATTGACCTTGATGAAGATGAGCATGGAGGAGGACGGCTGGTCGCGACGCCTGTGTTCATGCGTTAGAAGTCTCGTGGGGATAGGGGAGATTGTTTGCAGGCAGACCTGACGATGTGAGCGTGCGGTAAGAGAATGGAACATAAGTCATGATTATGGAGCGGACACCTGCCAATTAGCTGCTCACACCTTTCTAAAAGAATGGCATGGAACACCAGTGTTCTCGATATGATATCAACGCTCGATAAGCGATGAGCGCTGAAAGGAAGGTGCTCACTGCTCAATCTGCCTTCATGCCTTGCGATACATATGACTTATGCTCCTCTCTTTCACTTTTCAACAACATAATTCGGGGGAGAGGCTGCTGAAATGCAGATTTGAGCCGTATGCCCACGGAGTCCAGATCCGAGCAAGTCGCGCTTTCCCATTTCATTTGGAAAATCAATGAACCCTTGATATCAATGAACTCAAGAACACATCGAAACATGGTGCGCCCTCATAAGATGGCCTTTCCATTCCCTGGCTATCCAAGTGCTCCTCAAACGCCTCAACATTTTCCTATTCCTGAGTCTCCATCAATGCCCCGCAAAAGCAATCCTAATGCTGCCTACAAGCGTACAGCACTCGCAGTCGCCATTGCCTTCACGATCTTGCTGTGGATGATGGGGCCTTGGTTTGGTTCTCCAAACCGGCTAGACAATGTGCCGTTCCAGCTCAATACAGTCGAAGAGTAAGCATTGGATAATTTGACCGTCCAAAATTTGCTGATAACAAGTGAAGCTACTTCGCCCATTTCGAAGGACATCAAGACTGCGGTATCATGTCCAACGACCTATACATCCCTCCAAGATTACTTGAAGATGCTGGGCCAGTACACAAGCTTTACTGCAGCAACCGTGCGAGACTTCTAGAAGCCATGAGCGGAGGTGGACGTCACGGCTTCGAGAGACCCTATTTTCCTGCGGGATGCCACTACCGATGGTATTCAACTGCAGAGATATGTATGATTCTTGAACGCTTTGACGCAATCATCTTCATTGGAGATGATAGTCTCAAGCATATCTACGCTTCTTTTAACATCCTTCTCCGGGAGAACTTGGCCATTGGAGGTCTAAAGCAGTGGGAGATGGCCGAGACTGATCGCGTCCTTTGTCGCTGCGACAACCAGTTCACCAGGCCAGAGTGCTCGGCCCATATATTGACGAATAGTCAAGCTGTGGCCGATCACGACGCAAGTAGCGGGCACAGGAGCCCATACTATTGTGACCGTGAGTACAATAGCCTTGCCCTGACCAACGAACGTCAAGCTAACAATCATAGGCACACCTCATATGTTCTTCCCCATCAGAGACTCCCCAGCACCCGAAGATCTCCGCAACAGATTCACCTCTATCCTCGGCCAAGACCCCGATGCCTACAAACCCATCCCAATAATCCACTCCCTCTCACTATCAACCTCCCTCTCCTGGGCCGCAGCAACCTCATCCATGGATGAATGGGTCTCTCTAGCCGATTCCTCCGGTCGAAACGTCCCATTCCTATGGATTGGTCCCAACGCTGCCGGCCATCTCAAGCCACCAGGCCAAATTCTGAGTCAAGGTAACAATGCACTTTGGCATTACACGATTGAGACGGAGAAGGAGGCGAAGTCAAGAGAGCTTGATGCCCTTAGTATGTATAATCTGACGCTACAAGCGAATAGCTGGGATGGGAGTTCCTATGGGCAGAGGGTTGGGCTTGTGCAGGCTATGATGGTAAATTGTCCCCCATGTAACTATTCGCTATTATATCGCTAATATTGAACAGGCCATCAATTGGCTCTCTAGAGTCGATTCAACATGACCCTTCAAATCCGCAAAGCGCATCTAAAATGGCAATGAGCAAACTGAATCTTCTTCGTAGATTAGCAATTATCTGCGAAACAAGTGCTACGGCCGCTCAATGTGATTTTTCATTCGCTACAGCACGAAACGCAGATAGAGCAATCACACCATTCTATGGCCAAAAAATCATTGTGCCATCTATAACCGGCAAGCTTTCTTCTATACACATCTCCCGCCTCTGAAAACTGTACAACCATCTTCCCTGCCGATTCCCTAGTCTATCCTTCCCTCGCACAACCCAAACCAACCTACGAGAACCGCTGCCCCAACACTTAGATGAAGACTACACCACGCAGTTGAAAACACATATATATCCTTATCCCTCTTCTATCACGTGATTATCCTCTTTCCCTGCAAGGGTTATTATCTTACTAATTTTGGGAAAGAGGTACTTAGTGCTGAGGACCTGGGCATATGGAAGGGGTATGGGTATGGGGAGGGGGAGGGAGAAGGGGAGGGGGAGAGGGGGAGTGTGATGTTAGGTAGGGTTCTTTCACACGGCGGTTATGAACAATAGCACTGCGGTTATTGGTATTAGGATACTCACGATTTCTGTCATAAATGAATGTGTTCAGTGCTAAGACCAAGAGGTATAGGATGAGCATATCTATTTCGTCCAGTCGTAATGAATGACACGCTATGGTATCGTACACGCACTCGCTCTGATCCAAAAGCCATGCTCTCCGGAATGTAAAGCCGATATAATTGTATGAGTGCTCGCACTGCTGTCGTCTGAATCCGTCATCTCATCGTGGTCCCATACCTTGTGATTGTCTTCTGCTACATGTTCTCTAGGGAGACGCCTCCCCTTCAATCTCCTGTGCCCCTTCTGCTGGCGCACCTTTTGGGGGCAGAGCGTCGCTCTCTATCGATCTTTCTCCAGAAGCCTCTCCGTCCTCATTTTCTGTTTCTTCCTTCCCCTTCCCTTCACTCTTGCGCTTTCTGGCCTTCGACTTCCATTTTCTCCCCCTAGAAGCCTCCTCGTCCTCTTCTTCTCCCTCTTTCTCCTTATCCTCCCCTTGCTTCGGCATTTTCTTCAAAATTTCATCCTCACTTCTGACCTGCACCCCCAACAGTAGTTCCGCATCATTCTTCTTCGGTTTCCAACCCTTTCTGTCACGATAATACGCCCTCCGTCTTTCTTCTCTCAGACTGCGCATTGGCGGTTCATTACCACGGCTAGGTCGACCACGATGACCACCGTCAGATGAGGTCGATGGTCCAAAGCTTGTTGGGGGCGTGGAGCCTTGAGTACCCAAGGTTGACGACGCTTCAACGCTTGTTGTATCTGCCGATGCTTGCGTGCCGGTGGAAAGTACGGCTCTTGAGACACTGGCTTCAAGTCTCACTCTTGCTTTTTGGTCGGAGGGGCTACAGATGTCGTTTAAGATACTTTCCAGCGTCTCCTCTTCCCCAACATGAATCTCTACCACCGCAAGGTCCTCTATTCGCCTAATTTCCTGCTCATCTCTTCCAAGTGCCAATCCAGGTAATGGAACATGAATAAGTGGACAATCATCACTATCGCTGTCATGCCAGTCATCAAGCAAAGAATCGCTTTCGCAGAAATTTCGTTCAAAATCCCGCATTACTCGTTTCAATTCTGCAGAGTGATGACCATCGTCATCTTCATTGTCATCGTCATGGCCATCTATGTTGCTCCGGTCGAACGCGCGAGCTCTCTCCTTGCCTTTGGAAGACGAGTAGTCAATATCGAGTCCAGAATATCGATCAAATGCTGAGAGGCGAGGGACGACCGACTCCGCGGAATTGTGCCAGACAGTGGCTTGGCTAACGCCTTCTTCTTTGGTGGATTTGACAGGTAGAAGGGGCTCGGAGTCATCGTAGGGCAGACTGAGCTCCGAAGGGGAACGACCTGAAATCTTTTCGCGAGGATCTAGTACTGTAGCTTGGGATGGTGATGATGTTCTGTCGAGTTCTAAAGGGCTAGGATCTCTGCGTGGTTTGAAATGAGAAGTAGGGGTGTCTAGTTGTGGGCCTAGTACCGGTGTATCGGACACAGTATCCGGCAGCGCAGAACCGGAGACCGGTAATGTGAAAGGTTGAGGAAGCACATCGGAAGAACTTCGTTGGAAACAAGGAGCAGTGTGAGTGGCGTTGGTGGTGTCTAGGTGGGGTACTGACGAGACGCGTCTGCAAGTGCGAACCGTGGACGTTGGGGCCATAAGACACAATTTGATCTCTGGAGGTTTCTTCGTGTCGTCCTCACAACGCCCTTGACGTTCCATCCCACTACCATCTTCACCAGTACAAGATGTTTCATCCCAGGCCACACTGTCATCCCATCCATCGCCCGTGTATTCTGGAATTTCTGTTCCTGCACAGGGACCCGAATCGCTTCCGGACGGGTCTCCCCATGATGGTTCGTCGCTGATAGTGCCATCAATCACCCCCCGTTCATAGGAGGTCAGAGGATCTTCATAGTCTTCTATTGAACCGCCTATTCGTAAACTACCAATACTTTCGCCAAAGTCTTCGGCGATGAGGCGTGCAATAAGCGCTTCAGTAGCAGCATCGTCAGCAGGGTTGGGAATGGGTGCCATGATAGGCGTTGTTGAGCAACTTGTTATGTGTTGCAAAGTGTTCTGAATCTGCTTCAAAGGTGCTTAGAGTGACCTAAACCCTTAAGAGCGAAGGCTTGGGGATGGAGAATAAGTTAGGTTGTGATATGAGATAGGATAGTGACTTGTGTTATTTCGTAGTCGAGGTTTGCAATCAGCCAGGTGCGGCGTGGTCAAAATGTATCGCTTACTGCAAAGCAGCATACGTACAATGCTTGTACGCTCAGTATATTAATGTCATGTAAAGATCAGAGTTGGATCAAAGGATTGGGAGTGGTCACCACTTTCGGTTGTAGTATAAGCGGCTGGGAATATGGAAGTGAAGTGCCTGTACAAGGCAGGAGGGAAACGAGGGTAAACCCAAAATCTGCCATTCGGGAAGGAGCTAATCATATCAGTAAGCAGTGAATTATGGTAGGTTGGCAACAATAGGATGTCAATAGGATTATTGAATGAAACCAAACGCGAGTGAATGAGAGGGGACAGACATTGCGCACCACGCACAGTGTTACCTTACCACATTGTATCTTGGCTTTCTCGACTCATGACAATACCACATATGTCCAGTATGACTATTACTAGGGCAGTATATATGTGATCCCGCCGAGGCCGCAACCGTGGAGAAGGGCAACGTCTCTGAAGTAGACTATCTTATCGAGCATCATAGCTGAAAGGCACAAATCGCTTACTCAATCGCTGACTCAATAACACCGGGGTTCCCATAAACAAGTGCATGTAATCCCCTTTATTTCACCAAGAAACCAAAAGTCGCGACTATAAATCAATGAGACTCCCTCCTCCCTGCGCCTGGCCTTGATGAGCTTGTTGTGCTCCAAACGGATTGTTGTTAGGTTGACCGAATGGACTTCCGCCAAAACCATTAATGCCTGCTGGACCGGTCTGGGCTGGTGCCATACGATTCTGGCCAAATCCACCTTGGGCCTGTTGTTGGGGACCACCTGTAAATTGTTGCTGGTTGAAAAAAGGGTTGTTGCCAGTCTGGTTGGCATGTAGCTTGTTGAGACCTTGGCCAGCGCTGTTGACGAAAGTGCCGGGTGCTGTATGCTGAGACGGAATCCGAAGCTCACCAGTGTTACCGAATGTATCCATGCCTTCACCCGAAGCGAGCAGAGCATTAAGACGCTCATGCTGTGGATTCATTGGTTTCTGTTGAGTGGCTGTTTGTTGTGGTGCTTGATAATTTGCGATTGGGTTGTATGGGGAGGGGTTGTTGAAATTTGTGGTGGCTTTCTGCTCTGCGAGCGAACTTAATGTCGGTGGACTGCTTTGCTGTTGTTGTACTTGTGGACGAGCTGCAGCAAAAGGATTATTCGACCCTGTTGGCATGGGGTGTAATGTATCGTGTTGTGACTGGTGATTGGTGGCCCAAGGGTTATGGCTACCTGCTGTTGGATGGGGCTGCGCGGGCTGCTGGGGCTGGATTTGGAAGCCTGTATCTTGTGCTACGTAGGGATTATTCAGATTATCAAAAGCTGTCTGCTGTGGCTGGATCGTCTGTTGTGGTTGTAGATAGTTTGGCTGTTGCTGCTGGAATTGAGGCTGATCAAATCCGGTCTGCTGAGGCTGGAAGCCGTTTTGAAATCCCGTCTGCTGAGGTTGAAATCCGGTAGGTTGCGAGTATGCGCTGTTGAGATAACCAGTTGATTGTGGTTGCTGGGGCTGCTGGTCGACAGGATTGCCGTACCAATCTACCGCGCCTTGCTGCTGATATCCCTGATTAAAGCCCGTATACTGTGGTTGTTGGCTGCTGGGAGCAGGAGTGTCGTCAAACAGCGAGGCGGCGTTGCTTTCCTCTAGTTCACGCCTGCGAAGCTCCTCTTCCTCTTTGCTCAATTTGATCGCTTTGGCTAAATCATCGTCAGTTGCAGGCTGCGCGGTTGTGTTCCTTCGCTTTCTGTCTTCCTCTTCTTGGTATTTGCTGGCTTCGATAGCCAACCTGTACTCCGCATCCTCCTCATCGGTGCCTTGCTTACGACGTTCGGGTCTACGTCGTGGAGGTGTTGAGGCATCAGCACCAAAACCCCCTTGGGGCCCGAACTCTTCAATGCCCGTGACTCTCGATTTCCACGTCTTTCTATCAGATCGCTCGGTTCGCAGGCGCTCCTCGTCGAGGATGAGGGATGTAAGCTCCTTCGCAGATACTCGTACTATGCCGCATTAACTTGGACAGAGCCACTTTCGAGTCAGTAACTTACCATTCTGCCCAACATCCTTACCATCATCATCAATGTATTGAAACTCTCTAAGAGTCTTGATGATGTAGACGTTCTTACGGGCCCAGGTGACAACTAATTCTGATCCCTCATGTAGACAGTAGTCCAGCACTTTCAGCGACTTCAGAACGTGGCGCCAGTTCTTTCCCTTGTCATTCATACGCTTATCGAGCATATCCATAATCTCGTAGAAGTCATTGGAGCTGGGTAGCCTTTAGCAAGATGGGCGTCTTAATAGTGTAGGTCGTACCCATTGAATGTCAGTTGAGCAATATCGCTCATCTCGGTGCCCGTAGGTCCCCATGGGTCGTTACTCGTTGCTATATCATAGAGTAAGCTGCATCCCCAAAGTCGACTATATCATTGTACCAACCGTTTCGGACTTTGACCTGGATATGGGAGTAACCCTTGGTGACGTTCTTGACACTTCGAACGACCTTCGACATATTGCCGCTACAGTAGGTAAGAGACCTATGACCTGTGAACGTAGGCCGACGGCTCAAGCGCCAGTCGTGACTTCACGAGTAGTTGAGTAACCAGAGCTCGATGACTGGAGTTGCGGTTATTGCTAGGCTTGCTAGTTTTGACGAAAGAGGGGTTTAGCTTGGCTCTGGATGGATGCGGAAGTAGTATTGCAGCTTTAAGAGGACTTCTAGGTAGATTGGGTAGATTAAAAGATGAGTTTATTGATAGAATGATGGTGACATTAACGCAAAACACGTCCGGAAGGTACGGTGACGTTTCAGTTCAGGCTCAAAGCTCCTCTCTTCAGCGCAAGGTCTTGGCAGTCTTACTAAGCTTTTTTTCGCCACATGAGGCTGAGCTTTTGCGCGTTTGAGTGGCTCAGATTGTCAAATGATATGGACATCAATCAGCTCATCACTTCTCTCGTAATGATCGCTCAAGATTGCTCTCACATTCACTACACTGTCTTCATCTGCAGCACCTATCCCATTCATATCGCTGATTCAATATAATGTTGGAGGACAGTCTCCGTCCGCCGTCCAATTCAAGAGTACACGACATAGCTGTATCATCAAACTTTGGAAGAATCGAAGCAGATATTTAGCCAGTACTACGCTCTATTGCTCCTGACATCTTCACTGCTGTCTTTGGCGACCAAGGATTAATCATGAACCGAGTCTGCACCTGTGCTGGCGTATTTCACATCGCAAAGCGAACCCAGCTGTTGTCATGGGAATAAGACTGGGCTCTTCTAAGTGAGCATTATTACATTTCTAGAGAGTGTTGGCACTGAAACCTTCATATCTACATACAGGCAACCAAGAGGCACAAGCACGGCTCGGCATGAAGCTTATCGCTGCTACAGGAGGATTTCTTCAAGAGCAGAATCTGAAAAGCAATTTGGTTTCATCATCCCAGTCATCAATGCAGCCCAAACGGTACCGATGCGTATCTTCCAGCAATCAAGCTACCGAGGAAGACACCGCCAAGGACTGACAAGTAGTATCCCACATTGAATGTCATGACCGCCAACATGCTATACATTGCTCAGCTCACAAATCGCTTGGAACGATGGTGAGTGCTTTGCTTACAGTAGATATCCGACGCCAGCAATGACTGTATCCAACAAGGCTCTGGGTACGTCGGTACTAAGCCTCCAAGGTCTGAGTGTATGCTGCTGCAGCGTAACCGAGGCGACGCCGTCAAGGCTGCTATTGCTGGATTTAGTTTCGTTATTTCGCTTGTTTCTTCCACCTATGCAGCATCCATAGTCAGTATATCATGCATGAACGCGATCTTTGCGGATCACAGCGTTTCTTGAGAGCATGTTGAGCATCAACACCCAATCTCTTTCATGAATAGTTGATTTCCAATTCCGGTTTCAATAATCAATCAGTACGACCAGCTGGGGGAGATATACCTTGCAAGAGAGTTTGTCGCCTTAGCTCAGCATGTGCATTCTTTCGTTCCTGAATTGCCCTCATGGCGAAGAGACCTCGAAAGATGGCGGCCAGCAGAATGAGGAAGATGCACGTTCCTGCGTACTGTCCCGTACTCGACGGGGTCCATGCGATTGAGTAGAGAGAGGTTGCTGTGGAGGTGAAGAATGTCATTTGCATTTGGTCCGACATCATGCTTGAAGAAGACATGTTCATATCCATGCTGGATGGGTAGTGATGAGGAAGATAAAGATGCGTATTCGAGAACAACGTCTTAGCTGAAAATATAAAATTTTAATATTTATTAAGAAGTGATCTTGGAGGCAGCCTTTCTTTCAGTTGATTCAGCAGCAGTTTTCAATATGGGAAGAATTTAATAGGGATAGTGCCGTTCGAGGAAAGTATATGGAAGATGTAAGAGTGAGAGAACGAGGCTCCAAGTAAGCTGAGAAGAAGAATTCACGTGCGCACAAGGAGCCCGTTACGGGAGGAGTTCGTGTCATTTTACGGGCGGAAATGGAGTGTGAGATGGTGTTGGTTACATTTGAGAGCAATTGAGCAAGTTTTATGACGCTAATGGGTTTAGTGCAGCGCTAGGGGACTTCGTCTTTGTGGATGGACAATGGACGCCCTTTATTCCCCCCCAAGTCAGATCCTGCCTCGGCCAATTGCATCCATTCATCTTCGCGACAGTGGGCGAAACATGTGAAAAAAGGGTGGCCACGTTGTGCTGGATCCAGTGGGATGGCTTCCCACTCGGACATAAGTAGACGTGGGGCGTCGGAAGATCTGGCCCGCCTTCAGTACCTACTCTCGTCGACCGTTGATCCTGCTAGCCTCGGTGACTGCTAAAGTCTTCTTACTCTCTTCCTATTGTATTCTCTTTCTTACTTTCTCTCCTACTCGTGCGCACAATAATCTCTTTACATTCCACACAGTCCAAACAATAAACAGCCTGTGTTCCATCATACAATATAAAATATGGATATGTCCGGTGATGGCATGGACATGCCATTGAATGATACTGGAGTGGATTTCTCAAACATGACCCAGGCGGAGGATTTCCTCGCCGAAATTCTCGATGACACCGAGTTCCAAGTCATAGGAAATGCCTATGCGAGATACTTCTGGTATGGCGTTGTCGTACTCATTGGTATTTGTGCCATTTTCAATATCATTCAGAAGACAACTTTGCGAATGAGGTATGTCTACGTTTCCGCGCACGAGCTCCAGCAAATATTAACGTGCATGTGCAGGCTTAGAGGAGCAGCAGCAAAGGTCGCCTATCCTGCTAGACCTGCTAACATCTTCACGAAGTCTGTGGCTACGGTTACGGCGATCCTCCGCGAAGCTTCATATATGCAGCTCACTCCCGCGAGACAGGCTTTTTGGATCAAGGTGCCCCCATTTGGAACCATCAGCCTCCTGCTGGTCTATCTTGGCTTTGTCTTGGCTCTCGAGTTCATTGATAATGATATCCCTGGTGCACAGCATTACACTGCTCTAGGTATCCGTGCTGGTTGGCTTGCCATAGCTCAAGTCCCGCTGCTGATCCTTCTTGCCGGCAAGAACAATCTCATCGGCTTTGTAACGGGTATCTCTTACGAACGCCTCAATGTACTCCATCGTTGGGTTTCTCGAATGCTCTTGCTCCTGGCGACCCTGCATATGGGGTACCAGAATTACGGATGGGATCAATATGGTTTAAGGCAGCTTGAATGGTCGACTGATACTTGTCCTCCTACCGGTGTTGCTGCTTATGCTATCCTACTCTGGATGAATCTCACGACCTTTGCGCCAATGCGGAACTTTTCATATGAGTTCTTTGTAGTCCAGCATCTGATCACATTCTTTGGCTTCATTATTGCTATCATGATCCACTTACCTACTACGGCACTCTATTCTCGAGTCTGGATATACATTCCAATTGTGCTATACTTCCTTGACCGAGTCATCCGAACTTCGCGCTATGCCTACAACAACATCGCTCCGGGTCATGCAACTCTAACAGCACTCGATGGAGGCGTAACCAGAATTCGTGTACCTGTCAAACAAATTAAGAAATGGAAGCCAGGGTCCCACGTTCTCCTCTCCATCCCCCGTCTAGGCTTCGGTCAATCACATCCAGCCACCATCGCCTCCATTCCCTCCTCCCACAATAGCGACCTCGTCTTCATCCTAAAAGGGCATAGAGGATTCACCAACCGTCTCATAAAATCCGCTAACTCATCCACGACCTCCCTACTTCCCAGCACAAAGCAAGATTCCTCCACCCGTCAACAGAGCCGCATCGCCCTAATAGACGGCCCCTACGGCGGTTCCCAATCCGACTTCGCAGCCTTCGATTCCGTCCTCCTCATTGCCGGCTCCACAGGCATAACATTCACTCTCCCCATTCTCCTCGACATCGCCCACCGCGCTTCCTCTTCCCGCCTCCCCGTCCGCCACTTATCTTTCATCTGGGTCATAAAGTCCACTTCCTGCACATCCTGGATCTCATCCGAGCTAAAATCCGCTTTCCAAACCCTTCGTAACGCCGGTATTGAAACTTCCCTCAAAATCTTCGTCACATGCGACGATACTTTCACGGAAGGCTCCTCAGACCTTCCAACCAGGAATGCCGGATGCCAATGCAATATATCATTAGGTCCATGCTGCTGCGTTCGAAACGCGACAACCAGCCCCACCACTAAAAAGGAAACCCAAACGGAAACAGACGCCATCACCCGCTCCGGCAGCGAATCCTCCGCCTTTAACGAAAAACTCCAACTCCACACCACAGAAATGCAAACAACAACAACGACAACATCCCCCTGCTCCCCCTCCACCAACCCTAAAAATTCCCCACTCACATCCCTCGCCACCTTCGCATCCGGCCGTCCAGATATCTACTCCCTGATCTGGCAATTACTAGACCAAGCGGAAGGCGAGAGCGGAGTTGCGTGTTGTGGACCAGTGGGGTTGAATGCCAGGGTTAGGAATGCGGTGGTGAGGTGTAGTGATGAGAGGGCGGTGCATAAGGGGACGGGGGAACAGGGGGTTTATTGCCATGTTGAGGGGTTTGCTTGGTAGGTGTGGGCTTGAAGAGCTGAATTTTGGGGGGCAGAGCAGGAGGGTGGTTTTATTGCTAGTCTGCTTTGGGGGGGGGGGGGGGGGGGTGGACTTGGGATGTGAGATATGCATGCATGATTGCTTCGAATTTATGAAGTAACATTGATACCCCAGTCCTCTTATTCGCTTATAATACTCATCCATCACCATCAATTATTCCATTCCATTAGTGGATCCTACCATCCATAGATGAAATAGCCCCACCCTTATCTATCTCCCATCCAAATATGGTAGAGAACTTGCATAGCATCCTCCCCTTCCATACATCTCCTCACCACTTTTCACCACTAATAGCACCTACTATCCATAGACGACGGCAACTCCGTCCACAAATAGAAAGGATCTCGATTCATATGAACAACAAGAATACCTTATAACTGACTAATTATTATTACCATTCTACTTTTCCTAGATAAACACTTCATCGCCGCCTACTATCATTCAGTAGGTCTCTCTTCCCCCAAATATATCTTTTTTATATCTATCTCATTGGTACTTTTATGTTATTTCATTAGTGATACACGATATTTATTCTTAAATACAGCTGAGAGGTGATGATAAGGGCTTTTAAAATGAATCAAACTTCTGTGACAATGAGGGGTGTCAAGATGGTGAAGTGAGATGATAAAAGGATAATGTAAGCGGAGTGGAGATGTTGGTGATAGATAGTGAGTGGCTGCCATCCATCGAGAGCGTCGGATAGCAGGGCGCTATTAGTAGTAGAAACTGGCGAACGAGATGTATGGAAAGGATATCATGAAAGTTCTCGCCGTACATGGATGGGAGATGTGGATTGCAATCCCTCATTAAACCCCCCTATTCAATTACAACCGCCCCAAAACCACCATCCCCACAACCACCACCACAGCCAAAACCCCACTCCCACTCCCTACCATCCCCCTCAACCCCCCATTCCCCCCGCCCGTAAACACACTCGGCACCGGCGTCGCTCCTCCAGCTACAGTCCCATTCCCACTCCCCGTACTATTCGTGCTACCAGTTAAATTCCCAGCGCCCAGCGTCGTCGCATTAATACTCGGGCATACATATTCCGGCGGCTCTTTTGCAACGGGGGCGCAGAGGGCGTTGACGTAGACGAGGAGGACTGGGGTGGTTGCAGATGGGTCAGTGGTTATTGGAATGGAGTGTGTGGGGAAAGGGCAAGGGGAAAGGGAAAGGGAAGGGACAAAGGAACTTTTGGGGGCGGTATTATACCCTGAAACTCAGCTGTGCTACAAGTAGCTAATTCACACGCGCCTGTTACGCAGCCGAAGGTTATGTCTGTGCATATACAGGTGAGGTTGGAGAGAGAGTTGCAGGGGGAGGCGGCGAGGCCTTGTGCGATGCAGGGGGACTAGATGGTTGTCAGGTTTTGAGATCAAGGGTGGGGGAGAGGGTGGATGAGGGATTGGGGTAGCGGTGGGAGGGAGGGCGAAGAGCTTACTGCGCAGGGAGGTAGTACTCCGGTGGAGGTGGATGATGGGGCTGTGGATGTGCTGGTGAGGGTTTGCGCTATGACGAGTACGGGTGTCGTTGAGGCAAGGAGGAGAAGGAGGAAGGATGTTAGTGAGCGCATGGTGGTATACCTTGAGTGGATGGTTCGCGTTGGTGATGGATGTTGTGAGGTGAAGGTCTAGCAGTAGCTAGTTATGGCGGGGTGGGGAGTAAACAGAGTGAGATGGGAGGAGGGTGATACCTATAGCGATACCCCCAGTGTGTGTGTAACCCGTTCCTCATCGTTGTGCAGTAGTGAGGTAGTGCCAAGAATGGTAGTAGGTTGATATGAGAGATTCATTCGCTCTCACTCGTTGGACCTGCATATCTGGCGTACGCTTATGCAGCACCGATAACCAATTCGGGTAATCTTGCTCGATTAGGGGATCTTCTTTATGCAGGCTGCATGTTTCATCTAGCGAACCACTCATGAACTCCAGCCCATGTTGTGGTCAGTAGCTTTGTCCGTCTCGCCTCGGTGACTTGTCTGTAAGTATGACAACGCGTGCAGTACAGCTGAAAGAAGGTACAGAAAACATAGGAATGCTTCCACTAGAATCGAATAAGAGACTTGCTGGCCAGTTTTGAACGCTTTTCATAGTTTCTTCAACCTTCGCTTACTGTGCTCCGTCAGCATTGGCAAATTGATGACTGGCCGGAGTTCTTTAGGGTATTTTGTATGTCCTTTGTTTTGAAGACTGAAAGACGATGACTATGACAAATGAACCTGGGCCTTTTTTATCCTTCCACATGGCACTTTCATATGAGTAAGCAGTGCAACAGTAAGTCATAGCATCATAAACCCGCCATAGATTCCCAAGGTATTCCTCGGTACACTTGATATCCACCCACCTTCGTCTTTCCAGCCTGTTAAAGTCCAAACAAGCAATACTGAAAGACCTTGCACAATAGAGAATGAATTCATTCAAACGCATCTCAAGACCAGTAAGAAATCCGGGAAGATGTGTTCCAGCGTGCACGTCTTTGGAAGGTACGGCCCATTGTTCCGTTCATGAGATTGCATTCCAGCAATCACTACTCGCCATGAAGCTGAAGCATGGATCCAAAGTTCTTCAAATTAAGGAAATGAATTAGACGGGATTTGATTTGACACAATCATAACTCGAATAAGTCTGTGCTGGTCTCCCAGTATGGCCGTAAAGGGCGTGGAAGCCAGCACGGCCGTAACTTCGTCCAATTACGGTTTTGAAGAACGAGAAGTCTATTGCCTTTTCAAAGGCGCCCTGTTCTTAGCAACAGTGGCTGAGAGATTAATGAACTTGCCGGACTATGGCCCTTCTGACGTTGACATGATCCATTCCGGAACGTTGATAGCGGGGCCAAAAATCGAAATGGACCTCGCTCTTACCCCAGGGATTTTACTCATAGCACATTATACGCTCAGCGCATGAGGCATCCCAGTCAACAGCAATGAACACGTATCATGGATTCAATTGACCAGATTACAGCATCCGCAACAAACATTGATGCCTGTATAACCGCTTCCATAATGCTTTCATAAGAGCGAAAGACAAGGGAAGAATCCTGAAAAGAGGGGAAGAGCGGGACATTTCCGCCAATCAAACACCAGAAGACCTGCTTATGTAACCCCCGCAACGGTGTCCTGACATCAAACGTCTGCCTGCACAGCCCAGCCGCACCGCATCTGCAGCCCGTTTCTAATTCAGGCATTCATTCAAGATAGATATACGATGTCTTCCGTCATCGTGCTTCTCCTCCCATCCACTATCAATCTAAACCCAGGCATCTCTTTCGTATTAACTGACGAAACATACTCAATGGCGTTTTCCTGATCTGAAAAAAAAAACCCGCAGCCAGGGCACACAATAGCCCCACTGCACCGTTTCATATATACATCTCTGTCCCTCTCTCTAAGCCATGGTCGTAGTCGTCCACCCCCCCCAAAACCTCTCCATGCCACCACAACCAGACGCCACCTACGAACTCTCCCAACTCCAACTCTCCCGCTCAGATTCCCTCCGCTCCCGCGCCTCAAGCGTTATTTCCACAGGCACGAAATTCAGTTTTTCGACACTGCAATCTCAATCGCAGGGGAATTATCATATTGACGATGTTCTTGAGAGGAATCCAAGTAGCAGTAGTACTAATAGTAATAGTTGGAATGGAGTTTCGAGATCTAATGCTGCGAGGCCGGGCTCGTTGTATAGTGTGCGCTCTATAGCGACGTCGTTGCCGCCTTATGAGGGCCCTGCTGCACCGGCATCTTCATCAGATAATGCTTTAGCAACTACTTCTATTATTGTTCCTGAAAATGATATTGGTGGCCAACATCATCAAGTAGCGACTACTACGGTGCCAGCAACAAATGCAACTACACCAGCGGACAGCTACTTGCAGCGGCAGCACTCATCATCATCGTCAACGCAACAGCTTGACGCCGAAAACTCCCTCAGCATGCATTACGGGCGTGTAGTCCGGCACATTGACGAAACGCATCGGCGACAAGTAGCAAGAATCAACGCAGCGCACGAGCAGGAAATAGCCAGTATGCGGGATGCGATTGATAAAGCGTATCGGGCGGAATTTCACGCCAAGGATCGGGAAGTGGAACGGATAAGAGCGGAGGCGGCGGATGATATGGCGAGGTTGGAGGAAGGGAAGATTAGGGAGGTGGATGGGGTGAGGGAGGAAGGGGAGAAGAGGTTGGTGGTTTTGGAGGGGGAGATGGAGAGGGTGAGGAGGGAGGGGGAGGAGAGGGAGGAGGGGTTGAGGAGGGAGTTTGAGGGGAGGTTGGAGAAGGCGTGTAATGCGATTGAGGATGTGTGGGAGGGGAGGTGGAATGATAGGAGTAAGTTGGCGGGGGAGGAGAGGAGGAGGTATGTGAGGGATAGGGATGAGGAGTGGTTGGGGATGATTGGGGGGATGTATCCGGAGTTGGTGGAGGAGATGGGACGGGCTATGGGTGTGGGAGGGGACAGGTCGAAGGAAGGTTGATGCGTGTAATGTTAGTTGAGAGCCTTGGTTTCCTTGGATTTGTGATCTATGGATCCAGACCATGGACGGGAGAGGGGACTGTATATTTACCGATTAATAATACTTGAAGGCTAAGGCCAAGATTTGTTTCTGTAAGCCCATCGACATCATGTAAGATCCAATTATATCTTCAAATGGCACCAACCATATTTCCATTATGTGCTGGTGAACTAGTGCAGTCATGTACAATTATTTTCGAAACATTGAACTTGTACCTGCGCGCAAAGAATGCTATCTTGTATATGCTCAGACTAGAGAATGTGATGATATGGAAGAAGGTTAAAGTAAGTAGCCTGGAAAGGAATTGGCAAGATATCATTTACGTATCAGCATCGTGAAGATGACGCATTGCACAAGTACTACCGAGATGCAATCACGCAATTTTGTGATTAGATTTATGGGTATAGCCACTAAAACCGAAAATCTATATTGTAATTATAGGCTGGTAGGAAATCTATCCAAGACATTAATTCGCGAGACCTGGTTCTGTTCTCTGAGATGAGGTGTTCCAGAGAGTTGGGGCGACGCAGCAGTGCAAGTCGTCAGGGTTGAAACTTCTTAAGAACAGAAGCCAATGTGGGACAGCTACGCCTCGAGTGGGCAAGACAGTTACTAGCGGTTTCCAGTCTGCGATCGAAACCTCGCAAACCTTGTTTCTTAGGACCACTGAAGCTACAGCTGACGGCATAGGTTGTCGATTACTGTCTGATAGCTTCGTTGAGGTCATTAATTCAGGTAGGGCCCGAAAAGTCAATCTGTCGTCGAGTTCTTCATTTCAATCATCATTCACAACATCTTCGATTGCCGTTATTAAAGCATCCGCCTCTTTGTTCTGTTTGTCTCTATGTGCCAACTGCAATTCATGCATCCTATAGGTCATCGCCAACATTGCTTTCCTCACTTCTTCCATGACTTTGCCAGTGTCATCAATGATATATTTCTCCTCTTCCCTGTCGTCTGTGAAGCGGTTCCAGATCTTCACTTTGGTGGAAAAAAGCCCATTAGGCAGCTTGGTGCGCTGGGTGCTAGTGATTTGGCTGCAGAGAGAATGACGCAGGAGGGGGACTTTCACTTCGGTGTATTCAACGATTGACAGGTCATTTGAGCGGAGATTGGCAACTTGTTGGACCTCGGGATATACTCCGTTACAAGTCGACCAGGGTGGGCTAAGCCCGGCCTGGAGTGGCATATTCTGTTGAAAATGGCTAGACAGTTCTTTCTCGGAAATAGATATACCGTCCTCGTCACCCTTATCGAATGAATAGTAATGTCCAAAGGCGCTATCGCATAGCTGTGATCGCCATCCTGGCAATGCTCCGCTCGAGAATAAAGAAGCAATCCATTGCCCTCTCCTCATGCATTCCCTAACCTGCTTTGGTTTGTCCGCTTGTTCAAGCTTTTTGAGCTCAGAAATTATGGCCTGGCCTGCATCGACCCACTCTTGGGATTCCATCCTCGCCCGATGAGCTTCTTTCTCGCATTCAGCGACCATGTCAAAATTGCCTCGGCGAGCAGCGATGTTTCCTAATCTTTGATGTATGGAAATTCGCTTGGAGTAACGCTCAAGCATTTCATTGCCCCACAAGACAGCGTCGTGGGCCTCCTGGCAGAGTGAGCGGACAGCGACTTCGGCTTCCTTTTCCCTGCTCTTATTACTGATCATCTGGCCACCCGTCTCAAGGGCGATCAAGTCTTCAAATGCGTCTCTCCAGTTGCGTTTGGGTATTTCCATCTCGAGCTGTAAAGGCGAAAATGGGCTCCCGATGATATAGCCAACAGGCCACATGCGGGGGCTCGCAAGATATGTTAAGAAAGAATGTCCTATGCTGGCTTTCAGGGGTAGATTTATGTAATCTGCCCATGATGCCGGAGCACCGCAGCTTTCGCAGTGTTTGTCTGCGTCGTCGGCTTGAGAGGAGCTAGGATGGTTGGACATGGTCATTTACTGTTACTTCTAGGGGGTCTCTCAGTGGCGCTGGTAGTGTTGTCTTGGCGGTGAGGTGGAATGGTTTACCCGGTTACGCCTTACGGGGCTGGGACTTGCCTGGAACCCGACCCCCTAAAAGCTTCTAAACTGGCCAGCGTGCCGTGTCCCTGGGGCCCGCTTCGCCAGCTTTAGGTCTATCCCTAGAGAGTTACGATATAGACGTCAACCCTTCTAGCGAGCTACCGGCTACAAAAATTTGCGCAGGCGGTGGAGTAAGGTGAACAACAGACTGAGGAGAATTTATTATTGAGGATTTTGCTGTGGGTCAATGCAGATATTTCGGTTGTTTGGAGATCTCTGACCTTTGTGAAACGGGCCAGTTCGGACCGTTCAAAAGCGGCTCTATGGTTAGCCTGGATGAATTGGGCGTGGAATTACTACTATAATTAGGATTCTTATAGACGGCTTTTGCGCTGCAAGAAAGAGGGAGAAATATGGCCAATGCATGGTTGGCTTGTGGCGCTGTTCATGCCACACATATAGAATCACAACAGACAGAATTCTTCGCTGCATTCTGTAATACCTCCAGAATGGCAACTGACATATTCATCCAAGCCCAAGACCTCACCGTCCATCATTCCGTGAAGGTAAGCCTCTCCTATAAGTCTAAATCCGCAGCGAGGATCGGCCTCATTCACAGGACTCAGAACAACAGGGACCCTGCAGCCGAGCAAAATGACAATCAGGTCGCCGACTTTTGCACGCGAGGGTGCAATACCAAAATGGTACGATAGCTCGCCCGCATTAGCCAGTGTAAAGAAGCGTTTGTCCCATATGACTTCTTGGACCCTCTTCAGGAACTCAACCATCCATGGCGGCTTACCTTGGCGTATCAGCTCCGCTGTATGAATGTCGCCGTTGACGCTCCGTAACTCAATGGCCCAGCTCATTGCTTCTAAATACGACCTCGGTGGGTCCTTACCGGTGGACGTCCTATTCGCAACGAGTGTGCGCCATAGCTCTTCGGGAATGTCGCTTCCTTCTCCAGTACCGCCGGTTCCCGTGGTCTTAAGGCCTAAAGTCAACCACTCGCGAGGGATCATCCCTTCGTACAATCGATGAGAGATCTGTTCAATAACACGAATCCTGAATCCGCGGACATAAATTGTTCCATCTGATACGCGGCGTGGATGAACGCCCAATGTATCTTTTGTTTCGGTTTTGTAGCTAGATGGATGCGCCAAAAGGTCTCGTTTCCTCAGGTCGAGGGATGCTTGCCCTATGTGATGTGTCAATACTCGTACTGATTCGTTAACTAACACTTGTCGACCGACCTTCGTTTCCATCAACATCTATTTCTCCGAACAGAATTTCTGCTCTGCTTCCTCCACACGCATTGTATGGTCGTTCGGCATCCACAAGACTGTTGGCAGCAATGCGAGACGATGGTCCTGAGCGCGGCATTCCAAATGCGGATTCTTCCAGAAGACCAATCCACGAAGGTAGCTTGATCACCTCAGCTGGGGGCTTCCGGCCCCGGTACTTAAGGTGCTCCTTGATAGTCAAGCGCTTGGTTTTGCGATTTGGTGCCCATTTCCGGCATATTATATCCAATTGCCTCGACCCAATGATGCAGAAAGCAACAAAATCCTTGAATACTTGAAGTATATTTTTTTTGTAATCTGCTCTAAAGTTGACCCGAGAGGCATCATATTGCCATATTGGCTTTTTCTGTTGTGAGTTATATTGAACATCCCAAGCCGACGTCATTAGTGCGTATACAGCGTCACGAGGATCTCCAGCTTCGAACATTGTAAGTTCCGAAACAAGGGCTTCAAGGGTCTTGAGACGCTCTGTAGTTCCTCGAACGAATTCGTTAGTGACTGAAATCATCTTACCAGCACCAGAGGCTCTCAAGTCACCTAACACCATGAGCTGCTGCTTAAATTCTGGTGCATCATCGTATAGGGCCGCAATGGTATCAGCTCTGCGTAGATAAATTTCAACCGCACTGCAGTAATCAAACCAATCGACAGTGCTATCACCACACAGTAGGTACGCTTCCTTGGCAAATGCCAATTCTTGGACAACCCAACGCCGGCGAAACCATTCTCTTCTCATCAAAGCTATAAACGCGCTCCATTGTTGAGCGCTCGATCCCTTGACGGAGAACATATCCTCACGCTCAAGCTCCGGTATTCGCCCAACAAAATCCATACCGACGCAACTATCCTCGCTCTCTTTACCAAGCCAGATCCATACACCATCTGCACGCTCATATATATCAGCCATCCTACTGACTTGTATGCTCTTCTCGTTCTCGTCATCTTGATTGATACATATGCAATCGACCCATAGGATCAGCGTCTCTGGTTCATGTTGTGATTGATCTTGCTCCCGCTCGGAATAATTCCTAAGATGTCTTAAAGCGTCACCAAGATTTGGTCTAACGTAAAATGTCGCATTGGGCTTTAGTCTGTGCTTCTCCTTGACTACTTCCCATGCATAATTGACAAATCTATCGATCGGTCTCTTGGGCGACCGTGGATGAGCTGGCCATGACTCAGGCTTCCGGATCCACACCTTCTCAGTAGGCTCTTCATTACCCCATGTGTAGGAGAGCGCGACATAATGAAGCATCGGATCATCGCGTTTGGCAATTCTAAGTTCTGTATGGAGCATATCTCTCTTATTGTCAGCGGGCAAGATATGCAACAGTCGGATCTCATCATGTTTAATCCGTGTATACTTGTACGTTGCTTGCGGAAGGATCAAGCCACGACGTAAAGTGTCGAGATTGTCTTGAGTGCGTTCAAAACTTGGAATAAGATCGTGAGGCTCCGCAAGGGTAGAGCCAAACCTCGATTTGCCCCCCGCCTTTGGGGCTTTTTTCCGCCTGGAGGCATCCTACGGCGTTGAGCGAATGCACTGGAAGGAACACGTTATAGGTGGAAATTAAAGATCTGCTCTGCTTTCCCATGCAATTGGTGAGGCATTATTTGCACGAGATGCTAAATGACAGCGAGACTCGTGCAACAAGAGGCAATGAGAGCTGGAATCGCCCCAGTCTTATGAAGAGATTGGTGGGTGGGGTTCCTGCCGCTCAAAAGCGCCACCTGCAGTGAACAGACTCATCGTCCTCCAATAGTCTCCAGAACTGATGATCATGAGCGTCCAGCGCTAGCCTGATTGGTGAGAGTCAGGCCTGTTGTAGCAGCGATCGCCAGCCATCTCATGCAGAGAAA
Organism: Cladonia rubrotincta; assembly: GCA_963971245.1. Lineage (NCBI taxonomy): Eukaryota > Fungi > Ascomycota > Lecanoromycetes > Lecanorales > Cladoniaceae > Cladonia > Cladonia rubrotincta. The sequence continues at coordinate 501,904 of OZ020212.1, forward strand.
TCAACTGTGGCTCCAGAATATGTTACCCAATACTATGGATAAGTAGTATCGAGCTGAGGGAAGACCCAGCGCGACGACGAACTCCAATGTTACATATGACTACAAATTGTCGCCCAGGCGTTGGGAAAGATGTACCACACCGCATTTATCGAAGCTCTTTGGACGCTTGGATGCTTTCCCACTTAAGATTAACTTACTCTTTCGTGAGACTTATCTAACACTGGTGAGGGATTGGAACGACCCGCAAAGGAGGTTCAATTGCGTCAAAGTAGACATTTTGACAACTGCGTGCGAAAGCCTTGCGGGGACCTTCGCGGGGGAGGGGTCACCTATTTTAGGGTCACTCCCGTCGCGTGATAACCTAGAAAACGGCGCTCACCCTAGGCCCAGAGGGGGATGTGTTCGGGGTCGCTTTTAATTACCTTGCACAGAATTGTGCCCCTAGCTCACTTGAGGCTCGCGTAGGCCCTCGCGAGTTGCCACACACGATCTAGGTGATGCACCCTCCCCTCCCAGGACACAACTCGCTCAAGACCCGACGTTCAAAGCATCCAGAAAGCGCGCTCTCTCGCACAGCCTGACTTAGGGGCCTTGAATCTATGATAATGAACACGATACGACAACTAACTTCTCTTCACCCAATCTGGAATCTTCCCTCTATTTCATAGGATTATAGGTCAGAAGAACGTTTTATGAGTACGGCTATACCAATGGCTATAAGGAGGATTCGCTATTGGTCTTAGATTTCTTACCATGATAAACAAAATTCTTGACGCAGATAACGTTGCAACACCGAGACACATTTGTCCAGATACAGCAACTGTGTACCTCAGCACCTTCGGCTAGCCATTGTTTTTATTGAAAATGGGTTGTCAGCGCTAACAGCTTGGACACATGGCAGGCCGTTACTTTATTTGTCCGCGCAACCCTATCGGGCCTGAAAGCTCGTGGCATGCTTAGCGCAGTACAGCGTTCCACTGACACCCAAACCTCGCCCTTAGCACACGACGCATTTCCCACAATTTTGGACTCTAGATTGCCCTGTTGTTGCAATAACGACATACGCTACAATACTGCTTACCGAGGAGCGGCTTCGCCTTTTTAGTAAAGTCGATTCTACTACACCTCGTCACCATATTATCTGAATCCTGTCGCAGAACATGGCCGACGGCATGGCTTGTCCGGAAGACGAGAACTCAACGGATTGCTTACTGCGAGAACTGCTGAAGGCCATCAACGATAAAGACGAAGAGTTCAACTGGGATCCCCTCAACTTCGCCTTTACAGTTCCGATTGGCTTGGTAGCTGCATTATTTGCAGCACTTACTGTCTTCCAGGTCATCTTATCCGCAGGGTCTGGACGACGTCGGTGCAACGAGATTTCTATCGGTCGATGGTCTAAACTCACAACAAGAAGATGGAGTTGGCATGACCTGATGATACTGTCCACCGCCAAGACCCCACTGCTCAGATCCGACCGCATCTTGAAAATACTCAATGACAACAAGGACGCACAGCAAAATCCTGGCAACCCGGAATATGGATCAACAGATCACTCCCCCAACGGCGCGTCAGCCGCTAGCTGGCTCAAATTTCTGCAAGAAATAAATCTGGATGAAATAAGTCTGGAAGACCAAGCTCCTGGTGGCAAAGATAAAAACATTGCTGAGACCCCGGCTGATTACCTTCCAAGCGATGTAATCGCCGTCCCCGCTTATGGCGAGGTCGGTCTCATAGTCGCTATGGCAGCAGCAGCTGGAGCATACTCGTGGAAGTTTAACTCACAGTCTCCGTATCCGATCATCATAGGGGAAGACTTCCAATTTGACTTTCGACAGCATCCAACCCTCGGCACTGTGGGAGCATTTTCGAGATATGTGCAGAGAGTGGAAAAGAGTTCGGTTTCAAAAAAGTACCTTGCGAAAGCTATTGAGCACGCAAGAGGTAAAATCGACGTCGCTACGCTTTTTCCTCTTGATGATCAGGTCAGAGGACATTTGTCATTGAATGAAGACCCAGTATCTGTGAATGTTGTCGAGCTACCGGACTTTCGACATCTGCTAAGAGGCATACATCGACAAAATGAATGCACCAAACTGACACGAGGCGACTTGTGTAATCTTCCCAGGTACTTTGACCGAAGCGATGAACATTTGCTGTGGCTTTTCATAGCTGATACGCCAGAACATCCCCCAGCGATCTTTCCATCGGATCTTATACATGTCCCAAACCTGCTTTCTATTCTTGCTCTAAATAGCAAGTTCTGGGGGGCTGAGCAAAGCATAGATGAAACCAGAAGGATGCCTGCCTTGCTTAATGATTCATCATGGATAGACTACCCTCCAAAAAATGATCCCTCAACAGACCACCAGGAGATTGGCGGATACGTGAACATCTACCAGGGATGTATTCAAATGCTCTATGAACCACAGGCCTTTCAAGCCTGGTTCGACTCACGAGGGCGATCCAAAAGACAGGAATTTCGCCAAGGTGTGCTTGTTCAGCTTCAGCAGCTAGATAAATGGCTTCAAAATCGAGACCGTAGACAAGAAATCAGGTGCAGCATAGTTAATCTTTACCGCATAACCAACGCATTGCTAAAAGCAGAAAACGCTATTACGAACGGTTCATTGGGAGCCTCCGTGCCTGCTGATCAAGCCGACACTCAGCGAATTAAGCATGGAGACGGTTCTAGGCAAGACACGACCAATGGCCAATCCAATCTTGATGACGAATATCGGGGAATAATCGTCAACCGGCACTCCAAAACGCTCACTACACTCCAGGATCTGGTTAATGAATGCTTACCAAAGGAACATGTTGCAGAGAAAACACAGCAGTACAGAGACAACACTGTTAAAAATTTCAAGAGGCATATTAAATTACTTCGAGCTCTTATAGGAATTAGTCCAAGCTTATTTAGCTCATTGCTAAATTTTTATCATATTATTGCGCTCTTGCAAGCCCTTCGCAAGCTACTAGAAGTATGGAAGAATACCAAGAAGGAAGACCATGCTAAGGAGGAAGACCATACTAAGAAGGAAGAACATACTAAGAAGGAAGAAAATACTGAGAAGGAGGAATGTACTAAGGAGGAAGACCACACCATGAAGGAAGACCACACCATGAAGGAAGAACAAACCAAGAAGGAACAACATACTAAGAAGGAAGAACATACTAAGGAGAAACATACTAAGGAGGAAGATAGAGAAATCATCAAAGACGTCCTGATTTGGAGATGCATTCTAATATATCTTCTGTTTTGGACAGCACCGGACAACTCCAAGGTTTTAACGTCGGGAACGTGGGAACAAGTCATCCCTATTCTTTAGTCTTAGACACTAGTGCTCCCAACATCAAAGGCTCAATACTCCGTATACTTTATCCATGGTTCCGATCATCGCTCCTAACTCTTGGTACCAAGGTGACAGATACCTGCCCCCGGCCTCAAATCCCCAACCAGGTCTTGGGTGAGCGCCGCTTTATTCTCGCGCGAGCCCTAGGTGCTCCTAGGTGATCTAGAGGCACTAGTCTCTAGACATATAAGTCCTCTAGACACGTATCTAGGGAAACTCTCGGTGCCTCGACTTGTGTCTCAAGACATCGTCATCTGCGGACATCAGTGTCCGGAGAAATGTCGTTCTCATCTGTCCAGGGGCGCTAGTCTTAGGACATAATTCATCTGATAACACTCGTATCAAGACAAAATGTCTTCTGTTTCCCAACAGCCACTACCGTAAACGCCGGTATTGTGAAAGGCAGCACTACAAATGGTCGCCATTGTGAAAGTCAGTAACGTAATATGTAGCATTTTAGGAGGCAGCATTGTAGAAGGCAGCACTGCAAAAACCACACCAGCCTAGCATACCCAATCGATATCAACCTACCCCATCAGTAGCCCACCCCCTCGCTCACGCGGTGGCCCATCAGCTATGAAGTACACCAACAGTGGTCCGCCCCAGAGGATAGCCTCACCACTATCTGTAGCTTCTGTCTGTGGAAGCCAGTACCGGACAAGGAAAGGACAGAATGGAGAATGGTCTCAATCTTTTATGCAAAATACTCATGCACATACTCTTGTGCCGCAAAGGTTGCCCTTTAGGTGTTCACTTCGGGGTGGGGTGGGGGTGGGTGACGAATTTGGTGGTAAAGGTGTTGAATATAGGATAAGTCATGTATAAGGAGGCTTGCAGAAGCTATACTCGGGTATTCAGAGTTGTAATACATATATATGTGTTGATAAGCAACTGTCGCAACGAAAGAATGAGATTCTGAGGATAAACACCGCATTGCCTGTCTGAATAGGATCTATGGAAGGAAGCTCCTATATATATAATGGTTTACAGGGTAGATGCGCTGGAATAGGGGCAGAAGACACTAGAATACCAAGATGTAGAGAATGTTGGTGGTGGTGGGAGCCAAGCGAGGATGGTAGCAATGATGGAAGATGGAAATAGAGATAGCCATATTGCAACAACAAGGCTCAAAGATAGAGTCATTAGTTGCAGGCGTCATTCGTAAGTAATAGATCATCACAACTCAACGATATTCCGAGCCCCCGAATTATTGATGCTGCCATGATACCTTTGCACAATCATCTGATCCCCTGTCTTCTCCAGTTCGACCACCATATGATCATTGTCTAAGCAGTGCTTTCCGCTGCCGTAACATTTCTGGCAAATGTCGAAGTCCCCGTTATTACATACATTGCAGTGAAAAAAGGGCGGCTGCAGAATTACTGCCCGGCAATAGTCACATCTTATCCAAGAACTTGGTCCCTTCATTGACGAGCTAGGTTCTGCGCTGGCTAGCTCTGCAGGCTTGGGCGGAGCGGATTTGGGTTCATTCACCTCGGGGAACAATTTGATAATCTCTCTGGCTGCAGGCCTATTTCTTGGATTCTCAGCTCGACAAGCGTCCACAATACTTCTGTAGTATTCTGGGATACGCTCAGACAATCGTGGAAGAGCGACAGGCTCTGTGTGAGATAAGTCGCAGGTGGAATTGTTGCCCAGGCTGCATCCTTTTCGCAAGCATACCGGACTGGCGTTACTTTGGGGCTGGTTTTCTGCTAATAGCTAAAGTATCAACCCTAAGTGAAATATATCGACTTTAGACGTCATATCAGGACGGTCGGCTTCATCCATGTTCGCCGGTAAGCTTCGACAGTGAAGTAATTCCGGGGGATAGTAATTGCTTCTTATCCCGCTCGTCGCGAGCTTTTTCTTGAAAAACGGGAAAAGTATAGAGTCTGTGCTGTCAACTATAACGGGAACCGCGTAAGAAGTCAATCCGCCAACTACAAACCCTTTCGCGTGAAGCTGGCTGAGTCCACGGACGACCTGGTAGGCCCATTTCTGGCGGCGCTCCCATGTGATATCTTTTTCCGAGTGGGAAGCTTGCGACATTGTGGCTCTATGAATCTGATGATCAATACCTATTTGCACGTCTATTTCATGGATCTCTGTGAACGTAATATGCTTTTCTGCAGACGGCACAGAGTTGCAGCGACTACTTGGTACATAGGAAGTGGCGAAGCGGTGGGTATCTGCAAAATGTAGTTGCAGTTGATGAGAATAGGATCTGGTAGCGGCTCCCCTCGGCAAGCTATGGATAGTTTGCTATGATCTGAACGCCAATTCAACCTCCTGGTAAGGGGACAGTGGCGTGATGACTTCATGCCTCTCGGCCCGAGTGGGATACGTTTTACAGATACCACGACAGTACACCCATGCTCTCAAGCTTCTTTGCAAAATCTGCTGGAGCAGACCTCTCGCCATCTGCTTCCGGACATTTAGACCAGCAGGAACAGGTCTTACTGTGAATGACCAGCATTCCTCCAATTACGAACACACCTACAGCAAGAATGTACTGCGCCATCGAGAAACCGCCCGAAATGTCATTGCGAGCAAAAGAGCGCCAGAAAGCTGGAACGAGGCTGCCGACTATCGTAAGGAGACCCAGGAGGATGATAATGTGGCATGGACGTATTGCTTGCTGTCTCCGGGCCTGTTGCGCTTTTTCTAGATCGTGGGGAGATCCTTCGCTCATGGCAATCAACAACAGCTCATGGCCTTGCTGTATTCTCTGGCGTTCCTGGGGACTGAGCTTGTGAGCGGGATCGCCCAGGCTTGCCATGAGGACGTGTCTGATAGACTGTAGGTGGGTTTTCAGCCCGTCAAGATGACGCCTCTCTTGTTGCAATTGTGAAGACATGCTATTGGGACTAATTTCAGCAACTCTTGAGACCTTCTGGACTACTTCACTGAGGGCCTCGAGCATTTCCCGAGCAGCATCGGCTTCCCTTCTAATGGCCACTGAAGACTCTTCCAAAAGGGACGGGACTTTCCCAATGTCTTGAAAAGCTACCTGGAGCTGCGCTACTTCATCGAGAAGAAGGACTCTGACATCCTCTGGTGCAGCATGCAGACGAGAAAAGTCTTGATAAAGGCTACGAGTGACTTGAATACCTCCATAGAGAGTCAAGGCCGTTGCCAGGCCAGCTGCGCTGAGAGGGTCCATCAGGGTCGAAGGAACAACGATCGTATAAATGCGATCATGAAGAAATCACAAGGCCCGAGCAATTCAAGCTCACCTTATATGGTTCTAAGTTGAACGAAATTGGTTTAGTGATTGAAAATCGTCGCATGGCTCTGAATTTGAATGGTAAAAAGATCTCCGGTTGTTAGCTGGAAGCCGCTCACTTACACAGCCCCCACATGTCCTCGGCCTTAACCAAACAGAGTTAATATCACCGACATTTCTTGATATCAGCTGCTGAACGAGACAATAGGACCATCCCTGGTCATACCTGAGGCTAAGATCCGTCCTTGCAGCCTCTCTCTCCATGGTGGACGTGTTGCCTAAAGACCCCGCAGATAAATAGCAGATCTTTGAATCGGGTCCTCCCGCGGTACGCGGGTTATGTACCGTAATAGTTCTTCCCTGTAGTAGAATATGTAAACATATGGAAGGTGCTTTTCGTTGCCGCGGCTAATCTCGTAAAAAACGGCGCTCGAAAGGCAGATCTGGAACTGCTCTACGCCTAAGTCTCGAGCAAGCTATCAGCTTGCCTGGCCGGGACCCCTGGAAGAGACGGGTAGTGGCTACTGATAATGATGGGAATTAGGTAGTACCTCACTCCACTATCTAAGAAGGCGCAGTAACTAAGGTGGCCTGTTCAGGGTAGCTCGCTGAGCATCTCGCAAGGTGCATCACTAGAGGCCTCGTGAGCCGCATGCACATTTCATTCCTTTTTTCACATATCGGTTCTTATTCGTGGAAGATTTCACCTATCAACCGTATAGCCCCCTGGAGATACCGTAAAAGTTGATAACCTAGGCGATAGGGTCCGTTCCCAGAACCCAATTGTTTTAATGCAAATTTGGTCTTCCAGGAGACCAGCTCTGGGGAACTCTAGGCATCAACCCTGTAGGGCTATATGATTGAGGGGTGTATACGGTTGATAGGTGAACTCTTCTGTGCAGAGATTGACACGAAAAGTCTTGATTTGCGCTAACAACTTTATCATGCCAAGAATAAGCAGTTCCTAGAGGGGGGTGCCTGGACAACGCCCGCTTGGGGGCCATTAATAGGGGCCTCTTGAGGGCCCCCCCTCGTAATGGTCCCTCGCCTAAAGCACCCGCCATTAAATTCAGAGTCTAGGCGCTACAGCACCCTGAAGACACCGGCAGGTTCCAGGGGCTTTGTCCACAATTAGGGTTCTGATTACTACTAAATTTGTTAGCGCAAATCAAGTCTTATCGTGTCAATCTCAGATTGTCCATTCAGGCCAAAACCACGATTCAACTATGTAAAAATCTCGTACAGAACAAAGGTGGTTCCTTGTTCAACAGCAACACCTATTACTGAACTCTGGTGAGGTCTATCAGATGACCGTAAGAAGCACCACTGATGTCTATTAGCAAGCAACAGCGAGGTAGACGGTTATTCGGAAGACAACTAACCACGCATCTTATCCTACCAAAAAGGCCGAAATTCAAAATAAGTACGAAAAGGGTAAAAATTCATGAATGAACCGCTCTATATGTACCTAGGTAGTCAGTCCATCTAGGAGTCCGACTACTTGATTTACAAACGGACTAAATTTACGCCTCGATCAGAATATGAATGAGCTAGGATCACCCAGGCTCGCATGATGGAGATGGTGGTGGGGAAGTCGATCTTGGGGTGGAGTTCTGTCTTTCTTGTCATGGTCCTTGTGAACTAGCTCGGGTGAGCTGAAGAGTTGATTCCTACAAATATCATTTGGAAATAGGTATGGGTCAAAGCCATGTTTTACTGCAGAATGTATATGTGAGAATGGGTTAGCACGCTTCGACTTTTATTATTCTTGGAGATGTGGAAGAATACTCCAAAGTCACATCAACACTTGTTGGAAGTGAGTTGAAAAAAGCATATCCTTAAGAAAAAACAATTTCCTCACAATCTAATTGTGTCGCATGCATTATCCAACCCGACAAAAGAACAGCTTCAGTAAATTTCTCCCTCAACACCACCACCTTCCTCAACCCTCAAGGCAACACGTCTACCAGATTTCCCCCACAGCACCCCCATCCTACAAAGCACTCCCATCCTCCCTCACCCCCGCCCTCTCCCTCATCTTTCTCTGCTCCTCCGCAATCTGCCTCCCCAGCACCCCCATCAACTGCTCATGTCTCTCCCTCTCCACCTCCCTCTCAAACCTCGCTGCCTCCCTCCTATACCCGTTCTCCCTAATAATCAACTCCTGCAAACGTCGCATATCTGCCGTGTGCTTGGCTTGTGATAATTGCTCTTCCATGGCGTGCAGCTCGTGCAGGTGGGCGAGTTTTGTGGCGTGCCGGGCTTTTTCGCTTCTTAGTTCGAAGAGGAGGTTGCGGTAGGAGGGGGAGGAGGCGTAGAGGAAGGAGAGGGGGCGGGTGAATGGGTCGGTGGGAGGGGGGGTGGGAGGGACTTGCTGGTGTGGCTGGACTGGGTGGGGAGGGACTCTTGTGGTGTTCTCGGGGTTGCGCATGTTGGGCTGAACTGATTGTGGAGGGACTGGTTCTGCGTTTTCGGGGATTCGCACGTTTGGTCGGGCAGGTTGAGGATTGACTCGTGCTGTGTTTTCGGGGATGCGCATGTTTGACTGGACTGGTTGAGGGTTGACTCGTGCTGTATTTTCGGGGATGCGCATGTTTGACTGGACTGGCTGTTGAGGATTGACCCGTGTTGCATTTCCAGTAATTGCACGGCTAGGGGGTAGTGGAGTGTTTCTGAATGCGGCAATTGGTGGTGCCGTTGTTGCTGGACGTTCTGCTTCGCGCAATGGCGTGGTTTCCTGAACGGCTGCTGAATTAGGCATCGTGGATTTCTTGCTGGGAGGTGTGTCTGATGCTTCGCTCGAAGAGGAATGTTTTCGTTTCATCTTGTGCTCGTACATCCCTCCAGGGAGGTAGTGCCGGTGATCATAAGGATTATTAGGGTCGGGGGGAGTGAGATCTGGAAGTTCCTCGTCGGAGGAGGACAGATCTACAATGGAGGAGTTATTTTCGTTCTTGTCATTGTTACTCGGGGATGGGGTCATCTTGCTGTAGAATAAGATAGATGTGTTAACACATAGGACCAACAGGACTGGATGATTGAGCAAATGAATACCTTGATTGCTATGCCACTTCGAACACCGGTGAACTTGATACTGCAGAGAAAATGCGTGTGAAACCAGAGGTGAAGATACTTTTATATCAAGACGTAGTGGTTGTCGACATTTTTTAAAGAGATGTGTCGTCAGTGTTTCAACACAGATGACGGTATAAACAAACACAACAAAAGTGGTTACCTCGGTGCCGCAACGCGTTCCAAATCCATAACACAACTTATCATCTTTTCACACTTTTTACAGGACAATGTGTTATCAGCGGGAAGAGTTACTGAGCTTTCGCCGGACACAGAAGTCAACTTTCAGCTCTTGCATCTTTGGGGTATCCCTACATTTATCGAATCAAGCCATCGTAGCATGCTTTTACCACAAAGATGCAGCAGTGTGCCCGGTATCAGCACAACCGTGTAGCCGTGCTCATCGATTTATTCAGCGTCCATATCAGAATTGAACAAGTAGAGGTGAAACTCGGGGTTCCGTCAACGCGTCATTCCTACTGTTCAAATTCGAAGGGGCGAAATCGTACTCCGGGACATCAAGAGACGCTGCTGGCACAGAGTGTGGCTGAGCTGGCCTACAAGATGTGATGTCCGAAGCGCTAGTCTAATTCGAGGTTCCGAAGACTTCCACCCTGGAACCTCCTAGCGAGTTTTTATATGTTTAGCGCCGTTGCTATAGAAAGAGAGCGGAGAGGGGGGGTGGCAACCCAGTAGATGTCCGGAGCTAGACTAGTTTGAGGTTTGGAAGACTTTCACCCTTGAACCTCCTAGCGAGTTTTTATATGTTTAGCGCCGTTCTATAGAAAGAGACCCGGGGGGGTGGGGGGGGTGGAAGAGTGAATTCTTGATCTTAGCGTTATATGTTTCTATAGAACTCAAGGAAAACAGGATTTTCATTCACTCTCAGGGTAGACTTGCGTGTTAAAGGTGAGCGAGAAGGGGGTAAAGGAGGGATGTGACTGCGTACATGAATGTCGTTACGAGTAGATATGTTCCAGCTAAGAGGGATGATAGATCGGAGGGTAGCAAGCAATGCTGTCCAATTTATGCGGATCGGTACCTTGCTATCACCAACTCGTTCGAGTGGTGCTTTATTTGATTGGAAACCATCAAGCCTGTTCTCTGCTCGACAAAGTTGAAAGCAACCATATTACACTCTTGAGATCCTCCTTCGCCGTTGTTTTTCAGAAGATGATTCAGCTTCCTTAGGTATTAACTGATGCTTGCTAGGATGGAGAGTGGATAGTATAGCAGAGTGTCTGGTATATTGTGGTCTTCTGAATGACGGATGTCCGGCAACGTAAGCGAGTTCGAAATAATCTCACTCGCTCTGATGCGATAATGGTAGGCTGGGCAGTGTCACAGGCTGTAGATGACAGGATTAACTGTAAGGTTCGGGAATGTCGGCGATATGGTAAGTCTGCGTCTCAGTGCGACCTCGCAATCTCGTCCAGTGCAAGGCGAGGTGAAAGGCTTATGAGACGACGTGACGTCGTGTTCCCACATCAACATGTGTGTATGAACGAGCTTTTCCCTGCTTCTATGAACTCATGAATGGCAGGGTAAGATTATTGCAGTGTCGACTTGTATGTCAGTTCGTAGCGTAACCGATGTGTTGACCCTGTGTCAGGCACACGGGGCTGGAAGACAAACAGGGCAAATTGTGATTATCCCACAATGCTCTTCGCTCTTCGATAGCCTGAAGTTCGCCAAGGCAGACATGAATCTGGGGGTGTAGAGTAATACTACAAGACTAGAGGTCTATGGCACGTGTAGACGTTGCATGGGAACGTGGGTATGGAGGGAGAGGAAGGCAGAGGGAGGAGCTGGGGTTCATGTACTGCAAGCTGTTTAGTGGGAGGCCTTCATTGTGCGTGAACATGTCCTATGGTTGCTCTGCATTACTGATTGCCTCCATGATTGCCAATGATTGAATGATGCTAGCACATCCCTTCCCACGTATGCATATCCGCCTCGTGTCCCGTGGTGCCCATCGTGGTGCCCTGCAAATATGGAGGAACAAAGCAGTGGATTAGTCTCCCGCAGTTTGAGTCAATCAGGCGTTGCTACGAAGCTCTGTGAGCTTGCCATTCGAAGGGAGTGCAACGGCGAGTGCAAAAGTGATTATATGGCTGCAACGACCTGGAAGAATTAGAGTCGAGAGTGCCGGCAGGGTTGCACTCGTCGTCATGAATGTTTTTCAGCGAGTGCCCACCTTCGTCAGTCTTCGATCTTCAACAATGCATGTACATTTTGGCCAGATGGCTTTGACCGTGACAACGGTGATCTTAGGCGAAATGAACGTGATCTGAATTCGGCAGAGTAACCGCGACGTTATCTTTGAGGAATCACTCTATTTTTGGCATGAGACTTGAGCTCTAGAATGTGAGTTGAAAAGACGGTAGGTTACGTGTCTGTCTTTGACAATAGCCCATACTGCGTAACGTCCCAACGTTGAGACATGATAGGCGTCCCGGATACTCATCTGACGCATGTGATGTATGACAGGATTTGATACAGCAAAGGAAGATAGCTTGAAACAAAAATCAGGGAATGATGTAGCCGACTCGGGTCGCTCGAAACGTTGACGATCCTTTCCTAGGATATCAATCCAGCTCGCAGAATTCGGACAAGAAGCCCCCGAATGTAGATCTCCACGTGTGCTCACTTCTACAAAGTAGGATATTGGTCATGCCTGACTGTCACACAGACACGAAGATCAGCATACTAGTCATCGCCACATGGCAACCCGCTACGAGGCGTCCCAATCATAGAAGCTACAAACTTTTCGAAAGCATCATTCCTTGCTCGTACCATGACTACTGACAGCAGCAGGAACGCTTGATGCAATGATGACCGTCTGGTGAAGCCACCGGGTCGGGGTGCTAATCAATAAGGGAAAGCACAAGAGCGCTACACCCTTCCGTGGATAAGGGCAAGGATAAGACGATAGCAAAGATAGTGCGGGCCTTTGGCTTAAAAGTACAAACACGTTGTTATCGGATACACAACCCACTATAGGATTGGGGGCCTGGTGGGCCCCCTCAACGGCTGAGGCTTTTGATATTGTTTCCCCACAAAGCTCTGATATTACTTTAATTAGTGTCGCGAGGCTTGATTACCGATTCACGATTGAAGCGTTTAACAATGGGAAGTCCTCTTATTCGGATCATCGATGGGTCCGTCAAAGTATCCCTTGCTCGTATTTAAACCACTCCGAGAGGTGAGCAGAGGGATTTGATAGGGTATGGTTATTGCGTAAGAGAGGAAATTATGCTCGAGCTCAAGGCGGTAAAGATGCATGCAACACTGCGGCGGCCCGCGCATATTTAATCGAGACATGTGATTAACGGAAGGTTATTAGAGAGCCAATGACAGTGAAGAGGGCAGGCAGCCAATTTGAGAGGGGCGTGGTAGTCTTCTTCGAAAGCAGATTAGACACCTTCTAGAGGCCTTCTAGAGGCCTTCTAGGGGCCTTCTAGAGCGTGTCTGAATCTTGGAAAACCCTCTGAACCCTCTAGCGACCGAGCGGAGAATTTAGGGGCAGGTACTTAGCGTGACTTGGATTCGGTAAGGCACAGGTACGCTTCATCCATCCCACGGGTGTTTGCGAATGACTGACGATGCGTGACATATCCAAGCCGTTGACACCCAGCTCCTTTTCTAAATCATGTCTAGTCTTTCAGCCACCAAGCGGTTTGGACGCAGGATGGTAGGTGTTCGTTGATCGCGTAAGGATCCCAGTTGCCGACCCTTGTTTGGGGGTCGTGCCTCTATTCGGCTCAATCGACTATGCCGTCCCTCGGATTTGAAATTGACTTGTGTCGCATGATTGGCGTTCCTCGTGCGTTTTGTCAACGCAGTCGTCTTCGCTTTCAGACAGGATGCTGTCGCAACGACCCAGGGGAGTCCGGGCGAATAGAGGCCAGGTCTAATCTACAGGCTATGCGAGGGGCCGAAGAGAGCCGTCTTTCCGATAATATTGCCTCTCGTCAAGCAGGCTCCCAGCCGCCTCAGCTGAGGACGTGTCATGCTGAGGTATAGAGCGAAGTGACTAGGTGGTCCAAGATGAAGGACAGAGCTGTAGGTGGGGACGGAGCGGTTGGCGACAAAGTTAACACCCCAGATATGGTTGCATTGGGAACGAGCGTGAGGAGTCAGTTTGCCATGCCGTGCAAGGATGTGTCCAATCGTGTAATTATATGATTCGCAGACGTAATAAGGTGGATGCTTGGAGGGACGCAGGCAGATGCAAGTAGAGGTAATCAATGCACGATGGCGCCGATGATCTGCGCTGCAACTACTGTGAGTGCAGCGGTTATAAGATTAGCACTGACGCAGTAGAAGCCTGCTAGAAGGACGCTAGAAGGATGCAATTCTACACTAGAAGGACGCAACGCCATCTCGAAGCTCACTAGAAGCCTTCCGGCGCTGGCACTAGAACCACTGGAAGGGGAAGAAGGGGGAAGAAGCGTGAGAGAAAAGACACCAATGCCGACCGCCATCGTCACTGTTGGTCGCCTGCTCGCTTGCGCGCCCCCCCCCCCCCCCTCCTGCAGCTCGCATTGCATATCAACGGCCCTGCCTGCTTCGTGGGACAATAATGTAAGAAGGTAAATACGAATGGCAAATGCGCAAAAAAATAATATAGAATAAATCCATTGCCAAAATCCGAATAATTTAATGAATGGACGAACACATATAATCATTTTCTTTGCTCGTGACAGTCAATAGCAGCGCACAGGTCGGAGAATTATCTGTCGTTTGCACCAAAGGGAATCACAGGCTGGGGCTGACGCACAAGCACCCTGGCGGAGATTGGGGCCTGCCCCGCTTGATGGCCCTTCCGCGCCCTAAACCAATTAAGCTCGCAGACTGCCCATATCAATGCTGATTCGATCTCACCGCCAACATCAGCTACCTCTTCAGCTAGTTCCTGATTGACCGTCTCAAAGGGGGCTTCGATAGCTCTCATCATAGCACTTCCCCGTCCTCGTCCTGATCCCATTTCTTCCCCGCTTCACCACTTGGACAACGAGATCTAGAAGCACACTAAACTAGCTAAACCAGCTCGGCGTGCCTGCAATCACATACACTTACTTCGCTGCCATCCACTTGTGGTGGTGACTGGCACCCTCGCTCTCCCTCCATCATTTACCACTACCGCGACGGACCAGATCCAAATATCACTTCTCTACAAAGTCACACGCTCGGACTAAGGAGAATTTGTTTACGCAATCGAACTACCCTCCCACAAGCTAGGCTCGCATGGCACCCTGTGGTATATAAAGAGCACTGATACATCACCTGAAACGAGTAACAAGGGATATCACCAAAGCCGGATTATCAGGCGCCTACTCTTATCCAATACTCTTGCACTACGTCCTCAAATCAACGTTAACTCGTCCTCCATCGTCCATTGTGTCACCAGCAGCGTCTGGGAGTCTGACACGCGCAAATCATTGCAGAGGCCAGAGAGAAGGCCCATCAAAATCATTGCGTCAAAGGGAAACACGTCAGACATCATTCCCCATACCGCAACATCTGAAGGCGACTCGGTCAATTGACTCAATACTCCATCACTAGCTGCGTCACAAGTTGCAGCTGCAGTGGCTCCCATATTGTCGGGACACACCTTGAGTCAGACACACGCGACGCCGCAATACTACAAAGTCTCATCCTACGAATGATTGCAGAGGTGCTGCACACAGGAATACTGCTCGAGACTCTCAAGAGATCCTTCTAAGACCGTGGCTCGGCCCACTTGGCCTCCTTCCTGCAGACTACCATACCCCAACACCGGCTTCTCATAGAGAACGAGAACTACTCATTTCTGCATCCGAACCTTATAAGATACGTCGAGGCAGAATTTGCAAGAGCCCAGCAGGCCTGGACCACTTACAGAGCGCTCAACCAAGCCACGCAGTACCCCACCTCCACTTACTGACCATCGTCCGTGCGCTGGCCCATTTCGTCTAATCCGTATCGCCAACAAACCACAGTCCTTCCTTACAATAGCTCGCGCACGTGCAAAACATCGAAGTGAGTGTTCAACAACCGCTGCCAATCTCGCCGCATCCGTGTATTGCAACACGCGGCATTCCATTACCACTCCTCGCACATAGCCTACCGGCTATGGACATCACAAATATGTTGAACAATAAGGTTACATCTGCACAATATCAGCAGCATATGGCCCAGGCCAGCTATCCTTCTCCTTCACAGCTGCAAGATCCACTGTCAATGCTGGGGACGAACTACTCAGAGCGCCCATTCGAGAATATGTACCTGCCTCAACATCAGAACGAGCACCATATTTCCTCGCATGATGACAACGACAGTCAGCGACATTCGAGCAACGGCGCTATCAAGGCCTTTGCATGCACTAATTGCGGCAAAGGCTTCGCACGGAGGAGTGACCTCGCCCGTCACGGTAAGGTTATACCACCAGCGTTTACAACTGCAATGCTAATTAAGACCACAGAGAGGATACACACTGGGGACAGACCACACGTGTGTCCTGAAAAAGGATGCGGCAAACAGTTCATACAAAGATCCGCATTGACAGTACATATGCGAGTTCATTCAGGCGAGAAGCCGCATATGTGTGAACGTTGTGGAAAGGTGAGGGAAACTTGAGTTCTTAAAAATGACTCTGCTGATAGCTCCTGTAGCCTTTCAGTGATTCGAGTTCTCTAGCCAGGCATCGCCGTATACATTCTGGAAAACGGCCTTATAAATGCCCTTTTGCAGACTGCCAGAAGACTTTCACTCGCCGCACCACTCTCACACGTCATCAAAACCATCACACAGGGACTGTAGAAGAAGCCGCAGTCGCAACAGCTGCCGCTCTCGCTTCCCGCACTCCTGGAATACATCCACGGAGTGAATCCGACGGTGGCAACTTCTCTGATACTGCGTCCATGAGTTCTGCAATGACAAGAACACCTTCGCCCCCAGAGCGAGAACTCTCCATGTCTCCCAATGATAGCGTTCCCCACATGCCACATCTCAATCGTCGAACGAGCGGAGTTTCCTACTCTTCAAGCGACTCATGTCCCCTCCCTGCTCACTTTCGCCCTGGGCTTCAACAACCCAGCCCACGCTCCTCTCCCTCAGTCGGCTCTCCAACCCTTTCCGCCTTTGGTGGTAATAACAGCTACCACCGCCCCTCGCTGACCTCTCATCCCACACTTCCTGTTCTCGAGCCTCCAACGTACCATGACCTCCGACAGCCGGCCAGCGGTAGCGGAAGCCCACATTTCGGCAGCACTGGCTGGCAAAGTCCCGTCGCTGCCGGATTACCAAGTCCTGGTCACAATGACGGTGGCTTCTGGAATCCAGATCCACAGTATGGACCCAATCAGCATCTATACTATCCAAGTTCGAATATGAGAAGACCTCAAAGCACCGAGCCAGATCATTATGAGCTCAAGCCCAGACTGCCCAGCACTGGGGTTTGGGCGGGTAGTATGGGCTAGATGCACAATCCCAGACAATGTTATATTTCTTTTACCAGCGGTGGTTATCTTGATTTTTCATTATGCGGAAATACCCCTATGTTACTCTGCACGTCGTTCAATGTCTTGATAGATCACTGTACTGCTATTTTCTTAAACGCATTCGCTGGTCGAATAGCTATCACAGAGCGAGCATTGAGACTTTATTAGCAGGACTTGAATCCTGTCGACGAGGAAAATTTAGAACGTCCGATTAATAGAAAGCGCTGCTTCTATACTATTACTAGATATCAATGCCACAGTACTGCTACCTCTGCACTTTCAAATACCTCTCTAAATTACCCATTTACTAAGTTCGTTTGAATCGTGGTAGACTCGAGTCTCCTCGTAACCCCCAAAGACTCCTCTAGAACCCTTTTACCTCTCCCTAACAAATCTCTCTCCCTAATACCCCTCTCTATCTACCCATCTCCTCCCTTCACCAACACCACTAATTACTCATCTATTCATCGACAACGCATCAAACCCGCCCACAACTTACTCCATAAATAGCCACCTCAACCTTCTCTGCATTATAAATCCTCCGACCAGCGTTGATTAATTAACATAGTCAATATAATCAATACAATCAACACAATTGATACAGCTAATACAGTTAGTATAAGGAACATATTTAATACAATCAACACAGTCAATATAATCAACACAGTCAACACAGTCAACACAGTCAACACAGTCAACACAGTCAACACAGTCAACACAGTCAACACAGTCAACACAGTCAACACAGTCAACACAGTCAACACAGTCAACACAGTCAACACAGTCAACACAGTCAACACAGTCAACACAGTCAACACAGTCAACACAGTCAACACAGTCAACACAATCAATACAGTCAACACTAGTCAGCACAATCAGCCAAACAGATCTTCGCATACGAACGGGGCTACCTCTCTTCTAGCTCGTCTGAGTAAATTGAATATACAGTATGAGCATATCATAGAAATTATGAAAGGGAAGTGGTACATTGCTTAGATTGTGATTAATGGAAAAAACGATATAGTTCCATACGCTCTTCAGATCAATGAACACAGACATCAGTCAACACAGATAATTAATCAACACAGACATCAATCAATATAGACGTCAAAAAAACACAGATAATCCCTTCCCCCATGGACCCCTATTCACTACCTATCATCCACCCTACCTCCTCATCACATCCTCCCCTTCTTCTTCCCTTCCCTTTCCACCTTTACATAGACCCTTATATCACAGTTCGCACAAACTCATGCGTCTATCTCTGCTGATGGGATTGGGGGAGAGGGTTTGGTGGATACGATTTTTTTGTTATGGGTTTTAGGGGAGGGGGGAAGGGGAGGCTGGGGATGGTGTGCGGGGGAAAGAGGCTGGAAGGTGGAGGGGGGAGGGGGAGGATGAGTGATGGGGTGTGGTGGGGACGGTTGAGAAGTGTAACATGGAATTTTACATGTATAGTTGTACTCTGAGCGTATTTGTACTCCTGTTTTGGGACCTTGGCAAGTCATATGATGGAAGAGTCAATGCTCAAAGATTTGTACGACTAAGATTCGGCGGTTAATTTGCGACCACTGAGACCCACATACGTATAGGGGAGTAGTGAGGATCGAGATTCAGTGCAACATTGACAGGAGGCTTTCCACCCGTTCTTATGGTCCAAACCTCGTAGATTTGGCAATCATGCCCGGCCCTCATTTTCGAAGGGTCTACCTTGAATGATGATATCGATTCGGTTCTTTCAAATTGTTGCAACCAAAAATCAGGAGAAGTAAAGTGACCTTGTGCTTGATTAGAGGCATACGGACAAGTTCACGAATGAGATGGATTGCCATCTCTGTGATGGAAAATCGTCTACTATTCGCAAGAGTGTACGTCAGATCATATTCTTCTCAGCTAAACCAAAGTTTACATATCGACATCAATAGCAAGACCAAAGAAGATACCGTACAAACTGTGGCGTTTCGAGTCGGTTTTTAGGCCTATTACAGCAGAAGTCAGGCATGAGCTCGACTTATTGTTATGTCTCGTGGAAGAAAACTCAGCAGTGGCAAGGAACCTTCGTTCCAGCAACAGCCTCTCTATCAAGGAAGTAAGCACCGTGGTACCCACTACCCTGGCCCATCAGTGTTGAGCCTTTCGCCACCACCCCGATAACAATCTGATATTGACTAGTGGGTAAGCGTCGGCAACTCAGGTCATCACAACACAATGAGCACACACTATACCTATCTGAGCTTTTTTTCCCTTCACCTTCGAACGTCGTAACGACCTCACCTCTTAAATCCGGTAGTGAGCGTACCTACTCACCACACCCAACCCATCTTCCCCCAAACCCCAAACCCCCATCAGCATCAGACCAGTACCTAGTAGACCTTCAAACAACCCTTCAACACCCAACAGCACAGCATATCCCCCTCACCCATGTGAGAAAACAGCTGTTGTGGCACCCATCAATCTGAGATTCCTGGATCACAAAATCTTAGGAAAGCGGTCGTCGATTATGGCATCAAGGACTGAAGCAAGATTCTCGCTAATGAGCAAATAGCTAGGCATCCATGCTCCTGTAACGGCACAGCTCTGGGCAGTCACCATCCCGGACTGATGGAATCTCCGCTAAAGCAGCGGTCGTATCTGCCTAATGTGCTCAAGATCCACCGTTGTCGTTCCTTTCAAGCGCCGTGTCACTAATTTTGAGGCATGGTATGAAGCTTTCGATACCCAGGTACGGTAGTAGCCGCATTGAAGCCGTATCCGCTCTGTTGCTGACGGCTGGACTGGCAACTGGCGTGTCTCATGCTCTGCGAACCGGCCAGACCAGGTAGGAAGACCTGTCTCAAATAGCTCGCATACAAATTAAACAAGGCGATCATCGGCTACAAATGCGTTGGCATTACTGATCACCTCCTGATGGCTATCAAGAGGCTCATCATCATCCGGAGCTGTGTCCATGTCCGAATACTTAGAGATCGCCTAAAGTATGACCAAGTAGACAGCTTCAGAGACATTGAGGGTACGTTCAATGAGAGAGTATCAGACAGAACTGGCATTTAGATGCCAAGTATCATTGAAGACCCTTGAAGTTTGGCAGAGGCTCACGAGGCTAGAGAATTCATCAAGAGACTTGGAGAAGGAGGAGTCGTCCTTCAGAGATACAACCGATGTTCATCGCTAGAGAATGGTCGGGCTAGCTTCTGATCATGTAACAGAATAATGTTTAGGCAAATGGCGGTGATTTGACAGATATAAACTGGGCGGTGTGAGGAGGGGGTAGGTTGCAAGGGTGAAGGATGGAAGATGAGAAAGCTACTGGATACGTAGGGCTGAGGCTCTTTTTAGATTAACGCGGGTACCTATAAATACCCCCGTAATCTAGGGCTTAGGTGTCCTAAACCTAGCTTTGGGGGGTTGGGAGCTAGCTTAACAGGGGCGCTTTCGGGCTGAAATATTAAGACCGTAGAATTTAGATAAGCCTTAAAAGTTTTATCGAAATCATAAAATCTGACCGTAATTTCGCATTTTCAGGATTTATGAAGTTCTATCAGATGAAAATTGCCATTGAATGTATGATTTAGAGTTCCCAGGATTTTAGGGTTATGACCGCACCAGTGGTTCGTTACTATTAAGCCCCCGGTACTACCTAGAACTACCTAGGCACCGCGTTCTATTCACGCCTCACCAGATTGATCTATTCAGCGAGTCGGTCCACCTAATCCACTCGGGCCATTGGAAAAGTGCTCTTCTCTGTGCTTGGGTCACATTGTGGAGCTTGATCTGACGCGGCAAATTCTGCTTGGCGGCGGGTTTGGCAGTGGAAAGGCAATCCCAATAGAAAGAAGCGTAGAACAGCCATCATGGTAAGTTTTACGTTCATCATACGTATCTGAATATTTCTCCTAAAGTAAAAGATTGAATTCCCTCTCCTTGATATAGATTCATGTTGGGCGACTCCCAGTATACTCCATTACATTATCACCCTCTAGAACCCCACTAACTTTCAAGGCCGACGATCAAGCTATCTTCAATCCCAGCAGCGCAGAGAAGATGGCGCTTCGACTACTTTGTTTTGGAGCATCAATAACCGCTGGCTGGAGCGCAGGAGGCTCACATCACTACCCTTACTCAAGTCAGCTCTCAGCACGATTAGCAGATGCTCTCCCAGCAACACATTTCAGTATCGAAGTAGACGGGCTCTCAGGCGACACATTAATCAATGGGCAGTACAACAATCGAATGCAGCAGGATATGAAGAGCGTGAAAGTTGCCTATGACTGGGTCATCATTCAGGCTGGCGGTAATGACTTGGGTTGGGGAAGGGAGCCCGAAACGATCTTCACCGCGTTGAAACCGTTCTGGGAAATTCCCTTATCAACTGGAGCGAATGTGCTGGCATTGACTGTCACTGAACATGGCAATGATAATGCAGAGCAGTTTAAGAAGAGGGAGACGTTGAATGAATTGATAAGCAACTATACGGACAGCAATCATACTATTGCCGGTGGGAACTATTATGTCGCGGATGTTGCGACGGCCATCCCATATAAGACCATGTCAGAGAGCGATAGGAAGCTGTTTTGGAGCGATGATACGCATTTCACGCAGGAGGGATATAGATTGATGGGCGACGTGATTGCAGACCGGTTAATTGATCTCATACAAGGCAACGACACAACGTCAAATTCGATAGGGGCCATGAAGGCAACATTTAAATTATAGAAGAGGGATAGGCCGTTATGGTTTTGTTCTACCGGCGGTAAGGGTCTATATACTAATAGAGAAGCCAATGAAGCAAGCCCGGAGGCCTTTGGCAGTATGTTTGGTCTGCCAATCATCTTTTGGCATTTGTCATCCGCACTTAATAGATAGAACAATCATGAAGGATACTCGACAATAATTTGCCAGTACAATCCTTGTTTAACACTAAAATGTATAACGCCCTACTGAGGGTAGATACTGTGCTCTGTCACATTCATGCGCGCTGTTCTACCTAGTGGCTTGTTGATGGTGTTTGGGCCTTTAGGCGACTCAGTGCTTCTCCACGCGCCTCTTGCGTTTATCCGATGTTTGCATCGAGATATGGTGACAAGTTGAAGGTGCGTGCGTCAGGTTTGTTAAATGCTCATTCATTAGTCCAAGGCCATAACCGGTAGGATCAGCGTCCTTCCATGTTTGCGAGGACCATCCCTAATGCTACTCTTGCTCCATGTCTCCAACAATCATTCTCGGGAGGGCCATTCCTCATTGTTATGCGAGTTATCGCATCCAAAGTGAGACATTGTTCTTGGCCTCGCATGCTATGAAACTAGCTGCTGTGGTCTAGCCCAAAAGTGTCACGGAGAACGATAGATTTGTGCGCAATGCCACAAGCTCCGCCTTTCGAAACATGCTAGGTTTTTCTGCTTACAACGGCTCTCGCCCTTTTAAATACTATCTTTGATTCTCACAAAGCCTTTGTTGCAAAGCCTCACAATGAAGACCTTCCGCAGTCTGACGTGCACCATTCTCGTCTTTATAGTAGCTCTCGCGTCTGCACAACAGTCATTAAGCCTCTTGAACAACCAAGGATGTGGCGAATTTGCGCCAGGTTCCAATTGCACGAAATGCATCAGCAATTGTGCTAGGGTTGTAGCTGTGTGCGCAGCAGGTTAGCAATCACAAGACAAGTTTTGTGGCGAGGGCTAACCAGAACACAGCTTGTGTTTGGAGACCTAGTACATGCAAGGTAAATAGACCGTTCAGCACCAATTTTGAAACAATCTAATATCAAAATTTGCTACAGGCATGTATAGTAAAGTATGAGCCATGGCCTGGATGCGTAAATTGTATACCCACGTGTTTTCATTGGGGAACTCCCGATGCGATGGTCTGCGTGGACTGCGATAATAGCGAGCTCCAAAGCAGCATGTGAGCAGCTCCCTGATACTCCGCTGAAATGTCAAAATTGACACCGGGAAGGTGCCTGGGAAGTCAAGGCCAACTGGGCTTTTGTGTGGCACCAGGCGATGCAACATTCGCAGACAATGGAGGTAAGGTCCCACCATAAACATATTCAAAGATGCTAGGTCCTGATCCACGAAGGCTCTGGATGCGGCGGCAGCACTCCAGATTGCGATATTGTCTCCGGCGCGATATCCCAGTGCCCAGCCACTTCTTATACCAGCAAAATGAATAACTCTTCCGTTGCGAGACCGGCATCGCCAGTAGATTCCGCCAACTCGATTCCTTCGGAAGAATCAATTCTCGACCCCATCTCCGGCGCCAGTTACACTGAGATATTTCGGCGAGGAAGGGAGCGTGGAGCAGCAGCTCAGGGAGACTCGTGAATTGGTCAAAATGTATCTTAGGTCAACAGACAGGCTCAGGGCACCTTGGCGCTCATGTCAGTAGCTCAATCATATTGCTTTGCATTCCATGCTATTGTAGGATTCTTCATTATCTTCAATCCACAGGGTGGGAAGGGTGGAAGAGATTAGTCCCTGAGATTGGACGTAGGACTCCTGGTTTGCTGCAAGAACAATTGACGCGTAAATCTCTTGGGAAGTGGAAGACTATTGGTCAATGCTTTGTCGGAAGCCTAGGTCCAATGACAGGAGATGGTGAACGATCAGAACCTGTGCCGCTGTTCCCTCGAGATTTGAATGTTGAGAATCGCCAAGGATGATATATATGTGGAATGACTGTTGAAGATTAAATACATTGGGCTCGGAATTTACCGGGTGGACCCTCAGCAGGCGGGATTGCCGCTTCCCGCCTTGTTATGTTTCTCATAGCAACAATCTTCACTGCGGATACATCGTATTGTGATTCTATTGCTACTTGGTGGAGACAAATGATCGAAACTCTGATTATCAATTCAGGGGGGCTTCTGATTGCTATGATGAAGTATGGGTGAACGAAGAAAAAGTAACTTCCAATCGCCTCTCAAACCGCGCTCCACCCAAAAGTCTGGGGCAATGGTCTCTTCATCTGCTAAACCCTTCCCGGAGTGGCGCGAAACATCCTCAGTTGCTTTTTGCGATTGGATGATCAAGCCCGACTAAATAAGTACCTCGACGTAGCTTGGAATCCTCTTTGTCCTCGTTGACGCGGTACAGTTCTGGCTCCAGCATGATGATACATTTGCCCAGGACACCATGCTTGTCCGCTACCATACCAGTATTTGGCTTTAGAGTCATCCTCGTCTTAGCGTCAATCATGCAATTATTTCTGATCAGATTCATCGTCAAGGAGTTAAATTTTGGGAATGGAGATTTGGCAATCTGGAACAAGTAGGTAGAACAAGATCCTCGAAGAGTTGTTGCAAGCTTCGACGCTGGCTCCATAACCTGTACGCGGAACCTATTCATGGCCTCCGAGTTTCCGAAGACGATTGGGAATGTCTCGGAAAGGGATTCAAACATGTCCAAAGTCATAGCTTGGATTTGTTGCTCCCGCAGCTTTTGACTCTCCTCCGTTCTAGCAATCGCCTTGAAGGTCTCAGATCGCCACGCTGAGATCGTTGTCGAATCTATTCAACCATCAGCCATCAGTAAGCTATAACAGCACAATACCAAAGATTGCTGTACCCCTTGGAGGATGAAGCTTCCCCATGCTTCGTTCCGTTCTCTGCAACAATTCTTGGTCACCTCTTGCTAACCCTAAAAGAGGGCAACTCGGGCCCAACAGCTTGGCCTCAAGATAGCAGTGGATCATGTATCTTGAGAGGTATTCACCAAGCTCGATGTTCTTCTGAAGATGCCCCACTATCTTGATGTCACCGCCGACTAAGAAGAAGTCTTTTTGGCTAAGGTGCAGGTTGGCCTGCTCAAATCCCAAAAGCTCCTCATCGATCCAGTCAACTATCTGCTGGCAAATGAAGTCAAAGCTCTTAGAGATGTCCGAATCGGGGGTTTGGGCGATGGGTTGTAGCCGGAAAAGATCATCTTTGCATGCTGAGAGGTCTTGCTGAGATGCTGCTAGCTTCTCCCGCAGACCTTGCAATTCAGTACCATTGATCTGAGTGTGGCCTTGCTTTACTTTGTAGGCCTCCAGCTCGCGCTGGGTAGCCCTGTGGGCTTTTTGTTCCGACTGCAGATCTTTCCCGATGTCATGGAAATGGGCTATGGTTTGTCTCCACTTTCTCAAATCTGTCTTCATTTCGGCTTGATCTCTTTGTCGATTCGCTTCCATCTTCTTCTGTTCTTCTTTGCACGTGTTCAGCTCTAGTTGAGTATCAAACAATTCCATTTGCGCTTCCTGCGCTTCCTGAGTTTTCGACCTGACCTCCTTCAACAGTCCCTGAATTTTTTCTCTGCTCGCCTGATCTAGCTTCTGTAGTCGAAAATTTTTGTCATTGAGGCGACTGTAATCATTTGCTTGTTTCTGTTTGTAGACTTCAAATGCGTCTCTACTTATGAATTGGGCATCGCTTGCACGTGGCTGGGATTTTGTGCATTCTCTTGCGACATGGACGCTCTCTGAACCCATCAAGACGTCTTCCGATCCGTCTGAACCCATGGTCTCATCTATAATCGCAGACATGTTAGGATGAGAAGTGGGGCTGTCATTGGAAGCTGATCGATTTGTGTCCCAAAGTTTGGTGAATGCGCCGAACATGGCTCGTCAGCTTGTGAAATTCACTAATTGATCAGTATCAGCTCCAAAACTGACTAGATAACCTAACAAGACGAACACAAGCACAAAGAACACCAAAGATTCAGACGACAGTGAAAGTAAAGACTTACCGGTGGATCTCGGAAGACACCCTGGTACTCTGAGTGAATGTCTTGGATAAGTTTTGCCAAGTCCAGGTACTCAACGTGGTAGGCGAGGTATAGGTAAGAGTCTTGAGGGGCACTAAGTATTTGCGTGGATCTGAGTACTCATCTTTAGGCTGAGCGTCTAGGGCTGTGAAGAAGAAGGCTTACCCATGTCTAAGGATATTCACAAATTTCAGCTCTCAAAAACGTATCATACCATTTATGTTGTCTATTCACTTTGTCTAACCTCACCTGCAAATAATCACTTCATTCTTTTCCTCCCCCTCTACTGCCTCACTGGCATTCTACAACCACCCGCAACGATACTTCCTCCTCAGTATTGTACAACATACTTTTCATCCTTTCAGAATTCCAGGATATCCCTCAGCTCGACCTGAGGAGCTATCGTTCTTTTCAAAACCATACACTTCAGCCATGGCTCAAAAGCGCAAGAGACAAGATGATAGTGAAGAACCCATGACCGAGCCAAAACACAAGACCGAGCCAAAACCCAAGACCGAGCCAAAGCCCAAGACCGAGCCTGATCGCAAAATTCTTGTTGCGATAGATTTGTAAGTCCATTGACATCAGCATGACAAGACGACTGAACTAATTTTGGTCAGTGGCACCACTTTCTCGGGAGTTGCATGGGCCCAAACCCGCAAGGTTCGTACGAGGTGATTGACCGACCGATCACAGTAGATTGACTCGAGGTAGCCTGATGTACAAACCCCAATCATTCAATGGCCAGATGCTATATCGGAAGGTCTTGAGGGTGTCACTAGTGACAAAGTTCCTACGTAAGTCTCTGGATCTCAATGCCGGCTCAGGTCTACTCATGGACAGTTTGCTTATGATGATCTGCACAGGGAGATTGCTTACGATGGTCAAAACTACAAGTGGGGTTTCGAAATTGACGACTCTGTCCAGAGACATCAGTGGTTCAAGTTGGATCTTGATCCTTCGCAGCTTCGCAATACGGACCTGTCTTCCCAGAATGGTGACCCGTTGGCTGCTCCGCCAGGCTACGCTCATTCGGCGGAGAAGCTCGCAATAGATTACTTGACTGCATTAAAGCAACATACAGAGCGAATCCTTCGTCATAAATTGCCCGAGAGTGCCTTAGCTTCAATCCCTATTGAATACATTGTATGTCAACACATACTCTACCTTCTATATGACTGAACCAGCTGATGAGAGCTATTGATCAAAGATCACAGTTCCAGCGGTATGGTCGGATATGGCGCAGTCTAAGACATGAAGCTGTGCCGAGAAAGCAGGTATGGGCTCAGGCACAACTCTCCATGTCATCTCCGAGCCCGAAGCCGCGGCCATCTATTCCCTTGACGCCATGGATCCCCACGGTCTGACAGTTGACGATACTTTCGTTGTGTGCGATGCTGGCGGTGGCACCGTCGACCTGATCACGTACACGGTCTCCGCTCTCAAACCTGTCTTGAAGCTTACTGAAGCAAGCATTGGAACTGGTACCCTGTGTGGATCTTCTTTCCTTAATCGAAAATTTGAGCAGTTCTTAAAGGTGAAGCTTGGAAACGAACCGGGTTGGGACAATGATGTACTGGAGGAAGCTATGAGGCGCTTTGAGAACGGCGTCAAGAGGCAATTTTGCGGGACATTTGGCGAACGATTCTTGATTCCTGTGCCCGGCCTCGCGGATAATGCTGCCTTGGGCATCAAACGAAACAAAATGACTCTTGCAGGGACCGAAGTTCGGCTGATTTTCGAGCCGGTCCTCAATGAGGTGACAAAGCTGGTCATGGGACAACTTAAAGCGACGAATAAGGATGTAAAAGCTGTACTTTTGGTGGGAGGCTTCGGTCAGAGTGCTTATCTTAGAGATTCTATCCGCAAGGAGGTCAAGAGCGCATTTAGTGCGAAGACGGAGGTGATGCAGCCCCCGAACGGGTTCGTACAAGTTTCAAGAAATACCATGGAAGGCGCACGCTGACAAGGCTGTATAGTTGGACTGCTGTTGTGAGAGGCGCCCTAATGAAAGGTCTCGCGTCTACTTCACCAGCCCTTGCCAAAGTTGGCATCAGGGCTAGATCCGCTCGGAAGCACTACGGACTATGTGTTGCCAGAACATACATTGAGGGTCAGCATGACAAATCTCTTCGGTCAGTTATTGCGCACATGCACGAGACCCTGGACGATTTTCTTTTCTATCATTCGCTGACTAGACAGATACTGGGATTCCTGTGACGGATTGTACAGGATTCGGCTAATGGCCTGGTTCATTACAAAAGTATACCACCGGGTGCATTATCTTAGTCAATGTAGACGTCTAACCGATTTACAGGGTGGCTTAGTCGAAGAAGATAAGCCGGTAAACTTGACTTATAGGCAAACACAAAGAACATCGTACGGTCGATTCGATTCAATTGCCACGAAAATCTTCTTCTCGAGCGATCCTCTCAATAGTGGAGCCCCCAAGTACGTCACCGATTTTAAGTCTCATATTGATCCCAACCGGACTCGTCACTACTAGAACTCATCAATATATAGCCGGTGTGACCCAACTTGTGCAGTTGACGGCGGACCTGAGCAAAATCGCAACCCACCTGTTGGCGACGAAGAAGGGCGCTGATGGCCACACCTACTACAATATTGAATATGATATTCAAGTCACGTATTATTCCGCATACACGACATATGAGTTAATCCACAATGGAATTAACTATGGGCGTGTGGCCTCAGAGTACGTCTAAGGCCAAGCCTAGCACATTATCGACCCCACGCAATCTCAAAAAACCGGACGTCCAGCCTACCTTGAAAAAAGTACCGCTATCCTTTGGACGCCGCATCAAGCAGTCTCAAGTCCGCACTTTTCACGCTTTTTCCATGTATTTTCCAGCACACAACATACGACGTAACGGCCTTCCACTCCAGAGACACTTCCCCAAAGCATTCTACATTTCCAAGTCTTCAACAGCACGTGCAACATTCACCACATCCTAAACAGCACATAGGCCACTCCCCTCCCCTCATCCAACAAATATGGCACACCGCCATCACACGTTGGAAGACATCACGGCCTTTTTCTTCTCCCCATTTCAGTATCAGCACCCGCAAAACAACTTCATTTCACGCTTCCCACAAATGGTAATTGCGACCATCATACATACACTGCCAAAGAGAAAAAAAATCGCCGCTTCTACCTTATCCTATCCCAAAGAGAAAAGGCAGAGGAGTAATCGCATTTCTCCTCAATCACGGTAAACGAGCAAACACATTTCTTCTCAATCACAGCAGAGAATCAATCACATTTCTTCTCAATCACAGCAGAGGAGCAATCATATCCTTTTCTCAGTCACGGTAGATAGCCCAAACCCAAGCATCTTTAGATAGAAAATACAATGACTCTTTCTTCATCATAGTAAAAGCAGATGAGCTACTTAACCAGCTGCCTTTTTCATTTGCAATACATACTATAGTTCTTGTGTTGAAGGAGGCATGCGCAATAATATTCTCCCATGCTAGCCACGCCATGCTTTGTACACCATAGCAAACTGACTTACCCCTCTTTTCAATCAGAGAGAGAGAGCACAACGGCTCCATTTCCACTCCAAGCACGAATACTTCACGTAATTCAAATTCGAAAGCTCAGGGTCTAATGTGGATGGTTTCAATCACATCCACGAACGCCATCACTGGCACCAAATGCAGACACAAAGACTAATAACTTCACCACCCATAAAATGTCGAGAAATAAATTGCATTTACATTTTCCTAGTATCAGACGTAGCCCTTCAATTCACGCGAAATGCACACACAGACTCAGACTTGAACCATCTATCACACATCGAGAAACTAATTGCATTTACACTCCCTTAACCCCTAACCACCCACTCCTAGAAACCTAAAACAATACCACGCAAATCCCTTCCAATGACATACATCACAAAGGGGTATCATATCCTCGCATCCCTTGTCCATTCCAATCTCCCTTACCAGAACCTTTGCTTCCCGTCCACCCACCCGCCCCCCCCCCCAACGCCAATATAATTATGAATATCAAGATCAATCCCATTATCAAAACGCCAGCGTCGAGAGTCGATCGAAGATCATGTACAGGTACATATGTATTTGCTTCCCGTGGCGGGGGGGAAGAGGTATATAGGTTGTAATGCGGTACAGGTATAGTTGTAATGTGGTACAGTGTGGAGTTGG
Organism: Cladonia rubrotincta; assembly: GCA_963971245.1. Taxonomy (NCBI): domain Eukaryota; kingdom Fungi; phylum Ascomycota; class Lecanoromycetes; order Lecanorales; family Cladoniaceae; genus Cladonia; species Cladonia rubrotincta. The sequence goes on from OZ020212.1 coordinate 531,971, forward strand.
GTACGCCGTGAAGGCGGTGTTAGATTGCACTGAGTGGCGTTGCTAGCTGGGAATGAACGGGTCTAGCGCTGGTTTGGTAGGTGTAGAGGAGAATTGCATTCGGATTGGATACGTGCGCGGGCGTGAGTGGGATATTAGGCTGGCTGGGCCGGCGGGTGTGTCTGGCCGCGGCTGGTGGTGGCTTGGGTGGTGATCGTGTGTATCCGCCGCCTGCCCTGTCCAGTTGTTGGAGCCTCGCGCCACGTGCCGTAAAACTACGGTGCTCAAAGGCATCGATGCCCTATGCATGCTTGGATCAATCCAATACGCTTGCGTTCGAGTTTTTGGGTATAATCGAAGACGTTCAATGTATTAGGAACATCTTGTGTTCAAGGACGGAGGTTTATAATGGCAACCTGGAGGTAATTGTTAGCTATGTAGACTTCGTTGATAGTTAGCAGGGAAAAATTTGCCTGATTGCCCACACCAAGAGCCAGCTTCCCACCCTCTGAGTCCCAACTCAAGCAGCAATTTCGTTCCCCTTCAATGTCATCATCTTGCATGTTCGTGTCCATAGAGTCTCCATTTGTATGCGCTCCATTTGATATTTTGCCCACGAGGCCTTTCCAGCTCATCTTTGGTAGACCACCAGCTTCGGCATTCCATATGAGTGCTCTGTTGCAATTTGCGCCCGCTACTAGGTACCCATCTGGTGTGAATGACATGGCCATTGCAGGCACCGCACAACCGAGAGGGAGATTGTGTAACAATGTGAAGGGGCGCTTAGCGTCCCATATTCTGATGGTGCCGTCGAGGGAGGAGGTCGTGAGTAGGCGTGGAGCATCGGCTGGGTAAGCGGAGGAATTCGTAATGGGTTGGTAGGCGAGGGCCGTAATATCCATGTCGTGAGCAATGGTGGTACGGAGTACGTCAGATGAATCAATGAGACCAAGGACTGCTGTGTCTTCGGCGGCCAGGGCAGTAGTGTGAGTGCGGGAATCGTAACATATGTGGCTCCAATTCTGATGGCCCAAGGGTTCGGAGCGAGAATTTAATGTCAGGATCCTCCCGGCCTCTAGCAGAGAGGATGCGATGATCTCATGGCCGCAGATGATGAGCTGGTTGTTGGATATCCAGGTAGCGTCCCTGACAGTATTGGCAAGTGGGTATGGAGGCGTTGCTTGCGATGAGCTTATGTCCCAGAGTATCAGAGCAGAGCTACCAGTTCCGGATGCTGTAATGCCGAGTAGCTGGTTACCAGAAGGTGACCAGCGCAAGGTGAGGACGGTATCTTGAGCTGCCGGGAGTTCGTCGATGTTCTTCCCCGTCTTGGACCAAAGACTGACGGCGCCAACCCAGTCGGACGTGTCACCACGGGTGGCGACAGCGAGTACGTCCCCAGCGGGGTTCCACGCCATAGCAGTGACCAGAGAAGGGTAGGCTGGATCAAGAATATCGACGTATGGCTTGTGGCTAGGATTGTCGGCAAAAGATGCCGTTCTGGTTATAGACCAAAGACGGCATAGCGCATCGCCAGCCACAGCAAGGATTGTTGGATCCTTTGGGTTCCATGCAGTGTGCATCACGTGGGTACTTTCAGGCACTGTTAACATACTCGTTTGCGGCCCTAACTCAGAAATTTTGTCGCTTTGAACGGCTCTGCTTTGTCCATTGGTAAGCGTCTGTATTATTGGATCCTCTGGCGTGGGACTGCCAACGGCATCGGCATCTTCATCAAGGTCCATGCCATTAGCTCCGTCTTCTGTAGGAGAGTAGTTAGCAGGCGATATTGGCTCCGGAGGTTCTTGTTGGAAGTGATAGCCATTTTTATCCATTTGCATGCTGTCGCCGGTTTGTCGATTGCCGTTGATTGAGCCCTCAGTCCCATTGTTTCGACGTCGCTTGGGTGCCGGCGTTGTAGCCGCAAAATCCAAGCCAAGTCCATTAGCTGTAGCGTCCAGGACATGCTTGCGTGGCCCTCCAGAGGTTTGCGCTGCATCGTCAAATTGGTCCTGATTTGATGATGATAATGCTCTTCCCGATTCAGCACCAAAGAAAAGCGTTGTCGCCGAGGAGAAATTCCGATTTTCAGGCTGCCAAGTCTAAGAGGGCGCCGTTGAGAGGTTGGAGAGACACGTACCTGATCTAATGATTGTTCAATCTGGTAATACTGTAGACCTTTTTGCACTAATGCTACGAGAGCGTGAGTTTTGATGCGATTGGCAAAAGGCAGTGTTTGCGGATCTTGAAGCCAGTTACGCTGAAGTTTGACAGCGGCTTCAGGGTGGCCTATGATGGATTAGTATGTCTTGTGGTGTCGTGACACAAGGTCAGGATATCTTACCCGATTCCTGCAGGTATCTTCCCGGATCATGTGGTTAGCAAATTGTTGTCGAGGGCGCCTGGCAAGGCAAGACAACTATAAATGGACGACATACCTCCAGATCAGATAATTCACATGATCCGAGGTCAGTGAACCGGCCGCCATGACGATGAATGAGATTGTCGCATACAGCTACATACGGCAGGAGGGTGCGCGCAGTCTATATTAGATGAAAGTCTGGGGTGCTACTGTTTGTTAGGAAGATGGAAGCGTGGTGAGAGCGTGGCCGCAGAAATGGTTGGGTTGGATTGTGATTGAGGATCATCTACTATCGGCTAGAGTAAGCGTCAAGTTCCAGCAGTAGTTAGTTGCCGCCCTCCCTGGCGAGCCTGGTGCACCTGCCAAATGATGTGCCGACGGCGCCCCAGATCTGAACCTTCAGGGGTGCTTGTTTTAGCTATGTCAGACCGCCCCCAGCATTCTGGTTGTGATCGCGACACCCGACATCAACGACTCTAACGCTGTCAACGGCTGGTTGTACTGTAATCTGTTCACAGCTGAGAGAAAAGCAGCTGACTGCAGAGAGCATTCCATAAGGTACAGACAACAAGCACGCAAAGGAGCGTGCGCAGTGGCGTGGGGTCCCGTTAATTGGATGTTTGATCTATTGGGTCCGGGCTAATTTAGTAGCGGCGCAGAGAACCCCTGCAAAGAATCCCTGCAACGGCTCCCGCCTAGGCTTGGCTCAAATGGAACTCTGCATGCCCAGCCCATACAATTCTCTTGTTTTGGGAGACCATGAGGACATTCTGCATGGATCAACTATAAACAGCCACGCTACCTCCATCTCTTCGCGATGCAGATGCGCATTACTATACCGCCATTAACCCGAGTCCTTCTTGCCCTACTCATCGCCATCTCCATTACCCATCAGATCACCCGCTACATCTTTGGAGGCTTGGACCAAGGCTTCCTCGCCATCGTTCCTCAGTGGTCACTATTCTACCCCTGGGTCTATCTGACAGCTACCTTTGCTGAACAAAATGTCATCACTCTGCTCATAGCTGGTGCTACTATACTATATGGTGGGAAATACCTCGAGCGTGCATGGAGCTCTACCGAGTTTGGGAAGTTCTTACTCATAGTGACCGTGCTGCCTAACGTTGCGGCAACCCTCATCTATGTGTTCTGGTTTGCCATTACGCGAGACGAGAAGAGAGCGTACGCCAGCTGCCCTTCGTTGTCATAAAGGTCCACCTACTGACATACCCTTACTTTAGCTTGGCCTACATCCAAGGCTCCGTAGCACTTCAAGGTGCTTTCCTCGTGGCATTCAAGCAGCTCGTACCTGAACACACAGTCACGATACTACAAGGCATCGTGAAAATACGTGTCAAACATTTTCCCGCCATCTTCCTTGCCGCCAACACTATATCAGGGTTTGTCTTGGGTACGGACAGTGCCCTCATTTTGGCTTGGGCTGGGTTCCTCACAAGTTGGACATACCTACGGTTCTACAAGAAACAAGTCGATCTCGCAGGCACTAGTACAGGAGGCAGCACAATCAGTGGTGATGCGTCTGAAACGTTTGCCTTCGCCTACTTTTGGCCAGACGTGGTTCAACCTCCAATCGCTGCGCTTTCCGATAGAGTGTACGATTTCTTGGTGGCTATACACCTTTTAAGACCATTCTCTGCGGAGGACGTCGAGACGAGTAATGTGCAAGCAACAGTCAGAGGGGAAGGCGGCTTGCCTAGCCTGCTGAATCCAGGTGGAAGACGTGGAGGTGGTGGTGGAAAGAGGGAAGAGGCGGAACGTAGAAGGGCGCTTGCCCTTAAGGCCTTGGATCAAAGATTACAAGCAGCAACTGCCAGTAAACAACCCTCTGCGCCTGCTCCTTCACTAGGTCAAAGCGCGCAGGGTCTCCAAGCTCAGGACCATGAGTCATTGGGGGAATCACAGAATTGATCAAACATGAGCTCATCGAATTTGGCGGTATCATCATCCACCAATAGTTGGTTCACGCTTCTGGGCACATACTGTATATAGAATTCCGTCAAGATACCCCGCCATGTTCAATGTAAGCCGTCACGTTGATCGTACGATGTATCACAGGGGTCCGCTCAGTCCGCTCGCAATTGTGATCCACAATGGGAGGCATTATTCAAGAACCAACTAGGCAGCAGGGATCTTTAGTGGATTGGGGTTTCAGCTCGACGTCAACATTATCTCAGATCTGCTAATTAGACAGCAATCGAGGCGTCACAACCGTCATTCCCTCGAAGACCCTCGGGTATGAGTAGGGTACAGTTCCTATTGGTCACCGATGTGATATGTTTCCTGGATAGACTTACGTTCGAGATGAATGATGCTTCACGTTCCTGATTGACATCACTGCATTACGTCAAGACCAAGTGGAGTCTGAATCACTATGGCCTCTACATAAAGGCCTCGAATCCTCTTACCTAACCTTCGACATGTAAACTCCAACAATTAAACCAATCCTCGAATAACTATCGTCAAACAAATTATCCGTAATTTTCAACTCTTCAGCCTTCAACATGGCCGACAACACGAACCCCGGCAACTTCGCCAACCGTCCCAAGGAAGAAGTCTCCGAGATTGCTTCCAAAGGAGGCCAGGCCAGCAAGGGCGGCTTTGCCACTATGGATCCTGATAAGCAGGTATGTTATCATCGTTGTTGTTTCGAATAATGTTTCCACGTGTTGTCACTAATACCCATGAATAGAGAGACATTGCGTCGCAGGGGGGCCAAGCCTCGAGCGGATCTTTCGAGCCAGGTAGCGAGAAGGCAAAGGAAGCTGGTCGCAAAGGTGGATCTTCCTCTTGAGTAGATTCAGGACGACGTGTCTGGTGGTTAGCAACTGTTGGGCATCATTAGAGAACAAAAGTGAATGGGTGTGTACGATTAGTCATGACAATGGCACATGGCATTAGTTAATTAAAGTGGTAGTATATAATGAAGATACTGCCCAAATCATTATTGAAATGTTGATATGATGTATGTAACAACGTTACGGGTGGTGGTTCATGACGCGGGACTCCAAGGTATCACGTACCCCGCTAGTTCTAGTCAGCACTAGCCTTCGCTGTTAACTAAGGCATTGGTGGGCCTCTGTACTTGCAATGCCACGTACTAGAATTCACTCTACACAGACTAACTGAGCCCTTGATAACGTGGATCATGTTATTAAGTGCCCCGGACTATGCTCTCATAATCAAGATATGTTTTCCTCAAAATATGAGTAATTAACTACGGTACCAGTGATATTCATCAGTACCAGTGAGTAATAGGCCAAAGGAAAAGCATCAAGGGACGACATGATTAAATGGGACGAATTTGCAGCCCTAGTGGCTTTGGTTGCAGTCCCAGTAATGCTCTTACCAAGTGCCATACCAACCATAAAAGCCATCTATTCTCGGTGTGAGCAACTCGAGTGGTGGATGTCCCAGATGGCCTCTTGGTGCACTCGGAAGAAGTGAAGCCAACTACAGGGACACATGTCCAGGGATGCCTAGACTTTACTCTAGGATTTATATTCCAGCAAGCATGGGTATCTGCGCCTCGACGCAACAAGTCAGTTATTAAACCGAAGTCTCTCAGTCTCAAAATGCGTCATGTTCGGATAGATAAAAAGCTGCTCAAGGCTTTTCTCCTCATGAAAGGATATTCCGAACACACAATCAAATTCCGCGAGGTTAATGGCATTATGACCGCTCACCTATGCAATATTCCAAGCTATCCAAAACTCTATAGCCGAACAAAGCGAGAGATAGAGCTCATTCTCGAAGGCTATCCTCCCCAATACGTGGAGACTATTCGCATACCCCAAGTGGGTCAGACAGCCAGTGATCAAATGCAATCCGCTTCCAATCAATGGCTTTGCATACCGTCACCAATCCAGGAACGCGCTGATATCAATCGCGGAGGGTGGATCATCGCTGCAGCATTGCACAGCTACACTGGAGAAGGGTCAACAAGATGGTTTGACGCTGGAATTGGGCACATCATGGAGACAACCACGTTATACCTACACGGAGGAGGAACTATAGAAGACTTCGTACCGTGGCAAAGAGCAGTGCAAAGACTCCGCCACGTACTTCTTGAAATACTGAAAGCTTTTCCCGAGCAAGAAATACTCATCACAGCGGCACTGGAATTCATCCAAATATTCTTTTCCGAATCCCATACCGATGACTCCGTCGACGTCTTCGTGCCCACTCTATCATAGCCCCCAATCACGAAATTCGCTCGAGGACGACCGAGACCGCGAGATATCTCTGAAAGCGGTGCGAAGGCCCACATACTATACTCAATACTATAGGACACGCCCGGGTATTTTAACGATCGAGAGAGAGTATAGGCATCGACTCTCCGGTACTGACTGGTTTAGGGTAATGCAGATTTTTAATCGTTCCGGCTCGTTGCACTTAGAAGAAAAAGACTTCCTGCGCCCAATTCTGCTTTTCGCGCTGCAAGCAGCCGCGTATGGCGTTTGGAATGTGATGGCCAGGAATTACAGGGTAAAAGTATCTAAGGTGCCTAATATACCAGAGCTCAAGGGTCATAAGCACATTCATGTTTGGGACTGTAACGGAGAAGCATGTAATTAGGGTTTGAACGTTTGGCCCTCTTACTGTACAGAACCCCCTATTGTACAGCCCTGTTCCGCGGGTAGAGGTAAGAATTTCTTCGCGAAGCTTTTTTTTTCGTGGGAGCTTGTCAATAAAAGTGTTGCTCGGATTACTTAGCTATATTGATGCAAAAGATGCAAATTTTCACACTTCTTCTAATCCTGGAATTGAAACTCTCTTATCTCACCGGTGCGCCATAGTCATGAATGACAACCAGTGGATGAAAGTTGATGTTCTTGGAGGTCCCGCAGCAACCACATCAACAACAGCTGATGATCTGCACGTTAGTTTCAGCCCTGGGACGGGCACTAAATTTCTAGCGTACTTTTGCCTATCGATTACCAGGTTCTTAAATTTCTGCCGAAACTCGGCAAAGACTGTAGTATCATGAATACCACCGCGACGCGCCCTTGAGGGCCTGCACCAAGATGTCGCTAACCGAAAAACTAGATAAGATTCGATCGCCCAAGCTGCAGAATCAGCGGGAGGTAGGGCAGATTGGACCCTCCCAATCTTCCCTGACCAGCGCTGACAGAAAGCAGACGGCCGTCGTTCTTTCAGCAGTCGAGGATACACTCAAGGATCAAAAATACAGTGCAACACCGACAGCATACTTTTCCGCTCTCCTCGCCCTTCTGACTCAGTCGGTCTCCTCGTCGAATGGACTGGTCAACAAAGAGCTTGCAACCTCCGTTGTCTACTTGCTGGATCTGGTCGCACCCCATGTACCAGCGCCCCTACTCCGCTCAAAGTTTTCTCAGATACTCACTAGCCTATGGCCCGTCTTGACGCACAGCGACAGCATTGAAGCTCCTTTAGTACGATCATCGATTGGCTGCCTGGAGTCACTACTTCTTGCACAAGATAACACAGCATGGGCATTCCCACAGACTCAAGTTGGCCCACGAAGGGGGATCGCCGTCTTACTAGCATTGGCCTCTGATCATAGGCCCAAGGTACGGAAGCGATCTCAAGATGCAATTACTCATGTCCTTAAGAACGCACCCCCGAGCCCGTCAGTGGATCATCCGGCCGCAGACATGTGTGCAGAGACAGCGTTGCGCAATGTCAGTGAATTGGCAGCTGCGAATGGAAAAAAGAAAGGGAAGGTACACAGGCAGGAGGAGCATCAGCCCGGTCTAGTGCATGCGCTGCAGCTGGTCAAGACGATAGCATCTGCTTCCGGAGGCTGGCCTAGCAAGAAGATTGAGCCACTTTGCGAGGTATTGATGAATATCTCAAAGTCAAATAATGAATATCTTACAATGGCTGCCTTTGAGATTTTCGAGGTCATATTTGCTAGCATGGCTGATGAGATTTCGTCTGCAAAGCTACCCCGACTTATGGGAGCTATTTCTGAACTTCGGCCGTCGCAAAATGATTCTCAATTGCTGCCACCATGGATAGCGGTCATTTCAAGAGGCTACGATGTCTCAGCGCAACTCGATCCAGAAGATACTTTCCAGAAGCTGCCAGATCTTTTTGAGATGGTCTCTGGTTTCCTTGCTTCTTCCTCCCACAACATTCGCATCTCATCTGCAGAATGTCTCATATCCTTTCTCGTCAACTGTGTGCCCAATAGCATTATCCTTGAACCTTCAATATTCGACGAGAAAGTACTAGAGCAACTAGCCAAGTCTGCCAATGCGCTTCTCAGCGTTAAATACCAGTCGGCTTGGATGGAAGTCTTTACTGTCTTATCCGTTCTTTTCGCAACGTTTAAGTGGAGATCAGTCGGCCTACTGGACGAAGTAGTAAAAGCTGTGGGCGAGCTACGAGGAAATGACTCGTTCAATGGCAAGAAGGAGGCTGATGATGTTCTTGGCGCAGCTGTTGAAGCTATGGGACCTGAAAACGTTCTTGATGTCCTACCTCTGAATCTTGCAAAGCCCAAAGCAGGCCAGACGGGCAGGGCATGGCTCTTACCAATAATGCGAGACCATGTACAGAATACTAATCTGGCTCACTTCAGATCGGAATTCGTACCCCTCAGTGAGACGATGTTTCAAAGGGTCATTGATAACGGTACATCTGAGAAGACTCTGGAGATAAAGATCTTCGAGACTCTGGTCCAACAAATCTGGGCATTATTACCTGGCTATTGCAATGCACCTTTGGACTTAGCAAATGCTTTTGATCAATCTTTTGCAGAAATGTTGGCAAATTTACTTTACAAGCAACCAGAGCTTCGGACGGATCTTTGCCGAGCTCTCCAGAATCTCGTAGAGTCGAATAAGGAAGTCATTTCTGGCGACATTCCAGAGCAAGACTTGTTACTGCAAAGGCGAATGACCAAGGCTGATGCTCAAAAGCATATTGACCATCTATCGACGTTTGCGGGCAATCTGTTAGCGGTGCTGTTCAACGTATACAGCCAGACTCTCCCACAATACAGAGGCTACATATTGCAATGCATCAATGCCTATTTGAGCATTACGCCCGAGAAGGTATGTCCTCGCCCCATTCGTAGCAGCTATAATCTGTGCTCAGCTCTTAATAGGAACTGTTGGAGACCTTCAATCGCGTTACAGCCATGCTCGAAGCCGCGCTAGCAGAATCTACGTCCCAAACCCAAGCTGACAAGCAAAAGCAAAAGCAGCCTCACACCGACAAGATGCCGCCAACAAGCCACACCTTAATGGATCTGATTATCACGCTCTCAATCTACCTGCCTCGACCAACTTTCCCTACGCTTTTCTCTCTTGCTGCTGTCATTCTCCCCCAGTCCTCTGATCCCCAACTCCAAAAGAAAGCCTACAAGCTTCTCCCTCGCCTCGCTACCTCTCCAACCGGAACACTCGCCCTTCAAGATCGCAATGTAGAGCTACAAGCCCTTCTTCTTAATACCGCCACAACCGTATCCGCTCCAGCCCGCCGTGATCGTCTTGCAGCGGTGGCGGTGGTAGTAGAACATCTACCGCAAACAAATCTCCATTTCATTCCGTCCATCCTCTCCGAAGTCGTCATCTCAGCCAAAGAAGTCAACGAAAAGGCTAGAACGGCTGCTTTCGACCTCCTCGTCCTCATGGCAAAGAAGATGTCCCAGGGTGGCCAGATTGACCAATCACAGATCCCAAATATGCCAGCCGGCGCCCCCATTGCCACAGCATCACTAGAAGAATTCTTCACCATGGTTTCAGCGGGTCTGGTAGGCTCTACACCCCACATGATCTCCGCCTCCATCACAGCCTTAACTCGCATCCTCTACGAATTCTCCTCCCAGCTCCCACAGCCCGTAATCGAGGAAATAGTCACAACATTAGATCTCTACCTCGCCGACGCCAACCGTGAAATCGTCCGCAGCGTCCTCGGCTTCGTAAAAGTCGCCATCATCTCCCTCCCCGAATCCATCATCAAACCTCGCCTCGAAACCCTAATCCCAGGCCTAACATCCTGGTCCCGCGAACACAAAGCTCACTTCCGCGCAAAAGTTAAACACATCCTCGAACGCGCTATCCGTCGCTTCAGCTACGACGTCGTAGAGAAATACTGCCCCGAAGACCAAAAGAAATTCATCCACAACATCCGCAAGACCAAAGAACGACGTAAACGCCACAAAGCTGCTGATGCCGCCGAAGGCACCGCATCCGAGCCACAAGACCGCAAAAAAGGCAGATTCGAATCCGAATACGACGAAGCCCTCTACGGCAGCGACTCCTCCTCCTCCTCTTCCACCGACAATCAAGATCACCTCTCTACCCGCAACAACAACAAGAACAACAACGACGACGACAACAACACTCGAGGCACATACATAACCGAAGACCCCTCCGAACCCCTCGATCTCCTCGACCGCAAATCCCTCGCCCACATCTCCTCCCGCAAACCGCTTCCTAAACCCTCTCTTTCCTTCTCGAAACACAATAACCGCAATACTAAAACCGATGCTGATGGAAAACTCGTTTTCGGTGATGATGATGATGATGCTATGGCTCTTGATGTCGATGTCGATGTCGATGTAGATGGGAATGGGGAGGGGAGTCTCGAGCAAGGTATTAATGCGTACGTGGATGCTATTAGGGGACAGGATGCTGTGCAGAGGGGACGGGGGGGGCGGCTCAAATTCTCAAATAAGAAGGAGAAGGGTGGGGGAGGGGCGATGGATGTAGATGATAATGATATTGATAGTGGTGATGGTGTGGGGAAGAGCAAGGGGGAGAAGAGGGTTAGATTCAGTGACGGGGGAAAGGAAAGGATGAGGGGTAGTGGGAAGAGTTTTGTGAGAGGAAGAGGGGGGACTGCGAGGAGGGTTGATAGGAGGGCTTTGGGGAGTGGTAGTGGGAGGAGTGGGGGGTTGAAGATGGGGGTTAGGGGAGGGAGGGTTGTTAAGGGTGGGGGTGGGGGGAGGAGATGAGGTTGTGTGTTGAAGTAATTAGATGAGCTGATGATATGTGGTGCGATTCAACGCACTGACGGGGATGACATTTCTATGCGACATGCATGCTTTACGTAGTCGTCAGGATATACAAGATGACTTCTTTTTTCGTACTCAGTACAGAATAAGCTCTCGTACAGGAGAAAATTCTCCTACCCCCCGTCCCGCGTGCTTTATGTTCTAGATCCATTGACCTTCTCCTTTATGCCTTCGCCTCACCAGTTCTGGCATCGAAGGCCGAGTTTCATCTCTCCACCTCATTCTCCAAGGGCAGCCAACCACCTCGTTCTACTCTGTAGTTAATTTCCTCTCCTCTCCTCTCCTCTTCTCTTCATCTAGCCAGCCCTCCGGCTACAGGCAATTGCTTCGCTCCCCAGCCTGCTACGATCGCCGTGCTCATCTCACTTCAATCCTTGAGAATTCTTACTTCACCTTAGCCATAATAGTTTCCACCCCCCTCTCCACATAAACATCCGCCGCCCTCGCTTTCACACCACTCAACAAGCCCCTATCATAATCGTCTCTGCATCTCAGAACAGCTTCTACCCAGCCCATTTGCAAGTCCCAGTACTCTCTTTTAAAGGCCTCATAGACTGTGCCTACGCTACCTTTCTCGGCTTCCAGCATTCGCACGAGATAGTCTACTACCCGCCATTTCCGTTTGATATTCTGGAAGTCTGGGAATTTCCCAAAGAAATCGAAAGTAGTGAGGACGTCGTCTTTGAATTTCTCAGTGAAGGGATCGCCGCGGCGGAATTTAGCGCCTTTGTTGCGAACGGAGGTGAGGTAGCGGACGAGGAGTTCGTCGGCGAGTTCTTCAGCGAAGATGTCTTGTAGGGAGTGATGTAGGACGTCTTTATAGTCGCTGATGTAGTCTTCGAAGGTAGTGATGATGCGTTTCATTCCGAATTCGGTGTACCATTTAGGGGTGAAGAATTCAGGGAGGACGAGGTGGAAGTCGATGTTGAAGATGAGGGAGACGAAGGTGGTGATGCAGTGGGTGCCTAGGTCGACGAAGCCGTCGCGGAGGGTTTCGCATTCGGTGTTGGCGTGGTGCATGTATTGGGGGGAGACGAGGGTTTCGAAGTCGCGTTGGAAGCGGGTGAGGTAGCCTACTTGACCGGAGTCTTCGTTGTCGTCTATGCAGGCTATTTGGTCGTTGGCAACGGCGACGAGCCAGTCTTGGAGGACTTGGAGTCCGTCTTGTTCGGCGGAGGGGGTTTTGTATTTGGCGGATTCGTCGTCGACCATGCGCTGCCAGAGGGTTTGGCGTTGTTTCAGGGCGACAAACATGGCGTCTATTACGCCTTCGGCGACGTCCGTGCGGCCTGAGTTGCCAGCTACAAGAAGCTGTTCCCGGAGCATGCGCCACATGTCTCCCAAGGTCTTTGTGCGGAAATAACCATGTTCATTTGTGTCGAGGGTGTCGGGTTGGCGTTCGGTGAAAGATTTTCTGTCAGTCTTAAACATGCGGTCCATCCATTCATCCACTGACTTGACAATTAGTTGTCTGTACTCGCGTATGACTTCGGGTTCCCGGTTGTCAAGCACAGGAAGCTGGAGATCTGCCTGAGACCAGCCTAGTTTGGCCATTTTCTGATAGTACTTCTCTACCCAGTCGATGATTGAGAGCATATGTGGAGGGCTAAGCTCGGGGTCGTCAATGCGCTTGATAAGCCAATTATGCATTAGACTATGGTAAATGTCCGTATACGTTCTGAATATCTTCCACTTCTTTGGCATCAACTCCGCCATGCCTTGCTTGACTGCGAAAAGCTCGTTGAAGTACCATGCCATTATCTTGTTTAACTTGTCAGGGTCTTCGAGAAACTTTTGTTCCGCAGCGTCAAACTGATCTTGGGCGTGCATTTCGATCGTTTTCAAAAACTTCTCCTTGTAGCCTCTTAGTTGCTTTGCGCTGTTGTTCATGGACTTGAATCTAGCAGCGAGGTCTTTATATTCACGCTGGGCATCTTGCAACGCTTTGACCTTCTTGTCACTTTTTTCTTCCTCTTCAATAATTACAGCCAAGCGGACCACCATGCTGTGATTTTCCGTTTGTACATAATGTATCAAGTTCATACACGCCGTACCAATATGTTCATCAAACCAAGTCACAACATCTTCTAGCCGGTCGAAGTGGTTTTGAAGCGTATTTTCTAACGACGCGTCCGCAGCCCTTTTGATCTGGTCCATAGCATCATCCCTTATATCTCGTAGCTGGGTAAGCCCGTAATGTACATTGAGTATATTTGGCTGGTTCTCAAGATCCTGGTCATCTTCTGTAAGAAGTCTAGCGAGCTCGTCGAGTCTGCTGTCGAATGACTCTATGTTCGCCTTCATTGTCTCGACCTGCGAGAAGTTCCTGTGCACTTGGGAGACCAGATTGATATTGGGGAAATCCCTGATCATATTCTGTGACTCGGCGCATAGCTTGTCGATCTTCATAAGCTCGTCCTTGATCTGATTGACAGTCCTCTGCCCATCTCCAATCGAGTTCATTCCAGACTGTGTGATCTCCAATTGCTCCTTAAGACCAATTTTGAGCTGGCCATCAACGGCTGCCTTTTTGCGAATAAACTCCGACTTCAAAAAAGGTATTTTGTCGAGATCCTCCGGGTGCCGTAGCAGCTCCGCAAGCTGTACGGTCACACCGTCTGTGTCGGCCATCTGGCCAGCTTCAGCTCCAGCTATCGTAGCATTGCTGGTATGCTTGCGGTCGAGAGTCCTCCGCAAGCTACGGAGAAACGCGCTAGTACTTCTAGGGCGTTCAGCCCTACCAAGTCAAACTCCATCGAACGCTTCTGGCCGCACTCAACATTTTGGTCTTCTACTTGGCACTCATTCGTGATTGGGAGAAAAGTTCAGCGTGGGGTATGTCTAGAGACACTCCAATGGATTGTGGTCATGTTGCTAGACTGCTAACCAAACACTCTAGGCTCAAAGGTTTCTCAGACCAACCGAGAATAGATCTATCAATACCCACCCTGAATCATCCTCCTCCGTGGTCCACAAAATGCCATACTTTAAGATTACGCTCATTCGCTCATCCATCGGCCTGCCGAGAAAAACACAGGGCGTGCTCAACGCTTTAGGACTACGGAAGCGAATGGCAACCGTCTTCAAACCAGTCAACCCCTCCACAGCTGGTCAGATCATGAAAATCAAAGAGTTGGTCGCGGTATCGGAAGTGGAGCAAGCATTGACGGATGCTGAAATGCGAGCAATGAGAAAGCCTGATCCCGGATACTACATTGAAAAGCCGGTCATGGGTTGAAAGAGATAGATCAGCAGTAAACGATCGCTTCGGGCAGTCCAGCAGGCGAGCAGTATAAGATGAAGATGACTTCCAAGAATGCTTTTGCGGTGGAGCCCACAACAAGCTCAATTGGAAAAAGATGCAAGGCGCTGTATGTCGTCTTGGGGGGTCCATCAATCTTGTGGAGGAGGACATGTGGATGACACAGACCTATGAAGAGTTGAGGACAACGAGTGCATAATTCTGGGCAACGTTGAATAGGCTAGCGGGGCTGATCTGTTACAGGCAATACAGAGTCTGACGGAGGTACAGGGTTTTCAGCTTGGCCAGACATGAGGGGATCGGCGCGGCGCAATGCCTATGAAGCGCATGTATGGGCGAGGAGGACCTCGGCGTTGGACGTGCTGTCTTACACCTAGCTCTCCACAAATGTAATATTATCTCAAAGCCTTTTACATGTTTATACAGTAGTCCTGGGGTTTCTTGCAGTCCACCTGATTGGCCCAAATGAAAACGCCAAGCAGCTGGCAACGTCACTCGGCAGGCAGAATACAAAAATGTTTCCCACGTGTTGAACAACTTTAACACGGCGAATCAGCTCTAATGGAACATAATTGCTAACATTGTCTCCAAGGAGAATTCTTTTACTTGCTGCATCATGGGCAGTTCTCGCATGCCAGTCAGCCTGCGCAACACCCTCGCAGCGACAAAAGCAAGCTCAAAAGGCAACTATCTGAATTTGAGCACTGATCTGTAGGGTGATTTCGATTTACAATTTTTATGTACACCCCTCTAATCTAGAGAACAGCCTCCGCAACCTCATCTTCTTCTTCTTTCTTCTAAGATGGACACGAAAAGCTGTCCTTCAACTCCGAGGACGCGGTCTCTTCGGAACTACGGTAGATGCATATACCTCCATCCGAAGGACGCTTTATGGTATTTTCCTAAGGTTTCCCGGTGTACGGAGCAAGGTACAAGCCCAAGTCAACGAAGCAATCGCAAAGATGGAAGGCAAGCTGGTGCCAAAAGGACCCGGCGTGAGTCGCTACCTTACATTGCCAAAGGAGGGATGGACGGAGAAACAAGTCAGAGGAGAATTGGAGAAACTGGGCGAAATGGAGCATACCAGATGGGAAGATGGTCTTGTCAGTGGAGCGGTGTACCATGGCGGGGACAATCTGATCAAGCTTCAAGCGGAAGCTTTTGAAAAGTTCAGTGTCGCCAATCCAATACATCCGGATGTTTTCCCAGGAGTTCGAAAGATGGAGGCTGAGATTGTGGCTATGGTCCTTGCGATGTTCAATGCCCCAGCAGGGGCAGCAGGTGTCACTACAGGCGGCGGTACAGAGTCGATATTGATGGCATGCCTCAGTGCGAGACAAAAGGCGTATACAGAGAGGGGCGTTACAGAGCCAGAGATGTGTGTGGCACCTACGGGATGCTGCGAGAATAAATGCTGACTCGGCGCTCCAGGATTATACCCGAAACTGCTCACGCGGCCTTCCGAAAAGCAGGCTCCTACTTCGGCATCAAGGTCCATCTGGTCGCATGCCCAGCACCAAGCTACGCCGTACATGTTCCCAGCGTTTCACGTCTAATTAACAGCAACACCATCCTTCTAGTAGGTTCTGCACCCAATTTTCCCCACGGTATCATCGACGACATCCCAGCACTCTCTCGACTCGCCCTCCGAAAGAAAGGTTCTCTTCCACTGCATGTTGATTGCTGTCTCGGCTCTTTCATCATCCCTTTCCTTGCTCGCGCCGGCTTTCCCACCGTCCCATTCGACTTCAACGTCAAAGGTGTCACTAGTATCAGCTGTGACACCCACAAATATGGTTTCGCCCCTAAAGGAAATTCCACACTGTTATACCGCAATTCGGCACTTCGCACCTACCAATACTTCATCTCTGCCGACTGGTCTGGCGGGGTTTATGCCTCACCCAGCATAGCAGGCTCACGTCCTGGCGCTCTTATTGCCAGCTGCTGGGCGAGCCTGATGTCCCAGGGCGAAAGCGGCTACATCTCCAGCTGCCACTCCATCGTCGGCGCCCGTCAAAAAATAGAAACGGCTATCCGAGAAAATCCTTCTGTATGCGATGACCTCATCGTAATGGGCAAGCCTCTTGTCAGCGTAGTTGCCTTTACGTCCCGGACCCTGAACGTCTACGATCTCGCAGATGCTATGTCTGCAAAGGGGTGGCATCTGAACGCTCTCCAAAGTCCACCCGCTATTCATGTAGCTGTGACGCTGCCTATAGTAGCGGCTGTGGATCGGCTGATAGGGGATATTGTGGCAGTGGTGGAAGAGGAGAAAGAGAGAGAGCGAGTAAGGATTGTTGAAGGTAAGGGTGCCAAAGGCGGTGCAAAGGGTGATGCAGCGGCTCTGTATGGCGTCGCTGGAAGCCTACCGAATAAAAGCGTTGTGGTACAGTTGGCTGGAGGTTTCTTGGACACGCTCTATAAAGCTTAGAGGTGCTGAGGGTGTACATGATTCCTCTGATATAAGGGGGTGGGGTTGGGGGTATTGAGCATCCATCATTTGCATAGCGTCCATGGAAGGCTGGGATTGATGAAGACTACGAACTGCATACTTTTTCTGTTCTCTCATGACGCGGTTTCCTGTGTGGTCAATTACTGTTATCCATTTTCCCATTCAGAAAATATCGAGCATCCAGACGTGTCATTGTTGCGTGGCAGGGCCAGAACGTCTTAGACCCGCATAATGTGGGGAACGTGCATATGTAGCTACAAGCACGTGGAGGAAAGTCTAACCATAACCGCTCTCGCTTCCATTAACCACTACCTCCCGCTCCGGACTATCTTTTACAATAGTTTCAAAATTACATTCGCGCCATCGATGGGCCAGCCTCATCTACTTACACGCTGGCAGACATTGCCAGTGGGCCGGCTAGATCACATCAGCTACTAGCATCAACTCCTCCCTCCTCGTCGTTATTCAGCAACCTATGCCGTCAAATTACCCACCGAAGGCACCTTAATTACGATTAGCAAAACCATTCGACTCATCCTTCACCCCGACCCCCATCGTCTTCCGGAATAAACAACATACCATAGTCACCAACGTCCGATTCACAACCCTCCACCCCTCCTCCCCCTCCACCAACTCATCCTCATACTTCGCCCGATTCACCAAATACTCCCCCTCACTCGGTCCCGTCCCCACAAAACTCGCTATCAAATACGTCACCGCGCTCGCCGTCCCCTTTTCGACATCAACATCAATATATTGTGTACCATAGGAGTGCTGCGTGAGGGTGTTGTTCAGGAAGAGGGTGAGGAAAGCGGTGATGGAGGGTATGCCGATGAAGTTTCCGGTGGGGGGCGGGGAACCGAGGAAGGCGGTGGGAGTGAAGATGAGGGGGAGAAGGGTGTAGTTCTTGGAGTCGACGGCGAGGGGCCAGAGGGCGAGGGTTTGTTGAATTTGGATGGTGGCGATGGTGGTGGAGAGGGCGGTGGACGGGGTTTGGGGTTGGCTGCTTGTGAGGGGGAGGAGGGGGAGGAGGATGAGGAGTGGTGGGGGGTACATTTTGGAGATGGCAGGGAGAGGGACGAATTGGGAAGGGTTCTTGCTGTGATTGGATTTGCTGGGCTAGGCCGTGGGGTGCATATATGAGCTGGGAGGCTGCAATCGTATTTTAGACCGAGCAGAGACGACGTTGAATTGGTGTGGAGCATGTATATATATTGATGTTTCCTCCCAGGTCCAGCCAGTGGAAGTCGGTAAGGACCTGCTTATTCACGAGACCCTGCATAGCTGGACAATTACCCGAAGGATACCAAGCAGGGTAGCTTTAAGCTATCTGCTAGCTACATATCCAATGCTTGCTAGCTGTCTTTGCACTTGAACGGTCTTCTTGATGTGTTCTCACGTAACCGTCATATATGAAGTTGACTGAACCGACTTAATCGGCGTTGCATCGCCACGGCTCTTTTGAAGGAGCCAGATCCCATATTTTGTGTATTAGGCGAAAATAGAGCAACATGACTTGAGATGAAAAGACTGGATGTCCAAGTAGCAACCGAATCATTTCCTTTATTCCGCCAGTATCGTGCTCTGTTCAAAGTGCAGGTGATGAGACTATGTGGTTTAACACGTCAGTGGACCTACTGTTTCGAAATAGCAGCACGCTCTCAAGTTGACGTCTTCAATGAAAATTACTTCCAGTCGACGAATAGCCAGAGAAAACTCTCGGGAGATATTCATGATAGTGGCGACGATGCGACATGAGCAGTAGGTGTATATCCAACCAAGAATATCCTCCAGCTCTGCCTTGAAAATCGCGGCATATCCCCACGCATTGTCAAGGAAAGCGTGCAGACGTCCCGTCCATTGAACCACTCCAATGGATATCAAGAGAATGGAGGCAACGATCTCAGCCTTCTTCTCGATCCAGGTATTTACAATGCTAAAAGTACAGCGATTGCAACAAAGTCCAGTCTCCCTATTGCGAAAGAGGTGTTCCTAGCCTTCGTCCTTCATCAGCTTATTGCCACTAAGGCTCGAGGTGCGACTATCGTAGCCGTATGCTGATCTCTCGACACCACGCAATATAATTACTACTTGGAAGCGTCAAATGGTCGAACATTAGCCAATGATTCTTGGGGTTCAACCTCGAAGGTTTGGCAGACAATGCCTAGATCGTGTCAAGGCGGACCTTTCTGAACGTTCAGATAATACCTCAATTTCCCGGCTTTCGAGAATACTAACGTAGACATTGAAAAGGCCAAGACAGCCTCATTGTCCCAAGCTTGCTTTGATAGTGCTTGATGACGAAATTTTGCCGAGAATGGGTTGCAAGGCTGAGCTGCTTAATGTGACTATAAATTTGAACAGCGATGAGCAAATAATCATTGGCTGAGTCTCTACTTGATGTATACATACAGATTATTCTCAGCCTAATCTGTTTGAGATGATGCTGGGTAGGCTGAGGATGGACGTAAAGTTTTGCGACGCTTAGTCATCTCACCATTTAGTGTTTCAGCCTCACCTCAATTTCTATCACTGGAATCCTTTCACGACCTCAATTGCAGTAAAGGAAGTTCAGACACTCACACAGGAACGAGATAATCACTGTCAGATCTGCTGAACTCAGTAGAGGTACGGACGAAGTCGAGTCGGCGAGGACGCTTGACAGGATGAAAAATCCACAATGCCCCAATATAAAAATGCTAGCGAACGTAAACCGCTTTTATTCGCTACAGCGATCTACCGGACAGGGCTCATATGATGAAGAGCCGAAAGTGGGATCCAATCCATGCGGCTCAAATGCTTGATCTTTGGCTGCATTTCTTGGCTGCCGGTTTATACTTTGTGTCTGTGAAGAGATTTTCGCCTTCCATGCCAGTTCAGTCCAAAGGCAAGTCTCAGGCCAAGTCATCATGGGAGCATTCTCTGTAGTTTTAGCAGTCTCAGTCGGAGCTGCTGGCTCATGGTAGTCACGGCTAAGAATTGTGTCTATCCGATAGACGTGAAGAAATCTTGTTCTCTTCAGTGGGTCACTCTTTTGGACTGCCTTTTTCTTCAAGCCACAAAAGTGATCAGCCTTAGCAAGTCTTGGTAATTTCCACATCAATGCCCGTTTGCTGATTTCCTTTTCCCTCTCTACACGCAGCCTTGCCGGATACCAAGCTGGGAGTATCGAGCGATGCCTCCTCAATTTTTGCCATCAAAGATGCCGTTCAAATCTGCGTGCTACTTCACAACCACCAGCGGAGTACGCAAACTCCAACAACAACGGCTTAGTGTCTTTACCAAAATCGGAAGGACCACGGCCACAACGATTATGCTACAGATGTTTTACAATCCGTATTGTAAAACTATTGAGGACTTCGCCTTCGCCTTCCCTCAGAAACGTGGGACAAGGATTAAGGAGGTGTACTGTCAGATTGGCGAACTCGCGTGGAAGTTACCTGCGGAGCGGTCTGCAGCTCCTCGCAATATACTTCGGACGTACAGGTTACTTAATACCATACAACCGAAGCAAAAATTAGTGGTAAGGACCACAATTGAAGAAAAGGTCGAGTACATTCCGGACATGGATGCTTATTCTTGGACTTTGCCCATGTTCATGGCACCGCCTTACAGCTCGTCGCTGCCACTGGCCTATGATGATTTAACCGTGGAAATTAAGGTCGACTTTGGAAAACCTTGGAAAATCTCCACCATCGAGTCACCATCACATGGACCGGTAGCCTCCAATGGCGGATGGATACGGATGATAAAGGACGAGCTTGTGGGCCATAAGGCATCTGCATCGTTCCGATCTAAGGACCCTCAACTCAAGAAGGACATCGACCTCCTGATCTTAGCCAAGCAACAACCCCCAAGACCAGCTCGAGAAGGTCCATCTCCTCTATCACTGTACCGTAGAGATCGAGCAATAGCCGACAATGTCAACCTACCTAAACACTCAACCGAAACAGACGGCTTTGGAGGGAGCATATCAAAAGATGGAGATCAAAATGAGAGCACGAGGAACCAGACTTCGAACTCTCGCGACTCTAATTTCTCACAAACTCCTCCATCAGGCGCAGACAGGCTCCTGCCCTACTCTCCCCCCTTAACCTCCTCAACCTCCTCAACCCCCTCAATCCCAAAATGCAGTCTTAGCCGCTGTTCGGCGCCCTCCCCCGAATTACCTGACCCTAAGATTCCCCTTGACAATGTCCGCCGCCTCCTGGCCCTCCAACAGCCATGCGACTGCTTCAATGGTCACAAAACTGGCTTCTGGACCCTTCACCGTGCCCTCCCAGAAATTTTGTCTATCCCATTATCCACGCTCGATTCCCACCCTGATCTAATCAAGAGCAGGGTCTGGGTTACCATCGTAGTTCTTGCGTGGTTTGAGATTATAGCTCAGGAACACCGAAACTCATGGCTTGAGTACGTTCAGAGAGCTAGGAACTGGTTGGAGTTCATGCGGGCAACGGGTGCTGTTAAATTTGATGGATGGGAAGTTAAGGCCACTAACATATTGATCAGTGACGAGTATATGGATGATTAAGGGATGGCAGTGTGGATGACATGGGGTTGCCGCCGGAACGTGATACTAGGGCGATTTAGTGCTGATACTTCGGGAATGGTAGCCTTTGTTGAAGGAAACTTCCCAATTGCTTGATCAAGGAAATCATCTTGAGTGGGGAAGGAGGGAAATCTATCGAGATTGATTCTGAAGCATCTATGGAACCTTCATCATCACCAAGTCCTAACAACTGAATTTCTTTGTTCCGGATCGCGGTGGGAATTCGGCAATGCCAAGTCGAATGCGTATTCAGCTGGATGTTTGAAATCGGACAAATTTGATATGAACTCGATGTCTGTCTCATGCTCCGGTAGAAATCGTAGCCACGTTGTATTATATAAATTGCACCTAAAGAACAATTAGATCACGTTGCTAGCGGCCAGTGTCCGAAACGATTTGTCATACCTGCACCATTATTCGTTCAGTGGACAGCTTGAGAGGTAGTTCCTTCGCATTGGCTATATGTATAGACTAGCAACGGCCAGCAAACAGCAACCATCAACAAGGACTGCGTATATCTACGAACAAGGCAACAAGCAGCTGAGGCTTGCCAGAAGAATTCGCCCTACCGCAGCATAGCTCCATATGATTGAACATAGACCTTTACAGTATTATTATCCCATTCTTGTTTCGTAGGTAAAGGCTCGTCATATCTGTGACCGTGCCTACGTTTGAGAGCATACCTATGCTGCTGATTATGTAGTGAAGATGCGCATCATCCGTTGAAGCATTGTGTCGGTTTGCTGATTGCCTTCCCATTTAGACGTTTCTGCATTGTCCTTTATTGCTATACGACTGGTAGGGCATGGCAAGTCTCGATGGCAATTATGGATTCTAAAAAGTCGGTCCAACCACTGGGCTCGTGTTTCTAATTGCTGGTTCACTACACCCTGAGCTCGTCCACAGCGATCAGCTGTTGATCTTTCCACGGAAAAGTGACCGGCACAAGTTGCTGCAATCTTTCCAGTCCTGGTTTCTTCATAAGTCAACCCTTCTAAGTAAAACGAGCAGAGAGAGACCGAAGAACAGGAATAACAACCGAGGAGGTATCCTGATAAGAAGTGTCCAGCTTTTCCGAGGGCCTTGGACTGTTTACAAGTGCAAACCCAATTAATTCTCCCAGCAGGAATCCTGAAGGACAATCCAGAGATTGTCTGTCCAAAGGCGGTGGATGCTTCTTCATGCTCTTCAACCATAATCAACATGTGGCCTAAGATTTGGAGCCACATGTGAGTGACCAGCAACTCTGTGGTCCACTGTCGCTTCAGATCCAAAAGATTACCCACCACCGTAATTATGGCAGCATGCAAGCGTTCAAAACTTTCAACTACGATCGATGGCAAAGGTTTTGGATGACGAGCGCCATCAAAGTGTACCCTCGAGGCCAAGCCGACATTGTAGCTCATTTGTGACATCCAATCGGAGCATCTTTGACCAAACAGGTCAGATGTTTCAGGATCAGCACCACTGTCCAAAAGAGTCCTGACAGTGCGTAGGCGATTATCTGACGGTCCTTGGCTCCTTACAAATATTGACCTGTGTAAAGGAGTCTGTCCTAGCAGCGTTCTTCGGTTGACGTCAGAGCCAGCCTTCAAAAGCCGATTTACTACAGCTGTGCATCCAAGTTCTGCTGCTCGATGTAAAGCAGTTCGGCCCTCAATGTCTACAGCATCTAGGTCGATTGCCGCGTCTATCAGGAAATCGACAAGTTGTAAGCTCTTCACCGCTAGATGTAAGACTGTCTCCCCATACCGATTCGCAAGAGTGAGATCCGCACCTCGTGTGATCATCACTTCGATTATTTCCTGACGCACAGCAATTGAGCTCGAGTTAGGCATCCCGAAACAGCCAGGGTGGACAAGTTGTAAAGGATCGAGAACTATTCCAAGATCTAACAACACCTTGATCGCTGTGCGTGAAGAACCATCCCGTAATACAACCCAATGCAAGACGGAGAACTTATCATTACAGACCACCTGCGGATCGGCGTTCCGATGAAGTAAGAACGACACGACTCCAAGGTCTCCGCTAAGCGCACCACAGTGAAGGACACTAGATCCATCGTTACGCACTGCATGGACGTCCGCGCCCTTGTTCACAAGAAGCTTCAAAGCAAGAGCCCATCCATTCAAGGCCGCTAATGCGAGTGGAGTAGAGCCATCAACTCGTCTGGCTTCAATATTGGCGCCAAAGTCAAATAGTAGAGATATCATTGTATATTGTCCCCAGGCTACAGCATGATGCAACGCTGTAAGGTGTCCGATATCAAAGGCCTCAATGCGCGCTTCGTGCTCGATGAGTAGCCGTACCATATCTTCGTGACCATTTTGTACGGCGATGTGCAGGGCTGTTAATCGGTCAACATCAACGACCTCCACGTCAATTCCATATTGAAGTAATCTCCGTACGGTGCGGGTGTGGCCTCTTCGAGAGGCATAATGCAAAGCTTGTGCTTGTTGAATAACCTTTGCTTCTGCACTAGCACCGAATTCCAGTAGCACATCGACAACGCCTTTATGCCCTTCACGAGCTGCACAATACAGAGCATTCCGCTCCGACTGGAGAGCGTTTATATCCGCACCGTACTGAAGTAACACCTTCACGATGTCCCGATTCCCAGTGCGACTTGCGAAGTGAAGACAAGTTTGCTGCTTAACATCTCTTGAATGAACATTTGCGCCTTTGGCGAGCAGATATTGACACAGTTGGGTTGAGCCTACCTCAATAGCTAGGAATAACGGGGTTTGACAAGCTACATTTGTGAAGCTATCGATGTCCGCACCAGCATCCAGCAATAGCTGGGTTATGGCCCGAGCTGCCTCCCACTCAGGGTTGAGCATAGCACAATGGAGAGCCCTTAGGTAGCCATTTCTTCCCGGATTGGAATTAGCAGCAGCTCCGTTGTTCAGCAGCAACTTGACCACTTCCACTTGACCGTGACTGGCGGCCGCGTTCAGAGCTGAACCTTGCCATTCTGATACAGAATTGACATCGACGTCTTGCGCTAGTAGAAACTGGACAGTCTCCACGAGGCCGTAAGCAGCCACAGGATGTAGTGGAGATGCCCAGAGTTGTCCAGCATTCATTACCCCGAATTGCGATTTTGATTGTACATCATGGCGACGAACGACGTTAGCCCAAAAAACCCATCTTGAAGCAGCAGGGTCGAAAAGTCTGTTCATGGCATCCAAAAGATTTCGAGAAGGTTGACCATTGATCATTGAGTGAGAGGACCAGGAATTTGCCGCATAATCCAGGAAGGCGTATTTTTCCAGTATCGCGGTGACCTCTCCCACATTGATGTGCTGTGGTCTTTCAAAACATTTACTACATAAGTATGACAAGCACGTCTGCGCCAGTAGATCATGGACGAACCCTAAAGAGAAACATCTATGGAAGATTGGCAGACTGATGTCATGACTGTCTATTAAGAGACATTCCACCGAAGAATGCACAAAGTGCACGGTCAGACCTTCGATGGACGAGCTCTTGGCCTTCCTATATAATCCGCGAACGCTCGAAGGTCCTGTACCATCGATAGCAGTCTCCTCAATAAGGTCTTGGCCGCGAAGCTCAAGCAAGGATCCACAAGGTCGACAGATGTTCTCCATCACGTAATATTCGTCCCAGGTGTCTGGAAGGTCTTCCACGAGCAGCTCAGTTGCGAAACTGTCAACGTCGATAAGAAGAGCTTCCGTGAGCTCTCGAACTGTGAGCGGCCTACACGAGAATAACACCCATCGAAGGATAGATATTGCGCGCTCTCTGTCCTTTTCAGGAAGTTCCAAGATCCTCCTCAAGTCCCCCCTATACACTTGCTCGAGTCCATGTGGTGTACGAGAGACAAGGTTACGTAGTTGTGCTGTGGTTTTGCCCGGGGAAAGCTGTCTGTACAATAATTGAATCCACCAAAACATACCGTCGCACCTCCTTAAAGCTTCCTCAGCTAGCTCCCGATGTAAGAGTTCTGATTTGTTCGGCAGTTGTGACTTGACCATCTTGTATGCGAAAGACTTCAAGTCGCTCTCTGTGTCATACTGCAGTATCTTATATTCGAGGAACGCCCTAGGCGCCGGATCCTCTACATCTCTTAACACGAGTTCATTTGATACAACAGGTTCTTTCAGCAGATCCAAATGTGGCCAGTTGCTGAATTCGTCGCGTATTGGACCATTGTCCCTGCTGACGATGAGGACACGGCTTCCTGTATGCGCCAAAATTGTGATCATTCGTTGCAGAAATCCGTCGCTTCGGTCTTCTAAATTGTATCTCCCGGTACCACGGTTTTCCCCGACGCACATTTCAACCCCATCAACAACGAAGTAACATGACCTCAACTGAAGGCTCAGAACTTGCAATAGAGACCAAAGTTCAGGCTCTGTAGCAGTACGGGCATGCTTCGCTCGAAAGAGGTCTACAGCCTGAGGATATATATCAGGACTATGTAGCACAAGCTGCGCCACCCATGACCGGAGTATTGCTTGTGGATCTTGTTTGTAATTGCGCTCAAAAGAACAGAAGAAGTAGACGACTGGGTGCCCAAACTCTCGCCGTAGATATTCTATAAGCATTGCACAAAGCACAGTCTTGCCGAAACCAGGGAGCCCGTGGATCCATAAGAATTTGGTTACAGTCGACTCAGGATCAGGAAGCTTCCATGATGCAATTGCTTCCCGATTAGTGACCCATGTACAAGTCCCTTGCAAGCGCGCAGATAGCGCCTCGTTATATTCCTCAATCGTGAAACGGGCATCGAGCCAGTCAAGTATCTGATCCCGGCTAACCGCTAGATATGTAGTATGAGCGCTCAAATCCAATTCGATCGTGCCGAATCGCTCGCTCAAATCTTCCATCTTCTCGTTCAATCCAGCGAAACCGTCTCGTATGAGTGCAGCCGTGCTCCTCAGGCCTAGCATGTATGAGAAGCGAAGTTAGACAACGATATGAGGTATTAGAGAACGTACATTCCGCATCTATCGATCGAGTCAGGTTCTCTACCTTTCTTTCCTCGGTGGTAATTTTGGAAAGATAAGCATTTACGCCATTTTCAGAGGGCTGGAAAAGGCCCAGTATGCATCGATCTACAATTTTGGGGTAAGTGTCAGCGATAGATATCATGAACTGTCATACCTGTGGTATTTTGAGCATAATACTGTCTAGCCTTGCAAAGATAGGTCAGAACAGCAGCGTAGAGGCGCATTATCGCATCGCTAAGGTACTGCCTTGCTACGGAAGCATCTCGGAGATAGAGGGTTTCGAGAATTGCGTAGCGAACAATAAGGCTAGACACATACTCCAGCCCGCCTGCCATGGCTTCAAATGTCAGGAAATCGTTCGTCACTCCCTGTCAACTCATCAGATAAGAAGCTCATAATAGATACCCCATAATTCTGAGGACTGACTTCAAGTACGAACCGAATAGCGGCCCAAGGTATGGCTGCATGAGTAGGGTCATATTGCATCATGATTGTGCCGACATCCCAGAATTTATTGATCCAAGCCACAATCCTTCCGAGTGGATCTCGCATTGGGACTGTTTCAGATGCCGTGTGGAACTTCCACTGCTTCTCTACACACAATTGATGCTTCTCCTCGACTACTTTGATGACGTCCTGTATCAGACCTCTTCTGTCTGAATTGAGAACATCGATTTGCTCTTTGTCTTCTTCGCTTAGTTGATCGACTGCTTTCGTCCACAAGGCTTCCAACGAACTATGAACTTTATCAGTTCAGTATCTTCTGCTTGCTAGAGCGGCCTGACTCATTGCTGGCTATCAGGATATGTCCTGGAAGGTTGCTATCATTATTGCTCGAAGCATCCTGAACGCCCTGATGCAGGGTGGCGGCATCCAGCACCTGCATGATGCATGCGTGTCTCCTTTGATTTTCGACCTTGTCTTTTCGATCAGTCTTTAAGCCAATCGGCGCTTCTAAGAGACATTCTATCAAACACGAGACGAATATTAAAATTGCGACTTTGATGAATACTCAATGACGGATCAAAGATGTCTCAGCCTTATCAATTCAGGCAGCATAGGTAATGTGCGCTGGCTATGCACGCTTCATACCCTGTTAGGTATCGCGCTCTGCAAGTAAGGGAAAGCCGTGAGCAGAAAGTAGAATCGCCATATTTGGTCGCGTATGACTGTTACAGTCATTCAGCTGTTGAAAATGCCTTTGAAGCTTGCTTCGAATACAGCTCAATGCAGAGTGAACGAAGTACTTTTTTGTCTGCATCGCAATTGCTAGAGACATTAGCATGTCAAGATAAGCCCTACGAGCCCTGCCCCTGGAAGAGTGCCTAGATGAGGTAGACCACAGCGACGTAGGCGCAATTGATAAGACACATTAAGCTTATCAGAGGCCCCTAAAATAACCACTAGGGGCAACTCCACCCTAAGTCAGTCGCTGAGAAACTGACTCGCCAGTGCCTAGAATATGTGCCTCGGGGCTGTATTTGGAGGGTTGTCGTTGTAGGCAAAGAGGGTGTCAAAGTTTCCTACCCTTTCAAGATATGCGCTGAGAAGTCAAAATTCCCCTATGTTGAGCTCCAGGAAAGGCTCCTCATGCATCTATTCATTTCGCTCCCAGAGGATAGAATCTCGTGATAGAATTGAAGTCTCAAAATGTTTGTCCGAAAGCCCCTGGCGGAAGGCGGGGTGGCAACAGATCTTATCTAATCAACTTAGATGCAGGACTCAAACCATCGTATGCAAAGTACGATAGCTCAATAACACTATCTCGAATAACCTCAAATGAGGAGCGATTCTACATGGCTCTCTGACCGGAGTTGAGGTTGGCAGTCACTACGATGGCGTGCTGTTGCAAAATACCGTCGCAGTTGGACAACGGCGTTCCATCTTGAGCTAATGGCTGCAACCCCGGCTTGTTGAGTCCGCGATCTCGCCTTCCCGAAGAAAAAGTTGTCCTGCAAAAGTCCCTCGGTCATAGCTATTCTAGTATTCAGCTTGATCCATCCATACTCCCTATCGTCAATTGAGCCCTCCGGAAGACCAGCAGACCTACTTCCTCTCAAGCCTATCAACACTTTCTATTTTGACGCTCACTATCGTTAAATACAGGCACCTCTTACCAGTGCTTAGCATACAGCTACACAGCCGCGGAAGCCCATCTGGCTAAAAAGCGTCAACTATGGTGGTTACGGATCGCTATGAATACCTGTGCGAGGAAGAAAAGAGGTTGAAGGAGGACAGGGAGAGAAAGAAATATTGGAAGCAATTCGGATCCTATGTACAAATTCCAATGAATCGCTACGAGGCATTTGGGCTGATCACTTTCAGGTGTCTGAACGACAATGGGCTACTGGTAAATATTACTTCCTTGCGAATGATACAGTCGGCTAACGTTTGCATCCGTTAGTGAGAGAAGATTACTCGTGAGTGATTGGAATCCGCGTTGGAAGGTACTTTACTGAGAGGTCCTACTAGTGAAAACGGTGATGCATGGAGCCGTCAGTCGTTCCGCGCCCTGACTAAGGCAGAGGATCCAGCTGACATGTTATGCGAACCTAGACTTCCCGCATGAACACGCCAGGTCGAGAACGTTTCGTTGGGGAGAGGATGGTATCGCAGGTGTTTCGGACACACACGGCCTCATCAATATCGCTTTCAGTTTCTGGAACGAGAAGGACCCTTTCCTCAAAGAAAGACTCTTTGGGCTGTCAAATCCACAAGGCAATCATGGGGAAAGCATTAAGGAGTGTCATTTTCATCTTGACAACACGCCGACGGTACCTACACTCCATCTATCCAAAATGACCGGACTGACGCAGTTTCTATAGCACTCATACATGAAGTACCTCTATAAATACCCGCAAGGGGAATTTCCTTACGAGGAACTGGTAACAGAGAATGCGAAACGTAGCAAGTCAGAAAGAGAGTATCAACTCACGGATACTGATTTATTCGAAGATAACCGTTATTTCGACTGCTTTATTGAAGTTGCCAAGGAAGCCGACGCTCCGGATGAGCTGCTGTTCCGCGTGACTGCGTACAATCGTGGATCAGAGCCCGCGCCTCTGCATATCATACCTCAGATGTGGTACCGCAACACGTGGAGTTGGGGTTTAGAAAAGGAGGCAAAGAAACCGTCAATCCGTCAAATAGCACCTCTTACAGCGCAGGCCAAGCACGAAAAGCTCGGTCACCAGTTTTGTCAGCTCTCACCCTCACCAGGTATTGGGCAAAGTGGCCAAGACGTGCAGCCACAAATGCTATTCACCGAGAATGAGACCAACCTCCAAGCGTTATATGGCTCAAAGAATACGCAGCCTTACGTTAAAGATGCTTTCCACCGACATATCGTGAATAGTGATCGCGATGCCATCAATCCTAGATGTCGCGGCTCAAAACTTGCGGCTCATTATGCTTTTAACGAGGGGGAAGGCGTCGGGCCTGGCGAGTGCGCTGTTGTACGATTCCGACTTTCGAGAAAACACCAGGGTTATCTTGACGAGGAATACTTTGACGAAGTCATGGAACAAAGAAGAGCCGAGGCTGATGAATTTTATTTCCGTATTAGTCCGTTGCCCATGACCGATGATCTTCGCAATATTCAACGACAAGCGTTTGCTGGCCTTCTGTGGTGTAAGCAGCACTACCTGTTCATTTGGGATCGTGAGTGCTGTTCCGAGAATGCGTCGTATATGTTCTGCTAATACGCTTCTTAGAGTGGGCCAACGGAGACAAGGGCCAAAGTGAGTCCCCTAGCCGATCCTCCCCCGTCCTCATGCCCGATTGAAGAGACCAGTATGGAGCATGAGTCAAACGTATTGAGTGAATGCCTGCCTACCCCCTTGTTAAACAGCCTTCCAGCAAAAGCTTTCGAGTAAAGAATTTGTGGTGCTTGAACAACGGCTGAAAAAAAGATTTCCGCTACTCAAAGCTATTGACAGGTTCCAAGTATCCCTACTTTGCAACTTCTCTATACGAACTTTATTCCTCACATGACGGGATACATCTACGAACCCTGAGCTACCTTTTGAGGCGATGCTGACATTGAGAATGATTAGTACCACCACCAGCAGGAAGGAAAGGCGTGAGGAACCAAAACTGGAAACATCTGTATCTCGATGATGTCCTTTCTATGCCTGACAGCTGGGAGTACCCATTCTTCGCGGCGTGGGATACTGCTTTCCATTGCATACCGTTGGCCATGATTGACCCTGAATTTGCGAAAAAGCAATTAGACCTTCTCACAAGAGAATGGTATATGCATCCAAACGGGCAATTACCTGCGTATGAGTGGAATTTTGGTGGTAAGTCCACTTGTATTGATGTCTGCGACCTTATCCGCCGAGCTTTACTCTGCTACTCTTCTAACATCGCTAGCCAACGGTGTTTATCGCTAACGAAATATAGATGTCAATCCTCCCGTTCATGCATGGTCTGTCTTCAGAGTTTTCAAGATTGAGCGGAAATTGTATGGTCGTGCCGACCTTGATTTCCTGGAACGAGTCTTTCAAAAGCTACTGCTGAATTTTACTTGGTGGGTCAACCGTAAAGACTTCAACGATAAAGGCGTTTTCGAGGGAGGCTTCGTAAGTCTTTTAGTATTTTTTTTTCACGCTCATGCTAAGCCAAAGGTGTAGCTTGGATTGGACAACATTGGACTTTTCAATCGGTCCGAGCCATTGCCTACAGGGGGTGTCCTTGAACAGGCTGACTCTACAGGCTGGATGGCCTTCTACTGTCTTTCGATGCTGAACATCGCTCTCGAGCTGGCAAAACACCGCCGTATTTACGAAGATATTGCATCTAAGTTCTTCGAACATTTCATTCTCATAAGTGACGCCATGACTTACCGGTCAGGGGGACAAGAGGCATCTTTATGGAGCGAGACGGACGGCTTTTACTACGATGCCATCTCTTGGGGTGGCCCTTGGACTCAACAACTACCCATCCGGTCCCTTGTAGGCCTAATACCACTCTTCGCCGTCTTGACCTTGGAACCAGAGCTCATAAATAAATTCCCCTCTTTCAAAAGACGTTTGAACTGGTTCATGGAGAACCGGCACGACGTAGCAGAGCGGAACATAGCTAGCTTGAAACGTCGCGGAAAAGAAGACAGACTATTGCTGTCACTGGTCAACAAAGATCGCCTGGTCCGGATATTGCGGAGAATGCTCGATGAGACAGAATTTTTGGCCGATCATGGCATCAGATCGCTTTCGAAATACCATAAGGATCATCCGTATTCTATGGATGTTAAGGGACAGCAATTCCAAGTTAGCTACGTGCCTGGTGACTCTGATAGTGGCCTCTTCGGTGGCAATAGGTATGGTATTGATTTACCCTCGATGACACGCTGTTGTACTGATGGCTCTGCTATAGTAATTGGAGGGGTCCGCTTTGGGTGGCTGTGAATTTCCTCCTTATTGAGTCGTACGACCTCAAGACTTGCTCATTCGCCGTACTGTGCTTACGAATCCGACAGAGTTCTGCGCTACTACTTGTATTATGGGAAGTCTTTGCAGGTAGAATGCCCTCATGGGTCAGGGGAATTTATGCATCTGGGTCAAGTGGCGGAAGAATTGCAGCACGTAAGTACCCAATGATAACGGTTGAGCTACAATAAAGACTCACTCTGATCCAGCGGTTGCAACATCTTTTCACTCGCGGTGATGATGGTAGACGAGCGATCAATGATGGCAATGATATGCTTGATTATGACCCCCATTGGAGAGAATACATCTCATTCTACGAGTTCTTTGATGCAGATACGGGAAGGGGCCTGGGCGCAAGTCATCAATGTGGTTGGACTGGTTTGATAGCGAAGATCATCCACGACACTGGGTATGTATTCTTTTGCTTGTACTCAACATTCACTCAATCAGATCATGCTGGCATGCTCTTGATTACACGTCCATAATATCTTACTAACCTGGCCTCATAGAGTAAATTGCCGACTGCCCCAGACCCCTAGAACTCCCACAGCGGCGGCCGCTCATTTCTCAGACTCCTACTTTGACGAGACATTCTCGCGCTCTGACAAGCCAAGGATAAGGCGATCTTCGACATCCCGCAGCATCGGCAATCGAAGCAGCTTCAACAACTCCACGAATGGCGATATTCATGCTGAAGCAGATGGTGACCATACTGCGGACTCGGAACATCAGAGACAAAGAATGGAAGCCAACCAGCACGTGCAGAATTACATTAATGATCAACTCGAACGTGTGCGCAGTAACGAGTCTGTGGCCGTGTATGAGGATGAGTTTGAGGCTCAGCTGGATGGGATATGAGGCTATGATTTGCACTGCTTTTACAGACTCCTATGCATGCACGCACCTTCTCTTTACCTAGAATAGTAGACTTAAGATAGATTCAATGATAGAGACCTAGATTATGATTATAGATATTACTATCCTCATCTTAGCAGATCTTCACTAACACTGGCTGGATTAGTGATGAGGAAGTAGTTGATCAAGCCGAGTAGCACATCGCACTTGACCAGCTAAAACTACACTTGTCTACTCGCCAAACGTGGATACTGGAGCATGCTGTACAACCTTTCACCTCGTCTGGTGAACTTGGGTATGGTAAATCACAAGCGTATCAAGTCATCTGCAGAACCGATTCATTCCTCAAGAAATCGTGGCTGCTAAAAGGGGTCTTTGAGGAATAGAGCAAACGGGATGTATGAGCTTGAGGTGAACAAAATCCGCAAAAGCATTCTTTTCAAAGTACTATATACGCTGTAGAGCTGTCCTCCCTACAGAAACTTAATCATTTAAATACAAATTTTTTCTTGTATGAGTATCTCTTTTCAGCAACTCCCTTGCTCTGAAGCCAAAGACTCCTTGTTGAGATTCGCGATATTCTCATCTTCCGCTAAAGCCTCCTTGTGCAAAAACTCTTTCTGTTTAAGCAAATTAAAAGCCGAGAATTCTCATCTTCCACCGAAGACCTCTTTGCAAAAGCGTGCTTTCCAAGCAATGACTGGATTGGCGGACGTGCTGTGAACGGACAGATCTGGGCGAGAGAGCGAGAGAAAAGCAAAAGCATAAACCGAGATAGCGTATTTACTGGATTGTCGAAAGTTGAGAGGTTCACTGCGCGGGTTGATGTATGCCTGTGGGTCCTTTCACTCCGCCTTTCGAGTCCTCTAGATAGAAACGAGAGGCGGATACAAGTTTCGGGCATAGCGACGGATGAAGGATAGCTTAGATGTCGACGTATCGACCACCACCGCCGGGGCCTCCGGGGATGTATTTGCGCTTCTTCATGGGTGGTCCGTCAGCTGCAGGTTGGGGTTTAGGTTTGGGTTTTGGTCCAGGTTTTCCTTTGGGCTTTGGGCCAGGTTTAGCTTTGGGCTTCGGGCCAGGTTTGCCTTTGGGCTTCGGGCCAGGCTTGGATGCTGAAGAAGGCTGAAATGCCGGAGGCGGTTTGGCTGCTGAAGATTGATTATGTAGTTGAGGAGGCTCCATTGGAGGGGGGGATTGCATCATTGGAGGCAGCTGAATTGGAATATGGGTCGGTTTGGGAACTGGACGCTTGACACCGACGATTTTAGACAGGCTCTCACGATGATCGAAAAGGGCTCCCGGTCTCCGCTTTTGCGGCATTCGAATTGCATCGGCTGGTCCCCGGGCGGCAACAGTGGAAGGAGAATCGTAAAGCTGCGTAGGCTGTGTGGTCTTCGGCACCGTAGTCGATGGCTCGGGGCTAGCCCTTGTGTAGGCGGCAAAAGCTGTCCTAGCACTCGCATTGTCCGACCAAAGAGGACTTGATTGTATTTGAGCCTGAGAACTAGCTCTCGGGGTATGGTTGTATAATAGGCGTTGCAGTGGATTCGCTGGCGACGCGGTGGATGTCTCCGGGTCAGTTGCAGGGTGTGTCGTAGCAGCTGCCGTAGAGGGACGACTGAACAACAGCTGTTGCAGCGGATTCCCTCGCTTTGCAGTGGACGGCTGGGGGCTAACTGTAGACTGGACCCTAGCAACTGCCGCAGGAACAGAGTCGGAAGACTGCTGCAACAGGGGTGGCTCCGACCTTGTACTCGACTGCCTCGGATCAAAACCATCACGATTGTTAGGAAACGGAGATGCGTGCGACAGTTGTGAGTGTTGGGAGACACCAGCTGTTCTGGCTCCTGGACTGGCTTTCGTCGGGTTATGATTCGGGAGCGTCTTATCATCTGGGAAATCCGGCGTACCATGCTCCTGTTGGATTGAGAGCAAATGCTCGGATGCAAGCTTTGTGTGAGGTTCCTTGATTGCATACGGATCAAAGGAGCCGTCTGAGTCATCTTCATCACCAGCTTGGAAATCATCCGATGTGGAGTCTGTGTAGATCTGTGCCTGTGCAGACTTTGAGTACTGACTTGCCGTATGGTTCAACTCAGCTTTCGGGCCCTCTTGGAGGTGTTTCGTACGTGGTCTTCCCCTGGGTCTCTTGCCGGCACTGTTCAAAACCGGTGGTTTCGGTGGAGATAGCCCGTCATCTGAGACGTTTTTCGAACTTCGCTGAGACGCTGATGCCAGAAACTCATCTCTCTTTCGCTTCTTCGCTTCATTGAGTGCCATCCCTTTGTTGCGTGGTATATCCTCAGAGGATGATGGAGCGGTGAGACCGACCTCACCCCAAGCACGTGGTTTATCCGGATCCGCTGTGGCAATGTTATCGACATCAATGAATTCGACACCCTCTGTCTCCGCTTTCTTTTTGGCCTCCCAATAGTTGTGAGGGCCACGACCAAAACCGATGAGTTCAACCTTCACCATGCTTTCACTGGGCCGCCACTTGGCATTCTTCTTCATCCGCTTCCGTAGCATCATCATCTCCCAATCAGTAAGTCTTAGCCACGGGGCGTGTTCGCTTCCTGGCTTGGCATCTGCTGGTGGAGGTTCCAAAGCCATGAGAGCGTTGTGGACGGACACTCCGCCGCCCATAGAACTATGAACGTTGGTGCCTATCTTTTTAAGCCTTTGGTGAGTGACGCCATTGGACTTTCTCCGCGCCTTCCCGTCACTCCAACTTGAATCGGAGCTGTCATATCCGGACATGCTCCGTTACGAAACGCACGTAAGCTACCTAGGCCTAATGTGAAGCGTCGCAGATAGGGGCAGTTGCCGGGTGTGAATCGACGGGTTAACCTTTTGAGCGAATCTACAGGCAGTAGCGACCGTATCCCAGTCGCAAAACCGCTGACAATAGCGCAATCCGACCGCGAAAAGCCTTGTTATATATAGCAGACTAAAGAGAATCGCGCACTGGGAGTTAGAACAATGAATCACATCCGGAATGGGTGGAGGTCCGCGGGCTACAATACCTATGATTGGCGAAAGCTGGTGGTTTCTGCAGACCCACGGGTAAATGTGAGAGACCAAACTCCCTCCTCCACTTCACTCAATGGCTCAACCTGTGGTGAGCGCAGCTACGAGTCTAGGGATGTGAATGGCTTCATGACATTCCACGTTTTTTTTGTCTTTCTCTAACGGAGATCTAAGCCCACTAGGTGCCGGTCTAGACTAAAGGAGGTAAGCGCAAATCCAACGTCGGTTCCTTGAACACTCGAAGCATTGAGAACACAGAATTTAGATCAAGTGACTGATGATAGGAAGACAGGTGAAGTTGCGCGGAAACTTGACAACCCAGATACCTGTGGCTGTAGTACAGGCCTCGAAAGTCTTCTTTTGAGTGTTTGGGGAAATGCGACTGAAATGGGACGACGCTGGCTCACGAATGAGGCTGATTAAGAGTCATAATATCACATGTTGATAGTCTGAAGATAAAGAGAGCCTCGAGTTCTTGCATTGGCGTCTCTGACCTTGCGTCATAGCTTCAAAGCCAATTGAATAGCTGCACCCATTCACCTGCTTTCGGGCTAAACCTCCCTTTTCTTTGAACAGTCATTCACTCTCTCTTACTAATGTAGGATCGATCGCTCGTGGCGTACGCGTGCGTAGTGATTACCGATAAAGGCAATTTCGTTGGAGCGGACTTCCTGAGATTCTACACCGGGCACGCTGCGAAACAGGCAGACTGAAAGAGATGCTATACGTTCAGCATGTGCTGTCCGTTTCGCTTGCGGTGCCACCTTCACATATATACGCTGAGTTCCCACTGTTATGAGAACCAAGCAGAAGAGACCTGAGGAAGCCAGGCATCCACAATGCAGAATCCCATTATCGCATCCGAGCCCAGTTTTGCAATACAGCCATGATATTGACAAGAACAAATCAGAGATAGATATCCTCTCAGAGTGCCTTGCTCTCAGCTGCAGTCCCAGGCTCGCTTATCTAGAAGGCGCCACTCGGATGACGGACATTTCCAAACCGCTGGAGTATTATACTGAGGCGTAAGGACTTCGCTCGTAGTTGCTGTGTGTGGCGCCGATAATTCGCAATGCAAAAGCATATGCTCGAACATTGAACACTCCCGCTGATGAGAAAGTCAATGTGAAATCAGTATGGAACGAGCGAGCGTAGTGCGACGATACATGAGCGTTGCTCGCCAAAGATTCCCCTTACCGTACCTGGTCAATACGGCTATCTATTGACGAGGATGCAATTCACAGTTCAAACCAAGCTGAAGTCCCCTCTCTTTCTCTCTAAAATTCTTCCTGCTTGAAGCGCCGGCTGTGGCTTCATCACCGTCTCGTGTTGATGCGGTGTATCTATTCCGCTCGTGTGAGGCTAGGATCACTTGGCGGGCACAGTGCTGGGCTGCCTTAGGTCAACAACAGAATATCGATCACTATCTGCACAGAGGACTCTGGATATATCGCTTCAAGTTAGGAAGTCCTACATCGAGCTCTACATGGATATCAACCGGTCTCGTTGGGTAAGACTTGTTGTTATCATAGAAGATTTATGCGTGTTAAACATGAGCGCGAGCTTTCCGAGTTTAGTTTTTCTGTATTTGTGACAAACGAGACTAAACCAATTATTACTGGGATTCCTAGCATGTTTGAAGTCCGGGCTCGGCGGTGCATTATACCGCTTCTACCTTCTACATTAGATAGGTTAATATCTAAGCTCCACCACGAACCGATGAACGCCACTAATGCTCGCTTAAGTCTTGAATTTCGTCCTTTTTCCCCCACAAAACCTTCAAATTTTCGATGCTGATTGTCAGAAAAACCTCAAACAGGTTAGCGCATCATCGTTGGGTGTTGAAGACTTCGGCTCCTCTTCCACGAAATCCAAGACGGGAGCTCTACACTTCTATCACTTTCCCCCTCAACACCCTTCCAAGAAAGGTAGAGAAGTCAAAGCGTCTTTGTTGATATCAGATGATCTCGGATCCAATAGGAGATCCTATCCCGCATTCTTGACCTCACTTTGGGGTGCTCACTCCTTCAATGCTAGCATTCCGATGACTGAGCGACATCTATGACATCTCATTCGTGAAAAGTAACTTCTTAACTTGATGAGGCTGTGCTTGAAGTGCTAAGACTAAGACGTTTCCACATAATTTACATTCAATCCGTTCTCCAACCCCGTAACAGCACCACAACCTCCACTCTGTCCCAACAACATAGACGAAGCAACAGTCTGATTGCTCCCATCCGCCATCATCACGGTCAGGTTGCCACTTCCAACGTCACTAGCATTGGTAGTCAATCCGATGGGTCCCAAGACGGCACCAAATTGTACGTCCACCCAGTTATGCGGCTCAATCCATGCCCTACCCAACCTTTGGTGGAATATTTGGGACCCCTCAATGCACTGATTTCTGATATCATCTGCCGCGGTTAAGATGTTGCTGAAAGGAAATATATCGAGCTCCGCTATTGGAGGTCGTACCCCGCGCTTAGGTTGCCAGAGGACGGATATTACGCATACAAGTTCTCGAGCGTGGGGCTGACGGCCTATGTACATTGCAGGCAGACCAACGGTTCGCGGCCCTTTGGAGTTAGGACCGAATATGATGGTACCTGTACCGCATTCTGCACCCGCTTGTTCCAAGGCGACGAGAGCGGCGTCACAGCTTGCGCGAGTGGGGACGAGATATGGTGGGATGAGGGAGGTGCAGTGTACGTCGGCAGACACGAGGGTTAAGAAGGAGGAGAGAAGCAGTAAAACGAACATCTTTCGTCCGGGCGACGAAATCAGGATACAATACAGAAAAGGGAAGGCAAGAATCGTTGGGAAGGAGAACCCAGAGGCAAGCATCGCACAGCGTCGCATGTCGGAAAGAAACATATGCTCTGGCTCTGCCATCCCTGTCACAGTCAGGAATCTGAAAGGTTTGGCGGTCCTAAATAAACGCGTGAAGCAAGGTCAAACCTAAGGACGAGTTCTCTTTGGCTCTCATGGTCGCGGATATGTCGCATTCCATTGGTGGATCCCCATATCTATGTGGGGAATGCAACAAATAAACAGTTGAGTTGATCAAGACTGATAGTCTTGAGAGCTGTGTCTGAACCAAATTTTGACGAAAACTGTGCAGCACCCTATATCTGTCTACGTAGCCTTACATTTGACGACAGTTAGAGGCAAGGACTGTTCTGGTTCCGCAAGTTCCTCTCCCGTATGTATTTAGGACCACAGGCTCTCGAAAGCCACTGTGTGAACAGCGGTAGAATCACCGTCTTGTTTTTAGTAGCCAAAAAGTACAAGGGCATAGGAATGTCCTTATTGCAACCCCAGTATCCCAAAGAAGAAGCCTGGATGTAACCCTGTAGACATGAAGGATGTCGTACGTTAGGATTGCGGGAAGGATTACCTACCTTACCTTATCTTAGGGGACCTACTGGTGTATGCAGGCCAGATTTAGCGGCCGGCTTTAGGGGCCGTCTTCCCCTCAAACTTTTTGTGATGCCAAGAGCACAGCCCATTTGCCAAGTCGAGGTTTAAAAGATCGTTCTCGTTGATTTGGCAGCTCTTTCAGCTATGAGGATGACCGCGCGTGCTCTCCATATTGATTCCTCCTTACTAAGTCAAGAAGACGTCAGCATCCTTCCCTACGCTTCCGGTAATACCTCTCACTCTATTGCACCGCACATTCACGAGCGCCGAGACGCCCTGCCAATACCGAACCAGGAGATTAATCATGTGTAAGTGCAATAAACCTCTCGAAACATCCTCGTTCCCCACTTCTACAAGATTGAACCAAGCATTGGGTACCTGGCTAGCCAGATATTTTACTAACTATATCCCGAGCATTCCCTTTGTCCCTGTCCCCGTCCGCCGATTCCCTAGCCATATAGCTGCTCATTTAAGCTAATCCGAGCAATGGAAGATCCAGCTGGCTCCAGTATCAGGCAGAAGTTTAGGAAGGAAGGCAGACCGACGAATAGGCGACACGATAGTCACCTGAGCCGGCGCAGCGGTCGAAGTGTATCAAGAGAGAATGGAAATGATTTGAGCGGAGTGACCACTATGGAAAGCGAACATTCTGACGAGCATACCTCCCTACTTTCTAAACCGTGGCAACATGAAAACGCTTTCGTGAGGTGGCCGGGGTATTTCGGGCTCAAGACATGGCAGACTTTGGCCAGCAATTATGTAAACGTGTTGCTGGTCTTCGTGCCATTGGGGATTATCTCTGGAGCCGTAGGATGGAGTCCGACCGCGACTTTTATTCTAAATTTCCTTGCTATAATCCCGCTGGCTTCGTTGTTGAGCTTTGCGACGGAGGAGCTGGCGGTTAAGCTGGGTCAGACGCTGGGTGGACTATTGAATGCAACGTTTGGGAATGCCGTTGAATTGATTGTACGAATATCCAGAAGTCAAGGAAAGAACATTGATGCTGATGAGTATGACAGGTCAGTATTGTTGCCCTCAAAGACGGCCAAATCCGCATCGTGCAAGCCAGCATGCTCGGTTCTATTCTTTCCAATATACTCCTCGTCCTTGGCTGCTGTTTCCTCGCGGGCGGCATCCGCCACAAGCAACAGAAATTCAATGGCACAGTCGCATCGACCATGTCCTCCCTCATGGCCGTTTCAACTGCTTCTCTGATAATCCCCGCCACTCTATACGCCGTAATGAAACAATCCAGCGCTGACGTCGACAAAGACGCAAACATCGAACTCCTATCGCATGGCACAGCTATAATCCTCCTGATTCTCTACGTCCTCTACCTCCTATTCCAACTGAAAACCCACTCCAAGTTGTTCGACGAAGAACAAGAGACAGACGAAGATGGTGGCCTTGATGGCGAAACGGCAGACGAGCCCCAAGAAAAAGAAGAACCTATACTCTCCCCATGGGCCGCCGCCGTCGCCCTCGTAATCATCACCATTGGTGTTGCCGTCTGCGCTGAATTCCTGGTCGACAGTATCGACAGTATCGTCGAAACAGCACACATCTCTCGCACGTTCATAGGCCTGATTCTACTTCCCATCGTGGGCAATGCTGCGGAGCACGTCACTGCTTGCGTAGTGGCGTGGAAGGATAAAATGGATCTGGCAATTGGGGTGGCAATTGGTAGTTCGCTGCAGATCGCGTTGCTTGTGACGCCGTTTCTGGTCATTTTGGGCTGGATTATCGGACAGCCGATGACCCTGCATTTCGAGACGTTTGAAACTGTGGTGTTCTTTTTGAGCGTGCTTATTACGAATTACTTGATTGCCGTGAGTGCGCCCTACTTTGTCCATGCGAGTTTTTGAAAGCTGATTTTGCATTAGGATGGCAGATCGAATTACCTGGAGGGCGCGATGTTGTTGGGCATGTATACTATTATTGCGCTTGCTTTCGTAAGTCTTTCCCTCTTCCCTAACCCTTTATGCCAATTGGATCATATACTAACGCCACCCACAAAGTTTGTATATCCCGACGAGCCAGTATCAAAGGGTTCCAATCTTGGTGCTTTCTTTCCAGGCTCGGGCTCGCCGTAGCTCTTGAGTGTTTGAGCAACCAATACCTCTGGCGTGCTTTCTTGTACATATTTACAATTGAAATGACTAATCATATTTCAACATTCTTTCGATCCCGGCACAGTATCACTCTGCAAATCTATTCCTAATATTTAAAACTTTCTAGAACATCACTATTCATCCCATCTCAATCCTAACATCACCGCTCCCCATCCTCACTCCTACCTCTGTTCGTTATACCCCAATGAAGCCGCCCCCCCCCCGATCCCTCCTCCTCCAAACCTTGCATCTCCCCCGAACAGACCTCCCCTCCCTCCAAAAGCCAGCATATCACATACCATACCCCCAACACCACAATACTCATACCCTTACCGACAACTCCTCCTTCCCACCCTCTCTCCTCCCTCCTCCCCCTTCCCCCCAAAACACAACCACGAGCCACAACCCCTGGATCCACTCTACAACTTCTTTCCATTCAGAGATATACTAAGACTAGGTGCAGATTGGTTCGCCGAGGTCGAGGTATAGATGGATGGATGGATGAGCTTTTGGGATGGTGTTTTAGAGGGGAGAGGGTGTCTTGATTTTTGATTGGGGATTGGATGTGGAAGATGGGAGGTGGGGGAAGGGGTTGTGGGATGGTTGTGGGATGGATGGGAAGGGAAGGGGAGATTGGATGCGGGGTTCTTGTGGTGTTCTGGATGGATATAATAAATAATAAGGGAAAAGGGAGAGGGTTAGTGAGGTCTGGGGATGTCGGCGTGGGAGTATGAGGGTAAGCGTTGTTGGGTTACTGGGAAGGTAGTTTCCGTTCAGAATTCGAATATCAGATAGGAGGAGTATGCTCCGTACTTCACATAGCTTTATTACCAGACATTCATCCCACTATCATCGTCCAGCTCCTCTCCATTCTCCTTCACTGGCCGATGTATCTCAACTACAATCCTCGCGCCTTTCGAAAGCAGTATACCCTCCAGCTGATCCTTCATCCCCCTTTCCATCCTCGCCTCCCCCGCAACCTTCATAATGAAATGCCTCTCCACAACTAGACTCCCAAGCGCCATGCACATCGGACTATCCGCTCTAAGATGATACCTATCCTGCCCCCACCAAGTAATCTCGAACGTCTCCAGCGCTAACCCATCCCTCGCGAACTGCTCCACGAGCATTGCAACCTCCTCATCTTGATTTCTCCAACCGCCGCGAGACATGACGGAAATCTTAATATGTTTGAGAAGTTGCAAGTGGCGGGTCGGTAGTACAACGCGCGTTGATCTCGCGCCGGGGTTGCTGCGGTATTTGAAAACGTTGCAGCCGTATAGGATTCCGCTTGCCTCGTCGTGTACTTGTTTACAGGTTTCGAGGATCTCGAGGAATATGGTTTTGTGCTTCCGTCGCATCTTTGCGGTTGTACATTTGGCCCACTGGGCTCTGTGAGCGGCGCCGTTGCGACCGGTGAGCTCGGGGAGTTCGATGGGGGTTAGGGGGGTGGTTAATAGGAATCGATAGACGGAGTTTCTGATTTCGGGGGGAAAGTCCAGGAATGGGAATGGCTTGAATGGTGCGTTGCTAGCTTGACCAGCCAGAGTTCTGAGACCGGACGCTGGTTCTGATTGCCTAGGCGCGCTTTCATGGGTAGAAGAAGCATTCCTTAGGCTTATGGTCTTATCTTCCTCCAGGTGATTTTGACGCAGACGAGGCTCCACGGAACTTTTCTTCTTCTTGGTCTCGATACTGTTGGCCTGGGCATGAGAGCCGTGAGTCCTTCGACGTTTGTGAGAAGGGTCTGCAGCTCCCATGTTTCGCCTCTTCCTTCGCGAACTCGTCTCAATTTCGGTAAGGTCGACTGCTTCAGGACGAAGAATGTCGACTACCGTATGCATATGATCCTCAATTGGGGTGTCCCCTTCGTCACTTTCTGAGAAGGTCAGATCAACTACTTCCGATGACCAAGTTGGTTGTGATCGCGCTGACCGAGGCATTGAATCCAGCCTTGTGGGATCGACGCTGGAAGGAGGACCTGGCATTACGCCAAAATGTAGAATTGACCCAGCCCTTTCGATGGCAGGATATTGGGGTCGAGAGGTAATTTGTTGAGCTATCACGGGAAGTCGTCCAAAGGCGTGACTAGGACTCGGCAAGTCTACACGCTTGTTGCAAGCCTCTGCGATATTCACTCCCTCGCTGTCAATGATGAACAAAGTCGGCCATGGGAAACAACATCAGTGAATGACTGTTGGCGAGTTAGTTAAGCTTGTAACAATTTGCCTAGGCTGGAATTGCCTGATTTTAGGTCCTGGAATGTACGTTAGAATATTTACATACAAGTCAGATAGTAGTCATAGTCAACAATCTAGTACACTTCAATAGCTTAAAAAAAAGGATACGACTCGTCACATAGCGCGGAGGTGTACTGTATTGTATTGAACAAATTGCTAAACTCGACAATCTTTACCCAGTAGAAGCACCAAGGTATCCGTACTTCCAATTGTATGCATTAGCGTCGGTCATAAATAGCTTAAAGCCGACTTCACGGAATGAGGCCATTCAAGATCGTCATGGCGTTCTTCAAAATCATCTCAGCACAGAATTCAACGACCTTAATATCCCAATCATACTAGTAACTATGAGAGCCTACTATTATAACGAGGACGCGGTGAGAACCCTTCATCACTTATCACTCTCCATACTGACACTCCACCAGGGTGACCAGCGTGAGGACCATGACTCCGGGCGCTCAGTGAGCGCAGACTACCTCTCACGACTAGGAGTCTTTTATCATCGCTGTCCCTCGGTGGCTGATGTTGATGAGATCGCCAACGAACGGTCTTATAAGAATAGAGACGAGATAATTGTGTCGCCAGACAAAATGGGCGACGTGTATGAAGAGAAGGTGAAGATGTTCTTCAACGAGCACCTCCACGAGGATGAAGAGATCAGATACATCCTTGATGGCAATGGCTTCTTCGATGTCAGGGATCCGAAGGACGAATGGGTTAGAATCAGATTGGAGAAGGAGGATTTGATTGTTCTTCCTGCGGGGATATTTCATCGATTTACTACCGACAGTAAAAATGTAGGTAACAACAGACTTATGGTGATCTGAAGTTTTAGCTAATCTAGATTGCAGTATATTAAAGCCATGCGGTTGTTCAAGGACGAGCCAAAGTGGACCCCGCTCAATCGCGCCCCAGATCTAGAGAACAACCCACATCGGAAGAGTTACCTTCAGAACACGTCTCCGGAGGCTGGAATGATGACATGAGATATTTTCAGACTGTGATAAATCGTAATGGACATGCAATATGAGAAATCTCGAAATTATCTTGGAGCTGCTATTATTACAACTGTCTACTCAATGGCTTCCATATTGTTCCCGACTTGCTCAAGCGACAGCTGTTCAAATTTTGCTACAATAAATGCACATTGTGAGGTAGACTGCCTCGCAGGATCTA
The DNA here is from genome assembly GCA_963971245.1 of Cladonia rubrotincta. Classification (NCBI taxonomy): domain Eukaryota; kingdom Fungi; phylum Ascomycota; class Lecanoromycetes; order Lecanorales; family Cladoniaceae; genus Cladonia; species Cladonia rubrotincta. The sequence goes on from OZ020212.1 coordinate 576,852, forward strand.
TGGAGAAGCTATAGAGGCAAACCCCACCATCAATAGCAGCAACAATTGACGAGACGATCCCTTCTCAGATATCATAGTGTATCAGTCAAAAGCTTGTTCATCTTCGCTATTTTCGAGGAAACGCTGAGGTCAATGGTCCTGTCTCCGATCTCGACGACTAATCCACCCTTGATTTCAGGGTTCACCTTAAGACGAGTCAGTCTTTGCAAAGAGCCGTAATTCATGCTTCACACAAACCTTTGGAACAACCTTCAGCTTTTTTCCCTGACTGTACTCCGACTTTGCCACTGCAGTTTCTAGTCGTTGGAGCGTTTTGGGGTCAAGTTTCTGCCAAAGAATTATTCATTTACTTCCGCAGTTTATGGAACATATAACCAAACTTACGGATGCACTTGTGATAGTCAAGTCGAGCTCTCCCCTAGCCGCACCCATAAGTGTCGTAAACTTCTCGCATACCCCTTGTAACAAGCCAAGCCTGTTGTTATCTGCTAAAGTCTTCAGGAAGTTCTTGACCGTATCTCCTTTATCCTGCCCCCCCATGTGTTTCTGTAGCTCCTGTATAATTTGTGACTTGTCACCTGGGGTTAACGTGGGGGCAGTCAGAATGACAGGAAGCTGAGCATCCTTCTTGAAGACTTCGGAGAGGGCCGCAAATGATTTAGAGGTCGAGTCTAGAGATGATGATTTGACTGCAGCTGTATACTAAAAGCAGTAGTATTAGCTCTGCTTACGTTTGAACAGCTTGCACAATGGCCGTGCTGAACGTCTATCACCAATTGAACTTACCAAAGCACTGGCATAAGTCCCGTCGAGGCCATACAGAGGCACTGGCGGTTTAGAGTCTTGAACCGAAGCTGCCTGCGCATAGTTCCTGAAGGTCGGGGAGTTAATCAAACACGAGCTTCGCGACCTTGCTGCTCGTGAAGATGCCGTCCTCAGCTGTCTTGAGAGCATCCTGGCGCCTGAGTAGTCGAGATAGATAGAGCTCTAGCGCAGAGAGGATGTTGAAGTGAGCTGCTAAAGGGCTCCGTCCGCATGATTGGGAGAAAGCGCTTGATCGCCAAGTCCTCAATTGAAGGCAGGGTTAAGCCCTATTGCTCGTTTTCAATGCAAACATGTTTGCGGACGTCAACTATTACATAAAGTACACCAGATTAACGAATACTAATAATTGCAATGCACAGAATATGCTACAAGGTTATCCACCCCAAGATAAGTCGGTAGACAGCAGTTCTGGCTGGGGTAGGAAATCCCTAATACTGGGTCGATACGGGAGTCAATGCTCGCCGGCCCTATGAGGGCCATTCAATGGAGTGACCTGTACCCGGTGTCAGGACCATGTCAGATATTCGTGTGTCCGTAAAATGGAAAAACTCGACAGTCTTTGCGGGAGAAGAGGCCGAGTGTACGATTACGTTCAAGAATGTCGCCCAACCACGCAGCCTCCGTCGTTCACCTTCCCCTTCTCAATTTCGAGGTCACACATCCCACCGCGAACGATGGAAAGAGGCTCTGCCCATGCGGTCAGGGCAGGCTCCCAGTATCGCTGCTCATAGAAACTCGTCATCGCTACCAGGATTTGCTACATCAAAAGCTAGGATGCACAAGCAGACCTTGTCACTCAGCACCTCGAATGGCTTTCCCCCAGCTCCAATGTCCGGTCTTAAAGAAGGCGCACCTGCAGTATCTAAAGGAGGAGAAAATAAACATAGAAGATCGGTGTCGATAGTTTCTCTAGGTGGGGACATTGGGGAGGAAACCTTGTCTCATGGTCAACATATCAGTTCTGGGCGACCTACCCGAGGTCATACGCGGTCTGCTAGCTTGCAAGTATTGCCCAGAAGGGCCGCAATATTAGGTGGAGGTCCGTCATCAGGTAATCTTCCAATACCGCATGCAGAATCGTCCTAATGCTCTACTTAGCGACATCTAGCGACCGATCATTCACAGTACCCTCTCCTTTATTCCGAACGTCCCCTGCCTTCGCCGAACAACGGCCGAGTCTCCATAGTTCACCGCGATCCAGTCCTCATATAGACTTAGAAAATGGTACGGCGTCACCGGGTTCTGGAAAGAGAGACCGGAGCTCCGTATCAAATTTCAAATTCCCCCAAGTTCCCGCCTCCATAGATGAGGTATCAGCCCCAGCATCGCTCACTGATAGACCTCGTGATGCGCTCGGACGAATGCTGTCACCACGACCCAATGAATCGGGCAAAGGACCCAATCAAGCCAACCTAGCTACCAGAATTTTGTCTCCTGCTAGCATCGACGGTACTCCGCGAAGCAGTGGAGAATTCTATTCAATGAGCAACAATTCCACCGAGACTTTGGCTTCTGAATACATAGCTCCTGAAAATAATCGTTTATTATACAGACCAGCACACAGTCGTCAGGGGTCATCTTTGGCACCAACGAAAATCCCGCAACCGGAAGTATTAATGATGGGCTACGGGCAGATCATGGGTTCATTCACCCTTGATGGGTCCTTGGTCAATCAAAATCACTTCGACGAGGCCAAACGAAAGGGTATCATTGGCGGGCAAGGTGGTGGAGGTGTCGTACGAAGCAATTCGAAGAAGCGGGACAATGGCTTGTTGGGTTCCTTTGGCTGGGGCAACATTGGAGAGTCTCTTGGGGGACTTCTTGGTGGCAATGAATTGAGCAGCATAAAAGAGACGAAGGACAGCACCAACTCAAGATCGATTCCCATACTTTCAACGCCTCAATCGATATTGTTCGTAGACCTACAGTTAAAACCGGGCGAGAGTAAAAGCTATACTTACAGTCACCCCTTGCCAAAAGGTATACCGCCAACTCACAAAGGTCGAGCCATAAAAATATCTTACAATCTTGTCGTTGGAACACAGAGAGCGGCTAAGGTCACCCAACAACATCAAGTGCAGCACGCAGATATTCCTTTCAGAGTAGTGCCCAGTGTCAATGGTAAGAGCATTCTTTGAAGGAAGCGGACATTACACTGACGTCGTTAGGTCAAGGTGAAATTTTAGGCCATGACCTAATGTCCCCTCATACCATACTTTCCAACATTGCTCTAATTTCAAGTGTTGATAACCTCCAGAAGGGAGCATCCTCCACACCAGCTGAGCCTTCAACAAACACATCAACATCCTCTTCCTCGGATTTTATTTCCTACGTAGAAAGTCTGTTAGACAAGTCTCACCAAAATTCCAGCGCTGGACTCCTTTCCCCAACAGAGGCCGAGTCTAGATCTCGTACGCCACTGGCGAACGAGCCAAGTACGATGAAGGAATCAATTGACCTTGCCATACTCAGAAGTAATAAGGCCACCTCATCAGCCCGCGGTGTCAATCGATTCGAAATCACAAGGAGCGGAGAACGTGTCGCAGTGATAATGCTCGCTCGTCCAGCCTACCGCTTAGGCGAGACTATCCCTGTCGCTATCGATTTCCAAGATTCGGACGTTGCATGCTACTCATTGCATGCTACTCTCGAGACTTCAGAGGTCATCGATCCGGCGATAGTCTTGCGCTCGAAAGCCAGTATACACAGAGCTACCACACGTATACATGCCTCTCAAATCGAATCTACGATATGTGCAAAGAAAGTTCTGTTCAATCCAATGATTCCTCCTACCTCAACCCCAGAATTTATCACGTCTGGCATTAGCCTAGAATGGAAATTGCGCTTCGAGTTCGTTACTAGCCGGCTCGGAGATGCTGAAGAAGATGAGGATATCGACGACCTTATGGAAGAAGTTGCAAGAGACGAAAGGGGAGTTGTTAAGGCCGCGGTGCAAGGGCTGCCATGCGAGACCTTCGACGTTACGGTGCCTCTCCGAGTATTTGGTAATCCCTCGGCCTTCGACGAAGAGACTGAGACTGGCGACTTTCCAATATGAGAGTCGTGTCGAACAAGTTATGCACGAACCCGAAAGAGCAGGACTTATTTCGTAGATCTTCTTGGAGGCTCGCCCCTATAGTTGAGGATGTTTATATCATCGCGCCACTATTCACGAACTGGCATCTTGGCGTTTCCAGAGCCTAGCACCCATCCAGGTCTTAGATGATGTCCATCAGCGGTCGGGATCTTCATAAGACTTGTGATGGGTGTACCTACGCCCGTCATTTGTCCAAGATTGGGGCATTGGCCCGGTCAACGGCATTCTGTAATAAGTAGAACCTTTAGATAGTAAGCTTGAGATAGAAAGACCACAGCTCGGAAGAGCTGTTCTGGAACATTTAAAATACTGCAGTGAGTGATGTAACCAAAAGACCCTCACTCTCATTACATGCGTTCATTGCGAAGGTGGGATGTCCCAGATCGTGAGAAATCGACAGCATTTTGAGTGGGGCGCTTTGCGCTTCGCCGTTTCCGAGCCGATGCCGAAAGTCAACAAATCAATAAACACATGGACTTATCATCTCCAACTCCACGCTTTCAGTACCAGAAGAGACAATCGTTCTCCTGCATTGCACACAACAAGATTGGGAAACTCATTTCTCGTAAGTCGGAGTCAACCCCACTCCTGAACGTTACCCAGCTAACGCAGTGGAATGCAGCGACGACTCTGAACGACCTCTGAGGTGTTGCCTTTGTATGATGACATCTTTCATCACCACAATGTTCGTCTCCACCCTATTCCAGAGCTTTTCTCCCAAACCGCAGCCAGCAGCTCCACAGCCTACTCAATCCTCCCTTGCCTGCGCATCCCCTAACGTACAGACGAGTTCACCAAATGCCACGCTTTCTGGAACTTTGAAAGGAGACTTTGCAAATGATAAATTTGGCTTACCAGATGAAATTTCTAGAAACGCGAGGACAAGAGGCCAATTCAAGCCCAGAAATGCAAACAAAGGGACGAGCAGCTATCAGCTACGTCAATTTGCGGAGGCGACTCTGGGTAGCGGTAGCTTAAGGAAAGCCGTCAAGCTACCCGAAGGAGAGGATTTAAATGAATGGCTAGCTGTCAATGGTGAGGCAATGGTCCATCAGCCCGAGCCTCGCACTTTACATTGCTCAATATTGGAGGCTAATTGTGCTTGACAGTCGTCGACTTCTACAACCAGATAAACCTGTTATATGGCTCCATTACTGAATTTTGCTCCCCACAGTCTTGCCCGGAAATGAAGGCTACGGACGAGTAGGTTCCCTGCACTTATTGCACCAGCGAAGCTCATCACTCGCAGGTTCGAATACTTATGGCAAGACTCCGAAAACTTCAAGCGGCCGACCAAGATGCCCGCTCCTGAATATGTTGAGCACTTGATGGCGTGGGTTCAGAGCAATATTGATAATGAGTCAATGTTCCCTAGTAGAATAGGTGCCCATGTCCAGGACAGTATCTCCCTCAGTTAATGCTAACGTCTGCTACCAGGATATCCCTTTCCTAAGACTTTCCCAGTGTTGATCCGTCAGCTGTTTAAACGACTTTACAGAGTCTACGCCCATATCTACTGTCACCATTATCCTGTCATTGTTCAGCTAGGCTTAGAACCTCATCTGAACACAAGCTTTAAGCACTATGTTCTCTTCATTGATGAGCATGGTCTAGCAAGCGGCAAGGACTTTTGGGGTCCGCTAGGCGATCTGGTTGACAGCATGTTGAGGAGCGATTAGTGACTGTTAAGCTCGGTAATGAGACCCTTTGGCGTGTCATGCGAGCATTATTTTCGAATTGCAATGTACGCCAGGGGCTCAATGGATAATATGCATAGCGGTGGCTTGGACGAGCGGTTTGGGGGATAGTGCGGTGCTTTAGAACCCTAGGGCGCACGGGAGGCGCTCAAGACCAAATGATATGACACAATGGAGAACATGCTTTCATATAGATTGTGTCGTGCATGTTCCCATGTATGTTGTAGTAAAGTACGCTTTCAAAGCCTCGCCTACTCATAGCGCCGGCAATATAGCGGGTAATTAGAGCTTGGGTACGAACGGGGAATGGGAATTGTAAACATTGATAACGCGCCCCTGCAAGCCACCGCAATGGATCTAGCACTTTATCTTGCATACATTAAGTGTTTGTCCTTTCGTCGCCTGTAACCATTCAGATAGCGCCCACGGCTATCACTGAGTGTGCAGAGAACTAAATACAGGGACTAAGCACTCAGTTGCTCTCGGCATGAATAATGATGCCTTTGAGCAGCATCTCTTGGCTAGATACGTCTTGTGGTTGATTTCGCAAAGCAGCTCGATGTTGCATAGCCCAGGCCGTCCTCCCAAACCAGGATGAGCTCGATCGGCCATGCTGCAAGCTTGAGGCTCACACCAAAAAACAGATTTCATCCAATTCAGACCCCCACCCAAACCCCTACGAAAATATCGCGAGACGACAGCGGCTTGCAATTGACCCTCAAGAATGTCATCGGGACGACGACAAGCTCGGCCAATGGATTTGATGCAGTCGCGGAGCATTACACCTTTGTCTGCTGTGCGGGACCCGCCGTGATACTCGCCCGGGTAGATGAGAAGCTCAATATCACCCAGCGACTGTTTCGGGCCAGACCCAATGCCTTGCCTATCAATGCGACTCCTTCGTTCTACAACCCTTCCACCCCACCCACCACTCCCGGAAGGGGCCGTCAAGGCTCGCCTCTCAAGGAAGGGGTCTATGGGATAGGCTCGGCCGCTTCATTGGAATATTCAGCAGAAACTCAAGGCCAGAGTAAAGCAAGCAATCGAAGCAAGGAAAGCACATGCGTGTCTTTGAGTCGATGCGGCAAGTTTCTAGCTGTTGGGGAGGTACGTTTGCACGCCTATCTATGTCGATGAAATCTGATCAGGGTATGAAGACAGGATACCACCCACGGGTAGTTTTATTCTCCGCAACGTCCAACAATCCTTCCGACACCCCCCTTTCAGTCCTTACAGATCACAGCTTTGGTGTTACCTCCGTTGCCTTCTCTAGCGACTCTCGATGGCTCTGTACCCTGGGCAATAGCTACGACGGCTTTGTACTAATATATTCAATCAACCAAAAGACGGGCTTGGCCAAGCTTCATTCTAGCAACAAGTGTAGTAATGTGAATTCGGTCTCATGGATGGGGTCAAGTGTAATTAGTATCGGAACACGTCATGTCAAGGTATGGAGAGTTGAACGAGGGGCACCGAGCTCTCCATCGAAAACGCGGCTTGAGATGGATATCAACCTAATTGGACCGCCAGGAAGTCCAATACCCAGGACCTTTTCCGGACGCAACTGCATTCTTGGCGAACTTATTGATTCCACGTTCACCGCGTTAGTCGCAATATCAGATTGTAGAGCCATCGTGTGTAGTGCTCAAGGCGATATCTGCCTGCTGGACGATACTGATCGTACACAACGGCTTGAGAAAGTTGCCCAAGTGGCATTTAAGATCCATTGCGTCACATTTGATTGCAACGACAACATCGTATGGGTTGCAGGGGAAGGAGGCAGTATGAAAGCTATAAAATTACATGACTTACTCAAGCCTAGGAGATCCAGTCCGACTTCCTTAGCCTCCTCGACCCTCGAGTCAGAATCGACATCGAGCTTTGCGGAACAGTCTACCATCTTAGCGGTGGGTCTAGTGCGTAATCGCATCATCTCCGTTGACAGCAATCGGAGCATCGACATTAGGACAGCTGAGGAAATTAGCACGATCCCAGCATCGAACACTTTATCTAAGAGACTACCAGCTCACGATAGTGCTGTGCTTGGTGTGCGAAGCCTCCTGCCTAAATCTTCACAGGACAGCCCGGACTTTCTTACTTTCTCCGCAAAAGGCAGTGTACGTTTCTGGCTGCTTGATGGTACCTGTACCGGCCATGTCGATATCCCTCTGGATCAGCCAGACTGTTCCGAGGACGGCTATATCAACGAGTTGAAGACTGTGATTCCCTCAGATGCTGATGGCCATCTACTTTCTGGAGATAAGAACGGCATTTTGAGGTAAGACCGCCCAATATGTATCAAAGCTGAGAGAGCCATGTTAAAGTTGTGACCCTTAGGCTCGTTGATCGATCTAGCATTGAAATTACTACAGTGCAGGCCCACAATGGTGACATCAACAGTTTGGACCTCACCAAGACTGATAACGTTACACTCGTTGCGACTTGCGGAAGAGATAGGACGTTGCAGCTCTATCGAAAAGATAATACTGCGTTAAGCCTCTTGCAAACCTTAGATGATCACGCAGCTGCAGTCGGAGACCTCAGATTCTTCAATGGACTATCTACGCTGTTATCAATTTCTTCTGACCGAACAATCATTGTACGGAAGCTGGCATCAAGCGAAAACGGGTCCTTGGCATATGTAACAGTTCGAGTTGTGAATCTCAAAGCTAGCCCTGTTTCCTTCACCAGCGTACCAACCGAGCCAGACTCGGTCATGGTATCTACCATGGATCGTCAAATCCAGAGATACGACATCTCCTCTGGACGTCTTCTGCATAGCTTTAAAGCATCGGATCCCAGGACCGGCGATAGCGTGATAATGAACTCGCTGGTAGTACAGAAGTGTGACGAGGCCTCCGGGTCACGGTTACTCCTTGGGGTATCTTCGACTGACAAATCTCTCAGGGTCCACGATTATGACTCTGGTTCTCTGCTAACCAGGGAGTATGGACAAACTGCTGTCTCAGCCATCGAACTCATTCAAGAGTCTATTGGCAATAACTTGTCTCATAAGTCTCTAATCAGCTGTGGTCTTGATGGTACGATCATGATCTGGGGATTATCTTCGCATCTACGAAGAAACAGCGGGTCAGACGCAACAACAAATGCTGCGAACGAGGTTGACTCGCCCCCAAAAACAACCACCACACCATCGCAACCATTGAGAAGAATTCTGTCGAAAGCTGAGATCTCTGACTTTCAAAGGTCTCTGGAGAGTGACGGTGACACGGTATCGCCAATGAGTCGAGCTCCATCACCATCTCGAATTCGACGCAAAACTTCGAGGTTCTCTTTAGCGGCTACTCCAAAGCTCCCAGCACCGTTACCAAATGGTTCGAATACACCAATTTTGCCAAGCGGAAGGTTCGACCGTAGATCTTCACAAGAGCATTCACCCACTGGACCGAGTGCAAATACCAAAAAGCCCAAACGACCCTCCCTTAACGATAGACGCAGAAGTAAAAGTACAGCAAATCTCAATGACCTAAATGACTCTGCCGAGCAACAGTGCAAAACTTTGCAAACTCTGCGGAAGAGAATTGCTTCATCATCAGCGGAAAAGCTTAATCTCGGGACAGCACAAGAGCTTGAAAACGAACTCAAGCTCACTCTCAGTGTTTTAAGCGAGAGAAATAGGACGAGTTATGTGGGTAGCGAAACCATGGCGGGCGATCTCCTAGACGTCTACCTGGCTAAGATGATTGATGAGAGGCTAGCTTTGAAGGGAAAAACGGGAGAGAAAGTAATTGCTGAACCAGGCATGGACGTACATCAAGACGACGGACAGATCACTACAACAGCTGGAGCGCAGGAGAGAGCATCGGAGCTGGAATGATACCGCTATTGGTTAGGCATTAAGCAGTCGATGAAACCATTGAGCCACGCCAGACGTGTCTCATGGTCTGTCAGTCTGGGGAAGGAGTCCCGAGGAATTATCCAGTTTAGGCGGACTCATTCTGGCATGCTGGGCAGCGAGTGCGCGCAAAAGATCCACAGGCGTTCGGAGAGCAATGGGGAACGGGGCTAGGACAGGGACTGGATTCCCTAGTACGGAAGCAAGGAGGACTACGATCCCACTGTTCAGCGAGGCCGCACTGGGCCGCACGGCGTATATGTATTATCGACATGTTGGGGCATCTCTTAGGGGCTGGTCTCCCTGGACATAAAAATATCTAAACGGGCTTTGGCGTTCTCATGTGATAGATCTGGGATCTCTTACTTAGATTTTGTTATGCTAGATGTACCTGTACAAATAGATGCATATCTTCGACACATCTGATGGCCATACTATTGTACAGATGAACAATAATAGCATATTCCCAGCCACCCTCATGACAAATCTTCACGACAAGAACCAGCCAGCCTTTCAACAAATCAATAATCCAACAAAGCCCCTACCACAAACCCCTACTCCAAACCCTCCACACCTCCCACCCCATCCCCACACACACCAACACCGCCACCCCAAAAACCCCCGCATTCCTCCTCTCCACCCCCTTCCCCATCTTCCCATCCACCACCGCATCCTCCCTCACCGTCATCCTCCTCGACAGATCCGGAATATATTTAAACTCGAAACTCGATTCTTCACCACCAAGCCCAGTCTCAGACTCAACAATCAACTTCCAGAAACCCTTACGGAGAGCCGCGATCTTCCTCCGATCAAGATACGGTATTGACCTATAAAAATAACAAACCCCCATGAAAAAAATACATTGGCCTATAGCTAATCCCCAATAATACCACCTTGGCTTCGCGAGGCCGAGTTCATCGCAGAGTTGACTGCCATTTAACCAGCGAGCGTTCATGCAGAGGAATTCCTCAGAGGCGAAACCAGGGGGTTGGCCTGCGAGGCTTTTAATGATGTTGGAAGCTAGGATTTTTGAAGTTTCTGTTGGGTGGACTTCATACAGGACGAGGACTTCCATGATTTTTTTGGCGTTTTCGGAAGTGGAGAAAGGGGAGGTTGGTGTGCCCATTAGGTAGGCGATGTAGCGCCATAAGGCGGTGTAATCTGCTATTTCTTGCTGGGTGAGGAAGATGCCTTGGCGGGGGAGGGCGAGGTGGATGAGGGTGGTGGAGAAGGTGCCGATTGTGGCAATGGAGTCGAGGTCGGATATGGGGATGCCGAGGGTTGGGATGGAGAAGTAGGAGGGATTTTTGGATGCGAAGTTCATTATTCGGTGGCGGATGGCGGCGTGGAGGAGGCGGACGCGGATGGAGGAGATGAAGCCAGCGCCACCGGGTTGGATGGAGGGGAGGGAGAGGGTGCATTGGAGGATGTGTTGGGTTGTTTCGCTGGATTCTGTTAGAATATTGGTAGGGGGTAAGAGGGTGATAGTGGGGTTGCGGACAATAACCTGTGTTTGGCGACTTTTGTGGAGAAACCACCTGTGAGGTATTATTAGTGAGTTCACTCGGTCTGCAATGAAGGCTTTAAGAGGTGGCAAACCTGTACGAGCTAGGGTTTCTACAACTCTCGCGGCTCCCTGAATCATTCTATTTAGCTTGCCTGCAGCAAACAAAGCATGCCAAATGACCCACCATGCCTCCAAGAAGTGACTGAAATGCTAAGCCCGTCAAATTAGGGAAACCATATCTATAAAAGACGTCTTGGCCTCGAGCAATCTGTTCCCAATCTACCCAAGGGGGAACAGTATTGACTTCTGCCCAAAACTTCCCCAAGACCTCATCCTTGTCGGCATTATCACGTAATAGCTGGTAAAGATCTCTTGTAGGCTCAAAGGACTCTCCGCTGCTATTTGCAGTCTTTTCTCCATTAGTGGAGGAATGCCTCGATGGGCTATTGCGTGGAAGAGCTGAATTTGGCGGAGGAGATATGACATTGAGCCTCTCCAAAGCCTGACTGCCCAAAATATCATATGAATGCTTCATAGGTTCCATCTGTTCTCGAGTAAGATGGTCCTCCGTCAATTGAAAAGTATATCCATACACCGTACGGGTATTGGCATCTCGCCGTCGAAAAGGATTTGGCCAAGCCATGACTGAAAATCAAATATAAGAGAATACACAATATTGAGAAAGTATGTTATCAGGTAGATGAAGAGAAAACAAGGGTCAAAGACGAGGAACAAAGAAAGTAGCCTAATGGCGAAAAAGAAGCGTCATCACTCGTCGCCAGCAATCGGGGAACATCTAAGCTCTGGGTAGGTATTGTAGCACACATAGTTGATGCATCGAAGCGCTGTAGGCAAAAACGCCTATGTTTAGATACAAAAGATGGTCACCCGGTGTTGTCATTTGCAATGACGAGCTGGCGGTGTCCTCAGCCCGAAATATTTACTTACGTCCGTTAATTGTGTTGCAGATCGAGTCTGGGCGGGGTTCTTGGGGCGTTTGACGACTAAAACTTAGCCCCCGCAGTCCGCTTGCCGCCCCGTCTTTAGGCTTCTCCAGCCTGTGGGTATCCGACCCAAATCCTACCTCAGGGGACAATGCAGCCAGGGGCAATATAAAGATGCAAAGCTTTCTTGAAACGAACAAACCCACGTCTAGCAGGGTTAACATTGTATAGAGTCATCCAAAATCAAGGCAACAAAGTGTGACAGAAGGAATTTGGGGAGTATCAGAATTGAGTAGGTATTGGGAGAATGATGAGTCTACCTTCTGAGCATGTCTTCAAACATTTTCAAGGTGGTGATCTCTAGGTGGTTTTATGTCCGTTCTACTCAATGGTCCGAGCTACAAGCATGATTTTCAACAGCTGCAACACCCCAATACTGCTAGGTGAAATCGACAAGGCTTTGGGCTGTATAGAGAACTCCTTGCAGCGCAGACTGCTTGAACAATCAGAGCTGCTTTGTGTCTGCAAAGCATAGCAAGACAAAGAAAGTGCTGGGTAATCCTTCAGCCGACTGCCCGGTCAATATGAGCCAGTCAGTATGCGCCATAAGGTTCAAGCTCCAGACTCGGATGGAGAACGAGTTTGTGTAAGAATGCAGCATGTTCGGGCTAGGGAGCCAGTAGCGGTTAACCGGACTTCCCAGTCTATGAATAAATAGTTGCTTTGCAAGCTTGACACGTTCGAAGGCACCCTGCGGTTACGCACGTAGGTTCTGTTTGCATGAAACAAAGGGGAGGGGTTAGGCAACAAAGCTTAAGCGAGGTCCTACTTTGTCTTTTGTCCAGCATCGTTTGTTCTCTTCATATTATCATAGACTCAGTTTCAAAGTTTCTTCCCTTGAAATAAATGTTCACCCTCCTGTCCAAGGAAATAGTGACTATGTCCGGCACAGATAACGCGGAAAGAGGAAAATGGCCTAGAGCTGCATCGAAAAATACCAAGCAGAGAACTATCACCGTGAATATCGATCCGGGACCAACTCTCAAGTCTTATGGTGGAAATGCAGATGCCATAGCCAAAATGATGTGGGGACGTGCCCGCTCAGACGAAGTACGAGAGGTGAGACGACACCTGACCAGGGCTTTACTCGCTGAAAGACGGCTTGGCGAGGAATCAGGCCCAATCCTCCTTAAAGCAGTAACAACAAGTCGGCAAGGTCATCTTGGATTTGTTGCTTCAGAAATCACTGTCGACAACGCAGAGTCCCTCGTTCATGGCGAGCTACTCTGCAGGATGATGCTACAAGCTTTCCCACAAGGGTGCCTGATATTCGATCCGCAATGGAGACAAAAGATGATAGGACAGGAGAAAAAGCTAGCCTATGTCTCTAAACATCTGGCGGCGATAAAAAACGCTGCAATGATCTATTTCAACAGAGGAGGGACGCTCGCTGGATGTGGCGCCAAACTCGGGAATCATTCCATCGTGATCATCGGAGACGTCGACTCATATCAAGAAAATGGCATAATACATTATTCTATGACGATTGGTGCCGAGAAAACGCACCCCCTCGTCGGGATCAATTGCTGGAATTTCGCCTATGATCCTCTCAGACCAAACAAGATATTCTTCCATAATTGGTTGATCGGTAAACACTCAATGCCCTTCATGGATTGGTTCAACAATAAGATAGGCAGCGGACTGATGTCGACAATGTATCGTACTATCCCGTACGCAATCCAGCCTGGAGTTGGAGACCTGGAGACATTCTTGAAAGACAACTGCATCCACCTTTACCGTGAGCGCGCGTGGTATAGAGCCATTGACACTCTGTCTCCGCTCCCAATTGAAATGAAAAGGGTAATGGGTCAAGAGTTTGATGCAGAAAGCTATGATGAAAATATCGTGGAGCAGAGAGGTCGAACATTTAAGTTCAAGATACCGGGACTCAGGCTATCTTACAGTAGGGAAACTACTGTTAAGCTCTTATGATATGACAATTGGACTCTCTGAGACCGCAATGGCGGCGGGAGGCTGCTATAAGCTGCTCAGGGTCTGAATGAGGCGGTGTGATGGAGCTGCTCCTGCAATGTCACAATTAGGCAGCGGAATTCAGAACGGGAAGACATTGAAGCTGTACCTAACACTAGACAGCTTAGCAATATACCTTTAAGTCAATCGATATGACAGCCAGAAAATTACATGACAATGAGAACTGTAGATCTTCCAAATGGTAGCGAACATCGGCGTGAATTCAATTGGAGAATTCTTTGTAATGTGTAGGAAAAATATAATCGTTTGCGATTTTCTTGGCGCAGCCGTTTCACTAGCGTCCGCCAGAAAATAATGAAATTCAATCAGTCCACTTCTTCTGCAAGCAGTAAATCATTATCAGCATTGCGAAAGGATCTGGCTCGGGCTGTAAACCGTACGTCTCACTCATGCCATGCTCGGCATGTGCCACCAACGTGTTACAACGGTTTCTCGGTGGCTTTGAGCTTCTTGCATCCAAGACAACAGGACGGCCCCCTACAAGACATTTCTACAGCACAGAGGGCCGGCATTTTTATAATGCCAGATCGACTCCGCGGAGGAGCTCTAGAAGCCCTAGATTTGTCGAACCATCAGAGCATTTGGACTTGAAAATCCTTCGTCAGACTTCTACGCCGCCCATAGAGCCTGCATTGGGAAAGGAAGATGAGCAAGAGAAGACCGATGAGAGTCTAGAAAGAGTGGAGGCAACTGATACTGTAGTCGAAGACAGGGAGATAGAAAAGAGTGAGCAGTCGCAAAGCCACCAGAAGGACTCCAAAAGCTTGGACAGATGCTGGTGGGAGGAAAACTACTCCAGGGACCTAAAAAAGAGCAATCACACCCCCCATTCACCCAGCGCCTCCAATTCTCCCTCCATACCCCAGCCGGAAGCTCAATCCCCTTCAACCACCCCCCCAACCAAACCACCCCCTCCCGATCCCCCAAAACCACGCACCGGCCCCTCCCCCTGGCAAATCCAAAAAGCCGCCCTAACCACCAAATTCCCCACCGGCTGGATCCCGCGCAAACGCCTCTCCCCGGACACCCTCGACGGCATCCGCACCCTTCATGCCCAATACCCTCTCAAATACACAACCTCCGTCCTCGCTTCGCAATTCCAAGTATCTCCCGAAGCAATTAGAAGAATATTGAAATCTAAATGGCGGCCTAGTGATGGAGAGGAGGAGGAGAGGGTGAAGAGGTGGGAGAATAGGGGAAAGAGTATTTGGGAGGGGATGGCGGAGGTGGGGTTGAAGCCGCCGCGAAAGTGGAGGGAGATGGGGGTTAAGAAGAGGGTTGGGGGGAGGGGGAAGGCGAGGAGGTGGGGGGAGAATAGGAGGGAGAGGAGGAGGAGGGAGAGGGTGGGTGAGGGTGGGGTGGATGGGGGGAGGGGGGAGGGTGTGGGGGAGAGGGGTGGACAGGATAGAGGAAAGGAGAGGGGTGTGTCTACGGCGTTTACGATGAAGGGTATACCTGCTATAGAGGCGGTGAGGCCTGGGTTGGGTTACCAGGTGCCGCTAGCGGATCGGATACTTTGAAGCCGATATTTGCTCTTGATAATGTATAGATGATGTAAGTATTGAGATGTGCATATACTGCTATAGAAGTCCATATAGTAGCTATGATGGCAACCTTATTTAGCTTGCATACAGAAAGCAAACTAGCACTGCTCAGCATGATTCTCAATTACATCTTACACAACCCTCGTCTCCGTGGCCATATAAACCTTATTAATAGCACCGCACGGAGACTCACGTCTTCTAGATACACAGTCGCTGATGACAGTTCGGGCTCTAGCAAAGGGCTGTGCTACTTTCTGTTCTCGACATTAGAGTTACCAGTAAGGAGGGCTGCCGTGCCATCGAGACTTATACCAGATGTTCCCTCCTTTCGCATCGCAGGTCTTAGGGTCTTATTGCTGATGCCAACTCAAGCCCTGAAACTTCTCCTGAAGCACCTCATGCAATGCACCACCATCCTCTAAAAGATTCGATAGCGAGAGCGCCTTCTCCGCCCATCGCCTACATGGCGCATCTTGTGACGAGCAGTAAAAGTCGATTGCACGATTGAATGTTGTGGTCGTAAGCCATTCGAGCTCTTCTGCCGGGTATTTCATTGATTGCTGCTCAGCAGTGCATGCGTTAGAAGTACAATGGCTTAGCTATTGACGGAAATACTGACCTGTTTGGAAGTATTGGCAATGTTCGCAGCTTGGTCAAGAAGCTGCTCTGCGGTGTCGAGATTGGAGCTCAGGGCTAGAGTGAAGAGGCATCGGATCCATCGAGCTAGCTTGTTGATGTCGTTGCTATCGTGTTGCCACGTGATGTTGATAATCTGCTGCAGAGTAGCGATTATGACTGGTGATTTTGTTAATTCTGATACTTGTCCATCAGGGGCAGCTTACCGTCACTTGGGGCTTCGGAGGACAGAGTGATGTCGGCCAGGAGCTCGTATACCTTAGACTCTGCGTGTATTTGACATTCCTATGCATTGAAGTCGTCAGATTCCGCCCTTAATAAGACATATGGACAACGTACATTCAATATAGCATTGAGACTTCCCCAAGCTTTAAGCCGTGCGGCAGCCTCGTAATCAAAAGTCAAAAGACTAGAGAATTTGCGTTGTAGATCGTCTTTGGCTCCTCCATCAAGCCTATCAATCTGGTCCTTTGCATGATTCCGAAAGTCATCTACTACCTTACGCAGATTTAGGTAATGTTGCAGCTGTCTGTGTAAGTAACTTCCACATATGACCGTCGAGCGATATACCTGGTCTTGTATGTTGTCCTCTCCGCGAGCGAGTACAGTCAGCAAGGAACCACTCAAGAAGTTGCAGAACAGCCTTCGAAGGGCCAAATCCGCAGCCACAGAGGTTTCGATAGCCGCTGGATACAGGTCCAGAAACTACGGGATGGTCAGAAGCAGAGGATACCGGTAATGAACGAAACTTACTTTTAGGCACACCTGCACAAGCCGTAAAGTCTGTGCCGGAATCCAGCTTGTGGAAGCTTTAAGAGCCAAGTTGTAGCTATTCCTTGAAAACCAATCAAGCTCGGCTACGGAGAATGTCTCATTTGCTAGGTCCCGCCTTGAGGCTTTTGCCTGGACAGCAGCTTCATAATCTCAGTACCCACCACACCAGACGGTAAAATTCTGAAAGACTGACCGCTTTCAAAAAGCTTGCAGATCTCGTCGATACCATCGGCGATCTTTGGCGAAGGATCTTCGATTTCACGAATGAGGAGACGAGCAGTACAGCTTCCACCTGTCAGCGACTCGCTCGGACATCAGACATTTATACCAACGAACCGTAGCAGAGCCGGAAGGTGAACTTCACTTGGAGCACTGTAGTTATACTTCTGAAGCACTTTTTGCAAAGATGCAATGATCTGGAAAGGTTCCCCCATTTTTTGTGACTCTAAAACACAAGCATAGAGCAATGTGGCATCCTTCGTGGAGGCATTAGAGATAGCCTCAAGACACTCAGTGGCTATTTGAATTAGTTTCCACAACCGTCTTTGAGTAGGTTCAGGGTTTGCACACCTAGGCCAAGATCTCGGCATCTCAGCGCGACCTTGTAGACTAGATATTGAGTCGAAGGATCCTTCTTGTTAGAATCTGACATCCCATAATAAATCTCGCGAGCTTTTCCGAGGTCTGATAGTCCAAGAGCGCACAGAATCAACTTTCTAGCAAACCGTAAGCTGAGGTTCTTAGATGAGAGACGCCAACGTCTCACCTTTCCAGTTTTCCTATATTTGTTGACCCAGAATTGCCAAATACCGCGTGCAAGGAGAGCTGACACCACCCTTCGGCAGCCTCATATTCTTGCTGATTGTAGCTGGTCTCTATACGCTTCCATAGAAGCTAAAAGGGTGGTCAGCGAATGGTCCAATTCTCAGAATTTTGTACGTACGATTTGGGCTGCGTGTGTTGCAGAAGGGCTTAGAATGCTAGTCGAGCTTGCCTTCAAGGTGTCAAAAAGCCCAGTCAAGGGGCTCAAGGTATTCAAGGATTCTGAAGAAGTTGTGAAATTCCAGACGATTGTTACTAGCACTTTCTCCACCCAGTTCTGTTTTTCGGCACCGAGCAGTCGCTCCATCAGTAGTGTGTTCAGTACAGTATGTGCCATCGGAGGGCTCCGAGATCTCAATTCGTGTACATGATGTATGATGGTCTTAACGTTGGTGTCTGTTAGGTGTACCGTCCTAATGATCCTTTGGAGCACATCACAGTAGTCCTGGACGGATGCATCCCCATCAAAGGCAAGACCCTCAAGCTTTAAGAGAAGAACGGCCAGCCTGTCGCCACATTCAATTTCAAGTTCCCGGATAATATTCCATGCCTTCGTCCTACTACCTTGATCCTGCTGGTTGATGAGCGCTCTCGCCATAGAATGCATGACACTGATCTGGAGCTCTCCAGCATCGCTACTTAATACCTCCAAGCTCTGACCTGCAAGTAAATCATGCGCCTTCTCGAGCCAGGGTATAGCCTCTGACCAATTCAGTTCTGTGACTTGGCTGTTGCCGATTTCGAATAATGTGTCGGCAAGTCCTTCTGCCGAAGATGGTTCAAGCTCTTGTGCATCAACCTTTATTTTTGCAAGCATGAGCTTGGCAAGGTCCAGGCGATGTTGACGCCATGCCTATAGCTTGATTAGCTGCACTTATATTGCAGTTGCGCCGCTGCCTGCGCCACTAGGAGACTCACTAGAGCAATTCTCACAGTGATATATTCATGAGAGAGTCGGTTGAGAAGGCTGCCATGATCTCGAGTGCCGGTATCATCGTCCTTTAACTTCGCTTCGTAGAACGCAGCCCTTTCAATAACAATCTCAGCAAGGCTTAACTGACGCTGTGCTATTCATTTGTCAGCTGTGCAACGACGATGTGTTTCAGCACCGGCCAACCTAAACAATGTTTTGCGGCTTTCAAAGCAGACTTGAGCACTCGAATATTATCTGTTCTTATGTCAGAGCGTTCCTCTACGGACATTGGATTGTTCTGTATTACTTGCAGCTGTGCCTTGGGTACACCGCTGTGCGCAATCGAGAAGTAGACAAGAGAAGACTCGAACTGCTGTCGTGAGTCTTTTGGACCAAAAGCTGCTCTTATGGAATCCTACTTGAGCAGAGGGATTCCTCGTTTTTCACGGTAGTCTTAACCTTTGAAGCCAGATTCCATAACTTGGTGCCTTGTTGATCAAGGTCGGCCCTTTTACCTGCTGCAATGGCGTTACTGGTAGCAATGACATTGTCAATCTGTCGACGGAGTTCCGCTAAAAGAGATGGCTCAGGACTGTCAGCCGCGATGCTATTCTCAAGTTGCTTAGCGAAGGCTGCATCGATATGTCAGTCAGGTGAAGCCCCTATGGACCCTACAGTCGGGACTGACTAAGTAATGTGTGCAGCCGATTCTCCTTCTCGGCGCGTTTGACGATGGGTGCCATGAGGGATGAAAATGCAGGGTTCAACGAGGGTGTCTTCACCAACGCATGATGCCTTCCTTTGAGTCTTGGCGTCAAGATCAAGGGTGGCAGCTCCCATTTAGGTGACTTGCATTGAATGAGAGCTGTTGATATACGAACATTCTCCCATAGAATATGCATGAGCTTTTCAACGATATCAAACCTCCATGGTGAGTTATCCCCCAAGTCCGAACCTCCCAGCCAAGGCCTGTCCTTGTACCTGCAAAACCCCACAGACTCCATCGCTATGAAAAGGCAAAATCATGGAGTGTTATCATACTTATTTAACCATACACATGCCGAAAGAATGAAAATAATGAGCCTACTTCTTCCTCGGCGTCTGAGGTAAAAAATTGCCTACTATCAATGAAGGGCTAGTCCGACTGTTAGCACGTACCTTACGAATCACTGCAAGGCAGAGCCTACATGTTATGGGTATCTCGACGAATCGTGAACGAGAAGCAACACTTGATCTCTGGATCCTTAGCCGTAAGATCCGGGTTCTTCAATGAGCACGTTGTTAACATAGCCTTTTGCGAATTATCGAAAGCAATGGCCAAGAATTTATCCCAGTAATTGACAAGATCTTTCTCCACGATTATCTCGTGGAGAGCTAGCTTGCCCTATTACGGTTTTGGTCAGCTGGTCCGTCCTTCGCTTTGGCTTTGGCTGGTGTACTTACGTCTCTCAGCTTCTCTATGGGTACGTGGATAATTTCTGCCATCTCTTTGTTCCCCCTGAATATCTCGCCCGTTCTTCGCCAACAGCATGCGGGTATTGCCATACTAGCGAAGACTCGGTCATACTCCATAAGGCTTCGCTCGAACCACATTTCGACAAAAGTAAGCTCCATATCGGTCAACGACTGCATGCGTTCTCGGAACTTTGGCCTGAATTTGTCCAGTTGCCTCAAGATCCTTTGTCTGGATCCAGACTGCATATTCTCTTCCATGTAGCGATTCAAGCGAGCATAACCCTGAATATAATTGAAAGGCCTGAGCATCCCAGCATTATACTTGGCCATGAAGACTTTGTTCATACGCTCTTCAGGAGTATCGTTACCAGAAGGATCAGCTATAGTCATGTAGTATTTGTCCTCTTCTTTGTCTGCGGTCCTTACACTTTTTGGTCGAGAAATACTGTTAGCTTGGCTAAGAGGAAGCGGTGGTGGACCAAGCATCTGACTTTGCTGGGGTGTCTGAAGATCTAACATGTTCTGGCCGGTACTTCCATTGGTACTGGCCACGAGATTATTGGTTAGAGCCTCTGAATTGAGAGCTTGAGCTTCATCATTGGGGAAAACGGTGGGATCCTCGAGGAGACTGGTGCTAAGAAATTCGTTAAGGAGGTTATACTCGCTCGTGATTTCGGGTGCGCTGAACATGTAGGAGGGATGCAAGCCATGCATATCCTGGAATTGATTTTGACCTCCGAAAGTCCAGTCGGCGTATCCAGGGTCTTTCTCGTTAGCAACTTGGCTTGTCCTTTGATAGACTGGCATTCATCTCACATTGCTGGGTCTTGTCTCCAAAGACTTGGCCTTGAGCGACAGATGCTGGGGCTTGTGGCAGGAACTGCGAAGGATCCATTGGCGTAGCTGACGCTGCCGCTCCCTGTGCCAATCTTGCTCCATTCTCCTGCAAAAGCTGCTGGTCCACTTGCGGCTGCTCAATAGCAGGAGCTAGCATATATGGCAGGTTTTCCTCCTCCTTAACAGACTTGCCAGCCTTATCCGGCGGTTCACTCTTCGCTCCTTTCTCTCGCGGTTCATCGTGGCACAGATGGCCAATACTTCGCTTAATACATCTTGCACAAGGACGATCCTTGACGGTAATTAGCGGGTGAAATCGACGGAATTGAGACTGAAGCGAGCCTTAGGGGGCCCGGTCAAGACAATGCTTACTAGGTCGCACGTCATATGCTGAAGTTTCCATAGCGCATTAGCATCAAAGCTTGGGAAGCAGAGCAAGCCGCTACCAGTAAGGAATTCGGCGAAAGTCGTAGGCTATTCTAGTGAGGAGTGCAGGGACAAAGATTATAGCTCACCGAGCGCCGACAATATATGCATGCTGGTCGCCATATGTATCAGCTCACATTCACCAGTATATAGATTCGTAGCACGCTCGTACCCACCATGGTTCACCTTGCGCCTCTTCTTTGGGCTCGCGTGCTCCTCAGATGGTGACGCATGTTGCGCCTTTGGACTTTCATCTTTTGACACCATCTTATCAAAAGTCGGTCTTCCATTACCATACAATAGCCTATCCCAATAATATACAGAAGGCAAGGCGGGAACCCAAAAGTGGCAAAGACAGGTCTGGTACGTGGCCTTGCAGGTGGTTGTGAGGGTCGAGTAGCCCCGCGTTTGCGGCAAGAAAGACCGAGCTGACCGAGCTTACACACCCTATGTACAAATTCAACAAACAATCCATTATTAGCAAGGAGTCTGATGAGGTTCTTAAGTACAACGGCCTAGAAGTACCGTTTTTGCGGCTCTTTCCTTTGTGACGGTTATCGGAGATCTTATCCCTTGCTCGGCGTGTGTATGCTCACTCGGCTTCGCCCGGTTTGATAATTGAATGGTCAGTCTTTCCTTCGCGTCTGACTTACTCATGCTGGGCAAAAGGGGCAATTGTTGACAAACAAGCTGCAGGCAAAACGCAAGAGCATCACTGGCGTCAAGAGGAAGCGCCGAAAGCCAGCCCTCCAGAAGACTCCCATCTCAAAACCAAGAACCACCAGAGATGCATCTCCCGAATCAACAGTACAAGAGACGGCTCCCAAGCCTCGGGGGCTGCTCTCAACAAGATCAGTTGGATCCAATAAACCATTACCAAGAAGGAGAGCCAAGCAGCCCGCTATGAAGCCTATAGTCAAGCACATCTCGCAAAGCACGATAAGATCCAGGTGGACATCCCTTGACGAAGACGCTCAGGCAAAGGTTGCAAGCATATTTCGCTCGATAGAGCTGCCAGTTCTAGCTCGCTATGCATCAGAGCAGAAGAAGATCGAGGCTCAGCATACGATAGGATCCGTGACCGCGACGTGGGTACTTTAAGACCCATAGTCGTCACGCATCATTGACTCTATCCTGCCAGATTGACTAAGCGAATCCCAAAAATGCCATTTCCTCCAAGAACGAAGGAGCTTCATTTCGACTACGAGGCACTCGTGAAGAGTAACGTGAGTTAAGGTATCCTGGCTCTACTTCTGGGGTACTGACATCTTCAGCGGACTTTGCAGCAGCGGCTGACATCTTCGACAAATGCGAACACTAAGCTCAGGAATGAGTTAGAGAGGCAGAAGCGTGCTCTTGCGACCGAGAACCAGGAGCTCGAGGATTTGGGAGGCTCAGTATGAACATTAGGGAGGCCTAGTCTACGAAATGGAGACGTTTCGAGACTGAATGATGGAGCCTTTATAGTCACGACTCCTACGTCAAACGCCTCATCAGCAGATATTCGTGTTGTAGAGATGAACCTAGATATACCCAGGACAGTTTCTTTTTCAAGAGACGAGCAATCGGGGGCTGTATCTACAAGAGTCCATCGGACGGAGGGATCCGGCAACCGATGAAATGCGAAGTGGCAAAAGACAAGCCCGTCAAGAAAGCCCAAGCCAAATGATCAGGACCCATTTTCAACCGAGCCCAAGAATGAGGAGGCACAAGTAGCAAAAAAAAGCAATACAGAAGCTTCGGCCTCTCAAGGTTCGCGTGTTAAAACCCGTGGTACTTATAAACTGGTCATACCTACCTTAACGAAGAGGACGAGAGGCTACGATTGGCAGGAGTTGGGTGGGCTGTTGGAATCCTGCTACTTATAAGATTATTGATACTGAGAGCACCAAACAAACAGGTGATCATACCATTGCTATAAATCCTAGGGGTTGATGGTAAAAGTTGTTGTAAGAAAACATCGCGGGGATGATATTAGTATAGTCCACTCACAATGTACTCTGGTAGACAACAATGTTAGGATACTGCTACATATAAGATTACTAATACTGAGAGCACATAACAAACAGGTGATCATACCATTGCCATTAAGCCTAGATATCCACGTCAAGAAATCATTATAAACAAACATCTTAGTGACGATATTAGTATAGGCCACGCATAGCATACTCAATATTAGGATACTGCTACTTTTAAGATTATTGATGCTGAGAGCATATAACAAACAAATAATCATACCATTGCTATATAAAGACTAGGTAGAGGGTGATGGGAAAGTTTGTTGTAAACAAACATCGATAGCAGGGACGATATGGGTATAGGCGGTAGAGTTTGGGCAAGAGCTTTCGGGTAGAATGACTCGTGGGTGGGAGGGTCGATATGAAAACCGGGACGAAAGGAGAGTGTACGCAGGTAGATAGGAATGAAGCAGAGCTTACCCAAGCAAAGACACAGTCTCCACTGTAGATCTTGAAGAGCTTACTACGTAGGCAAGAAGTCAATGAGATGAGAGGAGTTAAGGTAGTCACAGGCAAAGTCACAAGTCTAGGGTCAGGCATAGGCAAAGGCAGAGTCACAGTCACATACACACTCACAGCCACAAGCACAGTCCCAAATAAAACCTTCATGGAAAAACAATTCCATTTCCTATCTACCCTACTCTCCTATCTACAAGACCAAACCAAAGCAAAGCGAAACAAAACAAAACAGTACTAAACATAATCCCAATCCAAGCCAATGACATCCATCACCCCGTGTTCCAATTCCAATGTATACCAGTCTCGTCCCAATCTAATATTCCAAAACTAACCAAACACACAAACAAAACAAAATTTTTTTTGGGTTTTTAGTTCAGTGAGGGCAGTGAGGGTAGCAAGGTAAGATGAGAGCGCTTAGACACCGCTACAGGTTATATATATATGTAGCGGGGTAGCTATGCCCCAGATGGATGAGGTGGTTGATGGCGGCTTCATGTCATCTGCATAAAGTCTTGTTCGGGGAGCATACGAGGGTCCTGGGGGACGGGAGGGTAGTATTGCTGATACGTGTTTGGCTGCGATAGTGGGAGGGGTTGGAAGTCGAAATCTGCCAGCTGTGGTGGTAGCTGGTTTAGGTAGCTGTTGCCTTGTCCGTATTCAGGGAAGGAGGGCGGCGGGAACGATGCGGCGGGCTGCTGGTCGGGGACGGGTGGTGAGTGGGATGGTGGTGGTGTATGTGGGAGGATGCCTAGCTGCTGCTGCAATTGTAAATGAGAGGTGGGATAGCCCTCAGTCATCACGCCGTAAGTGTCCTCGGCCGCATTGAGGATGGCCTCGAGATCGTCGTTGCCGGACAGCATTGACTCGAGCCAGTCTGCTGCGGCGATCAGGGACTCCTTCTTGCAGTCCGATTTGTTGACCGGGAGCTTGAATTCCTTTGGAGTCCATTCATCGCGGAGGAAGCGGAAGTCGTTGCCGATCATGTTCCGGCGAACTGCTTCGTCTCGCTTGTGTTTGTCGAACTTTTGCTCGCGGGTCAGTCCTCGTCTGGCTGTCCTTGTGGGAGGAGTAGGAGCCGTGTGTGATGTGGTTTGGGCGATTTGGATGCCCGAGTTCGGAGGATTGGCAGATTTTTTAGCGGGGCGTCGTTTGGTGTTGGTGATCTGTAAACTTGACTCTACAGGCATAGAAGGGTTTTGAACCGGACTTGGCGTTGTCATAGTCTTCGAGCCCGAGGTGCGGCGGCTGAAAGGGCTTTGACCCAGGCTTGGTGATGTTGTTGTCGTTTGCGAGCCCGAGTTGAGAGGAATGGAAGCAGCCATTTTGTCTTAATGATTGTTAGCAAGGTGGGAAGATCAGTTGTAGCTATAATGGATAATGAATTACCCGAGAATGCAGCGAATGACTGTGTATATTCCAGTTTCGAGGGAAGGTATAAGTACGCAAGAGCCTCAGCGGATTAGACTCTAAGTAAACTCAAGAACTTCGTGGAGCAAGTGAAGCACACTCGAAATTATAGCAATTGAAGCTCAAACTTCTTATGTTGGATAATAGAGTAATGGTATGATGATTGAGAAGGTTGACAGGATAATGGTAATATATCTTGGAGCTTGACAGTCGAGCGTGTGAGATACGTTCAGATGTGCAGATTATTGGAGACAGAGAATTTGGAGGGGAAAGACCTTTTTATGCCCGCCTGACCCAATGACCGCACCCTTCCGGTGGCATGCTATTGTTGGGAATCTGCACGGCACTATTTGAGCAAGTTTCGAGGAAAAGCCGGGCCAGAGTGAGCAAGTTTCAATTAAGCATTGCAAGCCTCATAATAGACCCAGGATATCCACGCCTAAAGACACAGCGGGACACACTCTAGCAAGATCATGCCGGCGACCCCTCACTTGGAGGCGTCTTGGTGGAGCAGGTTCCATCGGGTCGTGACTGAAGTGAGCAGGGACCGTACAAACCTAGCAGGGCTTTGTGACTAGACCCCACCTGCTCTACACGTAGGCAGAGATGACGGACACACTCAAGAAATATGTTTTAGCAAAGAAGAGGCCATTAAGCGGCTGATACGCGTACAACTACAAAACATGCTGCCGTTGCAATTGATACGCTGGACTTCATAAATTGACACAAAGAACTGCATGAACATTGTTCTTAGAGACAACGAGCCTTCGATAATAAATCCAGTGAAGTCTGATATTACATTTACTCTTGGTGATGCCACATCTCGGCGGGATACTGATGTGGGATTAAGAAGTTGGATTTGGAAATATCAAAAACATTGTAAGATACGACGCGTGTGATCCGGCAAGCCTTGGGCAGGCTTCAGTTGTAATGCGTTAGGTAAGCAATACCCCAGGAATTAGCGCCGCGGGTAAGGTAGGTTCGTGCCGAACCCCGCATCGATGGCGCTTAGCTACAGCCGATTGGAGAGGATGAAACAAGTGAGGGTCGATTTCCTGCCGTACTGTTCGCTCCTCCCATTCAACTTACCCGCAAAGTCGCCCTTTCATTATTGAGTATCGTCAAGATATGTAGGAGAGAGTCTGTAGCACTCTTCTTTATTCACTGGGGTCCTTCCAACTCGCCAGTCTTGAATGCCATCTTTTTTTCAACAGTTAACCTCGGTAAATGTCAGGAACGGCATATGAGCAGATGAGCAGATTTGAGCACACCAATCCATGGTTGAGAGGACAAAATATTTTGGCAGTGGACCCATAGCCCAGAACTGTCGTCTTCTATAAAAAGAATTCTACTTTGACATGTGAATTTTTATTCACCCAACTTTCGTGACATGACGGGTCCTCGGATGACGAGACCACCGCCTCGCCAATCCGTGCAAATCCGCTCAAATCCACTCTTGGCTCTGTTCCTACCGTGAGTTTCACGCTGTCATGTTCCCAACATTTCCACTTTCTCTGTGCGCGTTAAGAAGGTCTACTGAGTGCGTAACGGAGAACGCGTCGCTAACTTGGGTGGTTTACAACAGGGCATTAAGGGCATATGGACTTGCCTATGTCTCCACTACCGCCCCAAGGCTACTCAGTTTGCTGCTCTATTGGTACCGCAAGAAGCCAGCAAGGCACCGCTTTCTGTCATCGGTAAGTTCGTTGTGGTTTCGTTGTTGGACCTGTCGTTTTTTTCGATTTCCCTTAGAAGTGCCCATCACTTTCAAACATAGTCACCGGTGATTGAGCATTAAAGAAATGGATGTTATAGCTGACCCATTTCCTTACGAAGATATATGCAATTTTGAAAGGATCTTTGGCTCTACGTAGATTTCCTACCTTCTGCGGTGCCTTAGTAGGCGGCTATACTTTTCTACAAATACCTCTCCGCCTTTTGTACGATTATCTTTGTATTATAGTCGAAGGTAAGAACCCACGGTTGAGGAAATGGTATCAAGGGCGACTTGCAGTTCCCAGATTCGTTGCAGCACTGCTCTCGGCCTGGTTTAGCTTGCAGCTTTTGAATAGAAATAAGCCTTCACGGGTCAACGAAGCAACAACGACCAGGAGGCTGAAATCTGCTCAACAAGATGGCTCGCACGCTGCCCTTGAAGCTGAAACCACCACTGCCGTAATTCCAGGGGATAACAAAGCACCCATTCTCTTCGCAGGCAAAACATTAGATCTTACAATCCTCGCCGCCTCCCGCGCTCTCGACACTCTGATAACAAATCTATGGCGCCGCTCCCAATCCCACTACCTCCCGACCACAATCTCCAAAGCAATTACCCACCACGCTTCCACCGCCCTCTTCGCCCTCAGCTCTGGCACAATAATGTGGACGTGGATCTACCACCCCACCCGTCTTCCCCCAACCTACAACAAATGGATCGCCTCTGCCGCAGACGTTGATCCCCGTCTCATTCACCTCCTCCGTGAAGCCCACGAGGGAAAGATGATCTACGGAAAAGACACTGGCCACGCCCATATCTTGCAACCCATGTGCCGTGATTACAATTGGCCACTAGAATGGGGTGACCCCGGAATCATAGTGCCTATTCCCTGCGAACTTGTGCACATGGGCACCGGCCCAAATTGTCACTGGCACGCTGCCGTTCGATTTACCCGGGCATTCCGCTTCGCATTAGCCACCAACCTCCCTCTCCAACTCCTCGTAAAAGCCCGCAAAACTCCATCCCTCACCGCATTCCGCCTCGCCTGCGTCGAAGCAATCCGCTCCTCAGCCTTCCTCGGCGCTTTCGTCGGACTCTTCTACTACGGTGTCTGCCTATCCCGTACAAGGCTCGGCCCCAAACTCTTCTCCTACAACACCATCACGCCTCAGATGTGGGACTCAGGCCTTTGCATAGGGACCGGTTGTGTGCTGTGTGGCTGGTCTCTTTTGATTGAAGCTGAGAGGAGGAGGGAGGAGTTGGCGTTGTTTGTGATGCCGAGGGCGCTGGGGACGTTGTTGCCGAGGAGTTATGATGCGAAGGGGTTTTGGAAGGAGAGGGTGGTTTTTGCGGTTAGTACGGCGGTGCTGTTTACGGTGGTGGAGGAGGATAGGGGGTGCGTTAGGGGGGTGTTGGGGAGGGTGTTGGGTGGGGTTTTGAAGTGATTTTTATATTATGGGGAAATCTGAGAACTGTACATGTATATGATATTTGGAGTCTGTATTTTATAGAGATATTAGATAATGCAGCATACATTCGAGACATCCCAACCGCTATCCCTCATCCATCATCCATCCACCCCCCAAACCCCCCAAACCCAAGACCTCAACTCAACCAATCAATATACCATCCTCACCCCTACCCGGCCGCCATTCCTTTTCAAGACAGCCGCACATGCAGGCAGGCAGGCATAAATATTTACAAACATCAAAACCACCTATAACGGCGGCATCGACATTCGCAAACATCAACGGGGCATATAAATGGCCACGCCCACCACTCACACCCTTTTAAGCGAGCAGCAAAACGCCGCGTATTCACTCTTCAGGCGCATTTCTGAGCAGGCTTTTCGATCTCCGCAGATAGACTGATTGGCACGCCATTGAGAGCCCATCGATGTGATGGGGGGAGGGGCGGACAACTTAAGTTTTGCGTTTGTGGAGGGAGATAAAGGAAAGGAACCGCCCCCGATCCCAACGAAAAGGGGAATGGGGAGATGGGGAGGGAGGGGGAAAGGGGGAATTGAAGGAGATGTATATAGGTGAGTAGATGATGGTATATTGATACAAGAAATGAGGCAAGTGTCCTTGCCAGAGGAATCACCCACTTTATATTACACGCTATTCCTCATCCTCATCCTCATCATTATTGTCGCCAGCAACGTCCATGACTCTTTCTCCTGCTTTTTCCAGCGTTCTGCGACTCCAAGCACGGACACCTTTGTAGACGGCCTGTAGGGGCGATTAGCATTCTGCGCACAGAAATGAAGGGAGGGGAATACATACCCAAAGAAACGTGCCAATACCAATCAGCACGACAATCCAGCTGATACTCGCCAGCCGATCCCTTCCCGTATTCCCCGCCCGCCCGCCACTATTCATAATCCCCGAAGTCCTCAGATTCCACCACTGCCACGGCGACAGCGCAAAAATAACCTTCACAAACCCCAGCAATCCCAAACTCGCTAACCCTTTAATAAAATGTTCCGTCCAAGTCACTTTCTCATCATCTGTAAAAATCGGCTCGATCTTCTGCCCAACCTTCGCAAGCGGATTTGTCGATATCACAGACAATGGATCCGCATAAAGGTTTATTATCGGATCAGCTACAAATCCCATAATGAATAGCGCCGCGAAGAATATAAATATCGTCAACACGATTTGTGTAGCTTTACTACTGATCCACCTGCCCCACCGCATACGCTCTAATCGATATTGAAACCCGCAGGTAGGACATTGCCAGTAGTTTCTTCTCGCGTAGCCAGGGTCGGCGTGACGCCAGGCCTGAAGACATCCCTCGTGGACGTATTTCGAGGAGCCTTTGCATTTGCAGGGGCGGAGGAGCCGCCCGGATTCCGGCTCGGTGGAGTCGTAGGTTACGGAAGGGGAGGGTTGGAAAAGGTTTGGGACAGTGTCAGAGGGGGGATGGAAAGTGGGGTTGACGGTTTCAAGACAGATACGACAGGTTCGGGGGGGCCAGTGGGTTCGTGGTTTGCGTGGGGGTTGACGAGGTGGCATGTTGTTCTGTGGAGGTGATTGTGATCGTTGATGGACTTCTGGAGTGGGGATGGGCTCTTCATGGAATGAACCGGGCATTGCTGAGCCATTCTGACCGGCTTTTGTTGGATAAATTGGTGGCGTTCCTGCATTGTCTGGCCAGTGCCAGGAGGGAGTTGAGTCAAAGCCCGTGGACGTCATGCTTTGTTTGGTTCAGAGATGCGAAAGACTGGTCTATGAATGCTAGCCAGCACCGACTTGTTTATGATTTCTTAACGAGCGTCGAATGAATGTGAAAGAAGACATGTCCTGCGGGGCATTTGCTTACCAAGGTGAGGTTACGTTGGTCTTTAGAAGCCATCGAATGAGATGGATATAGCGCTAACGGAGCTTATGAAATGCCGATCCGACTCTTGACGCGCCAGAGAGCTCTGCCTTAGACCATCCAGAACGAAAGCTCTACATACTTCAACTGATGTACTCATCTCGAAGACAGCTTGGTGAAAATAACATAATACTTGGATTCGCATGATCTCTTCGTACCTCTAACAATTTACGTTTAAACCCGCCATGGCGGACCGTTACTCCTTCTCCCTCACCACTTTCTCCCCCAGGTAAACCACTAGAACTATGTTGTCTTCTGAGCATTACACTAATAGACATATAGCGGGAAGCTTGTTCAAATAGGTACAGAGTACTATTGGTCCGTACAATGCATCCCAGAGCTGATTAAATCCAGAATATGCCCTCAATGCGGTCAACCAAGGTGTCACATCTCTAGGAATAAAAGGTATGTTCCACTTAAAGGTCTCGACACTGCTTTAACTCACCATATCACAAGCAACTAATGGCATCGTACTCGCCACCGAAAAGAAATCCTCTTCCCCCCTCATCGACCCTCCCTCCCTCTCAAAAGTCTCCCTCATAACCCCCAACATCGGCATGGTCTACTCAGGCATGGGCCCCGACTACCGCGTCCTCGTCGACAAAGCCCGCAAAGTCTCCCACACAAACTACAAACGTATCTACAACGAATATCCACCCACCCGCATTCTAGTCCAAGACGTCGCCCGCGTAATGCAAGAAGCGACTCAAAGCGGTGGCGTGCGTCCTTATGGCGTTAGTCTCTTAATAGCTGGCTGGGACGATGGCGTGGAACCTGAGACAGAGGAATTGAAGGATGAGGGCTTGGAGACGGACGCGGAGAAGAAAAAGGCGAGTGGGAAAACGGGAGGGATTTTGAAGGGAGGGCCGAGTTTGTATCAGGTGGATCCGAGTGGGAGCTACTTTCCTTGGAAGGCGACGGCGATTGGGAAGAGTGCGACTAGTGCGAAGACTTTTCTGGAGAAGAGGTATAAGGATGATTTGGAGCTGGAGGATGCGGTGCATATTGCGCTATTGACGCTGAAGGAGACGATTGAAGGAGAAATGAATGGCGAGACGGTTGAAATTGGTGAGTTCATCTTAGTCGTGTGGCAGGCTACGTTGGTTGCTAATACGCTGGCTTAGGTATTGTTGGTGCCCCGGCTGACCATCTCTTGGGATATGAGGGAGTGGAAGGGGCAGTGGGACCTAGATTCCGGAAATTGAGTAAGGCGGAAATAGAAGACTACTTGACGAATCTGTAATGCTGGGTGTTGCATCTGGTTCTTAGACGAGCATCTCGAAGGAGCAAATGTCACAATAGCAATACATATGTCTTCTCAGAGACCGAGTCCCTATAATTGCCAATTCAAGTTCACTGTGTCCGCCGCCCTTCTGCTACCATCTTATGGTACCGAGGCATCACTAGGGAAGGCGCGTACCGGAATGACTTCGCAGTGGCGGATACGTCAATGACACGTTGCTTTTGAGAGCCTTTGTATAAGTTTTGGAATATTCTATGCCATCTTCCTAGCAAAATGACCTTTTGGCACGTCATATAATATATAAGACAATCAGGAGAGGCAGTTCGTACTCAAAACGAATTCACGCTATTATGATTAAATATATCTACACATAAGAAGAACGTTCGAATTCAAAAAAATTCGGCAACTATCGTCCCCTCTCCATCAAGGCTCGTAGGGCTCGAACAAATTGTTCCACGAGGTTCCGTATCGCCTGGTGGAATAACAATTTCCAATTCCATCGAAGTCTCGCTTAAAGGAGAAAATCCGTGGCTAGTCAGACTCCCCACGTTCTTAGTTGATGAAGTAGGTGAGACGTAGTCGAATGTGCCTGAGGTAGAAGCTGAATTAGGTGGTGCCTTGATCGGAGGCCTTCGGCGGCCTGAACACTTCGATGCTGGGGTGATAGGTGAAACCTGAGGGCTTTCCGAGATTGGTGTCGGTGGCAAAGGACGGTTTAAGTTCAGTGGTTTGGGCCAGGGCGATTGCGACCGCGATGGCTGGTCAGATTCGAATGAGTCATGCCTGGTAGACGATGTGATGATCGTTTCGACCCGAGGGGTACTTGATCCCCCTTCACTACTCCTACTGTTGGTAAGGATCCTTGTGGACACGTAGATTCCTGTCCTGCTCTTGGAACTGCTTGTGCTGTTGTACTTCTGTAGCTTCAAGGGGCCATATGAGACAGTCTCCGCCATTAACTCGTGATATACAGGTGGAGGCTCTGGAGGCAGCTCCAATATCTCCTTGGCTGATCCTGAAGGTTGCGTCTCGTCTTGTAGCTCGATCTTCCCACTATCAGGGAGCTCTCGATAACCGCCATAAAATAGGCTGTTATGAGCAATCTCCTGAATTGAGAAGGGTGTCGAAATCTTTCGGTCCTGCAACGGTGCTGTGATATCGCTTTTCTGGTTGGTCGGCTTCTTTGCCCGCCGTCTCCGAATTGCCCAGGTGCTAAGGAGTATGATTAGAAGTAGAGATAATGCGGATCCGATGCTTGCTCCAATGATGAGCCCATGGCTGACATGACTGCTTGATGTAGTGGCTGCTGGTGGAATAGTGATTATAGCCGCTGGAACTCCGTCTTCAAATTGACATTGGGAAACGGAGAAGTTGGAATGCTCGTAATTCGTAATCAAGTATCTGGATAATGTTGATTAGCAATCATAACTTGAAAAGATTGCTAATGTATCAGAAACATACGCTTCTTGCAGAAATGTTCGACCAAGAGTGTACTGCGTCTCATTACCCTGTTGGATTGGGAAGTATCGGGTAGTTTCATCTACAAGTGGATACTCGCCGATCAGGTCGAAGCTCGCATAGGGAAGGACAATCTCAACTGCAGGTTCTCCAGTGGTGGTGTCCCCAATCTGAAATGTGAAAGTCGCGTTTTTGGCTAACAAGCTCTCGTGAAGAGTGTCGTTAACGAGATACAGTTCTAACGTTGCATTCCAAACCAGGCCAAATGCATTTTCGAATAGCCGGCATGCCTCAGAAGGAAGGTATATGTATGGCACAGTTGAATCAATGAACGTCAGGATCGGCGATGGCAGCAAGGATGTAGTCGAACCATTCGCATCTTTGGCCGTAATTGAGTGAAGACCAACAACGATATCCCGAGAGTCGTCGGGAGCGAGGGAAAAGGATACATTGTTAGGAACGAACCGTGATGCGTCGTAACCCCCAAAAGTTAGACTTCCGAAGACTCCTTTCAGTCCTATGGGGTTGTCAGTGCTCGTTCTTAGCGTTCCATCACAAGTGAAATCGTTTGATCTGTGTCTGCCAGGATGATTAAAAGACAGCTGATCCACGTAAGCCGTCATTCTTAGACAACGATTCTTATATTCAAGATCGCATGGTAACCTAGTGTGTCATCTCTCCATAAGTCGTGACTCTGGCCTCGAAGCTGTGGGCTTCAAGACGGGAACGCAGCTCTGCTTTCGGCGTAGGGGATGCTTTCA
Source organism: Cladonia rubrotincta (assembly GCA_963971245.1). NCBI lineage: Eukaryota > Fungi > Ascomycota > Lecanoromycetes > Lecanorales > Cladoniaceae > Cladonia > Cladonia rubrotincta. The sequence continues at coordinate 610,681 of OZ020212.1, forward strand.
AGTAACAGTCAATGAGAACGTATTGACTTACGGTATTTCGCTCCAGCGGTATATGCCCAAGAGAGACTCGGAATCCAATTCTTGTTCCTCATCGTGGTGAGAAAGCTTGGATGTGGATCTTGAAAATTGGTAAAGTTGGACGGCTGGTGGCCCAGGCCGAAAATGCCCATGTAGTAGTCATCGGTCTCAATGTCGGCTATGACTTGCGATTGTAGTGTAGAGCTCCCAATGGCATCTGATAGTCCCAAAGCCAACGCATCAAAACCATAGGTAGCTGTCTCATTATAACCAAGATTCTGTTCCAATCCCAATGAATAATTGCCTATAGTTTTCCATGACTTGGACTTTGATGGATCGAAGGTCCCGCCACGAGTCTGGGTGCAATTGGCTGGCTCAGTCGCAGGGCATCCCAGAGGACTGACAATAAACGTTGCCTGTCCAGCGGTCGAGGGGAGCACACGCACAGTCTGCTCAGGGTCTCCCACGCGTAAGGCGAAGGAAGACCACGAGCCATCGTTGCCGTCCCTAAGCTAGTATCAGCGGCGATAGCGATGGGTGTATGACATTCACAATAAGTGCGATGTCGACTGGATTACTCTGTAGAGCTTACCAGTACTCGGACGGAGGAAACGAGAGCGGCTTCGGGCCGCCGCCAGTCATCGTAGGGCTGCCGCTAATTATGATGTGACTGTAGTCGATCCTTTTTTACTACAAACCTGGTTTCGAGGAAGAAGCAACTCAGAAGGTGTCCATTGCAGCACCATAACTGCCTTCTCAATGTTCAAAGTCATGACAAAGGGTTCAAAAGCTTCACGCCAGGTCTTTTGGAAGTTGTGTGTCTCCTCTGGGACCTACGGCCCCCAAATTCGTGTTCGACACTGCCCACCGAATTGTTTCAAGTGGAATCCTCCTGCAAGCGCCTGCGCGGCACAACTGACTTGTGCTCCGAGAATCTCAAATACCACGACCTCGTGAGCATCAGAAGTATTCGAACGCCTGGCCCCCAACGCACTAAGATCGCTGCCGCCCAACCTGAATGACGGATTTATCAATAAAAACACTCGTCTGACGCTTTGCTGATTAATCTAACTTACGTATCGCGGCTCCTATGCACGAACGAGCGTTAGCTGGGGGGGCAAGACAACAAATCTGGTGCTTAGCAGCCTTTGCTTCCATCAGAGTGCTTGAATGATCCAGCTCAAGTGACCCCACGATTACAGCCAAAAATCTTCCCTCCTTCAATATCCGTTTCGAAGATGAGTCGTGGAATTACAGACTCATCCACGCCACCCCAATAAGCGAACGCGCCGAATGGGGCGCTGCCAGCCTTATCATTGCATGCTGCTGTTTCAGAGTAAGCAGAGTGGAGCAGTGTGACATCTATTTGGATCCAATAAAATATGACTTAGAATGGCATGCGCATTTGTCCCCATTGTCAGCAATTCCTTGTTAATTTTACTTGTGTCTGGGACCTCTGGGTTAAGACGTCTGATGCACTTTGCCAGCTTTATCACCGTCATTCCAAATTCAGGCGATTGTAATATGACAACTTTGTGCATGTGGAAACATCGACGAGCTCAGACGTTGCCGTGCTCTATATTTGCCTGAGAGCGATCCTTTCTCATCTTATTTATTAGCCTTTTCTAGAATGACAACCGTGATAGGCCCTGCTAGATACCTCGAGACCTCACGGCTCTTCCAGATCGAGTACTCGCAGATTAGTCAATGCCGAGTACCTTACCGACTATTCTGGGCCTTAGCCGGACATCACTTCCGTTCGTCATATTGTCAGCCCTCTTCATCTTAACTGTTTCAGAAAATATAATGGATGCCAGTGTCACCTGCAAGCTTTTGACTATATTTGAGGCATTCCCTACTCACGAAAGGCGGTTTCTTGTTTCTGTAGCTTTACCATGGTTATCGCTCATCACTCTCCTTAAGTCTATCCAACTTGCATAAAAGCTGCCATGCTGCTCACGCACAGTCCATTCATTTCCCTGTCATACACTGTTATCTTGTTTGCGCCTTTTACTTGGGCTTCCTTGCCTCGCAGGCAGCCTGTGCCCATATCCCCTGGTGCCGCATATTCTCCGCCCCCTAAAGCGTTACCTACTCTGGCTCCTGAGTGGTCCCCGTCTCCGCCCGTCTGGTCTCCGCCGACACCTGCCTCGAGTACTACAGCCCCAGGAGGGTCGTATGCTCAGGTTCCTCAACCCACTACAACGTCAGCCTGCGTGCCCTATCAATGCAACGTGTTTTACCAGGTCAGTAATATCTACCCAAATGCGTGTACTTGCGTATTTATTGCTTCCAGTATGTTACTGTATTATATTGGCCTCAAGCCACTCAGAACACTGCCTGCTTCCCTCAGGCAACGGGAGTCCCTCTATCACCACTCCCAGCCGCGATAGTTGAGTACGATCCTACCTTTCGTACGCCTTTGATGTCTTATTGACACACTGTTTAGGAACACTCTAGAATCTCCAAGCGTTTATGTCATTTTCCCCTCTATTAGTGCCAACGACGGCTGCACTCAAATTGGCAATACCTACAGCTCGATTACCAAAACCTTCGCTCCGGGTGACTTATCCACTTTAGACTCAAATGGAGCCACGAAAAGTTTCAACTTTGGCGATCTTCCATGCGGCCCCCCAGGAGTGGAAGATACCTCATACGCTCCCTTGATTGCGCCACCTTCATTCATTTTCAACGAGCTAGACAGTGCATTTGCCACCTGCATACCCGGACTTGACCAAGGAGTCGACCCTCCAACGGCCCTCCCACCTGGGAGCGGTGTTTCGCCCCCTCGCGGAGTCGGACGCCCTGGTCGCAATAGAAGAGCGCCGGCCAACGCCGCTGCAGTTCCTACTCCTGAGATAAGGTAGAAGTTCAGTATAGCCAACGCTGAGATCACGATCCTGTGTGGGGCAAAGTCCACTCGGCTGTCATTCAACGATTAGGCGTTATACATTGATGGGCACTAACGAAGAAATAGACGATTTTGATCATGTTGGAGTTCCAAACATCTCGGGGCAATGACGAGCAATGGCACGTGCTTCACTTCCACATAAGATTTAGCGTTTTAGATTTTCCTTTTTACATTCGACATCGTAAACAGTTTAGTCATGAGCGTTAAATCAATTATATTATTTTTTCCCTCTTAATAAGGCTTGGCCCCATATTGCACAGGTAGCAGCTTCTTAGATAATGTTGCTTTCTATGCCACAAAGCGTTGGCGAATCATAACTTACTGTAAATACCAGCTCTCGCGTCAAATTAATTAGCGCTAGCGCGCCCGTCTCCTTTCAATGTCACAGAATTGTGGACATACATAGACTTTAACTTTCGTCACGAACTTTATCTGTTAGAAATGACTACGAGCGTAACGCCTTCACTGGCTAGATATGAGTCTTCCGAAGGGGTGCAGTCTATGCCGCCCGGCGTCACCACAACGCTGCAGGGTCGAGCGTACCAGCTTGAGATGCTAGACGAGAGTATGAAGAGGAACATCATAATCGCTGCTGAGACGGGCTCTGGGAAGACGTTGATGTATTAGCAATTGTCCTAAGGGTAGGGGTATGGTCTGAATGAAAGCAGAGCAATACTGCGGATTCAAGCGGAGCTAGAACGATGTCCGCCAGAAAAGGTAGGGCAGCTTAGAGCGCGGCATGTTATTGAGCCCTGATTCTGCCGCTCAGTTTGTTTGGTTCTGCGTCCCTACTGTCGAATTGGCAAATCAGCAACACCGTGCTATCTCCACTCAATTGCCTGCGTTCCAGGCCCGGGTCCTCTCAGGAGCCGATAATGTTGATCACTGGACCAACAAATGGATCTGGGACGAGGTACTCAAGGGTATACGTATCGTCGTCACCACGCACCAGGTATATCGCTGCTAGGGAAAAGTAACTATGACTCAGCTAATTAGACAGGTCTTGTATGACGCCCTCGGTCACGGCTTCGTAGGCATGAACAAGATAGCTCTGATGGTTTTTGACGAAGGTATGTTTGTGGAACATGAATGCCTGGCGTATGAATCACCTGTCACTCAAGTAGCCTTCTAGCACACTCTTGCATCGGCAATCATGCTTCCAGCAGAATCCTCCTTAAGTTCTATCACGAAACTAGGCTAGAAGAAAGACCTGCCATCTTAGGACTCACAGCAAGCCCTGTTATCAATGACAAAGTTGGCAATCTCGAGTAGGTGCATTGCCTACTATTGACGCATAGGACTGATATAGATCAGAGTGCTCGAATCTACTCTGAATGCGATTGCCCGAACTCCCAAATTGCACCGAGCTGAAATGCTCCAATATGTCCATAAACCAATGCCAGTCAAACTGACATATATACGAACAAGCCCCGAAGCCGTGGTTTCAGAAGCGTTGCAAAGCCTTAGATTGGTATACGAAGGGCTTGATATAATGCAAGATCCGTGGATTATCAGAATGCAGTCTGACCCGATAGCGTGCGAGTCGCAAGCTTTTAAGAAGGCTATAGTGCGCCAAAAGACGTAGGTGGAGTTGCTTGCCACTCGTTGTATAGGTTCATTTGGCCACCTGTGCTAATCTCCACAGATATTGCCATGATCAGATCAAAGGCTTATACAACAGGGCGGTGGCAATTGATACAGAATTGGGGGCAGCAGCCACGGAATACTACATACGCGAATGCATTGAGAAGTTCCAGCGAGGAACGGAAGATGGGTCTTTCGTGATCGAAGGCTTCGAAGACGACGAACGAAGATACCTGAGGGAAAAGTTTAGCAAAGTCCACATTCCTAACCTGGGTGCAGACCCTTTAGTTCGGAATTCGGTTATGACACCAAAATTACGGACACTCATTGAATATCTTCTCGGAGAGGAAGCACAGGGCTTCTCGGGCTTGATATTCGTGCGTACGAGAGCTGAAGTTGCTGTGCTATCTCATATGCTCACTTTACACGTCCCAAAATTTACAATTAGCACTTTCGTTGGTGCTTCTTCCTTCTCCAAGCGGACAAAAGTAATCACAGAGCTCGCAGAAGTCAAAAATCAAAGGCATACCTTGGATGACCTTCGAGAGGGCAAGAACAATATTGTTGTCACCACCAACGCTCTTGAAGAAGGGATTGATGTGACGGCTTGCAACGTAGTCATCTGTTTTGACCCACCTCCAAATCTGAAATCATTCATACAACGCAGAGGCCGGGCCAGAAAGTCAACTTCTAAATACGTGCTGATGTTCGAAGAAGGTCCCAGATCTAGAGCCATTTTGACGTGGGAGGAGCTCGAGGCAGAAATGATGCGGATCTATGAGGATGACATGCGGGCTTTGGAAGAGGCCAAAGCACTAGAAGAGCAGGAGGAAGAAGGAAGGCGGGAACTCTTCAATGAGACCACTGGGTACTTTCTCATCCAAGAGCTTGAGCTTGGTAGTCGCAGCTTACCTGAAACAGGGCAAAGCTTACCCTGGACGATGCCGTTCAGCATCTTCACCACTTTTGCGCTACGCTACCGGCGGCGCCATACGTAGACCTGAGGCCGTTATTTACCTTTGAAGGGTATCCGACTGGCCCGGGGGAACAGGACAAGTCCATTTCAGCAAAAGTGGTTCTGCCAAACTCTGTGGATATCTCCCTTCGGGAAGCCTGTAGCTTGCACCAATGGAAGACAGAGAAGATGGCCAAAAGAGACGCTGCTTTCGAAGCTTATACAGCTCTATACCGTGCAGGACTTGTAAATGAACATTTATTGCCTGTGGGTCATGTTGATGAAGGTGCCGACGAAGCCTACCAGGCTATTGAAAAGCGTCCGAGCCTCGTTGAGGTATCCGATCAATTCTATCCGTGGGTCTTTCTGGCACAGCAGTGGGAGACAGCGACCAACATACCAGCATTCATAATAACAATCAAGCAAGGGGAGCATATAGTAGCGAGATTGATGATGCTGCTTCCTCAGTCACTTCCAAAGGTTGCAGATTTCGAACTTTATTGGGATGCAAATACTACATTTAAGGTTTCCATATCGCCTAACACAGTCGAATTTGACCTCACTGTCATGGTACCAGCTACCCAAACCACTTCTTTGATACTTCAATCCATATTTCAAAAAACGATGAACGCTGAACAAAGCGATTTTACAGCATTGTTTTTGCCCACCGGAGTTGCTGACTTCTCGAAATGGGTGGAGACGAACACGGGTGTAGTCAGAGCCGATCACATCTGCGAAGATGACATTAGTGAGGGTGCTGGGCTTGTTAGAGACCTGATGCAAAACAGACTGCCCTATGTTTTTCGCAACGTGAGGTATGCTTCCATTGAGGACTTATATGCTGATGGTGCCATGGATATCGATGGATACAGCGATAAGATACGAGAAGACCAGGAAATGAGCTTCAAAGAGGCTTTACCTGACGGCAAAGGGCCGGATGGCGAGATGGACTCAGACGAGGGCACCAATACGCAGACTTACGTTCTCATAGAGACGACAAAACTAGCGAAGAAGGTCAACTTTCTACATCGCCCTTCAAGCCAAGGACCCTGGATCGCGAAAACATCCAGAACCCAATTGCTATTTGCCGAAAAGTGCGAGATGGATCGTCTCCCTTTCAGATATTCCCGTTTTGCCATGTTGGTACCATCTATCCTACACAGAGTCCAGGCGGCGTTGGTAGTGGATCAGCTCTGCGAGACAATTCTTTCCCCACTGCGATTCAACGACCGAAACCTTGTAGAAGCAGCCATCTCAGCACCATCAGCGCAAGAGTCGACCGACTACAACCGCCTAGAATTCCTCGGGGACTCATTTCTCAAGTTCTCTACTTCCTTGACAATGATGGCCAACCATCTTCGTTATCATGAGGGTATTCTAGCGCACCTAAAGGACCATATTGTATCTAATGGCCGGCTCGCTCTTGCTGCCATCAACCAAGGGTTAGACCAATTCATCTTGACGAAAGCATTCACGGGACTGAAGTGGCGCCCTCCATACAACAGTGAGCTCTTGAACCATCAGCCGCCCAAAAGGCGCGAAATGTCCACCAAAACACTTGCAGATGTTGTAGAGGCTTTGACCGGGGCGGCTTACCTTGATGGGGGGCCGGAAAAGGCGCTTCAATGTCTGGAACTGTTTCTCCCAGATGTACCATGGTCTACAGCTCTCGGCGCATGCGAGATCCTTTACTCGGTGTATCAGGTTCAAACTGTCAGATCAAACCAATTGGATCAATTGGAGCGGTTGATCTCCTACCATTTTACTCTCAAAGCTTTGCTAATGGAAGCTTTAACCCATCCATCCCACCACGGACCCAATACCAGTGCATCATATGAACGTTTAGAATTCCTCGGCGACTCAGTTCTAGACAACATCGTCACCACAACAGCATTCGCCCATAAACCCTCAGTCGCCACGCATGGCCTCCACTTGATCCGCGCCGCTTTGGTCAACGGTAACTTCCTCGGCTACCTCTGTCTCACGCTCTTCACGACCTTACAAAGGTTTGACCCTGTATCTGACGACCCGAAGAACATAAGGACGAAAGAAGTATCTTACACCTTCCATCTCTGGCAAGCAATGCGTCATGCCTCTCCCACCATCCGCGAAGCACAACAAGCATGCCTCGCTCGCCTCTCATATCTCAAAGACGAGATCACAGAGACCCTTGCATCTGGAAATTTCTACCCGTGGCGTCTTCTCACCCGTCTCGAGCCCCCTAAATTCATCTCCGACATCGTCGAATCCATATTAGGAGCCATCTACATCGACACGCATGGCTCGCTCGCCATCTGCCAATCCTTCCTCGAACACCTAGGTCTCATGACCTACCTCCGCCGCGTCATGCAGAGTCACACTGCACTTCTGCACCCAAAAGAGGAGCTTGGGCAGCTGGCTGATAGGGAGAAAGTCAAATATGTGCTTGGGAAAGAAGGGGAAGAAAAGGGAAGAAGGCTGACTTGTACGATCATGGTGGGGGAGAGGGAGGTAGTGAAAGTTGGTGATGGGCTTAGTCCGATGGAGGTGCAAACAAGGGCGGCGGATGAGGCATGTGTGATTTTGAGGGCGGAGGGGAGGAGGGCGAGGGGTGGAAGGGGGAGTGGAGATGATGATTTGGTGGGGGAGGCCGTTGGCGAGGAAGAGGGAGGTGAGCAGGAGGAGAAGGACGAGGAGGGAGATGAAAGAGACAAGGTAACAGACGAAGATGGAACAGATCTCGAAACCAAGGATGTCGAGCGGCAAACGGCCGGGATAGACCGATTCGGTAGTAAAGAGAGGTCAGAAGACATGGATGTCGATAAGCAAGAGGAGAAACAAGGGGCCAGTGACAACAAAGAGCAGGGTTCGAAAGAAAAGGAGAACAATATGGAAGGGACAGATGTACGAGAGGATACAAGCAGGATGGAGGGAGTTGAAGATGACAGTGATGAAGACGAGTATATGACGGCTGATGAATGATGAAGAGGAGGGTAATGATAATCATGAAGTAATGCCAGCTATGTCGATTTGGGTCACTGTCAGTATCTGATAGAGATAGAGTTCGATTAGTTTGCAATGCGAGTGTTCTTGAGTCCTCATGCACTTTGTTCCTGTTATGCTTAGAACGATGTAGAGATATCTACTTGACATGAGAACTCGTACGCAGGCCACCGGCCTTCGAATGGTTAGTAACTGCACGTTCCGATCTAACACCCGCAGGCATAATTGTACATTCAAACCACCCACAACAACAACGCAGAAGACGTTGTCCTTCATATGCTATACAGATATGCTAACATGCATGCTCACTTCTTTGCCTTGCCTCTCCCTTTCGCGCTCTTTTGGGGTTTGACTTCCTCCTCGCTTCCATCGTCATCACCATCTTCGTTCTTGACCTTGCCCTTCCCTTTGGCACTAGCCTTCTTCGCCGCTTTCTTCTTCTTCGGAGCCGCAACGTACTTATCCTTCTTAAGATCGAGCGGTTCGTCATCGTCGAGGACTGCCTCATCTGCACCGGAGCTCAGTCCAGAATCTGATTCGTCTATTGCTTCCTCAAGATCTGGTCTCTCCTTAGACTTCTTCTTTGGAGCTACGACCTGACTGGCTTTCATGTACGGCAGTGGATGCGCCATTTGGTTGTAAGTTCTGGTGAAGGCGCTCTTCGACTGTGATTCGATCTTGACTTTTTCCATGTCCATTGGGCCGACTCCAAGTTCAAGGATGGCATCCCAATCTTCTTTTGTGAGGTAGTAGCTGTCCATGAGATCAATGATGTCAGCCAGGCCATCCTTGCCCTGGACTTGAAGTTCGTGGATCAATCGATACCATAGTACAGGAAGATATTGCTGTCGAATTTCATGTCGATCGCCGGATGCCCGGAGCCGCATGTGGCCTTGAATTTCTTTAATAAATCGTACGAGCTTGCCTGCAATGTGTTTTAGTAAGACGATACTAAGATAAACCTGGGTCTAAAATCTGGCATACCTTGCTTGCTGTTGTTGCCTAACCAGGAAGTGAATCTGGTCTGAGAACCTGCCTGACTTCCAGCGACAAAACTAGCGGGCCTAACAAAGCTGAAAACGGCATGGGTAGGCATGAGCGACCATTGCTGTTGAGAGCCATGGATCATACGGTCAACGAGGTCTCCATCACTAATGCTCTCTGCTGCCTTGTCTGTAAGTTCTAGCACCTTTAAATTCTTATCTTTGCCAGTCAAATTATTTGACAACACAGGATTTGTTGAGAGGTAATTCTCTTGTACCATTAACGAGCTGAACTCGTGATCATTAAAGTAGAGCTCGATCTTGTCGTTCAGGGTGGATGTGCTGCTAGGCGCGAACATGCCTCCCCCAAGAATCTTGCTTACAATATCCCAAGGTTTGAGAACAACGTGTTTTTCCCAGGCTTTGGACATATCCTTCCCAGCGTCAAAGTCCATGGCGTCCTGGTCGAGTTTCGCCGTTGATAGCATATTGATGACTTGGCGGATATCCGCGTGGCTTCCTTCAATCAATGCGTTAATAACATTAGGAGGCACCCTAAGCTTTTCTCGGAAGCAAATGGTCATGATTCGCTGACGAATTTGATCCACAGTGGGTCTTCGGAATGGGAGATCCCATGCCACCGAGTCGAAGGGCTTCATCTTTGGTAGTCTGCGATCATTGCATATTAGGATGATGGGGACGCTGGTCTTTCTGCAGACTGCTGCTAAAGCTCCAACACCCCCTCGGTCTCCAGCAGACATGCCATCGACCTCATCCATGATTAGAACAATCTTTTTCTTCTCTGTTTCCACCTTCTTTCCATCTCCGGCGAAGTAGCCAAGCAGTGAAGTCGTATCGAGTACCCCTCTGAGCCCGGTTTCAACCAACTTCTTACTCCTTGTATCACTAGCATTACTCTCAACTATATCATAGCCTTCTAGTTTGGCGGCGAGATGAGCTGCAGTAGTCTTTCCTATCCCTGGGGGTCCATGGAGACACATGGCGCGGAAGGCACCCCATCCCTCTTTCCCTGGCTTCTTGAATTTGGTTCTCAAGTTGGCTGGCCAAGCTCTAAGCCAGGCTTGCAATCTCTCGACTTGCGCTTTGTTGCCACATATCATGCTTGTGGCTGTTGGGGCATACTTGACAGTCCATAGCCGGCTGTCAGTGGTTGCCGAACCAGCGATATCACCTCTGGGTTGCGGCTGGTTGCGAATGTTGGTACTTGCAGCTTTCTTAGCCTCTGCACGTTCCTGCTTTATCATCTCCTCAGCAGCCTTCTCTATCTTGGTTTGTTCTTCCTTTTGCTTGGCCTCATATTGCTCAGCAGCTTTCCCATCCCCACCATTGGCAGGTAACCTGCGAATGAGGTCAAATAAACCGTGCTCATTAATCGTTTTTAGGCCGTATTGCCGTATTGTCTCGAGCTTCTTAGGACCCGCATCAGAACCGAGAACAACAAAGTTTGTCTTCTTACTTGGCGCACCAGTGACCTTCCCTCCGTACCGGGTTATCAGTTCCTTACCACGATCACGGTCCAAAGTATCAAGCAAGCCCGTGAACACAAATGACAGTCCCGCAAGGCAGTTCTCAGCTCCTACAGGAAGGTCCGCAGATGGTCCAGAAGGTGCAGGGTCAGTATGTTTGGCATTCATATTTCTATAATTAAACTTCTTGGTATTGTCCCGAGGTGGAGGTGTTGGTACCCGAACCGTTGGGATGTTGTCAAGTATATCGTCCACTTGTGTCCTAGCCTGTGGCTCTTCCTTTTTCTCTTTCTTTGAGTTGGCCTTCTTTGCTGGTGACTTTGGCTTCGTGTTTTTGGCCTTCTTTGAAGCCGGCGGAATGTTATTTCCCTCTGCTTCTTCGCCCTCTTCATCTTCAAGCTCTGCGGATTTCCTCTTGCGACCTTTGGAAGGGTTGGTGCCATTAGTAGCTTTGGTTGGGGCATTTTTCATCTGTATATCGAGATCCTCATCTTTGGATACAGCTTCCTTTTTAGAGGATGCACTTTTGCCTCCATTGGCGGTCTTTCGACTAGGCTTGACGATCTCATCCTCATTGTCATCGCTCTCGTAAGCATCTGCTTCAACCTTCCGTCCGTTCTTGTAATCCGCCCCAAAGATGTCGTCACCGGAGTCTGTATCAACCTTAATAACCCCTGGTGCAAAGTCGTCATCCTCATCATCCAATTCGACGTAATTCGGCTTGTTTTTCTTGCGAGAGCTTGTTTTACCACTCGTCGCGGGCTCCGCTTTAGGGGTAGCTTTGGCTCTCGGCGTAGATTTAGTAGATGCAGCCACTACTACCCTTGGTTTGGTGGGTGTTGAGCGTGTTGGTTTTGATTTACCGCTCGAAGCGAAGTAATCAGAAGTTGTAGTGACTTCTCCAACAGGAGAGTCTCTCTTCCTAGACCCGGGGTCAGCTTTGAGCGAAGTTGTCATCCATCAAAAGCTGCACGTACATTTGCTTCTTGGGTGGGGGTTTCTTTGGAGTAGTCTTTTTGGCTGGCTGTACCTCGATGTCATCTTCGCTGTCACTGAGAACCTTTCGCTTGCCTACGGAGAATTAGTGTTGATACAGCTCCTGTGAAGGGTCCAGGGCTATACCTCTCCCTTTCGGCTTCTTCTCTTTAGCCTGTGGAGTACGAGGAACCTTGTCAGCGTATTCAAAGCCACAAGAGAGCGCCAAGACAAGTACCTCGATGCCAAACTTGACATGAGACTGAACAAAGTGGAGACGAGGAATTCTAGCTTTCACTAGGGCTTCGCCGTGGGATCATTAAGCACGAGAAAACTCAATCACATACAGCGTCTTTCGAAGAATTTTGCTCCTGGCTAGTAGCAGGAGTCTGACCTCCCTTTCCTCCAAAGAAATTCCTGATGTCAGTCGGCATACTGCTCCGTGCGGCTCAGCGCTGCCAAGTTTAATACAAATATTCTGGTTAGACGAAGGCCATTCGCAAGGCCCTCGAATGCCGGAATGGAATTACGAGGGTTCCTTCTGATAGTGGTGCTTCGAGAAATCGAATAGTGTTGGACGCTCCCGTCATCGACGCGACTTTCGCGTAGAAAGCCATGACGGAACGGAACTAATTCCGTCACTGCTGCGATTCACCAAAAGCTTTAGCTCTTCGACGGGCAACTCATCGCGACTGTCATGAAGCCTCGATTACTGTCTTCCCAAAGACCTCACCTGGTAATGGGAAGCTGCATATACGGAGTACTCTTCCGCCCTGCCATCTGTATGTGGTTCTTCATGCCAGCTTTCCCTATCGAATCAATTTGACCAAATAGATACCACAGATCTTCCGATACACCAGTCTCCTATTACTTCGACCTTCCGCGCCTTCACAGCTACTCCTCTCTCTCTCAATTGGCTCGCCCCGAAAAGAGGCCATACCGCCAAAAATCGTAAGGGGCGATGCCGCGTTCCCACGGGGGGCTCAACACGAGGCACAACGGTAGTATGGGGCGACTATGGGCTTCGATTGCGAGATCACGACCAGCGTATATCCGCGAGTCATCTACAAATCGCATATGAGACAATAAGGAAAAGGCTACGGGGGGAAAGATATAGAATTTTTACTCGGGTAGCGGCAAATATTGGGGTGTATACTAGTGGTAATGAGGTCCGCATGGGGAAGGGAAAAGGCAGCTTTGATCACTGGGCCGCGAGAATGGCAGTCAGCCAGATTATATTCGAGCTTAAGGGGGAAATGCACGAGCAGGTTGTGAGGGATGCGTTGAGATTAGCTGGAAACAAGCTGCCTGGTGAGAAATGCTGCTGATGAAGTCCAATGGAGGATGGAGAGGCTGACGATGCAATAGGTTTATGGGAATTCGTGAAGAAGGGAGATCCACCAGTGATGGGGCTTACTAAAATGGAGGCTGGCGTCACATTGGCTGATATGAAGAGGCCAAGGATAAAATTACCGGCTGACGCGAAGGCTGGTAGGATACCCGCAACGACGCCTGGAGAACTACCTGCTGCAACGCCCACTGCTGCTGCATCGCCATAAGCTATTTATAGAAAGATACCAATTGCATATCTGAGTCTACTTTACGTTTCCGAATTAGGCTCCGATGCCAGTTCCGGGACCATATCCCTGGTCCCTCCTTGACTCTTCGGCATCATAGCTGCCCTCTTGATTGCCAGTCCCGCCGAATCCTTCTGTAAGCATATATTAACTCCTATACTATTGGGTTCTAAGTTTAGGTTGATTTGAGCTTATCACCTTGATTTGCAGTTCCTTGAGCTTCTGTGGTCATTCCACCCATACCACTCTCGGATATATTCTGTCCGTATCTTATATTCTCTGCTGCTTTTGTTCCTTGCTCAGACTTCTGTTCCTCTTGCCGAGATTCTGTAGCGTCGACTTGAGTTTCAACATCTAGAGGCCAAGTAAGTGTGAGATCCTTCGGACGCAAGCAATCATGGGAGTTGCTAACCACCCATTTGACCACCTTGCTTGGGATGCGGATTAGTGACCGTCTTTATTGACTGGTATCTGTTTGTTGATCAGTTTCATGCTTTCTAATTGTGCATGAACAACTTGTACTGGTCAGATTCCCCTCCTGGTTCGGTATCCATCATGTTCGAAGACATGGTCGTATTGATTGAGTCTTTATGATCGTAATTTTGCTAAGGAGGTGCAACTGATTTGAATGAATATAACTGTTGGATTTTTTATTTTATGGGACAAGTGGTGTATGGGTATCGTCAAAATTCCGCACATGACGCACGTCATGCGAATTGCCCTGAACTAGCCGTTCTAGAACACCAGCACTCCATGCGACTAGTCCGGAAGGTGAGAACAACGCCAACGCTTTGCAATTCAGATGATACCATCATATCCTAGAAATCCATTCCCATGAGATAGCTGTCACTGTATTAGCCTTATAACATAACGCTTTCCTTTGTGGGACTAACCTTTCTAATATCCTCATGAATTTGGCAACGAAGGCTTCAAGATGAAAGATGTGTTTCTGTTTTGATTAGTACCAGGTGTAAAGTCAGGGGGCCCGATTTGCGCTTACACTACCCAGTCGTATTCGATGTTCGTAGAACGCAGACCACTTAATCACATCCGCCTTCAGTGCATCGTCGATTTTCGGGATGAGCTTGAAAGTTAAAGTCTGCTCCAGATCAGATATATGGAGCACGGCGGTAAGATTGTGCTTGAATTACCTTCAGGACAGTCGTAGGTGGGATGCAATGACTCAGCAGATCGTATAAATTTGCTCGGACCTGCAGAATCCTCGCCGGCGTATGCTCAACCATGATGTCGTCAGCAATCTGAGCAACAAGGGCTTCCCAGTCAGGCGGCGGTATAGGTGTCTTGTCCGTAACCTTCTCACTACTATGGTTAGCCTAATGAACAATATTGATCACTTTCAACCTCATACTTCTGAGCATGTACCGCTTCAAACATCAGCAACGCCCTTCTAAGATTTCTCCCACTATCCTTCGCGATCCTCCTGTTAAGCCCTTCCGCCTCGCTCCAACCTTCTTGCTTGCCCACTTTACTGAGCACTTTACATATATCCGCTTCTGTGGGAGCAGCCACCCTAACCAATAGTGTCCGTGAACGGATGGGCGCGATAATGTTTGCAGTGCTGTTCGCTAGCAATATCAGTCTCAGATTGGGACTGTATTTTTCCATCGTTCTTCGCAGTGCCGCTTGTGCATCTCTCGTGAGATGGTCCGCCTCATTGATGACCACGACCTTGAAGCGCTGCCGGGCGGATTGGTCCACCTGTTGAGTCTGGGCAACTTCTTTCAGCAGGTCTTGAATGACCACTCTGTCGAAGTTGCCGACGTCTGAAGGTGTTATCTCTAGGTGGTATACGGATGCAACGATGTTAAATTCAAGCTTGCGATTCGAAGTGGTTTGGAATACGCGGGAATCGATTTTAATTTTTTCCACACCAGGACCATAAAGCTCCCGTAATGTAGCCACTATCCTTGTCTTCTTGCCCGCACCCGATGGTCCATA
The DNA here is from genome assembly GCA_963971245.1 of Cladonia rubrotincta. Lineage (NCBI taxonomy): Eukaryota > Fungi > Ascomycota > Lecanoromycetes > Lecanorales > Cladoniaceae > Cladonia > Cladonia rubrotincta. Next base: position 626,112 of record OZ020212.1, read on the forward strand.
GACCAGAAGATGGGGAAAGTCTCCGCTTTGCGCCTGATGTCCATAACTTAGCAACGTCAAAAATGGCGAGGAACGGAGCTTACGAGACTTCTAAGCCGCTCCGAAAGGTCTCCATGATATGTCAGTGCCTCGAGAGAGCGGGGGCGGTATTTATCTACGAGCAATGCCATAGTGTATTTGAAAGATAATGGTTTCCAGAACTTTGAGCGACGCGTTCTTTGCTACTTCGTAACGCGTTTTAGGGCTAACACGATACATGCCCTAAATTGGTGCGGCAGTCAGGCAAAGTTGCCTCAAAAGCCTTAGCACTAGATCAAGTGAACTATTGTACAGTCCAGATTAGTCCAACTAATTTGGACATTGCCTGTGCCATGCGACTAGCTAAGTTTCTGGGCACTGTGTAGCAAAATTATAGCATATCACGATCTGAGCATTAAGCTACCGTATCACTCACAACCGAACGCTAGCCTGATCTCAACATATTACACTGTTCCATCCTAGGAGTAGTTCCAACCCTACACCGTTGCCGTGCATTTTCAAAGCCAGAGGTATTCCCGGGTTCCTTCTCAACTCCGTACAATTTACTTGCCAAGTCAATCATTGACTCGGCGAATGCTAAAGTTGCTCTTGGCCTTTCCAAAAGCTCACGCAATGGTGGGCGTTGATCACACAGCCCGCCGCTGATGGAGTCGCACACGAATACCACGCTTGAACCCTCGTCTTCTCTTCGAGTATTTACGGTGTCCAAAGCGACTGCCGCTTATTCGGGGTCGGTTCGAGCCGGGTAAAGATTTCTGGAGTGGAGTAAGTAGATCAGGTGGGATCATTTCATGGTCACAGGCATCGGCGATAGAACACCATTCTTGTCATATTTTGCTTCTATGAGCGGGTCAGTTCAACGAACCACTTTAGATCGAAAGAGAGGGTTCACTGACTGAAGAAGGTGTACGATAGCGTAATATTATCGATATTCTTCATCGTAGGATCATTGACAAATTCGGGATCGATAAAAAAGAAGACCGGCATATCAACAGTCTCGCCAGCATTAAGTCTCTGCTCCTCAAAGCAGAAGCACTGAATCTTGCTAAAGTAAGGTGCCACCTGTGCGGGTGTAACGCTGTATGTTGCCACCCCAATGATGTCCTCAGTGCTTTTATTCGTCGCGGTATAGAACGCCAGTGCTGTTTCTCCTGGTAGGACACGAACTTCACGTTGTTGCGGCATGAACTTCCAGGGCATTATGTCTGATACGGAGCCATTGAAGGTTATACGTAGCCGGCGCGAGTCGGTCACTGGTGTAAGGCGAGTCGCAGGATCCTCGCCAGCGGAATGGATGGACGATTTGATAGGTTGACCGCCCCAGCCAGTCTGCGTGCATATCTGTATCCTGGTATGAGTAAGGGACGATTTAGAATGTCGCGAGGAAGACGAACCATCTTGTACATGGGTACTGAACCATATGACAATGCGATTGTCCCAAGGATGATGCTCAGAGTGTAGTACCTGAAGTCGTTAGAAGAATTTCAATAACTTTGCTGGCCATGGCATACAAGGTCGAAGTATTCTTGTCTGAGAAAGGCGCTCGTAGTTGTCCCATGGTCGGAGAGACATTCTGTCTGTTCTTCGTGGTGCTTGTTAGTTGCCGCCATTGCTGGTTAGGTCTTCCTGAAAGCATTGGACGCGCATTACGGAGACACCTAGAGCAGGTAAAGCCGACTTTTGGTATATTCATGATGGAGATCTAGCAAAGACCTAATAACCCGTTTTGAAAGATGCAGTATGATCGATTTTGAGACTATAATTATCGCCGGAATATCTCCGTGCTGTTGAACATCAGACGACGGCCATGAGACAACGCTTAGCTTGATAATGTGGGAATGATAACTGCAGAACCTTCGCTCCTCGCTACTTTCCTGTCCAACACCTCCTAAGTACCTCAATCTGCTCTGACACGGCTGCTCTCCTCATGCCCTCCAACTCCTGCCTCCCTCGCTCGCTCCTCCATTCACCCCACCCGCTCCCATAAACGATCATGTCATTTCCCACCACAGCTCGCTCTCCAAGCTCAACCATAGCACAGACTTTGCAATGTTCGCCTATCACGGCGCCTCTCCCGACCTTGGCTCCAGCTTCAATAATGGTATAAGCACCTATGGAGGCTGCTTCGACCGTGGCACCGGATTCAATGACGACGCCAGGGGCGAGACTCACGCCTGCGGGATCATCTTCTGATTGAGTAGGTGCGGGAGGATTTAGTAGGCCAATGGAAGCACGCTCGCTGATGAGGCAATTCTCGCTGATGTTTATGGGGCCATAGGCGGAATTCATACGTGCGCGGATCTGGATTATGACATTGGGCCCGAGGGAGATGGGTTGAGAACCCGTGAGGGAGGCGGATGGGGAAATGAGTGTTGTCGGGGAAGACTGAATGGGTGGTCCCAGGCTTCTAGACGTAGAAACTCGACTCGTGACGCTTGGGCGGGCTGTCATGTTGGATGGTGTAGAAGGGAAGAAATCCAGAATGCAAAGACACGCATCATGATTCAGTGAACGCTTAGACCACAGGTCTCAAAGCGTACGCTACGAAGCCGCATAATTATACCTACATGATAATGAGAAAGCTTGGCTTGCTATGCAACACATTATTTACAGGAAGCGAAGCAATATGGCTACATACAATCCATCTATGACACAATGAGCGCCTTGCAGATGCTCCTGTCCAATGCATAATAGATATCACCCCGTTCCCAGCGCCAAATGCTCGAATATGTGGTGTCCGTGATCGCAGCAATTGAACAATCAACTCCTTAGCGAAAAATTAAGAACCACCTCCCCCACCGCGAATCCTTTTCCCGTTGCCGCCATCTCCCCCATCCATCGCATCTTGAGTATCTTCTCTTGGTCTCTTGCTACCCGGCACGAATTGTCTAGCGCTAGGATTGAAACTGTTATTAGTTGGGCTACCCCTCCCTTGCTGCTGACCTGATCCGCCTTCCGTGTTCAGCGCTTGCGGACCACCTCGTCCTGAACCTCTACCCCGTGTGGTTCCGCGTATCGAAGAACCACCCCTGGCGACTGGCAGACCAGATTGTTGTAAGCCTCTCAAAGCACTCGGCCCGGTTCCTGTGTTTGTGTTGATATTGCTGTTACCTTGCGATGGCTTTGGAGGTGGATTTGATCCCTGCTGGGGGAACTGTTGATTCTCGTTGGCAGCATTCGGGTGTTGCTTTGTCGTGGTTGCGTTTGGTGGAGGGTTATGCTGTTCAGCAGGCGAGGAACCCTGGACAACGGGAGCAGCTGGAGTTGGGCGTCCAAAGGTCGGAACACCTAACGGTTGGCCCTGTTGTTTTGCTTGCGCTTGCTTTTGTTGAGGCAGGACTTGGGCAAATGGGTTCGACTGTCCCTGGAGGATTGCTGGTCCTGGCATCGACTGAGTGGCATTTGGGGCGAAAGGATTCGGTTGGCCACCAATCATCGCTGTAGGAGCCTTGGAAGCATCTTGCTGTGGCGGAGAGGCAACATTTGCTGGCGGTTTGGCATCCTTAATAGCCATCCAGACTTCTCCTACAGGCTTCTGTGGCGTTTCCTGTGCTGCCTTCTGGACCAGATCAATTTTGAATTGAGCGATTCTCATTTTATTAGTAGCCATGTTGACCTGAAGAGCGTTCTTCTTTCCTTCCATTAACACGGCATGGTCTTTCGCTGTGTTGGACTTTGTCTGAATCTCGGCTATCCTCTCAGCTAGAATCTTCTCGTGTTCATCTTTCAACTGTGCAGATATCTCCTCCTTCAATTTATTGACCTGGGTAGTGACATTCTTCCTAAGAACCCCTCTTACTACCTCGCTTGACTGCACCAGAGTCTTGGCCTCAGCTTCGGTAGGTTGCCAAGATCCAGGGGGTGTTTCGCCTTCCCTCTTGAGGCCCGGCTGCCCATTGACGGCTTGGGCAGTTTGACGCTCTTTCTCCCAAGCTTCTCGCAGTTTCGAAATTCTCGATTCTTCGGTCCGCCGCAGCTCCTCAAGCTCATCTGTATGCCTAGCCTTTAGCCTTTCAATCTCTTGTCCATGCTCTGTTCTCAGCTCCTGCAGAGCTTGTTCATGCTCCGCGGCCAAGCTTTGCCTGATCTGATTCTTGCCTTCGGTCAACCTCTTGGTGAGATTTGCCTTCATGGCGTTTGTACGCTTTTCAAGGGTCTCATCAACTTGCTTGACACGCTCGTTATGTCGCGCCTCTAACTCGGCGCGCACGGCTTCGACATGCTCCGCAACTTGGTCAGCAATGGATTTCGAGCCATCCTCCACTGAAGCATTCGTTAGAGCTATATGGAGAGAGGCAGTTGTTCGTAGATGTTCCGCATCCTGATGTGCTTGAGCAAGGTCTTCACGAAGTTTCTTTATATGCTCTTCAGCCTCATCACTGATGATCGGGTTCGCTTGCTGCTGCTGGGATTTCTGCAACTGTGCCAGCTCAGCCTTGGATGCGTTGAAACTCTCTTGCAATTGACCCTGCTTGATTATCAGCATTCGTAATACATGGAAAATCGTTAGGAAACCTACTATTTGCACTTCGAGTTCGGCAATCCTTGATCTAGATGCATCTAAGTGACTTCGAAGGCTGGCGGCTTCAGAGGCCTCTCCAGCGGCTCGTGCTTCGGCTGCCGCCAAGTTGTCATGGACAACTTGAAGATCTGCTTGCGTCGTTCTCGATATCTCGCTCTCATTGACTTGGCCGTCTTCGCTTCCGTCCCGGGCGTTTTGTCCAAGGCCTGTCTGGGTGCCGGCTTTCTCCACAGCCGCATCTCTCTCTGCTCTGGCAGCAACAAGCTGCTGTTGTACATCTGATAGCCCAGCGAGCTGTTGTTCAAGGTCTTTGAGCGCAGAGTCCTTCTCCTTGATTTTGTTAGACAGATCCTTTGACCGAGTTTTGAATTGATCAGTGAGCCGCGCTCTCAAAGTCTCGATTTTCTCGTTGTTTTGGTCCTGGGCCTGGCTTATCTGCGTCGCAGCATTATCCGCCTGCTCTTGCAAGCTCTGCTTCGATAATAGCAATTCGTTGCGCTCAGATCCTAAGGCTTTTACTTGCTCCTTCAAAGCCTCCATTTCTGCAGGGTCGACACGTTCGTATTTCCGAAGAACATTTTGTGCCCGCTGCTGCCAGCGATCCGAGTTCTCCTTGAGAAGTCTCATTTCACCTTCTTGAGTCTCACATTGATTTCGAAGCTCCAGGATCTCAGCCTTCAGAGGTTCAATCTGGGCAGTAAGCTCTTCGACCTCTTTCGTCTTCGCGACCAAAGCCGCTTGTGCTTGCCGAGTCTCTGCACGTAAGGTGACGCTGGACTCTCGGAACGTATTCAATTCATTAATCGTCTCCATCAGCTGATTGTGTTCCAGGCTCGTACGTTGGCTGTCCGCTTCCACCCGCATTTGTTGGTTGAGCCGGAGGCGCGTATCATCCAGCTGTGACTGGGTATAGTCGAGTTGCTGTTTCAGTCGCTTTCCTTCTTGAGTAGAGAGCTCTAATTGGACATCCACGATTTCTTTCTCGCGCCGAAGGTATTTGATGACTTCCTGAAGGTTATCAAAATTCGAAGCTGGAGCCTCCCCGCCAGGATCTTCATCCCCGGTCGAGGGTCGCTTGCTCAAAGTGGAAATTTGAGCTGTAACACTCTCAAGCTGTTGATGAAGGCGATTGTTCTGGGCTGTCAAATTCTCCCGATGGACTTTCAGTTCCGCCAGCTCCCTTTCATATCGCTCTCGGGACTCTGCCCAGCTCTCCTCGCTCTGAGTCAGGCTTATACGTGCAGACTCAGCCTCTGCTTTCACCTGAGCAATCTCAAGCTTTAGGTCGTTATAGTCTGCCCGAACCTTCTGTAATGCTTTTGCGGCGTCCCCATGCTTGATTAGCTCGCTCTCGTAATTCTGTTGTGCTTGTTGGGCAATTTCAGCCTGAGCTCTGAGGTCCTCTTGGTAGTATTGAGCTGCCGCGGCATGGCGATCATCCTGGTCTTTAAGCTGTGCTATTTCCGCCTCATGGGCTTTCTTCTGCTCTTCAAGTCGACGGCCATTCTCTGCTTGTTCGTTGCGAAGGTCTGTAAGTTCCGTATTGGTAGCGGCGAGTTCTGAAAGAACATCCTCGGCGCGTTGTTCAAGCTCGTTGATCTTGAGGTTCTTCTCTTCGATGAGCTTGTCAGTCTCCTGGCGATACAACTCCTGGGTCTCGTTCAAGCTGTTTAGTCCTTCTTCTGAAGCCTGACTGATTGCCTTGTACTGTTCCACTTGACCTTTGACATTCTCCAGTTCAGTCTTAGTCAAGTCAAGATCACGTTTGAGCTCCGAGACCTCGACTGTTAGCTCTTGCTCCTTACTCAGGCCCGGGCCATCATCATCAGTAAACTGTCGTTGCGCTTCGTCGTTATTGCTGTTATTGGCCCGAGGGGCAGACGTTGGCTGTAACACATTGACGCGCTCTTCAGCACTACGTAGTTCAATGATTAATTGATCCACCCTGGCCGACAAATGGTCTTTGGCTGTGTTGGCAGCAACCAGTGACTCTCGAACGTTGCCAAGGCTAGAAACTAGGTCGTCAATTCTCCTTTGGCCCTGCTCATGATCGTATTCTCGCCGTTGAGCCAGCCTCTTGTTCTCCTCTGTCGCTTCGGAAATCTTGACCTTCGTGTTGTGCAGTTCCTTCTCCAGGTTGTCGACTTGCACCTGCAGTCGTCGGCGAGCCTCTGTGTCGGAATGTTCTCGCTCATTCAGAAGATTTTGGAGGTTGGCGCTCAAGGCGTTTAGTCTGGACCGCTCATTAAGAAGGTTCTCATTATCCTCAGTAAGTCGCTTCTCGATGGTCTTCCAGAAATCTTTCTCGGCTTTGAGATTCGCAGTCTCATTTCGCATGCTGTCTATAATCCCCTTGGCTTCTACGAGATCTTCAGCGACTTGTTGCACTCGCATTTCTAGTTTGCTTGCGTTCTCCGACGAGTACTGTGATCTCCTTTGCAGCTCCACATTTTCATTCTTGAGCATTGCATAGTTGGCATTAAGCATCTCATAGCGTTCGTGGGCAAGAGTGACCTGACTATTACTGCGAGCAGCCTCACTTCGAAGCTCGCCATTCTGCCTGGAAAGACTGTCGACTTGCTCCCTTAAGGTTGAACGGTCTGTTGCTGCCTCATGTTTATAGGCATCAAAATGGGCTTGCATATCCTTGTACAACTTGGCGTACTCAGCGAGATCTTTAGCTGTCGGAGAATCTTCGATACTGTTCACAAGGCCAGCTTGTCTTGGCGTAGTAGGAGCTGCGTCTCCGTGGCCAGATGCCCCAAAGGAGGAGTTCACGTCTGAACCTGGTGGCAATTGGCCTCTGTGAGAAAGCATGCGGCGGAACATATCTCGCTCCCTGATATAGCTTTGTGATTGGGTCATCAATGATTTCACCTCGTCTTTGCAACGCTCATACTTTTGCTGCAAATCATCCCAGTTGTGAGTATCCTCCAAATGTTTCCGTACGGCCTCCTCGTGCTCCATCCTTTCGCCAATCTCCCGGGTGATTTTGAGCAGATTCATGTTCTGTTCCTGGAGCTCGTTGATATTACGGAATGTTACCAGATTTGCACTGATATACTTGGCAGTAGCAGTGGAGCCTTCCATTGCTTCTTCATCAATCTGTCCATGGGCAAGTCGATTAAGCTGTCCTCGTTCTTCTGCGCCAATGTCATTAAGGCCCTCATCGCGGAGATGTACCTCCATCAGAAAGACTTTCACTTGAGAGCTGAGATCCCGCAGCTGCTGACGAAGAACTTCTCCCTCAATGGCCTTGGCCTCTATTTGGCCCTCGCACTTCTTCGCTGCTTTGATGGCTTGGTCTCTCTCCTTAGTGATGATATCAATAAGGGAAGACATTTCAGTAATATCGGACTCCAACCGGGCATGATCTGAACGCAATTCCTCGATCTCCGGTTGTCGTGTCTCCAAGTCCTGGATCATCTCGTCGATAGTAGAGGTGAGCTTCTCATTTCGACGCCTTTCGGTTTCTAGCTCAAGTTTTATATCGTTGTAGTTGCTATACATTTGTGTTACGCTCAGGCCTGACTTTGGACGTGCAGTGCTTGGTGAACCTAGCGGGGTCGATGCCCCGCGCATAGGAGTCCCAGTCATATAGCCATTGGCGCCTTGATGGGAAGAGTGAGACTTTTGCGCTTGGATTTGCATCGCCGAAAGATCGGCTTGTAGTTGTTCGGTCAGGACTTCAAGTTCTGCAATCTTAGCCTCTGCAGCCTCCCTTTCCGCATGCTCTGTTTCCAGCTCTGCGCTAAGTCTTCCAAGTTGCTCCGATGCCTCGTCCTTTGCAGCTTCCAGCTGGGCAGAAAGGTCTTGCTGGCGTTGTCGTTCAGTGTTCGCTGAATTCCTTGTCAATTCAGTAAGACGGTTCGCTGCGTCTAACTCGACTCTGAATGATTCTTCCCTTCGGGCAGCTTCCTCTTGCATCTGTTGAATTCGAGAAAAGGAATCATCGGCTTTCTGGCTGATCTCTTCTAGCCTCCGACGTAACGAAGTCTCCGTCCGGTTAGCGGCGTCGATGGCGCTTGTTGCCTCATCATACTGGCGTTGTAACTCAGAAATGCGTACGCTCTTTTCCTTGCGATACTTGGTATATTCCTCAGACTTGGTCTTCAGTTCCTTGTCCAACCAGTCGTTATTTCTTTTCAGGGACTCGATCTCCTGCTGTAACCCTTGCTCATGGAACCTCGCACTTGCGGAAGCAGCTTGCGCTGAGTGGACTGACTGCTCAAGGCTCGAGACTTCGCGTCGAAGCTCTATTGTCTTCTGATGCTGGACATTAAGCTCTTGCGCCAGACTATCATGAGCTGTAGTCTTTGCATCCAGAAGCGAAAGCGTCTCCCGATTTGAAGATTCGAGTGACGAGATCCTGATCTTTAGCGTCTCTATCTCGGAGATCGAATGTGAAGTTGAGGTCCGGAGGTTTTCAAGTTCAGTCTCTACAGAAGCCCGTGCATTTTCTGAGAATAAAATTCAGATCTCGGCCTCCTATTGTCTCAGATCAAACTTACCTTCTGCTTGTAGCTTCTGCCTCAAGTCCGCAGCCTCTCTGAGGCCCTTGTCTACGGAGCCCTTCAAGACGCGGCTTTTGGACTCGGCCCCACGCACCGCGTTTTCAAGCTCCACTCCAAGTTTGAATTTCTCAGATGTTAGCTCATTGTATTCGCGTGCTTTAGCTGATACGTTCTCGAGAAGCCGACGAACGAGTTCAGCGGTGGGGGCGTCCAGAAGAGTATTGATCGAATTTTGCGGTAAAGAACAGAATGAAGCAAGCTGGGGGATATCCAGCTGCGCGACCTCCATGGCTTTGTCGCGGCCGAAGCCGAAGTCCTTGCTCTTGATTATACCATCTATGCAATATGCGATTTGCGTTGTCGTTATTCAGAAGGCGCTTCTGAGACTGAGAGTAGTGTTGATTAGGTGATGGAATGCCTGTTTAGGCTAGGGACATGAGCTCCCTCTTCGGCGAGCTGGTTCTCCAGCAAAAGCGTCAATGCTGGAATTCCTCGACAAGTAGGATGCTCGCTAATAGGGAACGGGCCAAAGAGCGGAAGAGGCAGAAACAACTTTTGTTGATCAAGTGAGTTGATCTTCACGACGCCGAACACGGCGAAGCTTGGCATGCAGCTTTAGCGCCAACCGCGGGTGTTTCTAGGTGGGTACCGTATATAACGGTTTAGTAGCCTCATAGCTTCCTCATCCGGCCAACTCCCCTCCGTTGGGTTGAAGACACCCAGAAGTATTCTTCGTCGGATCGCGGTGTACCAATATCTCTATCTTCTGGCGATGTCTTACCTTCAAAACCAGATTAGCGCATTCAAATCCAGCGTCAACTCCTCTGCTGGCAAGGTAGCCAACAAGCGGACAGCTGGTGGCTCGAATCCTGGACCTTCTCACGCTGCAACGCAGTCATCCGCATCAAGGCAAAATGATCTTAAGCGAAAAAGACCGGAGCAGTCTAATGTTGTCTACTCACAGCCAGCAGACACAGGCACCGGCAAAAATATCATGACCCAGGTGACCTACGCCATAGACTACTTGAAAGACAAGAATACACCAAAAACGTTCACTGAAATCATAGGTCACTTATCAGTTCATAATTCTGGGAAAGATTATCAGAGCATGATCAAAACAATTCTAATGAAGCATGATAAAGTCAACTACGATCCCAAGAATGACGGAGGCGAGGGCGCCTTCAGCTTCCGGCCAGTTCATGATATCCGCAGTCCGGACAAACTACTGGGTCATCTACAATCTCAGCCAACGTTCAAAGGCCTTAGTGTCCGTGAATTGAAGGATGGATGGAACGGTGCTGAGGAGTCCATTGATGAGCTAGAGGATCAAGGCAAGCTTTTGGTAACGAGGAATAAGAAAGACAACCATGCTAAAATGGTGTGGCCGAACGATCCATCGCTAAGCTTCACAATCGATGAAGAGTTTCAGTCCATTTGGCATAAGATCAGGCTTCCTGAAGCTGGGGCTTTAGCAGACGAGCTAGAGAGGGCAGGTTTGATGCCTGCGAATAAGAGCGGTGTTGTCAAGGCGAATCCAGTTAAGCAAGAGAAGAAAACGAAAAAGGCAAGGAGGGGTGGGAAGACCACGAATCTGCATATGATAGGCGTTCTGAAGGACTACTCGCATTTGAAAAAGTAAAGGACCCAGGCAACCATTATACGTAGATCTGCTGTTTTAGCGAGGTGTTCGGCGTGCTTAGGGCCATTGGAAGACTTTGTACACTGGCTAGAACTGGCGCGGAAGTCAAAGGTCTCATGCATTGACATGGGCTGTTCGTTCAAGGAGGCCGCAGCTCGGAAACTTGCTCAGACATGGCCTGAAAATTTCGATTATGAACGGAATCGTAAAATTTCGCAGAATTGGGTATTCTAATGAAGAAAAAGTGATATCCCATCACCTATCGGCATCCCTCCTCACGCCAATGAAGTAATTTCCCCACTTCTCACTTCCATTCACCATCTTCCATCCCAGCCCCGGCACATAAATACAACCTTGACTCTTTAAGCCCCCATCCCTCCCCCATCCCTCCTGTGCACGAAAGAAGTTCCTCAGCTCTTGCTCATTGATATACTTGTTCCAATCATGCGTTCCTCTTGGCACCATTCTAACCACCTCCTCCGCCACGACTTTCGTTGTGAGCCAACTCGTCCACGTCCGAGCGATAGTGCTAATGATCAACCATCCACCCGGTCTAACAAAAGGGAAACAGGACTTCAGGAAAGCAGCTGGTTGGTTGATGTGCTCAATTACTTCGAAAAGGGTTACTATGTCGAATTGCTCATCTGGTGACCGTGGAATTGCTAGGTCTTCTATCGACTTATTCTGATACTTAAGCCTTCCTGGCTTTAAAAGTAAGGGATCCCGTTTCGCGTGTTCCTTAGCTACAGCTATGACGCCATTGCTTGGGTCAACCGCGAGGACACTCTCTGTCTCCTGAAGTCGCGCAGCACTCTCAGCGAAGATCCCGCCTCCACAGCCGACATCAAGGAACTTTCTCCCACTGGCAGGAGGATGATCAGGTTGCGAGTCGAGACATGCAGATATGAAATCGTGCCGGAGAGGATTCATTTGATGCAGCAGACTAGACGAGCCGCGGGGATCCCACCATGATGAAGCGAGTTTTTCAAAGTGAGAGAGCTCTGTTGGGTTTACCGATGACGTTGAAGAGCTGTGGGTACGATAGGGGTGTTGTCGTAGAAGAAGAGAAAAGTTTCGAAGATTCCTAAGTCGAATAGCCATCCCACACCCTTCCAGCCTAGATAATTCTTCCCGTACAATGAAAGGGCGTGAACGTTAAGACAAGTTATGGAAACTCAACGAAGAGAGCTAGTCTACTGTATGCCTAACATCACTGATCATAAGCGGTATACCTGCAAAGAACCACAAAATTAAGGATAGCAGTATAATCAAAAAGTCACAAACTGGACTCAAGTAATCTGCTACAATGCCTACAGGGGAGCGATTTGCAGTAGGTAATGTAGAACTTATCTTCTTTTAATTCACGCGCTAATTAGATAACGCGCCAATCGCGCGTCACCAGCGTGTAAAAATATCGTTGCGAATCTTCGACCAACTTGTGAAGAAGAGCTGCCTGCTATCGGAGGAATGAGATTTTCAGCCACAGGTCGAGCTGTGAGGCTCGCATGGAGCCAAAGGTCTGCAACAATCAGCAGGGCCAAGTTGCGGATTGATGTCAACATACAATATCAGCAAAGACCTCAGTCCACAGGTACTTGACCAGGTCTGGACTGCGTCCTCTGGGAAAGCTAAAAGTGAACAGCTGCTCATACGGCTCCTCCCACATCTAAGAGTCCTGTTAAAGCCCCCGCGCTTGAAGTCGATGGCAAAGTCTATCCAGTCGACGACTGGACAAATGTGCCAGCTTCGATCCTCTCGTTCCTCCCTCGCAAATTACATTTACAGCCTTCGCATCCAGTCTTTATAACACGCCAAGTCATTGAATCGAATTTCCCTTCGCCAACATACACACACTATAACCACCTGCACCCAATTGTCAGTGTAGCCCAGAACTTTGACTCCTTGGGCTTTCCGAAAGATCATCCTGGCAGAAGTCGTAGCGATACCTATTATCTGAATAAAGACACCGTACTGAGGACTCATACAAGCGCTCATGAGGCAGAGATATTCCGCGACAACAAGAGTGATGGGTACACCATCAGTGCAGATGTGTACAGGCGAGATGCAATTGATCGGAGCCATTACCCCGTCTTCCACCAAATGGAAGGAGCAAGGATGTGGGATCGGAGGAAATTCTTAGGAGGGGATGTAGCGAAAGCTGTTTGGAAAGATCTTGAGCGTCTGCCAAAGCACGACCTCGATGTTGAGGATCCCAATCCAACGACCCATTCAGAGAGAAATCCGTTGCAGGCCGAACATCATTCCGCGGAGGAGGCTGAGGCAATAGCTGCACACTTGAAGAAGTCACTCGAGGGCGTGGTTGTGGAGCTTTTCTCCAGGGCTAGAAACGCCGCTGTGGCTGCTGGCAATGCTGATGCGAACGCCATGGAGGCCTTGAGGGTGCGCTGGGTTGAGGCGTATTTTCCCTTCACAAGCCCCTCCTGGGAGCTAGAAGTTTTCTGGCAGGGGGACTGGCTGGAAATATTGGGGTGTGGCGTGACCAAGCAGGAGCTTTATATTAATGCCGGCGTTCCGCACAAGCTGGGATGGGCGTTTGGCATCGGTTTGGAAAGAGTTGCCATGCTGTTGTACTCGATACCCGATATTCGACTTTTCTGGTCTAGTGACCCTCGCTTCTTGTCCCAATTCTCTACCCTGGAGAACATTAGCACATATGTGCCTTTCTCAAAGTATCCTGCATGTTACAAGGATGTTTCGTTTTGGCTTCGAAGCTCGAGCAGCAGCGCTGGTGGTGGATCGAAAGCCAATGCGCAAGATTTCCACGAGAATGACGTTATGGAAATCGTCCGCGATATTGGGGGCGACCTTGTGGAAGATGTCAGATTGACTGATGAGTTCACGCATCCGGCATCTGGGAGAAAGAGTTTTTGCTATCGTATCAATTACCGGAGCTTGGAGAGGACTCTCACGAATGAGGAAACGAACCAGCTGCATGAGGATGTGAGGAAGAGTCTCGTGGAGAAGCTCGGTGTTGAGCTAAGATAGGATCCTGTCGGTCAGCTATTCCGCGAGAAAGCTATAATGTATATAGATCTTCAACTCTAAACAATTACATATGTTTAATTGGTCCCGCTGAAATGCTATACAATCCCCAGGACAGGAGGGGAGTTTATACATGCAGCCCCCTTCGAGGCACCGGCATAACGCCGTCAAATATCAATACAAGCCCGTGAAGCGAGTCCCAATGTTCGTCTCAGCTATTTTTCACAACTCCAACCTTAGCAGCCTACAATTGCAATCAGTACCCCAATCCAAAAACAGCTACAAGACATCACTCACCCTAATAACCCTCCCATTCAACAGAAATCCCTTCTGCTGCGTCATAAAAACCGTCCCATCCTCCTTCCCCTCCACCTTAGTCTGAAACGTCGCCTCATGCAAATTCGGATCAAATCTCTCCCCCGCCTCACTAGGATCAAACCTCTCTAACCCATGCTTCTTCAGCGTCTGCATCAGTATCCTTTCCGTCATCTTCAATCCCTCATGTAAATTCACGAAATCGCTATTGTTGGATTCTGATTTTGATGATTCTGCGAGATTGGTTGTTTGGGCGGTGGCGAGGGCGCGGTCGAGGTTGTCGACGCTTTCGATGAGATCGGAGGCGAAGCGGGAGATGGCGAAGGAGCGGGCGTTGTCGATGTCGCGTTTGGTCCGGTCTTGGAGGTTGCGGAAGTCGGCTACTGAGCGGAGGTATTTATCCTATGGTAGGCAGGAGATCAGTGTGTGAAGGGCGTATCTGGATAATTAGGAGCGCACTTTTAAATCGATGATTTCTTTATTCTTCGCCTCTAGTTCGTTCTTGATGGGGTCCTCCTCTTTCGCGGCATCTGAGGAAGCTCCGTTTGTCGAAGTTTCGGAGTTTGCGTTACCGTTGCTGTCTGTGGTTGTTGATTGCCATCGTCGAGCTGTTGCGCCCAGAGGCTGGTATATCCGTACAGGGGGAAAGTGAGATCTAGTTATTGGTGCCCTATATTGAGCCCGTATGCTCGAGCTGGCTACTCTGGATTGTCGCAGTAAGCTTCGCTGGATCATGGTGCGGCACTGAAATCATTGGGGGGAACCTGGAAGAGCTGGTCTTGTGCTAAAAAATTTTTGGGTCGGTGATGTGCGTCATCTGAGCGGCAAACGCGTTTACAGATCCCTAGCTATCAATGGCTACAATCCGCCCTCAATGGAAACTTACACAATTTGCAGCTTCTGGTTTGGACTTATGGCAACCGATCAGCCAGAGCTGGCTGTGTCAGACCAGTTGGTTAGATTGCCAGTGGATTCGAAGTCCCAAAAGCGGTCCAAATCCCCCTCCGCGTACCGCAAACCATGCGATCTCTGTCATACCCCGAATGATGTCCTGGTTCGGTGCCAGATCGATGAGACATGCTCCTGGCATTTCGTGTGCACGAAGAAGTGCTGGAAGGATGTCTCCGGAGGTGTAGAGGATGGAGACTCAAATCATCCTTGCTATAGATATGGAGGCATGTGGAAGAATAAACATGCAGGCGTCTCTGCGAAGAAACCAAAAGCCAAGAAATAGGTCGCTATTGGAGCTTAGCGAGCCGGCGACAAGACATGCGTGGTTCATGATAAGATATGCCATGGCGGGAAAGTATGGTTTCATCAGAGAAAGCATGAGAGCTCTGAGGAGAAGAAACCTGGTCAAAGCCATAGATACTGGAAGGCAGCTGGATAAAGCAGGCCGTGATCATTTAGAACATATAGTCGCCGATTAGTGTTTTATACGCCAAATGTATTCATCAAGCTATATTGCCGTAATGGAATTGGAGGTCTGTACAGCACATGCGTGACATCTGAGGCAACATTACACTCAAAACCTCCGATTCATTATTCATGCCTCCGCTTGAGAACCATCGACTGTAGAATTCTGGCCTTCAATTGAAATCAAGTCTTAGTATTGTCTCCGCAACCAACTTAGGTCCGATACATGCAGCAAGCTCTGCAGCCATACACTTAAGAGTTCCTGGCTCTGATATGTCACCTTCGTCCCAGCTGACCAGATCCTGCAAAGATCATTACTGTTGGACTATTGAGAATGAGGAGTGGAGGTGTGCCTACCTCCAGAAAGACAATCCTATCTCTAATCATCAATCTCCAATGGCCAAGGTTCATCGTTTCTTGTATTTCTGTTAGCGTCATCGCGCCTGGCATGCCAGCTTGGAAAACATTTGTTTCGCCTCTCCGGTTGTTCAAGTCTCCACTTTCGTCTGAACCATTCATATAGTCGAGTGCAAATTTGTATTTCACTGGGCCCATATCAAGCTTTTGCTGGAAGCTAGGGCTTTTCAGATAACGTTCAATGGCCATTGAAGTCCATTTTCTAATCGATAAGTGCTCGAGTAATTCAGAGTCAAGTGGGTCCCACTCGTCCGTCATGGGATCTTAAAACTAGAACATAAGCAGACATACAAGTTCTGGCGACGATATTGCTAACCTAAAACATACTGGGGCCGAAATGTTGCTTTATACCTCATTTTGATACATGAGTGGATATAGTAACCTATGGTAATGTCAAAAGCTGGGCCGTAGGGTAGAAAGGATCCGTTACCCATATAGTAGTATCGATAACCACCTTCAACCGCCATTGCTATTTCTCGAAGCGCACTGAGCTTGCCAAAATTCCAGTCATTGACGTTCTCGTGATATCTGAAACGTTGTAAGCAAATGGTAAATGTATTGGCGCATTTCGGAATATTCACATGAGGTAGACAGAGCTGACACAATGAGGGAGTAGGTCCAGGACCCCCATAGCAACTAATTTCCCATCGAGGCGGTAACATTGATGGTAAGAGCCGATTCTCTTCTCCTTGCTGTCTTCCCACATGGTGCTACACTCAAGGCCAGAGCATAGAAAACGCCTGAAGCTGCTCCTCGATATTTGATTGGGCGCTTCATGATGGACAAATCGCTGGTAATTTTCAAAGAGCTTGTACCTGTTTGGTACGCCGTCAGATGTGCCCAACTATGACCGATTGGGCATGACAGACTTCTCCTCTGTGAACGTGTCCGGCTCCAAAGTGACCTCGAATTTGTGCGCTGGTTCGATGGGCTCTTTCGTTCGGGTATCAACAGGTCGTTTCACCCGCGAGTACTCTGACTCGTGGACCGCCTGGCATACATCAAAAAGGTTCCTCCGCCGTTTCTTTTCTCTGAAGCATGAAATAACGACATCAGCCAGTGGACATGCAGGGAAGCAGCCGAGTTCCCTCGAAGCATCCCAATCGATCGGAATAGGTCATTTCGAAGGGCGAACCTACTCTCGTGTTTTGGGACAGAATCTCCCCGCCAGATGTACATAGTCAGTACCTAATATGTACTTAGACCATCTACTGATCGCTTGACGCTGGTCTCGTCGTGAAGCAAAAGCGCTAGCATCCAAGCTTTTGCTCTAAATAAGCATAGAACGTGGCTCAAATCATTGCTCAACGTACCGAATAGTGTAGTGTGGACAGCAAGAATGTGCATTGTCAGGCTTGTAGTAGTATGTGCCAGATCTACGTGGAAGGCGTGTGGATCAGACCAAGATATGATGCTTCTTTAGACAGGAAAACTTACCGGCGCCATCCGCGATCAACCAGGATTTGATAATGGGATGGTCGTAAGGAAGACGAGATTGCTCCTACCGAAGCGCCTAAAACAAGCGATTATTCAGCTCCAGACCACCGCAGCTGATGCTTAGGAAGATGGAAAGACGGAGCAAGCTAAAGAGTGGGCCAAGTACTGGTGAGCTGACGTTTGCTAGATTTGCAGTAGCCGCAGCTAGACGTGCCGTAACCTTTGGAGGTCAATTAGCATGTCATTCAAATCCAGTACAAGAATTTAGCAATGGAAAAGTGGGATCACAAGGCTGGATATTGCTAGAAAATTGGAAGAATGTGAGCCAGCCAAAGCTGCACGGGATCATGTTAAGTCCCATCGCAGGCGTAGGACTAGCTGCTTACCTGTGGGAGTCAAATAGGAAAGGGAATCGTCTGAGCCGGCAAATAGTCGAGCCTGCATGATAAGCTGCAGCGGTGGATTGAAAACGGCGGTCTTCTTCCGATAGTTCCTTCGACGGTACGTGCTGGCATCGGATGGCTTGGGATGTTTTGGGGAAGGGTCAGACCCTGACAATGGTGGGGTCAAGCCGACGGGAAACGAGAATATAGACTAAACGCCCAAGATATGGGAAACGTATTTAGTGATGAAGAGCTTTTCTTTGTTGCCTCAAGCCGTGTGTCAGTGCTGAGTATCTTAGGGAATGTTCTGTCATGGCATTCACCGGACCAAGGTCAAGCTATGTACCATATTAGTATCTGATAAGCAGGGCAAATGCAGTCATGTTAGAAATATTGACGCACGGCCCCTTCTACCTTACAGTATGCCTGGAAGGAAAAGCATGCGATGCCACTGGCGTACCTTAACATCTTATGCATTACCTTAAGCGAAGTAGAGCCAGTCGGGATGATAGAAAGTAGGTATTTGTAGATGATGCATAATGATTGCATTCCACCCGCAGGGGTCTTGCAGTGGCCTCATGCACCGAAGCCTTCCAGAACTGCCACCTACCACCATGATAGGCAGATCCCACAGACAGCCACATTGCTAGCAAAAACACAGTTTGGTAGTGTGGGGAAACAGATGGTGCGAAACATCCACAAAACTAGGCTCCTTAGCGAATTGAGCTGCCTGGAAGCAGGGCTAAGTCTGGAGCTCCTTATGAATGTTTTTGTCACGAGATATTCTCCATCATACAGATCATCCAACGTAGCCATATGCTGCAGATCAAGTGGTGTGATTTGTTCCGGGTATAGCAGTTGAGGCCGTCTCGTCATCTCCAGGCATAGGAGTTGCCCAATGACACAGCGTATGGGCGTCCACTTTGGCAGCGAAGACGAGGTGCAATGGCGTAGAGGCACCTTAGTAGCCAGACTGACGGAAAGTAAATACTACAAATCTACGTTTGAGGTCATAGACGAGCTGGATTGGTCCGTGGGGGTACCGTTGTTATGCAGGATGATGGAAAAAGGTCGGTGAAAAATACCAGGGGATCTGAGGGGAACTTTTTTTTCAGGCGAGGCCCCCTTCGCTGGGAAATTTCTTCCCTACCTCATCTCCGCGCCCACATTAACAAGGCTTTAGTGTACATTGACTCAGCACCGTCCTGTAATAAATATGTCCCTTCCGCCTGATCATGACAGAATAATCCTTCATCCTCAAACCCGTCCCCCGCGGGTTTGAAGGATACCGACTCCCAAGGCTCCCACCCCACCACCTCTACCATCCTCTCAACCCTGAACGCGTAACCTTCTGACTGTCTAACCACCTCACCTTCCTACCCACCTACCCAGCTCATGCATTAAACACAAACCCTCTCAGCTCCACCCTGGGCCCAATTGCCGGCTTCCATTCATTACCGTCTGGCCGCTGATCAGCTTTCGCTTCCCTTTCTCCCAAGCCTTCGGAGCACAACCTCCGCAGCCAACTTATCCGGCCTGAAGACACCCTTCAACCATGGCCCAGAAGCTTGCTTCCACGGCACGGACTGGACGAGATAATCAACGTAAGTCACCTTTCCATTCCTTTGGGTTCGCCCGAGTCATGCTGCTGCGGAAAGCACGAGAAGATTAGATGTGCCAGTAGGCAATTTGTACAATTGCTGACCATCTCTGAACAGGTTATGGCGCTCAGGGTGAACGCCTCGTCGCTGGTGTAGTCCCTCTCTCAAACGACAAAAAGAAGGTGCTCCTGGTCCAGTCTACCCGTCGAGGCGGCTGGGTCTTGCCTAAGGGTGGTTGGGAGACCGATGAAGGGACTGCGGAAGAGGCTGCTTGTCGCGAGGCCTGGGAGGAAGCCGGAGTGGTGTGCAAGATACAGAAGGACTTGGGCAAGATTCCGGATAAACGTCCAGCGAACAAGCTTAGGCCTCAGGCCCCCAAAGCACTCTTCCAGTTCTATGAGGTCAGCGTCGAAAAGGAGGCAAACCAGTGGCCAGAAAAGGACAAGAGAGGGAGACAATGGATGTCATACCAAGAAGCAAAGCAGGCTTTGGCTCCTAGGCCTGAGCTACTCGATGCTCTCAACAGGAGTTCCATTGTGAAGTAATCGGGGAAGGTCTGGCAAATTTGCGACTGCATGATCATGGCAACCGCTCTTTGCTTTGTTTTTGCGATTAAAAGGATGCGCTTTTACACATATGGACCAGGTCTGATCCCATAGAAAGCGTGGCGTTCTGACGAAAATTTTGAACGAAGGTGAAGCAAACATCCCTTCCAGTCTGGTTGCCATTGTGTGAAGACTCTGTACGGGATTCCCAGAGTTGTTAAATGCAAGGGGTGGGATTTCCCCTGCAAAAGCCCATGCGAAGGGGGTGAAGGTCTTCAACTTGCGATATGCCATTCACAGAGTGTTATGGTTATTGATTGTGGCAAATTTCCTGCCTTTTCTCAATATTGACTCATGCATCCGATTGGCTCCTGCATAGAAATGCGCGGATGTTGTTTCCCATATTTTGTTTGACACCCTACCTATGCACGTAACCCAATTTGGCTCTTTCGAACCTCGGAATCTCCTCAGCATCGCACACTATCTTACCCGTTACAACAACCAACCATTTCAACGGAGGCCACAATCACTTGCAGAATGGGCAAACTCAACTACATCAACGTATGTCCAAAGGTGGGGGTTTGAAGAACAGAAAACTGACTAGCAGCATGGCAGCGAAAGATTGACGGCCTGAGGCTGGGGCAAGTAGTGAATAAGGATTTAGTAACAACCCCCACATTCCTATGTGTAACCACTACTGATTCATCTACAAGACTAAACGTATACCACCACACACCAATTCGAAAGCTGCCTTTCGAGATCCGGTGATAGAACTTGATATCTCTGGCAAGGATTTGACGGACGAAGGTTTCACTGTCGTGGCCTCTGCACTTGTTGAAGCTATCAGCTACGATGGTGATCAAGGCAGAGTTGGGAGGCTGGAAGAGCTTTGTTTGCGAAGTGACCGACTGACTATTGCATCACTGCAAGCTCTGACACCAGTCATTGAGGTCTCCTGTAGCGACCTTCGGGACTTAGACCTCTCGGAGAATCAAATCGCGATCAGCTCAGATGCTGATGTGGCAATATGGGAAGATTTTCTCACCTCTTTCAGAAAATGCTGTGTTCTCCGAAGAATCGATCTCAGCGGTAACGCTCTAGGAGATCGAGCCTTCGAGGTGATGGTTCGCGTGTATGCAAAGGAGGAACCTTTGAATTTCGTCTTACCGTCAGACCTCGAAGAAGCTCACGATGAAGAGCAAAGCTCGACCACAGAAATTGGTAGCGTCACCAGAAAGACAAAGAAATTAAGTCTTGGTTCAAACCCAGGTGATCACACTGTTGATGAGGGTCACTACAAGCGAAAGGTCTCAAAGCACGGTCATCTGCCCTCTTGTGCTTCACACGACGCGGCTGATGCCAGTACAGAGTCTGCATCACCCGAGAAAACAAGTCTGCCAGTTTTGCCTGTCGGGCCACTACTTATTCATACCACTACGCGGGGACTTCGATCTGTTCCATACTTTGTCCTACGCAACACTTCAATGACCGACATATGTGCTCTCCATCTCTCTTACATAATCGCCCACCACCATAAGCCAGGTCAACTACTTGCTCGCGTTCCACCAGCAAAGGCAGGATTCCACGCGCAACAGCTTATAGAGTACGACACTCAGTCACAATGTCAGGGGATAATACATCTTCCGAACGCGACCCTGGGGAATACCGGCTTAAAAGTACTGGAGCTAGCTGATACAATACGAGATATGCCACTGGATGGAAGCGCGGAAGAAGATGCCGAAGGTCTACACACTCCAGCGAAGTCGAGCACCATACCAAGAAGGACCTCGAACTTCCATTGCACTGCGCCATTGGTATCAAGCAGCAAGCGACGACAGTCTTTAACGACTACAGAAGATATTCTACAGACAGGAAAGGTAATACCTGCTCACAATGTAACCAACCTTGACCGAGCAAGGAGCCGAATACAAGGGGACGCACTGCAAGAAGCTGGACCTCTGAGCAATGACCTCTGGCGGGTAGCACTTAGGGTGCTGTGCTTAGGGCGTAACATACAAGTGCAAGAAAAGAAGGAGCCGCCAGTAGTTCCGAAGGCAAAAGCTCCGGTCATCAAAACCCTCAGTATGCCTGGACCTCGCCTGAAGCCACTGACACCAAAACCTCCCATGCCACTGACTGCGGAGCGCGATGCTAATAAACCGCTAGTCCCATGGGGAAGATTTTCGCAAAAGAGTAGCTCGATCCCCCAGAGTCTTAAAATATCCCCAACATCTTCCCAACAAGTGCCATTTGGCGGGAGAGAGAGATTGCCGTCGGTAGACCCCAAGAACATTCGAACCCAACCTCCAGTACATACTGCAACACCCAACAGAGCGGTGTCATCATCAGCGAAGAACAAAATCTACCAAACCCGTCTCCCATGTGGGTTCTCTGAGGATGTGTGGAGGCGGATCATTGCCCTTGCGGCTGGCGCGGATGGTGTCATGAGTGAGGATCAGCAACGATCTATGCTAAGCTGGGCAATGAATCGAAAGACATTGAGCAAGGAGAGCGAGATCTTAGGTCTCACCCTTGCCTCTCAAATTTGGAGGGTTCTCGAAGGCACCCGTTGCTTGGCGTACGATATGGATGGCTGAATTTCACTGAATTGCAAAGAGGCCTTTGACCGTAGACTGTGAGGGACTTTTCGCAAACAGTGTATATCAGTGGCGGTCTTCTGGTAGCAGTGGTCATTCATTCACTGTTTTAATTGAGGGTTATGACTTCATGCACACATACTTTAAGTACAATGCCAGCACGCTTTCAAGCGCCTGTTTTGCTGGCTCTACAACTCTGGGCGCCTTAACCAATCAGAATTCTCAGTGAGGCATACTTACACCATTCCCCAGCTAGGTGTGAATGGCCTTGGCCCTACTTTATCCTCAGGTATAGTAGATCTGCTAGCAGTCTTCTCTTCATACAGCAATACCCCTAATGACATATTAGTTAAAACAGCGTCCCAAATTTTTGCACATTTCATTCCAGACTCGTTAATCTCGTCATGTAAACTACATTTAAACCACCTAAGTGCCAAGACCAACGCCCTTGCAGACACACTTGCATCGTTACAACTCCACATAAGGTACTGGTCAGCACTTTCTAACAGCTTAGTCTGCATAATATGTTGAAGGATAAAGCAATGACAAAGCACACTTGGATTTCATCTGACGCGTTACTATAGTAGAACTATGGTTACTACAAACGTGTTGAAGAGCAAATACAAAAATTTCTATAACCTGAGATAAATAGCAGGGGGAAACACAATTACCTTCAAATTCGCATTGCGGACCCTCTGGCCACCTTTGAGACATTTGTCCTTTTCAGAAAATATATGTTACGATACATGGAAGTCATGGATATAGCAAAAGATTTATCACGTAGCCTCCTCAACTTTTGCAGGGAGGCAAGTGGCTATAAGAAAGCCAGGATAGTTTTACTTCAATGCGAACATATGCGAGTTATCCCTCGGCGTAACGTCTCCCACTCAGTGGTAAAAGTTTTCCCTGACCGAAATTAGAGACTTAGAAATGGTGCGTTAGGCTTGTTCACTCCAACACATAAGATCACCAATACATCCGCTGATGCAGTTAAGGGTCTATACTAGTGATACAAAACATACCTCCAATACTGCACCAGTGAATGATTGATTGATAACGAGGACATTTAATTTGATATTGGATAGAAATGAATAACACAGCTGGCCATTGTTTAGCGCGAGGCTTTGCACGCTGTGCGGCTGTGACTCCTGCGGGGTTCGTCACTTCATTTTGAAACGAGATTTGCAGACGTACGAACGGATATTCAGGACTCTGCCTATGAAGAGATGTCTTTGCAACCTTTAGATCTTGAGTTACCACCTTAAGAAATCGGTCTCTACATCTTCGAACATGTATCACGATCGGATCCTGAAAGTCTTGGGCTTACATGTCGCAAGCTCGGGCTTATAGCTGAATGATGCTTGCTTGCAGTTTTTAATTTGAATCCCAACCTCAGAGCCTCTGCAAGCTCTGCTTTCTCGCCAACCATCCACGCTGGTGCCAACATGTCAGGAATATGTGGATCTGGTATCGACGGCCTTATTTTTGGGGATTGAATCGAGACGGGACACGAAACCTGTGTCGTCATGATCAATTAAAAACCTTCAAGTCAGGCCTCTCGGAGAGCGAACGTAAGTGCCATTGTCGTGACTATTGTGAATATATGTACGGGCAAAGGCTCTTCGAGGACCTAGGTGCCGAGGAAGCAGATCTGGTCGATGCTTTCCAAAAGGTTTTCTCTTTGGAAGCGGTCATCCTTTACAGCTATTTGTATTCCTCGAAGTCAAAGGTGACGCAAGTGAGGCGAGACCACTCCAGACCATAGAGAAAACTTTGGTAAGACCAAATGACTGGAAAAATGACCAACAACCTCGAAACAGTGGGCTGCCATCTTAGCTGCTACCTACGAGACTGGTAAACAGCTCAGAAGACTCCAAGTCATCAAGTTCAGCCATGAGGTCTTTAGATAACCGAAGAAAGTGACGGCAACTTTGAGCAACGTTACCAAGACATGTCAATGCATTGCTGTGAATCTCATGGCTGACACTGGGAATCTAGTGGTTGGAAGTCCAGCCCTGATGCTATTGAACGCTCTCAACTTGCGGACTTTGGAAGTGTCTTTTGGTCATCTGTCTGATATTTACCGACAAAGGAAGACCATACTTCTTCAGATCATCAGTCCATTGGTTCAATGGCCTCGGCTCAAGCGACTCGAACTTCGTGCTTTTGTAAATACAGATGGGCTCCTGGGAGAAACCTTGCAAACCCACCCAACCACTCGGTGGTCTTTGAAATAGAAGGACATTGAATTCAACGACTTAGAAGCTGGCACAGAGGGAAGTCGCATGTCATGGGTCTCAACGGTAACCTTTCTCCAGCAATCACTTGATCAACATGATTTGTCTCTCTCTGGCAATCTGTCGGATAGGTGGGATGGAGTACGGCACATACACGACCCTGGCGAATTTTCTTTTGGGCAACCCATGGAGAACGCCCGCATAGAAGGGTTCTCCTCAAGCATCGTAACGGGAACTTGGCGTCGAAGGGTGCATACTTCCCTCCTTGCGAGACTAGGTTTCCGGGAGCCGGGAATATCACCGAGAAGCTACTGCGAGAGGCTCTGCAAGATGGTAGAGAAAGCGTGCATCTCGGGGGTGATGCATTGTGGACCTTTCGATGCGACAGGCTGCAGTAAATGTTGAGCTTGAGAGAATATTAACATAGGTTTAGATAGACAGAGAGACACATTAGTGACATTACGCAATCCTGCCCTTGATTGCGGTTCGAAATACTACGTTAAACACCCAATGACCCTAAAATTTGTCTCGTCTATGTTGTCAAAGCGGAGGGTTGGAATGTTAGCTATAACGATCTTCCCAAAACAGAGTAGGAAATTTTTCAGAAGTGACTGAGAGGACTATGCTTGACGTCATTGTGCATGAAGGCCTGTTTAGAAAAGTTTGCCCGATCATCACAATATTTAATAATTACAATTCTTGGTGCATGAAAAGAGGGAAATTCTATACAATACCAGAAGTCTTTTCTAAACGTCTGCTTCTTCAAGTATCTTTCCTAGTTCTGCTCCTCCTGCTACTATCGCCAACGACATGGTAAAGAAGAGGACAGCCGAGTCATCTGACTCGAGCCTTCCAATCGAGCAAGGCTCTATACCCAACACTTTCACGGATGGTTTGCCTTTACCCAAAATGATAGTGTTCGATCTCGACTACACACTATGGCCCTTTTGGATAGATACCCATGTTTCACCGCCCTTGAAAGCGAAAGATAATGGGGCAAAATCTGTGGATCGGTAAGCATTTCACATAACGCCCCGGTCTCTGCTACTGTCCTGCGCCTTTCTTCGACTAATCTTTGATGCCTACTTTAGATGGGGAGAGTCATTCGCGTTCTATCGCGACGTCCCCTCAATCCTCTCTGCCGCCAAATCCCTTGCCCACCCCATTCTCCTCGCGGCTGCCTCCCGGACTCATGCGCCCGATCTCGCCAACACGCTCCTCAAACAGTTGATAATAAAACACAGCAACAGACGTGCGATTGAACACTTCGATTATATGCAGATATTTCCTGGAGACAAGAAGCAGCATTTCTCGAAGATCAATAAAGCGAGTGGGGTCGCGTATGAGGAGATGCTGTTCTTCGACGATGAGGTCAGGAACCGGAATGTCGAAAGTCTTGGAGTCGTAATGTGTTTGGTTAGGGACGGCGTCACCAGAAGTGAAGTCGACAGGGGCATTAGAGAATGGAGAAAGAGAAATGGCAGGGAGGCAAGGGAAGAGCAGGAGCAGTGATTGACTTGAAGTTTCTGACAAAACAGAGGGATCAATAAAAAATACGAAACCAGGCTGGCTGCATTTTGCAACAAGTACGCAAATGTTTTACGGAGGGTTGGAGGGTTGGAGAAGACTTGGACAAAAGCACCATTTGACATTCCTCGCACGCACAAGCGTCTTCGCTTTTAGGCAGAGCTACATTGAGCTCCCACCGCGTGACAATAGTACGGGTCTAAGGGGTTTCCGGCTGATGTGTGGCGTTCAATATCTGCTGACTGAGCGAACACCCTGCCCTTTAGAAGTCGAGAGCTACTCTTCACTGGAGTGATCAAGACTACACTAAAGACTGTCTATGCCAATGGAAGAAAGTGCCATCAGCACCATTTGATTGGCGATTGAGTCTCTTTACACTACGGAAACTCCGGTGGCTTTTCTCCGATGCTTTACATGTGGAAGGCAGCCAGATGGTCTTTATAGGCAGAGCAAAGAAGGCATGGTCTATGCCATGATTATGGGATTGATCGAGCTAGGCACGTATGCATTATCGCAGGCACGACATAGACAGCAAGGCGCTTTAGAGGCTCAGGAGTCACAGTGAAGAAACACCAAGAAGAAGCTAGATTATAGATCTTAGACATATAGCCTACTTGATGGAATGCGCGTTCAAGGCTGAGCTGCTGACGTGCTTCGTGCCTACATGCTTATCCTCCCTCCAAACAACTTTATCCCGGAAACGAAGGCTTTGCATGCCTCTTTTGTGTGAATAAGAAAAGAGCAGCCTAGGCCTGTGTTCATATCGTGCATGGCTGAGTAGCAAATGAAATGATGGAATCCTCTTGGCGCTTCGAGAACACAATTTTGCCCGCTGCTGCGCCACTGTGATAGACATACAAACCCCACCAAACAATCAAGAGGCGACCGCCGCTCCGCCATTGCTCTTATAAACCCTTTAACAGACCTCGCGGCCCTCCCATCTACAAGTCTATCTATCAAAACACACCTAACATAGAGCCATGAATCCTCAACACCCAATCCCAGATGCAGCCGCTCAATCACCACCAGCATCACCCTCACAAACGCCCCTCTCCCATACCCCATCCCAAGATCCTCCACCCACAGAACCCCTCTCCCTCGACCTCTCCGACCTCCCTCCCCTCATAACCCCCCGCGAACCCTCCAACACCCTCCTCATAACAGTGCGTCTCTGCCCCCTATCCCCTCCCACCCCATACTAACATCCCCAACCCAGAACCTCAACTCCCCCTCAACCTTCCACCCAGCCACCCTCGAAAAAATAAAATCCCTCCTCTCCACCCCCCACCCCCTAAACTCCTTCTCCCCTCTCCGCTCCTTCCACCGCATAATAGTATCCTACCCCACCACCGCCGCCGCAATCCACATGCGCCAAGTCCTCGACACTTCGCCCCTCCCCTCCTCCCCAAATACAAACCCCACCACCCACAACCCCCTTTCCGACCTCCCACGCATCTACTTCGGCCACCCCACCCCCCTCCTCTCCGACCAAACCGACCAACATCTCAAAGCCCCCTCTTTAGGAAAACTATTATTCATAAGTCCGCCGCCTAGTCCGCCTTGTGGGTGGGAGATTCGGGAAGAGGAGCCGCCGAATAAGGAGATTATAGCGAAGGATTTGGCGAGGGCGTTGGCGGGGTTGTCTGGGGAAGGGGGGGGAGATGAGATTGTCAGTCCGATGAGTGATGAGGAGAGGGAGGAGTTGGGGGGGATGGGTGAGGGGAGGAGGGGGAGTTTGGTTTATCATCCGGGATTGCATGGGGTTAGGGAGGATTTGCCGGCTGTGATGGTTGTGGATACGGAGGAGGGGGATAGGGATGTGGGTGAGGAGGGGAGGGGAGAGGGAAAGGTGGAGATGACGAAGACGGCGAGGCCGCCGGTGGAGTTGATGGAGGGGGTTTGAGGGATGGGTTTGGGGGTGACATGTGGTAGTTTGATCATGAAGAGTGCAGCAGCATTAGCATGGTGTTTGTGAGTGGGGAGAGAGCATCTACGTTGGGTAGTATGCCATCCCTGGGGTTTTAAGTAGCACATGGAAGACCATTGCTCATGTTAACATCGTGATCGATTATATTTAAGTGAGCTGTCGATGGTAAATTTTGCGTCTATTCCTCACGTTAACAGGTCAAGGGCAATATTTCAAGCGCTTCTGACATCCTTGTTCAGAATAGATACGCGTTTGCCTTGTTTTGCCTGATCTGTGTTTAATTGAACGACGCACAAAAATTTCGTCTCAACATACGCAACAACAGATATTCATAAACCTCATTGGCTTTTACTTCGTGGGCACTTGTCTCTTAGCATATAGAAATAATTCTGAACCATAGCCCATGGTAATATTTCCAGTTATGCCTTTTTGTATCAATTGGCATCGAACAAATTTTGCGCAACGCCTTGAATTTCTGTCACATCCATTGTACATATGTCCTTTGCTCCCCCATTTCCCTAAACGTTCAAGATATCCTTGTTTATTTTTTATGCCAAACATAACCAATTTCTTTCGATTCTGCCGGGAAGGCTTCGCTAGTCAATGAAAATCGTCACCAGGCTCGCCATGCTTCAGGTATATGCGATCGCTAGTGTTATATTTCGATCTATAGTATTAGAATAGCTCATGCAACACTGTGCAGACTGATTCTGAGGTAGGAAAATCACTGTCTTCTGATCGTGTTCGTCTCGACATTCACGGCAAACCGAGATTGTGTCGCTATACAGGATTATGGAATGGCGGACTTTGACACAAGCCATCGGTCAGACTCAGCGTACTTGGCATAGTGCTGCGTCTTTGGGCTGGTGGTATAAGAATTTCCCCAGGCTGAGAGGCGTGGCCCTCCGAAATTCTGAGCGGCTTTCTGCTCGGGGCTGAAGATGTCTTCGGAGCCCACGCATGGAGTGAAGCCTCCGCTCCGACGGGCAGTTGCTGTGTCAGCGGATCTATTCGATATTGTGCTCTTTGGCCAATCATTTGATGTTTTGAACCGGAGCTAACAACGCGAAGAACAGGCCAGCACTGATTCAACCCCGAAAGCCTTTAAAATTCCTGTGCTCCGAGCGAGGCATCAAATGACCCTAGGTGATATGCTTGTTGCCCCAACGAAACCTCTCGAAGTCTCTCCGTTAGGTTCATAACGTGGAATTCCCGATCACAGCACAGATGTGAGGCAGACGCCCAGCCACTCGTTTCCCTGACGGAAGATACGAACCAATAAGAATACACGTCTCCCGTTAATGGGGCTCTTTGGTTGTAATAGCAACTGTAGGGCGTGCCATGTTAGCCCTGCTGATACGGAATCTCTTTCAGCTCTTACCAACAGTCCATTCTGGAAGCCAGTCGCGGATAACGCCAAATATAGGGTCCCCAAGTAGATTTCCGGATTCTGATATGAAAATCAGTGCTTAACCTACACCAAGGATATCTAGGTCCGGAAAACTGGGGTATGAGGAACAATGCACCCTTGTTGGATTGTTGGATCTGCAGCGCACTTTGGGCAGTGACACAATACTTTGATAGACAAGGCGAAAAACGGGTCCGAACTCGGGAGCATAGGTATACTTGATTGGGTAAATATTCCTGCTAACGAGAACTGTGCTTGGCAGAGGGAAGAGTGCGTCAATGTCAGACAATCAACATGCGCTCAAGTCAGAGAGTTCTTGCGGAACAGGCTGCTAGGTGAGCCATTTTGTTAGCCACTGGTCTTCTCAAGGAAGCTGTCTTTCTTGAACGGCTTGCGTGGCTGAGAGGTATATTAATCATTGGGGGCGGAGCCTTGGTCGAATGGGGTATGGCCATCCGACAAGACCATGAGTGTGGCAAACAACAACGATGGAACGTTCGAAAAGGCGGTATTTGTTGAGACTCAGGCAATCCTCGCAGTATTCTCCACATGTCTTAACCTTGGAAATCCCACCCAGAATCTCTGTTGTGGGCCAGCGCATTGTATTGGTCCAGATTCTTTTCCAAGATCTTAAAGAGAGGCGCATTACAATGGTCTGGCAAGACATGATATATACCAATCCAACACTCCAAACTGAGGTACAAGTTTCGCTTATGTTCGGAGCATATCGTCAGCGGTGGCGATCGAATCCTTCCAAGCTGAATACGTCCGCGTCACAACGATCCTTTGCCATAATCTGAGCGGCAATATGTATCCAGTCATATAGTCTATTATTCAGTCCCACACATCTTCTGCTTGTAGTAGTATGCATTTTGCTGCTTTTTCATGTCATCCCCGAACCACACGACGAGTGACCGAAGCGAGCGGCGAAGGGGCTGGTTGAATCAACATCTATTGTACCATACTATCCTCTTTACCCATCTCTTGCTTATGCTTTTATCTTTCATGCTCATCCCACCTCACTGCTTGCGTTCCCAACTCATGTATGCCTGTTGCGGGCTGTGACAAGTCTGGCGAGATGCACTTGTGACGCAGGTGCCCGTCATTCAGATTCATGTGATGCCGGCACAGCAAAAGCAGAAGAAGCCGAATATATCCTTCGTGACCCATTCTAGGCGTAGCTCTAAGCTATTGGCTCGGTTTTTGAGGCATACAGTATCCTTCCGAGTGCTCGGCCGGCTCCTCGCGAGGCTTTTTCGAGGAGCTGCTGCTTCAGTATCTGTGTTGCCTAAGACTGTCAGCTGACAGAGTTGGATGCCTGTCCCTTGCACGGTATGCAAGGGACGTCCCAGCAGCCTCCCAAGTCTCCATTACGGAATAGTTGGAATGACGATATGACTACGCAAAGTTTCAGAAGCCAGAGCCTTCATGAGCACTGTTGTATAGGAGGAAAATTTGTATTCAGGGGCTGCGAATTGGAGCAAGGCAGCCTTCCAGGCTTTTTTGGTACCAAAATTACCCTTGTAGGAGGCTCACGAATATCTGAGCACCGTACTAGGGTCCCGTTCGCTAACAGTGGGGAAATGACCATACAGAGTAATCAGAGGCCGTGCACAGAGTGGATTCGGTTGGATGTCCAGGCAGCAGGGATTCCCCATGCATTTTAAGGCCGGTCCTAATTAGATTTCGAGCGTAAACATACTTCTAGCGGTGAGCACAGGCTTATGGAACAAAGCATTGTATATGAAGGACATATCGCTAAAGAGTAAAGAGAAAGGTGAGGCCTGAGGTCAAGACCTAATCAAGGGGGCGGGAGTGTCGCAATAAGATTAAAACTTTGATTTAAGCAAAGGCGAAGTCAAATATAAAAGGTTCCTCTGTAGATGCAGGTAAAGGGAAACCGCATTCCAGTTAAAGATTGAAGCAAAGTCAAATCAGTGGCTGACTTTACGGACATAACACGCATTGGCTCACTTAAACAAGGCTTCGGGTACCTTTCAAGTGTAAGCCTTGCGACCAGATTGGATATAAACCATCTGAATGCTTTCTATCACATTTCATTGATGAAGCAGGGTAATTTGAAAGCTTTGTTGATTTATCAATCCCGCACTAACCGTGTCAACGTGGATTGATCCTGGAATTGATTTAATCCTGCAGCCCTGCAACGCCAGAAAAAGGGGAAGAAAAGCCTTGAAAGGCGAAAAAGTGTGGAATTTTGCCCAACACCCATACTCAACTAAATGAAAAACACAACAGGACAGTACTGCTCAGCGTGCCGGAGCCAGCCGATCGCCACCTCGCTTCTTATAATAACTCTAAACATCTTAGTGCCGGCCATGCCTTACCAATAGGTGTACGTATATTGCCCCCCCAGAGACGAATTTTTTCACTATATGTAAGGAATCATTGAACTGCGTTGCTGATCTTTTGTCATAGACTGGTTCCGACCACTCCTCCCACCAACCCAGCCCATTTGTGTAGAAGGGGACGACCATCAGCGTTCTTGTACCCATGATATCCTCAACAAAACCTTAGTACACTTGATCTTTCCTCGCGATGCCTCCTCTCCTCCACCACGGCAACTGGTTCTTCGTCATCTGACAGCGGTGGCGGCGAAGGACTATCCTTCCTACTCGGCTTCAAATCCCGGTATTCTGTCGGAGTGAGAAGACCAGTTTGCCAGAGATGTTCAACTAGCCGGAAATCGATTCGAGCGTGGGCTAAACGATATCCGAGCTCGTGGTGTTCCTTCACGTGGC
Organism: Cladonia rubrotincta; assembly: GCA_963971245.1. NCBI lineage: Eukaryota > Fungi > Ascomycota > Lecanoromycetes > Lecanorales > Cladoniaceae > Cladonia > Cladonia rubrotincta. The sequence goes on from OZ020212.1 coordinate 658,398, forward strand.
TCATCATCTGACGCCAGCTCGTATCGCCGCTATCAGCCTCGAATTTCTTATCGCAAAAGCCGCAACTGTTTAATGTCGGTGGGCTGATATATCTCGGCCCTTCTCGCTCATACTTGATGAAGTGCTTCCGGGTATGTGTGACCCAGGGTTCAAAATTTGAAATGGGAAATTTCTCTTGGCATCCAGTAATGCGATGAAATGGACATTCAAGCTTTCGAACTCGTTGGAAAAGGGGGTTCCCCACTGTACCGTCTTCTCGAAGTAGCCGCATGCTTTGTTCCAAAGCTCTTTCACCCATGCTATCCGAGACAGATAGGCCAGAGACACAACTGCTCTGCGAGGTCGTCAGAGGGGGTTCAGCACAACTTCCAATCCCATCGCTATGATCACTGGGTGGTCCATGAACCAAAACATCAGGAAAGCGTCGAGTTAGGAGGGAATCTACGTATGGCGAGTTTGGTTCAGGGGCATCCGAGCTGCCCACATTGGTGGATGGAGCCACTGAGCTCGCTCTCATGGATTCGCCAGCTTCCGAACGATTTGTCGAATGCAGGCTTTGTCCATCTTGTCCGTGGAGAATTTCAGCTTTTGCCAGCTCCCTTGCTGGAAGCTTCGAGCCTGCCGCGAGGCGTTGGGGAATTCGATCGTCCGTGTCGTCCCGAAAGGTCTTGATTCTCCTCTGGTGCTCACATTGTTGTTGCGCGATGTTTCTTTGAGGTCCAGACACTGCATACGTTAGCAGACGCCTCGCAGCATTGTCTCTGTACCTACTCTTGTCTTTGTTCTGGAGAGTGTAAGTGGTGGCCGAAAATTGTCGTGGCGGAACGCTCAAGAGGCCGTTCGCTGTCCTCGTGGTGTTCTTGATCACCGGTTGATGGGTGGAGAAGAGAAGGAGGTTAGTAGGTGATGATGGCTGCTGATTTGGGTGGGTTTCAGATGGATGATGGGAGAGTGTTTGGATGAGTACTAGACGCTCCTGTCTCAAAAACAAGTATGAATTTTCCAAGTATTGGAACCTGGAAGACTTCTGTAGAATTGATGTAGGGCGTATGCCGCTCAAGGTAACTAATTACATGCTATCATTCAATGCTTGCCTATATATGGGGATGATGGCATGTTTGAGCTCCATCTCCAAGCTCCTCCCTGGGCTTAAGGTACCACATAGACAGCACGAACCAAGGACAGTCTAGGGCCAAAATCGCTCCGCACCTCGGCCGGCCCAACACCATCACCCGATGGCCAGCATCGCAGTCGTGCGCTCCACGCGACAATGGCCTTAACGTGGCATTGCGGGGGAGCATTGAGCTGTGGGGACCCCATATTAGGGGTAGGAGTAATAAAGCCGTGTGGTCAATGGCCCAGTAACGGCTTTAACGTTCAATGGCCCAGCCCTATGGGCTTGGCTAGTAAGGTTGTATACCGAGTGGCTTAGACCTAGGTTCTTTCCGAGATCGCCTTTGGATGGAGCCGGATCTTCAGGAAGGCATGAGCCTCTAGAAATGTGGGTCAGTATCTGACATTTCCCGGGATCTACAATTGTACACCAATCAAGGCATTTAAGGCGAAGCCCACGCCATTAATCGTCCCAAAGCGGTGCGAGGCTGCGAATCTTCCATTGTCTATAGCTAATTACGCAAAGGACCGCTTGAAACAAGCAAAGAAGACATAACTTGTGCCAAATTGAAGTAGACATGTGCCAGCTAAACCATCGTGCTCACACAAATTCAACGAAATCTTGATACTCTGCAATAAAAGCCGGATCAAATTCATACACCCAAGCCGGCTGCCCAGGTTTGATTGCCGGCACTGCTGTTTCAGCCTTATTCTCCGCATTCGACGAAGGTTGGAGCGCTTGTTGGCTTTCCTTGCTAGTCTTCACCTTCTTCTCTACCGGAGCACTGAGCATCTCCTCTTCCTCGTCTGAAGCAGAGACCAATTTACGCTTCCGTGGTGGCTCAATTGGCTCATCAGGATCCTCAGTATTGAGGAACGATTCCATCGGGGCATGGGAGTTCTCTGAAGCCACTATGCCGTGTATGGGCCGCTCATAGAATGATTGGAATTGGTTGTCGCTCTGCAAATTCATGGAGGAGTTGGCAGCTTCAACCTCGGAGTCATTTTGTATGGCTATCGAGTCGCTGATCCCAATTATGGCATCTTCAAGATCGACTTGACCGTTGTCGGATCCAGAGAGGTCAAAGTCTTGTAAGCAGTCATTCTTGTATGGAGTCTCATCCATTGGAATGGTCTCGCCTAGAAGGGCCGAGAGAGATGGCAGATCAGATTGCCAATCACTGCCATAGTCTGTTGACCTGTCGTATTGCGGGGGTCCATGATGTCTGTCCTGTGACGCTGGAAGTACAGGTGCAGAGGGGAGATCACCCGTCCATCTACTATCAATAGCAGGGTCACTCACTTTGTCTCCATCAAGGGGAAGACCGTCCATCCAATTACTATCAGCAGGAAGACCACCCATGTGATCACGGCACTGAGGAAGACCGCCCGTCCTATCACTATCGAGGGGAAGACCACCCATCCCAATACCATTGTAACTCGGGGATGTCTCATCATTTGTGTCCTCGGTCGCTGCAGCCTTATTGAGGAAGGAGATCTTGGGTTGGTCCCAGCCTTTGAAATCAGAAGTTGGTCTTGTACGTGGTATCAAAGGGGCGGACGAGCCCTGTGCCACGCTCTCGTGAAGTTGGCTCAATTTTCTGAACTCTGTAGGTCGATATTCAGCATATTTGTCTTTTTCATTCGTAAGATCCACAGCCTCAATCTTAGCCGCGTTGCCGGGCCTAGGGGTTTTCGATTTTTGATTCTTTTTTCTCGCTGCTACAATTGTATCCGAACTTGTTTTGGCAGTAAGGCTGGACGGAACTACCAGCGACGAGGCAGAAACGAATGAATTCTTTGGAGGCTTCGGGGCTTTATCGACGCCTTCCCGGCAACACAGGTGCTTACAACTAAGGACAAGGTGAGTTCGATGCTAGGCAACAGGATTTGCCACTTACGCATTTTTGTCTTTGCACTTATGGTTGCACGCCCATTTCCCATTCTCGAGCTTCTCCGGGTTCCAAGCCATTCGTTCCGTATCAGCTTGCTTCTTATTCCTCGTTATTAACAGCCTAGGTTCTGGCAGCGGGACTACAGAATCTACGTCGCGGAAGCCTATATCGTCGACTGAGGCCGTAATTAGCAACCTCTGTTTATTCACTAATTTCTTGCCAAGATGAGACTTTTCTTACAAGCATCCATCATATCTTGATCGTTAAAACTATCATCGTCGAACTCGTCATCTTGAAGTGTCTGGGGACTGTCATCGATTGAATGATCGTGCTTCTCAATCCTACCTCCACAGGGCTTTTGGCCGGGCTCTGCACCTGCTGTCCGATGCTGTTGGCGTTCTCCTGGAGAAGAGGGGAATAGATAAGCCGGTAGTTCGGGCCTCAGCTCTGCACTCCGCATTGTCCCAGCGATTTCATCGCACATGACATGGCAGATAACATATTGCATATGGCTAAGTAGCTCTGCAGAAAACAGGATGTCTGGACTCTTGTTGAGCTTGCTTGCACTGATTCGCCTGAAGTCCGCCAGGAATCCGTCAGATCTTTCCGTCAGCAGACATATATAAACGGGCTTTCGACGGAAGAATGTTGGAATCCTGTCATTGATAAAACCGACCTCAGCTTTGATGTTGATAACGACGGGCCGCCCTTTCTTTGCGTCTTTACCCATCATCTTCACAGATACACGCAACTTAGGGAAATCCTTGAGATTAGCTACCATTTTGTTGCCGAACGGGGGATTCTTGCTCAACAGCATCTCAATACGATGGGGTTCCGCAGCCTCTAAGGCTTCAAGAGTATTGATACCGCCAGTTGCGAGCTTTCGAATAGCCACCAGCCCAATCTGTGAGATCTGCTTCATCTGGAGCGGCGAATTGTCCCAGACCCTCGCACCGAAGCTCCTCGCAAGTTCTAGAGCGTTGCGTACCGCCACGGCATCTTGTAAGTGGATCTGGCAATCAATGATGCAGCGTATTAGGCGATGAACGGAGTCAAATATGATGGCCTTGTCTTGGTTGAATTGCCTCTTGTGCTTAGAATACTGTTCGTCAATTGGGAACTCCACTCCACCGAGCTCGGACTGAAGGATGAGGCTCCTTTTGTGTGCGTGCATAGCTAAATCGACTTTGATGGGAAATTTGATGCCATTTGATCTATTGATTTCCTTATACAGTTTCTTCTCGTTCGCCCGAAGGCGTACATGATTGAACTCCTCGGCTTGAACCAGGACCGACAGCTAGATCCATTAGTAGATATTCCTTGCTATACCAGAGCAACCTTACAATTTCAGACATTTTCGCGTGACGTTCCAATTGCAAGATACTTTGCATAGTGGCGAACTGGACGCAATACCTCGCCATTGCATCACCAAAATTGGTTGCCTTGATCTTACCACTCGACGAAGAGATGAGCTGCGCATCTTCAAGAAGTGCAACATCTTTGCTACAGATACGCTCAATTCTGTCATCCAGATTTTGTCCCACAGCGTCGCCATCGAGTTCATAGTGATCAGGGTTCTGGTCAAGTCGAACATAAAGGAAAGTCCCACAAAGCCATCTCTTCGCCGTGTGTAGATCGTGGATCGCCCCAAGACCAATTTCTGCATTCAAGTGGTCGATCAAATTGAGATGAAGACAGCTTTCTAGTAATTCCTCACCCGATACCAACTTTTCATATTTTTTGACCTTCTCTTGCTTTGTGATAATCACGGCAACAGCAGTAGTGTCGAATTGAGGACGTCCTGCACGCCCAAGCATTTGCATGATCTCAAGGTCTGCATACTCCTTGATACCGTCGTCCTGAAAGCTTACGGTGTTTTTGATTATGACCATGTGACAAGGCAGATTGACTCCTACTGCTAAAGTAGAGGTGCAGCAGATGACATTGATTTGTCCTTCGAGGAAGCCTGTCTCAACTGCATGCCTGTCGGAGCCATCAAGGCCAGCATGATGAAACGCGACACCGGAGATCAGAGTATTCTTCAGCTCAGGATCCTCTACCATGATTCTTTGAGTAGGACCTTCCCAGTATCGGTCTCGCGGGCCTTTACTAGCCCATATACTGGCGAGGAGCTTTGCTGTTTCCAGAGCAGATTTTCTTGTAATGCAGAAGACCATTATTGGCTTCCTATGCGAGTACTTGGCAATAATCGAAGGTAGTTGTGGGTTACAAGTACTTTCAAAAGCAAAGTCATTTCCTTTGAAGGGCAACCCAACAACATGCTTCTGGAGCTTGACTGGTCTAAACTCTTCCCCAAATACTTCTCGTGGTGCCGGTGAGTGCTGCGTGTTGGAATCCTTACCCAGCCAAGTTGCGATGTCATTTGAGTTGGGGACCGTTGCACTTAAAGCAACGAAGCGTACGTTTGAACCGACTGACTTCATTCGAGAGACCACAGCTTCGAGAGTGGCACCTCTAGAGTCTTTGAGAATATGAACCTCGTCTATCAAGAAAAGCTTTACCATCTGCATGAGCTTGAGATGATCCTTCCATTTCCGAGTCATGCTGTCCCACTTCTCTGGGGTCGTAATAACAATACTGGCGCTTTGGACACTTCGCAAGTGACCGTGGTCGGTATCTCCAGTCAGCTCAGCGCATCGCAAATCTAACGCAGCAAATTTGGCTTGCCAATCTCTTTGCCTCTCAGAACAAAGTGACTTAGTTGGTGCCATGTATACGATCTTGTACTGATCACTCTTAAAGCCCGAGATGAGACGACAGATTGCCAGCTCCAAGATAGCCGTCTTCCCGCCACCGGTTGGTGCAGACACAACCAAATTGTCATCGGATTTGTAAGCCGTTGGGAAGCATTTGGATTGGATGGCATTGAAGATTGGATGACGAAAGACAGATCGAAGACGATCTGGCAATTCATTCAGTGACACGAGCTGGATGCCTTGAATGGTTGGCGGAGCGTGATCAAGATCGGTTTGACGCTGAGTTCGAGGTCTATCCGGCGAAGAGGAGACCAAAGGAGGGAACTTTGACAGTCTAATTCCGTGAGCATTGTTACCTGTTGTTCTTTGGCCGGCTTTCAGATAGTGTTGAGAGGCAGGAAATTGCAAACATGGCTGTTCACGCTTTTCCGGTCGACCATGCCGGGGTTGTTGCATTATTCGTTTTCGACTAATTGCAAAAGAAGGACTCGACTGAAGAGTATTCGTAGGAGAGGAGCTCGCCTGTATCTGGCCTGGCGGTGTTTGTAGATATCGAGCTGTATACAACATGAGCGTCATATCCTGCTATGAGAGCACACGAGTGGCTTACACATTTGTGATTTGAACTCTTTTGGAGATGGTACGCCTGGCAGGCGTCAGCTATCGACTACCCCCACGTGGCTGTGGAACACTGACCGCTCGCTTTCTTGCGGTGAGGCAATCGTTGCACAAGCGGATGTGTGTTCGAGAATGCCGGTGGTGCTATATGGTCAGGCAATGAGATACGACCAAGCGGTCTGGGTGGCGAGATGCTGAGACTGCTGCCAGTCTGCCAATCAGTGTGAGCTGGAGGCTGAGGTTTAGGCAACAATGCTCGATCTGAGTACCTGTTAGTGAGCAACACTTTTAGCTAGGCTCTTCCACAGTCACCGTAGACATTGAGACCAATGTCACTGTCAGAAACCTGAGTATGGGCAGAGATAGGAGCCAGTGGTCTTGAGTTGTGCATGTCAGAGATAGCATTCTGATGATAGATCGATGCTGGCGTCTGTCTTGGATCGAACAACCGCTCAACTCGAGCATGGTATGCGTGTGGAAGTGATTTTAGATGCGGTACAGAGGGTTGCTCGAATTCGTTCTCTTCGTCATTATAGATGTCTTGAAGGACTGCTTGAACATCCATTCCTAAGTCATCCATTATGGCGATAATAGATTAGCAATTGACGGCCATTAAAAGCTTCGTAATGCAGGCAAGCATGGCAGGCAAGCAGCAGCCTTATTTCACGGACACGATGGAGGAGAAAGAGAACGAGAGAAGTCTGCGTTGGTACCACTAGCGGAATTGGACCCCTTAGCGGCTCAATTTCATCTGTTTCTCACTTCTGGTAAGACAGCTTGCAATAAACATTATGCATTTAATATCTTTGTAATCATGGCCATCATCTGCCGAGTGGGAAAGTTGCCACTTTTCCAAGAGCAGCGTCGCTCATGAATCGGTGCGCTGGGTGGGAGAAGACCAGATTCCTTGAAGACGAATAGCGCCAACCACCGTAGTGCACATGCATCCGCCAACCCCCTAGGTATGAACATGAATCACTTCGCCCGCTTTTCTAAAAAATTTCGAATGACTTCGTAATATGTACTTCCAGGTAGTCCTGGTACTGACAAGGTACAACTAGGAAAGGTTTTCCTACTCATCTCGATGTTTCGTGCCAAAGTATCCCCGTGACGAACCAACTCTGGAGTGATGACCTTTCGGTGAACCAGGTCGGGATGTGGATAGACCTTCGGCCTTTAGCGGCGTCGTAGGAAGTTTAAGGGGCGGTTCATTCTCATTCGAGTTTTGCATGTCTATAGTTGTTTTCTCGTAGTCGTGAATGCGTATCGGTGGCGGCCGCGATTCCCTTCGGTGAGTGCTATTGTAGAGATAGGTTGAGAAAAGGACAACTGATGTTCCAATCAAGAACTTTACCGATACTGTTAGTTGTGATACGAATTTGTTATCCGAAGACTTACATTCGTTGTAACAGCAAAATCAAAGAACCAGACACTAACACAGAGACTGACGAGGATGCTGATACCCATAGCAAAGCTCTTAGCAATGTTGTCGGCGTATTTGATGCACAAAGACACCACTACGCCCCCAAGCGACTGAACGATAATGGTAAGCCAGACAAACCAATTGTAGCCAACAAAGAAACCGTGCTGTGCAATCTCCTCCCCGTCAACAAACATCACTCCAACAAACAATGCTGGGAAAAGCGAGTAAAATGCTAGCTGCACGTTCCTGATCCATAGTGATGCTTGCGTATTCGAATCCTTTAGGATCTTCTCAAAGTAGACCGATGCTGCAGCGGACACAACGCAGCCACCAATCGCAGCGGCAACTCCGAGGACCGCATTTGTTTCCGGATTGATCAATCCCTCATCCTCTGCGATGCCCTCATAAGTAGCAGAGCGCTTATATAACGGGGCCGCTGCAGCACGGTGAAAGTGCGTCCAGGCTTCGAGCGATCGCGGCCAATGAAAGCTGGAAGTTTTGGTTGCGAATGGTGTAGTTGCAGCATGATTGGCGGGTATCTGCACAACAGCCACGCCCACCATCAAGAGTAGAAGGGCAAGCCATTGTTTCGGAGCCAGAGTTCGCTTAAGCAGAAGAACGCTGAAAAGCGCCGTAGGTAAGATTTTGAATTGGTAGGTCACTTGGAACGTCGCAGAGTCTAAGTTTGAGATTGCGATATATTGAAGGGTGTTCTGTAGGACGTAGAGGCTAGCTGGAATCGCCAGCTTCCAGCTGTCTCCAGTGAACACTGCGCCCATGACGCCGCTGAAAAGGGACGTGGCAGGCATGGAGGGCGAAATAGTCCGCGCAACTTCGTATAGTGAGAAGGTCAGGCATACTGTGAGCTTGAGGACTTCGTTCATAAAGACGGCCGTGGATGTGAGGTAACGTTGGCCTTTTACTAAGGGCATAATCCGCGAGTAATGGAGGAGGAGTATAAGGGCAGAATTCTGAAGCGTGAGCTGGTATGCTGTCAGTGCGCGTCATTCTACTCGACTACGGGATCCTCGTTCACCGTAATTAAAGAAAGCTCTTTGACTGGAAGACCCAGCCAGCTGGCTTCATACTGTCGACGGGGCATGGCCCCGAGTCCTTTATTGCCCTAGTTGCCCGGTCTCTATCGGAAGCCCAATAAATCGTGACAATGGCATCAAAGAGGAGTTCGAACTCAGTGAGAGTGTAAAGGAGTGACTGGGAAATAGTGTATAAAAAGAATGTCGTGTGATGTAGAGGAGATCCAATAGTGATATTTCTTGATTGTTACTGGGGGCGCTCCACGGAATCACCCGCCGGAGCTGCAACTACTAGCTGAGCCTAAAAGAACCCCTGAATCTTTCCATCCACCGATGATCAAAGGACACTGACAAATGTAAATGGTGATTCTTCCCTGGATGAATCCATCCCAACAATTAATATATAGAGCCAGATTTACATTCAATATACAGCATTATTTAAGGGATGGCCCACAACAGAAAATCAATGTACAGATAACTGTAATGTACATGAAGTCAAGGGTTCTCCTATATAATTTGCCACTTTGCCTCAACGCCAACGCTAAAGGAGCTCCAATTGCCCACCGTTGTACACTTCCATATCATACAATTGGTATATACAGTCACCACCGGTCCATAGTCCAACCGGTGATGGCATTTTCCTCGTCCAACTCCTGAGCGTGCTGCTCCATCCCATCAAGGATGACCACGCTACCACTAGTCCTCTTACGTTCATGACCAGCCTTACTCGTGACAGTGGTCCCTCGAGGAGGGGATATACCATTGCGACTATACGTACTCAACTGACCATGGCCTGCCGTTGGTGTGATGGGTGAATTGCGACTCGTAGGAGTTTCTGGTAGTATATCCGACGGACTGAAACTCAGACTTGGAGAGGTCTTTGATGGAGACGCAAAGTCCAAGGGATTCTTCAGATTTGGATGAACTTCTGGAAACGGATAAGAATCCTCAGTGATCAAGTCATCCGTCGAAGCCGAAAGGCGCGAACCTGCCAGGGTCCTCTTGATGCCGTATTCCTGTGGTGGAGGAGAATTTGATGATCGAGATCCGTAGATGGAGGTGGAGGACTGAGAAGTACGTCCGTCTGCTCCTGCCGTTTTCGGCCTTGAGACAATTTCATGGAGCTGCATTGCAGTCTTGAACCCTTTTTCGAAGTCGTCTTGGCGAATACTAGCTCTTTTCTCGCGCATAGCTTCAAGAAGCTTTTCCTCTTCCTGCGTAACCTTCATCAATTTACTCCCACGGAGACTTAAATTTCTCTTCGGCCGCCTTGAATGTGTTATACGAGCATGGATGTCGCCGTTGACAGAACTGTCTCTGCTGTCGATCGTGCTTTCTGTACTCAGTGCCTTATCTTCCAATATCTCGCGCCAGCGTGTGGACGAAGTGCGCGGGCCTGGTTGTGGTTTCCCTGGAATACTCGGGACGGGCGGGACTATCTCTGAACTATTGATCATAGCTGGATTCGGCTTGTTGGTATTTCTATTGACTACCGACCGGGGTCTGACAGGTTTAGCGCGTTGCGCGTTACCCACAGAGACTTCACTGTCGTAGCTGGCTTTTTCGATACTTGCTCGGATCTTGTGGCGTCGATAGGATGGTTGAATTTCGAGAGGTGCACTGCTTTCGCCACCTTCGTCTTCAGAAGAGGAAAGCTCTAGAAAACTTTCCAATTGAAGGTTCATGCCTGCATACATAACTCTTCCATTAATTGTCGATTGTATGCTATCGTTGCTTGGAGTTTTTGAGACATTTCTTATTGTGTTAGTTGGTGAAGATGCTGCGGTGTGTTGAGGCTGCGAAAGGGTTGGAGATGACCCTGAGTGAACGTCACCTGCAGAGAATGCCGCGTGAAGGGGTCGTGAAGGGGGCGCTGAAGAATCTAAACGGAAGCTCAATTTCCGTGTCTCAGCTGTAGTATGCTGACTCTTATTGCTAAACGAGCTCTTTCTTGATGTGATTTCGGTAATTCGGGGCTCCAGCGACATGATTTCGGAAATACTCAATGCAGGCTCCTGCTTCTGGCGGGTTTGACGGGTTGAGAGCTCTGGGTGCTGTAAATCCGCAATGATTGGCTCCTCATCCTCGAGCCCGTCAAACCAATTCCGATCACCGGGAGTACCTGGCTTAGGCCTCTTAACGTTGACTTTGATAGAGGAAAAATTCTGTTCGAAAGGTTGCTGGTGAGTCTGCCTGTCTATTTGAGAACTTGGAGGCTGCGTTTTCGAGGCTGCCTTCCTTTGCCACCACCTTGAGCCATTAGGCGAAGCAGTCTGTTGGGTCGGTAAAGATTTTGGTAGTGTTGAATTGATTAAAGCTGGAGGTGGAGAGACGGCATGGAAAGCTCGATCTGCATACGGATATAGTGTTGGTGGATCTGTTACCGAGGGCCTTCGCCTGGGTATTGCTGTTATTTTTTTAATGGAGCTGCCAGATATTCGTGAGTCCCCGGAAGGGCTCCGGGAATGGGGCCGACTGGGATCATTGGATTCAACAGCTTGTACAGAATGGTGTGTCGCTGGGCGAGAAATCTCTGGGCAACTTTTTCGCAAAGCCATATCTCGGGCTGAAGACGCCGACGTCTGTTGTGATATAGCAAGAGGTGATCTTGCTGGGTCATAATGTGCTCTCAATGCCATAGCAGAACCAGCACGACGAGCTTGCGGGCTCGGAAGCCTGCTAAAATAGTCCGTTCCAGTGGAATCGTTCGCGTATTGTTCTCCTAATAAAGGGGAGGACCCTTGTCTGCTGATGAAGTATGAATTTTTCCGTGAAGACTCGGTTGGTGTCTGCATGCCTGGAAACGGAAATTCATCAGGAGTTTTGATAGATTCGCCGTCGACGTCCGAAAGTGTAACACTCATAAAACCATTTCGCAATTGTCTTTTTTTCTTCTTTGATTCGGCCGCCTCCGGTTCCGAAGCACCCAGTGTCCTCTCAGCTTTCGCACCAGGGTGGGCGAATGGAGAGTCGTCGATGTTCTTCTTGTTCGAGTATTGGGAGCCAGGCGTTGCATTGGGAGAGGCGCTCGGCCTTCGAGGCAGAGGGAATGAGATCTTAAAATTGCGAGTCATTGAGGAAGAGGAGCAACAAAGAGGGGAGACCGATGACCGAAAAAGTTGAGATTTCAAATGTTTCTTGGTCGTGGCTAATTGTGGCTCCCTGCAGCTGGCTTTCCTATGGCTTTTTCGTCTCTACGGCATCAATTGTGATTGTCCAATCAGCATTGTATTTGGCCGAGGATAGTGATGAGCTCTCGTGTTGTTGATGCATCAATTTGTCATTATAGAATGCTGCCACTCGTGCGTAGAATGGTAGAGCTTGGAAAGGGCACCAATTGCGAGCAATGTAGAATTGAGGGCAGAAGCCCACACGCCCTTTCGACACCCTCCGCCGCGATATGATCCCTGTTCGTCATCCCTGAGCGGCATGGGGGGGCCGGACTTCCCTAGCACCACCGCAATGCTTTGGTTACTTTCATCTCAGGAGAAGATGGCGTGAGTGACCCGTAGTCCCGCCTCTACTAGGGCCTTTTTTATTTGTGTCTGGGTGTCGCAATCTCCTCATTCTAGCTGTCACCCTTCCTTTTTCGATTGGCGCGAATTGAATCTCTTCCGACTCGAGAAATAGGCCATGGCCGAGATGTTGGATCTCGGTCACCATTGTCGTCTGGATGTAATGCCCGTGCTGGCGTGGAGATGATAGTTAAGACCAAAGCCAGGGGATCTTAGGCGACCTATTTGGGACCCTTTCTTAGGTGCCTGAACGCCATCTGGCGGATGCGGGAAGTCGCGATTGGCTGGTAAGCCGTCTTGGCGCGGAGCTGGTAAGGTACATATCAAAGCAACTTAACGATATCCCACTTCGACAAAGCCTATCGAAGCCCATCCAAAAGCCTCCCAATTTATTATTGACAACGATAAAATCAAGGAATGGGCGCACCGGTATTGCGCACCCTAATATCGACCTCCCCTGACTGATGACATCGATGATGACTATATGAACAAAGAAGAAGTCCAGTAACAACAGCATTGTCATCGAACAAATGTTTTTGATTTTGCTCGTCTATTTGAACAGCCAGAATGCCGATACGGGAAGTTTTATAGACAAACGAACAGCGCACAATAATTGAAGCAAGATATAGCAAATGGAGCACAAGATGACCCCCCTTAATTAGCTCGGTATGTCACCGGTATAGCACTCTGGCCTCAATCTTTCCGGACCTTCGAACGTTTACGCCCAGACTTGACGTCTTCAACTTGAATCTTTGGAACTGCAGCGTCCTCAGGTATTTCATACTAGGAATGTCAGCATCTGTGAGAGACCGCGGATGAACCTCCAAGTAGCCAACCTTGTTGCGCACCGATGTGAAGGGATCCCCGTAAACCCGATGCCTTGTGGCAACCTGAACAGCTGTCTTTACGGGCCATGGGGTTCTACCTCGAGTCAAGAAGCCTTCTTCCTTCAGTCGTCTAATCAATTGTGCCGCGACTCTGCTGTCTATGCCTAGGTAATATTAGCAGACGATTTTCAAGACCATAGTACGGACTGACTAAGCTTCTCCGCTAGTGAGTTTTGAGTGCAAGGAGTTGGATCATTGTCATCGCCGTCGTATAACATCCAAAGCGCTCGCCGGAAACGCGCAAGTTCCCTCATCTCCGCCAGACGCTCCTGCTCCGAGTCTTCCAGTAGACATTGGTAACAGTAATGTTCGTCGCCAGGCTGATCTACAATGAAGCCATAGCAATGAAGATGCTGCCATGTACCGCAGCATTCACAATGTAACTGTCCGGCTTCGCATCAGTCGAGCACCCAGTGGTACACTGCAAGGCTTGAGCTTACCATTGTTGGACCTTCTTCATGGTTGAAGCCACATTGACAACGGCAAACGTCAGCATCCATAACGGATTCGTCTTTCTCTTCGAGCTCAGACTTCTTTACTCTCATGTCCAAAGCCTTTCCTCGCAGAAGTCTGGCTTTTGTCATACGTTGCAGTGGACCTGCTCTTGAAACTAAAGGTTGTGTCGCGACTAAGTCGTCCTCACTAGGGTTATCGGTTTTCTTGGCTGTCAGTAAATGTGCAATGCCTTTTGAGCCGTACTTACAATAGACCTTGGTTCTTTCTCGTAAGATCTCTTTTGCCCTATCGTGATTTGTTTTTCAAATGCGCCGCCGTGGATCTCTTGCTCTGCCCCTCTCAGTGGGCTCTCTCCAGGTGAAAAGCTCTGCTGGGTGGCTTGAATAGATCTCCCGAGAAGCTGTGTTGAATTCAACATTGGCGGCGCCGGGTGTCTCTGCAGATCAAAAGTTCTGTCGAGTGCTCTGGTATATATGATGTTCTCCGGGATACGGAAGTGATCTTCCAGACTTCTTTCGGCAGTGCTGGTCAGAGCCATGAAGGCTATCTTCAGGCCCATGCTGCTTTCATTAGCCCACTCAATTTGGAACAACGCCGGAGTCAGATACCGATAAACCCCTGCATTAATTGCGCCGATGTTCCTCTTTGCTAGATGCCAATTCATCCCTTCGGGAACGAAAATGGCAATATCAGAGCAGGCTCGAAAGCCGTGTGGCTGCTGACCGTGGGAGTGATCTGGCGGGTAGAAAAGGTGACACAGCAGGTACCGCTCACCTGCAACATTTGGTGAGCGCGTCTCGGTCCGAATTCTTGGTTGAGGAACTTACGAGGAAGATCAGGCAGAATCTCGTGATAGTCGTGGAGTTGGTCGAGTATCTTTTTGAGCCCTGATCTAGCTCCTTCAACCGTCACCGATGTGCCATCCGGACCCGTGAGACCTGCAAGTTGTCTATTCGCGCCGCCGGCGCCTTGGCAATACTGAAAAGAAAAGGTGTAAGACTCCAATATACGTGAAGAATTCGTCCTGTCTGCATAGATACTGAGTTGAAACCCCTCCAATGAACATTGGATAACAGCCTCGAAAATGACTTCCTGCGTACAATAATTAATGAAAAGCTAGGTTCTGTCCTAATAGGCCTTACCAGCCAGTCCAGTAATTGGTTCGCTCCGCTTGACTGATGGCGTTCTAGAACCTCGAGAGTGTTGCCGGCCGTAACGAACCCGGCTTCACCGTTGTAATCGCTGGCGCTTTCTGTGAGACCTCTGAATCGGTCGAAGAGCAAATCGGAGCCCCGGTGAACCGATGAGGGATCCTGAACAGTGAAGCATTGTTCAGGAAAGAGGTGACTGCGTGGCGAGTCAGCGCGTTGACCGCTCATTCTTTCAATAGTCATTTGAAGCGTACCGTACATAAGCAATCCTGGAGACCTTTGCATGGGATGCATGGTCAGGATTCGGGCTAGACTATCTCACTTGATTTCGCTTACGGAAACAAGGATCAGAGTGTACACGATTGCGAAAGCTTCCCTTTCCTGGCTTAATTCATTGTTTGCCGTCAGAGGTCTGGCAAGTTGCACTGGTGAAGTACATTCTAAAACCGGTGCCATCGACGATGCTGATGTGCTCTCCAAGACTCCTACTATAAGTTAGAAAAGGAAACAGCTGGTGGTTTACGCTCAAAGACCAACTGCTCGAAGGTAAGGCCTACTTGCGGCTTGTCCGAGACAGATTGCCAAGTCCTATGAAAGCCTGCTTCCGTATGAAAGAACAGTCAAAAGAGGTAGTACGTTCACATTGATGATCGAAGGAGTGTTCAGTTGCCTTATTCGAACGTGTTTCAATTCGTGATATTTGCGATGTAAGAGCTATGGTTACGGGAGTCTAAAAGTTTCGGCTTACAAACTTATCTACGGTTCAGAAACTACCAGTGGCGACATTGGGAATAGCTTCATCGCTTCCAGTCCTTTTTTCCGCGACAGGCTCCTTACAAGATTAGCACAGCGCACCCTTGCATGCCACCAGGGGATTTTACAACATATGATACGGTCATGTGTTGAGCGTTAGACCCTGCGGTCGCTTAAGTGGCTCTAGGACGGAGGGCAACAAACACAGGTGTTGATGTGCCTTATCCACAGCGCCACCAGCCTAAGCAGATATGTGATAAATCACCATCAATCCTCTTCGTAACATTCTCTTCCAACACCCATCCTTCTGCTCCTTAGCAACGAGAGTTTGATCATAAATATTTACCACATTATCCCGCAGTCCTGCAGATAGATCTTACATATCCCTTCTTTTCCCTCTCCACTGGTACGATACGACAACACTTCCCTCTACGCGTTAATAACGGGTTCGAATATGCCATGAAGGGAATAATACATACCGGATTCTTCAATTGGCAGTGAACCAACACCTCTTCAATGTACGTAAAGCCTTCGCGGATGTCAACCTAAGTTGCAAGCATCTTCCCCTGTGCTCGCAGAGTCCGATAATAGACTACATTGTTTGAGCACCCAAGTCAGGCAGATGCTCTGGTCGACAGCATCATTGATGAAAATGCTGACTTTGACTTGTCATTACAATAGGTCTTTCCAAGTGAGAGATTTTCCCAACCAAACGGCTATCCACAACAGGACATTTCCAGAGCACCAGAAAGCCCCTCGCCATGACTGGTATGACCCCGCTCCTGAACTTAAGGTGCCCAATCATTTAGGTTTCAGCTCCACTCCCGTCCTTTGCAGTAACACCGCTTCAGCATATCAGCCTACCATGTATACACACGGGTGCGCCGATGATGGAGACCCACTGCAAGACGATAGTAGACTCTTACAGGGTCTACGAATCACTGAGAGCGATGAAAATGATCCCACTGCTGTCAGGAAGGTGCCTAGCGAACAGGCTTTGTCAAAATTAAGATGGGGAAGTCATCATCGGACAAGTGGCCGTTCCAGGAGTGGCTTGCAGATAATGGTCCCAGGTCGTAAGATTCCATTAGAACCGATAGTCAGTGCCACTGCTACTGGAAAGTCCATCGTATACACTTACGAATCTTCGTCTTCATCGAGTGGAAGAACAACCCAAAGCTTCGGCGCCATCGGAGATCATCTTCCTTCAGCGAGGTCCGCTCTCCTGTCCAGTAGCACCATGCTAGACATACCAGAAGACTCTATGACTAGACCATCACTCAGGGCTTCCACGAGTAGCAACAACCTGTCACCACTTGGAAATCTTGTTCTCGAATCATTGCCCGATGAAGGATCTTATAAGTTGCTAGCGATTGGCGAAGTTGGACCTACTCGTAATAACATTGTGCCACACGTTGTGGACCCCTCACAACTTGTGCCACAACGACGTCGGTCCCTCTCTGATCTTATCGAGCCACCAGCAATGCTGTCATCCCAGACGAGCCCGACAGGTCCCAGGCCAGCTGCAGACCGAACGACTGCACAAGACGAATGGTCTCGTTCAAATGTAACACAATCTGACGTACCCTATATCCATTCTCAGTCGCCCGACAGCAATAAAATTCCTAGTGAAGAAATAGCACCTGTATGGTATCGATCGGGCCCTCCATATGGTACGAAATTTGGACGAGGGAATGGAGAACGAGTTGCCCTGAACCTCCGACACCGTGATCTTGACCCAGCAATATTTTCTCTTCCATATGGTGTAAGCACTCGGATTTCTTAAGATAATCCTTGATACTGATGTGCAAAACAGTCAAAAGTCTTCATCATGAAGTCCACGAACATATTCAATCTCCGAGCTTCTGTAACAAACGGAGTGTGGTCTTCCACGAACGGCGCAAATAAAGTCCTGCAGACCGCTTGGGAAGAGAAAAAAGCAGATCAAAAGTTGATATTTCTGTTCTCTATCACCCACAGGTATATGTTCCGCGCCCAATTTCGTGGGAGAACGGGGTCTAAGAGAGAACATAGCCATAAGCATAGCGGCAAATACTGTGGAATGGCAGAGATGTCTGGCCCCTTCAATCCCGCCGTTGACCCCCAGATTTGGACCCCAGGACTTCAGGGTAACCAGGGCATCATTCCTTTGCGCTGGATTGTTGCCAAAGATGTGCCATTTGCGGTCTTTGAGGAGTTGAAGTACAAAGGCAAAGCGGTGACGCAGTTAAGGCATGCAAACACGTAAGCAGAATGTGCCTCCTCTTGCACGAATGTACTGATCATAAGATTATCAGGGTCCCCGGTGAGGTTGGTCGCCGTTTGGTTCAGACTTACTTTGAGGCAGAGCATTCAAACACCGCTGTCATACACCCCGAGGACAACAGCCCCGTCTCACCGCCTGAGCCGGTCAGACGGCCGAGGAGGACGGCACACCGCACAGCGCCGAGGCGTCCACAAAATCCACCATCAGGAGCATTTCTATACAACGCAGCTCAATATGGTTCCCGCCCCCCTTATGGATTTAGTCATGGGGCAGCGGCACCTCCACTGCGTCAACAAGCAAGGCCTGATCAGGTCAACAGCACTACCCCGGAACGATACGGTCAGAATCTTGCAGCTGGCCAGAACCGATTCTACCCCAATCTGGCCATAGCCCAAATGAACGGCTCGGCCCCTCACCCTCTAATGCATGGTCAACATGCCCCATTTTTTCGATATTGAGGGATTAGGCGAGAAGGAGAGTTATGGTGTATAACGCAGTGGCGCTGGACGTTCACGAGTCGATATAGATGTACTATTTCATGCATGCGCTCTTGGGTTTAGAGTATCCTCACACATGGGACCGTCATGATGAAGGTATTGGTAACGTGCAATTGTTGGAAGATTGTATACTTAGGCTTAGCGGGCGGACTTCATTGGCTGTTGGATATATCAAGAAGGCGCATGATTTTCGCAGTGGTCCAGACAAAGCCATGAATGTTTGTCCATAGGAAATTGCAGCCCAGTGGCGAACGAAGATCATGCGTACTGGGTCCAGATCCACTCCACATGATTGCATGGGTGGAGCGAAGAACCATGGATCTATTTGCAGAAGACTGCTTGGTCAAGTGTCAAAGTATGCTGGTGACTTAAAAGAGTAAATGCCCTCTTTATGAAGTTTGCGTGCTGTATACATGTGCTGGCCCAAAATGGCATTGTAGAAATGAATTAATTATTTGTTGAGACCCTGTTCGGACGGTTAAAGCCGCTAGTACAACGAGCCGTTTGTAAGGTAACGCTTCCTGTGACGCCAGACTGTCGCCCCTCTTCCCTTAGTGAAGACTACCGTAACGTTCGATTCACTATCCTGCCCAGTAAGTTTGTGTATATTCTCTCTAGAGGTGTAGCACTTGATGCCTTGCGACCTATGTGTACTGAGAAATCGTCATTTCTAATCCTTGCCCGAAGTTCAACACCTCCACTTCCGAGGAGCCCAAAGTGGCTGGCGGCGCGCATCTGCATGCAGCTACCCTCAAGCTGACCCGATACATCCCATTGAACCACCTCGATATCATAAGCAGGAAAACTCTTCCAACATTTGGATTATGAGCATATCACGAACAATAGCTCGACGCTGTTTGCCAAGCTGAGCATAACGCGCTCTCACCCGTGTCACCTACGTGACGATCCTCAGCCCTCGGGATAGCTCTCTACAACCTCATGAGACCATGGATCCACCATCTCGAAGTCACAGAAATCCTACGCAATCTTCCACACGCGTCCGTACTACACTGAATGCACCATTTTCAGCGGTCCCAACATCACCTTCCGCTAAAGCGGGCTCACCTACATCCTCAAATTCGAGGACGAGGCAAACCGGATCTATCCTCTCGCAGCCCCTTGACACTATCCGGCCTGACGATGTCCTGGGTCAAATATCTTATGCTCCAGCTACCAAAACAACCGTCGTTACCACAGTCACAAGAACCACCACCGAATTCCCCCCCCTCATGATGAAGGCCCCGCAGCACCTGTATGATCTGGATCCGAAGTTATATCCCTTAGCTTCTTCACCTACACCACAATCTATAAAAAGCCTATGCTTCGAACTGGAAGGCAGACCAACATTGTTTCAGGAGGCAGACGACACGCTGTTGAGGCTAGAGGAGGTAAGTGGACACATCGCGATGTTTCGAAAGATGCTGCTAATCTAGGTATAATCTTGCAGCTTAAGCACCAGCAAAGGGCCTTGAAGGAATCGGACGGTACTCTGATGTCCGTGGCCGAGACTGAGCCTGGTTTCGAGACACCAATATCAGGTATCACCAAAATGAGGGGCCGAAGCGCATACCCGCACCAGCAAACTCCAAGTGGTGCTTCGCAGAGTAGGCGGAAGCGAGAAGCATCACCTGTATCAATTTCTGAAGCTGTTGCATTGGCCGGTCAGCAAGGTTCTCGCAAAAGGCGGCTAGTGTCGGGTGGGAAAGCAGTTGCTAGCATTGGAAATTCAGAGCTACTTGTGCGGAAGAGTTCACGTTCGCGTTCAAGACTGCAAATCGTGCAGACTTCAACTCCAATGACCCCTCAAGTCGAAAAAGGCGAGGCTGTCCTAAACCAGCGATCTCCGACATGGCGATCAACCACACCGCAAGAGAACTCTTTCGACGGTTCAGCGTCAGGCCAATCTTCCAGCACTTTCGGCATGCAGGATGAGGAAGAAGACGATCCTCAGATCCTAAGCCCAAAGTCGGACGTCGCCAGGGCGTCTCGACGCGATGATGGTGTAGATACTGATAACAGGGGACAAGAAGATTCAGAAGTGCAGACACAATGGCGAGGCCTGGGAATAGGATCTGCCCTGACGCCTCGTATGGAGCACGAGGGAGAGGATACGTTCCGTTCAGTTCGACACCCAGAGCGTCCTCGGCCAAGTGTACTTGACACTACTGCTGCACAGGACGTTAGTCTCCCCAGCCCCAGTCTGTCGCCTGTCACTGCAGCAGCAAACATGCAGAGTCGCAGAGGCTATTTCGAGCCCCAGACGTTTACATACACCAACGCTGACGGGAATTCCCAATTCTCACTCGCACAAAGCCAGACCAGTACCACTACAAGAGCATCGGATCAACATACACTAGAGAATATCGATGAAAAGAATATGGAATTGGCCGCACCTTCAGCTCCTACAGATGCACATTTATCATCATACTCACTGATGAATATTCCTTCTATGATAGACACGTTCGAAGCCATGCCCGAGGAGATGAAGAGCTATCTTATGTACCAATTTTTGCGACGATCTTCAAAGCCAGTGTTACATTTTGTTGCTGACGTGGTGAACCCGGCTTTAAAGTGCGATTTCCTCCAGCTTCTTCCTGTGGAACTGTGTCTCAACGTTATCAGTAATTTGGATGTGAAAACACTTTGTTGTGCAGCTCAGGTTTCGAAACGATGGAGGCAACTGATCGACTCCTCCGAGAAGGTGTGGAAGCGACTTTTTGATGCCGATAATTATGTCTTGCCAGAGGGCGAACTTCAACGAGCCATTCATGAGGGCTGGGGTTGGCAATGTGTCTCTCGTCCCTACGAATACGAGAAAGACTTGAGTGCCTTTTCTGTTAATACTTCCGATACGGATCCTTCGGCCTCATCTCGTGGGACACCTCAGGTTAAACGAAGAAGGCGAAAAGCGAAGAGTAAATCGAAGCTAACAAGTCGTAAACAACAGAAAAGGATCCAAGCCTCGTCTATCGACTCAATGGAGCTTGACGAGGAACCGCTCCTTGACATCGCATCGGCAGAAGGTCCTTACGCAGCTGCTCAAGCGGCAGCGCTTGCGGTACCGTATCCTAACATTGGGCTACCAAGCCTGAAGAATTTGCATCTCTTCAAGGCCATCTATATGAGACATCACATGATGCGCAAGAGCTGGATGCAAGACGAAGTCACGCCACGGCACATAGCTTTCAGAGCACACCAACGCCACGTCGTGACTTGTTTACAATTTGACGCGGACAAGATTATTACTGGGAGCGACGATGCCAATATTAATGTCTACGACACTAAGACCGGAGCTCTTCGAGCCAAACTTGAAGGCCATGAAGGGGGTGTATGGGCGCTGCAATATCAAGGCAACGTCCTTGTTTCGGGTTCGACGGACCGAACAGTTAGAGTGTGGGACATAGAGAGTGCTGTGTGCACCCAAGTTTTCCAGGGACACACTTCTACTGTTAGGTGCTTGGAGATATTGATGCCTACAACGGTAGAGGAGACACCCGACGGCCATACTATGATGCCCCAACAACCACTCATCATAACCGGTTCTCGCGACTCCAATCTCCGTGTCTGGAAGCTGCCAAGCCCCAGAGATCCAACCTACTTCCAAACAGGCCCGGCCCCTGACGAGGCCGCCGAGTGCCCTTACTATATCCGAACACTTACTGGCCATCACCATTCTGTTCGTGCAATAGCTGCTCACGCTGACACATTGGTCAGTGGAAGCTATGATTGCAGCGTACGAGTCTGGAAGATCTCAACAGGTGAAACGGTGCATCGCCTTCAAGGTCATACTCAGAAGGTTTATAGTGTTGTCTTGGATATCAAGCGCAATCGTTGCATTAGCGGTTCTATGGACAACCTTGTCAAGGTTTGGTCACTCGAAACGGGCTCGGTATTGTTCAATCTCGAAGGCCACTCATCCTTAGTAGGACTTCTAGATCTACAGCTGGATCGACTTGTCTCTGCTGCAGCCGACTCAACTTTACGGATCTGGGACCCCGAGACCGGACATTGCAGGAGTACTTTGAGCGCGCATACTGGTGCGATCACATGCTTTCAGCATGATGGTCAAAAAGTTATCTCTGGTTCAGATCGGACGCTGAAGATGTGGAATGTCACAACTGGCGAGTTCATGAAGGACCTGCTCACAGACTTGAGTGGAGTTTGGCAGGTCAAATTCAACGAGAGGAGATGCGTAGCTGCAGTACAGCGGAACAACTTAACCTATATCGAGGTAAATCCCAGTTCTGTTCTCTATCAAATCACCTTAATACTGACAGCACCAGGTTTTAGATTTTGGCGCCGCACGTGACGGTCTCCCAGCACACAAACGAGGCAGGCGCATCGTCGTCAATAGCCTAGGCCAAGAGGTCTCTGATCCCCATGATTCCACCGCAGACGCCGATATCAACGACGATTGAGGCGACTACAAACGGACTCGCATAGTAGCACGGGCACTTGCATCATTGAGTGACAGTTCTAAAATATACATATGGCATGCAGGATCCATTATGACATTCTTAAATTTTCCAGTAAGTAGCGTTTATGGCCAAAAGTAAAGATACCCTGAAAACACGACGGGAGAGACGAACCATTCACGAATTGCATTTTCGTAGAGCGCATAGCATAGCCAGCATAGCATTAGCAGATAATAAATTTCCATGTTGCATAGAATTGACCGCCATTACCTGGGCATCCCAATACATAGCTATTGTCTGTTGTCCGTTTCATTCATTTGTTGAATCCTGTTTCAGGTCGTCCAAGATAAACAAAGCTATTCATGCTCTTAGTCACTCTACGGGTATTGACAGTATTCACAATGACAACAATGAGCTCTTTTGTCTATTGTCAATCGTGTTCATTGGGCTATTGTCCCTACATAATCGCCTTGTATGCCTACATACTCAGTCTGTCTCTACCAATGCCACGAGCATACACCCTCATCCATTATTTCCTCACTGCAAGCTGCAAGCAAATTGTAGTCTCAACACTCTTCTTGCCTTTGACCGCTGCAGCAAACCACATCGTTGATTGCATCTAGCAAACGCAACTCCCATCTTCTTCTCGGTTTGCTTCCCCATTCTTTAACACTTTCCTAGTTGAGCAGGTTTTGACTGTCTGTTTCATCTCTTTACCGCTCTGCTGAGCAGCAATGGCATCCTCCTCCTCTTCGCCGGCCTCATACGTCTCCCTGTCGCCCCAATATCCCCCCATTCAGAACATAGGTGGTTTGTCAACGTATCAGTTCCCCCTAATCCACCACACTAACACCGCAGGCTTATCGCTTCTTCTCGGTAAGTGCACGTTATTTTGCTGGTTCTCCAGCTCTCTTACTCAACAGACTGCGTCATTCTGACCGTTATACAGAGCCAGTGGCCCCAGAACACCAAGCCAATCCCCACGCGCGACTGTCCTGGTACGGCGATACTCCCCCGCCATTTGCCTCCTATCCCACTGCACAGGCACCACGGTGGTCACCTCTCACGCCGTATCAAACTCCACAACCTCCGCCATGGTCGCCCCTCACCCACTCGTCAGCACATTCTCAGCCCCGCCCACAGCCTTCTCCACGCCGCCTTCCACCTGGATTTGTACCAGAGCCCGTCGATATGGACGCCTTACTGGAGCATAATCCATTCCGCCTCGCGGAAGAATACGGCGGTAACATGATAACGGATCGGACAGCACTCAACTGGATCGAGGGCCATAGACTCCCGAGCCTTCGCGAGATCGGCTTAGACCAATACCTCCATTTGTAGCGCGGGAGCGAGCAGTAGTAGAGATATGTCGACTATTGAAACCGCGGGGCAGCTCCTCCCATCATTTGGGGGAGAAAGTGGCTCTGAACAAATGCTTTCAGAGCTCTGCCTTTCCCGTTAGCACGGAGAATAAGCCAAATAGTATCTCTTTTCGTGTCACCGTCATTTCTCTTTGGGTGCGAGTCTAATGGCATCCCCCAATGCTACCGACTTAGGAAGGTCTGAAAGGCTTGGAACAATGCAAGGTTGTTCAGGATGAAACCGACTGATGTGACTGTGTCAGTACGAAGTATGTTTGAGATATGTTGTTGAGGTGTGGAGGGGCTATTGGTGTCACAAGGCGTGTTGGCCAAGCAAACAACACTATTTTAGATCTCTTTGCCTCTTCCATCATCACCTCGACTTTCCGAACATTCCACTTAACATTGACCCGGAGAACACTGAGTTCCAGAAACATGGAGCGACAACAAGGACATGATAGATCGGCCTTCCCATTGATGAGGCTTCCGCCAGAGCTTCGCGATCAAGTCTACCGCCTTATGGTCAACCCAGTAGTCCCTTACCGTGAAATTGCAATTGCACGCAATCATGACGTTATTTTCGATAGGGCAATACTCTGTACGAACCGACAGGTCCATACGGAAGCCTCTGCCGCTATGGCCGAACTAGCGATTGCGATTCTTGTCGATTTCCGGCAGCTTCAATCTCCAGGAGTTGGGATCGATCTTACACTGTTGCCTTTCAAGCGATATCCCATCGACTTCGACCTCACGAATCGGACAATGGGTCCACTGGGAAGTTTGGAATACAACACCAAGATCCTCAAAATGCGACAGCACATACATGATATAGCGGAGGCTTTGAGCAACGTGGCAGAACTCGAGCAACTCCACATCAACTGCTTCAAACCCGAAAGCGACTCCTCCCGAAATTATGACACGAATGACGAGCAAGGCCATCGTCTAGGTCCTTTGCCTGATGAGATGATGGACTGTTTCTTCCGGCCCAGAGGCCTTCAAAACATTGTCATCACTGGTAATTTCGCGGACGTATATGTCGGCCGGATCACAAGATCATTGAAGCGTCCGAAGCTGGCGCCACATGTTGACCCGCTGGATACTAAGGAGGTTCGACAACAAAGTGGCAACACGTGCATCTTTAGATGTTCCAGGTTTACAACAGAAGACAGCGATCAGGTTATCCCAAATCAGGATCTTTGATGGCAATCCACTCTCTACGTGGCTTCTGGAGCCAACAGTGGTGTTTCGGTCGGCTTCATCAACATGTTCGATGGCAAGAGCTTCCTCTTCTCTTCGCTCAGCCCCGTGGCCACAAGTGTAGCCCATCGCACATTGTTGATCCCCAGCTTGCTCCCTGATATAGCGACCTCGGAACTACAAGTCACAATTTCTCCAAGAGCTTCCGGGCCGTCACGTATTCCAGGCTGTACTTTGATTTTCAACTCTTCACAGATGCGCTCTAGCTCAGGAAGGTTCCGCTCCAAATGAGCAGCAGATGGGTTTCCCTTAGGAAATAGTATACGGTCTGCTTTTGACAGTATTATCTGGTGTGATATAGCATGCTGGCGGAACAATGAGAGGAGCTCTTCGTCTGACCTTTTGAGCCCATGTAATGCATCGACAAGCAAGAAGGCCCTTCGTAGCCTAGAATCCATCAGTGAATTGTATAATAATCATTACTTGCAAGCCTTCCTACTGCTTCCTCCCTACAAGGTACTTCATGATCTCCCTTCCCCACTCTTCCCTGCTTCCCTTCCCATAACCTGGCATATCGAGCACAGCCAATCTGCCTGGGTTCCCATGTCCATCTTCTCCCCCCACGGCAAAGAAATTCATAGATCTTGTTCGTCCTGGCTTGCTGCTGGTATGGCAAATGTTCTTGCCCATCAATGCATTGAGCAGACTTGATTTTCCGACATTGGATCTTCCCAGGAAAGCTACTTCAGGTATTTTCAAAATTTCCACGGTCCGAAAGGTCGTTGCAGAGAACACGAGTTTTGGAGGCGCCGCCCGAAAGAATTTCTCGCTCCGTTGGAGCTGGGCGGCCGTAGGAGGAGCTGTGCCCCAGTAGTAGGACGGCGCAGATATCTCAATGGAGGCTTTCGCATTTGGTTTCGTGGACACATGACGAAGGGTGGGTTTGGTAGGTATAACAGATATGATTTCACAAGTTTTATGGGTTCTCCGAGCAACCAGAGAAGACATGAACGTAATATGCACATAGGAACAAGTCTGACCAAGGCTTCTTAAGTTTAGAAAACATACAAGTAGGTCAAAATTGAGCGGAATTAAGTCCGAATATTGACATCTTTTTTTGGCGTCATCATCGGCTTTTCTCTTCCCATCCGCACAGCACAAGCGATGGTCGACATGGCTTCTCCATCCCATCTTCGCTCTCTATACCGCTCCATTATTCGGGAGCTCCCCACGCGCCCACTCAATACGCCCTCCCCGATCCAACAACGCATTCGTTCCTCTTTCGCCACAAGGGATTACCCCCAGCAGGTTAAAGAAGTCGAGCAATATATTCAATATGTGAAAGCCCAGAGGATGTACGCTACGCTACTAGAACGCTATAATCCGGGAATGAACATGGATGAGGAAGAGAGAGTACGATTGACCGCAAGGCGAGTGGGCATGGATTTACCGGAGGAATGGCGTGGCAAGAAGGAATAAGACTTGGACCTCAATTGGAGGCAAAGTATTCAATGCTGTGCAAGTTTCGGGACCAATCTACAAGGTGAGTCGCTCTCCATCACTTCGAACATTTTCGACGTCTGATACTCAAGAAGACACAGTGTGATAATGGCCAGTTAATGTGCTCCTTGACTCAGCCAGATAAATTCGTTCCAATCAACAGCCTCCTAAGTTGAAAGAAGCGGCCAAATATATACGCTTAGTCTTTCAAACACTCAGAAAGCGCGGTCTCAGTAAAAAGGGGGCGGAGAGTATCGTGGGGACAAGATAGTGATTGGGCTGGACCAAAATCACCATGGTCTCAACTGAAGACATTTAGCTATAAGCCGCGGCAAATAGTCGATGGTATCGGTGATATCAAAAGCCGCTCTTAAGGGGGAATGTTAGTAGATTGACAGTCTGTATGACCGGAAGTCTTTAGTGGCTGGCCGTCACTGTATGACAGCGACGAACTCAATTATCTGTGAATCCTCCTCCCTGGGAACCCTGTGACTGAGATGACAGTTTTGAAGCTGTGTGAGCACCCAGGAAACTCGATCGGGCATTTCTTGTGGTTCAATCAAAACCATTGTTGAGTCAGACCTACTTCCCCAAGAGAGCGTTCAACCTGATAGATAGTGCTGGCCTTCAACGTGGTCTGACGTTACAACCACCTGTCATATCTCCGCAAAAGCGCTCTAATCATCATCGCCTACTTATCTCTCCCACAACGCTCCTCAGACACACAGCCAAATTGACGTTAGTCGCCCACCATTCCATCCCATTCTCTCTTGCTTCCCTCCCTCGTCACACCCTCCAATCCTCCATAACCACCACCAGCCCATCGCAAGCTCGCATAAACGGTTCAACCCAATTTGACCTCACGCCGTTCACCATTTTATCCTCTTCAATAGATACATCCCAATCCCAATTCCCACCCATCTCGGAACAATGACATGAGGATTCCTTGAAAAAGCAATCTTCCCTAGGTCCCAAGTTCAAAAGGCATTTCACGCAGTGATGCTCCCAATCTCTCTCTTCTAAGCCTTATTCCTTGTTCGAGCCGGTTTGTCTCTAACAGCGCTTGAGGAGCGACATTTGGAGACTGCATTCTCAACAATCGAATTAAACATCGGGCTTCCAAAGAATTGAGCTGGCCGTGGCGGATGTATCCGTCCCCGCGTATCAATGTTGACATCCAGAAAATACTACCTCCCTTCCTTCAGCCTCTCGCCCTCCGCGTCAATTAATGCCGCCCATAGATGAGCCAGCGGGCAGAACTTGGTGCGATGTCCTCGCGCCAGCGTGCGGAACTGTGTAGAGATATAATTCATGGACTTCTTTGGCTGTAAAGAAGAAGTTCACAGGCGAGGCTGGCGCGGCGGTTTCTCATGTCTCCCAGGGTATCTGCGGGCCGGGTTCGTTGGTGGAAGCAGGGTGAGAGAGGGTGGAAAGTATGGCTGGAAAGAGTCCAGTCCAAGAGAGGTGGAAAGTAGTGGATGAGGCCCCGAAATCATGGTGGCGTGGTGGGTTGGAGTTGTATTGGGAGACCAGGGGAGCAGAGCGACTGGAGGCTTGAATGGAGCCGGACGCGGCAAGGTTGAGAAGGGGCGGGTTGAAGATAGGTGGGCTTTAGGGGTGGGAAAGAAGATGGGCAAGCTGAGAAAGAGGCTTTTTCTAGACCGGTATTGAGGAGGCAGAGGAGTGATTGCATATTGGCGGGAAAGTGGACGAGAGCGATGAGAATAGCGAGGCTGGGAGATGCGAAGGTTGTGATTTGGACTTTCATGAAGGGGAGAATTGGGGATAAGAAGGAGCGGAACCGCGTGGTTGTATCGAGGAGTAGTTGGTAGTTTGTGGAGGTTGCATCCCATTAGCCTGCTCTTTAAGATGGGGGAATCAATGATGATATGCGCAGTCGGCTTCGGCGAGAGTAGGTTCTATACCTGGGTCGGCTGGTGAACCGTATGCGAGCTTTAGCCGCTTTTGACGATGCTTATTGCCCTGCAGATGGGTTAAACCGCCGTGAACTACGACTGCCCTCCCTTCATGGGTGTACATCGAGCGTCTTCCGCAGACTGATCCTTACCCTATTGAGGCCGAATTGTTCCAAATAGAACCAGATACAGTCGCTCGTTGAGGACTCCGGACAGTGGAATCTAATGTTAAGACCGGTACTTTCTTCAGCTGGGTCGAATTTGGAAAGCGGATAATGGTATCTGTAGATTTGGACCTACTTTATAGTAAAGAATAATTGGTAAGTAAAGAAGATATGTATCATACATTAGATGATGGGATAAAAAAACATAATCTTTTGCGAGACAGAAGGACTCGAAAGAGCGATGCCTTAGAAGAAAGGAGATACCACAAGGAAGTGAGTCACATAAGGATTGCATACCCTTCCAAGCTAAATCTGAAGACCAAAATTCCATTATCGTCCACTTTTGAATCAGCAAGCCTCCCATAGCCGAGATTGGTTTGTCGCCAAGGAGGAATGCCACAGGAGTCATAAGAATGATGTGGATTCTATCTGCGTGCTGAGAAGGGATGAAGCCGGGATTGATATGACTAAGTCTGCAGTACTGGAAGACATTTCTTGTCTAGTACTGCGTCAGTGCCATTCAGATTTCCACGATATCGTCAAGGTCTTAGTTCAATCTTGCCGTGAAACATTAGGCTACAGGTAACGCGTGGCTTGGGTCATCGAGCTGTGGAGTTGTCGGCTGTTCTTGTACCGCCACCACTGGCGTCAGATCATTCACATCTTGGGAAGAACCGTCGTTGGGATTATATGACAGATTGCGCTGACTGTCCAGTCTTGCGGGCTCCTCCGCTGAGGGGATGAGAGTCTCCGATGGACCAGCAGATGAGCTCGAAGGTGTCAAGGGAGCTTGACCGTAAGATGATGAAGCATCCCCAGACATTCTTCGGTGTTGGAATGTCTCCGGTTTACGCCCAACAATGACGGTTCTATTTGGGATGTCAGGCTTCTCTGTAGCAAGCTAAAGGCGACGGGAAAGAGTACTTACGTCGTTTGATAGGAGTGAATCGCCCGATTCCGCACCTCTGGTCGAATCTTTGCTATGAATACTTGAACTTCATTGGCCTTCCAGTCTAATCCTCGACATAAAAGTCCCATGCTCACGCCCTCAAGACCTTCCAGATGGGCACATAATTGAAACTTGCCGACTTCTTTGAGAAGCTTATCCTTGGGCCAAGGATTGCTTGGTGATTTCAAGTGAACTTGCTGAATGTCAACAAAGCCCGCTTTCTCAAACCACGCGTAGAAATCATCGTAGTTGGGCAACGGTCTGTGGTAATTAACCGCTGCTTCACATATGTATTTATTCCATTGTGCTAGATTACTGTCTTCCTCAAGTGTTCCATCGTCGGATCTAAATCGAGGATCGAGCTCTTGCATCTCAAAGTAGCCTCCTGGCTTACAGTGCCTGAGAGTAAGGATAGTTTAGTATGACAGGTTATTTGACGAAAAATCAAGAGACTCACTGGAAAGCTTTCCGGACAAGACGTTGCCAGAAGCCTATCGACGCCGTCATGAACCTTGAGTGTATGTAGTCGAAAGAATCGTCAGGCCACGCCCACTCTTTTGCCTCTACATCATCAATCTCGAATCGGACATTGTCAGGTACCCTGAAGCAAGTTAGCGATCGAGAGGTTGTTGCTTGCTAGTCCATAACACCAAAACGACCGTTTCGTACCAGGATGGCTGCACAGGTGACAGATCCGTCCCTATAATCGTACAGTCTGGGTAGTCATCCGCCATTTGTATAGCCCAAATCCCGGTGCCCGTCCCAATATCCAGTATTCTTCGGGGATTCTCCAGAGGTGCCAAATGCAGATGTGCATTACAGAGTAACATCATCACATGATGTTTTAGATCGATACGCTCAAGCTCTTTCTATGCGGGCCATTAGCGCTGGGTAATGAAGGATACCTATCCAGGCTGACAATCGATGCTAGCTGATTCGTCGTCTGCATGATGAAATCTTGCCTACTTCATCGTTTGGTATCGGGTATGAGCCGGCCTTGTAGCCATGATATCGTCTGCCATTTTCCCACTCCCATTGAGTGACACTGGAGGTGATTGAGGCGGACCCCAGGAGTCTGAAAAGAATATATCAGCTTCGCAAGAGACAGGGTTGGGTGAATGCGAATTAACCCACATGGAGTCATTACTCGAGGTGGCATGCTACTATGGTCAGCGATACCTTTTGAGAAAATAGCCATAACTCACTTCGTCGACCTCTAGCACAGATTGAGGCGGGCTTATTGTCAAGGACTGAATTTTTGACTCATCCTGAGCCATCGCTCCGCATTTAGCTGCCGACGCTGCAGCACAAGAAAGCTGCTGTTATTGCATGGGTATGAACTCCGATTGACCCGAAGGTAATGTTCTTCAGATCTTTTGAAACAGATTATCAGCATTGCGACCTGTGAATTAGTTGGACAACCCGGGCAAGTTAGTCAGAGAGTCTAGGCCACGCCCCGGACTACAAATGCTCTATCTAAGGCCTCCTGCGTGGCTGATACATCGGTTGCTCGGCCTTTCACGGAGTTTATCGATCCAACCTCTACTTTAGCACGACCATCTTTTAATGCAGCAATTCTGTACACATTGGAGTATTGTATCTATGTAGGCATTATGTACACAGGCTAAGAAATCACCACCGACTCTACACTCAGTGCTGATGTTTCTTATGAATGTCGATAACTTTCTGTACTTCGTCATAACTACCCATGAAGATTCCAGAGCGATCGTGAATATGTTCAGGCACCACGGTGAGCATACGTTCCATACGACTGTTGACCGCTTGACCGCCAGCTAGCATGTATCACGTCAGCACATGGAGCGGGAGACGAACATATATGCAACTATCGCCAACAGACGAGGCAGGGAAGGGGCCCAGAAAGTGACGTACCATTCTCAAAGACCATTGCCATTGGCGCACATTCATAGAGGATTCTTAGCTTCCCCTTGGTGCTCTTCTTGTCCGCTGGATAAGCGAAAATCCCTCCGTACAACAGTGTCCGGTAGGCATCAGCAACCATACTGCCAATGTACCGGGCGCTATATGGCTTCCCTCCCTTCTCGGCCGGATACTTCAAGCTATCAAAGTAATTCTTCACCGGCTCCTCCCAGTAGAGACTGTTACCCTCGTTGACACTGTATATCGCACGGGACTTTGGCAATCTCATGTTCGGATGAGTAAGAATGAATTCACCGAGAGCATTGTCCATTGTGAACCCATTGACTGTGCTGCCTTTCATCGTAATGACAAGTTGGGCACTAGCTCCGTACATTGTGAACCCGCTGGCTACCAATTCACTTCCGGGAAGAAGCAACTCCTCTTGCTTGCCCTGGGCGTTATCTGCAAGCCTGAAGATTCCAAATATCGTCCCCACACTCACACCTGCGTCTAAGTTGCTTGAGCCATCAATGGGATCGCAAACGACTGCATATCGCGCCTTGGGATTTTCATTGAACACGATACATTCTTCTTCCTCCTCTGAGACGAGCAGGCGGCATTTCCCCGAGCTACGCATGGCAGCAACGAATATGTCATTGCCAATAACGTCGAGTTTCTTTTGATCATCACCAGTACTGTTAGAAGATCCGGCAAGACCGCTGAGGTTGATAAGGGAGGCTCGACGGATATAGTAGGCAATCGACTTGAAGGAGAATTGTAAAGCGTGGCATAGCAGGCTAGTTGGCACGGAAAAGTCAGCATGTGATAACAAAGATCAAAGTCGACCAGGGGAGGACTGGAGGACGCACGTAAAGTCACCAGTGGCCTCTCTGTGCTTCGATTGCTCTTCTGTAAGGAAGCGTGTGAGGGTGACAATATCTGTGTTGATCTTCTCCTGTGCTACAGGGACAGTCTCGCCATTCGTTTGAGCCATTTTGTTTGTCTGTAGGGGATTGACAGTAGTAGTGACGGATTTGGCTGTGGGGTAGACGCTTTAAGGTTCGAAGGATGGGGATGCAATTTGATGTGTAAAGTGGAAGGAACGACCATCTAAATCAGAAGTCATAAGGATTTTTGGCGGGTGTATCATAATTATCTCATGCATGACTGGTAGTGACTTTCGGATCAATTGGCTACTGGCCCAGGCTTGCTTCCTCTCCCCCGCGAAACTCCACTCCTACCATTGCCTCGGCGTGCCTCCGCATGACTGCCACTGAACACCCCGGCTGAGCCAAGACTTATATCGACAGCGCCTTCGGTATGGAAAGACCCCACGCGACCGTTGGAGCATCTGCTTGACGTTCGTGCTGATTGTGGGAGCGTTCAGCTTAGTTGAAGTTTCCCACTTAATGTCGATCACGTGCTGCACTCTGTCCTATGCGAATATTGTCCTACACAGATGGAAAGCCTAAGTTATTCCGCACTTTTATTCTCCTCTCACATTTGAATCTTATAACTTTGCAGCTCCTCCAACCTACAATAGAAGCTCGCAGTCCACTCGGACTGTAGCTTTGCATGTTCATGTAAGTCTACCAGCTCCTAATTGTCGATTCCCAAGCTCCTGATGATTTGTTCAAACCGCAAAACTAGAGTCTTTGACCTTACGAGGCATGAAACTTCTATTGCACACGTCAGTCTGACACTTAATATGCTACTGCTGCCAAATTTTGAGATTGATTCATGAGCTCATCTGACTCTTTGTACAGGCTCCAGTGTCCCGATTTCCCTGAATGGTATGCATCGCAAAATGTCCCCTTCCCCTGCAGACTACACCTACACACATAAAGAGAGCGACGATGATCATTCGTACTTTGTACGCTGGAAATTACCGACTGAGGCCTTATGGTCTTTGACGAAATCAAATGGCTTGACTGAGCTCTGCCTACGAAAACACTTGCTGCAGCAACCTCGATATTGATTTTGGATGTTTGATTGACATCGTACAAGATTTAGGGCCTATATAGCGAGCGTTGTGCATGAAATGGGCTTGGATTGCACAGTATGATTAGGCCAAAAGCAAAACGACTCAGGTAATGCAGACAGCGTTCTCAGCTGGCGACACATTGGGGCGGAGTCTGGCAGGCTGTTAAAATGAACGATGTAAGCGAACATCGGTATCCCCTATAGAACTTCTTCACTCCGATCTCCTATGATGAATGGCACTGGGCTTCGAAATATCAATGAGAAAATATGCCTTGTTGTGGCAGGCTTAGAAAACCTTGCCCACTGATCAATTCGACCACCCTATTATGTTTGTCTTCAAGGCCATGACGTTCACCGGACTTACAATTCTCAGTCGAGTAAAATGGCCAAAATTCTTCTATCACATCGATTTACTATGTAAGAAGGCATGTTTCACGGGTTGGTCGGTGAATATACAAGGTATGCAGCTTTTCTTTGCATTCTACAAATTCTTATGATGATTATTTAGATGACGAGTCTGATTCGGATTTCCGATGAAGACACACTTTTATTTTATACCATTCATGCATATCTGAAGAGAATCAAAGTCACGCCTGTGCTCATTGTCGCAAGTACTATACATGCTGACCGGACTTCAGAGGCCCTAGGTATCCCTTCTCGACGACTTGTGAGGGGATGAAAGTTCTATTATTATTTTCGAATCAGATATAACTGCATGGGGTATGTTTTCCAACACCTCCACTTTCTTTCCAACGGTTGAGCCTTCAAATGATGATTCCCAATAACAAAATGACAAGCATATGTCTAAACTAGCTTGACCGCCAGTAATGACGAGATTTTTCCTCCTGATGTTCTTTAGACGCTACACCAGACGAAAGGGAATTTCTTGAAATTTGTAGTGACAGATACAGCTATTCAGCGGTTCCTCGGAATTTCAGTAACTCGGACGGCCAAGGTGTGTCTGATATCCTATTTCTATATCGCGTCTCCATAATATTGTCCACATGATGATCAACATTTACATCTCACGACGGTCGGCATAGCTACTTGTTAGCATTGATGAGATTGCCCATGACCGGGCCTTTAGATCTGATCATTTCCCTACATAACCTCATCTACATTCCTGAAGTATCCCTGTTACGTCATACTTACCTCAGATTACCGCAGACGTGGTACATCAAACCCTTCACTCTCCGCAGCTTCCATATCATCGGCACCCCCCATTCTCGACGTACAGTCATCGCCAAATTGCATACTCATCGTGCAAGTCCAACTGAACAGCAACAATGTCGTCTCAATCCTACTCTACGTTTCAGTCTTCCTCATACTCTTCTAGCACCGACTCCACCGGCAATACCTATACAGAATCTACTACATCTAATCCTTCCGGCACCACTGTCCACCGAACAACTCAACAAGCCGGGCAACCCGCCATTACCGAAACTACACGCACGCCTGCTGGTGGGGGGAACGCACAAGTCGAAGACATGGGAAGCAATCGAAGGATCGAAGACGTGACTGATGCGGATCAGCAATATGAAGAAAATATCGAAGACGAGTATGCAAAGAGAGAGGGTGGTGCTTAAACAAGAGACACGGAATTGAGATCATCGAGTTGGAGATGAGGAGGTTTAGAATGCTAGTTGCTGAATGCGTTCGATCAGGTTAAAACATCAGCAGTGCAACTTGCGAAAGGGCTGCAGAGTTACAAAAAATAGGCTTTTTACGCTATCACCACCTTTTCCATGCTTTACTTGGTAGTCAAGGTACCTAGCATTGATATTAGCCAACCTCTATATGCAAATCTATCATAAATCGCGACAACCACGAGTTGTATCGATATTGAGTCCCAATAATAACTGTTCCTCCCATATTCTCTGAGGCCGCTAGGAAGTCTTCCCCCTTGTACGTAGACACGTCTCTGATTCAGCACGCCCACATCAGAATAAATCATAGCTCAACGGAAAGAATGGTTTGAAAACAATACTACTCCTCGTTGCCCATGTCGTTACTTCCGTATAAAGATTCCGTGGTGTCAGGACATCTTGCTGCATGCAACACAATTTTCGCGTTTCTCCTGAACAGGGAAAGTTCCAAAGTATAAGAGAGAACAGAGATAGCAATGCCCTGCCATTTATGGGGTGCTACTGCTACTTTAGGGTTGCCGTGGCGCATGTAGAAAAGACGGATAAGCTGCTGATAAAAGCCTCCCGGCCCTCGTTGAATGTAGAAGGGAGGCCGGCTGATGCAGCAACGAGGCAGTATATCACGGGACTCTGTAAATCCTGCAGAGTCAGTCTATCTGATAGAGGATTCAATACCCGTTCAAGCCATGAATAAGTGCCGTGGTTTAAGGAGGTAAATGTATGAATGTGCTACTAGGTGGATTTGCTTTTGAAATCTTGTATCCGGAGCCAAAACGGGACCTTCAGCACTGAGGAGAGCATGGGGCTTGCCAGAAGGGATTCCGGTTTCTCCCCACAACTTGCTTGGAAAGGTATGGCGGCAACTGATGCATTCTGTGAACCAGATAATAACAAATGTTTTGAATTCTTGATTGACTATTCTGGACTCTCCAAGTCTTCTTGCTTTGTGAGGCGGAGGTTAAGTTTGCCAAGCGATGTGCGAGTAGCTGAGAAGCCAGCTGGATCTGGCAAGCCAAGATCGGAGGCTGAGACGAGACGCTCTAGAAGGCCCGTGAGTGAAAAGCCATTGGAGCTTAACCAACGCAACAATTACCCCATCAGCTTGTATGATAGTGGAGGCGTTACAAGCTTGCGTTGGCATTTGTCTAGTTGGTAGGGGGTCGAATCGTGGGGTACCTCTCGTATGAATTGACCGTACAACCACAATGAGACGGTGAGAGACAACAACAGAGACATAATTCTTAGACGAAAGAATTTGAACATTGCATATGACACTCTGCACCGAGAAGCGAAACACTCGAATTACCGCTGGGAGTATTATGCGATATCACGGCAGCATAAGCAGCGAAAAGTTCATCAGAGTCATGACGAAGCAATCACTCTACAGTCAGGATACGAGATCGTATAACATTGTTGGTAGTGCATATGCGCGTCTTTGGAGAGGCATGGGTTTCGACCAGAAACGAGTGAATGTTTGGTAGATTGCGTAGTGCGACAAACGTATGGTAGATGAGTTCAACCTGAGGCTCCGTGCCGTACGTGAGATAACGCCTTAGCAGTCTGAAGTAGCTACAGCGACCACCGCACCATTGCAGATCAGCGCTTCCGAGCCGCCTAGGGTGGCCCATGCCCCCCTTAAGTGAGCACTTAAAATGGAACAGATGACTTGCTTTGCCTGTCTCGGGGTTAATGTACAAACCATAAGGTAGGGCAGCTGTTGGTGCGCGTCTGACATGTCTTCGTCCGTTGACGGCACCAGACGGAGATTTTCTTTAGCCCTCCTTCCAGCAGCAGCGTCGGATGTCCTGCAGACCTGCTCTTCAGATGATAATGTACAAGTCCAGAAGACTCGTATCGAGTGCTCAGCAGCGGCTGCTAATACATCCCCTAGCGGCGGTGATCCCTCCGTACAAGGTTACAAGCCTGTCAGGATCAACCGTCGCACTTACGTTGCTGAAAGGGGCTCAATCTCCTTCATTGACGATCCACCAGCAACGGGGTGATCAGTTAGAGTGCTGGTAAGGCGCTGTTGGTTGCCGAGAGTGGCTTGGTATGCCTTGCATGTGGTACATACTTCGTAGAACTACGTGGTTAAACATGATACTTCGAATTACCATATGGGTACACCGGAGATGGACAAGAGTTCAAATGTTGTCATCAGAACCATAGCGCTGATGTACTGTAGTAAATGGAGAGTAAGTCTACCATGGCGAAGGAGAGCAACGAATCGCGTTCGAATCGCGTGCCCTTTCTAGAAAGGGAAAGTTGAAAGTTGGCAACGATCTGACCTCGGCTTCGGGGGAGCTGCACCGCCACTGAGGCTGGTGAAATTGCCAAGAGGAAGATAGTTGTAAGATACCTTGGTTGTCAGCGACACCCGCCGAAGTCCAGGCGAATCTCCATCTTCCATTATCCACCTGCCATTCTTGATCCGAACCTCGGGTGACTAGATTGACTAGATGAATTGGTAAGCTGGGTTCAGCAGCGGTGAGAGCGTCCGACTAAGAGTCTAGACACCATCCAAACGCCATCAAAGTCAGTATGAGCCAGACGGACACTGCTGAGCAAGGTGAATGGCGGGAGCAGAGATTGGATGGGAGGGGTCGAGTCTTGCCGGATGATCACAAGGCCACGAATGGGGAGGGTCAGAACGCTGGATCTGCTCAGCTGCTTGCTCCGGATCATCGCCGACATTGCAGCCACTAGAAGTACGTGCTACTATTGCAATATAGTTCATCTATTATCTTGGTTACTCTCGTGTCTCCATTCATCCTGCCTGCGCACATGGCAAGGCCATGAGACACCAAAGGCAAATGTATAAGGTGGTTGGCATTCCTCCACTCGAATGATTTCCATAGCTTTGACTCCTTGCAACTTGCAACTCCAAGCCTACGGATTGCTTGCGTGATTTCCATACCTTACTGGTCGCTCCACAATTATAGCCAACCACCTCTTTGGCGACCAACGCTTTCCTACATGCCCACAAAAGTGTGGATTCAACGTACATACTCCAGACAGAAGCACGCGTCTCACTTGCCTCCTTACACGACCAATCGAGGGTGCAGGTGGCATATAGTGCCCTAATCTTGTCGAGCCACTTGGACCTCATCCCCGGATTCTCCGTCGCAAGCCGACATATCGAGGCTGCTGCTATCTTCTGTGGCTTTCTTTTGGATATAGTTGAAACTTGGAGTGCATTTGTGAAACCAGTGAGAAATCGAGTCATCAAAGGTAGGGACTTAGTACTTGCTTCTTGCTTCTTCTTGCTTTAGACAATGCAGGAGAGGCTTGACGAGAGAGAGTGATTTGCTGTCTCAGAATTGGGCGCTAACACGAAGCAAGGCCAAGCACTTCCAAGCCTTTCGTTCCCGCACCAAAGGCGCAAGCGGGTAGCCAATCAACCCCCAAAGGCCCCCCTGTTTCAAATCAGACTGGCCTCTCTCTCCTCTCATTCAACAGCCAGCAGAAACAATCACCTACCCACCCGCTGGGAAGAGGGGCAGGACCCATACAAACATCTGTTATTATTATATTCTCCTCTCAACCACTCACAGCTCTGCACCGATTTATTCTTCATACACTCCATCCTTCCGTGGTGGGGAATTTGCAAGTACGGGGCCTATCTGCTACGTCGTCACGCCTAAGCAGATCCTCATCTGTCCTACTTCATAAAGGTCCCTTCCCACCGCCTGACTCTTACTTGGAAACAATCAACACGGCAAGTCGACTCTTGTCCCAGTTCACTTCACAATCGACGCCTACCGTACTTTTCTTTTCAGCATTCAGCATTCAGCATTCAGTCAGCACGTCAGTCCCACCTCACTGGTTTGAGGATCAATAGGACACAGACACAGACATTCCGGCAAAGTCAGCCTTCAGCTTATATACCTCACGACAGCCCAGCTAGGAGCCCAACGACGCAGTTATTCTCTTGGGGCAGATATTTCTTATTGGGTGAGCAACCCGCTGTACCTAGAAGTAAAGCAGCCTCGGCTTCCCGCTTCGCACCATTTACAATTTGGCCCCGGCACCATCGTTGATCGCTTGGCTCCGGTCAGGCACAGCCCGAGGCTCCGACCAACCAACCTTCCTGAATCAAACCCAACCCAAATCCTCCTCCATAAGGCGGAGAGGCCCCCATTGCGGCCCCACCGGCGTACTGCGATTGAATTTCGCAGCCGACAACAACAAACGATCCTTATCCTTCGCCCGACCCTTGACGGGCTGCTTGCTTTAAGGCTATTACGAAACACCCATTACATTATTTTATTCCCTTTTCCGCCGGTCGGAGGAGTTACACATT
The DNA here is from genome assembly GCA_963971245.1 of Cladonia rubrotincta. Taxonomy (NCBI): domain Eukaryota; kingdom Fungi; phylum Ascomycota; class Lecanoromycetes; order Lecanorales; family Cladoniaceae; genus Cladonia; species Cladonia rubrotincta. The sequence goes on from OZ020212.1 coordinate 698,035, forward strand.
GACAACAAGGTAGACAATTAATTTGCCCGACAATCTTCTTGCACGCTACCTCCTACTTCTGGTAATCTGTACCTTTCCGGAAACAGCCATCATCTTCTGCATTCTTTACCGACTGAAACCCCCGGCAATACTTCGCTGCATTCTTCAAAGTTACCTCTCCAACAGCTGCTTTTGGCATAACAGGCGCCCCAAGAAGGATAATTCTTTAATCTATAACCGGCCATCCTGTTACAAGCTATCTTCGGATCCGGCCAACCCCAGACCAGCCTACTCAACTATCTCGCAGGGGTAGTCACACTGAACCCTCGTTCACCAACACTAAAATCAAGCCTGCAACGTCAGGCTACATCGAAGAAATAGATTAAGGTCATACTTGATCACAAGCTCCCAGCATTAATTTTCTGAGCAGATTTGTCAAGCTCACTACACCATTGCCACTATGTCGACGTCCACACAGAAGCAGATGGCACTGGACCAATTCATAATGCAGCCTGTCTCTCCCAACATGGTTTCTCATCTAGCACAGCAGGCCAGAAGCGTAATACGTTGTGAGCAAAAGCGTCCACACATGAACAAGAATCTCCCTCCAACGCCCCCTGCATCACCGCCATACGATGCAGAACCAAGATCACCGCTGCAACCTAGCCTCCCTTCTTTGGAGGAATTCATTCAATCTCTCGTCGACAAGTCTCGTGTCCAGGTCCCGACGCTCATGAGCTCGTTAGTTTATCTATCAAGGTTGCAACAGAAACTGCCACCCGTTGCTAAGGGTATGCGTTGCACTGTGCACCGTATCTTCCTTGCCTCTTTAATCTTGGCAGCGAAGTACTTGAATGATAGCTCGCCCAAGAACAAACATTGGGCCCGTTACTCGTCCGTGAAAGGCTACGAAGGCTTTGGATTCTCTATCACAGAGGTTAACCTCATGGAGAAGCAACTTCTCTTCCTCCTGGACTGGGACTTGCGGATTACCAACGATGACCTGTTGGAACAATTTGAGCCTTTCCTCGCTCCTATCCGTTTTCAGCAAGAGCAAGCCGAGCTCAAGCGCCAGAGAACCGCTCGGGAGCACGAGGTACTCCTTCAACAACGTGCATACTACAGCAAGCCCCAGCCAGCCCGTCCCTACGCTTCCACTACTTGTCTTCCCACCGTTCCCACGCCGCCACCTAGTGTGGGTGTCTATGCCTCTCCGGCCTCTTACTCGTCATCTGCCTACCTCTCTGACTTGGAACGCTTCTCTTCCAGCCTCGCTGCCACCTCCTCACACTCAACCACCGACCTCGCTACCCGCCATGCTCGCCGCCCAATTCGTCACGCTCGTTCCATCTCTCCCCCTTCTGCGGACAATGTCCCAGGTCTCTCACGCCCGGGTACCGCCGCAGACAATCACAGTGTCTCCTCTCGCTCCAGCTCCTCTTCACCACCAACCTCACACGGCACACCTGCTTCTACTGTCTCGTCATACGCTAGTGACAATTATATGCCGGCTATCGGCAAAGATGATGGCTACTATGGGGAGAACATGTACAAGCTACGACCCATTCTAGGCAACCATCAGATGAGCTATGGCGTCGAGGAGAAGCCGGCGAAGAAAGCACGAACTATGAGCGCCGTGGGTGGAAACATCATCTCTCGGTTCCTCAACTCTGGAGCGAACTATCGCACCACAGCAAGAGCCTAATTTAAAAAGTCTACGAGGTTACGACATATCTAAACATCTATCTACCTACGGGCCGCTAACAACAACAACATCATCATCACGCTATCTCATTGTTATTTATCTGCATGCATTTTTTGGAGCGTTCAGCCAGCGGCATTGGGAGGCGTTTTATATCACGTCATATTTTATCAGGGGTCTTAGGAATGAGCCCCTACTCATTAGCCCATAGACTGAGAGGGATGAAATATACAGCTGCCCACGGGCGGCTATGGCCATGTAGTAATGATATGATTAAAAATCGACTTCACATTACAGAAATTACCTACTGCATATGCAATCATCATTAGATCCCAGTCCAGATGAACAAACCTGCACCTGTTGCAGAAGATCCCACTCCCAATCCAAGCACATGAAAGATTCGCTCAACATCACATGCCCTTCTTTACCTCGCTGGTCTGCTTTACCTGAACATGACCTCGGTCGTCTGATACGTTGGTCTTCCCAACCAGCTACAGAATCAGATGACGCTTGTGGTCCGTGCCCACACCATCTGCTTGCCATCATGTATCAACTCACTATGTGTATTCTGCAGCATGCAGCTCAGTCGCAATTTACAAAGTCCTGCGCGATGCACCCTCGCGTTTGTCGCCCACTTCGTTACTAGATATTCCAAGTGCCCTGTGGCTCAGTCACACTGATTCCCCCCCTCCCACCTTCTATCATCCTTCCGCATTATTTCGGATTGTATTTTTCAAATTGTCGGCGCGGCAGCCCATTGTTCTTTTGTATGGAGAAAATGTCAACCGAACACAATGATGCAAATACACAAGACACATAATAATTAATACAGTGATTCTCATTGCAGAAATTGGTTGATTCTTCATCACCGTGACGGCATCGTAATAGTAGTAATTGTTTAAACCACCTCGCCGTGTGGATACTCTGCCACGGCATTATTTGGGCGGAAATTACCTAGTGAGTATTTATAGTATAAGAGAAATAACATGCTAGACAACGTAGTTGTGAACGAATCTTTTCATTTGTTTCATCTGGCTTGGGAAAATGGTCTAGCCAATAGATGATTTTGGTATTAACTCTGCTCGGTGCTTTTACATGGTAGATGGTTTGGGATGAAGATAAATTTAAAGAGGGTTGATCAACGGAGCCTGCTAAAACATTGACATGAGAGTTTAAAAAAGCGTCAAAGCTTGTAATACATCCCGGGAGTTAAGAGCAACAAGAATGGTAGGGAAGAGGAAAGGTTCAGGATTGCCGGATTTGGATTGTGCCTCATCATGTCTGCCTTGTTGCTTCTCTGTATGATTAATTGATGCTTGGCCTCCAAGAGAACGGGGGATACTATTCGCTCGGGATGCTGACATTGCTGAACGTTAGCCTCATATCAATTATTGGCGGACCTTGACGTAAAAGTTCTATTTCGTACTCGTCTAATCGTTCTATGTTGATAGATTTATGGTGCCTTCGGCATGTTAACAGAGCCTGATCCGAGTTTGTACGGAGGCTTTGCTAAAATTTATGCTTGGTAGGGCCTTCAATGTTCTCATAGTACTCCCCACTTTCCTATAGGATTGTGCCGAATCTGTGATCGTAACGTTAATGACTATGGCACTGTGGATAGTAAGAAAATGGCACTCACCCAAAAGTAGTCTTAATACTCCTAACGTAATACTCCCCCCAGTTCCTCCTCGTCACGTCCTCTTGACCCACCGGCACACCATCCCAATGTACTCTCATGACCGTCACTGCATCCGTATCGTTCTGGTCAAAAACAATTTCCAGATTACTATAATGCCCTTCCACCCACTGCCCTAGACGCCATTTCTGGACTATCTTTGTAGGCTTCTCAAGATAAGTGAATTCGCCGCTTACGTTCCCACCAAAGAGCTCGAATTTTCCACCCATGTGGGCGCCTTCGAAGACTTTCGGCGGGGCGCGTGTGAAGGCTGCGATGCGCGAAGGGTCGGTAAAGGTGGTGTAGAGTTCCGCGGCTGTTGTTCGAAATTCTTCTGTGGAGTTTAGGCTCGTTGTATTTACCGAGGGGTGGCCAACTGTGTTTGTTGCAATTGATTTTGGAGCGGAAGTGGTTGTGTCAGATTTGGCCTTCGTCATTGAGACGGTAGAGGATGTGGTGGTATTTGTTGGTAGAATAGATGCTGGTTGGCCGTTCGCATGCTGTAGGTCTTTGCCGTGTTCCTGGATCAGAGTGGGGCCCAATTGTGAGAGTTTCTGGCGGAGTTGGGGGACAATTTTGGAGCGGACAAGGTTTTTGACTGGTTGTTTTGAGGATTCGTCGGAATAAATGTCTATTTCGAACTTGGTGGAATATGATGTTAGCAATTTCAAAAGTAAGAGTCAAAGCGGAAATCAAGGGAACGTACGACGTACTCATCTTCCTCTGTGTCGTGAGCTACCTCCGGCACTGTGATTGTTCCACTAACGTCCTCGGCATCTTTTGTCTCGCCTAGAACCCGTCAGTCGATGCCCCCCATACGAATTCGAAGCACCTCATCACCTTCATACTCCATCTGGAGCTTGACATCGAACAGTGTTATAACCTTGCCCTTCCGCTGGCTTACATCCACATCTCCATCCATGCTCATAATCTTCGACACCTTGGCCGAGACATCTCCCTCTTGAGCCGAAGTACCCACGAGGCTCTTCTCTAGGTATTCTAGGGCCCAGTCTTTGACATCCTTATTGACCCAATGCCAATTGTTCGGGTTGTGGAGGACCATTGTGACACCTTCAAGCAGAGCAGGCTATAAAATTCAAGGCAGGTCAGCTTCACGCACAGACCGAGGCGCTAATTTCAAGACAACAGAGGACAAATTGTTTCAGATAAAGGAGTTCTATGCTCCAGCAAAGCTATTCCGCATGGGAGGAGTACAATGGCCTTCCCATAGGACTGGTGCCAGCTTAGTGGTGTCATCATTCATTGAATGCATAGGTGGCGCAAGAACGAAAGTCTCACTCACAGTGCAAGAAATTGAATCCTGTATGATCTTTGCTCAGAGTTGCTTCATAATGCAGTAATTTTCATGTCTCGCTGTTAAAAGCTGAAGAGTAGAAAGATCTAGAAGTCGGCCCTATCCGAGGTAATCCCGACACGCATACGGTGTAGCCAAACCTGTGGTGACGAAGGTTATTCCCGACTTAATTATATGATTCATGTCTCTACTGGGTGTATATACAGCTGGGTCTGCAGAAGGGGTATCGACGCTAAAAGCTGTGAAAATCGCATATCCAGAACCGTTGGGCCTTAATGGACGTCGTCTGGTTCAAGACCACATGGCCCTACATCCATTCCTTCTGAAAGACCGTCTATCTGATCCATCATCAGGTAAATCCCCCCAGAACTGCCAAGATTTCCAGCAGGAGTAGCCATGCCTCAACGCCTTTGACCGGCGAGGCAGCCGATTTCTTCGTGGGACTTGGCGTACTCGTGGCTGTAAAGACTCCTGTGGGGACAGGGCTTGTAGTCGTCACAGTGCTGCCTCCCGTTGGTACTGCCTCTGTAGTCATCGTTGACAACGGCCCAGTGCCAGGGTAACCAGCTTGCATGGAGATGGTTGAGGGTGGGGTCTTCCATTCACTAGAATCGTTGTATAGCACGCCATTGATGATGACGCCTAGACCTTGCTGCAGCATAACCTTCTGATCATTGGTACATGAATCTGCGATGTTTCTTAGCCAGCAAGTCGGTTCCAGCTGATCCGGTGCCTTGCTGGTCTCCGTTGCATTCGCAGTACCATTGCTCCTATAGGTACCAAGGTCAGCAGGTTCACCAAGTGAAAGATCGCTGCCCATGATTATCCTGGTGAATACTGTGAAAGCAGTTTCGGGCTGATACGCTGGGATAAGATGGCCAGCATCGTAGATACGAGCAAATGAGAGATTCCCGTATTGACGGACCACACCTCCCACATAGGAGTTGTTGACAACAATATCAGCATACCCGGCGGCGTAGAAAGGTGCATAGGCTGGCAATTGCGCCGCAATTGAAAAAGAGACTGCCTCTCCCCCCAGCCAATTACATATGTAGTCGCGGTCCCCGTAGACCAAAGCGACCCGAACGCCCAACGTAAGAAGGTAGGCCATCTGATTGATTTGGTCACCCCTTTCATAATCCCCGGTCTGAATGAAAGCATTCGCTACAGCAAAGTTGGTTTCGGTATAATTGATGGAAACACCAATCGCAGCTTGAACGTCGGCAGAATTGAGATAGTCAAGATACGTACTCGGAGGAAAGGGATCGGGAGTAAATTGAGTAATGTCATAGACATCTCTTCCAGAATCGGTATAGGGCCCGATAACGTTGTTGTTGCAGGTAGTCTGGGCGCTTTTGCAGATTTGGTTCACTGCAGCCACGTCGCCAAGGTCACCCGGATCCTGTGAGACAGCTGCACTCCTGCATGCTTGAATTTGCTCCTGACAGCCATCCACGCTTAGGTAACTGCTCGCAGCTGTTTGCTGGTCTGTTAGGGAAAGTGCTTGAACCCCATAGGTGTTGTTGTTGGCAAAAATGGGGTAGAATCGACCTTGCACCAGGTCATCGATGCAACCTTGCATGATACCGAGGGAGCTTAAGTGCACTTCGAGCGTTTTATTAGCGGGGAGTGAGCCATTCTTACGCAGCAGGTTCTGCTGCTCCCAAAATGTTGCAAATACTGGGCCATACTTCCCACCGTAGCTTTCAGCAAAGAGGTTAACACCGACGGGCCCAGGTATTGTACTATTGGAGTATGTCCCGGGATTATATTGCGGGAATGTGGCGAGGAAGCCTTGCAGCATGTGCCATATCGCGTGTGCCGCAACCTCTGTGGTGTTCGTGGTTGTATTAACATTATTGGTACTGAATGTGCCATTAATGAAGGTGTAATTTGGTTGGCCCGAGGGCACGTCGGAGGGCGGCTCGGTGATAATGGAAGTAAACAAATTCAACGAGCCATTCGTAGGCGTATCGTAGGAGAAGCCGACCTCGTTGGGCTGATCAACATAGAGGATATTGGTACTTCGATCCCAACCCCAGTCATTGGCTTGTGTCCCCAGTCTACCTTGCGCGATTTCGACCACCTGACAAGGTCCGTTCTCATTGAACAAACCGACCATGCTGCTACTTCCTGGCCCACCATTCATATATATCGTCAAGGGTGCCGTACTTGCATTCGTGCGGGCTTCGATGAACCAAAAGAATGTGTTGATGGAGTAGTTTTGCTGTATAGGAGCGAGCGTAAATGGTGGGAGTGACACATATCCGGTATACTGTTTCTGATTTGGAAATACTGTTGTACAAGTGCCCACCGTGGGGGACTTGAAACGTATAATTATGTTGTCATCAACCGGAGACCGAACGATCGTGAAATTTGATATCGAATTATTGGTCGAAGGGAATTGGCAATTAGACAAGGTGGTGTAAAGCAGTAGCAGAAGGAACGTGACAGGAAAGTTCAACGACCCTGCGGTAGGCTGCTGCTAGGGTCAGCTTTCGAAAGTGGTCAAACATGTCATACACCTACCATCATCGATTATGGCTTAACGAGTTGATATCTACTGTGGTGACCAGCACAGGTATCTCCACTACCGATGAATGAGGCAGTATCCGACGACCCATGGAGAGCTTCTCGAAAGGGAGCCTGCAAATGCCGGCACCAAAAACAGGGTCAGGACTTCAGGGCTAATAAGTCGATATAAAAGGCATCTATCTCATTCTGAGCATATCTCTGCAAGTAGAGATCAGGTGTAATGAGTGTGAATGATGGTCTGAATCCTGGATCCTTCAGTCAGGCTGAGCCGCAACAAAGTCTTGCAATATAACTATTGGCGTGGCATATATATTTGAGAGTCATAGAGTCGTTGCCTGCAATTTCAAAAGGAACAGATGAAACAACTGAAATGACAGTAAAAACAGCCTTTAAGAGAAGCGGGCCTCATGGTGTTGAGCGTCGCAGACTTGGAGGAAAAGATGCAAGCTGACGCACCACCTGATCGTCCAAACCCCTTAGTGGTCCCGGCCGGTGATTTTGCGACCCTCAATGCCGCCTAGGGGCCAATTCTAGGCCACCTTTAGGGCGCGTTGACTGTTTCCTGGTCTTCAGCCCTACCGGCCTGAAAACCAGACCACGGGATTTAGGCTAGGGGCTAGGGGACTGCAGGTCGGGCCGAGATTGGTGCTAGGTACTCTAGATAGGTAGCCCTTGATCCGCTTAAGAAAGTAGGGTGAGGTACGTGGATAGGTAAGCCCGGTTTGTCAGGGATTCCTTTGTCCAAATGGGAGCGTCCTCCAAAGCTCCCAGCCGTCTTCTAATTGTTTAGGACTCCCACAGCAGGCGAAGACACACCTCTCTCGAATTCAAATTCGTTAAAGGAAGGGAATTAAGCCTCCATCTATCATGCAAAATTGAATCGTCAAAACCCTGATCTGAGGATTGATCACTTGTTCTGAGGAAGTCCCGACTCTTCTGAGGACACGCGAGCCTGAGTATTAGATCCGGTGTTAAGTCTACCTTCTTCGAGACGTTGGAGAGCAACCTTATATACCTATAGGCTTACCCACTTAAATTCGGGATTAATATTTTATGGTCCTGGATTATGCTGACAATCGGGGGAGAGGCAGCCGAGAGCAAAAATGCTACGCAGCCAGCCTTATTACAGTCAATACTGAAAAAGTCAGGCATAGTGCGCTTTTTAAGAAACACGTAAAGGGCAATCAGGTATCCACATGCCTTGTAAGGAACTGTCCGGTGTAGCAGAAAGATGTCGCGGGATCCTACTGCGGATTTTACTGGCTTTGGTATAAGTCCTTTTGGTTTTAAGAAGGTCCCACAAAGCTTTCGCGCTCATTTTCCGGTATAGAGATCCCAGTCGTTCAGAAAGGGGCAAACATCGCCTTTCTAGGCGCTGATGATTCTTGCTGTCGGAATTTGGTCCTTAACAAACGCTCAGGACAGTTATTGAGTCCAGGAGCCGGACACGCTTGTAGCGCAGAGGCACGAAGTTGTACGTTTTTATCAAAACCGCGCGCTAGGCTTGTACTACTCATAAGAATCAATATTCTACCACACTATCATATGTCCATATCCGCTATAAGATTCCATAATTCTACCAAGGAGGTTCCGACGAATTCCAATCTGGTCTTAGCCTTGCTTTGCTGTAGTCAAGCAGCTACGAGTCGAGGCGAAATTCTAGAGCCTGCACAATAGTGGTGGCTTTGAACGTGAGAGACATTTCAATCCTCTCTTTGCAGAATTAGGGAAATCTTAGATTCGCATCAATGACGGCAATGTATCGAGGAAGATAAGTACAATTCTTGTTGTACCTATTCCAACTTCACTGCAAATTCATGCAATGCAAAGTCCAGAGTGTTTTTATTCATGAGGGCGGAGTTTACAACGCGTCTCATCTGCCTTCATTTTCTTGCACGCAGCGTGATCTCGCAGAAAGTTGCTTTCAATTAGTCTCAAAGGCTCGAGTCGGATCCGGACAGCCCCCTTTTTTTCTTAGTGACAATCCTTATTTTTAGGCGAGATTGCCGCAGACCTATTAGCTTGCTTACTTACGACTACTACCACTACTATCACTAAATACCTCGCTACTAGTACCTTACTACCGTTAATAATATATTATTATAGGCTATAAGTATTATTACTAACTTAGTTCTTAATATTATCTTATTATATTTTTAAACTATTATATAGATTTATCTTTATAAACTTAACTTTAAAACTATATAAATTACTTCTAAGTATATATATAGTTAAGGGTATAATTTGAAAAATCCTATTAAAGTTTTATACCTTATAATAAATTTAAATCTTAAGAGATTCTTAAACTAAATTATAATTTATTTATATTATTATATTAGGAAATTTAAAACTAGCCTTACTAATCTAGAGCTAAGGGTGTTAGCCCTAGGAGCCCTAGGGGCCCTAAGCCTTATATTTTAACCCTTTTAGCCTTAATTTAACCCTAGGCTAGCCCTAGGCTCCTAGGGCTAAGCCTACTATTTTTATTATATATATTCCTTTAAAGGCTAGCCCTTAAAATAGCTTTAAAGGTAGTTTTAAAAGTTACATAATTTAGGCCTAAAATTTTAATATTTTAAGTTTATAGGTATACTTAGTAGATATACCCTAGAAATACCCCTAACACTACTAAATTTTATACTTAGAATTATATAAATTAGTTAATTTCTATACAAGGGTATATTAGTAATAATATACTAGGTTAATATATTAAGTAGTAGTAGATAGGGTTAATAAGGTAAATAAGGTATACTATAGATTATATTTAAAGCCTTAGAAAACTATACTTAAGTCTTATTATCTTTAAAGCGGCCTATATTAATATTATTTTAGAGTAATTATATTCTATTTAAAGGAATTAAATTAAGAAGGTTTTTGTTTTAGCCCTAGGCTAGTCTTAAAAGCCTTAGGTTAATATAGTACTAGTTCTAAGTTCCCTAAAACTAACTATTTAACTATTTAACCTAGAGTTTCTAGGGCTAGCCTAGGGCTTTTAAGGCTAGAAAAAAGTTATTTTAAATTTCTTAATATATAAATAAGCTTTATTTTATATTATTAATAATATAAATATAAGAGTTTAAAATAGTAAAAGTAGTAATTATTAGAATCTAATAGGAAGTAATAGGAGAATACTGTAACTATAAATATCTAAATATAAGCTTAGTAGAAGGGTTTAAATAATTTAAGGATTAAAATATATAAACCACTAATTTAAATAAATTATAAGGAGTTTAAATAGTTTATAGATTAATTTTATTAAATTAAATAGTCTTTAGTAGACTTTTATATTTATATAATTAAGGCTTTTACCTACCTTAGATAGATCTTTTTATATTTAATTTTATAGTTAAATTAATAGATATTCCTAGCCCTTAAAGATTTAATCTTATATTATTAAGTAATATAAAGTTATACCTAGCTTACCCTATTTATATTAACCCTTAATTACTTATCTTTAAAAGACTTATATAATATTAGTTTATAATACTTTAAATACTCTTAAATATAAGTTTATTAAATTAATAAAGTATAATAACTCTAAGTAAAATTACTTAAAACTAATATTATAGTCTAAATAAAGAATATTGAAAAAATTTTAAAATTATTTAATTAAATCTCTATTATAAATAAAGAAAAAAACTTAAAAAGTAATTATTATAAATATAACTCTACCTTTACTTCTATAAAGGAATAGTCTAAGATAAATAATAAATAATAATTACTTTTACTTTTATATATAAAGATATATAGAAATAAGTATAATTATATTTATAAAAGTATCTTAATAATTTAATAAATATACTAGATATAATAAAATAAATAAAGAGTTTTATATACTTTAAAATAAAATTCTATAAAATATTTATACCTTTAAATAAAATTAACTAAGTAGTATAGGTAATATAATATATTAAATAAAAAAGGTTTATAATAAAATTTATAATTTAATTCTAATAGTATATAATTAAAATAAAATAAGATAATAATATACTTATAATAATATATAGAAGGGGGTTAAAAGAAAATTTTAAAAATAAATTTATAAAAACTAAAGTAAGTACTAATATAATTAATAAGCTTTAGAAGAAAGTTATTAAAATTAATAATAATTTCTTTAAAAAAGCTATAAAAAAATATAATAAAGGAATTACTAAAGTGGGTATTTTAAAATATAATTTTAATAAAAATTTTAATTCTAATTATAAATAAAAAATATATAACCTATATAAACTAATACTAATAAAGATTAATATAATAAGGAAGAGAATTATATAAAGAAAGCTAAATAAAAAGATAAATTAAAAATATTAAAATACTATAATTATAATAAACTAGGCTATTTTACTAAGGACTATAAATTAAAAAATATAATATTAAAACCTTAGATTAATATAATAAAAAGAGTATTTATTAAGAAGAAAAGGACTTTAAAAAATAATAAATTATTATTAATATAGGATAATCTAAAACTTAATATAATACTAGAGATAATAGATATAATAAGAATAATAATAAATTAATTATAAGAAGATATTAATAAATTATTAAAAAAACTAAATAATAATAATAATAGAATTATAAATAATCTAATAATTATATCTAATTAATAGGAATGTTATATATAAGGATTTTTATATAAAATATAGGATAGTATGCTTTTACTAGTTATAATAAGGCTTAGAAATTAAAAAGAATATAATAAATATTATAATAAATTTTAAGAATTATAAAATAAATAACTTAAACTAAATTAAGATAAGAAGGCTTGAATAAATAAATAAAATTAAAAGAAAATAATTTTAATTAAAAGTAAGTAAATTATAAAAAAAAAATAAGAACTTAAATTATCTATAAGTTAATAAGAATAAAAAAATTAGAAAAAATAGGGTATTAGTAACTATTAATTAAATGTATACCACCTAAAATATAAAGAGATATATTAGAGTAGGTATATAATACTATATTATTATATATACTATACTATTAGAAAGGAAGTTTAGGAAATAGTATATACCCTATAATATTATTTAAAGGCCTATTAATACTATAATATTAATATATATTTATAATACCTTTATTAGAAATAGATAATAAAGATATTTCTTAAATAGTTAGAGAAATAGTATATAATATCATAAAAGGAGATAGAGAAGGACTACTATAAAAAAGAACGTAATTATATTTTATAGGAAATATATTTACTTTTAAATTACTATATCTATATATAAGAAAAGATTATATATAAATTTTACCTAAAAAGAAATTTAAATCCTTTATTAGATATTTTAAAAAAAAGTAATTATTTATATTAAAGGTAAGTATAAAAAGATTAATACTATAACCCTTAAATAATAGATATATTTATTAGAATATAGTTAGCTTATTAAAATACTAATTAAAATTAATAGTTAAGGAATTATTATAATAATTAATTTTAAAATAATAAAGAGCTTTATATTTAATATCTTTATATAAATATAAAAGATATAAATAAGGGATAAGAAAGAACTATATTAACTATAAATAGTTAATAAGTTAAATTTATTATCTAAAAATATTAATAGGGAAATAACTCTATTAAATATAATTTATTAATGATACTATAAGGAGATTACCTTTAATATAGTTTAGATAGCTAATTACTATATTATATTAAAAGTACCTTAATTAAAGAAGTAAAATCTAATAATTAATTTAAAAATAAAAGTACTTATATTTAGAGAGACTAATAATATTATTAGCTCTAAATATATATATTAATAGTAATTAATAATATAAAAGAAGTAAAGTAGAAGAATTATAATAAAATATAATACTATAGTTTTAGATAAGGATAATTTTAAAAGAGAATCTAACTCTATAAATATAAATAAAAGGTTAGCTAGTTAATAGTATAAAAATAATAATAAAAATAATATATTTTTTAAGATCTTTAAAGAGTATTTTAAATATATATAGCTTTTTTAGGAAAAAGTAAATATAAAAATACTAATTAAATACTAGGTTTAGGATTATAAAATTAAACTTAAATTAAATAAGAAATCAATATTTAGATTTATATATATATTATAAAAAAAGAACTTTAAATATTATATAGGTATATTAAAAAAAATAAAAAAAAAAGGATTTATATAAAAATCTAAATTATTAGTAGGCTATTTAATGCTCTTTATATTAAAGAAGGACAGAAGCTTATAATTATATATTAACTATTAAAAATTAAATAATATTATAATTAAGAATAGGTATTTATTACTAAATATTATATTATAGAAATATATATATTAATAAACTTTTATTAATAATAACCTTACTTTTTTTAATTTCTACTCTTATTTTCTTTATAATATACTTATATATATATCAGTTTTTTACTATAATAGTTTTTTTTTATTATTTACTACCTTTTATAATTATAGAAGGTAATAAGATCTTTTTAATTATAAAAAACTTTTAAGAAAAGGATAATTATATAAATTCTAATACTTACCCTTAATAGTATAATATAAGGCTAGAATTTAATCCTTATTTATATCTAGCATTTAATAAAGCTTTTAATAAATATTTAAAATATACTTATATTAAAATAAAGAGAAGTTATTAATTTTTAATCTATTCTATTATCTTAAAATATATATCCTTATTATCTACTAAATATCTCTACTACTAATAATATCTTGTTTTAGTGGCTTTATTTATTCTAACTCTAATTTACTATATATCTATACCTTTTAGATATAGTGTATTTATAGATTTATTATATATTAATCTAATAATATATCCTTCTAAGATCTCTATAGATAATAAGATTAATAGTAATTATATTTTATTATATAAGAGTGCCTTTCCTACTTATATTTATCCCCCTAAATATAAAAATATTATATTTTAATATCCTATATAGCTTCTACTCTTAACTTAATAACTAATTTCTATTATTAAAGAGTTAGTTACCTCTATTATTAATAAGGTTTAAAAACCTAATTTTTATAAAAATATTAATCCTCCTTAACTAAAAATATATTAAATTTTTATATATAAGTAGTATATAGCTACTCCTAAAATATCTAAAGTGCCTATAACTTATAAGTAATACATAATTAATTACTATAAAATTTAAGGGCTAGCTATAAATTTTATTTTTAGCTACTAAACATATACTCCTACTTCTAATATTTTAATATTATTATTAATTATTTTAAATTATATATTAAGACCCCTTTAAATTAAAATAAGATTTTTATAATATTTTTATAATATTATATTAATTTAAACTTATAATACCCTTAAATATTAGTTATTAATAAAATATATAAATCTTATATACTTTATATCCTTAATTTTTATAAATATAATATTTACTCCCTAAAATTTAATAAAAAATATATTTATAAGGTAGCTTATATACTAATTATATATAATATATTAATATTTAGTTAGGTAAAGACAGATTCTTTATAAAGCTTTCTTAAAATTATTATAGCCTTAAAATATATGATAGATATATTAATAAAAGATACTCCTACTATTTAATATACTTTATATCCTATATTTTAGCTCTATTAATATTATTAGATTCCTTATATATATATACTTTTTATAAATTAAGTTCTCTATTATTTTATAAAATATAAAGAAGTAATTAATATAGGTAATAAAAAATAGATAGTATATTATTAAGCTAACTTAGTCTATTGATATTCTAAATTTTATATTAAATTAACTATAATAATATATATAAAAAGGTATTTTAAATTAGTTAAAAAGTCTAAAAATAATAATCTATAAAATTTAATTATTTAAGAATCTAAATAAATAAATAATACTACTATTTTAATATTTAATATTTTTAAGTCTATAATATATTTATCTTTTCTATACTTTTTATATATATTTTTATTAACTAATTTTTAAATAAAGATACTCTCTAATTTTAATATTTTATAAGATTAATCTACTACTCCTTTAAATTATAAAGGAGGTTTTATAATATCTAAAGACTTAGCTAACCTTTTTATATTATTAACTTCTAATAATACCTTATCTTCTAAAAAGTATAAATATATTAAATTAATAGAGTTTATTTTAGTAATAGAGCTTAATCCTACTTTTTATAATAAGTTTAGCGTGCTTTTAAAATATATATATTTTTTTAGTATAAGCTATTATCTTTAAGCTTAAAACTATACTTATAAAAATTAAAAAGATTATTTTTAATATTATTTAAAAAAAAATAAAAGTCTATTATAATAAAAAAAATAGTAGCTATATATAAGGTAAATATAAAAGTAGCTAGTATTTAAAAAAAAATCTATTAAAAATAAGAAGATTAATAAGAAGATAGCTTTTATAATTAAAATTAAAATAAATGTTTTAGCTAGAGCTCCTACTAAAAAAATTATAAAAGAGGATTCTATTTTTAATAGCTTTATATTCTTTATTTAAAAAAAAGGAGAAGGAATCTAAAAAGGAATAAAGCGCTAATATTATATTTTATATATAATAGTTTATTCTTTTTTTTCCCTATATTTAATAAATATCTCTAAATAAAAAAATTATCTAATATATTTTTTACTAGACTATTAATTTAGTCTACTAATTAAATTTTGTAATTAACTTTATATAAAAATTATTTAATTATATTAAGCTCTCTTTTTATATTTATACTATTTATTATAAATATCTACTATCCTTTTAAACCCTTTTATACTATCTTTATAAATCTATTAATTATATTTTAAAAATTAATTTTTCTATCTTATCTTATAAAAATATTACCCTTTTTTTCTAGTTTTATTTAAAATTTCTTTTACTTTATATTTTAAGCTATTATTTATAAGCTTTAATAAGATATATTTTAGTATTTTATTATTAACTTCTTTATATTTATATAGCTCTAATAAGGATATATAAAAAATAGAATAGATCTTATAAATAATTAATAATATAAAATAATAAGCTTAATTTCTTATTAATTCCTTTACTTTAAAAGGTCTAATATACTTATATAAAAGCTTTTAATTTAATTACCTTTACTTAAAATTCTTTAATAATAATATTACTAAATTACCCTTATTAAATATAATTAGTTTATATACCTTATTATAATACTTAGTAGATAATTTTATTATATTTTAGTAGTATATTTTTAGCTTTTTATAAAATTTATATACTTTTTTAATTCTTTTTTCTATAATAAATATCTTTTCCCTTATAATATTATTCTTAATATTTATTAAGATTTTAAGATTATAACTATATATTATTTTAAAAGGGCTGTAGCTTATTATAACCTATTTAATATTATATAGCGCAATAGTAGTGCCAAGCATTATATAGCTCGCATGCGATTCGCATGTAAATATATTATTATTATATAGGGTCCTCTAAGCGATATTTACTTATTTAATATTTAGATAGGATAGAAGCCTATCTCCTTTCTACCCTCTTTAAAAATTAGTTATATTCTAGAATCTATAATATATACTTAATCTTATATTAATATATATATTTTTATAATATTTCTAATTCTTCTACTTAAAAGGAATATTAATTTATAGTTAATATACTTATAATAGATAGTTTATATTCTAATAGTTATTATATTATAGAATTATAGATAAATAATAAGTAAAGTAGATTAATAATATAAAATAATTAAAATTTTCAAAAAAAGGAAGTACAATTTATAATTAATAATATTACTAATATTATTAATATTATTAATAAGTTTAAATAACCTAGGAGCCTAATTTTTAATAAATATTTATAGTTTATTAAAAAAATTAAAATAAAGCTATTAAAGTAAAAGTAGTTTAAGTAATTTAAATATAAAATTACTAATCTTAGATAAGGATTATTAATAACGGCTTTAAAAAATATAAGAAAATATAATAAAAATAATTTTATCTTATATTCTATTTATTATAATATAAAATCTTTTTATATAGGGACTATATATAATATATTAGAAAAAACTATTTCTTACCTTTTATCTACTATTAATATTATAGATAAAAAGTATTTTATATATAATATATATAACTTAAGCCTATATAAGAAGATAATAAAACTATTCTTATTAAAAAAATATAAAGGAAAGTTTTTAAGGAAGTATTAAAATTAAATTAAAAATATAAAAATATATTTTTATTTAATCCTCTATAATTTTAAAAATAATTAAAAGAAAATTCTATATATAATATAATACTTAAAGGGGGATATAAAAGAATTTTAATATAATTATAAAAAGGATTACCCTATAGTTAATTAGATATAAGAGGAATTTAAGATATTCCTATTTAATTTTATTAAAGATCTAGCTAATTATATATTAAATATTATATAATTAATAACCAATATAGAGTAAAGACTAAATTAGATAATTTAATAATTTAATATTTATTTAAATAGTCTTAAAGCCTAATTACCCCCTTATAATAAAGATTAGAAGTAGATAAATTTTTTAATAAGGTTATATTTAAATCTTTATTTAATTATTATAAATATTTAATAGGTCCTTATTATTTAAAATAAATTTATAATTTTAGTTTCTTACTTAGAAAGTAATTAATAAAAAGTTATTTTAATTATATATAAAACTATAGCTAACACCTTATTAAAAGAGAATAAAAGTAATACTAAAGGTTAAAGGAATAAATTTAAAGAAAATTCTAAAAATATATTATTTAAAAATAAAGAAAAAATAACTTAATATATTTAAAAAAGAATCTTAAAGATATTAAGTATTATATTTATAGAAAAAAGGGGTATTACTTAACTATTTATATTAAGGGAAAGGATATAAATTCTAATAAAATACTAGTAAGATATCTTAGGTAAAATATAAATAAAGATTTAAAAAAAAGTAATCCTTTATTTAAAATATCTTCTAAGGGATAAAAGAAGAAAAAGAAAAAAAATTTAATATAATTCTAGGATTAAAATATCTTAGAATAGTATTATTAAAAGGAGGATTATAAAAAATAAAGATAGAAATCTAGCTTAATAGTAAGACTAAAGTTAATATAATTAACTAGTATTTTATAGTTATAAAGGGTATAAAGTTTATAAAAGATATAAAACTACTTTATTTAACTTAGATAGATAGTAACTTTATATATTATTATAATATCTATTATATTAAGCTAAGTTTTTATAATAATTAGAGTTATATTAAAAAATTTAAAATAATCTTTTATATAATTAATAAGAAAGGTTTACTTTTATTATTAAAAATATTAAGATTAATATAAAAGAGTATTATTATTAATTTAATAATAAAAACTTAATATTTTAAAATTAAAAAATATACCTTAGAATTAATTAAGATTTATAAGTTTATTAAATTTTTATTAAAATAACTAAAAGTATATATATTAAATAGTTATTATTAATTTCTTTTTATTACCTAATCCTATAATTAGGTTTATTATTTATTATAACTCTTATAATTTTATTTAAGAAATTAAGAAAATATTAGAATATCTTCTTAATAAAAAAAGTAGATTATTTATTATTCTATTAAAATAATAATTATATAATTAAAATAATTATAAATCTATATTGTAGCCCTTTTTATAACCTTTTAATAAAAGAATTAAAAATTTTAAGAATTTACCTTAATAATATACTAGTAAAGGGATAGATTTAGTATTTTACTAATTTTATAAATACCCTAATCCTCTTTATACTAAAGAAGGATGGAGGCTTATATTTATATATTAATTACTATAAATTAAATAAAATAATAGTAAAAAATTATTACTCTTTTTTTTAATTAATAAAACCCTAGACTATTTTAATAGGGCTAAGGTTTTTATTAAATTAAATTTTAAAAATATCTATTATTATATCTAAATTAAAAAGGGAGATAAATAGAAGACTATATTTTATATATAATATAAATGCTTTAAATATATAATAATATTATTTAAGCTTATTAATACCTTAATAATATTTTAAGTTTATATTAATAAGGCTTTTATAAGCTTATTAGATAAATTTTATATTATTTACTTTAATAATATTCTTATCTTTTTAAGTTTAGAAGAAGAGTATATAAATTATATAAAATAAGTTTTATAATATTTAAGATAATTTAAGTTATATATAAATCCTAAGAAATATTAATTCTTAAGATAGAAAGTTAAATTTCTAAGGTTTATTATATTTATTAAAGGTATAATAATAGATAAAAATAAAATAGATATTATATAGAATTAGTTAAAACTAAAAATATATTATAAAATCTAAGTATTTCTAGATTTTATTAATTTTTTTAGAAGATTTATCTAGTATTATTTATATTTAGTATTACCTTTAATAGGATTATTATAAAAAAGTATATAAAAAAAAAAGTAAATCTTTAGAGTAGGGTAAATATAGAAAATATATATTTTAATAGCTTTATAATACCTTTATAAATATATTAATTTTAAGATACTTTAATCTAAAGAGATAAACTAGGATTAAGATAGATATATTAGACTATATAATAATTAATATCTTTTTTTAAATATAAGAGGATAGTTAATAATATCCTATTATATTTTAATTATAGAAGATAATTATTATTAAAAGAAATTATAAAACTTATAATTAAGAGTTATTTATTATTATTATAGCTTTTAAATAGTAGTAATATTATTATAAAAGAAATTTTTATTATCTATATAGTAAATTAAAGGTATTATTTATATTTAATAGATCTTAAAAGGAGTTTAATATAAATTTTATAATTAATTTTCTTTTTAATAAATATAGAAACTATATCTATAATATAATACTAGTAGTAGTTAATAAATATATAAAAATGCTTTATTATATACTAATTATAAAAAAAATTAATATTATTAAATTAATAGAATTATTTTTTATAGAGATTACCTTAAAGTTTAATAAACTAAATAGTATTATTATAAATAGGGAGAATATCTTTATTAATATTTTCTAATCTAATATATATTATAACTTATAAACAAAATATAGGTTAAGTATAATATTTTATCCTTAAATAAATAGATAAATAGAAAGGTAAAATTAGTTTTTAAAATAATATTTATAAATCTACTATAATAAGTAGTAAAGTAATTAGATAGGACTTTTATCCCTAATTAAATTTATATATTATTAGGTTAAGTAAGCTATAATAGGTTATAGCCCTTTTAAAATAATATATAGTTATAATCCTAAAGTTTTAATAAATATTAAGAATAATATTATAAGGAAAAAGATATCTATTATAAAAAAAAGAGTTAGAAAACTATATAAACTTTATAAAAAGCTAAAGATATATTAATAAGATATAATAAAATTATCTACTAAGTATTATAATAAGGTATATAAACTAATTATATTTAATAAGGGTAATTTAGTAATATTATTATTAAAGAATTTTAAGTAAAGGTAATTAAATTAAAAGCTTTTATATAAGTATATTAGACCTTTTAAAGTAAAGGAATTAATAAGAAATTAAGCTTATTATTTTATATTATTAATTATTTATAAGATTTATTTTATTTTTTATATATCCTTATTAAAGCCATATAAATATAAAGAAGTTAATAGTGAAATATTAGAATATATCCTATTAAAACTTATAGATAATAGTTTAGAATATAAAATAAAAAAAAATCCTAGATAAGACTAAAAAAAAAGGATAATATTTTTATAAGATAAGGTGGAAAGATTAGTCTTTAGAATATAATTGATAAGTATATAAAAATAGTATAAAAGGGTTAAAGAGAATAATAGATACTTATAATAAATAATATAAATATAGAAAAAAAGTCTAATATTATTAAATAATTCTTATATAGAGTTAATTATAAGATTTAGTTAATAGATTAAATTAATAGTTTAATAAAGAGTATATTAAGTAACTTTTTTATTTAAAGATACTTATTAAATATAAGAAAAAGAAAAGAATATATTATTATATATAAAATATAATATTAATATTTTATTTTTTTTTAAGTTTTTTTTCCTTTTTTTTATAAGAGGATATAAAGCTATTAAAAATAAATTCTTTCTTTATAATTATTTTAATAATAGCTCTAGCTAGAGTTTTTATTTTAGTTTTAATTATAAAAACTATCTCTTTACTAGCTTTTTTATTTTTAATAAATTTCTTTTTTCTTTAAATATTAACTACTTCTATATTTACCTTATATATAGCCGCTGCCTTTTTTATTATAGTAGACTTTTATTCCTTTTTCTTAATAATATTAAGAATAATCTTTTTAACTTTTATAGGTATAGCCTAGGATCTAGGGATAATAACTTATACTATAGAGTATATATATTTTAGAAGTATATTAGACTTATTTGAAAAGATAAGATTATAATTTTCCTCTAAAATAGGCTTTATTAATATAATATATTTATACTTCTTAAAAGATAAGGTAGTATTAGGAATTAATAATATAAAAGGGTTAGTTAAATTATTAAATATTATAAAACCTCTACTATAATTTAAAGGAGTATTAGATTAATTTTATAAAATATTAAAATTAAGAAATATTTTTACCTAAAAATTAATTAATAAAAATATATATAAAAAGTATAGAAAAAGTAGATATACTATAAACTTAAAAATATTAAGTATTAAAATAATAATATTATTTAACTATCTAAATTTTTAAATAATTAGACCTTATAAATTATTATTTTTAAATTTTTTAACTAACTTAAAACACCCTTCTATATATATTATTATAGTTAATTTAGTATAGAACTTAAAATATAAGTAGACTAAGTTAACTTAATAATATATAATAATAAAGAACTTAATTGATAAAAAAGATATATATATAAGGAATCTAATAATATTAATAAAGCCTAAATATAGAATATAAGGTATATTAAGTAGTAAGAGTATTTTTTATTAATATACCTATTATATATCTTAAAGTTATAATAGTTTTAAGGGAGCTTTATAAAGGACCTACCTTTATTTAACTAAATATTAATATATTATATATAATTAATATATAAGTTATTTTATAAATATATTCTTTATTAAACTTTAAAGAGCGAATATAATACTTATAAAAGTTAGGGATATAAAGTATATAGGACTTACATATCTTATTAATAACTAGTATTTAGAGGTATTATAAGTCTAAGTTAATAAAATATTATAAGATATTATAAAGATTTTATCTTAATTTAAAGAGTTTTTAATATATAATTTAAAACAATTAATAATAATATAAAAATACTAAAAATAGGAGTATAAATCTAATAACTAAGAATAGAGCTTATAAATAGCCTTTAAATTTTCTAATAAATAGTTATATATTAATTATAAATTATAAGCACTTTAGATACCTTAAAAGTAGTTATATACTACTTATATATAAAAGTTTAATATACTTTTAGTTAAGTAGGACTAATATTCTTATAAAGATTAAATCCTTAAATTTAAATAATAATAAGAATAATTAATTCTTAAATAATAGGAACTAGTTATTAAGCTAGAAATAGAAACTATATAAGATATTAAAATAAGATATTCTTATATTTAGGGGGACGGATATAAGTAGGAGAGGCATTTTTATATAATAAAATATAATTATTATTAATTTTATTATCTATAGAGACCTTAAAAGGATATATAATTAAATTAATATATAATAAATTTATAAATATATTATATTTAAGAGGTATAGGTATATAACTAACTAAGTTTAAAATAAGTAAAGCTATTAAAGCGGGATATTAATATGGATAGGGATATCTAGTAGATAGTATAGATATATATTCTAAAATAATAAAATAAATTAAAGGATAATAATTTCTCTCTATTCTCTCTATTTCTATATAAGTATATTTTAAATACTTATTAAGAGCCTTATTAAATATAGTATATAAGTAAGGATTAGGTTCTAGCCTTATATTATACTATTAAAAGTAAGCGTTAGGATTTATATAAATAAGTAAATTAAGAATAAGGATATCCTTATTATTTTTATTATCTACTAGGATTAGAAAGACCTTATTACCTTTTATAATAATAAAAGATAATAAATAGTAAGATATAACTATTACAGTAAAAAATAATATATATATAAATATATTATAAAGAAAATAAGAGTAGGAGTTAGAAAAAGTAAGGTTATTATTAATAAAAGTTTATTAATATTTATAATAATTACTAAGTACCTTATCTTATATCTTATAATATAGTAAATATATATAATAACTATGTTATACTATATAAATCTATACAACTATATAACCCCGCGTGGGCTATTAAATAGATTATAAATAAGAGAGTTTTTTTTCTTATATTCTTATAGAGGTTTAGAAGTTTTTAATAAGTTTTTTAAAGGATACTATAAATACTTATAAGTAAGTAAATATATAGATTTTAAAAGTAAAATTATTAGAAAGAGGAGGTAATTATTATACAGCGCGATAGTAGTACTAAGTATTATATAACTTATATACAATTTATATATAAATATATTACTATTATATAGGGTTCTCTAAGCGATATCTACTCGTCTGATATTTAGATAGGATAGGGGCCTATTTCCTTTCCTCCCTCTTTAAGAATAAGTCATATTCTAGAATCTATAATATATACTTAATCTCATATTAATATATATATTTCTATAATAAGAATAAAAGATTAAAAAATAATTCTAGTAATTTTAAAGTTTAAATTACCTTTAATATTAAATTTAATTATATATGTTAAAAATAGGGATAGAGAGCTGCTGACTAAGCGATATCTAATTAGTAGAGCAAAGTAGGCAAGGTTATAATAGAATATATTAATAAGCGATTGCTTATATTACTTAGCTATTTAGAAGAAGAAGAAAACTACTAATTATATAAAAGTAGCTAAGCCCTTTTCCTAATCTATCCTACTAAGAATAAATAAAAATGCTAAGGTTTAATAGAAATATTAAAATAAGGGCTTTTCTAAATAGGAATGTTATTGCTAAATAAGGGATATAATTTACTAAATGCCAAAATTAATGTACTATATTAGGGATACCGAAATTAATATTGCTGTATTTAGATAGCCAAGCTAATAGTAGTAGGAGCTAGAATATAGTCTAGATTTGCGCTATTAATAATACTTAGAAATCTAAGAAAAAACTAAGTAATTAATTACTAAAAAAGGGGCTAAATAGGGGTAAGAGGAAATTGCGTATATATATGTTGATTATGTAATATATAGCGCTTATATCCGGCATATTTAGATCTAGGGCCTATATTACCTAACAGGGCTTAGCTATTAGTAGGAACTGAATTCTAATATACCCCTCTAAGCTATATAGTAATTAGAAAATTATAAAGGCTAGCCCTAGCCCTTTAATAAAGGATTTAAATAGCTTAGTAAGCTTATTAAAAATCTACTTATTAGTTAAAATATAGTATGTATTAACTTTTTTATCTTAAAAGGCTTCCTTAATAAAACAATATTAAATATTAATATATTTTATCTATATATAATGCTTAGGATTATATACTAGTATAATAGCTAATTATAAATTAATTTAAATAAGGTTTTTTAAATAGATTAGCCCTAATTACTTAAATAGACTAGTTAATTAAATATACTCTTTAATAGCTTCTTTTTAAGATATATATTCTATTTTATAACTTAATAAAGCTTATTTTTTATAATTTATTAATTTAAGAAATAAGGCTATTTCTAAAAAGGAATAGATAGCCTATAATTAATTATTAAATAAAATAATTACCCCTCTAATCTATATTATAGTAGCTCTTTAATCTAATATCTTAATAAGGGCCAAAAATAATATTAAAATTAATAGTATATAGAATATATCGCTAAATATAGTTTAGCATGTGAAAATACTTAGCTTTAAGATTATTTATAAATCGCGCGTAAAGCCCTATTATATAAAATAGATTTAGTTGAGTTAATATTATTAGATATATAAGCGACCTGATTTATTATTAGAAATTTTTAATAGTAGAAAGATTTACTATTAGGCTATTTTTATTTAGTTAAATACCTAATTTAAAAAAGATTTTATAAGGCTTTAGGTCTTTATAACTAAATTAATTAATTAATTCCTTAGTAAATTTAGTCTAATTTATATAGATAGCCCTTTTTATGTAATTATATATTATTTAAATTTTTTTTAAAAAAAGAAATATTGTCTAAATTAGTAATATTAACTATTTTAATAATTTTGGTTTTTAGGGCTTATATTTTAAAAATATTTAGGCTAAAAATTAGTAGGTTATTAATATACGCGTATATAATAATATTGCTTTTTTAGAAAATAGATTAATTAGCCCTTAAAATTTTAAAACTAATTTTTTTAAAGATTTTTATAAAAGAAAAAATTACTCTTATATAGATTACTTTAGCCTATATAGGGCTTTAAGTAATAAATAGACTTTAATTAGATATTTTTAGTTTTTAAAATTAGTTAGCTATTCTATATAAATTTTCTCTTTAAGATTAGTATTTAGAAAAGCTAATTTTATATTCTATTATTATATTTCTAAGTTATAATAGGTAGTTTAAGTAAATAAAGCTTCATAAGCTATAGGTTTAATAGTATCTAAAAATATTTTAATAAAATCTATATTACGTTTTTATAGGAAGCCCTTAACTATTTAATAGGCTTTATGTTTTTTAATTTTTTTATTAGCCTTTATTTTAGTCTTAAAAACCTATTATTCCTTTAATACTTTTTAATTAAAGAGTAAATCTATTAACTTCTATATATTTTACGCGGCTAAATTTATTATCTCCTTTTTTATAGTATCTATTTATTATTTTATATTAAAGCTATTTTATAATTTTTTAAAAGTTATAGAATCTTATTATTTAGGGCTATTAACAGAAATTTATATCCTAATTAATTTATCTTTTAAAAATTCTAAATTTAGATTAGTGTTAAAATTTTATAGCTAATTAGATATTAGGTAATTTATATATAAACTAAATTTAAAAGGAATAGGGTTACTAGCACTGTTACTAGAATTTTTATAAAGTTATTTTATTACATTTATTAAAAAATTAAAAATTTAGTTAAAATTTAAAAAGCCCCCCTTAAGTAAATCTTTTTTAAGATAGTAGATCCCTTTTAAAAAATTAATAACATATAATTAATAAACCTTATTAGTATTTAGATTTAATATTTTATACTAATTTTTATTAAAGCTAACTAATAGCCCCCTATAAAAAGCTCTTTTCTATAATTTTTAGAGCTTATTATTTTTCATATAAATAATAGATTTAAATAGCTAGATATTTATTATATTTAGTTTCTTAGCATATTTTACCTTAAATAGGGTTTTATTAATAGCTAAATACTAAGTCTAATTATATAGATAGATAGCTACTTCTACTATTAATAGCTAATAATAAGTAGATAGCCTATATTAGAAAAGTAAATATCTTATTTTTTCTGGAATAGTTTAATTAATATACTTTATAGCCCTATTCTACTCATGCATATAAGGGGCTGAATATTTATATAGAATTTTATATTCAGTTAAATAAATATTAAAAGTATTATTTATAAACTCTTTACCCTAGTCTATTTATAGGATTTTAATTATTTTATTAAATATATTTTTTATTATTATTTTTATTACTTTAAAAACTTTGAAAGCTTCCTTTTTTAATATTAAAAGTTAAAAATTAAGCTATTTAATTAATAGTAGTATCTAAAAGTATATAAATATATTTAATATCTTTAAATACTATTTTTAAAACTAGTCTATATAAATCTAATATTATATAATTTTTATATTTAAAATAATGGGTAGTCACTATATTATAATTAGGGCTTACAATAAATTTTCCTTTTATATACATCTTATAAGTATTTATAGATATATAGCTAGCGTCTTTTTTAGAAATTTCAATAGCTAAATTAGGTAGTTTACTAAATATAGTAGCCCCTATATAGCTAAATCTCTAATATTAAAGTTAGGCCTAATTAGGTATAGTTACTACTAGTATAAATTAAATATTTATATTAAATAAAATATAGAATAGCCTTTATAAGTTTATAATAACTTATAACTTTATACTAGATTTTAATTAAACTTCTATATAATTTTTTATAAAAGATATCCTAACCTTTTTTTATATTATATAAGAGAGATTAACTAAATTAAATTCTAATTCTAATATATAAAAAATAGATTCTAAAATAACCTTAATTAAATTAGGTAATTTTATTATAATAGCCCCTATACTATTTACTAGTAAAGTTGATATATTATCCTATATAATTTTATAAGATATAAGGGCTATATTATTAAAAAGATTAATATTATAGTAAATATATAATATCGCGTTAAAGTCTAGGATCTATTTATTAAAAGAATATTTTATTAATAGGGCTATATTAGTAATTAAAATAATTAGAAATACCTATTTTTCTTATTTAAATATTAGCGCTTCTATAAGGGCTTAGCTATCTATATAATTACCTCCTTACTTAAGATATAATTTAAGGTAGAGCTTATAATATATTTCTTTTTAACAGCCAGTTCTACTATATTTATTATATTTAGTAGTTAATTTTTTATAGCCCTTAGTTAAAATTAGAATATTTTCCTTTATATTATATAAGTGATAGGATTTATTTATAAGATTAGTAAATAGCTTATCCTAATTAAATATAGTAGCTTTAGCCCTATAGGATTAGGTAGTTAATATAATAAATACCTTATATTTAAGTCCTAGATTATATAAGGTCTAAGCTATAACTAATTTATTAAATAATTCTAAATCCTTAGCTTTTAAGCTAGTCAAAATATATTTAATTATAGCTAAAAAAATTTCAATTATTCTTAAAAAGAATAGAGTAGCTTTAAAAAATTCTTTAAAAAGAATAAATTCTAAAGAAAAGCTGTAGGGTATATATAGATAACTTAGCTATTCCTATATATTAATTAGATTATTAATAAATAAAATATATAAAAGTGGTCTATTTATATATACTAGTTAAATATAGCTTAGCATTTTAGTATCTTCCTTTAAGCCTTTTATACTAACTTTATTTAATTAGATATAGAAATTAAATAGGTCTTTAATAATTAAGGCTGCCTTAATTTAAATAGCTTATAATTTATAATTAAAAGTATTAATTAGCTTTAGAATTTTAATAGCCTTATCTTCTAATATATTTTTCTAAATCAGGTTTAGTAGAATAAAATTAAGATATATTTTTTCCTAAAAGGTAGTTATAAGATAAGTATAATATAATTTTTTATTAGTGCTTAGTAACTATACCTAATTTAGAATAGTATTTATAAAAGTATAAAAATAAATTAGTGAAAAATCTAAAAAATAGAATAAGATAAATAGATAAAACTATTAATTAGAGATAATTTAAATTTATAATCTATTAAAAATAGGGATAAAGGGCTACTAACTAAGTAATATCTAATTAGTAGAGTGAAGTAGGTAAGGTTATAATAAAATATATTAGTAAGCGATTACTTATATTACTTAGCTATTTAAAAGAAGGAGAAAACTACTAATTATATAGAAGTAGCTAAGCCCTTTTCCTAATTTATCTTACTAAGGATAAATAAAAATACTAAAGTCTAATAGAAATATTAAAATAAGAGCTTTCCTAAATAGGAATACTATTACTAAATAAGGAATGTAATTTACTAAATGCCAAAATTAATGTACTATATTAGGGATACCGAAATTAATATTGCTGTATTTAGATAGCCAAGCTAATAGTAGTAGGAGCTAGAATATAGTCTAGATTTGCGCTATTAATAATACTTAGAAATCTAAGAAAAAACTAAGTAATTAATTACTGAAAAAGCGGCTGAATAGGGGTAAAAGGAAACTGCGCATATACATGTTGATTATGCAATGCATAGCGCTTATGTATAGCGCTTATATCCGGCACATTCAGATCCAGGGCCTGTACCACCCAATGGGGCTTAGCTATTAGCAGGAACCAAATTCCAACAATATAAATTAATATTAGGCCTTAGACTTTATATAGTCTTAATATATTATAATAGCTTATAAATTTTTTATGAAATATACTAAGCTCTTTAAAGTCAATATACTTATTATTAAAAACATTATAAAGTATAGAGCTCCTATAAAAGTTAATAAAATATAATTAACAATCATTATAAGTAATTAGAAGAAAGCGTTAATCTATATAAATATATTTTAAAATTTAATCTCCCTAAAGTAGTTTTATTATATAAATTACTTTATAAATTTTATTATTAAAGGCCTTATTTATAATATTAAGTTTAGTTATAGGGGTATTACTACTTAGTAATAATCTAATAATCTTTATTATTTAAATTTATAAAAATTAAAAGTCTTTTTTTTAATTAATTTAAAGATTTCTAGCCTATTAAATTTAATTAATAGATTAATTTCTACTTTAGTTAGTAAATTATTTAATTTAAATATCAAAAGATATTAATTTATTAAAATTTGAAAGATAAAGGATTTTTATAAGCTATGTATAATTATAAAAGATGAAATAAATAAATATAAATTATATATTTATTTTAAAAGGTACCCTTTAAATTTTATTTATTTTAATGTTATTAAACTATTTAATTATAATTATAAAAAGGGTAAATATTTTATTACCTTTTTAAATAACTTTAATAATTTTTAATAATTTTTAGATTAATTATAATACTATTTAAAAGTTAATAGTACTTTTTAACTCTTAAATAAATAAAACTATTAAATAACTAGGTTAATGGTTTTAGGGTATAGTATTTATAATCTTATAAAATACTAAGTTTAATAATAACTTTTAGCTAGAATTTATTCTTATAATTAATTATATTTAGAATTACTATTTTATAGCTTTACTAGGTAAAATATTCTATAAAGCCTATATTAAATTAAAACTATAATTCTATTATATGTAATAATTTAAAATAAAAGGCTAGATAATTTAAAGGAAGCTTATTATAGAATAGATTAAAAGTTAATAATATATTATAAAAAGCTATTTAGTAAATTGTAAAGGTAATTATATTTATTAAATATTTATTAATAATAAAATCTAGTAGATTTATAAAATTGAATAATTTTAAAAAAAAGGGAATTAAAAGTCTAAATTCTACTTTAAAGGGAAAAAATTTATAATTATAGTCTGATTTTATAATAGAATTTTTACACCCTTAATCTATATTAATAAATATTAATGATATAGATAAGTTATTAACTTAAGTTATGTTTTTAGTTTTAATTTAATTACTACTAATTATTATAAAGCCTTTAGCTTAATTATTAAAGCTTATTATTAAACTATTATTATTAAAATTATAATTACTACTAACTATTAATATAGATAGTTTAAGTAGTAGAAGAAGTATACTTAGAACTATATTATTCTTATTATCATTTAAAATTAGAATAATAAAATTTTTTATTTAATCCTCTTTTATATTATATATACCTTATTAATATAACTAGCTTAGAAGTTTATAAATTAAAAATTTATAAAAATACTATTAAGAATAATTTTAATATAAAATAATAGTAAGTAATATAAAATAAGTACTAATCTTTAATAGAAAATAAGATATAAGTACTAATTATAGGCTATCTTTCTAGTTAAAAGATTTTATAAAGTAAATAGGTATATATCTTAAAATAAGGCTTTATAGATAAAATTATTTAATATAAAATTTATTAGATAGTAAGAGGCTTTAAATAGTATAAAAAGATTAATTATAATAAAATCTTTACTTTAATAGTTAAGTTAATAAATTATAAAGCTATCTTTATTATTACTATTATTAATAATTAGGATTTAAAATAAATAGATATTAAAATTACTTTTCTTTATATAGTAGTAGAGGAAGAAATCTATATTAAACTCTTTTAAAAATTTTAAAAAAAGAAGGGGATTTATAAACTATTAAAAGTACTCTATAGCTTAAAGTAATTATCTTATATTTAATATATAATTTTTATTAATTATATAAATAAGCTAGACTTAAAATTTATAAATATAAATTATAATATCTTTATTTATTATAATATAGGGACTCTTATTATTTTATATATAAATAATATTCTAATTATTAGCTTTTTTAAGATTAAAATCTAATAAGTAAAAGACTTTTTTAATAAATACTTTTATATAATTAATTTAAGCCCTTATAACTACTATTTAGATATAATAGTTATTCTAGATTATTAAAATTATATTATTTATTTAGGTTAAAAGGCCTATATTAAGTACTTTCTTAAATAGTATAATATATAGAATTATAATTCAATATTTATACCTATAGAGACTATTTTAAAGTTTATATTTATAAAAGAGGATTATAAGGCCCTTATAAAATAGTAGAAGAAGTATTAATCTACTATAAAATTATTAATATATACTATACTACGCATTTAGCTAGATATTATATATATTATTTTTATTATTTTTTATTTTTTATCTAATTTAAATAGGGCCTATATTAGAGTAGTAAAATTGATTTTTTAATATTTTTAGGCTATTATCTATTAGTATTTTACTTATTAAGGCTTTTTCAATAATTTAATAGGCTATATTAACTTAGATTAGATAAGGGATTAAGTAATCTATTAATTAACTACTAAATATATCTTTTATATAGGAAGTGCTACTATTAACTAATAATTAAAGTAATAATTAATTATAGCTCTCTCTACCTATAAAGCTAAATATATAGATAAGATATAAGTAATTAAAAAAGCTATCTAATTTAATACCTTTTTTAAATAGATCAAGTATAATAAATCTTTTAAATTTATAATTATTTATAAAGATAATTAAAAAGCTATTATCCTAGCTAAAATCTATAATTCTATAATTAGATAAAATATGTTAATATTACCTATTACTTTATATAAGAGAAGGTTTTAAATAGTTTAGTAGACCTAAAATATGTTTTTATTAAAAGATAAATTATTAATAATCTTACTAAGGCTTTATTATATAAAAAGTTTTAGATATTTTAAAGGCTTTTTAAATTTAAGGAGTTATTAATTTAAAAATTAAAATAAAAGAGATAATTAACTTAGTAAGAGCTTATTTAATAGGAGCTTATACTTAATTTTTAAATTTATTTTTTAATTTATATTTTATTTCTAATAGAAGTTTATCTATACTTCCTATTTAATATTAGGCTTCTATATTAATTAAATACTTTATTTTTTAAATAATTTGATGAGTAGTTAAATAGCTTTATAATACTTAAATAGGAGTATTAAAATTTAGGGTATAAAAATACTAAGTATAAGTAATTTAAGTACCTTTTAATACCTAGATAAGATCTTACTATAGGGTATACTTTCTCCTTAACTAAGAAAAAATAAATAGTATTCTACCCTAATACCTCTTAATAAAATACAATATTAATATTTTATTATTTCTTGAATTTCTTCTCCTTTTTAATAAAGAATATAAAATTATTAAAAATAAAAAATTTTCTTTATAATCTTCTTGATAAAAATTCTAGCTTGAACTTTTATTTATAATTTTAATTATAGAAACTACCTTTTTATTAATTTTTATAGTAATTACTTTTTTATTTTTAATAAATTTTAATTACCCCTATATTTACTTTATATATAATAGCTATTTTTTTTATTATAATAAATTTCTATTTCTTTTTTTTAACAATATGAAGAATAATGCTTTTAATTTATATAAATATAACTTTTAATTTAGAAATAATAGCTTATACTAAAAAAATATATATATTTATACTAATATTAAATTTATAAAAGGAGATAAGAGTAGGCTTTATTATTAAAATAAACTTTATTAATTTAATAAATTTATACTTCTTAAAAGATAAGGTATTATTAAGAGTTAATAATATAAAAAAGTTAACTAAATTTCTAGATATTATATAACCTCCTTTATAATTTAAAGAAATAATAGATTAATCTTATAAAATATTAGAATTAAAGAGTAGTTAAAAATCTATTAATAAAAATATATATAAAAAGTATAAAAAAAGTAGGTATATTATAAACTTAAGGATATTAAATATTAAAATAATAGTCTTATTTATTTATTTAAATTCTTAAATAATTAAATTTTATAAATTATTATTTTTAAATTTTTAAACTAACCTAAAATACTCTTTAATATATATTATTATAATTAATTTAATATAGAATTTAAAATATAAATAAACTAAATTAATTTAATAATATATTATTTATTTTTTATTACTTATATTAAATACTTTTTTATATTTTATAAAATAATATAAGACTTAATTTATAATATATATATATATATATATAGAATATAATATATATTAAATAATATAATATATATTAAATAATAAAAATAACTTTTATTAATATACTTATTATATATTTTAAAATTATAATAGTTTTAAAAAAGTTCTATAAAAAACTTATATAAGTTACTTTATAAATATGTTCTTTTTTAAATTTTAAAAAGTAAATATAATATATATAAAAATTTAAAATTTAAAATATATAAGATTTATATACCTTATTAATAACTAGTATTTTAGGATACTATAAATTTAAATTAATATAATATTATAAAAATCCTACTTTAAATTAAAAGGGTTTTAATATATAATTTTAAATAATTAATATATAATTCGGAATAATTAATATATAATTTAGAATAATTAATAATAATATATAAATATTAAAAATAGGAGTATAAATTTAATAATTAAAAAAAATTAATAAATAGCTCATAAACCTTATAATAATTAATTATATAGTATTTATAAATTATAGATACTTTAAATATTTTAAAAACAAATACATATTATTTATATATAGAAGTTTGATATATTTTTTATTAAAAAAAACCAATATTTTATAAGGATTAAGTTTTAAAATCTTATTAAAAATAAAAATAACTAACTTTAAAATAACAAGAATTAAATATTAAATTAAAGATAAAAATTATATAGAGTATTAAAATAAGATATCCTTATATATAAAAAATAAATATAAATAAGAGAGATATTTTTATATAATAAAATATAATTATTACTAATTTTATTATCTTTAAA
Organism: Cladonia rubrotincta; assembly: GCA_963971245.1. Classification (NCBI taxonomy): domain Eukaryota; kingdom Fungi; phylum Ascomycota; class Lecanoromycetes; order Lecanorales; family Cladoniaceae; genus Cladonia; species Cladonia rubrotincta. The sequence goes on from OZ020212.1 coordinate 732,268, forward strand.
GACCTTAGAAAAATATATTATTAAATTAATATATAATAAATTTATAAATATACTATATTTTAGAAGTATAAAGATATAATAAATTATACCTTAATTAAATAAAGTTATTAAGATAAGATATTATTAATAATAAAAATATTTAATAAATAATAAGAATATATATTTTAAAATAATGAAATTATTTAAGATTTAATAATATCTTTTTACTTTAATATAAGTATATTTTAAATATTTTTTAAAAGTCTTATTAAATACTAAATATAAATAAGGATATCATATAACTAATATAAGGTCTTACTAAGGATTAGAGCTAGGGCTTATCTAGTAAGCTTATCTATACTTTGCGTATATAATAAAACTATTATTCTTATTATATTAACTAAAAATTATTACTTAACTATAGATACCTTATTTATTTATTTTACTACTAGTAGATATATATCTATCACGTAATAAATTAATAGTAATAGTAGAAGATTTAGTTTATTAAATACTTTAGTATTCTAAGTTTTTAAATTTATTTATCTATTTTTAAATCCTAAATCCTAGAATTAAGTTTTTAATATATTTAAAATTCTAATAATCCTTTTACTAGGTAGATTATCTTATTATTCCTTACTATAATATTATTAATAAGATCTAAGGGACTTACTACTAATCCTTTAGTAGTACCTAATAAAGATAGCTAAGATATTACTATTACTTTATTAACTAAGTAATAGCTAGCTATCTAAGCTTTTAACTTTAAATAAAATACTATATTAAATAAGCGCTTTACTTAGATCTATTTAATACTTACTAAGCTAATAAAAAAACTCCACCTCTTTAAATAAGATATATATTATTAGTAAACCTTTCTCCCTTACTAATCTTACTTTTTATCAAGATTTTAATACTAGCTCTACTAATAACTTTAATAACTCTAATAACTCTAATAACTCTAATAACTCTAATAACTTTACTAACTCTATTACTACTTATATTAGTATAGAATCCTTATAAGAACTTATTAAGAGTTAAAGATATTAGCTTTTTTAATCTAAATTTTTAAATAGAATAAAAATATAAAAAATCTATACCTAGCCTAGTAGTAAATATAGGTAAACACGTATATTATTTTAATATCTTTATTTTTATTAATTACTTAAATAAGCTTAAATATAAATATAGCTTTAAATATATATAAAATATTATTCCTATATAGTTATAAGAATTAATTCTTATATAATAAATTATTAAAATAGATATTTCTATAAAAATAATATTAAAAGCTTTAAATGATCTTAACCTATAAATTAATGTTTTAATTAAATATTTTTAAATAAACCCTATAATAACCCTAGTAGTATTTATAAGCTTATAATATTTATTATAAAACCTATATAAAGGTATATTACCTAGAATATAAATATATAACTAGTTAAACTTAGTATAATCTATAAATCTTAGTTTTATATATAATTAGCTTATTATAATCTAGAATTAAATAGCCCCTTATTTCTAAGAATAGTTAGTATAGGTATTATTAATAACCCTACTTAATAATCTCCTAGTAAATATTAATATAAAAACTACTATATAGTAGAATTAGGTAAATTGGTAGTATATATATATATCTTATAGGCAAGACTACCTGTAAAATTCAAATAATAGTATTTAAATAAGTTTTACTTAATTACTTACTTTAATAAATAGCTTAAAACGTATTTATTTTAAGGTAGAGAAAATAGTAAAAATACTTAGTTATATATAGTTAACAATTATTTTAATAGTACCCTATATTAATAAGATAAAGATAATAATTATAGTAAATTTAATTAGCCCTATATAAGTAAATACTACTATTTTTATTAAAATCCTATAATTTTAAATACTTAAAATCTTATAAACCTTTTTAACTTTTTTAACTTTTTAACTAATAACCTTTATTTCTTAACTCCTTTTTATTTATATTTTAATTAGCTATTACTTATTATAAAATATACTTAATCCTATACACTAATACTACTATTTATAAGTATCTTTATAATAGTTATTACCTATATTATTATTATATAATCCTAAATTCTAGAGAAGAAATCTTAGTATTTTTAGAAGTCTATACCTCTATATCTATACCTATTCTATTAATATCTATTAATTACTAACGCTACTAATGTCATCACTGATAAGATGCATAATAGGGAATATAATATAGGCATGCGTAATACGATAGATCGCGCATAAGCGATGGGGGTATCACTTTTCTTCGTTTTTTATGGGTACTTGTTATAGAACTACTATAGGGTCTTGCTAAGGATTAGGGCTAGGGCTTATCTAGCAAGCTCATCTATACTTTACGCGCACGGTAGAATTATTATCTTATTATATTAATTAAAAACTATTACTTAATTATAAATACCTTATCTATCTATCCTACTACTAGTAGATATATATTTATTATATAATAAAGAATTAGGTTTAACCCTTATATTATATTATTAAAATAAGTATTAAGATTTATAGAATTAAATTAAATAAAAAAAATATTATTTTTATTTATAAAGTCTTTCTTAATTAGAAAAAGTAGTAAATTATAAGATAAAATTATTATAAAAAATAATAAATATATAAAAATAGTATAAAAAATTAGGAGTAAAAATTAAAGAAAGTAAAATTATTATTAATAAAAAGTTTATTAAATTAATAATAATTACTAAGAACTTTATCTTATACCTTATAATATAATAAATATATATAGTAATTACTTTATATTATATAAATCTATATATTTATATAGTTATATATAGGTACCTAATTAAATTATAAATAAAAGAGCTCTTTTTCTTATAACTTTATAAAGATTTAAATTTTTTAATAAGTTTCTTAGAAAATACTATAAATACTTATAAAATAAGTAAATATATAAATTCTAAGAGTAAAACTATTGAAAAAGGGAGGTAATTATTATATAGTATAATAGTAATACTAAGTATTATATAACTTATATATATATTATATATAAATATATTATAATTATATAGGGGCCTTTATATAATATCTACTTATTTAATATTTAAATAAGATAGAGATATATTTCTTTTTCTCTTTTCTTAGAAATTAATTATATTTTATAATTTATAATATATACTTAATTTTATATTAATAAATATATTTCTATAATATAATCTTTATTTAAGATTAATTATTTTATTTTTAAGTTACTGAAATTATTTTTACTTTAATAGCTTTTTCTTAACTTTTTAAATAAATTATAAATATTTATTAAATATTAAATTACTTAATTAACTAAGCTTATTAATAGTATTTTTAATAATATTATTAATTATAAATTTTACTTTTTCTTTATAAGTAATTTTTATTATTTTATATTATTAATTTACTTTATTTATTATTTACTTATATTTTTATAGTATAATAACTAGTAAAATATAAATTACTTATTATAAATATATTAATTATAAATTAATATCTCTCTTAAATAAAAGAATTAGAAATATTATAAAAATATATATATTAATATATAATTAAGTATATATTATGAATTATAAAGTATAATTATTATGTAATAAGATAAGGGGTAATGTCTTTATAAAGTATTTAACGCTTTATAATAATAATAGATAAAATCTATAGAAGTAGTAATAAGAATAATGTATATATAAGATAGATAGAGCTTCCTATTAGCCTAAGGCATTTAAGCTCCTAGATAAGCTTTATAATAATAATTAATTTTTAAAGAAAGAAAAATTTTTTATTTTATTTTATTTAAATATAAAATAAGTAAATACTATATAAAGGCCTTTATATAATTATAATATATTTTTATATAATTATAATATAATTATATATAATAAGTATATAATATAAATAATACTTAGTATTACTACTACACTATATAATAGTTATACTAAGTTATTATAATTATTTTAACTTAAACTTATATTATTTATCTAGAAAAAAACTTTTATAAATATATAATTAAGTCTTATTATTATAAGAGTTAATAATTAACCTAAGTTTTATAAAGGTTATTTTATAAATAATTTTAAATTAAATTTATAAAAAAAAAGATTAATATTATAAACTTTAAAGAGTTTTTAAAATAAGTATTATTTATTTAATATAAATATTAAGTATATAGTTCTTAGTAATACTTATTATATTTAATAGTTTTATTATATTTAATAATTTATTAAGTATTTAATAAATTATTAAGTACCTAATATTATTATAAATAAGTTTTTTTTATTTACTTATATATTATATCTTACTTATAATTATATTATTAATTTTTTATTATAAGATTATTATCTTATTAAGTTTCTTTTTTATTAATTAAAGGCTTTATAGATAAAGAGAATTTCTTACTATATACCTAGGGCGTAGTGGACGCGTCTTTGATAGTAATAAACAATATTGAATGTAAATAGTATTGACACAGGTAGATCGCTATCTGGTAAGCCATATGATAATTGCCAATGGTACTTGATAGATCAAGCAATAGTTAGTAGCTGTTGCTACCAAATGTTAGGATTTAATGGAGTGGTAAAGTCTAAAGAGTTGATTTCCTATGCAGCGAAATGCTCTAAGTACATGCAGCTCAATGCTATTGTGTGTTGTTACTACTGACCAACCGAACCGAATCCGCAACACCTCAGCTCTTGATAGATATGATAGATCACTCTGTAGTATCCTGCGACGTGTTCATAGAAAGGTCGTCCGGCATGGTAACCAAGGTACTGTTCCCCTCTTCAAGTGTTCTCGAAAACACGAATGGGTCACCGACAAAGTTTCCTGTGTCTGCGAAGGTGAAATTTTGCACATCAAGCTCCGTCCAATTGTTCGACAATGAATAATTGTACGCAGAATAGTTGCCTGACGGCTCGCCCAAAATGACAGCCGAAGAATTGCCCTGAGTTGTATTTGCCGTTAGATCAGGAGCCGCATCATACATTTCAAGATAAATGTTCCCCTGTGAGCCTACAATCGCTCGTTAGCCAAGTGAACTCACAAGCCGTTGCTTAGAACAATGCTAACCAAGACCAGCAAATCTCCCTCCCACCCCATACGTTCGAACACATGACGCCGAAAGGGCGGTAGTGGCCTCCCATATCTCATACCAGGTCGCTAGAGTAGATTTGCCAGCGATGGCAATATCTAATTCACATCTCGCATCAACTATGCAATGCTGTCGTCAACAATTCTCCTCTGTGGACCCTGACACTGGTGGAGCTTGCTTCACTATAGAAGGACTCACTAGCTTTTAATGCATAAGGAAGATCAACCTGGACATCGGGATCTTCTTCATCCCCAAAGAGTAGCCTTCCCTGCCCCGTTTCCATAGTCCCCCAAATATGTCGACATGACGACCAGGGTAGTCCAGGTGTTGCTTTTCTATTGCATTTGAGTCTGGGTTGATACTTAGCAATTGCTACAAGGAGATTATTGTCGCCACCTTGCAATACATTAGTCAGCTCTACAATAAGTATAGCGACAAAGCCTGGTACCAGCCTCCTAGAATAAACATTATCACAAACTCCGGGTGTTTCAAACATACCTATATTGGCCGCAATACCGCCCACCCCTCGTTTGATCACGCACTCATGCATAAGCGTATATGCAGCATTGCCTACCTGCTCAGAACTCGCTTGAGCAGACTGTTTCCCCTGTCTGAGAGACGGCTGCACGAAGCAGAGACTCTTGTCTAGACATGATTTAGCTTTCAATGATAAAGCTAGCTATTTCGCCCACAGCGAATATAGGCTTTGATCAGAAGATCTTAAAGAAATTTCTGACTTACCGTCATAGATCCTCCAGTGTAGTTCAATTTCAGCCTCGATGCCGGTGTGCCGATTAGCGAAGGTCGTCTGTTCAGAAGTTTTGCCAATGTGTCTGAAGACATTTCTGCAACTTTGAATGTTTAAGTTGCTGCCGTAATGGTTTCCGTCACAATCGACTGATAGTAGAGTGCCCGAGGCTGATTCATTTGCCGTCTTCGAGATATTGCCTGAGATCGATACATTCGTGGTGGTTGAGATGTCGCCTAGCGTAGCAGAGACGTTCACTGGAACCGGTGTTGCAACATTAAATACTTCCAAAGGCGACCCTGAACTCTGTACAAGAGTTGCTGGGCTCTGCAAAGGTGGCAGTATGGTTAAGGTCTTGATGGGCGCTAGGAGCGTAGAGACCGCAAGCGTGAAAATTAGGAACATGGCGGAGGATCTTGACCGACGCTACTCAAGAGCGGACATGGGCAAGTGTACTGATGGACACCAAACTTCATCTTTAATCATCACAAAACAGATCAGAAAGAGCCATTTTCGCCCCGTGGAATGCCCGAGGCAACGCGGCAATGGAACAGTCCCGGACTTTGTTCCGCTAACCGTTGCTATCAACATACATCTATGCGGCCCCATGCATTCGGTGCTAGAAAGTGAGACAGTGGCTTGAATACTCGTCCTTTGGATCGAATCTTACGAATCCGCACGTGTAAAGAACTCTGATCCCGGTGTCAGACGTTCAAAAGAACTACAGCCCAAGAATGATCAGCGGAGAGACACTCGGTGATGTACAGAAAATATCGCATCTGATATTGATCAAATAGACAGCAAGTTCTTCGATAAACCGTGCAACAGCTTGACAACGGCATCGCCGCCCATTGATGGGTCAGAGATATCTTTCCAGCCGGGATAGCGAAGGCACTGAACACATCCGTTCGCAGTGCTTGTGGGAGGGCATGGATTCTGTCTTTGCAGCAAAATACATATGTTTCAGAACGAAGGGTGCCGGGTACGTGAGCAATTAAGCCTGGTGAGTACGAAGATACAGAGACACAGAGACAAAGAGACATGAAGACATGGAGACAGAGCGACATTGGTATTGGACGCAGCAGATTTGCGCATAGCATTACCTGGCCCAGATGTGAAGGCCCCACTGTCTTATCCAGACACGTGGTTGAGATAGGAGACTGAGACTTTTATCCGCATTTCCGCATTTACGCAGTTTCGCAGTCGAATCCAAGGAGGCCCCACCTTTAGCGTCCAATGATTGTTGCAAAAGAGATGGTAATCATGATGTAGATGGCAATGTTTGCGATATTGCATATTCGGATATCCGTATTGCGATGACATTCCGAGGTTTCGTTGACAATATTAATAGCCGCACGAAAGTCATGTGGAAGCATGTCATACAACCTACTGTGGTAGTACAATAAAGACGCAAGGCAAAGTGCGCCTTGTATCTTACCTTGTACCTTTGTGCCTGAGAGGTGTGGGTGGTGATTTCCATTGACTACACCGTACAGAGTAGCAGGGTTCCTACCGCCCTATGGGGCTGACACCTGGTGGGGAAAAAAAACTCCACCTAAGCGACCAACTTTACTTTGTACAACTACGTGTCAAAAGTTTTTACCCCCCACAAAATTCTGGGCCAAAAACGCCAAAAGTAGCACTTTTTGTAGGGGGCACAACTTTTTTTCTAATAAAGAACTAAAGCTAATTAATTACTTATAAAATAATAGATACTCTTTAGAATTTTAGTTAACCTTTTATAACAAGATTGATTTTTTATATAAAGTTAAAAATTAAAAAAGTTCATTGATTTTCGCTTAATTTTGCGGTAAAATTAGTAATTTTTAAACTTATATAACTTCACCCCCCTTTTAATTTAATAACTAAAACTAATTATTAAAAATAGAGTTAGTAGAATTTTACCTATACTAAAGTTCTGAGCTTGTGGGAATTTTTAGGAAATTTTTTGGTCGAAACCGGTATTATATATAAGTGCGTAGAAGACGGGTTTTGCCCTGAAAATGCTCCGGGGTAAATACTTTTGACCTAGTACTGTACTTAGGTGCATCTTGGGGGTGAACCTTTCTAAGGCGGGTGCTACCGGCGCTAGAACCTAGGTACATAGTTGACTTCTTGCGCAAAGAAGCTCCATTATTCACATTATATCTTACGAACTATAACACATTGTATGCTTTATGCATCACAGGTCACCATCGATCTATCGAAAATTGTACATGTATGTTTCCGTGACAGCTATGCCGGGTTGTATGCGAAGTGCAACGTGGGGTACGAGACACAAATCCCTACATAAGTACTAGTGCTCATCTAAGATTGTTACGACGTTGCAGCAGGATCAAGAAGAATCAAGCTTCTTTGTCGCTACATAATACCGGCAAGTCAATGATGAGGAGATTTAGCGCAGAATGCTAAGTGAAAAGTTAGGCGTGACAAGACTTGTGGGATTATATACTATATGACGACAATCTAGTGCAGGTTAGATACTTTGAAGTTCCTTTGTAGTCTCATGGTTACGGTCATACCACTTCCTCGCAGGGCCCGGACACATATGTGGCCAATGGATTTTGCACGTGTTTAATTGTATGAGACTGTTCGGCATTTTGTAGCTTTCGATGAGCTGAGCTGAAGCTCACCGGAGGTTTTGTTGGTAAGATTTTTGGAATAATGTTGAGATCCCTGGGACATATTTAAGGCTCAACCAATATATTGTCGACAATACGATAGTCAATGAGAAATTCGAGGTGAACTATATAGGATCCTTTCCCGCATACATAATGAGAAGTCGCCTCGATTCCAAGCCTGTGCGGCCCTGCAATGGCGGCAGCAACATGTTCCAGATCAAACAATGAAGCGATCCATGTTACCACACCTTACGTATGAATATGAATAAAGGTCTTACTTCCCTGCCCGTAATTGATAGAGTCAATTAATGGCGATTCATTTCTAAATCGACCGCCCGAAGACCAATCTGTGGCCTAGGATGGGATCCTAGGCGCTCTGACAATATTGGAAAAGTTAAGGGAAACGTAAGTGAAGTGCCCCTTTGCAGGTTTCCTCTTTGTATCATCCTTGGGAACCCCTAGAGGGTTGTGTCCTTGAAATCACCGAAGCCGTTAGGGAATCGAGCCAAAACCTTGCGCATGTTTTCTTTCGACCTGGATGTCGTAAGTCTCAATTCCCCTACTGAGCTGTTAAAAGATTCGGACACGCACGTTTCGATGAGTTTGAACCACTCCGGACAGATAGCAGCCACAACGATGTCAGTCCGACTACAACAGGTCAGTTTCTGTTTACACGTATTTATTAGCGCGTGGATAATTACATTGCATACATATCATGACGGTCGTAAAAATCCTGCTGGGGCTCAGAAGCCCCGATCTCATTCTTATACATGTCGATGAAGTCCATCCCAAAGACGTAACGGGGGTTGCCCATGTTTTGAAGGTCCACTATTACGTATCCTGTCAGCCAAATGTCTATTGATAAATACTATCTGACATGATGCTGACTTTCATTATGTCCATAAAAGGCGCACGAGTCGAATACTATAGGCTGCTTTGTATTCACATCAATCTGGACGTTACCGTCCCACAGGTCGCCATGGCACAGAGTAGGCTTGATAGCTCTGCCACCGGTCTGCAAAGGCAGCAGGAGCCGAGCAACAACCTTCTGTATAAATGCTTCTGTCAGATCAGCCAATTCAGCGTCTTCTCCATAGACATTCTGAAGAAATGAGACATCGGAACGAAATTGACGCGCAAAGTAATCTTCCCAGCTATCAGTCCAGTCATTGACCATTTTAGGCGGTCCATTGTACGTTGTCACTTGGAATCCAAATTTAGCATTCGGCGATACGGACGTCTGGTGAAGCTTCTTCAAAATGGCAAGAAATTGCACAGGGGGTGGTGGACGATCGCGTAGGTCGCGGAAGAGAGTGATAAAGAATGCCTTGGACTTGTCCTCTTCGAACATGCCCCATGCCATCGGGATAACGACGTTGTCGGGTATTATCGCTGCTAAGGCCTTCTGCGATTCACACTCCCCTTCCGCCATACCACTCCATTCACTTTGTTAAATGATCTGGAACGTAGCCATCAGCAGAGTCTTGCAATTGGACTCGAATGGAAGAACTTGCCTTGAGGAAATATTCCCTTTCTTCGCCATCTACTTCAATGTCGACTCGAAGCCCAATGGACCACTAATAGTCTTAATCAGAATCATATCAAAAGGGAATAGTCTTCCAGTATAGCATACCCTGGTCTTGCCATGTGGAACGACCGATAGCACTTCACTCCCGACCGGAAGGACTGGTACCGTTGTTAGTGCCCGATACCACCTTCTCAGGTCTATGTTCGTCTCGTCGACGCCGCTTTCCGGCCAAAATTGAGCAAGCAGGGCCACTTACCCGCCAAAACCGCTGGATCGAGGTTCTCAAAGCTCATTTTGGACGGATTGCCTAAGCGCAAATTTCTAAAAAGCCCCTAGAAATAAGTCCAGAGATGTCTTCTCCATGACAGCGCAAGGTCAAACATGATCTGCGACCATCCGTAGGCGATTAATTGATTCGCTCCCGCTTTACTGGGGGGCTGAGGGGGGCTCAAGCTAACCGTTAAATGGCTCTAGCTCTACTCGTAATGCATTGCCGGGGTTGCAGCCAGATTCGCTTCGCGAATCACGTCGACGTCAATCTGCAAGACACTGAGACATGTCAGTACATCTGTATATATCTCCCTGGCTATGTCTGTACGTGCTGCTGCCATAAATCACAAGCTACGTCGCTAACGTACTCAACAATCGCAGGTCGGCAACGGTTCCTATTCCCAAAGCCTCACCCGAGAAGTTCCCTTACCCCACAGATTATCCGACGACAACAGCTCCAATGGGAGTGATACCTACGTAGACCACATCCCACGGCCGGGCATCCCCTTCCTCAAGAAGCGATTCACCAGTTCGTGGGCTAGGAAAAACACCAAGAGCGATGACGAGAAGGCCGCCCGGGGCCCTCTTGGACTTCGGCTTCTTCATTCCTCCCCTGAGCCACTTATTGACATCATATTCGTACATGGTCTGCGAGGAGGCTCAATAAAGACTTGGCGGAAGGGGAACGATCCTCGAAACTTCTGGCCCCAACTCTGGCTGCCAGTGGAGCCTGAACTACATAATGCCAACATACACAGCTTTGGTTACGATTCAGACTGGGCCAGTACGAAGTCGAGCATACTCAACGTTCACGATTTTGGACAGTCACTTTTAGAAGAGATGCGCAATTCCCCATACCTGAGAGACAAGGGAAACGTAAGGTTGGAGATGTCCATTATAACGCGCATTGCCTAAATCTCACAGGGACCCATCCTAATGATTGGACATTCCATGGGCGGACTCGTAATAAAGAAGGTAAGAGCTTTTAGCCGCTAGATTCTGAGGGATGGTTCTTGAAGCTAACGATGGTAGGCTTTTGTCCTAGCCAACAACATTCCGGAGTTCCAGGAACGCATCCGATGCATATTCTTTTTGGCCACTCCTCACAGGGGATCCGACTACGCCGCAGTCCTGAACAACATCTTGACCATTTCCGGAATGATGTCCTCACGTCAATATATCACAGACATTACGACTGGCTCTGCATCAGCTCAACTAATCAACGAAGACTTTGGGAAACACGCTAGCGATTTGCCTATATTCTCTTTCTACGAAACCCTCCAAATGAAGCTTGGGATTTCGTCCAATCTGATTGTAGAAAAAAGTTCGGCTATTCTTGGTAGGCCCCCCTGCTCATGTTTGCTCAAATTCGAGTCTCATGAAAAATCTAATGGTCGCGCAATGGAAGGGCTCGGTTTTAGACGAGAAAGAGTTCAGTACCTCAATGCAAATCATCGGGATATTTGCAAGTTCGATAGTCCGGATAATCGAAACTATGTGACATTGAAGAACGCAATTATAAGTGCGACAAAGGACATTTTGAGAACTGGCATGTTTTCATCATATCATCAGAACGGCAAGTGACTAACAACTCACAGGCATCGAAACCAGTATGCAAGAGTCTCGAGAACGAATGAAAGTCTGGCAGTCATTCCTAGATATATCAGATCGCCCAGACGAACATTACCCCAGAGTCGAGGGTTCATGCCAGTGGATTGACACGCGGGATGATTTTCAAGATTGGAGGGATCCAGCTGGAGAGCTGATTCGTGACGAAACTTCAGCGCCAGAGAAGAACCCATCCATTTTCTGGGTCGCTGCCAATCCTGGAACAGGTAAAACATATTTGGCAGCTCATGTTATAGATGAATTTGGTCAGTTCCAGCTCGAATGTTCCTACTATTTCTTTCACATTGGGACCGAATCTTCGCGATCTCTTGGCAATTTCTTAAGATCTATCGCATATCAGATGGCTATGTCAAATGCTTTCGTCCGCGAGAAATTGGTTGGACTCTGTGAGGAAGGATCGTCATTCGACAAAGATGACGCCGCCACCATCTGGACTAAAGTCTTCAAACGAGGCATCTTCCAGGTAAGTGAACGCAGCTATCGGGTTATCGTATACCCAGATGCTTATTTCTCAAGGCTCGCATAATTACACCCCAGTATTGGGTGATTGATGCCATCGATGAGTGCAGCAAGTATCAAGAACTCTTCGCTCTAATCAAGGGCATTCAGTTGAGCTTCCCACTCAGGATCTTTATCACGAGCCGGAAAATCCCCGAGCTCCAAAGAATACATCGCTCCTTGGAGGCGTCGGTATCGATAACATGCGTGGAGGTATCGGCGGAGGACAGCACCAGCGATATTGACTGCTACATTCAAGAGCGCGTTAAGAATCTGGCAAATGACCTGGTGGGCGGTCAGAAGGATATAGCAGAGACCCTATTACGAAGGTCTAACACCTGCTTCCTATGGGTTAGGTTAGTTCTGGATGAACTGGAAAAGGTATATACTGCAGAAAGCATTACGCAAATACTCCAAAGTATACCCGAAGGAATGGTCCCCTATTATGAGAGGACCGTCAAAGCAATGGCTGAAAATTCTCTTGAAAAACATGTCGCTAGAACCGTGCTTGTTTGGGTTGTGGCAAGCTCAAGGAACCTCTATATACCCGAGCTCTCAAACGCTCTGAAGTTGGATATCAACACTGTTCTTCCCAGCGCCAAAAGTGCTGTGGAGGGACTTTGCGGTCAGCTGATCTTTGTCGACCATCAATCTGGTATGATCAGTCTTGTCCATACCACAGTACGCGAGTTTCTCCTCTCCGAGTCTGCCGGGGAATTTCACATCTCCAAGCCAAGTGCACATGAGAGAATCGCCTTGACATGTTTGAAGTTGCTTTCGAATGGCGAAATGAAACCCCCTCGAAGCCCGAGAATGTTGTCCCAAGCTCGTAAGAATCAGGAGCTGTCGCCGCTATTGAATTACGCTATTACCCAATTTTCAGAGCATGTCTACTCTGCCTCGGCTGAGACTGACGATATCTTGCTAGCGCTAGACCTCTTTCTCAAAACAAACGTCCTATCGTGGATCGAAAGGGTCGCTCAGATGGGCGATCTGTATCCCTTAATCAGGGTATCGAAGAACCTAAAGGGCTATCTGGACAGGAGAGCCAAGTACATATCCCCACTAAGTAGCCAAGTGCAGATCGTCGATAGCTGGTCGACAGACTTGAGCAGGATCGCAACCAAATTCGGCTCAGCTCTGTTGCAGGATCCGTGGTCCATCTATTTCGTTATTCCCCCCTTCTGCCCGCTCAATTCCGCTGTCTACAAGCAATTCGCAAGGCGACCAGGCCCTTCGGGATTGTCGGTCGTAGGGCACAAGGAGAACGCGTGGGATGACTGTGTTGCATCCATCAATTTCGGAGAAGACAGCATAGCTGCAGCTGTTTCTTGTGGCGAGAACCTCATTGCGGTGGGCATGGAATCTGGGGATATCAATTTCTTCAACCGCAAAAGTGGTCAAAAGGAGGGCGTGATCCATCAAAAGCACCCTATTGATCTTATTCATTTCACGGACAGGTCTATCGTGGCGTGCACGACCAGATCGGTCCTCCGCATGGACCGCATGGGAAACACCAAATGGCAGGTTCGACTCAGGTTTCGCTGCATTCTCCTCACCTCATCCGCCAACGCTATCATTGCAGTATCTCAACATGGACACGTCCTAAAATGGAATATCTCGACCGGTGCCCTTCTTCGGGATCAAGTTTTTGCATATACTAGTCCAGATGATGATGGCGACAATGAGCCTGCCGTCAAGGCTCCCGATGTTGCGTCTCTATCCGCCGACATGGAGACGCTTGCCCTTGCATATCGCTGGGGTACGGTATGTATTTTTGAGGTGGAGAGTGGTGAAGTCATTGCATGGCCACGTGATAAATACAGCAGGCTTGCGCCGGTTTTGTTGTTCAACCCAAACCCTAATATCAGCCTCCTACTTATAATTTATACTGACCACGGACTCGCTCTTTATGAAACAGACACTGGGGCCCTGGTGAGCGCTCAAGAAACTTCGAGTACTGCCGGAATCCTCTCGGCGTCTTGTTCGCCGGATGGAAGAACGCTTGCTACTGTTGACAAGCGAGGGGTCTTTCAAATCTGGGACTTTGAGTCTTTAAGCCTTCTGTACCACGTCTTATCTCCCGCGACATCATTTCGAATCATCAATTTTGTATCAGATGGATTAAGCCTGGTTGACGTGATAGATTCGGGCATGCGGATCTGGAACCCAGCAACCCTTGTCCGTAAGAACATTGAGGAGGACCAAAGCATCAGCGACGACGCATTGTATCTCGCTGCCACTGAAGGTGAGTATGAGACACGCAGGGTGTCTAAGATCACAGCCTTGTGTGCCCATCCCTCTTTGCCGCTCGTTTTCGCTGGGAAGCATAACGGACAGGTCATAGCTTTCGACACGATGACAGGGCTGCAAATTGCGGTGCTGTACACCCATCCTCATGGCGCTTTCGTTAGCGGACTAGCCGTCAGCCAGAAAGGCATTATGGCGTCAAGCGACGTTAATTGTGTTGTACAAGTTTGGAATTTAAAGCAAGTTCTTTCACCTGCTCACTTGTACACATATTCAGCAGCAAGATTAAGGGACGAATCGAGCAGCTGTGCTTCAGCGCCCGTGATAATTACCTCCTTGTGGCAACAACACAATCAGATCAGGTCTACTCCATGAAAGACGGCTCAGGCGTCGGATCATTACAATTTGATCATGGCGAGAGAAAGGTCTGGCGGTGGCTCCTAGTACCCTCGCCAGCAAAGCAACCCGAGCAGTTTGCTCTCATCCACGACCACATATTGACCCAATTTAGCGCCTCGGCTTTTCCGTCGAAGATGGATGGTTTCATGACCGACGTACATTACGATGTTGGCGAGGGCAACGACGAGACAGACATTAATTCAGCAATGATTCACACTGAAACGCAGACCCTAGCCCTTGACGTACGTTACGCATCGGGCTATGTCTCGTCATCATCAGTATTTCTCTTCGACCTAAGCAAAATGACGCTTCTGAGTGATTTGCTCCCCAAATACTGCAAGCATCTCATCGGCGTGAGCCAGCGAACACGAAGTTTTGTGTTCCTGCACCAGAACTCATGGCTCTGCAGCATTGACCTAGCTAATCTTGCGCTGGGCCGCTACATACAGCACTTCTATGTCCCAGAGGAATATATGTCGGTTAGACACGAGGTACTGCCCGTGCGCACCGTGGACGATAATGTGGTTTTTTGTCTGCATGGCGAGCTGGCTGTGGTGATGAACGGGCTTAACTTTAGGGAGACGAAGATCCTGGGGTAGCATTGTTTCGATGGTCTGACGAGTTGGTTATGGGTGACCACTGGACGGACATCCCAACACACTTCCTTCATTCCGTCGGAGTTCTCATCGGGTAGCCTTCGGTTTCGCCTTGCCGAAAAGCACCCGGTCCTAGCCGTATTGTGTTACTAGGTTATGGAATTGCTATCAATTGCATGGTGTCGCCACGTGGTATTAGGAGTCAGGATCGTTCTATCCATGGATTGGCTTTTCATTACGGAGTACATTCTATAACAACAAGGGTTTCACGGTTCGGCGATGGATGCCATATCGGCGAACATTGAAACAATAATCGGCAAGCCGTTGGCCTGTTCGCCCAGTGGGTGGCTATTCTCAAATGACCATTCCGTTGAAGCTTGGCGTGGGTAGAAAGGACTCACGTCCGGGTGGGCGAGTGGGAATTTGCAACATTTGTATTAGATTGGGACGGTAATGCGACATGTTACTGGGAGTCTAACGCCAAAATTATCTTTCATCTGGATCGGTGACGAAGACGCGAAAGACATGCTGTATTTAATATTCCCCTGGTTTGACGATGTAACGACGGGCACTCAGGGGTGATAAAGACACGAAAGACATGCTGTATTTGATGTCCCCCGGTTTGACGGTGAAATGATGGGCACTCAGAGGTAAAAGGGCTCAACAGTCTTTAATGATAGTTGGCGAAAACCGGCTGTGTTCTCACCCTCGTTCATGTTATGGGTAAATTTTGCTAAGATAGTAAGCCATTTCGCACCATGGCATGGCTAGAGAGTTAGAGAGCGAGTTCCTAGGATCCTATGAAAAATCGGAATTTGATAGAGGCGAAGTCGCATTTGGAGCAATGTCGCAACCTTATTGGTTCTGTTGCGCGCTAGCTTGATTGATTGATTGATTGATTGAGTCATCAGCTGTCCCAGCGCCCGTAAAGGCGCTATGCAGAGTTATCCTCGCTCGGTCTTTCTATCTACTTGTATATATACATGTATATATCTGACGATGCCTCGTGTAGTGGTGATAGATGTGTGGTTATTAGCCTAACTATTCTGATAGAAACAACGCTCTGAATAAAGACAGGCCTTTATAGTCTTTTATAGCGTCGCTATGCTAGTGTAGAATACTGAATGAATCCTCAGCAAGTAGTATAACTTTTTAGACTTGGTTGTCCTTTTACTAGTAGCCTATATGTCTGTATATGTGTGATTGTTTTGGTAGGTAGGTAGGGTGGTGGGACGCGTGGGTTGTGGTTTTGTATAGGTCCGTATACGCGTTGGAGGCTAGGAGCTGGGAGCTGAGAGCTGGGAGCTGGAAGCTGGAAGCTGGCCTGTATGATACTTTGGCCCGCGTGGTCGTGTACTGTATGTATGTAGTGCTAGGTTTGGGGCCGTATGGTCCTGGCTCTCGTCTTAAAAAGAGGAGGTTCGTAGCCAGCACCGCGTACAGGTGGACTCCCTTCGCTGGCTTGTTGCGCGCTAGCTGTTACCTTACTTGATACGTCACCAAAAAGGCTGTTGGCGACTTTTGTATTTTATGCTACTAGGCTTTGTATATTTCCCTTTCTATGGAGAGTAAAACTACTTGCGCTATCAGTTTTCGTAGAAGCCCTAACCCTACCTAACTTTGGATCAAGCCCCTGGGTGCCCTGTGAGGCCCCTATTAGGAGCTCCGCAGCAGAGGCATCCCTTTGGATGTGCGTGTAGGGTTTAGATCTTGGAGGAAGCGAAACGGGCCCCTGAAAAGCCTCCAAAGCTGGTCGCCTAGAGGACAAGATTGATCACTAGGATCTTGTTGATTTAGGGACCAAAATTTGGGTTTCGAGGTGATTCTAGGTTTCAGCCCTATCGGCCATTCGTTTACCAGTAAGGTTTTTTTACAGTGAGGAGGTGGACACTACCAATTGGCTACCTACTAGTTCGAGAGCGTCAGTTTCAATCGATGATCGATCTCGAAACTCCCGCTATCAACCTACTATCTGTCACTAGATCGCCTAACACCAAACTGGTCAAACAATTCTCCCGTCGCAACAACGCTTGGCCCAATATCGCATCTACGAGCCCGCCTCACGTTGTACAGCTGCAACACTCAATCCCATCTCCTCTCTGCACGATATCAGCCCAGTCGTGTAGCCAATTTGACCCGAACATGACTTGACGCGGATGCCTACCTCTCTCCGCATTTGAGCACGAAACGCTCGGACTCTATTCATACCAGCAGTCATGCCCACTCTATTCTCATGATGGAACGTCGCCGGTCGGCAAAAAAGAGCAGGTCCTATAGCGGAACCCCAAAAGGTTCGCGTAATTCCCAAAGTTCATTCCCAGCCTCATCTTCTGGCCGGCCCCCGTTCAAGGAGCGCGTGAAGTCAGCACCATTGGGTATCCCTGAGCCAGAAGAGCAACTGCAGTCACGCCCTAGGTGTCCCGAAAATATACCAAATGGTAAGCCGGGGAGGGGAAGTCAGACATCGGAGTCGCCGTTAGGTACTCCGCCGTCTCCCTCGTCTACTACATACTGTGGCACCCAGTCGCAGCGTGACAAGGGCACCAATCAAGCCAAACCTTTCATAAGCCGGAAGTCGCACGGAACGCCTGCTGAGAATGACGGGAAACTTGGAAGCACAAGCGACGTTCAAGAAGTTTCGTTGGCAGTTCTGGGTGCTCCCGCTGTGGGCAAGTCGACTTTCGTGCACTGTGCGCTGGATCTTAAAAAGCCCTCTACATCGCCCGTAGCAAGCAAGAAGGTATCACTGGAAGGCCAGATCTCGATTGTTCGACTGTTTGAATTGGGGTTAGATGACGTGGAAGTGACATCGGAGCAAAGCATGCGTTGGCCTGAAAGAGTGGGCGCTGAATGTATGCCACGCATTGATGGCGTACTGGCTCTATATGATGTGATGAATCAGAGTAGCATAGCTCCAATACCACCTCTATTAAGTGAGTTATTCAGATTCTTATATCTTTGTTGTAAAGCAAGAGTGGCCTGGTACTAGAGGCACCGTACACATCTTTGAGTGCAGTAAATTCTACGCTAGCCCTCTCTCAAATTATGCTTACAATCTACTCTGTTCATAGAAGCACTGGCAAACGATGCTGTGCCGACAGTGCTTGTCTCCGCTAAATGCGATAACGCACTCACGTCGTGGGAGGTTGACCAAGAGAAGGTGGAAAGCTTCTGCAACACTCTCGATCTCGAATCTTTCCAGACATCAATATCTGCTCCTGAAACCCACAAGAGATGCATATCCGTCATTCTGCGGAACATCATGCTGGAAAGGCGTCGTAAGTTCCCCGGTCCTACATGTTACCTTCTGTCTTCTATAGTGCTCCACATGCTTCGTGATCCGGGAACTGCCTTTGATTCTGAAACGCTCATTCGCTGATTAGTAGAAGAAACGATTTCAACAAAGCGCCCCTTGAGGCCGCGCGCCTCGACCAGTTCAGAACCTAAGATTGCTATGCCCTCGCCAACAACAGGAGATATAAAACACAGTCGTGCCGCCTCCGAAGTCCCTATCTCTGCGTCAGCGACAGCCGACCCGGTATCAATGTCGTTGCGTAGGGCCACCCTGGAAGCTTCCCCTGCTGTTTTCTCAAAATCTCGCCATAAGTCGGGAAAACGCTCGGACGAAGCATCTATTGGTCGCCACTCCCCTGTTTCAAAGCTGTATGAAGACGGCAGCGATGAAGATAATGCGTCGACCTTTCATAGCATTAATGGTCATGGTATGCAGCCTAGACCAGCTGATGTTGATATGGCTATTAGGTCATATCCTTTTAATTCGTCCGACGCGCGCGTCACTACTGCGAACACGTTCTCCGGCATTGGTGAAGACCCAGACGAGACCGTCGCTGATGTCAACCCCAATGATTCACCAAAAGCCAGTCCTAAAGAACTGGAAGAGAGTAATTTCCAGGAATCGGGTGCAACCTTTGATGATCTGGTTGATCGGCTTCTGAGGCAGCCCATGTCGAAATCTGATACGAAATTTGCAGCCATTTTCCTGTGCCTATATCGAAAATTTGCCGCCCCTTACTCGTTGATTTCAGCCATCGTCCGTCGATTCGAAGACTTGAACGACACGGAAATTCCGTATCTCACCCGGATGACCTCGCAGCTAAGGTACCTCAACGTCCTCAAAGACTGGATATCAGATTACCCGGGCGACTTCGCGCACCCTACGACACGTCGAATTATGGCCGGCTTTGTACAAAGTCTGGCTGGTTTTCAAGAATATGCAGTGGCCAGCAAAGAGATCAGTCCACACCTTGATGTGGTGTCGGAAGATGATGACACCGAATGGGCTTGCTCAGACAAAATGAGGAGTAGGGCAGATACCATGGAGAGTTTTCTTACCATGTCTTCCATTCCGAGTACGGCCTCAACTGTCAACGCTGACTCTCCAACACTTACTGCCGATTCTTCGACCGAAGACATTGTCAATCATGCGAACCCCGAAAAGCTAGCATCGTCGCAATCCACCAGGATTTCAGCGACCCCATCTTCAGCTTCTAGCATAAGTAGGACTGATAGCCACTCCACCGGCTCATTCCAAACCCTCTTGAACACGGTTGAAAATGCTCAGAGGCAAGCTCAGTGCCTAGCTCCCTCACCTCGCGTTCCCCTCACTAAGATTCAATGGCATCAATTCATGGAGCTGCCGGAAGAAAAAATTGCTCGGGAACTTACTCGCATGGATTGGACGATGTATTCTGCAATAAGGCCTCGTGATTTGATCAGACATGTCAGTCTACCAGCTGAACAGAAAGACAGATGTACCAGCCTTGAACATGTTAACCGCATGATCCAACATTTCAATCACGTAGCATTTTGGGTCGCCAACATGATACTGCTTCGTGAGAAGCCGAAGCATCGTGCAAAGGCCCTGGAAAAATTCATGGGAGTGGCTTGGAAACTGCGTCAACTTAACAATTACAACTCTCTAGGCGCAGTCATTGCTGGCATCAATGGCACGGCGGTGCACCGACTGGCGCAGACCCGGGAACTTATTCCCCCACAGGCGCAAAAGGAATTCATGCGCCTCGAAATACTCATGGGGACTCAGAAAAGTCATTTTGCATATCGACTGGCTTATGCGAACACCTCGACTGCGCGCATCCCGTTCCTGCCACTACATCGCCGAGATCTTGTCCTTGCTGAACAAGGGAACAAGACTTATGTTAGTCTTGGAGAAAGCAAGCGCATCAATTGGAAGAAATTCGAGATAATGGGCGAGGTCATTATAAGTATTCGTCAAAGCCAACAGGTCCCTTATCCCCACATCAGTCGCAATGATGAGGTCCGGCAACTCGTGCTGGACGGACGGTTCTGCAAGGACGATGATGTGAGTTTCCTGTGTCTTACACAATTACGCAGTCTGCTGTTTCGCGTCCGAAGCATTGATGCCCTACTGCATTTCATTATAGTATCCCGCCTCATTGCGCCGACTGTCCCCTGGTTGTATATGTCAATCTGGTCAAGAACTGACATGTCTTTAGCAACTTTACGAGCGTAGCATTCAATTAGAAGCACCTGGCGTTGGGGAAACGAGTAGGAGAAGGTTTAATTGGTTCCAACGGTGAAGCTCATGATTGAATGACATATTACGTCTATGGCGCATCATGATGCACGGGGTGTGGATGAATGCGATGGCCAATCATTTGGAAAGCTCTGCTGTTTCGACATGATACTTGAAGGACATGTTTGCAAGGCTTCGATTGATTATTTGAGACTTGGATTGCATCTAGTCCTTAGCAAGGCGCTTGAGGAAGTTTCGTGAGAATTACCGGTATGCTTGGACGTCTAGCAGCTTCATGGTTGCAGATAGGCCTGAAGACTTAGGCGCGCACGCTTATTGTTTTATGTCGATGAGTATGGTCTTGATAATTATGGATGTCATCCCGGGCCATAGGCGACTAAAAGCAATCTTTATACTCCGTCAGCGACTATCTCTGACTGATGTCCCTGAGTAATTCTCATGGCAAGCTTTGAGAACTCTCGTAAACCCTCCCCATCATCGCCATCAAGACGCCTTAGCTTTCTCAGCTGGTGAAGGCCAGACTTAAAGCCTTTCTGCTGGGACCACGGAGCAACTGCACCCCGATCACGACCTCGTCCCCTGCCTCTGCTTCTTCCGCGTCCTCGGTCAGTGTGACTCCTGCTAGACCAGTGGTCATCGTGTGGGTCATCGGTGGGCTCCGTTGTAGCTTCGTAGACTATTTGGAGCTGTGAAAATAGACGAGGAAAGCGCTTGTACAGAAGTTGAAGATCTGGAGACCACTCGAGGGAAAGTGCTGATTTGGCTGGAATGGGGGATCCACCATGTTCATCATGAAGGCCAACAGGACTAAGGAATGGTACTGGCGGGGGCTTTGGGGGCAACCCAGTAGGGGCGGGATGTGCAATGGTAGGATTCGATGCTTGTTCGTGGGTATTCTGATGAGATTTGTAGCATTCGATCGAACAGCTTAGAGCAGTCAGCGTGTCTATGTTGAAGTTGAGAAGGTCTGATACCCACTATTGTAATGGGCATGAAGGACATTTGTATCTGGCTGTCTGAATATCGCAGACTCCACATGGCATCGCCATGCCTCAAATATCCATCATGCAAAAGATGTTGTCAATTCAGGCTTTCTGTAGGGTTGTGTGGGTACCCAAGAGTACCTCAGCGGTATCCGCGTTTGCGCATCCGTGATTTTGGCATGTGCAAAACTTTTGCGAAAGCTTGGCATTTTCCCTTGTGCGCGCGCGCGTGTATTCCTCATAGAAATCGGCACCACCTATCAACATCACCTTTTTTCCGATCCACTTTTGACCGTCTAGGTAATTTTGAAGCTGCAAAAATCCTATTTATGCTGATTCCTGGTGTTTTAGGAACCGCGACGCGTCCTCTACCTACCTAATGCCTGTACACACCATCGACTCTGCCTCTAAGTCCAAAGCTGTTGCTCTACTACATGCCCATTGGAGACCACCTGCCATTGCCAATAAGATCCATTGCCATCCAGCGACTGTATATAGGTGGGAAGGCAATATACAAAAGCATGGCCACCCGAATCCACGTCATCCTCTACGTCGCGGCCGCCCACGATTAATCCACACCGCCGCGAAGAATAGCGTCCTTGAGTATGTACATCAACATCCCTGGATCTATCAGGACGAGCTAGCGAGATTCCTAGTAGAAGAGTGGGATATATATATACATAGATCAACTGTTGGTCGACTCCTTAAAGAAAGCCGACTGAGTCATAAAAAGGGAGAGCGGGTTGGTCCTTAGAGCCAGTTCTTACGTACAGCCTGGCAAGCCTTTATGCATGATGTCACCGCTGAACAGCTCGTGTTTATTGACGAGTCCTTATTCAAAGCTCAGACTGGGTGGCGGTGTCTAGCTTACGGTCCTATTAGTCAAGCCGTTCGCTGGCAAGATGACATGAGACGAGGTGATACTTGGAGCATCTTGCCTGCGTATACCGTTAACGGCTATCTTCCCGGCTGTACTGGGATTAAACAAGGCTACTACAACGGGGAGGCATTTAGGGAGTGGATCATTGATGATCTCTTACCCCACTATAATGCCTTTCCCGGCCATCGCAGTGTTATTGTCCTGGATAATGTCAATATCCATTTAAACCGCGGTGTGAAGCAAGCTGTTGAAGACAAAGGCATTCTTCTGAAGTTTCTTCCTCCCTACTCTCCCGACTACAACCCTATTGAGCTTACATTCAGTATGTTAAAAGCTTGGATGAGACGCCATTTTAGACGACTACAACCGCAATTTGAAGGGGATTTTGGAGGATTTCTTTGGCATGCAATTGAGAATAGTGGATGTGATCGGGCAGCGATGCAGCACTTTCGACATTGCGCTGGTGGCTATCAATTTGAGGGGGATATTAAAGCGTATTATCGAGAGCTTGCAACATGGGCAGAGGACGATGAATAGCAACACCGCCGTATTCGTATATATAGAATTTTATGGCTTCAAAGTAGATCAAAAAAAAGGTGATGTTGATAGGTGGTGCCGATTTCTATGAGGAATACACGCGCGCGCGCACAAGGGAAAATGCCAAGCTTTCGCAAAAGTTTTGCACATGCCAATTAGTCATTATGACGTCGCGTGGAGCATGTTCGCGGCTTTTCTCTACCTGCATGTGTTTCGAAGCAGGAGGTAGTAACCTTGTCTTCTTCGAGTATGTCAGCCAACATCATGCAACGAGCTTCTGTCCCTTCAAAATTTTTGCGTTGCTCGAGCATATCATCATGGAGATCGCCAAAATGTTGCCGAGCTTTGCATCAGAGTACTAGAGCACAGCACCCAACAGCATTAAGCCCAAGCTTAAGACCACGCATCCTCCCTAGGAATACACAAAATATATCTCCTACCAGGCTTCTTGCTGGTGGAACTCGATCGATCTTCATACAGACTGAAAATACACCCAATGCTGATGTGAGCAATCATTCATGATGCGATCATGGACCAGCTACTGAATCACGGAAGGCGCTGAAATTCCTTCCCAATCATCCCATCCTACCGGAAAATCTGTCCTCGCCCTTCCTCGAATATCTTTCGCCCAGATCTACCTTAGCCCCACCACACCCGTCGCCTTTAGCTGCACGGTTAATGAACATTGACGGTATCACTTCAGTATTCTACGGCCCCGATTTCATCACTGTCACAAAAGCAGCGGACGCACATTGGCCACACGTCAAACCAGAAGTCTTCAGCTTAATAACGGAAGCGGTCACTTCAGGGGAGCCTATCGTCAGTACCGTTGAAAACAAGTCGTCTGAGGCGGGCCAGGAGGGAGGCGAACAGGATACTCTAAGCTATGATGAGAATGATAGCGAGGTGATTGGCATGATTAAGGAACTTCTTGAGACTAGGATCCGACCCGCAATTCAGGAAGATGGCGGTGATATCGAATTTCGAGGCTTCGATAATGGGAACGTTTTGCTGAAGCTCCGTGGAGCTTGCCGGACGTGCGACTCGAGCACCGTTACACTAAAAAATGGAATTGAGAGTATGCTAATGCATTACGTGCGTATATCTAGACGTCCTTTCGATTCTATGTGTACTGACATGTACGTTCATAGATCGAAGAAGTCAAGGGCGTGATCCAGGTCCTCGACCAGGAGGAAGAAATCGCAATGAAAGAATTTGCTAAATTTGAAGAAAAATTGAGGCAACAGAAAGGACCTGATGCCGTCGCTTCGACTGTGGGTAAAGGAAGCCTCGATACTGTCGAGGCTTGAAGTGTCTATATGATCTCATAGGATCGCAAGGCGTTTGAAGTACAAGCGTATACTACGGCTTCCCACCTTCACAGGGCACTGAACTAGGGGATGTCGCAGGACTCAATCTAGATATCTAGCGGGAGGATCCGAACTAGCCAGCTGAATGTATGAATAGTTTCATGCTATCTGTGAGAGTTGAGGAATCGAGTGATATTGAATTGGCGGTTGATGAACAGCTCTACAGGTCACCGTGTTGCTAGAAGTAGGTAGATAACGTCCTGTATTTCCAAATCTCATCGTAGTCCACATTGATTTCCATCGGAACAGTGTAGCCTGTGCTCGACCAAAGTGCTTGATTAGGTCTCGCCCACCACTGCATGACATACTTCTAGCAGGACCCTGGCTTAATTGGCTTTGGGAAAGATCGGCGGGTAAAGACCTGTCCGAAATATAGAATTTGACAGTGAGGACCAGCTGGAGTGCTAAGTAGCTGGAAAATGCGGCTGGTATTCATACCACTGCTGCATACCCCACATCTCCAATTGACTGGGTCTGGATAGTTTCCGACTGTGGCGCGAAGAAAAGTAGCGTTCTCGAATTAACAAGCATGCTCATACTTCAGACCATGGATTGTTCCGGGACAAACGTATTCCCAATAGCAATAGTAGCCGCAAAGCCCCCATGAAACAAAAATGCGTATCATACTGCTGTCGGGAGTAGCCCCCATTGAACACCTGCCTTTTTCTGTGAGACCGAGTTTCATGCACGCATGCCGAGTCTTTCCTTTGTAGCGACAATATAGCCTCGTTGTACAAGAGGCTTGGGCTATTTAGTGGAACAAATTGGAGAAGTGATCTCGTGATCCATTCCCCCTCATATGCGAGTCCATCCAGAGTCGCTGTTATGCAGCCTAAGGTACTTATGTTGGATGAATGATCGCCGCCGAGCTACGCCCCAGGCTCATTGACCCCTCTTCTTTAGCTCCTCCTCCACGTTTGATCGAACGCCTCTCGCCTCTTTTAGGGCCGCTTCCGCGGGGTCAAGCCCGCCCAAGAAAGCCTGGGGAACATCCTGGCAATCCTGCCATTCTTCAACATCGTTTTCTTGCCCATTACATCCCTAGAATCATATCCTGTCTTCAGTGACACTGCATCAACTCAACAAACAACGACAACTGTTGAACTGACGCACCCATTGGAAGATCTTGCCTGGTGGAAATTTGCCTACCTCGTTGCACTAACTATTGTTCCACCCGCTCGAGTCTCGACTTCAAGTCCGCAGGCCACGCAAAAAAGCTGCGAAACCGAGTCCTTCCACTCTCTCGACTCTACCGAGTAGTTCCAGACTTCAATGAGACCCGCAACCACAATTCCTGACGCTACAGAATCGAGAAGTTGAAATCTCATTCACCGCCAGACCAGGCCGTTCATTCCACACTGCTGTGTTACGGACTTCACACCCGCTAGGTGCGGCAAGAAGGAGGGGGTGGAATCAATAGCGGTGGTCCGTACGGTCGTCGTATGGGCTTAATAGAGATCCTCGGCGGGGCTAAGACGCGCTGCAGTCCATTGCGGAGAACATATGAGACCATAAATCATACGATTCCTTTTCGATCCTTGTATACATAAACTCGCCTGTATTATCTCAGAGCTACTTTCTTTTGGTACGGAACCCCAGAAAATTGACGAGCATATATGGTGAGAACCGCTGATTGCTTTGCAGCAACCTCACCATGCGTCTAACAAGCTAATCTCTCTCAAGATACCCAGCCATTCGATTAGCGTCCTCTTTGCAACTCTCCAGCATATATTAGACGGGTACCAAGCCAGATAAAGACTGTGAATAATTAGAACGGCTAGGTGGGTGAGTCTGTCATTCCCAATTCGAAAAGTACTTGAGCTACATTTGATACAATTTCATGCTCGGACCGTTATGACTCGCCAGATAGTAAACGCAACAGCGTGCTGAGACATGGCTCTGTGCTCCTTCGTATATCACATACAGTGCTCCTGTACAACGTCGGAAGCTAATACAACTGAGGTGGCAGAAACTGTACACAATAATACTTTGGTATTAGATCAACATACCTCGGGAAACTTCCTGACTTCGTCTGATCAAAACATCGAACACAATCACATACTGTAACCGGTTGGGCGCGTGCTGGACGTCTGGGTGGCCCGAAAACGTATGTGCATGCTGCATTCGTCCGTTTTTATCGAGTCGAACCTCTAAAATCATAGGCTGTAGAGAATTACGAAAACATATCCTTCTGTTGTTTCTCAAGTCACTATCGTATTTCTTACCGGCTAGACTGGGATCTTGCGAGGATACTTTCACGTGTAAGTGGCTGCACAAGCAACGTTTCGTGGTCCCTCTACCACGAGATATCAACACACTTTACTGATCACAGTGCTACTATTATAGAATCTCCCTAAACATATCAAGTGAGTCCTTTCCCATGTTGCAGCCTCAAGATCATTTCATGAGCTACATTTCTTTATCCTCATCACTAAGCACACACCCCAACACCAAATTAACCCCACGCTTCCTGCTTTGACATACTATTTAACAGAGTGGATTTGACGCTTGCCAAGTCGCATCACATCAACCATACTTGCATAACACAATGTTCTCTGTTTTTGCTGGCAGTGCAGATCCCCAGTCATAAAAACTTCTTACGCTCCAGTTGTGGCGGTGATCTGATCGGTCTTTACAGGGCATCTTTCTCAATAATGGTGTCTTACCTTTAAGTACCTCTCGAACCGCGGTATTATATCGAGCTTCAAAAGGCATGACTTCTAATCCAGTTTCACAAGGCCAGCAAGGTCAGCCGAAGCGTACCTCCTTCAGTGGCTTTCCGGGGGTCAATGCCTCAATGTTCCTCGATAGGTCCAAAGCTGGAATGCGGGGCTCTACACCAGACTCAGAGGTACTTGCCTCCTCAGATGATGAGCAAGATCATCATCACCGTTTACATCAAGTAACCAGTAACCCTGGACCCTTACCAACCCGCCGCGCTTCATGGCTCACGGAAACACAGCAAGCACAGACTCGCAAGGGGTCCTTTGGAGGTAACGGACCCTTTTCCCCAGCAAGTCCCAACTCTGTGGGTGCTCCTGGCGATCAGACGCCGTGGGGTAATAACGTAGGCTCGACCACAGCATCGACCATAGGTCGCGGTCACTCAACCAGTACTTCGTTTCCGTGGGGAAGCACAATTTGGAACAGCGATTCGCAGAAAGGACCACCGCAACGTTTGACCGAGGTATTGCCATCGCCAACCAGCATGGTACCCCCAGGATCCGCTGGTCTCCATACCGAGGAGCCTTTGCATAGTCCTCCCCTTGCCCAAGAGAATATGACCGAGTCTGCAATCCCTTTTGCGATTCCCCTCCAGCCCACTCTCAAGACATATCGATCACAGTCGTACTCCGTTGGTCAACTGGATCCAGAGTCCACCGCCATGCCCCCTTCAAATTACAGTGGCTACAATGCCTACGGCCGTCAAAGGAATGGAGCACCATACTCGGGCTTACAACACAGACCGTCTCGCCCGAGTATGCTTGGAGACTTGTCGCATGATCCCTCGCTCCTAGGACAGCTTCGAGAGGTTGAAGATGACGAGAGCTCAAACGAGTCAGAGTCAGGCGCCCCGCTATCCACTACGCAGCACATCGAGCAGCTTACCATGGAGAATACGTTACTGCGCCAGATGGCTGCCGAAAAATATGAGCTAGGAATTGCGAGGAACCGTACTATATCAGCGACTAGCAATACAGGCAAAACACCACGTAATACCGGTCAGAGTTATCAGCAACGCATACGTGATAGTGTACCTGAAGGGTCAGAATATGCCCTGTATGATATGGACGAGTCTGAGGCTTCCCCACTGTACAAATATGAGTCTTCGAATGGGAGGCGATCAAGTGAGTACGCTGCTCAATCAAGTGCACAATACATAATCCCAGGTATACCAGAGAACCGGACCTTGGAGAGTGTCAAGAAAGGACACTGGCAGAGCTCTTTGGGCTTCGGTGGCATTGGAGACCCCCCACAGAGCCGACGCCATTCTTTCGCCGATGTACCCACAAGCCAGAACTCGATTGGGTCTGCCGAGGAATCTCAGAATGGGAACACACTGGCAGAGCCCAGCCTTCGGGCCAATGGTAGACACGAAAGTCCCGGAGGATATGGAGATAGTCTGAGTCGCCCGTCCCAAGGCGAAGGTAGTGAGTATACCCAATTTCATTGGAGTCAGCATTTGCACGAAGAAGCTTTAGAACAGGAACATTTACGCGATCGTCTTTTTGCAGTATCTTACTTTTCCCGAACCGATCCGACTCTGCGTTCAGAGACCCACCGGCCGGCCCTCTCTCCGACTGGGGTGCACCAATCCTACATGCAGAATCAATACGGTCGTCCGCAGCACCTCGGCCATGTTCAGACACGCCCTAATCAGCTGCTTTACATGGTCACTTTCAAAGCTCAGCGAGCGGACGTCTTTTTTGTCCAAGAAGGCACCGGCCTTCACGTGAAAAAGGGGGACTTGGTTATCGTAGAGGCGGACAGGGGCGCAGACCTAGGTACTGTAGCCAGCGACAGTATCCCTTTTGCTGAGGCAAAAGACTTAAAAGACAAGTACATGCAAGAACACTTTCAATGGCTCATGGTCTTCTCCCGACATGGCCAAAATGGTACAGTTGCCGGTCCAAACCCGAATGGCCAACCAAGCTCATCGACTAGTGCTATGGGAGGCACGGGCGGCTCTCCAAATCAAACTGGTGCACAAGATCTACCAAGCAGCGAGTTGAAACCCAAGATGATCAAACGTTTAGCACAAAATCACGAAATTCAGACTCTAAGAGACAAAGAGGGTAACGAAGCGAAGGCCAAACGTGTCTGCCAGCAGAAAGTGGTTGAACACCGCCTGAACATGGAAATACTAGAAGCCGAATTCCAGATGTGAGTCATAGCGAAGGAAGAGCAGGGCTGTATCAGTGTTAACGTCTCTTAGGGATTGGAAGAAATTGACTTTCTATTACTTTGCTGACGAGTACATAAATTTCAACTCCTTGGTAACAGATCTTTTCAAAATTTACAAGACTCGTATCTGGATGTCAGCTATCAATCCAGCGTCTTTTCAGACACCTCTGGGAGGCCTGCAAATACCTGGTGGTGTGGGTGCTAACACCTTTGCCGGCGATAATGATCAGTACCTCAACCGCCGTCCACAGCGGCAGAATCTACCTGCAGCACCAAATGGTTCAAATCAAGCACCCTTAGGGAATTTCGATCAGGCGTGGAGTCCTAATCGAGACGGCGCCACCAATAATGGAATGGCATTTCCTCACCTTTATGCGCAGCCCTTCCCACCTCCGGACCTTGATATGCGCCAATTAGACCAATATCCATTGGAGTACCGCCAAGGTCTCCAACAGGTCCTTAGCATGCAACCGACCTTCAGCTCGCCAAATTATAATGCACCCAGTCTACACCATTCGTCTTCCTTCACCTCCAGGCCCGACAGCGGCAACGGCGTACCTCAGCCGTCCCAAGTGCTTGGCAGAGATTGGAACCAAGCTATGCAAGGGCTATCACTAGGTCATTGATAATCGCTGGAGCCGTAATATGGTGCTTGGGACCTTCGAAAGCGATCGTCTAGTCAAAATGCCGTAGCGCTAAAAGTGCTTGAGAATGTTCACCTACGATATACACTTGTGCCCCAGCACCTAGCGACTACGTGTCATTGTTCTTACCCAAAATGTCTGTTTTTGTCTCGCGATCCACTTGGCGAAAGGTTCTGGGAAGGGTACATCTGCTGAACGGAGGCAACAGCCATTGTCCAGGACTCAATTTGATATTCGCGGCAGGCACATTTGATAGGGTCTGCCCATGACTTTATGACGATATGAACGCATAGAGTAATTTACTTACTTCAGTCTCTACGACTTATAGGAAAGGAGAGCAACGGTAGACCTATTGCATGTGATTGGATACCTTTGCAGGTGTGGCAGCCTATTGCAGACATAGCCTCCTAGATTCATTCATTCGCGATGAAGATTTAGCTAGAGCTTTAAAGCAAGAACAAGGACACTTCTGCTATACCTTGCATCGCATGCTGCTGAAGAGCGTCTCAAAGTTGCCCAATCGGGGGCGTGAACAATTGTATTTGAATCAAGAATTAAGAAGATGACTGTGAGGTGTTATCATGTTGAATGATCAGGTTTCCTTTCATCAACATGCCCAGTTTCGCGCCACCGAGTTGGATGGCTTGTCGACCCAATTGGACCAAATGCCACCGAGTTAGCCGAAATGTCACCTTCTGGATAAAGCATCAGTCAAATTTACCCGCGGGCAAGTCCATCGACTCTCCATTGCCACTAACTTTTGTCACGAGATCCGTAGACCTTATGGCAAAAGCTAGAAAGCGGTCTGGTGGTAAGTTTCATGTAGCCTCCACACTCAAGCAACATTTACCTACAATCGTGCAGAAGCAGACTTCGAACAAACAAGTTCAAAAAGATCCAAGCCCAGCATGGAAGACATGCCTGACTCGGAAGAGGATCATGGCCGTTCAATGAGCGAGTAAGCTGAAACCTGAGGACTTGAGTCCATCTCTACGGACTCACCATTGGTTAGTCAATTCCTAGCTGCTGCGAAGGAGACCGCGAGACGCAGCAGCGCAGCAGTTACAAACTTCACTAAGGCTGTTGATGAGCGGAACCAGCGACTGAGCAATCTACTAGATGATCTTACTCTCAAGATGTGCGCTTACTCTGCTCGATTCTACAAGCTTTGGATCATATGGACATTGACTACATTGCAGTACAGATACAGACGCCCGACTACGAGGCTCGCTTCTTGATATCCTCACTAAGAGCTACCTAACGCATCTCACCGAGTGTACGTGGCTCGAGCCACTTGTACAAAGTGACAAGACAGATACGAAGCCCACAGAATGCATAGTCTACAACATCGCCAAGTCAAGCGTTCACCTATCACGACAGCTGGTTGGGCACTACAATCGAATCTGCCAGCAGATTGCTGCTGCTGAAGGTGGTTTGAGGATTGATTCTGGAGCGGAGGGTGACATCCAAGCACTGCAGAAAATCCTCCACAGCCAAGGAGAGAAGGCGAAATTTGAGATGGCTCAGATTGTTGATGGTAGCAGCAAGTCGGCGAAGGGCCCATGTGACATCAACGCAA
Organism: Cladonia rubrotincta; assembly: GCA_963971245.1. NCBI lineage: Eukaryota > Fungi > Ascomycota > Lecanoromycetes > Lecanorales > Cladoniaceae > Cladonia > Cladonia rubrotincta. The sequence goes on from OZ020212.1 coordinate 764,303, forward strand.
GTGCAACAGGCGATGATTTATGGGGTAGGTTTGCTGTGCCGTCCAAGGACGACAAGAAAGCTGTCAGCGAGAAGGGCGAGAGCTGGGCGATGGCAGCGGAGCATATCTACAAAGGCGTGCAGCGCATAGTCAAGTACTTGCCAGAGGACAGCGAGTAATGGTTGCACGGTTCGAAGGAGATTAAGGTGGTTGCTGAAGGCTGTCTGTTTCCGCGAGCTGGGAGCTGCTGCTATTGCTTTACGAACATTACTGGAGTCGAGAGGACTCCTTCCATAGTTGCCATCAATACGTTTTAGTGCAACAAGATGATTATCATTGCACAGTGAATGGGAATCATACGTGCTCGTCAAAATCTGAAAGTTGCGGACTCTAGATGATCCCGGACCTTTTAAGCTGCCAAGCTAGGAGGGCCTCGCTTAAGTGTTTAGTCGATTCCACAACTCTAATCTTCATCTTTAGTACATGATCGAATCCCATTACAAGACCACGTCGAGAACCTCACCCCTACAATTAAGGTATGCCATGCTCCTAGTCAACCTCTCCAGTATCATCCACGCGTCGCCTTGTGCAGGGTTTTGGGTGTCTGTGCTGAAGCTTGAATCGGCTGACCGAAGCGAACCAGATGGGTGCACTCAAATACGTCGAAGAGCTTCAAAAGAAGAAACAATCCGACGTCCTCCGCTTCCTTCTACGAGTCCGATGCTGGGAGGTAAGAAGAAAGCCTTCTCAAGCCCTGCAATGAGACCTTACGAGGTCTCGCTCCATACCTTCAGGATGGCGCCATCGAATACTTTTGTGGCACCAAACCGTGTCTTGCTATACACTCGTTGAACATTGCTGAGAGTGCATCAATATAGCTCCGACAACTGAATGTCATCCACCGTGCCTCCCGTCCTTCCCGTCCAGACAAGGCTCGTCGTCTAGGCTACAAAGCCAAGCAAGGCTATGTCATCTACCGCGTCCGCGTGCGCAGGGGTGGCCGCAAGAGGCCAGTACCTAAGGGTGCTACTTACGGTATACAATCCCGAACCATTCCATAAGATCTGAAAGCATTGCTGACAGGAATCATTGAATAGGTAAACCCACCAACCAGGGTGTCAACCAGCTCAAATACCAACGTTCCCTGAAATCCACCGCCGAAGAACGTGTCGGCCGCCGCTGCGCCAATCTGCGCGTGCTAAACTCCTACTGGATCAACCAAGATTCTACATACAAATACTTCGAGATCATTCTCGTTGACCCCCAGCACAAAGCCATCCGTCGTGATCCCCGTATCAATTGGATTGTTAAGCCCGTCCACAAGGTCAGCTCATTCTCTCTCCCATATCCCATGACAGCGTGCTAATACGAGCATAGCATCGCGAATCGCGCGGTCTCACAGCCACAGGCAAGAAGTCCCGAGGTTTGGGTAAGGGACATAAATTCAATAAGACTACGGCGGGTAGAAGGAAGACATGGAAGCGTCACAACACCGAGTCATACTGGCGTTATCGTTAGGATATGGTTTGTTGTTTACTACTCTAAAGCATGAACGGAGCTTCAGCTGCGGCAAAAAGCTACGATAGCTAGCTATCACGCTATTGAGAAGAACTTTTAAGCGCGCCGATGCTGTGTTGTCCCTTTGTGTTAACTCGCGTGGTAGATGGACTACATTGGTTCGAGAGGACATTGAAATTGTTCGTCTGTCTCATTCCGTAGTGGAGACTTGCATCTTCAAGCCTGGTTTTGTGAGATTTCACTCTCAATAGAAGATACAAGCACATCGAGAGTCTATAGTGGCATTTGATCAGAGCATATGGGTGCTGAATGATAATCTAGGACGAAGACTATGGCTATCAATCTGCAAAATTGTTGGATGAATTTAACTCCTTGAGGTCAATGCAAGGGATATCGTTGTATAAACCGCTTGGAATTTCTGAACTCCTCTTGAACGCCGATTGTGCGCTGCTGACCCTGAGGCGAACCGTAAGCGACATCTCCGCAATTACTGCAATGTGTCCCACAACAATTACCATACCGACTAGTCGATTTTATTGGGTATCTCAGGCGTTACTTCATTCCAAATCCTACGCTTTCAGTGACTGCTGCCCAGAGCTTCTCTTCCAGGGTCTCCCTATTCTTATATCGATCTAATGCAAGCATGTTGAAACACGTTCTTGCTGTCGGCAATCTCGCGCTGTGAGGTCCGCGACATATGATTTTTATGACTAGACTCGTGGCACCCATCGCTGGAATACGGTCGCTAGCTGTAATGAAGCTTAGCAACTTTCGTTGATCTTTGGCGGTGGCATTTGCAAATGTTTCCCAGAACCATTTCACCACAGGCTCACGGGCCGCATCTATGCCCTTGCCCCAGCCATCGTAGATCGCGACTGTCCGTAGCGTCCCCACATCTAAAGGCTCGTCTGAACCACGCACGAGGAGCTCGATCTCTTCAGGGCGAAACAAAGACAGTGCATTGCCTCCACAGACCGTAAAGAAGCCACGCTTGAAAGGCTCGTACTGACGAGCTACCGAAGTATCGAGGAGTTGCTTGATGTAAAGTTCAACAAACTCGTGCCGGTTCTTGTTGGTCACAGCTCGTTTCTCTCCATTGGAACAGAGAGGAACCTGTACGACATGGCCATACCGGTCCACATCGGCAACAAAGTCTCGGCAAAAGGTTTCTTCGACATCGCCGTCGAACTCAAGAAGCTCTTTAAGGCCATGAGCCAGCGACGGGTGTAACTCAGCAAGGTCATCAAGAGTGTATCCCGGGGCCGGCCGCAATGAAGAGGTTGCTGGTCCAGTGTAATTTGGTGCAGATGCAAGAAGTTTTCGAAAGGTGAATGGAGGAAGAGCAACGTCGAGTATCGTAGAATTGTAGATAGCAAGGCCGAGCAGTACACCTACCAGGAAGAATTGATCGGAGGTCTCGAACGTATTGGGGTTGAAGTAGCAATAATGAGACTCTTCGTCGTACGCAAATAAGCCATGTTCTGGGTCAAATATTTCTCGCACTAAGAGTAGGAACCATTCTTTGCGAAGTCCACCAGAGTCGAGTCCTTCCTCACCCTTAAACTCAATCTTCAAACCTTTCTTGATATCTTCTTCACCTGTGCCGACCACCTCGCTGACACCGCGGAGACTATCCTCTACCAGGCAATCTCTGCGAACCTTTAGTACGAGGTACTGGTCGATCACCTTCCGGCTCATAATACTATTGAAGAAAGCTTCGCGAGCCTTGATCTCCATTTGTCGACGAGCATCATGTTCCATTATACGTATTTTAGCCCATATTGACAAAAACATCGGGTACTGACAGAACGAAAATTTCCCCCTCCTAGATTCCCAGACTTCGAAATCGGCAACCAAGTCTTGATAGTCCACAAGTGTGTTATAGAAAGCACTCGTGGGGAGAAGCTGACCCTGTCGACCGGCCCGCAGCAACGAAGCAGAACCAGCTCTGGTTCTGCCAGCTGGAGACATAGAAGACTTGCCTGTCTCCTGTGTCCATGAAGAACCTCGGGTATTTGCAGAGAACAGCAACGACATGACCTTCGCAGCAGCTTTGATTTGCCAATCTTCGGCGTACAGGACCCCAACACTCTTCTTTTCCGGAGACTTTGATGCTGGCGAAACACCAAGAGCAGCATGGAGGTGAGCAGATGTTCCTGCCCCTGGCCCAGATATACTAGGTATCAGACCACCTGTTGTGTCGATACCATTTGAATGCGTTCTACCGTGCTGTTTGGAAAGCCGGTATGTAACGAAGCTGCTAACCAGATCTACTAAACTTCGCAAATGTGATTCTGAAAACCTACAGAACCAGTTCACGAAATATTGATGGCATTCGGTGGATGAATTTGCCATGAGTCCCAAAATTCGTTTTATGACGCCCGAATGAAGTCCCGTGTTACTGCTCTTTGTACTTGGAGACCGTCGAGCGGAAGTTGAGGATTGGTGAAGCGGTGTTACAGAAGGCCTTTGGGTGCCAGTATGACCCTGATCATCGGACCTCCCAGACGTGTCTGAGTTCATGTTCGTCAGTTTACCAGCGTCCGAAGTATGAAGTAGCGGATTTGCAAGTAAGATGAAGAGAAAACGAAAATGTTCAGGCTTTTTTAAAGGTCTGCCTGGACGACGAAGCAAGGTTTCCGATGCCTTCAGCAAAGTTCGCTGGACATGTGCGCAAGCATTAGCAATTTGGTCTTCCATCAGCTGGCGTAAGATTGCAGGGATAGGTCTTAACAAGCCCTTTTGTTCCTTGTCAAGGAAGATACCCTCGTTTATCCGATCCAACCTCTCTTTCCAGGTACGCCCGCCAGACACGACTGTATGATACCACTCACTGAGCTCAGCCCAATTGATGCGCGGAGCTTTCAAGTTCACTTTTTCTTCCGAATTCCCATTCAGCGTTTGCCCGGACTTGCTCCGCGGTCGAATGTGCTCAGGCTGGCTTCGTCCTGTCCACCACATCCCATTTTCGGCAAAGTCACCAAGCAGAAGCATTTTTGCATCGAGTTCTGGAAACGCTGCTTCAGCAGCAAAGCAGTCACCGGGCTTTTGGGTCAAACATGTCTCAATGACTGTACCTTCACTCGCTGCTCGATGAACTTGAGGAGCCTTATGAGTGAGAAAGGCTGTATTGAGGCAGTCAACACTGCTGAAGCAAGCTATGATATAATTCTCCAATGGCCTGAATATGTATCGTGAAGATTCCTGCGTGCGCTGTTGAGGGTCATCGGAGGGTTTGTTCGTAGCTTCTAGGGGAGAAGATTCAACTGGGGGTGGAGGTGGAGCTCTAGAGGGGTACGATATGACTTGAGGCTCAGTTGATGTGTTTGGGAACTTGACGCCGGTTCTGAATGGCAATTGCAACGATCGTGCTCCGTTCATTTCTCCATTGGAGTTTTCATGCACGATTTCTGGAGTGTTTGCCGAGAATTGGTCAAGCTTCGATTGTAGGTAGTCTCGTAGGCATTCGTCAATCAGATTATGAGTCTTCTCTGATGATAGATAGGGAACTGGGGTTGCATGTTAGGGACACGTGAAAGAGGTCAAGGAGTACCTATACCTTTTTTCGGTAAAGCTGGCTTCGCGGATGTATGTGACGGATTTGAAGCCTCGGCTGCACGCACGTCCCCTAGTAATCCTGCGGCCGGCTTCAAATCGTTGATCATGAGGCACACCGTGCAGCGGAATACCCCCAATTGCCGGGGCCATCTTACGGTGGAATCACATGTACTGCATTTGCCTGTCACAAGGTCCTTCTCCGCGCTGTGCGGGTGAATGCCAGTCGTGGAAGACATGTAATCTTTCGCAGTAAGACCGGACGAAAGAATTGGAGGTTTGTATGAGTCGTCTATTATCTCATCTTGGTCATCTACCTCGAATTCCCTATATGTTCTTCTTCCACTACCGAATATGGAAGGGAATGGATGACTATGCGATCTTTCATGCCGAGCTCTGTGGCCTGGAGGGGAAGGAGCGATCGAGTCCGTTGAAGTTATGATGGGCACGCCATGGAGTGGTGGACCTTCGAATTTATCAATCTGCTGAGCGTGGTAGGGTGGACTTCTCAGACCCCTCGATGTCGGGCGCGGAGATGGACTGCTAGCTGCTGGAGAAGCAAGGGGCAGTCGAGCAGGCCAAGAAGGCATCGAATACAAAGAATTATTGTCTGCCTGATAGGGGTTGCAGAGAGAAGGCAACAGCCCGATTTGAATCATACACTATACTATCTGTTGGTGAGACAGACGTGAAATAAAAGAAGTGGACACCAGCAGCACCCCCAGAATTCTGTCTACCATTGACCTGTATCGCACAGACCTATATCAACTAAGCTCAATAATGATAGCAGGGCATCATGTATGTTGACAGAAGACCTTTCGGTGGACATTTCCAAAGGGGAAAGCGTGAACAAAGTCATGATTGGGAGGAAGAGATAGAATTCAGCAGAGATGGGAGCTTGCGAAGACAGCCAAGAGCCAAGCCCCATGGATACTCGGCATACATAAACCTTACCAGAATAAGGTAAGATAAGGTGGGTAAGGTACCCCGGAGCGCTAGGGCGTTCGCCGTTTGGACCCTGATCGGTTTGGGGGCTTGAGGGGCTAACTTAGCAGTAGAACATGTAAATGCAGCACGCGAGCATTGTGTCGTTCATATTTAATATCAAGATTGAATATGCTGACAAGCGGAGCTTACACGCTTCCGAGAGCTCCACGAAGCCAGTTGAGATCCGTTCTTTGTACGTCTAAACGGAGGCGAGCAAATTGTATCCAAACACCAAAAGTCAACCAGGACCGACTCTGGAACGACATCCATTATACGTGTCAATGGGGTAAAGGCGAACGATGGGGCAAGTAGGTCACTGTTCTCGACTCTCGTTTCTATACTTGGATATCTCTACTTGTTGTTGCAACATCTTTCCTAGCGAGTGTGTGATCAGTCTCTAACCTCGCTTTAGAGGCGAGAACGAGACGGGCATGTCCAGACTGTCTCTGTCCGATTCAGATCGGATGTCTCGCGACTGGTTCGTAGAAACCACAAAATCTTTAGATTGTAATGTCCAAATCGATGCAATGGTAAGGATAATGATAAAGTCTCTCAGTCTTCATGTTAACCACCGTCAATCTCATTTACAAAGGGCAATACATTCGCGGTCAGGAAGGGTAGACGGCAGGGGCCACCCACCTGTGCTGGCTCGCACCTAGATACTCAGTGAGCCACCACAAACATGCTTCAAATACTGGGCATCCATTGACCACCTGCAGACCCACTGGAGGACGTTATGTATGTGTCTGGACTTATCCAGCGAACATCGATTGATCCCAGCTCACGTTGGCTAGGATGGTATATTAGGTGTCTGCGCTGGCGTCGAGATACTCCGAGTCTTACACGAAGAAAACGTCGATCATGAGTATCCCGTTGGTGTCATCAATTGGACAAAGTAAGCAACGCGTGGCATGTGGAGAACTCTGCCCTGATAGACCTTGTCCAAATAAGTGAAGAGGGAGCTCGCTTTCCGATTTCTATGGTCTCATCGGGAGTGTGGGCCGGCCGAATACCTCTCGAGAAGGCTCATAACCTCCAAGAAGTCGGTGGCGGTAAGCAGACAATAAGACAGGAGCTTAAAAGAATCGGATATTTGGGCACTCTGGAAGCCAATTACAAAGCAATGCCAATCGGAGTACGTTGGACCATGGCGACAGTCTGACTTGCTGAAACTGACAATTCAAGGCTCATTTTGAACTACATATTGGTGAGCTTTGATTCTTGCAAGCAAGCAATGTTGGTGCAGGGAAAGATTACCCTCTCCCGTCTTCAGTCTGTCATCCTTACTTCAGACCTTTTCCAGAAGGGATTCCAACTTCCTTGGCCTCTCGAATGTCTCCAGTATTCTCACTGGACCTGACGAACGCGTAGCTTACTTGTGCATAGAACAAGGTCCTCGCCTCGAAGCGCGTAATCACAAGATTGGAATTGTTCAAGGAGTATGCTATAGGCTCACTTCACAGCCATGATCATCATTCACTGACTGCGAGTAAATATAGGTACAAGCATACCGATGGCACACTATCACAGTCAAAGGTCGTGACTGTCATACAGGAACCACAGATTTTGCCAATCGTTCAGATGCAATGCTCACCGCGGCTAAGATGATTCTCCACTCCCATCGTCTAGCAACAAGACATTCCTGTTTGGCAAGCACTGGGATCTTGACTTTGAGTCCTGGAAGCACGAACACAGTTCCAGGGACTGTTCGCTTTAGTCTTGACATTCGCGGTGGTGAAGATGACCGCTTGATGGGACTAGAGAACCAGCTCAAAACAGACTTCGACAAAATTGCACATAATGAAGCTGTAGATGATCTAAATGAGGGCGGCACTATCGGCCGGGCCTGTACGGTGGAGTGGGTACTGGATGCTCCCAGTAGCGCGATCAAATTCGACAAAGATTGCATTCAATGTGTTGAGGATAGTGCAAAGGAACTTTTCGGTGACGAGCACGAGAACCTTACTCAGACCATGATTAGTGGGGCAGGACATGACTCAGTTTTCACGTCTTATTGTGTGCCTACATCGATGATCTTTGTACCTTGCAAGGATGGTGTCTCGCATAATCCAACGGAATATTGTTCTCCAGAAGACTGTGCAAATGGCGCACAGGTTCTTATGGGCGCTGTGTTGCGGTATGACAAACTCAGGGCTGAACGAGCGGGTTAACTAAAGAGAAGGCCATGTAAATTCGAATCTGTACATTGAGTTAGAAATATTGGAGAATACGATGTCGAATTGGTGCTTATTGGTCTTAGAACATGCATTCGATGCTATTGCTTTGTACGGTGTTTGCACAGAAACATGTTGACAGTAAGCTTCTAGAGTGTCCTATTTGCAAGATCGTCTGCCTACTTCGACGATAACTGCTTGGGCATTTTCTATTACTCGACCCAACATGTTACCGTTCAGCCGCTCAAGCAACCCGCTGGCTCGTACGAGCCCGGACCCTCGACAACGGTGACCAATCTTCCTACGAAGGAGGAGCACCACGTCCTCTACCAAAACCACCGCGGAAGCTGGGAGCAAATCCTTCAGGCGCGCCACCCTCTTTAGAATCGCCCATCTCACGTCTCCGATATCCGCCTTCACGGTCTCCACGGTCACCACGCGGTCCTCCACGTCCACCAGGTCGGCGCTCACGGTCATCACCACCCATCATACCCTTAGGAGGAGCGTGGGAGCGTTGTTGCTTGATATGTGTTGCGGGAACAATCTCGGCAGGTAAGTGGAGCCACTCGCGCAGGTAATCAAGACCCTCCGGGGTGAGAGTGTAGTAGTACCATTGCCAGGAGAATTGAGTCTTTAGATAGCCACGAGAGGTGAGAGACTGGCAGGCTTTGATCACCTAGAGCAAATCAGTATGTGAGGGGTAAAGGGAGGAACAGGTCATACATAGAGATTCTTGGTGTCGATTTCATTATGCTTGGGGAGATTGAAATCTTTTTTGGCGACAAGCACACCCTCTGATAGAGTGAGTTAGTGATAGTACTGCTGGAGCCTTCTGGAAAATGCGCATCATGCTGAAAACATAGAGCATACCGCGGAAGAGGTACTCGTGGACCTTCTTTCTGTCGGCCTTGGGGATAAGCCTGCACGTGGATCAGCATTCTCCCGCTTCTATGAGTATGCAGTAAAAGGCTAAGGTGACTCACATGATCGCGAGTTCCTGGCGTACTTCGGGGAATCGCTTTGATCAATGCTGTTTCGTGGTGGTTTGTGTGCTCTGTGTGATCAGCGGAAGAGCCGAATTGTGTGGGTTAATTAGCCGAAGGAGACAAGGCGCTTAAATAGTCGGAGGTCGTGGCTAGAATATTTGCCGACATGCAGTTTATTTTGCTCTGGCTCTACAATCTTGCATTGAACATAAGTCTACCCGTCGTCGATAACTTCAAAAGCGCTTCCAGAAACACATCCAGACATGGCGCCCCATATAATAAACGTCTTAATGACGTCTTTCCCCGGCCTTGGCCTACCAAATACTTTATCCCTTCCTGTCGATGCCTCTACCTCTCTTACAGACCTGAGGCAACAGCTCTCGAGACGTCTTCCGTGTTTAGATACTCGGCTCCTATTCACTACTAACTCGGGTAAAGAGGTCACGTCCTCACAGGCCCCGGTATCATCCTTGCTCTCCAGCGATCATGACACATTGCTACCCCTCCGCCTTTCAGTCCCGTTGTGTGGTGGGAAAGGCGGCTTTGGCTCGCAGCTCCGCGCTGCAGGTGGGCGTATGTCATCACGCAAAAAGAATTACCAAGGCGACAACAATAATTCTAACCGCAATCTTGATGGACGAAGGCTGCGGACCGTTAACGAAGCAAAAGCTCTTGCTGAATATCTTGCACTGAAACCGGACATGGAGAAAAAGGAAAAGGAGGCTCGGAGAAAGCGTTGGGAGCAAGTCGTTGCGATTGCTGAAAGGAGGGAAGAAGAAATCAGGAATGGGTCGAAAGGCAAAGTTGATGGGAAATGGGTGGAGGATAAAGAAGAGGCAGGGGAAAGAACTAGAGAGGCAGTCATCGCAGCTATGAAATCAGGAGACTACCATGATAATCTCAAGGCATCTCCAAGCGGCAGTTCTGCAGGAGGGTCAGGCGGAGCGACTGACGAGAGTGATGATGATAATTTAGAAAGTGAAAAATCCTCTCGGAAAGCGACAGCTTCCGTCTCAAGACCACCAACTGCACCTATAAGGAGCTATTTGGGATTCGATGATGAGGACGATTTCTCGAGCGACGACGAAGAAGAGGCAGATGGTTGTCCCATCGTTGCAGAGGATGCCTCAGGCGAGGACAAAGGGAAGGCTCCGGCTTGAGTTTATTGAATTTGTTACTTGCTCTGTCTAGCGATGGCGTTCAGGATGAGTATTAGAATTGTTGTACCATAAGAATGACTGGACATGTCATGGAGTTGGGCGTCGGATGGCGATGAATGTTACTAGCGCCGTAACCAATAAATTATTTTACACATTCCGTCCCCAATCTAGCAGACTTCATGGCATCAGCGCATTGCCTTTCTAATTCCTGCAAAGTTGGGAGGAACACAGTACCTCTGTTTATATGTCCTGTCCTTGCAGCATATAGTTGCTGGACACCTAGACCTCGTCACCGAGGTCCCAGCATTCAGAAGCGTCACCAGCATGTTGAGACCGCGGCAGCAACTACCCATGACTTGCCAACTCCCCACCAACTGCTTGACCTTCCAAGATCATGTCCAGGGTGCGGGGCTTTTACACAGGCTGTTAGCCCCGATCAACCCGGGTTCTACAGCACGAATCGAAAGTCGGTAAAAGCTTTCATAGCTCGCCACGGACAAAGTTTGGAGCAAAGAAAATCGGACGAGTCTGAAGCATTCGACCGCATAGTAGGAAATGCAAATACTGCTCTGCTATCGCAACTAGGCTTGGACAGCGCGAAATTCGAGAAAAATGGTATGGAGCTGTAAGCTATTTACGGGCTAGCTGAGATTGACTGTTGCACAGCGCACCATGCATCTACGGCAGTACCCACACCTTTATGTAACCGCTGTCATGATCTTACCCATCATCACACTGGTGTTTCCGTGATTCATCCAACTTTAAAAGACATTTCGGAAATCATTGCGGAGACTCCACATAAATACAACCACATATATCATGTTCTGGACGCAGCAGATTTTCCATTGTCCCTCATACCTTCCCTGCAACGGCATATATTTTTATCCCCCCTAAGATCACAAAACCGAAGAGCAACGACAAGCCACTTCCAATTCGGCCGGAGGGCTGAATTGAGTTTTATCATCACACGGTCCGACCTGTTGGCACCCAAGAAGGAGCAGGTTGATAAGCTCATGCCATACCTTGTGCAAGTGCTTCGTGATGCTCTGGGTAAATCGGCCGAGAATGTGCGCCTTGGCAATGTGCGTTGCGTAAGTGCGAAGAGGGGATGGTGGACGAAGCAGGTCAAAGAAGATATTTGGAATCGAGGGGGTGGCGGTTGGATGGTTGGGAAGGTAAATGTAGGCAAAAGTAACCTTTTCGAGAATATTTTCCCCAAAGGCCGAAATGAGGAGGCCGGCGTTCAGCCCCTCCGAGATGTTGCGGAGCGGGGTTTCCTGAATCAACCACCTGGAGAAGCTCCAGAGCAGTGGCATGGGTTAGAACAGGAAAGCCAGATAGAACACGACAGCATGGCTCATGAAGAAGAAGAAATGGATATGAGACCCTTGGGAGATTCACCATTGCCCCCCGCACCACTGGAGACGGCTTTCCCTGTGCTGCCGCTTGTATCCTCACTTCCAGGAACAACGGCGGCTCCAATCAGGGTACCATTCGGTGGTGGCAAGGGGGAACTGATAGACCTCCCTGGTTTATCTCGAGGTGACCTCGAAGAGTTTGTGAGAGACGAGCACAAGCTGGACCTTGTTATGCGTCACAGGATCAAATCAGAGCAATTTACGATCAAGCCAGGGCAATCGCTACTTGTCGGCGGTCTCATTCGTATAACTCCATTAACCGAGGTGCCTGTTCTAGCCTACCCATTCGTACCTCTGAAGTGTCACGTTACATCTACTGAGAAGGCAATTTCAATACACACTCAAAAAGGAGAATCTGGAGTAGCTACTATCGCAAAACCAGGGGTCGGTAGTCGGATGGACCCGGCAGGAACTTTCTCGCTGAAATGGGATGTGACAAAACAGCGTTCTGGTCCGCTGACCAACAGAGCAGCGGCTGGACTGAGGCCGGAAGTCTTGCCATTTGTTGTGCTATCAGTGGATATTCTGATTGAGGGCTGTGGCTGGGTGGAGCTTGTAGCTCAAGTTCGAAAGAAAGACATGGAAGCAGTAGGTGCCACCTCAGAATTTTTCGACTCTAAGCCCTACCCAAGAGTTGAAATTATGAGCCCCGATGGCAGACATATTGGCGTCCGTCGGCCTATGGGAGGTTGGATGCTCAGTGGCCTGAAGTCTGTAGCAAGGCGGCCGCCTGCGAGACCAAGGCGCAGCATGAAAGGGGTCAAAAAGAACATGAAGCGTCTGAGAAGGGAACAATCACTATCGTCTGTAATCCGAAAATCCTGATGCCGTGAAGCAACTGGTTAGGTTCTAAGAAACATGAGCCGTAGCAATTTAGATTCTGGTCAAGGCATCGGTTGATGAGCGTCGATCCATGAATCACATGCAATCAGCGTTCTAGACAGTGTATATATTGACGCTCAGCGATAGGGAATGACACGTTCGTCCGGTGATGGTGACCCATTAGAAGGTTTCACACTCAATTAAGACATCAGTGGCCGAAAGTCGACAGCGTGGAAAGTGAAGGAGTACGGGAATTTAGAGATGAAATATTACAGTTAGCGTAATTAGCATAATTTACGCAGCCTCTATCGACGCAAGTAAAGAAAATCTTCAAGTACACCATGCAACGAGAATGAATGTCGCCAAACGAACGCAGAAGCTGAAAGCCGTAAGCCTCTATGTGACCATAAGCCAAGCTCTATGTACTAACGATCTACCTAGAAAGTAAGTACAATTTCAACAGGATTAAAAATACATTGCAAATTATTTTACAGCTACTTGATGTACGGGTTGGCCCAGGAGCAGCGATCTTGCCCAACAATGTGAAGAAAATACACCTCGACTTCGCCCAAAAGACAGATGATGGCCATTACGGTGCTCGTAGAGTCTGGCGCGTATACCTACCTCGCCTCAAATACCATAACCCAGCCGTATCGATGACGGTAAAGCGGACCGACGATCAAGAAGGCCCAGCAACCCTCTTCGTTCACTTCGCGCCTCCCTCGATATCCTCTTCTTCCACAGTAGCTACAGCGTCACCCACGACTTCTTCAGACCATAACCCTTCCAAAAAGGTCGAGACGATCGACATGAAGCACAAGAGTGAGAGCGAGATACTGTCAAGGCTGCTTGAAATGACGAAGGCAATGCCGTATGAAGCGAGTCCTGATGAGCTAGCTGAATTGAGGGATGTGGAAGATTACAACAGGAAGACTACGAGGGATAGAGCAGCGCAGTCCAGGTTAAATCAGATTAAGAAGCAAGAGCAAGCTTTGCTAGATCAAGCAAGAGGGGCTGGGAAGCAGGGTGCTGGACTGTAAGAGGGGAATTGTACAAGGAACGAACATGCAATATTTGGCGTTAGACGCAAAATTAGAAGGAGCGTCATCTAACAGGCAGTTCTAGGTGAGCATAACAGCAAACCGATTGAACGAATGCCTTTTCTAGAATTCTTCATTGGTTGTGATCCTCTTCATATACCTATGTAATATAAGATCGCCATTCAGGAGCAATGGGCGAGTTCTAGAAGTTCCGATGTCCTCAAACTAGGATGGAATGTTCTCATAGCATTCCCCTCTTGTGTTTACTCGAGGTCGACAGGAAAATTGCCTTTGTCTACAATGTATCAGCACATGGAAGTGCTGTAGAAAATCGTATCGTACGTACCTCGTTGGTCGTCCCAGCGTTCACACCAGGCACTAGGGCAAAGTGATCGGTAGGCAAGAAAGAACTGTCAACGTCAATCTCATATCGGTCATAGTCTGTTAGTAGGACATACTTGGTGGCATGGTTTGAAATCCTCGCCCTTGGCTAGGATACACTTGTGATAGTCGACGTAATTTTGCCAGCAGTGCTTAGTCCTTTGATCAATATCAGCATAAGAGAGCTGTGGAAGTAACAGATGACTCCTCACTGATTTTGATTGGGGAATCTTGCGTCGAAGCCTAACAATGACAACTCCGTCAGTTGGAGCTATACAAAGAGTCAAGGAATGTCTCCAAGCTGTCGAGGTTGTAAATGAAACATAAAAGCGTTTCGAGAAAGTTGAAGGAAAGGATAGTGATATACCAGCTGCAGATAGCATCAGTAACAAAGCATCAAGACGATTGAAGGGTGACTTACCTGTAACGAACTTGAAGGGCTTGGTCACAAGTGGGTCTTCTTCGTCTGACATTTTGGATGTGAGATTTACAAAGTAGAAATCTAGTCTCCGGTAACAGCTGTGGGTGGTCGAGTTTGTGTGATGAGCTCAATGATTGGAGAGTAGGTCGTGGGTAGTTATGAAGTAAGATACTTTGATCTTGGCATATCTAGCGCCCCCCCAGCGGTTGCATTTCCAACCCGCCTTGACAACCACATCAACAAGGCACTCCAAGAACCACCATACAGCTTGGTAAATCCAATAACAATAAGGACTATGTATCCAACTCGTATGTTGAGAATGCAGCCGGGCCGGGCCTTTGGCTTGCAGGCTACAAGACCATTGTTCAGGCCTGTTCCGGTAAGTTGCTGAGCTCCGCTAGTGGGAGGCAATGACTGAAATACCGCAGAGAGAAGAGCACAGTGGTATGCTATATTGGTCTGATATTTGCAGACTAACTCTGCCTTGAGGGAGATTCTCTATTAGGTTACCGCAGCTACGATACTGACTATTAGTCCCTGCTAGCACATACAATCTCACAGCGTCTCCGCACCTTGAAAAAGATTCCACCCGAGCTTTTGCCATTGGGTATGCTATCACCTCGAAGGCTTGAAGTTTAGAGCATTTGCTAATATGACTGGTGATAATAGGTGTCGTACTAGGGTATGTCGTCGTGCCTGCACCCCAAGTGATACAGCTCCTTAATGACCATATCGCAGTGTTGCAGTGGGCTTTGCTATCTACAGCATGTTCAACAAGCTTTTTTCCGACAAGACGCTACGCCTTCACAGAACGAAACGCTCCGCAGATTGAAAGAGGTACAAGACGAGCAGAGATCGTGGGGTCGTGCTATGATTCGGTCTGGGAGTTTCAAATTCGGTTTTCGATATAGCCTGGGAGCCTTCAGTAAAAGTTCTTCCTTGGCTAAAGCTATAAGGAGATTGGTGTACATACAAGTGACGTACCACTACCCTGAGCAGAGTTTATCCTACGCAGAGGCGACGACTCCTTTCCAGTCATCGTGCAGTAATGATCCAACGATGAGCCGTGAGAGATTTGCCAAGTATCTTCAAATTCACTCTGGGCGGGGGCCAGCAATGTCGAGTCCTTCCAGACCTTGCATTGGGTCTTCAGGAACGTTTTCTGGATCTTGACCTCCTCTACCTGCTGCTATCCTGTCTTCCTCGCTCACGGCATGTTTCGCCAAGTAACCCTCCTGCGATAGCAGTCAACATGTCTGGACAACTAGAAAGTAGTAGTTAGTTGTACCTGCTCCCACACGGCCGTCTTGCTTCCTAGACCCTCGTTTGCATCCTTCTGCGGTTTTGCCTGCGCAACCTTGATTACACGGCCAAATAGCTCGCTCTGATCCATATTATCAATCGCCTCTTTTGCGTCGCCTGGTAACTCAAACTCGACGTAGCCGAAGCCTCTATGAGGGTCCTTCGAAGAAGGAAGCTCAGGTCTTGGTAATGTAACGTCGACAATTTCGCCGAATGGAAGAAAGGCATCGGCTAGAATCTTGTCATCAACCGCATTATCGAGGCCCGCAACATAAACCGTTGACTTTAGGCGGGACTAAATTATTTAGAAATTGGAGCGTTGAGAACGAGGTTATAATGGATAGCTTACTGCGTCTGTCATGCTTCTGCTATCAAAACGCACATATACAAGGGGATCCTGAGGATTCAGCAAAGAAATCCGAGAAAGGTCCTCATGTAATGGTGGTAGATTCATGCATGCAAGACTAGAGGACGGAGAAAAGGTGGCTGACAGGCCGACGCTATGAAAGTCAACCACAAATTCCAGACTGTATCGACTCAAGGACAGCTTGCACCTTGTTACGATACCCATGCTATGGGCTTCCCCTTTGTAACCAGCATAAGAATCTAGTTGCACGTCTTTAAAGGCTTTCTCAGCTTACAGTAAAAGATTCCTGAGCTGCCGTTCCGATTTCTCTTCAATTATCAGCGCAATAGCCCTTTTGGAAAGGGCTGCCAGCTCAGTATGCTCGGTTCACAAGAGATACCAAGGACAGCTACTTTCACTTGGTCGCCTGGCACCGACTCACCTCTTTTAGCGACAGGTACTAAAGCAGGAGCTGTTGACGAAGGCTTCTCGAACGACACACAACTTGAGCTATGGGATCTGGATTTGGACAACGCGCAGCGTGGCCACGAGCTACAGCCATCTGGAAACATAAGTACGGACTCACGCTTCAATGACATTGCATGGACTGGAAGAGGTAGTTCTAGGGGTATAATAGCGGGCGCTTTGGAGAATGGATCGCTAGATCTATGGGACGCAGACAAGCTTCTTGTTGGCGAAGAGGACCCCTTTATGTCGCGGACTTCGAAACACAGTGGCGCGATCAAAGCACTTCAATTCAATGCCTTCCGTTCCGAACTACTGGCTACTGTGGGAGCCAAGGGAGAGCTCTTTATTTCCGATCTGAACAATGTCGCGAGCCCCTTCCGCATGGGCAGTGCAGTAGCTCGAGCCGACGACTTTGACTGTCTTGACTGGAACAAGAGAACAGCACATATATTGGCAACGGGAAGCAGTGGTGGGACTATGACCGTCTGGGACGTAAAGAATAAGAAGGAAAGCCTGACTTTGAACAATCTTGGTAGAAAGCCTGTCAGCGCGATAGCTTGGGACCCTGTGAAGGTAAATCTTACTCTGATTCCGCAGGAAGTCCTGATTGAATAGATTCACAGACTACCCGCTTAATTACTGCAATTCCTAATGATACCGATCCCGTGATTCTAGTGTGGGACTTGAGAAACGCAAACGCTCCGGAGAAGGTGAATATCCGTGATATAGAGTGAGGTACGGGTACTGACTGTCATAAGATTCTCCGAGGCCATGATGGAGGTGTGCTTTCGCTTTCTTGGTGCTCGCAGGATAGCGATCTCCTGCTTTCTTGCGGAAAGGATAACCGCAATATCTGTTGGAATCCCCAGACAGGAGAATCTTGGGGTGAATTTCCAGTCGTTACCAATTGGACTTTCCAAACTCGATGGAACCCGCATAATCCCAGTCTTATGGCTACAGCTTCTTTTGACGGTAGAATTGCTATACAATCAATTCAGAACACCAAACCCGAACCTGATAGCGTCTCTGGCGGGCAGCCACAGTCTGTAGACGATGATGACTTCTTCAACGAAGCTCAGACACAACCCCAAGGTCCAAGGTTTACGCTGAAAAAGGCACCTAAATGGCTCCAGCGTCCCTGCGGTGTTTCGTTCGGCTTTGGTGGGAAGGTTGTGAGTTTCAAAACTAGCGGCTCAGAGGGCCCAAGGCGCTCTATGGTCCGCATCTCGACTTTTGCTATTGACGATGACATTGTCTCATCTACTGAGTCCTTCGAAAGTGCGCTGAAAGAGAATGATCTGGACAGCATTTGCGAAAGCAGGATCACTAATGCGACCTCTGAGGAAGAGAAAGCAGACTGGAGAGTCATTAAGACTTTAACATCGAGAAACCAAAGAGAGGAGCTTATAGAATACCTTGGGTTTTCAACCCAGGACGATGAAGCTGCTGACGGCATTGCCAAATTACCCACGAACGGGACAAAACATGAGGTTCCCGAGGCGTCGAAAGAGCCGTCAGCATCAAAATACAATCGCCTTTCGTCGTTTTTCGATAACAGTGCTGATGGAGATAGCTTTCTTTCTGAATTGGCAGCCACAAAAGGCGCCAAGACCAATAACCCTTTCGAACTCTATTCTGGCTCGGAATCCGATGCTGACAGGAGAATCACGCGTGCACTTCTGCTCGGCGAATTCGAAAAAGCATTGAATGTATGCTTGCAAGAGGATAGAATGTCGGACGCTTTCATGATTGCTATTTGTGGAGGTCAACAATGTATCGAAAAGGCTCAAAAAGCATACTTCAATCGTAAAACAGGAGGTCCCAATTATCTGCGCTTGCTAGCATCAGTAGTTGGGAAAAACCTCTGGGATCTGGTTCACAATGCCAATCTTAGGAGCTGGAAAGAGATTATGGTAACTCTTTGCACCTACGCTGACCCTAAAGAGTTTTCGGATCTTTGTGAAGCACTGGGGGATAGGCTGGATGAGCAGACGAAAATTGAGGGAGGCGATCCTGGTCTTCGCAAAGACGCGTCTTTCTGCTACCTCGCAGGCTCCAAATTGGAAAAGGTCATTCCAATATGGATAGCGGAATCGAAAGAGATTGAAGCAGCTGGCCTGCAGGACCAAAGCCAAGACTCGTCCTTCTCGGTTCATGCTCGTTCACTACAGAGTTTTATCGAAAAAGTCACAATTTTCCGCGAGGTCACACGCTATCAGGATAGCGATCGAAACGCAAAATCCGATTGGAAGCTTGCGCCCTTGTATGATAAATATAGCGAGTACGCTGACGTCTCCTCGGCTCATGGACAGCTGGAAATTGCGGAAAGATATCTAGACTTGTTGCCACGCAGTTATCCAGCTGCAGAAGTAGCAAAAGACAGGATCAAGCAAGCAATGCGGAAAACCGCACCACAGAGTACAGCCAAGCAACCTGCAAACACGGGTCGAACCCAGCAACGGGTGCACCAATCAGAGTTTCAACAGCAGCAAGGCCCAGCCATGCAACCCCCTGTGGGTGCTCAGCAAAACCCATATGGCTCCACCAACGGCCAGTATGGCGCGCCAGGATACAGTCAACAATTTCCACCACAGCCACTACAACAGCCGGGAGTGGCCCCAGCGCCAGGGTATGGTGCACCATACAAGAATCAGCCTGTTGGACCCCCTCCAAGAAGCATCAACCCATCACCTTCTGTACCACCTCCCTCGAAGGCAACAAACTTGAGCAATTGGAACGATACCCCAGAAGACTTCTTTAAAGATCGAACATCTCGACGAGGGACTCCAGGGATTGCAGCAGCTCCACCTTCAGCATATCAACCAATACAGCAGCCAACAAGTGGCCCTTCATTCGGAGCGCCACCTAAGTCGACCCCACCTCTCGGTCCACCACCTAAAGGGTCTATAGGACCGCCGCCAAGGATGTCATCGCCGTCCATGAATATATCACAATACCAGCAGCCTGAGAGGCCCTCATCTGTCGCAAACACGTATGCACCTCCGCAATCATCGTCTACACTGCCTATCCAACAACAGGCTCCAATTCTTCGTGGACCCTCGCCGTACAACCCTCCACCATCTTCCGTACCTCCCAGTAACCGCTATGCACCAGCACAGCCAGCACCCTCGACAACTCAGCAAGAATCGCAAACTATGTCTGGAGGTAATCGCCCAGGGCCCCAAGCCTATAATCCATATGCACCCCAACAGAACTACAATGCACCACAGCAGCAAGCACCTCAGCAGCCACCGCCATCAGCAGGACCCCCTTCACGCTCTATAGTACCTCCATCAGGTCCACCACAAGCGCCACAACAGGGTTCTCGACCTGCCACTGCTCAATCTCAGCGCAATTCCTCTGCTCCACCTCCTAAATACCGTAAGTCCATATTCTTCATTAATGCTAAATAGTACCCGTTCACTAAATTGTCCAGCCCCCGGAGACAGGAGTCACATCCCATCCAAAGCCCGACCCATCTACGAAATCCTCAACCACGACATGCAGCGCGTGAAATCCAAAGCCCCTGCATCCTTTAAAGCCCAAGTCATCGACACAGAGAAAAGACTCAACATCCTCTTCGACCATCTCAACAACGAGGACTTGTTGAAGGAGGATACGGTTCAAAGTATGGTTGAACTAGCACAGGCGGTGCAGGCGAGGGATTTCGAACAGGCGCAGGCTATACATGTGGAAATTATGACTAATAAGATGGATGAGTGTGGGAATTGGATGGTGAGTCTCGCCCAATTTCTCGATGATCGTGCTGTTGAACATGCTGGGATTTGCTTGATTGATTTACTGATTGACTGACTTTGTGTACACAGGTCGGGGTAAAACGCTTGATTGCTATGAGTAGAGCCACTCCGTGATTTGTACATACATACACAACCTCCTCCCACTTAGAGAGAGGTCTATTAAAGATATCAGTCTCACTATCCCCCGAGGCCATTTTCACCTCTAATTGCGATTGGACATTTATTTGCTTGCTAGTAGCGTAGTTTACCTAGACGGAGAATGGCATATGTGAGGAAGTTTGTTGCATTATACACATCAATGTCTATGAGATTTGAATTAAAAAGCATTTATTTGTGATGCCTGCGAGATGTGGATGCAGATATGTTTGCTTGGTGAATATATACAGATTGCATTCATTTAGCTTGAGAAGACTTATGTCTGTCTCTCCTCTCCTATATGGTTTTGATATCTAATGTCTATCTAATAATAGGTATCCTTTTATTTTGTTGGTCCCATAACATCAATGTGAGAATGGTGTCGTAATTTCGTTGAGGGTCGTGGTATCGTAAGTCTAGTTTCTGCGGTGGGTTTTGACTTCGTGAAGATGCTTTGCAAGGGGAAAGTGTTTATTCGGACATCATCAGGACTCTGGTGATTCTGAGGAGGCTTGGTTCGACGAGGTTGCTTCGCTAGAGGGGTCCTGTTCTGGGTTTGAAAGGGTGTTGGCGTCACTAGCAGTGATTGCTACTGCAGCGTTGGTCTCTTCTTCGACGGACGGTGGAGGCTGCGAGTTTTCGCCATCCTCTGGTGCTGATGGCATAGCATCGTCTGATGAGGACGGTCCAGCATCTTTCACAGTATCCATATCATGCGAAGCCAATACATCATCCTCCATCGGCCGCCAAACCCATTCCCTCCTTCGCTTGCGCCTCCCCTGCATAGGCGTCGCATGTCCATCCTCTGCCTCAATGACTTCTCTTCGTCTCCGCTGTTCGGCTTCCGTCGCCGGCGCATCGAGTTCGGTGTCCGATGGATCTTCAATGATTGGAGTCGGCGCAACATCTACCAATTTCTCTGGAAATGATACGCGCTTGACTGGTGGGAACATTCGCCTTGCGCTTCGAGCTGATGTTGCGGATAGATGTCGCTTGGGTAGGGGGCTGTTGCGGAGGATGCTGTGTGTGCCTAGTGGCAGTACGTAGGGTGCATCTTGTGGGTAGGGCGAGTGAGTTGCGGATGATGGGGCCAAGGTTGTGGGTGGGAAGGTGGGGAAGTGGATTTGGGGTTGTATGGCGGAGGATGGCGTAGGTGGTGGGGGATCGAAAGTGTTTACTTGAGTGTTGCGGACTGTTGGGGATTCAGTGGCAGATGTGGGGAGGTTGAGGCTGGGTGCCAGGGAGGTCTGGAGCGACAGCTTTGGTCGCTTTGGAGCAGATGGTCTTGTCGAGGGCATAACAGACATCATTGCGCCAGCAATCTGTCTTCGAAGCTCGGTCGTTTGTGGGGATGATTCTCTATGTCTGGTTGGGAGGGAAATCTTATAGCAGTCTCTGCTCTGACGACTTGGGCTCGATTCTTGCGAGCGCATGGGCAGGACTAGCATGACGACTGCTGCCTTGGAACCGCCTTGTGTAAGATGACTTGAGAAAGTTTGCGTAGGTCAGGCGGCGAGTGGAGGGATTGGTTGAGGGGCCGTGAAGTCGAAGCTGCTGGGGAGGCAGTGTTCCACACAAATAAGCAGACAGCCTGAGGGAAGGCGGCTATGAGAAGGAGATATGAAGGTACTCGAACAATAAGTACAATGAATATTAGTTGAATAATTAGACATGTAACGATATATTAAACAGATTGGAGGAGGAAGGGGTTTATTGAGAGAATAAGTTGGCAGAAATGCAAGATTAGTATGCGAACCGCGATAGCCAAAAGCTGCAAGTCTGGCAGTCCTTAACGGCACGGGAGAGCAGGGTTTGAGCAGAAGCGATCGTCAGCCAGTTCGTGGCCATCGAAGCATGTGGCCAGACTACTCGAATAGTTCGTTGGGTGTTGCCGGGGGGTTTTGTACTGGTGTACTATAATAGCTATGTAAAGGAGTACCGAATAGCCAGTGCTTCTAATTGGAGAGCAATTCGTCTGACATAATCTCCGAGATTGGCATTTGTTGATGGATGATAGGCTTGGGAGGCTTTTGGGAGGCTTTTGTGAGGCGTAACCCGTTGGCTTAAGCCCAGGCTCTCCCTCGCTCAATTTCTCAATTTTAGACCAACCCGCAACCCCACCGTTCCCTTAAAACTTCAAATTTTCATTTTCGTACTCGTAAGCGCCGAACATGCCCACCCCATGCCCGAAATAGACTCCTTCTCGCCCATCTCCCATCTCCCATCTCCCATCGCCTCAGTCCTCGCAATCCTTCCCTCTCTTCTCTCTTCCACTTTCCCCTAATGGTCTACCTAACCATTGGCCCAAGGCAAGCCTAACCCTGATCGGCCGTCTTTCTTCTATACGCGCCGGTAATGGCTACCTAAAACTCTTATTCCCATCGGTTACAGTTGCGTGTCCCCTGGCTCATGTCTCGGCAGCCTTGCTGCTACTTCTGACTCGAGTCTCGAACGCCTCAAACGCCACAACAGCTGCTTGGTCATCCATATCACTCGTCACGCTTTCAGCTCGGCTGTTCTCATGGCCGAGAGAGAGTCCGTCTGACAATGATAATGATAGCCTCATGGTCACCATGCAAATCACGGCCCCGAAAAGGAACGACGGCAGGATAATTATACATTTCGTAAGCATCTGGAGCCCTTGAATTATCCGGGGTACCATTCTTCTAGAATTTCAGCATCTGATTGCCAAAATAGGATTATGGTCTGTATGGTCGATCACATCGCCAGACCTGACGCTAATTAGTACTCGCAAGACTGCTTTTATGCCGCCGTTTTCGAACGGGAAGATCCAAAGTTGAGGTCTTTGCCACTTGCGGTACAACAGAAGCAGATAATCGTGACCTGCAATTACGAAGCCCGCCGAAGGGGTCTCTATAAGCTGCAGCTGGTGCGAGAAGCTCGAAAGAAGTGCCCTGACGTGATCATCGTCCTCGGTGAAGACCTGACACGCTTCCGTAATGCATCCAAGGATAATCATAACTTTCTGAGAAGCTACACATGGAGCAACAAAGTCGAGAGACTCGGCTTCGATGAGGTAAGACACCAGATCGGTCGCTACCACATGCCTCTCGGGTAGCGAAAGGCTTGAAGAATCCAATTTACAAATATGTTATGTCGCTTTTTCCTATCGTCGACGGTCATATATGTAGTCATTGACCGCTCACTGCTGCATGTTTGAGAACCAATCCGGGGCCCTTGGGGACATATCCACATAAAATGCCACACGCGAGAACACTAAATATAGCTTTAAGGGTGTTCTTGGGCTGAGTTAAGAATAGGTTTTTCTGGATGTAACTGATATGGTCGATTACAATGTTGGGCTTCTCAACCACAACGATCTGGCTACATCGTTTTTCCACCTCGATCGCAATGATCCCACCATTGGTTTCCCTTGCGATGCGTCACGAGTATTTGGTTGCACTTTCCCAAAACATTTAGAGCCTTGCGAGACCGCAGCGTTTTCCATGACCAATTTATCTTGCGATGACTTCGAAGATCTCTTTCTACGGCTCCGTCTTGGTTCTCATCTCGCCGAGCATCTGAGACATCAATTAGAAGAGCAGAAAGGATATACATCGACTGTCGGCATCAGCACTAATAAGCTTCTTTCGAAATTAGTAGGCAATGTGAATAAGCCCAAGAATCAGACTACTCTCCTCCCGCCTTACAGTAACGCTCCAGGTGGGGCTGCCAATAATGTTACTAAGTTTATTGATGACCACGACATTGGTAAGATACCTGGCATCGGTTTCAAGATGGCTCAGAAGATCCGGAATTACGTACTAGGTCGCCCGGCTGTCTTCGATGCCGGTCTTGTCTATGGACCAACGAAAGAGAATGTGAAAGTAAGAGATGTCCGCACACTTGATGGCATGGGACCAGAGCTGCTCGGCCGACTCCTCGCCGGCGCTGGGGTCCCTAAAGATCTAGGAGAGAAAGTGTGGGGCTTGATCAATGGGGTGGATGTTACTGAAGTGGCAAAAGCCAAAGCAGTGCCTCAGCAGATTAGCATCGTTAGTCTCAGATCTTCGACTAAGTGTCCTTATTATTTACTATGTTACTAGGAAGACAGCTACATTAAGCTTGACGAAATATCAGAGGTCAAGAAAGAACTCGCGATGCTAGCTAGGAGCCTTGTTAAAAGAATGCGAATGGATTTAACCTCACCAATAGAAGACGACAATGTGGGTATGAGTATCGAAGAGGACGATGAAGAACAGGTTCAGACCGGCAGTGCCGTCACATCCCTAAGATGGATGGCTCACCCAAAGACACTGCGGCTCTCCACTCGTCCTCGGCTTGCGTTGAACGCAGATGGCACACGTTCTAGAACCTTTAAACGTATATCCAAATCTACCAACATGCCCACATTTGTTTTCGGCATTACTCAAGGCGTGGACGTTATAGCTGATAAGATGGTTGAGGAGACTCTTCTGCCTTTATTCCACAAGCTGCACCCGGAGGAATCTGGATGGAACCTTAGCCTTGTCAACTTATGTGCAACCAATATGTCACCAACCGCTAGCGATGCCAAGGATGGTGCTGGTCGCGATATCGGAAGGATGTTCAAGAAACAAGACGATACGCTCAGAGAATGGAAGGTCGAAGACGTGGACATCGCGCCTTCGGATGAGGATGAGAATGACCAGCAAAAAGGAATAAATGATCTGGATGCGGAAAAGATTGTAGTGGCGAAGGAGCACACTCTCCCGATTACTTCTGCTGGCTCTGAAGACCTTCTCGACTTCACCCAGGAGACCTTGCAGGCATGGGATAGCGATGATGATATGCAAAATCTGGGTGATTCATGCAGGATCTGTGGGGCAGTAATGCCGCCTTATGCTATGCTTGCACACGAACGATTTCACGACTTGCCAGACTGAACGAAGGCAATACATGGTTATCTATTCCAACTTCTGCCACTGCCTGCTTGTGCACACCTAAGCGTTGCGCACGTCTACTCGGCCAGGAATAGTTCCTCCCTCTGCAACTGATTGATTTGGACTTCCACGGTTGTCCAGGCAAGTAGCCTCCCAACCACGATTTTTCTATGAGGAGCACTAGGATCAATTCCAATCCGTCAGCTTGGAGAAGCCAGCTGTGGAGGGTCAAAAGGAAGGGTCCATTTCAAACATGAGTGTGGTTGGGGCCCCAGACGAGCTGGGGGAAGGAGCGAGCGATATGGGTAGTCCTTATAGCGCCAAATAGAACGAAGAGTTGGCCTACCTCTCCATGAGCACCCCGTCCCTTGCTCATGTACCATTGATCGCTTCTGCTCAATACTGCCACCATACCACAGCATTCCCATAAACAGTCGTAGATGGAAAGCCTTCAATAAGATAATCTAATCCCCTCACTGAACCTGTCCCCTCCACCAAGCCACCCCCCCAACCACAAAAACAACCACCATCCCATCCTCCACCACCCTCCCCACCATCCCCGCATACCTACTCGCCAGCATCACATACCCCTTCCACGGCGGCGGCAGCGCCCCCACCACCATCCCCATCCACCCCACCATCCCCCCCCCACCCTGCTCCTCCAGAAAGAACCTCGAACCCTGCAACACCAATTCCGTAGTCGCGAAAACCCAAAACGCATTAACCCCCCCCTCATGTCCCAACCCACTAACCCCCCCGCGCGAAATATCCCCCGTAAACGCATAACTAGTCGCCGTGATATAAATCCCTAATATAAATGCAAACACAGCATGTACGATCCGCCATAGATAGCCGTACGTATCTGCTTTTATTGCCTCGGGATTGGTGCTGGCGCCACCGCCTAGCATGGCTGCTAAGCCAGGTGGTAAACCACCGCTATCCATTCCTTCACCACTACCGGGGGGACCTGAACCGTCGGAGGGAGGCGGCATACCGCCGCCCATCATTTGCTGGAGGAGCTTTATCATAGGGTCTTCTTGCTGTTGTTCTTTATCGTTACCGGGCTGGGGCGCTCCACTTCTGAGTAGAGCGCGGATATCGGCTTCTGTAGGGAGGGTGTTGTTTGGGCTGGCATTGGGGTCTGTGTTGGGAGTGCGGGCGGTGGAGGGGTGGGTGGAGAGGTCGACTTCGTCGGGATCGGCGTGGGAGGCGGAGGGGGAAAGCGAAGAGGCTACGGGTGGGGGTTCTTTTTGATTTTGTTAGCTAGTTGTGAATGTATGAGAGGATTGCGGAGTGTACCAGGGAGGCGTTCTCGGCCAGAGGCATTTGTGATTTTCTCTAATCGGGCTGAGCCTCCGGCTTTGATCTTGGCTTCGCGGCGCTCGCGGCGGAGACGGGCTGTCTTTTGCCCTGGGGTTTCGGCATCACCGCTTTGAGACTGTGGTTCTAGACTGTCCATCGTGGTTTTGAATAGGTGGACAGAGCGGTTAGAGTCAAGTTCACATAGAAGAGATGAATAACAAGGACGACTTGGCAGCGATATCTTATCGGGTAGGGCTGAATAAGATGTCCATCTGTTACTGCTGCCTCAATTTACTCCATAAGATGATTGGCCATGTGTGTATTT
Source organism: Cladonia rubrotincta (assembly GCA_963971245.1). Classification (NCBI taxonomy): domain Eukaryota; kingdom Fungi; phylum Ascomycota; class Lecanoromycetes; order Lecanorales; family Cladoniaceae; genus Cladonia; species Cladonia rubrotincta. The sequence continues at coordinate 791,263 of OZ020212.1, forward strand.
TAGATTCTCCTTGAGACGATGAATCTGAAGCGACATGTCTTCCTGAATTGAATGTTATTACATGCTTTCTGGTCAAATACTCCTTGCTGACAAAACGCCTTTCACAAAACCACACAACACGCAAGCCACAATATCATCGCTGAAAGTACTTAGGTTTCCGTCTCCACATCAGGTTCCCTTCCAGTCAAGTTTCCAGTAAGCTTATTCTGTACCTTCCTCATGGAGAACTTAGCCTCATCTTTCACAAATGCAAGGTTCTAAACAGATGATGTTAGCCACTTGGATTATGCCAATTAAAGGGAAAAGCTTACCCTGACAGGTTTCCATTGCAGCAACCCCCTGTTGCGTCTTTTCTCCGTCTTCTTGTTCGCCTTTTCCCTCTTTTTGTCATCTTCCTTCAACGTTGTACCGTCCACACCGCTTTCTGCTGTGCCATCCATGTCTTTTGCAGTGGGCTTGTTCTCAGCATCCTCCACACCCAAGTCGGATTCAGAGTCACTGTCATCGTCTATGTTGTCATCATCATCACTTGGGACGTGAGGGTCATGTACAGGCTTGTCTGTACCAGGCTCTGCTCTCTTGCGCCCTTTGGAGTCTGTATACGCCTTCGGATCATGCGTGAAAGCACCACTCCAGTCTTGACCGTCTTTGGCAAGCCATTTCTGGCGCTCTTCAGGGTCAGCTTCTTTCAATATATCCCGGCCCTCAGTCAAAGACTGCTCATGCAGCTCTTCTACGGTTGGCGGCAATTCCGGTTTGACACGTCTCGTACGTACGCCCTCGGCGAGACAAGCTTCCCAAGTTTCGAAGGTTTCGCGTGTATCGCTATCGACAACAAAGCGCTCATGGTCCTCATCGGTTCCAGCTTTGAATTGACAGCGGAATTGCAGTCGGCCTATCTCCTCAAGGTCTTCGAGTCCGGGAACCTCCTTGGCGCGAAGGTTCTCTTCCGTAATGTAGTTCTGTGTCAAGCGAGCGCCCATTTTGGTGGTCCAGATGGGAATGTTGATATCAGTCTCTGTGTTATCCACTAGATGATGCAACCAGATGATAGCGTACGCGGAGGCCCCACGCTTCCCCGTCTGATGAAACTCAAATACCACAGGCGATCGATAGCGAAACTTAACGGGCAATCGCACATTGTTCTTGCCATCCTTTTTAACAATATCCCAGAACACGCCGTCTCCTTCGTTAAGTCTTTGACATTGAGTCCTGGCGATTTGCCCGACACTTCCACCAGTCCTCAACTTCAACTTTGCATTCTTCTGATAGCCAAGTGCCAATATCCTATCAGACAGAAACTCAAACGTGCCAACATCCCAACCTAGCATGTTTGGTGGTAGTCGAGTTTCGACAGCCCTGAATAACAATGAGATCCTTATTCGACCGAAGCCCTGATTAAGTCAGTGAGCATTCGGAGGCCTAGGGTCATTAAACTTACAATGCCGCCGTCAAGTGGATACCATCGAGTTGCCTGCGAACTGGTTTGCAGAATATCTGACAGCCTCAATGGTACAACGCCAAGTATGGGGTCGTGTTGTCGGTAACGTTGATCGCGGACAGTGACAGTGACAATTGCAGATCGCCAATCCCTAATGAATCTTTCGGTACCGGCATTGAAGATTGGCTTACTGCTGACGGCCTTGGCTCGAGTTCGATACACCTAGCAGGAAGTTAGTACTTCATGAGGGTGTGTTGGGCATAAAGTATTACCAATTGGTCATTGAACAGGATAGTGCAGTAGCTGCTTGGCAGGTTTTTCGATACCTCGTCTGTGTGTTCTCCAGCAGGTTTTGCGGGCTCATACTCCCTGCCTTTCCTGTTACCATTGCTACCTTGAATATTTTCTAGCTCTAGATTGACAATTTGATGGACGACAACGCTGCATATGCCACTGGGCCAAAGTGGGTCGGGTGGTGTGTGGGCAACTGCATCCTTATCATCGTTGTTCAAAACGCCCTTGTCGTCTTGAAGGTCCGGATCGTCCTTGAGCGATTCGGGTAGATTTGGGTTTTTGCCATCAGTACGTAGAGCTCTTCTGAATTTTGGTTTAGTAAAGTAGCCAACCTCCCAGCGCAACTCTCCCGGCATCTCACTATCTGCTTCCATGCCTGTGAGCTTAGATACGTGCGGATACATTTTACCCGGATGCTGTATCATTTTCTGCATGGAAAGCTCGACCTTGCCCACAATATCGTCAGCGCTTGTGCGGTCAGAATCCCATAGCTCCACACTAAGCTTCTCATCGGCTTTGATATATTCAGGGTTCACAAGCAATCTAACTTGCGTCAGCATTGAAAAGTTGTAGAGATGATACTCAGACTTACGCCGCGGTCTCCTCCCAGATTGGATTAAGATCGTCAGTGATCACCCGTGTGCAGTACATTGGCTTGCCATATTTCGAGAATGTCAAGGTGATGTAAGGATCCGAGCCCCCACCTTTGCTCCCACGCTTGTCTTGTTTGCTTAGACCTATTGCCCGATGGATTCGAATCCACATGACACCCAACGCAAGGGTATCTTTGGCAATTTCATCGCCCGACAGAATTGCTCCCATATCTATGGACATAGATTTTGGAGCTACATACATACTTGCCGCGGCTCCAATGGCGTAATTGACAAAGTTGGAGATCAACGGTAAGTTCAGGATGTTGACCCCCTTCTGGACCATGGGTATACAGCCGGCTTGGACTTGAGGTACCCCCATGAGGGTAAATGTGAGATTCTTCAAGTACGGTGGCTCCGGTGACATTTGAAGTCGTAGTCTTACCGTACCTACTAGACCCTGCAATTCCACAAAAATCGGTAGAGGAACACCAAAGAGACCTTTGACTCCAAGGTAAAAGACAAGCTGCATGTGCATATTCTTTGCCTTGGATGATGTATTTTTTGCGTCACTGGGCTTAGCATGGTATGCAAATGATGCTTCGATGTTATAATAGTCGCCTCCTTCTTCATCGGCAGCAGCCTCTTGAGGATCCTTGTTCTTCTTATTTTCCTTGTGTATGCTGTCCTTGAGGTCCTGGACATGAGAATCTGGAAGTGAGCGTAAACTCAAGATCCTAATGGGATTATTGCCTTGGTTGATTTCTGCCACTCTAACATTCTCGATTACCCCAGGAACCGATGCTCCCATTACGTCCTCAAGGGTATCTGCAACCCCGGCGAACATTTCCGGGTCTATTAATCCCCAAATGATTCCCATCAAAGTGTTCATCCATTCGACGGATTCAGGAAGTAGGTTTGCGGTAGCCTACACTTGTTAGACCGCCGGCGGCATCCACCGAGGGGAATTGAAGCACTCACAACTTCTCCTCTGGACTGCTCACTCGACCATTCTACCTCTCTACCACTACGGATCACCTCCTTCATCCAAAGCCAGATACCAGAAACGATGCACATGGCTGTGGGAATCAATCCTTTCAATGACGCCCCAAACATTTTCCCAAGGACTATGATAGCAATGAACACGCCAATACACAAGCCTGACGCTCGGGTTTCTAGTGCTGCAAACATTGGTTCGTAGCTGACAGAAGGTGTGGGATGGAACAAGATGTTCGTCTTTTCTCCATGTATCGGGACATCTGAAGTACTCCCTTCGGCGACTGGGTCAGGTGGTGCTGTGACATCTTGATTGTGCTTGTATTCAGGATTTGATTGTGAAGGATCGGTTTTCACAGTGGTGGGTTTCCCAAGGTTTGCATTTGGCACTGACAGCATAGGGTTTTCCACTGCCTTTATGAATTCCTTGTCAACATTCTCTATCTGGACGTCTTTTTGGGTGACCGGGTCGTGAACTGTCTTGAGGGTGCCCGGTTTGCCAGCTTTCGTCTCTTGGTGGGGAACTGCATCGGTGGGGCCACCAGCCCGGGCGTTCTGCCGCTCAAGCCTGTGTTGCTCCTCAAGCCTTGCATCTCTGTCCTTCTTGTCATTATCCAAACTTTGAACGAAAGTCTTGATGTCGGGGATCTTGTTTCGGCCACTGTAGTAACCTCCCGGTGCATGCTTGGGAGGGATAAGGGTCAGCTGAAGCACCACCCCTAATGGAAGAGCTCTGGTCGGATACCTGCTGCTGTTGTTCAGACATAACGACGGTGGCGTCTAGGACGTATCAACCATCAAGTAGGCTGTCGATTGTGGTGGCAGAGGATTCTCAAAGGGTATGCAGGGGCAGACAGTAAGCGTATCTTACCCTAGAAAGCGCAATCATTCAGGGGATCGATCTTGTTCATTGATTTGGACCATATTATTCGCGTTGCGCGCCAATTTCCTGGCTCATGCACAGTGACGTATGGCTCCCTTTAAATTGGCGCTCCTCCCCGTTCCCCACGCGATACCAGCATTTTAAAAAGTTCAAACACAGCAAAGATACGATATCAGGCAGACAAGATCGGCCGTTATGAGGCTTCGGGACGCCGCAACTTCCGTACTGTGGTTTTGAGCCAATTATATCACACCATTGCCTTGATAACTAGATAAAATCATGAAGAGACTGCATGTCAACGTGGCACAGGATCCGCCCCCGTGGAATCCTTTTAAAGACGGACATGCTCCTCCTTACTGGCACTATATCTCCTCATTCATGCAGTGATATCTGTTATTGGCTATCTATACGATCCAGGCTCTCCTTGCTACTATTGTCTTTCCTTATCCACCGTAGCCTAGAGGAAATGAGATTTCGCTCCCTTATATTTTATTGTGAAGAGTCTAATTCTGTTTACTATATTTTTATTTTTTGGAGACATTCGTCATCATCATGGCGAGAGTAAGAGCCTTCACCAATGGAAGAGTCTGCACCCGGGGAAAGGAGAAGTTGCGAGATTTCTATGTGGACTTGGACACTGGTTTTATTGTTCCTGAGCCTCATGAAGATCCAATGAGCTTTGTGGACATGCAAAATCATGTCTTAGCACCTGCTTACCAAGAGCTTCAGATCAATGGGTGCCTAGGCGTGCATTCCACTACATTCGTGGATTCTCGGACTTACCTTAGCCATCTTGAAAGTTTTTCCAGACACCTTGTTTCACAAGGGGTTGGTGCCTTCTATATAACGCTTCCAACTATTCATGTGGATCTCTACCGGAAGGTCCGTTGGGATAATGTCTCTGCATCAGAGGCCGGGATTAGCTGAAACGGAATAGATCCTGCCTCATCTTAAGCCTCGAAGTTTCAACGGAGGGGCCGATCTACTAGGAGCTCACTGTGAAGGTCCATGGCTCAATCCACTTAAAAAAGGGGCACATGGTAATTGGTTCGTTTTTGAAAACTTCAGAGCTAATAGACCGATGCAGATGCAGACCTTATGCAGAACCCCGCGGAATCGTCAGTCGAATCGATCTACGGCGACGATGAAGCTCTTTCCGCCATCAAGATGGTAACGCTAGCACCAGAGCTGGGTAATTCGCTCGAGGTCATTCGAAATCTCACCAAGCGAGGCGTTGTAGTTTCCCTTGGTCACACTGCCGCAGACTACGACACTGGTATGAGGGCTTTGAAAGCAGGCGCGAAGATGTTAACACATGTTTACAACGCAATGAACAGCTTTTCTCATAGGTCCCCGGGAGTCGCTGGCTTAGTCTCATCATTAGAAGCCCCGTACTTCTCCGTTATAGCTGGGGACCTGCATCCGGCCGCGTTGGCTATGACTTTCCGCGCAAACCGAGAGAAGTGTATCCTTATCAGCGATGCTGTTGTACTAGCGGGCTTACCGGATAGAGATTATCTCGGGCATGCTCAAATACCAAAACAGTGGTCGGACTTGGCTAGCATCGAAGGAAACGAGAACCAGATCGGCTCTTGCAAGAGTGTTGAAGAAACTGTACAGGACCTCCGCAAGTGTAGTGGATGTTCCCTGGCAGAAGCTGTTCGGTGTGCATCGGAGAATATTACAGCTCTCATGAACGACGAGGAGAGGGGGCTCATCGAGGAAGGGCGGAAGGCTGACTTTGTTGTGTTGAGTGACGGGGGTAAAGTGCAACAGACCTGGCTTAAGGGCGAGATGGTATACGAGGCCCCTGAGCTGAGTGACACTTATGCGTTCGAAGACTATCAATTGCAATTGATGCTGCTGGAGCAACAAAACAAGAAGAAGCTTATACTGGCGAGGGAAGAGCATGAAGAGAAGGGCAACCAAGGACAAGAATGCTGAAGAAGAAGAAAAAGAGGGTTGATAATGATCCACGGTATGATTCAGGAGCACAGTACTGCAATCTTACAAGTTGGATATTGGAGGATAGAAGATAGCAAGGACCACAGCAGGCCTGATGGGATGCTGGTCTAGCTCAAATGCTGGTCATAGAGTTAGGCAATTATATGAAAAGAGTCCGCATTCTTGTTAAGCTAAGGGGGTCGATATCTTATCCTTGGTCCTTGGTACCTAGTGTGAAGAAATTAGGAGAAGGACCAGATGACGTTTCGCTTACTTTCTCCCGTTCTAGCGAATCCGGGGAATAGGAAACCTCTCTGTCGGTACCGATCCCAAAATAACTGCTTGGTGGCACTCACGTGAGAGATTCAAGGAAATCAACTAACTATGGTCCCATGCAACCATTTGTGCAATATGTCTGTGATTGGAGCTGTCGAAAAGCCGTGACGCGACCCCTCCTTTTTCCCTTTCCCCGATAGAATTTCCTCCCACCCCGCAGCGTGGCTACGAAGGGGCGTCCGCATTATTTATTCTTCTACGCAACGTCCTGCTGATCGCATTGGAGTTGCCAAGTCCGCCGTACCCTGCCCCTCCTCGAAGTCTCTTTGTACCTCTCCTGCCTCCCTGACAACTTCTCTACAACTCGACTTGACAAAGCCTACTGAAATTCATCTCTTCCTTCCGCTCAATCGCAAAGATGTCGGAAGGTGATGTGGCCCCGACTAACGCGCCAGTCGTGGTAGAGGCCCACAACGTCGGTGAGCACGAGAGCTTACACAACAGCCACCAGCCCTGCTAATGCGAGAGTCCAGACACATACCATGTCCCTCAGGCCATGTTTGAGTAAATCCCCGTGACATGTCACATCACAAACCTATGGCTAATGCCAGATAGCAAGCACCCCTCCAAACCCCACCTCAGCGGCGGCATGGAGGAATATAAGAAGCTATATAAGCAGTCAATTGACCATCCAGACAAGTTTTGGGGCAAGATGGCACGGGAGCTCATTACATGGGAGAAAGATTTTCACACCGTCCACTCTGGCTCTTTCACCAATGGCGACAATGCATGGTTCCTCGAGGGCAGACTTAATGCCTCCTACAACTGTGTAGATCGACATGCGTTCAAGAACCCGGACGCGCCGGCTATCATCTATGAAGCTGATGAGCCTAATGCAGGACGTATCATTTCCTACGGAGAGCTCCTCCGCGAGGTCTCGAAGCTTGCCTACGTCCTGAAGCAAATGGGTGTGAAGAAAGGAGATACTGTTGCCTTATACTTGCCTATGATACCCGAAGCCGTCATATCGTTCCTCGCCTGTAGCCGTATTGGTGCTGTGCACTCGGTAGTATTTGCAGGATTTTCTTCCGACTCTCTCCGAGACCGTGTATTGGACGCCAACTCAAAAGTGGTCATCACGAGTGATGAGGGCAAGAGAGGCGGCAAGATCATTGGCACCAAGAAGATTGTTGATGAGGCGCTAAAGCAATGCCCCGATATTACTCACTGTTTAGTCTACAAGCGCACTGGTGTCGATCTTTCCAAGAATTGGACCAAAGGCCGAGACTTTTGGTGGCACGAGGAGACCGAGAAGTACCCGAATTACATCGCTCCCGAGTCAATGAGTTCGGAAGATCCTCTCTTTTTGCTCTACACTTCTGGTTCTACTGGCAAGCCGAAAGGTGTAATGCATACCACAGCTGGATACCTTCTTGGTGCAGCAGCGACTGGGAAATATGTTTTTGATATTCATGACGGTGACAAGTTCTTTTGTGGTGGTGATGTTGGTTGGATCACCGGACACACCTATGTTGTCTATGCACCTCTTATGCTTGGTGTTGCCACTGTTGTTTTCGAAGGCACTCCTGCGTATCCAGACTTCTCTCGGTATTGGCAAGTCATCGATAAGCACCAAGCCACGCAATTCTACGTAGCGCCCACTGCGTTAAGACTGCTGAAGCGTGCGGGTGACTCGCATACTAAGCATCCTATGAAGCACCTTCGAGTACTGGGATCAGTGGGTGAGCCCATCGCAGCTGAAGTATGGAAATGGTACCATGAAATCGTTGGAAAGGGAGAGGCCCACATAGTCGATGTGAGTGATTTTCCAATCCGTTCACAGAGGTTTAAGTAACAAGGTTGCAGACATACTGGCAAACGGAGACCGGCTCCCACGTAATAACACCATTAGGCGGAGTTACTCCTACGAAGCCTGGGAGTGCATCCTTGCCGTTCTTTGGTATCGAACCAGCGATCATTGATCCAGTCTCCGGGGAAGAAGTTCACGGCAATGATGTAGAGGGTGTTCTAGCTATAAAGAAGCCATGGCCTAGTATGGCACGAACTGTCTGGGGTGCCCATAAACGCTACATGGACACTTACTTGAACGTGTACAAGGGATATTATGTAAGTAGATTACTTTGGATACAGCTGCTCTTCCCTGCTAAGAGATTTACTAGTTTACTGGTGATGGAGCTGGCCGAGACCATGAGGGATACTACTGGATCCGTGGTCGTGTCGATGACGTGGTCAATGTTTCTGGGCACAGGCTGTCGACCGCAGAAATTGAAGCAGCACTCATTGAACACCGTAGGTCAACGTTGCTCTGTGTCGGGACCGCTTGCTAATGCTCGATAGACCAAGTTGGAGAGGCCGCTGTTGTGGGTACTGCTGATGAGCTTTCTGGTCAGGCAGTCAATGCTTTCGTTTCGCTCAAAGAAGGCAATGAGACAACGGATCAGGTCAAGAAGGATTTGATTCTCCAAGTGCGAAAGTCCATTGGCCCCTTCGCGGCACCAAAAGCAATCTTCATTGTTGATGATCTGCCGAAGACTCGGTCAGGCAAGATCATGAGACGTATCCTTCGAAAGATTTTGGCTGGGGAAGAGGACCAGTTGGGTGATACATCTACTGTAAGCCCACACAAATTCTCTCTCACCAATATCTATGCTAATTCTCATCGTAGCTCTCGGATCCAAGCGTGGTAGACAAGATCATTGAGGTTGTGCAGACATCAAAAAAGAAGTAGCAAACTAATGAGGACAACGCAGGCTAAACTCAAGCGTCTAGGATCATGGATTGCTTGCTTACGTAGGCGTTAGTGGTAAATTTCAAGTGTAGATAAATCAGAAGATGTATGATCACAGATATTGTCCACAAAGCGAGAGATCACTATGTTTGAAGCAAATGGTGTTTCGCAACCCTTGCTGGAGCAGGTAGCTTACATCGCGTGCGTTTGAATAAGACCTGTTGGGTGACGGGATCATTACACGCATGAGTACATACCCATCTGGATTGTTGCAAGTCAGTCAGATGTTTCGTGATTGGTCAGTTGTTTTGGAGCAGGCTGGCCTCGAAGCCGCAGCAACGGGACCCTGAACGGCCACATTTAGCGCCCAAGGATGGGACTAAGGTGACCGAAGGCCAATAAACACGACCTCCCTGATCTATCTTCATACTCCTCCCCACCAAACCTGTCACGACTCTCAATTCGATGCGACGTCTCGATTACCGACTTCCAACTGTTTCACAAGTCACTACGCTGGTCCTCAGATAGTTTGAGTGTCTTTCATTCTTTGTTGCGCTAGGTTATCCCGGTCTAGCACGGATACGAGTGCCCAGAACTGCATCCACTCTGGTGTCTTGGGGCTTACGTTCTGCCTCCGCCTCCTTGAAATAGCAACTTTCCAGTTCTCATAAATTTATTTACTCTTACCTTCAAATACTTGCGCACGACGAACATTCTCTGTCGCTAATGATCCCAACTTTGGCTTCGCGACTCCGACGTACCTTAAGCGCAGCCTCCAGCTGTAGCTCCTCTTCTTAGATGATGAACAGACCGTGGCGGATAGCAAGGGTAATCAGCCTCCTGTGCTTGTTAGTTGCTGCTGTGCATGGTAAGCCTCGCACTCATGAAAAGGCATCCGATTTCCGTTCTGACACTTTCCAGCAAAATCCTATGGCCGAAAGCCTCTGAATTACCTCTCCCTGGTGGAGAATCCCGAAATTGAAACACCCTCTGCGCGTGTACATTGCTATTCACACTTCAATCTTTACTTTGACCTACACCAGGGGAGACAGCAGGTCAAACTCAGCCTCGAACCCAATCATGATATAATAGCACCAGGAGCTTCTGTACAATATCTGGATCAGGATGGAGAGGTAACACGGACCGAACCGATCAATCGACAAGCTCACAAGGTGTATAAAGGAGAAGCATGGACTCAGGGCCATGACGGGAGGTGGACACACATGGGATGGGCTAGAATTGTTATTCGAAGAGATGGCATTGAACCCCTTTTTGAGGGCGCTTTTACTATCATGGGCGACCACCACAATATACAGCTACGCTCCAGTTACATGTCAACAAAGCACCAATTGGATCCGGATATTGAACATAGCGATGATGAGTACATGGTCATATTCCGGGATTCAGATGTCGACAACAGGCTTTCAACCAGTCATACGGAATTACGCAGGTCGGAAGATTTTCATCCATCGTGCAAGTCCCACGAACTAAAATTCAATGCGGATCCCTCACAGACAGTGCTCAAACGGAGCATCGGCTATTGGGGCGCTGCACCAATCAACTCGCTTTTCGGGAAGAGGCAGCTCGACACCATCCCGTCCGGCGGTAATTCAGGTAGTGTCAATTTAAAGAGTACTATAGGCAGTACGGCTGGTTGCCCTACTAGTCGCAAAGTTGCTTTGATCGGGGTAGCTACCGATTGCACGTACACTGGATCTTTCAACTCTTCCGAAACGGCACACCAAAATGTCATTACTCAGATTAATTCCGCTTCGAATGTTTACGAGAAAACTTTCAACATCTCGCTAGGTCTCCAAAATCTGACCGTAAGCAATGCGACATGCCCTGGTACTCCTGCTCCCGCACTGCCATGGAACGTCGGATGTGGAGGCAACATGTCCATCACTGATAGGCTCAACACATTCTCGCAATGGCGAGGTGACCGGAATGACTCTAATGCATACTGGACGCTTTTGACTACTTGTCAGACGGGTGCCGAGGTTGGTCTGTCATGGCTTGGTCAGCTATGTGTAGGAGGCGTTCAAGGCGGATCAGGAGAAACGGTTAGCTCTGCTAACGTAGTTGCGAAGACGTCGACAGAATGGCAAGTTATTGCTCACGAGTCCGGTCATACCTTTGGAGCTGTCCATGACTGCGATTCTCAGACCTGTGCGGACAGTTCTATAGTCAATTCTCAGCAATGCTGTCCGCTAAGCGCCTCTACCTGTGACGCCGGATCGAAATATATCATGAATCCCTCCACCGCTGAAGGTATATCATCGTTCAGCGCTTGCAGCATTGGCAATATTTGCTCTGCTCTGGGGCGCAACAGCGTCAAAAGTACCTGCTTATCCAACAATGAAGGCGTAACAACTATAACCGGCCAACAGTGCGGTAACGGCATAGTGGAAGCCGGCGAAGAGTGTGACTGTGGCGGCACTGAGAATTGCGGCAGCAACACTTGCTGCGACCCTACGACTTGCAAATTCAAGGGTAGTGCTGTTTGCGATGACTCAAATCAGGATTGCTGTAACAATTGCCAATTCTCTAGCGCCGGTACAGTATGCAGGGCTAGCACAGGCCAGTGTGATCCTCAGGAGACATGTTCCGGAAACAATGCAACATGCCCGCCTGATCTGGCGGCTCCGAATGGCCAGAGTTGCGGTAACAATTCTCAGAGTCTCCAATGCGCAAGTGGACAGTGTACTTCGAGAGATCAGCAATGCAAAACCCTGATGGGCTCTTACACTACGAAGAACGACACCTACGCCTGTGATAGCCAGGGCTGTCAATTATCATGTGCGTCTCCCGAATTTGGCCCTGGAGTCTGCTACAGCATGCAGCAAAACTTCCTCGACGGCACCGATTGTGGAGGTGGGGGCAAATGCAGTAACGTAAGTCTACCACAACCTCTTGATAAACTCACTTAATCTCAATCACCATGAACTAATCTTCCTCTAGGGCCAATGCAAAGGCTCCTCAACCGCCAAAGAAATCGGCAGCTGGATCCACGACAACAAAAACCTCGTCATCGGCATCTGCGCCGGCATAGGCGGTCTCCTCCTCATCTCCATCCTTGGCTGCATCACCCGCCGCTGCCGCCGCCCCCGCCAGCCACGCCGTAACCAACCCAGACCACCGCCCATGCAGCAAGGATGGGGTGGCGGACCCATACCACCACCACAAGGTGCTTGGATGAGTGGTGCCCAGCAGCGGGGAGGACAGCCCGGCAGGTGGGGAGGTGGATATCCTCCTAATTATGGGTATGTGCAGCCGAGTGTGAGGTATGCTTAGCTTAGGATAAAGCATGCATTGGGAGGAATTGGATATACGCATTTTGCGAAAGCGGCGCTAAGGAAGAGGGAGGATTTTCATCTGGATTAATTAGAACAGGGTAGGGAGGGAAGATATTTTACGAACGTTACGAGCATGTTGGACATACCGCTTGAACCTTTCATGGTTGGATTCCACATTAACTATTAACACCATTTTATTTCTCCTCGATACTCTTCTACACCCGCCTGCATGACTCCGCTCATAGGATGAATGGTCTATTATCCTAAATGGAACAGGGAACCTCCCTCCACCCCACTGCACCACATTGCATCGTCCTATTGTTGTATATAAATTGTACTACTCCCGAAGTAAGAATTGAGAATTGCTATTCTAGGTCGAGATCGGAAGCAAGGCTGTTTTAAAAAGAATAGTAAGAAATTAAGGGGTAGTAGTAAAAGATTAACAGGGAGTAACAAAAGAGCAAGGGGGAATAACAAGAGAGTAGTAACGAGTATTAAGAGAATAGTGAGGAAATGGTAGAGGGAGCCACCAAGGCGCAGTAAAAGAGGAGAGGCCCTGAAGACTCCCTTAAGCTGAGATGCTCGGGGGACGATCCTTGTCACCTGGGTAACCCAAATTGGAGGATGATAGGGGAGCTTTTAGGGCCCGCTTCGACCAGCTTTATATCCAGCCCTGTAGGGGTATCAAGTAGAATAGCCCTAAAGCAAACGGAAAAGCTTATATGTGCCATCAAAAAGTCTATTCAGCTGCCAATTAATGTATTGCAATCCCTCTCAATGAAGGTTACTATATTCTAAAGCAAGTCCTGCTAACTTGGTGATTCGTTCCTCCATTTTGTAAATCAATGGAGCATGAGGCTGCGCAAGTGCTTCAAACCCCCACCTACTAACGTGATGTTGTGGTTCAGCCCCATAACGCCATTTAAGTGTCTTGATCCTCGCAGCAGACATCTCTCTTGTCACTCAAAGCTCGCTTGGTCTATCATGCGTACTTTCGTATATCGCATGACATCCATCGTACCTTTCCTAGAAATCAAATCATTTCATGCTTTTCTTAGTCACCAAAAGGTGTCACAAGCTTGCTCGTTTGCTTTTTACATTTCCTCATCGGCGTGATCGTGACTAGGATACCACCGAAGTATGGATGCATCACCTCGGGATTTAGGATTTATACCAAGCACGAGACGTGTTGAAGAACCCGGAGACGTCCCAGAAGCATTTACGCAGTCGGGAAACAGGTCTACACGAGCAACCGCAGCTCCAAATGTACGAGTCGAGGCTGATGATTCTGATGCCTCTTTCGAAGACCTTAGGCGCGTGGCTCAAAAGCAGATATCACAAAAACGGAGTGATGGTTTTGATGCCTCAGCATTCGCTTTCGAAAGCCTTAGGCGCGTGGCTCGAAAACAGATATCAGAAAAACGGAGTGATGGTTTTGATGCCTCAGCTTTCGGATTCAGACGCATGGCTAAAGCCCAGGCTCCCATTCGTGCAGCCAGTGAGGACGACGATGGCACGGCTAAAGACTACCACTTCGAGAGGCCAGTATGGTCAGCCAACGAGCAACATGATTCTGTTCTTTCACCGGTGACAACACTGCGATCTGACGGAAGTCGATCTCGCCATGCAGCGAAGCGACAGGCAAGCGCACGAGGTCCGAGTTTCTTGGATAACTCAATGACTAGCAGGAACAAGTTGCCATGGGTTTATAAGATATGGCATCGAATTGCGGCATCTTCAAGTGCCTCGGGGGCCAAAAAGAATTCTATTGAGTCCTCGGGAAGCACAGGTAATCAGTCCTCAGCGCCTGGGGACGGGAATGACCAATATCAACGACCAGACCTCGAAAGAGGCGATGCAGAGAAACCCTCTAGCTCTGGACCTACCCTCGATAACGGGCCAGATTTCATAATCGAGCCGACTATAAGTTATTTTGACGTGGACTTGAAGGGTCACATACTAAAATTTAGAACCTATTCATCATCGGACACGCTTAAAGAGAAGGAACCTGCGCAGGATGCTGAGACTGTTCGCATTTTTCTCAAAGAAAAAGGAGAAGTTAGTCTTCTCGATCTCAGTAAGACTTTCATGGAGTTGGAAGGGAGCGACGAGATGTTTCGCAAAGAAGCAGAGATCTTTGGAAAAGGGATGCGCCATGCTCTAGGCTACTGCTTTAGGTACTGGATGAAAAAGAGCCAAGAACCACTTTCTGACCAGATCAGGCCTCTGGTAGAATTGGGTGTGTCTCTGCTGGAGAAATGCATCTGGTCCGGGAAGATGAGGAGAAGATTTGATATACAGAGTCTTATCAAGCTTTGTGGCGGATGTTCCAGGTTACAAAACAACGGACTCGTGTTACAAGCCAATCTTCAGCAATCAGCATTCCATCCAAGCACGTTACCACCGTCACCAATGCAATTCAGGTTTCCTCTGATCTCATCGCCATCGAGAATACACAATGCATATTAGTTTATGAGCACCAGATTCTGGAGAATGTTTGCAGAAGTGCAATTCAGTCTCGGGCGGAGAACGCAAGGTAGGTCCATGACTTCAGGGCTCCTTTAATCTATCTGCTGACGCAAGGCAGTCACTTGTTTCTTCCCAGCACCGATTATAAGATCTCGTGATTTTTCGACTGCAAAGAAAAAGAAACAAGGGATCATATCACCTTTTCAGAGAAATTTTGAGGATATATTGTGCTCGAACGTCAGCTCCTTACGTTTCTGCAATGGTGATAAAGCCAACACATGTAGGCTAGTGTTGTTGGACCTTATGCGAGCGACTATGTCCTTATGGGTCGAGTTCTTCATAGGTTTCGGTCATTTGAAGGATGTTCCTGAACCGGATGGCAGCCAGTCACTTCAAGACCACGAAAAGGATACCATGGAACACGATGACAACTTGGCCGCAATCAGAGACATGACGTCTTGCATCAAATTCCTGATACAGTCGATCGAGATCAACAGGCCAGCCGAGATGCTAGCGAATGATGAGCCTCTGCGCTGCAAGTGGGATGTTTTCAAAGCCGAGCTCGATGCTTCAATCACAGCAGTGAAAGACAAAGCAACGGATCTTCTGGGCCAGTCAAATCGAAACGCAGAGTTCTACGTGGCGAACGCAAATGAAAGGCAGGCCAATAGCGCTAGGAGCTTGACACTCGTTGCGTCCGTCTTCTTGCCAATGACGCTTGCTGCCTCTTTGCTTACCGTGACCGTCCCCGTGGCGGCTATAGGCAGACTTTGGTATGACTGGATTGGACTATGTCTCACGATTGGGTTTATTGTGACAATGTCACTTCTCTTCTTCCATGCTGTGAAAACGGCTGTCAGATGAAGACCATGGAATCATATTCTCCTAACAATTAGCACCTTAAAACGCGGTTCCTGGACCGCACCCATTGTTGCCGGGCTTCTTTTTGGCAACCTCGTCATAACTTCCTTTCTGGCCGGTATGTTCCACAGAATCGAAACCGCTGTCGATGTGCTCAAGTACGGCATACCCGGTCTCATTGCCTTGGGTCTGCTCTGGTATTTGTCCTTGTTACTTTTCTTGATGATCCGCTGCATCTACAGGTACGTGCATGCTTTCAGCGAGTATCGTAGAAATGCACATCGCCTCGGCGGCAAAGGTCTCGATATCTTCACCCTCTGGAGATGCGAAAACGAGGACCAAATCCCCGAAGAAGAGCTATATAAAATCCAACATAGAGCGCTTAAGGTTCTCGCCATGACAAAATCGCTGCAAAAAATCATCACAGCGCATCAATCTTTCTGCTATGAAGATATGGTAGATGGCCCTCCCGAGAAAGTTGAGAAGCATTTGCAGAGAATATGCACAATCATCGACAAAGATGTTGAAGTCAAAGCAATGTTCCAGCAGTGGGAGATTCTGCGCTCGATGATCGAATTACGGACTCAAGGTGCATGATACACTCAACCACCAGACAAACCTTTCGTAATAATAGTCCGGTTCTCACAAAGAAGCCCACAGGGCAGTCATACGTGGTCAACAAGAAAAGCATAGCTGTCACATGAACCTACCAACATAATCTTCAGACTCAAGTCGGGCCGGAGTAGTGGCAAGAATTTCTGCATTCTATAATAATCAGTAATCCACTCAAACCAACCAACAGCCCTTTCCTAACAGTCCCGACCGTCCATATACAAATAAGAAGCATCATAGCTATCCCAGTACCCCTCCACCAACCAACATAATCTTCACCTTCTCATCAAAAACCTCCACCTACCCAACAACACATAAAACCAAAATCTACAATCCCCTACACCCATGACCCATCCCACCTATCAACCTAAAACCTTCCAACCAACCTCTCTTTCTGCCCCCTCCCATCCTAATCAACACAAAACCAGCAAACCAAGCCTAGTGACTCATCCCATAATCCCCCCTCCCCCCCCATACCACTAAGATAACCCTCATCCTCACTCTCCAGCAAAACAACAACAACCCCCAAAACCCCAATACTACACCCCCATCCCCTACACCCATAACCCGGATGGGAATAGGAAGGGGATGGGAAGCGGGGAGGGGGAATGGGTTAGGTGGATTTGGGTTTTTGGTATGAAAGGGAGGGAGGGAGGAATAGAATTTGGGGGGTAGGGTAGGGTAATGTAGGGTAGTGTGATTTATGATGTGAGCGGATTCGGGAGGGAGAGGGGGATGAGATATTGATGGCTGGGGGAGGAGGAGCAGGAAGAGGAGGAGGAGAAGGAGAAGGAAATGTATAACGCAGTAGAGAGGGGATATTGGTTTGCTTGACTGGAGGATGTAGGTATGAATGAATGAATGAATGAATATATACAACGAAATGAACAAGCAGACTGATGCTACTTACTTACTATACTCTAAGCCTGCAAATAATCGAAAGAGCAAGCCCCTCGCAGATCTATTGCTGAAGTTCCAACCCCACAACAACTCAAAGCTTACTTACTTGCAAGATCCGTCTCATGTTCATATTACTCTTTATCGCATTAAAAACCCGCCCCTCCCAACCCATCTAGCTGTTCTACTCCAACCCCTGCACCAACCACCTCTCCCACCACCTCCTCACCGCCAACACCGCCTCCCTCCCATCATCCATCTCCTCCTTCCCATCCGGATTCCCCAAAATAGCCGTATAAGCCCAAAACACAGCCGCCACCCACGCCGCACCGGCTATAGCCATCGCATAGATCGGCGACAACACATTAACGACCACGAGGGTGAGGATTTTGTTGATGCTGAGGTTGTGATGTGCTGTGCTGCTGGGTTCGTGGGGGGAGCAGATGAGGCGGAGTTGGAGGAGGGATGGGGGGGTGAGGAGGCGGTAGGGGCAGGTGGGCGAGGGCCAGTGGGAGGTAAAGAAGCGGAGAGGGTAGAGGATGAGGATGAGGAGGGCGGTTAGAAGGGTGTAGAGGGAGAGGGGGAGGGCGAGGAGGGGGGCGAGGGTGGATAGGTAGATCTGTAGGAGCAGAGTGGTTAGTGCAGTTTTGGGATGATTGCTGGGATAGATGGCTGACATACTAGAATCCATACAGCGTGCCTCTTGGGCCCATCTTCTTCGTCGTCGTCGTCGTTATCATCATACAGGTCGTCAGGATAGGCGGAATGTTGTGGGTAGCGAGGGAATGCGTGTATGGGTTGAGAGGGCATTGACTTGCGGTTGAGGGAGACTTTCTCAGGGTCTTGTAGGTTGCGCCGTGATCTGTGTGGTCTATCGGATCGACCTGGGGCCAACTTTTCATTTTCGATGTTCTTTCGATTTGGTAGATGTGCCGCGGCTGGATGTCTCAGCGGATGATCGTCTATGTCGGGCGTGTACAGTCCATGTTCGTTCTCGAGAGTGGTATCACCATGTAGGGACGAATCTTGCGACGCTGATGGTTCTCCAATCATGACGTCTTCATATAGATAACAATGGGAGACAGACAACAATAACGACAACAACAAGAGCAGTAGGAAGAATCGAAGAGACTTGAGCGGCACAGGCCTGTCAGATTGGAGGATAGGCGTGAATGAAGAGGGAGAGTCTCCGCTGCATATTCATACAGGGTGGGGGAAAAGTCTTGAGATAGGAGCGGATTGTTGGAGGCTTGGTATATTGGCGAGCATGGGCAGCTCTGAGGCTACTTGCAACAGGCATCGCAACAAAAGGGCAGTGGGCAGTCTTGGAAAGTCTTGGGTATGCAGAGCCAAGGCTTGGTAGTCTTGGTATGCTTGGAAAAGACTTGGCAATCAGCCAAAATCCGAGAGGCGGAACGGACGAGACGGAGACGGTGACGAAAGGAAACGGTATCCTGTCATTTCATTTCCGCCGCTATCACGAGACGTAAGGTACCTTAGGACTCTGGGCATGCAGAGGCCTGGTTGATGAATGACTGGCGGGAAGGTGAAGGGAGTTTTCGACATGTTGTGTGTATGGTGGATGCAGGCAGATACGCATGGTAGGAAAGTAGGATATAAGAGGTATCGCGGTACTGTACCTCCCCTGGAAACTGGAAAATGTACGTTGTGAGTCTTGCTGCAGGGCCAAGCAAAAAGGATAAGGGAAGGCGAAGGAAAAATGAATGTGATGTGGGAGCACTAAGGCAGCTTGCTAACTTACTTACCCGCCGGTAGCCACACCACTCATGTGCCGGATTACTAATCACCTCGATCATCTTGCTCGGTCCCCCAATGCTACCATCACGCCCCTAAAGACCTAAGGCCTCCCATACTAAACCCTAGTAACAATCGCCACGCATGACCTCAGCTACCTTACCTACATGCTGTAGTCTAAATCAGAGACGCTAAGATCTAGATATATCTGAGAGACAGCTCCGACTCCCATATCAGTGTCCATGGTGTGCTGGATCCCTCTTGATCGTAATGCAATAACATTTATTTGACATGGACTATAGACACAATGTGTAGTTGTTTGACAATTCACTTCCGACCCACCCCAGCCGTCTTTTTCCTTCTCCTAGAAGATGTCTCCAATCCTCGAGGCCCTTCTCTTTCTGTGACCAGCCAGCTCCTTCACTATCATGGCCACCTCTTGCCTAAAAGTCATGTACACGTAACCTTTTCAAAAACATATTCTTACCTGCCCCAAAAGCTCCCTGGGTATCATAGTCATGTCGTTAAGTATTGTCTGCACCCGACAAGTCATACAGACAAATACTACAATCCCAGTCAGTCTGGTTCACGTCTGCCCCACTCTCACCCGTGCGAGGACGCCTTACATCTGCTGAGAAAGCTACTCTCAATTTTGCGCTTCGACTTTAGGCTGTCCGTTTATACTGCTATGCTGAGGACTATTGCGTCCACCGGACCCTTCTTTCCGCTTTTCTTCCTCGCCTTCTTCGTCATATTCTTCGTCGACCTCAATTTTTCTGATTGCGGGTTCGTAGGCTTCACGGCGCTCATCCCGACCAGTCTCGGACATAGGAGGCTGTGTTGGTTCATTCGATGGCGGCTGATGCATCGAGGGCAACGTTGGAGGGTGATGAGCTGCCTCGGATGGGTGATAGTTCTCATCCGCTCGTCTCTGCTCTTCGCGCCGAGCTGCTGAAGAGCTTCGACTGTGCCTGACTGGAGGGGAGACGGGTCTGCCATAAGGAGATTGTGCCCTACCGCGTGGGGAGCCTGGTCGTGGGCGGGGAGAGGGTTTCCTATCCGGCGGCGATGGTCGACGGTGACGGATATCGTCCAGCCTGCTTCTACTCTCACCATTCGTAGGATGTTTGTTTGGCACTTTGTACTCATCATCAGATTCGTGGCCTCGTTTAAAACCGGACATAATTGGACCGTCTCTTTCAGCTCTCGCAGCCGCCTCAGCAGCAGCAAGAGCCGCGGCTGGTGGAGGAGCACCCGCAGCTATACCCACTGATTGAGAGGTGTTAGGATGATGCTGGTAGGGTTGTTGGGGATAATTAGGTCCTGGCGAAGATTGTCTGATCTCTGCAATTGGTCTTATCTCTGGTGGAGGGCTATCGCCACGCCCGTAGGGCACCCTGGGGCCTGGGCCAATCTGGCTGCTAGCTGTTCCTAGCCTTAAGCCAGGATCCGGAGCCCCGTAGTTAGGATTTGGGATACGATTGGACGCGGGAGGCTGAGAAACCGAAGCCTGTGGCTGTGGTAGGGACTGGGGTGCTGAGTACGTGATTGGGGCATTATGACTCAAGGGAGCTGGAGGCGAAGCTCGTCTGATGGGTGTATGACGATGAGGCTCCTGATACTGCCTCATCGGTTCTTGACGAGGACTTGCCTGCCTCTGGGACGGCGGTGGTCGAATGGGCTCACGCTGGTCATATAAGCTGGCAGGTTGAGGGGGCTGTTGTGGGTTCGGAATCTCTGCCAAACGACGGTTCCAGTCAGGCACGGAGCCATTTTGCGTTGGACCTGGCCCTCCGTGAAGCACGGAAGCAGGCCCGGACTGTACATTCCATTGCGGCCCTGGAGGAGCTCCTACACCAGGATTCTGGTACTGCTGAGGATGCACGTCTTGCGGTACAGGTGCGTTCTGCTGGTTTGGAAGGCCAGTTGATTGACCATTATTACGCAGGAGCTGCAATCGTGCCTTGATGTGCATGTTCGAAGGATCGAGGTCAAATGCCCGTTGGTATGCATCCAATGCATCCGCGGTCTGGTTGTTGCACGATTCGTACTGTCTGGTGTTAGCTCTAATCCCTATGAGAATATATGACTGATGCCCCTAGAACTTACCAAGGTTCCGAGATCATACCAGACTTCGGATATATACGGGTTGAGACGAATTGCTCGGGAGTACGCATCCAGGGCGTCCCGATACTGGTTGATCTGATAATAAAGGACACCTATGGAGCACCAGAACGTCGGGTTACGTCCATCTCGGTAAACAGCTTGCTGATATGCCTCGTATGCCTTAGAGTACTTTTGCTGGGACATGTAACACCTGCCGAGAAGATACCAGCTTTGCGCATCGGTATTGTCTAAATCCATTAGCTTTATAGGCAGGGGCTTCCTAACACGCTACACTTACCCGAGCTCACAGATTTCTCCAAATATTCGATCGCTTGCTCTTGGCTGTTGAACAGTGGACTCTCCTGGTGATGCAGCCAGCCGAGTTGTTGCAAAACCTTGGCATGGTTAGGATCCCGATCGAGAACCCGTCGGTAGGCTGCTTTAGCAGCGTCATACTGAGATTTCAAATATTAGTAAAGCGATGTGTGATTCGTGGCTCGGAAATACATACATCTTTGCGTTGCTCATGCACATGGCCAATCTGAAACCAAATGTCCTCCTCGGTCAACGGTCTTGGTGGATTCTGGACAATGTATTTGAAGCACTTCCACCAGGTTAGCTATTTGTAAATGTAGCAAGACCGGTTACCAACCTCCAAACTCTGGTCGTATTTCTGCTGCTGTTTGTAGATTATACCAAGACGGAAATATATTTCGTTCGCTTTTTCGAAATCTGGCTGCATGTTCATGACTTGCGAGAATGCCTCTTCGGCATGTTCAAGGGAGCCGTAACGATCATATAGAATGCCGATGCCGTACCACAATTTCGGTTCCTGAATGGGGTTAATTAAAGCGATCGCGGTTGAACAAAGCGCTTACCTTAGGATCTCGAAGATGGTACAAGGCTTGCTGATAAGCTGCATATGCCTGCTGAAGATCCTCCATCATGAGGAAACAATGGCCTGAATCCGATCAGCTAAACATCCTGAGCTGTACACACACGTTCCGTCTGTACGCACCCAAACTACCCCAAACTTCGCCATTACTCTGATCGAGCTTGAGAATTGTCTGTAGGTACTCGACAGCTCTTGGGAAATTCTCTTTTGTTCTCAAGATACAGGAAATAGCATTGAGAGCCTGGATTGATTGATAGTTGTGCCGTAGGGCTTGCTCATAGGCGAAAAGAGCACCATCAGGATCGCCTTGGAGTTCACTAACAGTGCCTAGACAAAAAGTTAGCTCATTCCGTAGACACTTCAATAGAAATGGTGGTGCAAGTACCTATGCCCAACCACACGCTCTCGTTCTGCGAGGCCAAGTGCGCTGCAGTGATCTTGTGATGAGATTGCTGCATTGGCATATGGCCATTGACTTGGGGAGGATGACCAGCATGAAGCCCATGATGCAAGTGCAGACCTCCGGGAGAGGCCGGTTGTTGGTGGTGACTTGCCATCGAGGCCGGATGGTGGATGTGAGGCTGAAAAGATGAGACGTTTGCCGCGGAGGCAGCGGTCAGGGCCCAGACGGTGGAAAATTGGCAGACGGTATCGGTAGGGATGCTCCAGGCTGTCTCTATAGGTACGAAGATTATATTTGTTATAGAGGTGATGAGGTTGAGCTAGGGCATCATGACTGGAAGAGATTGACAGGAATGACAAGGCAGAAGATTGCGCGACAAGGGAAAGGAGGGTGAGATCCACCACATGGAACTTGGGCTTCCATTTCCACACCTATCTCACTAGGCGGGAATATTAGCGTTACCTTAGCCTCAAGCCACAGAATGCTAGCTTCCGGTACAGACCTTTGGCTGAGGCCGCTAGCAGGCACTCTAATTGTTGGTTCGGTTCGGCTTGTACCACCCTTTCCCAGCATTCCAGATCTCAACGGTTGAAGGTTGAAGGGCTCCCTCCTACAAAATCCTCCGATTCACAATGCTCCTACTCCTACTCCACCCACAAAAATACAAACAAAAATACAATACTCTCCTGCTGCTCATCCACATGAAACCCATGTGCATGCGACATGATAATCTTCCGTTCATTAATTCTCCTACTACCTTTTCATGTCTGTATTTAGATACTATTGTAGCGCACACACCCCCCCAAAAACATTCCAGCTTTGGCACTTGCGAGGCTTATAGGGATCCGTAGTTGAGCCGCTTTCCGCGCTCTCTAACACACCACTATCGAAATGACCTAATCGCATAAAGGAGGGCAAAGACGGAAAGAGGGTAAAACCGACTGGCTGTGGCAAAGCCCTGACCTGACCTGACCTTACCTGACCTTACCTAACCCACAAGTATGACAAGTATGACAAGTACTTCTATGACAAGTTACCACTAAGCAGTAAGCAGACGTGGGTGCGTGCTTTCCTTCCCGGCGCCCCAGGATCATCGCTCCACCAAGCTTTATTCGATTCACGCCTAGCCCAGCGCAACCAAAAGAAGCCGAAGATCAAGGAGCTGCTAACTTGTTGCGCGGGGCGGCGACGCACCCTGCACTCCCTCCATGCTTGCATACCTGCATGCTTCTTATGCACTTCGCCTGCCCTTTGCGCAACCAACCTTAATTTCCTCGCCTGACAGATGATCCAATAGATTGGATGCCACTCCATGCCACTGAATGTCCACTGACTGCCACCTCAAAGCCCTTCCGACGTGGGGTGCCCCATAAGCGCCCTACTCAGCTCCTACCGACTTACAATTTACTCCCCGCTCAGACCACGCGCAAATGCATCATCTCGTCAGTACCTTACCCTTTCCCCATACCCTGACCCTGCCACTACCGGTCCTTCCAGCCTGTCGCTTGCAGCCGAACGAGTGGGTTGGTCTAATCACTCTTGTAAAAGGGACCCGCCGGCAACCAAGACATCTGTATCTCCATACCAAGATATCAAGTCCACTTCGATCTCCCCCACCTCGTAAAACCTATTTTAGGTACGTGTAGGCTGCAGTAGTATTATCTACAACCAGATCCTTGGGAGCATATAGATCCTCACCCACCCCATTCCGTAATGCCAGTTTGTCCGTACGAAAGTAGTAGCAGCTTGGCCCAACTTTATGGAAGTTGGTCTTCAGCCGCGCAGGCCCGTAATTTTGCATTATTATCACTTACAGGAGGGAGTGATGTGTAAAAGCTGTGTAGGTATCCGGAGCTAATGACTTGTTGTAGGCGTGTATCCAGGTAGGTAGGGCCCATACATGGGCCCAATACCTACGACCATTTCGACCCCGGCTGGGAAAGAGGGAGCGTGGAAAGGCAAGGTGAGTTGTGTGGTTAAAGGACTTACCAGCGCTGGCCTTGGAGCAATCTCCGAAGTGGCTTTGCGCCTCTCCTGAGACGCGCACTGTCAAGGCAAATGTCTGGAACATTCGTAAGATCTGGGGTGTTTCATAGCGCACATTGACGCGAAGATGATTACTTTGAAACGCACTCCAGTAGCGATTGGGGTAGGATATATGGCAACACGAGGCTGGTGACAGTGAAAAGGCCCGGCTGCCGTTTGAGCGGCTGATTGGTCGGTTGAAATCAAGAGTACTCACGCCCGCCAGAACAAAAAGTAGAAAGACCGTACGTGGGAGAAAGATGCATAAACCCGTCTCGATCAATATTCAAATTTCTCCAGCAGAGGTCGGCAGGGTAAAGGGCATATCATCAGACTCGGGACGTGGCAGTATGAAAAGGCTGAAATCGGTCTACCGTATGTGCTTCTGTAAATTTGTTGGACAGCAAAAAGTCGATTTTTCCGGCATGAAGCATATCCGACATGCATATAATGATGATTTGTATTGCTACATGTGTGCCTGACAAATTGACAGCGCAACCATGTAGGGCTGGATTTAGCGCGCTCGCTAAATCAACCGCACGCAAACCTTAGCTCAATTAACAAAATCTCCATGACACTTCAGCTTTCACGGCTTGACTCTTCATCAAGACAGTAAAGATGTCTCACCGAAAATTCGAAGCTCCCCGCCATGGATCACTGGCGTTTTTGCCCAGGAAGCGTGCGAGCCGTCACCGCGGCAAGGTTAAGAGTTTCCCTAAGGACAACCCCAAAGAGCCAGTTCACTTGACAGCTGCTATGGGCTACAAAGCTGGCATGACCACCATTGTCCGAGATCTCGACCGTCCAGGTGCAAAGATGCACAAGAAGGAGATTGTAGAAGCTGTCACTGTCATCGAAACTCCACCTGTACGGCTTTCCTTTCTGAATTTTTAGTATTTGCTGAACTTCGCAGATGATGGTCGTTGGCCTTGTCGGATACATTGAAACCCCTCGCGGCCTCCGCTCCCTTACCACCGTCTGGGCTGAGCATCTCAGCGACGAAGTCAAGCGGCGGTTCTACAAGAATTGGTACAAATCGAAGAAGAAGGCATTCACGAAGTATGCCAAGAAGCACGCAGAGAAGTCCGGCCAACCAATCACCCGCGAACTGGAGCGTATTAAGAAGTACTGCACTGTCGTCCGTGTTCTAGCCCACACCCAAATCAGCAAGACACCTCTTAAGCAAAAGAAAGCTCATTTGATGGAGATCCAAGTGAATGGTGGAAGCGTAGCAGAGAAGGTGGACTTTGGCAAGGGTCTTTTTGAGAAGCCAGTCGAAATCAGCTCAATCTTTGAGAAGGACGAGATGGTAGATGCCATCGCTGTTACCAAGGGTCACGGATTCCAGGGTGTCACGAGCAGGTGGGGTACCAAGAAGCTCCCAAGAAAGACGCACAAGGGTCTCCGCAAGGTTGCTTGTATCGGAGCATGGCATCCTTCCCACGTACAATGGACTGTTGCCCGTGCCGGTCAAGACGGTTACCATCATCGTACGTCAGTCAACCACAAGGTTTACCGCGTTGGATCTGGAGCGGCAGAAGATAACGCCTCAACCGAGTTCGATGTCTCCAAGAAGCAAATCACACCGTAAGTTACCTGTACCCTTCCACTCTGGAGTACTGCGCTAATAACATATAGGATGGGCGGCTTCGTACGATATGGTGAAGTGAAGAATGACTTCATCATCCTCAAAGGTGCGGTGCCCGGTGTCAAGAAGCGAATCATCACCCTACGGAAATCGATGTTCGTACATACTAGCAGGAAAGCGTTGGAGAAAGTGGAACTCAAATGGATTGATACATCGTCGAAATTCGGACACGGAGCATACCAAACTCCAGCAGAGAAGAAGCAATACCTGGGAACTCTCAAGAAAGATCTGGTCACTGCCGCATAATCTCCTTGTGCTTCGTGTTTTCTGGTTTAGCGTCAGGCGATATGTGATTGCATTGATCGAGTGGAGGAAGATAATTACCAAAATTAGCTTAGATTAAAAGCTTTGAAAAGGTCTACAAAGATCATGTAGTTACCATACCCATATCACGGAGATCTGTGTAATTGATTCAGTACTATAGTAATTAGGATGAGTAGCCGACTGATCGGTGAGGTCATACCCAATCGATAAGAACCCTACGAAAATCATTGTTTACGATAGTACGCAGTACCTCTGTAACCCATCTGCAGAAACATTATTGGATGCTATTCGTTCTTGTGCGCCGTCCTTTTACTTCCACTCAACTATCCCTGATCAAGCGCGGAAAGAGTCAGCGCGTTATACTGCGTCATATTCCAGCCCGCGTAATCTTGGTTAACGACCTGCTAGAATTGCCATTTACAACAACTTCTCTTGCAAAACTATATCCTATCGTTTCGAGCCCGAGACCGAATCTGACATCTTCCAATCGCCGAATACAAGCCATCAAACCTCTACCACACCTGAGAACCATGTCCGACGACGCCTATTCCTCCTTCCTCGACAAAGCAAACCAGGATACGGGAGCGAGTAAAGCCTCCACGCGGTCAAAGACAGCGTCTACAAAAGCAGTAGATACAGAAGTACCGGCTACGTTACAAGGAGTGGAGCAATATTATGTTTCAGAAGCAGACGAGCCTTTTGAGCCTGTCAGCCTGAAATGGGGAGGGAAGAACATGCCGAGTGAGAGTATGCGCTCCATCACGGACAGTTTAGGGAGGAGCTTGGCATGGATGCTTACAGTGTGCAGATGAATTTGGGGAGCTCATCGGACACAAGGGGGACGTATCAACAATCAGGACCAAAGAGTTCGATCCTAAGGGTGACTACAAAGAAGTTGTCCAGGCGGTTGAAAAGGCTGGGGATGGCAAGGCGAGAATATTCAGGTTGGAGACGGGGAAATCGCGGGCAGAATACTACGTAGTAGGATTTGATGAGCAGGAAGGGAAGATTGTAGGGTTGAAAGCGAAGGCTGTGGAGAGCTGAAGCGTCATATAGAAATAATGGAATCATAGCGCAATCAGGCCTATCTCAGGTCCTTAAGGCGTCGAAGACGTCGTCTGGACGCTCACCACTATTGGCAGAGCCTGAGAGCTCCAGCTTCTAAGCAATGTAAGGTGGGGAAGCTGTTGCAGGCCTTCAGGACGCAGTGCGCCTCTTTGGGCCTCAGAAGCAGAAAGTCCCACCTATGCTAAAGAATCGGTCGTAACCCCGCCTTCAGCACAGCTACGACACGTCGCCCAATGCCTCTGCGCAGCCACCTAATTGTTGGTCTCGTGCTGCCCAGTAGACGATCTGAATGCTGATTGGTGGCGGAGCAAGATCATCGGTCGCCGATTTCTTTAGGTCACAACCAATGATCTCGATATCATCGCGGGAGGCTTTGAGTAGCATGACGCGGTCGTAGAGGGCACGAGACTTCATATCCAGATAGCATGCGTGTACCATAGTAGAGTATTGTGTAAGAACGGCAATTGACTAGAATACCTGAATGCAGCATTACTCTGACTGAAAGTCACCGAAAGGATCGGTGGCACTATCTACTTCTATCTCGACGACAGGGGACAATAATAGATTAGTTTCCCGTTAGTCTAGCCGAATCTGGCTTGTGTGCGCGTTCCTGCCAAAGTGGCCAAAATGGCTTGCGGGAGGCCGAAACTGAAAAGGAGACCTAGAAATGTTGATTTCAATCATCGCATAACTCGTCACCAGAAACCCGACAAAGAGATTGTCCTGCGAGAATGCTGCAACCCTCCACCGACCTACACGATAATTAGATAGAAAGTAAACTTGATATTCCGTTTGACGTCGGAAATTCGCAAGGGGAATTAAGTAGCTACTTTCCACTAGACCACAGCCGACTTTTCCGCCTCTGACGTTATTAGTCAGCAAGTCCCAATACTTCGAAAGAGTCGTCTCAGCAACATCTTCCTTGACTTAGTGACATCCTCAACAGCCAAATCACCGATATTCAGCCCTCTTCATCCCTAGGACAGTCTTCAATGGCGTATAAAGCCAATCACGCTCGTTTAAACCTGGCCTCGGCGGCGTGACTGACTCAATTATCCCTCTGTTTTCGTTAAGGAGAAAGCCTATCGCGGTCCAACAGCAGCATCGATCCACGATAACACTGTCATCTCTACAATTCTTTAACTACAACTTGGACTCAAATTACAGTAAGGTGCAACTAAGGAGGAAGGCGGGCCTTCATTCTTTGGCCGCGCCTTCGCTCACCTCCATCCACCTAGCTGTTTACACTTGAGATCATACCAACCCTCAGTCACCACTTTATCCTCGATCTTCAAGATGTCTAGCAGTGAATCCTCCCCTCCCGGGACTGCAAGACCTACACCACACGTTCGCCTCAACAGCTCCAGCAGCAATCTTCTTCAGAATGACGCCAATAGCAACCGACCGTTAGCACCAGGCCGACAAAGGTCGTTACGCTCTCTAGTACCCCAACAAAGACCCCCAAATTCACCGTCAGAAAGAGGCAATGCTGCGTTTAATAGACTATACAACGGTGGCCCAATGGACTCGTCTGAGACATTGCTGATTCCTCCCTCACGGTCTCGAACACACCGATTCAGAGATGAAGAGTCGGTACCCGGCTCTCCAGTGGATAAT
Organism: Cladonia rubrotincta; assembly: GCA_963971245.1. Lineage (NCBI taxonomy): Eukaryota > Fungi > Ascomycota > Lecanoromycetes > Lecanorales > Cladoniaceae > Cladonia > Cladonia rubrotincta. The sequence goes on from OZ020212.1 coordinate 820,352, forward strand.
ACTTCAAGAAGAACGAGCTTCAGTTCAGATGGAAAGGGCCGGGACAGCAGGATATATGGTGGCGATCCTTTTGCAGATTCGAGAACTCCGTCGAGAGCCGGCAGCGATGACGACAACGTCAACACACAAACAGTGTCAGAGAAGTATAACATATTGCCGTCTGCCGGACTCCTTCTGTTCCCAGAAGATGTGGAAAAGGATGATTGGCTACACAACCCTGATCCGAATGAGAAGGAGACCCGAGAATGCAACATATTTACGAAGAGAGGCTTTGCAAACGTGGGTGGTCTGGCTTTGGTGGTCGCAGGCCTGTTGGTCTTATTCATTGGTTATCCTATTTTGTATGGAGCATCGATATCTGGAGATGTCATGATGCTAACAATTTTGCAGAACTTTCGTGCAAAGATTCACAGAACCTGCCACAGACTGTGCATCAGATCCTAACTGTATTAACGTTGGCAACGTTCCGCTGTTGAGAAATATACGGACGGGGATGATAGATCCTGATACACCACAATCAGCACATTCCAAGACGGCTCCAGATGGCACCAATTTGAAGCTCGTATTCTCGGATGAGTTCAACACAGATGGTCGAACTTTCTACCCAGGCGACGACCCTTACTTTACAGCAGTCGATCTGTGGTATGGCGTGACGCAGGATCTAGAGTGGTATGATCCTGATGCTGTCACAACGAATGGAGGCGTTCTTGAGCTAAAGTTCGACCAATTCCGAAACCACGGACTAAATTACCGCTCAGGAATGGTTCAATCGTGGAACCAGTTGTGTTTCACAGGAGGGATGCTCGAGGCTTCGCTCTCGCTGCCCGGAAGAGGCGACACAGTTGGATTTTGGCCTGGCTTTTGGTCAATGGGGAATCTTGGAAGACCGGGCTACGCCGCAACTACGGATGGGATGTGGCCCTACAGTTACAGTAACACATGTGACGCAGGCATAACGGCAAATCAAAGTCAAACCGATGGGACGAGTTATCTGCCAGGGATGAGACTACCTGCCTGTACCTGCTCTGACGAGGATCACCCGACACCAGGCAAATCACGTTCTGCTCCCGAAATTGATGTTATAGAAGCCAGTGTTACCCCCCTGGGTCCCCAAGGATCGAACAACATGATAGGAGCAGTATCTCAAAGTTGTCAGCTTGCGCCGTTCGATATCTGGTATCAACCAAACACTGGTATGTTCTCATAACCCTTCCATTTACCTATATCATGGTTCTAACCAGTATAGAATTCATTGAGATATACGATGACACCATCACACTTTTGAACTCGTATCAAGGAGCTCCTTTTCAACAAGCTTTATCTGGTTTGACCAACCTCAATAATGATTGGTATGACGCCAAGGACTACGCTACTTACAGCTTCTATTATGAGCCGGGTGCCCAGGGTCAAATTACATGGTCTGTAGCAGACGTACCAGCATGGAAGCTTGATGCCCGAGCTATTGGACCGAATGGCAATGTAGGGCAAAGAGTCATCCCAATGGAGCCCATGGCCATGGTCATGAATTTTGGCATGTCCACTGGGTTCTCAGCGATCAATCTCACAGGCATTGAACAAACATTGCCAGCAACGATGCGGTTTGACTATGTCCGCATATACCAAAATCCGTCCGACACCAGCATGACATGTGATCCGGACGGCTATGAGACAACCGGTTATATTGCAAACCATATGGAGGCATACACAAACCCAAACAAAACTCAATGGTACGTCGGAATTGTCTGACCTTCTTTGTTTTGCACTAATTAGCTCGTTCAGGCATCAAACGCCATATTCATGGCCCAAAAACACGCTTGTCGACAATTGTAAATCATGAGCATATTCAACCTGTCGTCTAGTCGCTTTACGATATCCCTTCAAGCATTTCCGTCGGCCCCAGGCCAAAATGTTATTAGATTTCGTCTACCATTTGCATAGCGGAGTTGGCGTCCTTGTTGTCACGGTCTTTGGTGACCGCATACTACACATCCACGAGCGCGCTGTTCATCCACACGACGATACACCACACTACGGCTCTCCTGATATATTTTAATTCGCTTCAGCCTTGAAGGCTGGTCACTTGGCATTGGCATGAGCGCTTCTCTACGAGTGCTTCTTCAAGATATGTACAACAAGTTCTGTCGAGATGTGGGGGAGGCTCGGTCCTATTTTGGGGTTCGGGTGTTGATGTCTAGACTTTTATTCCACAAGCATCCTCATTGTAGATAGACACGGACTATGAGGCGGCGTCATGTGTTGGCTGCTCAGCAGAAGCAGAGCTTTGATACTATTTATTATTCGACCAAACATCATATTCAAATCCCTGTGCTCCCGGTGGATGATGCTAAGGGTTGTATCCCACAAAATCATGCAATATGCTTACATATGGGTATCACAATCCACAATTCCCGAAAAGACTCCGCTCGCTCATGCCATGCAATATATCGTCTAGTACCCAAGACACCAGCCCCCTTAACCCATCCAACCAACCCCTTCCAAACCCCTCAACTCCCCACCCTAAGCACACAAAACGCAATATTAACCAAAACCCCCGTCACAACCCCAATCTGCCTCCTCTTACTCCACACCCCCTCCTCCCTCACCAACCACACAATCGCCCCCACCGCCCAAAAAAACCCCATCACATTCCCCCACAACATATCCTCTAACCCTCCTCCTCCTTCTACATCCTCATAACCCCCCCCTCCTCCTATTCCTCCTCCATCTGTTGTTCCATTATTATTGGGAGAGCCATTGTCGAGCCAGCGTTCTTCCAGTAGGCGCAGTTCGTGCGCTGAGGGCATGGTGTCGGGGGTGTGGGTGTGGGCTTGGATGGCGAGGAATTGGGAGCGGAGGGAGGAGACTTCGGGGGGGGAGAGGCCGGCGGAGAGGAGACGGTCGAAGCCGAGGGGGGCGGGGGTCGTAGAGGAAGTATTGGTGGTTTGTAATCCAGCGATTGTCGGCTCAGTTGCTGGTCTGGTGTTGTTGTTGTTGTTGTTGTTGTCACTGTCGTTCGATGCATCCTGAGAAGCGGCTGCTGCTGCTGCTTGTTGTTGTTGCAGGGCTATGGCATCTTTTGCTTCAAGTTCTAGGTCGGCGGGAGAGAGGGTAAGTTCGGTGGAGGTGGAACAGTGGATGTAGATTTGGGTGGGGGATTTGCCGGTGGGGGAGAGACGGAGGGAGGTGCTGAGGGGAGTGTGGGGGGGGAGGAGGGCGCCGGAGTGGATTAGGCGGATGGGGGAGGCGGAGAGGGTGGGGGGGAGGTGTGGGCGGATGAGGGTGGAGAGGGTTGTTGGCGTTGTGAGGCTGGGGTGGGGGATGGTGAGGGGGAGGTCGGGGATGGATGTTGTGAAGCGGATTATGAGGTTTAGAGGGAGGGTGGTGGGAGGTGAGGGTGAGGATGAGGAGGCCATTGGTGGCGTGGGTGGTGAGATACCTGCTGTTTGTAAAGGCAAGCAGTCTTGCAAGTGAGCAGTAGATGTTGCCGAGGCTGATGTCTTGGCATTGTTGTCTTGGACTGTCCGTCCCTTTGGCTTCCTCCACCACCATTTATCAATTCTCAAATCATATTTAGCAGCAGCTCTTATTATTTTATCGATTTTCAATTATGTTCCCGTTAAAGCTGCCCATCCATCAATCGGCGAGTTTATCTTTTGGATAGTATTACACATGGTTGTGGTAGAAAGGAAGCAACTGTTCTTTCAATAGGTCATTCGAGTAATTTCCCAGCGTCCTTCGGTCCCGACGTGCAAAATCGTTAGGCTGTTAGACAGAGGAAGGAGATAGGCTGTACGTAAAACATGCGAGATGTGAAATGCACATGAACTGGAATGGATTTTTGAGTGGTATATAAGTACATCGACCGCATTTAGTGAGGGCTCATGCTATTAAGATAACACCAGTGCCCCTGATTATCATACTACCTCACGGTAAGGGAACCCAAGTCTCCGAACGACGATGGAGCATCCCCACACAGCATCGAATTGATATATTCTTTTCTCCGTCCCGTCCATCCATCAAATAGCAATCATAAGATCCCTCATCGCCCTCCCGCCATAACAGCCTTGTAATACTGCAAGCTCAACTCCATCGTATGCATCAAGTATTTATCCTCCGTAAGCGGCAGCTGTAAGATACGCGCACCTTCAATACCCTAGCGGCATCCATGTTAGCGAGATTTGATCGTTACTTGTTGAGAGAGTTCGCAATTGGACAACAAACCTTTTCCTTCATCGCCAGAATCTCTTTCCCCACCACACCACTAATCTCCTGCACAGCAACCATCTCTCTAAATCGATCCTCCCCACCCCGCGCCATCGTCGGCAGCGCCTCAACCAGTCTCTCTAGACACTCCCTCTTCCCCTCCCCATCCACTTCCTCGAAGATAAGAGCGATATAATCTTCGTAAACCTGGCCTCCAAGGCCCCACTCACTGATAGTCTTTTTTCCATCTGCGAAAGCTTCGAGAACATCACCCAACGTACCCCAATCCTCCTCAATCACCGTCATCGGGCCGACTTCTTTCCTTAACACTTCATGAGCCTCGAGTACGTTCCCCGCTTTGATGAGATATCCGAGTTCGCTGACAGGATCGCGCAGCACATTACGCGCATATAGTGCTTTTGCATCAAAGATCCAGCTTGGAGGAATCTGGAATTCTTCGGTCAGGGTTTGGAAAATCTGGGAACCGGGCTCAGGTTTGATATCTGCTGCATGATGAGCGAGATGAGCCTGTATTGCCATATGGCGTTGCTTGGGAGAGTGGAGGTGGAGGAGGGCGAAAAGTGCCCAAAGCCATTCACCACCGCCGTCTAGCTGGGTAGCAAATGTCCAGATCAGAGCGTCTGCTTGGAATGGAACAGTTTCGGGCGCAGTTGGAAAGCGGAGAGTAAGAGCGTGATAGAGTTGGAAAGAGAGCCGGGCGTCGAGAGGGTTACCAGTTGTATTGTGAGGGGCGAAAGTTTCTGCGATAGAAGGGGTTGGGATGGCGGATTTGGAGGCAGCGTAGAGCTTGAGAAGACCCCAGAGAATATCTTCGCGTTGATTGGGTTTATTATCGTGCCATGGGTTTCCATTGCTAGCTTCGAGAAACCATGGGATCGGCTTCTTAGGTTCCTCACATCGTAAGTCGTTGTTGAACTTTAGAACAGCGGCTTCGATAGGCTCTTCAGCGAGAATGGCGTAGTACAAACGGAGGCCAAAGGCTCGCTTCCAGTCTAGGTTGAAGCGTTCACTGATAAGGAAAGTCCTCGCTCGATCTTCGAGTGAGCCTTTCTTGCCCTCGCAAACAGAGGTGTTGCCGGCTAGGAACGCGTAAAGTGTCCGGATTGGCTCGGTCATTTCAGACAACACGTTCAATTCCCTCCACGCATCGATCTGATTCTCCATGTCTTCTCGCATGATCTCATCACCACCGATTTGTGCTATCAACGTAGCCAGTCGGAAATCTTTGCCTTTTATAAGAGCATCGCAAGCTGCAGGCACGTTGTGTCCTGAAAGATGAGCGACGGCACATTCTTCGGCATTCGTAGCTGCATTGGCTGCGCTTGTTGCGCTTTCCTCGCAGATTCGCTCCCAAAATGCTATGAGGCGGTCTTTGCGAATACGATCGTCGTAGGTCGCTTTCTGCGCGGCAGGTACGCCATACTCTTCGGGATCTTGGTCGTCAAAGAGAATGGAAGCAAGCTGCCAGACCAATTTTTCGTAATCAGTATCTGGCTGAATTTGAGCCGCAAAATCCCCGAAAGGACTCTGCAGCATCTTCGCCATTGGTACTTCGTGCTCTACCAAGACTGTTGTGTGGGCGCGTTGTTGAGTGAGGATTTGTGGAGTAAGCTGTACAGGAAATAAACATATAAACATAGTGACCGTGAATAGGACGAAATGCGCTTACATGAGCAGCAACCGCGATTTTAGCAAACCGAATGTCTCTCCCTTCGGACACTATAGCACTTTTCCTGTACTTCAATATGGGATCCGTCTGAGTAATCTTAGTTTGAGAAATGCCCACTTTGCCGGGAATCGAGTAGACCAAGGTGGTACCAGGACCCCAGGATGGCTTATAAGAAGCATGAAATCCGCGTTCTTTCGGAGCCATGTCGGCCTCAGCGTCATCTTGAGTCTTCGATCTTTTCGAATAGGGCCACTATGCAATTGAAATTCAGCTTCCATTCCTTTTCATTATTTGCTACGTACATTGGAAGGCGGCAGGCCATGATCAATCTGTGTCTGTGCTGAAGGGTATTTCAATCAAAGCAACGCCGAAACACATGGAAATTGGATTGATGAGGATTTCAGACCTTAAGACCCTTTTCCTTTATCGCATCTTTCTGTTTCTGCCCCGTCTTCCTCGCTTGCTCCTGCCCCCATAGGGATTTCATCAAATCGATATGGTTGTCCAATTTTGCTGGGCCAGTCCCTCGCAACGACACCTTTGGTGTCTTCTCCCGATCATCCTCTTGGTCCTCAAGGACATGAGCCTGAGTCTCACGAAGAGCTTGTCGATCTTGTTTTCTTGGACTGATTGTCCGTTGCAGCGCCCCAGCCCAATCATCATCCACGGTGAAAACGGGCTTCGCTGGAGTATCATAACCAAGCTTAAGAGCTGCTTCATTCGTCGCGTTGTCTATACTTGTCGTGGGGAACGCCCCTGCCATTTCCATTTCCATGTCACTATCCGAGTCACGAATCACAAGAGACCGGTCTTCAACAATACCGTTGTCGGATTGCATTTCGCTTGGCTCGTCTTCACCACTATCGGAAGGCGAGACGGCCAAGCGCTCATCTAAAAAAGACTCGTCGTTGTCGTTTAGTTCCTGCATCGCCTGGTCATCATCGGACACCGGTTCATCATCGAATGCTCCGGGTAGCATCTTCTTCTTTCGAAATTGGAATGTATCATCCGGGCTAGAACCTATCGCAGACGATTCGTTGGTCAATGTGCTGGAGCGCTGTGTAGAAGCCGTCGCCGTCGGAGTGCGCCTACTCCCGCGTGTCTTCGGTGTTGGAGTCTCAGGAGCCTCGCTCAACATGCTGGATTGCATGCCATCAACTTCGCTCACGCTCGCGTCGTCGTCGTAGTCAAAACCATATGTCGTAAAGTGTGGGACCTTGAAAACCCAAGTACCAGTATCCTTCTCGTATCTTACGAATTCCGTGCCAGTGACTTTGCGTAGGCGATCGACGTGCTTATTAAAGCGGGGACCACTCTTTTCGTGTAATGGGGTCTTACGATCCCTATGCCGAGGCCAGGAATTTTCCAGGTACAGCGTCGATGGAACATTAAGACCCTTCTTGAGAAGTGGCTTCTTGCTTTGGTCCGGGTAAACAGTAAGCGAACGAAGCTCAATGTGAACAATTTTGCCACAGATATCCTCCAGAGGGTGTAGAGTGAGGTCAACAGGTAGATTGAACTCAACGCGGCCACAGCCCTCACGTCCAACGCTGAAGTTCGATACGCTGCGTTTCTGCTCTAGAGTCATGTTTTGGATCTCCTGTGCTGATGGCTTCATCCAGTAGGCTCCAGGCTGTTGGTCTTCCTGCGATATTTGAATTGGAGCTCGAGTAGTAGTAGGTGCGCTCGATGACTCAGGAGACTCATCTTCATGCACGACAGCAAGCTCGTTGCCTCTTACTTGCTCCATCTCAGGCTGTGGAGGAACACCATTTGGCTTCGGCGCGGCAAGTCGACCCTGCCCACGTGACGGCGTCCTAAGGAATCCTTGTTCTTCAGCGCTTGGCGTGGCAGAACTATTCTGATCATTGCCGTTAGTGCCGTCAGTGCCATTGACCTGGGCTCCATTTGCGTTCTCTCCATTTCCTCCTACCGTGCTTGCATCAAAGCTGACTTTCTTCTTCAAGATGCCAGGCTGCTTCGACTGGTCGTTCTTCTCCAGGCTGGGCAAAGTCGCAGGTGTTTCTTTGTCGCCGAACAGGTCTGTACGAAGGCTACGATCAATTGTTAGCCTCTTCAGGCTTCCTGGTCCTCCATAACGAGAACTCCCTGCAGAAAAGGCCCCCGGTGTCAGGATACTCTCGCCGTCGCTATCGAAATTGCGGCGCAGATTGCTAGTAGATAGACTCTTCCCTAAACCTCGACCGACACTGCCGAATAGCAAACTGCTGCCAAGACCGCCAGGCGTGCTCGCATTGCTCATGGCACTACCTGGAGTACCATAAGTTGAGTAGGTAAAGCCGTACCCACGTTTCTGTGGAGTTATGAGTCGCGAAGCCGCTTGAGGGCTCATCTTGTAGTGCGGCAAGATAGCACTCTTCTTCAGCTTCTGTTTGACGTTGATCGGCGTAGCGATAGGACCCACAGATACCGGTGGTGGAGGTAAACCCGAGAAAATTGAAGGGCTGCCGTAAGCGCTGCCCGGGTCCATCAGAGATGCATTAAAAGATGGTGGGGATGCAAAGGCATTAGGCTGTTGCTGAACCTGTTGCTGTTGTTGTGATCCAAAGAGGCTGCTGCCCTGGTTGTTGTTATTATTATTATTACCAAAGAGACTTCCAGGTTGCTGCTGTTGCTGGTTGTTCTGTCCGAACAGAGAACTGCCTCCTTGCTGATTGTTGTTGTTGCCCAGATTGCCGAATAACCCGCCGCCCGTATTTGAGGAGTTGCCAAATACACCACCAGGTTTCTGCTGTTGGCTGTTCGTGTTGCCAAACAAGCTGCTAGTCTGATTTTGCTGACTCTGATTGGCATTGTTATTATTCCCAAAGCCACTAAAAAGCGAACCGCCAGTGGTAGAATTGTTTGCGTTCGCGTTTCCAAAGATATTTGAGCCAGTAGTAGCAGGCTTGCCGAACAGCGAAATTCCAGAGGCTTGATTGTTGTTCGTGCTGCCAAACAACCCCCCACCGGTTGATTGCTGTTGATTATTGTTCTGGCCAAGATTGCCAAAGGGATTACTACCAGTATTACTGGCCTGACCAAACAACCCGCCAGGTTTCTGATCTTGTTGCTGCTGGCCAAAGCCAGAGAACGGGGAACTATTGGTCTGATTTTGGTTTTGTTGACCAAAAGCCCCAAAGGGATTGGACTGAGCCGGCTGCTGCTGCTGCTGCCCAAAAGGAGTGTTATTATTAGTACTGCCGAACAAGCCGCCACCTGTGGCGTTGTTGCTACCGAAGGTATTGGTCCCAAATCCTCCTGTGGAGGATGTTGTGCTGCCAAAGAGAGGTGGCTTCGATGTTTGATTTTGCTGGTTGTTACCACCGAAGAGGTTGCTTCCCCCACTACCACCAAATCCTCCTCCTGTACTACCGAACCCCCCCCCAGTCGATCCAGCTGTGCCGAACAAACCACCAGTCGGCTGAGAAGTCGAAGCAGCCCCAAACAGGTTTGTGGCTGGCTTGTTGCCAAAAAGGCTACCACTTGTGCCAAAGCCCGATTGTGCTGGCTGATTGGTTCCAAAGGGTGAGGATGTCGCGGCGGGTTGACCAAACAACCCACCTCCTGTGTTGTTCGCTGGCTGACCAAAGCCACCACTGGTATTTTGGCCAAAACCGGCACCGAAGTTGGACTGTCCAAAAGCTCCAGCTTGTCCACTACCGTTTCCAAATCGTCTGCCTTGATTGTAGTCCGCTAATCGAAGTTCCTGAGAATTGTCAGTGTGTGGGACAAAGGTATGGAAAGACTAGGGGAACCGACCTCAAATGAAAAATTCTTGTACGGCTGCATGAAGCTAATACTCTGGAAATGATTGGTAACGCCACCGGTCGCCTCTTTCTCAGTGAACGCCGTGAAAGGAGTATTGCCAGTGCCTTGACACTCGGCATTGTTACCACCCAGGGCTGAGCTTATTGGAAAAGCGCTTGTTTGCTGGTTACTGTTCAAGCTGAATCCGGTGTTTGGAGTAGTAGAGCTGCCGAACAAGCCTCCGCCTCCGCCTCCACTTCCAAAAGCTGGCTTCTGCGCGCCAAACAACCCTCCACCAGAAGTGTTGTTGTTTGTATTCCCAAATCCCCCGAAGCCGCCCGTGGAACCAGCAGTAGCTGTGGTGCTGCCAAAAAGGCTTCCGCTTGTTGTGGTGGCAGGTGCGCCGAACGCAGGCCTATTCTGACCGAATGGGCTTGCATTTGTTGTGGCAGCGCCAAACCCTCCTGTGCCTGTCGTACGGACATCTGTTAGCTCCAACTTCCTGTAAATTTCACAATCAAGTTTAAATCGGAAGACGGTAGAAGGTAAGACTCTTGTTATCGATATGTGCAAAGCGAGAAGAGAGGCACACCCCCACTGTGGCTTGGTCGCACGACGGTGTTTTCGACTACCTGAAGCGGACACCCGCAATCTGGCAGTCTTGGACAATTCAGGCCATGTACGTACCTCCTGACCCAAAGCCACCGGTTGAGCCTGCATTGTTGCCGCCAAAAAGGGTCGCTCCGCCGAAGCTGGAGCCGGTACCGGTACCAAAGCCTAAATGCAAGAGTGTCAGACCGGGTTATCTTGGAACGGCAGGATAGTCCACTTGGTCACTCATGGCGGCTGACGGCCAGTCTCAGTATGTAATCAGCTCAGAATGTGACCTACCTGTGGTTGTATTATTATTGTTGTTCGCACCGAAACCACCAAACCCTGTACTTTGGGTATTTTGCCCAAAACCACCGAAGCCCGACATCGTTGCTGATGATGTCTACAGTATCTGTAATAGGTGTATTGGAGGTGGTTGATAATATTAAAAGGAGGCGTAGGTTTGGTGGAACATTAAGACGAAGTGTCGAGTCAAAAGGATGAACGCGCTGCTGGTGGGGGAGGTGAAGCGTTATCAAGATCAACACCTCAGGCCGAGCTGCACGTGTAGCTTCACGAAAAGAATTGGTCTGAATGAGCGACTAGCACCTCAAGCCGAAGGCGGTAACGTAGAAGTGTTGAAGAAAGACGCGATTTGGACCGCAGATTTTATAAGTGAGGTTGGGCAGTATGCGACAGGTTTAAGGTTATTAAGGATGAGAAATTCTGAGGAGTTGCAGGCTTCTAGGCGGATATCTAGGCACTAACAAATCTCCAGGCTGTAATCTCGCTAATTAGTCACGTGCTTGGTTTTTGACTCAGGTTTTGGTCTAGAACAGTGACGCACAGTGTATGCACAGTTCTGATTTCTAAGAATTTTAGGCTTCTGAAAGCCTGGGCATAGATGCCTGTGCTACTCCACTGTAGGCTGGCTGTGTATCTACTGTAGCACTAACAACCATCTTCGTCTATTACCTAAGCACCAAGCTGTCCATTCTGCTTATACTCAAATCACGGACGCCGTGACATGTTACTCTTCCTGCTCAATGGCCGGACTCGGACAGTGAGCGGTATAGTAGAGTAAGTCTAGAAGAGTTCACCCCCTAACTGTATAAACCCCCTTACTGTATAGCCTCTGAATCTGGTCACCCCTGGCGACGAAAATGGACCCCGGAGCATCGCGGCTTTAGGGTACCTCTAGGGCCCGCTTTCACCAGCTTTAGGTCCAGCCCTACGGGGCTATACAGTAAGGGGGTTTATACAGTTAGGGGGTGAACTCTTCTAGGCACCAAAGACGTAAGGCTGAATGCATTCAATCAACCTTTCACGTACGATACGGCAACACTCCTGTAGGCAAGTCCGCGACATGGAAATATGTGCCTGATTTTGCAATCTTAAGATTCTGTCTATTCTTATCATACAATGACCTCCTCGTAGACATACACTCATGCAGTCCCATGGAAGAACGCCGCATTAAGTCATCACCGTCGCTAAATCCAGACCTTCGGGGTGAACAGTAATGTGATTGGAGTAGAAGCAGTGAATAACTTCCCAAAGCTCTATGAGGGTGGCCTTTGGCAAAGGCTTGCCGCATTCCACCATTTATCCCCACATTATTTCGTTATTTTCGTAGCAGTACCTTTCTTCCCCCTAGTAGAACTTCTCGTGGTCTTCATTTTTGTGATGGTAGGCCTTTCTTCCTCTTCCCGGTCCGCGGAAGCCTCCCCATTCACAATGCGTTCTTCATCGGCCTCCATAGCTCCTTTCCTGGTCTTCTTGCGTGGAGTCTGCCGACTCTTCTCCTGCACTTTTCTGTTCTTCTCGAACATTTCCTCAGGAGGTTCCTCCAATTTCCGCTTCGTGCCATTCTTCGACGTCTTCTCTCCTCCATACTTAGCTTCCAACTGATCAATGATAGATGATCGAGACTTCTGGTTCCGCTGGATCAGAGTTGCCAGATCAACCTCGTTATCACCATCGCTTTTACCGCCCTTTTTGCCCTTCTTCTTGCCATCCTTAGCTTCTTTACCTCCGACCCCAATCTCATCTGCTAGTTTTCCGGCCTCCCTTGCCTCTTTCGCAGCTGCCTTATGCCTAGCAGCTCTCTTCTTCGGATTCTCGTGCGTGTAGGCGTGATAGGCTTCGCTTTCGCCTGCTGTTATAGCCTGATCGATATATGTGCGGAATCTTTCCTCGTCATCCAACGGATTACTGAACATGATCTCAGTGAAGACTGCGTTCAGGTCGCCACTGAATTTTGTGTGAGCCGCGAGAACGTCTCGCTTCTCCTCATCCGAACCTTGATATTCGCTTTTAAATTTGTCTAATTCCTTGGTTTTGAACTGAGGATCGCCGAATTGGACACGAAAGAAATCCGCCCAATTGAAATCGTCATCTTCAAGGTCAAGGGATGCTGATGTGTTGCCCGTAGTATCGTAACGTTTCCGTCTCTGCTCGTCCGAGAGAATAGCATATGCGAAGGCGATTTCTTGGAATTTAATATGCGCAGAGTCTCGCTCGGATGGGGGAACTTTGTCTGTTGGGGCTGGATAAGTCTTGAGCTTTTGAATCGAGAAATGTCTGTATACCTGGATGGTGTCGTAAAGCTAGCTTCTTGTATGCTGTCTTCACTTCATTAGAAGTTGCTGATGTTGATAGCTCTAGACTCTCATATGGGTTGATGTCCGTAGGTGGCTCATTCACGAGATCATCTGTTATATCTGCCATGTTGACGGAGGCTGAGATAGGCATTGGATTGTATCTCCGGCTATAGATACGCTTCACGAGGATGGCGGAGCGCAGAGCTTGGATTGTTGAAGTTCAGGTCGACGCGATCTGAGCGCGTCTGGACACCTCAGTTATCAACCGCATAGCCCAACAGGGCTGACGCCTAGGGACCCCTAAAGCTGGTCGCTTAGGAAACAAGAAATGCGCCTTAAAACCCTGGCTCCGGGGACACGTCCCGCTGCCTAGGTGTCCAACATTCATGGTAGCTTTAGGGGGCTATATGGTTTGAGAAGTGTGTAGACGGTTGATAGGTGAACCCTTCTACTTCGGCAATTCTCTCAGCCTTCTATCACATAACTGGAGGATAGCTAAGATACTGTGGTTGATTAGGTAGGTAAGGTTCCTACCCCCTAGTGTAGTGGTACTGGCCCTACATTTCGCGGTATTCCGAGTGATTATCTGGGGGTTCCATCCCCGACATGGTGATGTTACAGCTTAACCTCCCAGGTAGTACCCGCCCTATCCTACCTACCTCGATGTCGAGATGGCGATCCTACTCATTAATTTATGCCGTTGTAGTTGCCACTCTCTCTCAGACCAACCCGTCCGAGGTCAAGGTCGATGTATTAGAGACAAGAGAATCGAATATAGAGAATTGACATGAATTTGGCTACCTGTGTACACTGGCATCTACCGGGAATGAAAAGCAGCAATGCCATCCCAGATCCACAGTCACTCCCCGGATTCTGGCGGAAATTGAAAGTTGAAAGAAGGGTAAAGCCTACATAGTCTGTGCTCTAACACATTCGTTCAATGCATCATGTTCGCCATGATCATACGCTACACAGACGCGCCCACACCCTCAATCGATTTTCGCCTCAGCCAGCTTCTTTGTAGGCTTTGACGGTGTGAGATTGTTGGCAAGGCGAACTTTATGAGTAGACAAATGTTTAGCCTTCCCAGCAAGTTTTTTCCGAGCTACCATGACTGGAGCGGACGACTTCGTGACAAGGTAATTCGAGAAAGAGCCCAGAAGAACACTATTCATGAAGATCAGCTCCTGCATTTTTTAGAAGATTCTCTGGCATTTAACGTACCCCTTTAAAGTGCCACGACCACGAGAGCCTATGATAACGAGCGTGGGATTAAGAATATCAATCTGGGATTCTGAGCATGACATCTTATTCATAATGAGTTCCGGCTTGAACTTACAGCTTCCGTGATCATGTGCCTTGAGCTTTTGCAATGTATGACTTCAATCACAATCCTGACCTGCAGCCCTGTTCCCCTCAAAAAGCCGAGACACGTCTCTGATAGTTTTTCTAAGCCATGCAAGCGTTCTTGCGCAGCCTTTGCGTGAGCGTCTGAGTCTGAGCGAGCAGCGCTTGAGCTTCGCGAGCTTGTACGAAATGCTGCCTTCGAGATTGATGGTAGGGACATCAATGCCCCCTTTTTGGTGGCAGCAGTCATCTTTTCCATGACTGCCGTGGTATCTTGCATGGCTTTGCCACCTTCTCCAATAGGTACTGCATCTCCAGTCTTGGCAGTGCCAGTTTCATCGTCCATGGCGTAGATTGCGTAAAGGGTATCCCCATCACGTAGGACTGTACCAATAGTCCACTCCAGAGCGTAGAAGGCTTCTTCACTTAAGTCAGTAGCTATGAGGTAATCCCTGACACGCCGTGTCCCTTCTTCGGATTCTTTTAGCATATCGAGGAATCGGCCCCGGAAAATCGTTTGAATAAGCCGGTGAGGAATTGTGCTATCGATACTGGAACAAATGACGTTCAGTTTTTGAGCATGTCGAATGTCTTCCATTTCCTCAGAGTCCGTAGTGAATGGACTGACGCTTGGGCTGGGAGTTTTGCTGACGCTCTGATCGAAGTTGGTATTGGGGCGTACAATATCGAATCGCTTGGATGTAGACACTAGCTTCTCGCCATCTGGGGCAGTGATCGTGACTTCTGGCTTGTCTCCTTCGGTTGCCGTGTGGGTCTCTGACTCTTCCGGTCCATCTCTATTCCTGCCTCTTGGTCTGCCTGATGGAGAGCTTTCATCATCAGAGCTCCATTCTCTAGCATCATTATCGCTGTTTTCCTCGACATCTTCCCCGTCATCATTATCCGCTTCGTAATCTTTCTCTTGACGTCCATTGTCCCCAGACTCTGGAGCATCACCGCTTGACGATAGCGACCTCTGATGCAAACGAGACGATGGAGACTTTGATGATGTCTTGAGGACGCCTTTTGGAGTCGACTGCTGCTCCGTTAGCTTCTTAATAGGTCCAAATGATAGGCCGCGTCTGATAGCATCGGAAGACAGAGTTCCTCGCTTCGTTCCTGCTTTCGACGAGCTCTCCGACAGGCCCGGCTGGATTTGGATGTTCGAGTCGAGAACAGAGGCTTTCTCATTCGAGATTTTTGGTGTACCTTTATTAAGCTCGGGTATGCCAGGAGGGTTACATGCTGTAGACTTATGATCTGAAGGGTGTCCAGCTCCGGACAATGTTTCAGTTTCTGCGTTGGATTCTGTATTGGCTGCTCTTTGATCAGTGCTGGGAACAGCTTCCTCAGAAGCCTGCAGGACTTGTTCTTGCTCCGATTTGGCGTCCATTCTTATTCCAAGCGCTATGTATGGATCCTTTTCAGAGTCTATGAGTCAAGAAGTAGCACTGTATGGGAGGAACTTGGTGAAGCCGTATGCAAGCTTTTGGGCCGCGGACTTATCACATCTTTGTATGTTTCAGTCCATAATCAGGGAAGGAGCGCTGTGGAACTACCCAATATACTCCAGTGTACATAAAAACAGCTATTCGCAAGACCGGTCATGAATGGCGGAGTTGCTGTTCTACCGTACGTTACTCATCTGGCTTTTCAAGACCTCCAGCCAAACACAGACTTTCTCGGGGCGGTCGTAGCATTCTCGAAGGCGCTCAAGCTGACGTTAAGTGAAGAGGAAGCCTGAGCAGGTCTCGTGGGTGGCAGTGGCTTTGTGAATTGACGGTCCGAACCTTATAAGCATAGCCTAGGTAGGGAATGTTGGAAGCTAGTTGTCAAGCCTTGACAATGGTTGCTTGCATGGACCAAATCTCTGCTACTTTAAGAAGCTGTAGCAGAGAGCAAAATCGAAAGTGAGCTGGAGGTGGAGCAACCCCTGCAAATAGTATTGCTGGGACTTGGCACCGCAAATACGTGGTATAAGCAAGGAATTCATCGACACAGTTTAGATTTCTATATCTCAACGTCTCGTTCTCCCACCTCTAAAGGATAGATTCGCCCGAGCCGCAACACCGAGTCTATGAACACCACCCCTTCGCTCCCAAACACTGCTCTTACCCTCAACTATAGCAATCAATTCATCCGCAATCTTATGGGCAAACATAGTTCGACCACTTCCCTTTGAACGCTTCTTGCTTACAGCGTCCAGTATCCACATTACAGCTGTTCGTCTTCGTTGCCTCACACGCAAAGGTATAGGTATCTGTAATGCTACACCTCCTCCAGCCGCACCTCTCTGTGACCGTATCCGCAAAAGAGGTGCTACGGAATCAATTGCAAGAGTAAGATAAATTATAGGATTCAAAGGAAGATGTGTTGTGGGAGGAGCGCCGGGGATTAAACGATGTTTGGGGTCTGGAGTCGGGGGCGGCGCTGTGCGTAAACGCTCGAGTATCATAGCCATGTTCTACACATACATAGTCAGTAATTGATATCTCAATATATGTGTGGGCTAACAATGGATTATATGTCAAGAATAGAGGAACTGACGGGCGTACCCTCTGAGCTACACTCAGCTTGCCGTCTTGCATTAGAAGGTTTGTAACTTGCTTTATGACTGGATCGTAGCGATGTTTGATATGTGCAGTGCTCGGCAAAGGCAATTCTGGTAGGCCAAAGATGTGGCCTGGAGGTTGGGACCCTGAGGAAACAGAATTGCTCATAGCTTTTACTTGGGCTGGCCGCCTTGCGGTAGTGGAATATGCCCTGGCTCCCTTCGGCTTCGAGGGACTGGCCTCATCTTGAAATACTTTTGGTGCGTTCTCTTGGGCTTTCTCGTCACGTTGAAGGACCTTAGTCAATTCTATAAGTAAAAACATTGATGGTAATGTGAAGAAGCAAGCACACCTCTTGCACCGGTGTACCCTGCTCAATTTCAGGACCGCCTTCGCCTGTGATCTTTCCAGTTGTTGCTGCTTCTTCGCTGACGTGCGGGAGTTGTTCTTGATTGGGACCTGGAGGGTCCTCCGCTTGCGGCAGAGGTTTTTCGTCTGCTGTGATCGACCTCTTTTGCTGAAGACGTATACATAATGGCAATGGATATATGGGTGAGTTCAAGGCCTTAGGCCGCAAAGTAACCGCCCGGCCGGTCCATGTAAGCTGGAGGCGGGGACGCATCTTAGCATCTAATCGTTGCTCAGTTCTTCATGAGGCTCTCATGCATGCGAGTAACAGTATTAGTGCGGACTGATGGAAGATCCACTAGTCCTAATTTTACTAGTGTGGTTTGACTGTCTTGGCTTTTAGCGTTATCTTTGAAATAGCCCAACGATTACCGAGGACGAGCACCAAAGCGAAAGCTTTTGTGCTCCCCAGTTATCGCAGTTCTGGTAACCTTCTACTGAGATCGAAACTACCTATACTTGGCTTCCGCACTGTCGGAATGAGCCGGTGTCGAGTGGAAATACTACGCGTATTCTGTGCACGCGACTTTGACGGCGGCCTCCGACGTACGGGACTATTCGATATTGCTTTTGATGCCTCTTTAACCTTCTTTTGCCGCTGTTCCTCAGTACTCGTTGTATATACGCTGCGTTTTCTTAATTGCTGGGAAAGTTGTCAATGTCACTCGACTCTTCTGGCTATGTTCACTGTGTTTAGCAATACTCTCTCATTGTAATCATAACTCTTTCGACAGCCTCCAACATGGCTCCAGGAATTGTCGAACCTAAGCCAGCCGTCCCGGCGGAGATGTCACATTCTCTTCACTCGGTGACCGGACCGTATGATGATACCTTGCGTTTCTATTTGAACGGCACCAAAGTGGTCATTGATTCGGTTTCCATTGATCCAGAGATCACGCTTCTCGAATACCTCCGAGGCATCGGGCTTACGGGTACCAAACTCGGATGCGCAGAAGGAGGTTGTGGTGCCTGCACAGTTGTCGTCTCCCAGCTCAATCCAACGACTCAGAAAGTCTATCATGCAAGCGTCAATGCCTGTCTCGCCCCGCTCGTCAGCGTTGATGGCAAGCATGTTATTACTGTGGAAGGTATTGGGAACGTCAAGAACCCACACCCTGCACAAGAGCGAATAGCCAAGGCGGGTGGCAGCCAATGCGGCTTTTGTACTCCTGGTATAGTAATGAGCTTATATGCCCTTCTACGAAATGATACGGATCCCTCAGAACTGGAAATCGAAGAGGCATTCGACGGTAATCTTTGTCGCTGCACAGGGTATCGTCCAATCCTCGATGCTGCACAGTCGTTCAGCGTCAAGAATTCATGTGGGAAGGCAAAAGCTAATGGTGGTGGAGGCTGCTGTATGGAGAATGGTAACGCGAATGGGAACGGCGGTTGTTGCTCAACAGACACAAATGGGGCCAATGGTGACCAACCTATCAAAAGGTTCACTCCTCCAGGCTTCATTGAATATAATCCTGACACCCAGCTTATATTCCCTCCTGCTTTGAAGAAACATGAGTTTAAGCCCTTGGCCTTTGGAAACAAGCGTAAGAGGTGGTATAGACCAGTCACCATGAAGCAATTGCTCGAGATCAAGAGTGCGTATCCGTCCGCTAAGGTGATTGGTGGCAGCACCGAGACGCAGATTGAAATCAAGTTCAAAGCCATGCAATACACTGCTTCTGTCTATGTCGGAGATATTGCTGAGCTTCGCCAATACAGTTTTAAGGACGACCATCTTGAGATAGGTGGCAATGTTGTGCTGACTGATCTTGAGGAAATATGTCTAAAAGCTGTCGAACATTTCGGTCCCGTTAAAGGCCAGCCATTCCAAGCCATCCATAAGCAGATTCGATACTTCGCCGGACGGCAGATTCGGAATGTTGGTACACCAGCAGGGAATTTGGCCACAGCGTCTCCTATCTCTGACTTGAACCCTGTGTTTGTTGCAACGAACACCGTGCTCGTAGCAAGGTCACTTGACAAGGAGACCGAGATACCCATGTCACAGTTCTTCAAAGGTTACAGGATGACAGCGCTGGCCCCGGATGCGATCATCGCCAGCTTGCGTATTCCTGTCGCTCGGAAGAAAGGAGAATATCTTCGCGCATACAAGCAGGCTAAACGCAAAGACGACGACATAGCCATCGTCAATGCTGCTCTGCGTGTCTCTTTGAGCGAAGAGAACAACGTAGAGAGCGTGGATCTTGTCTACGGTGGTATGGCAGCCACCACCATTGTTGCGAAAGAAGCCGTCTCGTACTTAAGTGGGAAGAAATGGACGGACCCCGCAACTTTGGAAGGCACTATGAACGCACTTGGGAGGGACTTCGATCTGCGTTTCGGCGTGCCTGGAGGAATGGCTACCTATCGAAAATCGCTTGCTCTCGGTTTCTTCTACAAATTCTACCATGAAGTTCTTTCCGAATTGAGTCTCAAGGAGTCGGACATAGATGAAGACGCTCGAGGAGAAATTGAGCGTGCGATCTCGACAGGCAAGAAAGACCACGAAGCG
This sequence comes from Cladonia rubrotincta, assembly GCA_963971245.1. Classification (NCBI taxonomy): domain Eukaryota; kingdom Fungi; phylum Ascomycota; class Lecanoromycetes; order Lecanorales; family Cladoniaceae; genus Cladonia; species Cladonia rubrotincta. The sequence continues at coordinate 840,008 of OZ020212.1, forward strand.
GCCCAAGCATACGAGCAAAGGATCCTGGGCAAACCTAACCCGCATGTAGCAGCTCTCAAGCAATGCACAGGTGAAGCTCAGTATACTGACGATATACCTGTGCAGAAGAACGAGCTTTATGGGGTAATGGTTTTGTCAACCAAGGCTCACGCAAAGATCCTTGCTGTGGAGGTTGAGGCCGCGTTGGATCTCCCTGGCGTCGTGGAATGGGTAGACCACCACGACCTACCGAACCCAGAGGCAAATCGCTGGGGTGCACCGGTGTGTGATGAAGTCTTCTTCGCTGTCGATGAGGTCTTCACCGCAGGCCAGCCCATTGGCATGATACTTGCGGACTCTGCCAAACATGCCGAGGCAGGTGCCAGGGCTGTGAAGGTACAGTATGAGGAACTGCCTGCAATCTTTACCATAGAGGAAGCCATCGCCAAAGAAAGCTACTTCCAGCATTATCGCTACATAAACATTGGGCAAGATGAAGGCGCTTTCGACGAAGACATTTGGGAAAATGCAGATCACGTGTTCTCTGGGGTTGTCCGAATGGGTGGACAAGAGCACTTTTATCTTGAGACTCAAGCCTGTGTTGTTATCCCCAAGCCTGAAGATGGGGAGATGGAGGTCTACAGCAGCACACAAAATCCCACAGAGACGTAAGCATTCAATTAGGAGGCAGACATCAAGGCTCTTACTAATGCTGTCATAGGCAATCTTATATTTCTCAAGTGACAGGTGTCCAAGCTAATAAAATTGTCTCAAAAGTCAAACGCCTAGGAGGGGGGTTCGGCGGCAAGGAGACCAGATCAATCCAGCTTTCGGGAATCTGTGCTACTGCTGCGAATAAGGTGAAGAGACCAGTCCGCTGTATGTTGAATCGTGATGAAGATATATTGACGTCTGGTCAACGCCACCCATTTTTAGCCAGATGGAAAGTTGCTGTCAACAAAGATGGAAAGCTTCAAGCTTTGGACGCCGATGTCTTCGCTAACGCAGGATGGAGTCAAGATCTCAGCGGTGCTGTAGTTGATAGAGCGTTGTCTCATATCGACGGATGCTATAATTTCCCCAACGTTCATGTTCGTGGTCGTCTAGCAAAGACAAACACCGTCTCTAACACGGCCTTCCGTGGATTTGGAGGGCCGCAAGGTATGTTTATTGCAGAAACGTATATGGAGGAGATTGCAGATCATCTTGCTATCCCCGTGGACAAATTACGTGAAATAAATATGTACAAACCAAACGACCGTACTCACTTCAAGCAAGCATTAAAGGACTGGCATGTTCCTTTGATGTATCAGCGAATTCTTCAAGGATCGGATTATGCTGAGCGCAGACGGGCGGTCGATGACTATAACGCAAAACACAAGTGGAAAAAGCGAGGTCTTGCTATTATACCCACTAAGTTCGGCATTTCATTCACGGCACTGTTCCTCAATCAAGCTGGAGCATTGGTTCACCTCTACCACGATGGCTCGGTCCTTGTCGCTCACGGCGGTACAGAGATGGGTCAAGGCTTACATACGAAGATGACCATGATAGCGGCGCAAGCCCTCGGGGTCCCTCTCTCAGATGTGTACATATCAGAGACCGCTACTAATACTGTCGCAAATACTTCCTCCACAGCTGCGTCTGCTTCAAGCGATCTTAATGGCTACGCTATCTTTAACGCTTGTGAACAGCTTAACGAGCGTCTAAAGCCTTACAGGGAGAGACTTGGGAAAGAAGCGTCGATGAAGGAGGTCGTCCACGCGGCGTACTTTGACCGCGTGAATTTGTCCGCCAACGGCTTCTACAAAACCCCCGATATCGGCTACGTATGGGGCCCCAATACAGGTCAGATGTTCTTTTATTTTACGCAGGGTGTTGCAGCCGCCGAAGTGGAAATAGACACGTTGACTGGAGACTGGACATCTCTACGTGCAGACATCTTGATGGACGTTGGCCGATCTATTAACCCTGCCATTGATTATGGCCAAATCGAAGGCGCTTTCGTCCAGGGTCAAGGGCTTTTCACCACTGAAGAAAGTCTTTGGCATCGTGCTTCCGGTCAAATTTTCACTCGTGGGCCTGGCACATACAAGATCCCCGGCTTCCGGGACATTCCGCAGATCTTTAACGTCAGTTTGCTCAAGGATGTAACATGGGAGAATCTGCGCACTATTCAGAGATCACGAGGGGTAGGCGAACCCCCACTATTCATGGGGAGTAGTGTCTTCTTTGCGATCAGAGACGCACTGAAAGCAGCTAGAAAGCAGTATGGCGAACACGAGGTGCTGAGCTTGCAAAGTCCAGCAACACCGGAAAGGATAAGGATTAGCTGCGCGGATCCGATCATCAAGAGATCTTTGGTGGAGCCCAGGGAAGGGGAGAAGAGCTTTTTCATCTCTATCTAAGATTTGTTGCGATATTGTAAATTGACACGGCGGTCTCATTTTGGAAAACACCTGATGATTTATGATTGTACAGCTTTCTGTAGTAGCGTTGTAAAGACAATCAACATCTCTCCGTTCGTCTAGATGTCCCCCTTTTGGGCGTACTTTCCTTCAGCGTTCAGGGTACTTCCCTTCCTTCGTTGGGTGCTCAGATCAGCACGATTGTCTGGACAATCACCACACGGACTCAATCCATGAATTTCCCTTCAATTACCTTATGTATCTCGTCAATTGGCTTCCCGCTCTTTCCATCCTCTAGCAATGTCCGAATCTGCAATGTCTACGCCGTGATCCCAGAATAGCGGACTTGTAGGGTCTCTCTGGCAAATCTGCTCGTTTTGCAGCTCAGTGGTATATCACAAGACCGCTATTGCTATTGCCAGAGTGCTCTTATATAGGCGCTAGTAGCTGGCTACACTTCAACTTAGAGGTTCTGTAAAAATACTGCTCCAATAATCATTTCTAGAGGGTTATCGAGATGCTACTAATTAGCGCCTAATAACCATGGTTGTAATAGTGGGACGTGGGCCCGCAAATTCGGGCGCAGAAATTTCTCTTCAGGCGTACCACTATTTAATGATAACTCGTGTAAGCCTTCCTGGCCTGCTCCTCGCATTAGCGCCGCTGCTTGAAATCGTGCGACAGTCCCGAGCTTCAACAACCTATATATTTATCCTCCTTGTAGAGTCATTGACAATAGGACAATATTTTATCATGCATTTCAGAGATGTTCCTTCGGACCTCATGATCATACTGGTAGATAAATACATTTCTCCAGATGACGTTGAGGCCTTCTCACTATCCTGCCGCGGGGTGTACAATATTGCTAACTCACGACTACGCAAGCACAGGGAACTTAGCAACTCCTACTCTTTCCTTATCGTGGATTTACGCAACTTCTCTACTGGTAATGAGCAATGGAAAAAACTGTACCAATGCTGCTCGGATCCATGGATTGCTCGCTATCCCAAGCATCTGCATATCATTGCCCCTTCACATTCATCCTTCACATCAGATCGCGCTCCTATAGACCAAGCTATTGGAGACATGATCCGGAAATCAGCCCCTTTCAATGGCTTCATGACAACCCAAGAGATTGGTGACTGGAGTGTATCGGCCAATGCAACTCATGATGCTATGGCCGCAATTTGTCTCAGCTTTCTACCCAATCTATATACCTTCAAACTTGAATACGAGGGCCAGACAACAGCAGGCTGGCGTTACGACCGTGTTACATCTGTGTTGCAACGGAGCCTGAACCAAGAACGCACACGAGACTTTCGCGGGCATCTCTCTCATCTTACAAATGTCAAACTCCATGCAAGTGATGGAGCCGCGCCTCTGTTGGAATGGTTCCGGCTGTTCCTCAAGCTTCCTAGCATGAGGAATATTGAGGGTCTTAATGTACTTAATCTAGAACAGCCACATACAGCTGGACCCAGAGACTCGAAAGTCACTAGTATTGCCCTGCACAGGAGCCTCATACTTGCGTATCCCTTCTCGATAGTGTTGTCAAGGCTTGAGAGTCTGCAAAAATTCATCTACACCCATTGCCCCCATCCTTATTACTGTACTCCTTCAAGATCAGACCCGCATATAAGGCGTCTGGGCGGAGACGAGCCTCAGCGAATCGTGAACGCGCTAAGCGACCATGCCAGAGACTCACTTCAGACCCTCCACCTAAGCTTCTCATGCGAGCATTGTGCCGGGCCTGTTGAATATTTACAGGGCTTCAATTCCCTTAAATCAATCATCTTAAGCGCATCACTGCTTTTCCGAAGAGACGATACCGTTGTGGACCTGGTGAAGCTCCTGCCGAGCACGGTTGACTATCTGAAAGTGGTCCAAGATTTACCGTCGAACGCCAACGAGAGATCGGCACACCAGAAACAACAGTGCGAATTGCTCACAGCCCTGCCGAGAATTCGAGAGAGTTTTGGCGGCTCTCTACGCTATCAGACCTTGAGTATAGTCAAGATCGACTTTGAAAAGAATTACGCGGTCTCTGGGGTAGACGGCTGGCACTATGTAGCGGCGAAGTACACGGTGCATCCCGGACCTGGTGGAGCCTTACGGTCCTTAAAGCCTGATGAGTATTTAGAGTGGATGGAATGTGGTGAAGATTCAAGTCTGGCCGTGCAGGACCTAACTACGAGTACGGAAACCTACGTTGGGATGAGGATTGGTGGATAGTTATCTTACTCAAGATGGACATCTACGACATATGAATGTGTACCCAAGATGGACAACCACGACAAGAGAACGGAGGAGAACAGGAAGCCAATATTGCCACCCTGTGTAACGACGCTCATAAGAGCATTGAAGACGCCTCAAAACATCTCGCCCGCAGAACTATCCTAAAATCTTCTGTGACAATATTGCAAGACGAAGATCTGATGGTGAACACCGCATAGCCTGAGGATCTTAAATCTATCGAAGGAGGGTGCTAATATACATGATGCTCTGCAGCCAAGATGGGCAAAAATATGGGTAGAAGGCGCTGGAATACCATTGACATGTTGAATAAAACTGTGTTGGTGGAGATCTAAGTGAGGATGGCAAGCAGAAATAGAACACTCATCTTCTCAACCTTGTCCAAGCAAGCTGTATAAATCTACCAGTATACCACACCAAAACGCACTCAATCTCGATTCAGCCCTTCCACACCACAAGATATCCCATTGAGATCAATCGTAAAGGCATACACAACTCGTCTATTATACATCAGGAACGAAGCCAGCAAAGAGCGGCTTTGGCGCAGTGGACTGGATACATAGAGGCATTGATAGCATCCTCCTTCATCTCGCGAATTCGATGTCTATGCCCAAACGAAGCCATCGATTAAGTTCACGACCGCATATACATTATCAGCCATCTAAATACCATCTAACGACCACGAAGACCACGCAGGCATATCAGGTTTCAAACCAAACCAAACCATCTTAAGAGACAGGACAGGATGAAAATGCATATGGCTAAATAAAATATATGAAGCAGACTTTTGTATCGAGATATGATAATCGAAGCAATTATATGACAAAAAACGCAGTATTACTAGCCCAGCTATGCAATATCAAAGACCCCCAACCATCTCCCCTTTCCCTCCTTGCATACTATCTGATCGATTAAACCATCACATACAATCACCAGCATACCATCCATCCAGAGTACCGACTCATCTTCCAACCGAAAAACCATGTACCACAGATCAAACACCCTCACTACCCCTCCTCTCCGCCCTCTCCCCCCACCCCCTCACCCACTCCCCAATCTCAAACCCCACCCTCCTCAACGCCCCCACCGCAACTCCACCACCAATTTCCCCCCTCACAATCACCGCCCTCGCATCCTCCAATCTAACCTCCACCGCCATTCCCGCCGCACTCGCCCCCGAACTCCCACTCACACTCCCCGGCGCTTTCCGCTTCCTATCCCTCTCCCCACCACCATTCTCAGTCCCCATCTGCTTCGCAACCTCCTTCCCACGATCCCCCACCTTCCCCGTTCCCATTGTTCCCGTTCCCGTTCCCGTTCCAGTCTCATTCGCCACTTCCTCACCCGCAACAATCGACAACGGCGGTGCAGAACCCTGCACCGCAACCGTGATATCCGCACCCACCACGTTCCGCCAGAGCGTAGCGCCCCACTGCCAATGATCCATAGGACTATAAGCATCCCCGATACCAACATGTGAGGCGAACCAGTCTGACCATGTGACTTGATAGCCGGGCACGATGGCGATGGGCATAGTTGTTTCTTTATTACTTGCAGATTCTTTATCTTTTGGGAAACTTTTCGGGGAGACGGGGGAGGGGGATGATTGTGGGGAGGGTTGGGGGGGAGGAGTGGTGATGTAGTCGGTTATTTGGGCGGAGAGGGTGTGGTATTCGTCGATTAGGCGGAGGTAGGATTGGAAGGAGGCGGCGGTGTCTTCGTCGTTGGGGGAGGAGGGCGTGCTGAAGATTTTGATGGGGTAGTCGCTTAGGTTCTGGGAGATGGTGCGGGTGAGTTGTTTGAGGGAGAGACGGTCTGTGGCGTCGATGGCGATGACGAGGCCGCGGGTGGGGCGGCCGGGGGAGGTAGGACCGGGAGGGGCGAGAGGAGGGGAGATTTTTGCGAGAACACGGATTTTGCCGAGGGTGGGGATCGAGAGAATCATTGCTTCTAGGGATTTGGATTGGGTGTCGACGTTCATTGCGTCGGGGGTTGCGTTTTGGATGGGAGCGAGGGTAAGGGGGGCGGAGGAGTGGTGCTGGGTACTGTGTGGTCGGGGTGGAGGGCCCATGGTCACGGGGGAGGTGATGCTGGGCCCCATGAAGTCCGGACGGGGGAGGGACTGGCGGCGAGCGTGGCCTGAGGCGAAGGGGAAGGGGATTCCTGGGCCGTTATTGGCGTTGGCGCGGATGGGGGCATAAGATGCGTTGGTTATGCGGCGGCGTTTGGAGTCCGGGCTATTAAGGAAGGGACGGCTGGTTTCAGGGCGTTTGAAGCGTGGGGAGGTGTCGGTTGCTTCTTGACGCCTGCTGTAGGGTGGAGAGACGAGGCGAAGGGGCGCTGCACTGGCTATTGATTGGCGTGGTGCACGGTGGCCTACTGGCGCCATTTCCATAGGTGGGCTGCCTATGCTACGCATAAATCGACCGCCTGAGTTGGGGGTCTTCATGCGGGGAGAGTAGGGTGTGGTTGGGTGTTGGCTTGGAAAGGATACGGAGTTGGACATCATACTAGATGTAGCGATACTATTGCCTCCGCACTTCGGGCACTTGCGTGGAGATGTCTCTGTTGACGAGGGTTGAGACGTAGAATGACTACCGTTTCGACCGCTTCTTCGTGGTTGGTATCTGTATTCAGGATACTGCTTTTGATGGCGGATCTTCTCTTCCTGTGATGTTGTCAATAAGTTTTGCTACTGGCAAAAGGCAGTTATACTCACGTCGGCGAGCAATTTCCAGTGATTCTTTTCGTCTGCTGACAAGTTCCTCCAATGGTCACCAATGATCTTTGAGACCTCAGGATTCGCTAGACGGGGATTCTGAGCAACGACGGCAGCCTGATTATGTTGTCGATAGAGAATGAAAGCTTTATTGAGAGTGTCAGTATATGAGCAATGACAAGATGTCGTTAAATGAATGCAGCTAAATGAAGGTGGGCTGTGAGCTGCAGCAAGCCTGACGACAGATGTCACGTACCGTTCCTTGGGCGCGGGACTTTTGGCTCTGGCTGGCAAAGGCAGAAGGAGCTTGGTGATTCTGCTTTCCAGTCTGAGTCTTTCGAAACTGAAAGTCGAGGCGTCTTGGTGTGATTTCCTGTGTCTGACTCTGGTAGGGAGCGAGACGGGTGCTGTGGCGATCCGTCCTCTCCAAGCTCCTCTTCGCCGGGAGAGGATGAAGGGATCTGCTCCTCAGGCAATGACGAGCTGTTGGGCTTAGTCGTCACAGTCTTGCTATCGTTCAACGCAGGTTTAGGAGTCTCTTCGGGCATGATCTTGGACCTCAGCAGTGGATCTGGTTGGATGGCCCATCGATGGCTAAGTGCTTCGTTTGAAAGGGCTGGCAGCAAAGGCAGAACTCGATGGAAGGACATTTGAGAAGATGCATTGACATGGACGAAGATTATAATGCTTTGCTTCTGATGATGAAAGCGACCATCATGTATGAGGATTGTGAGAGATGGTAGGAATGTGCAGGAGAGGTGTATTCTTTGTCGCTCCCGTCCATTACTGGTGAAGATGTCATAGGGGATTTCAGGTCTTGTGCCCTGGGATAAGCCATGTTTGATTGCGTGCAGCTATCATGTGTCGAACGCGGAGATTTGGCGGAGTGCTGGTATGGTTCTCTTTGTTCATTGTCTGATCCTCACGGTACCGAACGCGGATAGTGGGTTGGTTGAGACATTCATACCAAGGATCCCAAATGCCACCAATGCAAGAACGCGACAAAGAATGTAAGCAGGCTCTAACCAATAACTGCTCATGTCCGTCATAATCGACCTATGTATACAAATTTTACGTGACATAACCGGCCTCTGTGTAGAGGTTGGGGAATGGCTCACATTATAATGGCATTCATTATGTGTGAGATGGACCTATTTAGCCCAGGCTCTTTTTTTTCGAGAGCATTATTATTGCGTTGGCCGGGCATCTACTGGAGACGCGTCTGCTGAAGGTTCCATATTAGACTCCGCCGAGGAAGGAGCTTCGTTGGTTATCGTTATCTCTTGGGCGAACCATGAGTCTCCGCGATTCGATGCAATGTCTTGCGCAATGCCCTCCCCTATCATCTTCATGGCCTCCGAACCCAAATGCATGTCGTCCCTACGCACTTGTTAGCAAATCCCCAAGAAAGCTGGATAGACCCCAGGAGTACGTACCAGAAAAGGTAGGTGCTTGGATCTGAACATCGATCTATACCTGAGGCTTCTGCTAGAGTTGCATTGGTTTCGACACAGCCTGACCGCACATTACTCCAAGGGGGTTCGGTGGATCCCATGCCATTTGCATCTTTCAGGTGCGCAGTGTAGAGCTGTTGCTCACGGACTTGATCCAACAGCCATTCGTTGGTGTTGTAGATGTACATCGAACCCCGATTCCACCTAGTGGCTCTCATATCCAGTGCTTGATTCCATTGTTCCACGAGGCGAACTGCATTCCTCTGGTTTTCGCCATTAGGATCAGACCCACGAGGGCCAGTCCTCATCTTGGCCCATCCAGGTAGGAAAGTGGTATCTATCCCTTCGGGAATTATTATCTTCATTTCAGCAGGCCAGTTTTCGGCGATCAAGTCGAGTTGGTCGAATAGTGTATCCATGGTCTTGCTCACAGCTACCTCCGCCTCTGCAATAGTCTTCTCGGAATAGTACCACAAATCCCACAACGAGAACCAGATCGTGAAGACGGTGCCATTACGCTCGACCTGGCTGACTCGACCGCTGTTATATTGCTGCTTTTCGAATTGCAGCCACTGTTGTACTTGAGTCTTCAAGTCCGCTAGAGGTTCGGCATTCTCGAAATTGGTGACTAAGGAGCTATTCGACAATGTCATGTTCATGAGCGTGCTATTGAGAAGATTGCTGTCAACAACGGCCCCACTGAATCCGCTGTCCCATGGCTGAGGCAAAGACCTTGCGAAATTGTCGTGGTGAGTACAAGAAATCTGAGTACAGTATTAGCAGAAAAGCTACATTATGGAATCAAGATAGAATACCGCGACGCATAACCATTCTGTCCAGACCTTGCCTCGCGCCTCCTCACGTATGGGCATTAACTCCTTCGGAGGAGGGTCGATAGGATACTGGCCATTATCGCTCCAGGAGTCCCCAAAAACGATGAGTCGCCGAGGGGACTCATCCCAGTGTATATCCACCTCTGTCTTCGCAGATGCCTCTGTCTTCGCAGATTCTGTAGGAATGAACTGCTCAAGCCCCGTCTTCACAGAGAAGCCAGGAAGGAACCAGGTGAGATAGACTATACTGCATATGCCGATAGCAAAGATGGCTGTGAGCCCCTTCGATCGAGTAAGGAACCTGGCATTGCCTTTGTGGTGTCCAGCGAGGCTGAAGAAGCCAATCACCATAACTCCAAGCCTTCTGGAACCCTAACAGTGTTTAATTTTTATCGACATGAGAATTGTGAGCGAACATAAAAGAATGATGCGGAATAGCGGGGCAGTAACGATGCTTTATCTTGATATAGCATGGTATATGTGGAGACGTACGGCGGTGTAGTCGTCAGTGCAGTCGCATCATTTCTGGGTCGTCGTAAGCAATGGAAGGTAAGCCGGATAAACCTTGCCAATTGGGGAAGCTCGATGACAGGTGGCGCTAAACACGGGAGCCTCAAATGAGCAGATGCTTCTATCATGGACCTGCGATCCAGCAAATACACGTAGGAAGACATGGCGATGTGTAGCATTAATTGAAACTTGGAATAATATGACAATGTCTGTCTCCAATATCTTCAGCTTCAAATACGCACGCGATCCGTCACATTCCTCTTGGCTTGCGTGACAATTCCCGCCTTGGCAGAAGCTTGATTAAGATGGTGCGGCTTGGCTTCCGCCCCGATCAGATCAGATCCAAGCTCAGATGTCTTACTCGGGATAATTATGATCTCTGAGGTATCTCGAATTCATGTGTGAACTACATCGGAATCCTGCTTACAAGGACGTCCTTGTAACAACCTTCACAAATTCAAGCCAGATTTTCAATATCTGAATAGGACAGAGTCTGTCGATGAACGCCACCATGTTAAACCCCTTTCAGGATGTCAACCACTTCATCGAAGTCTTCAACATCTACTTTGCGGCCAGATATGTTATCCACCCATCTCTTCTTATCACCAAGCCCTTCAAGGCCTCTGTCTTTCAAGACCATGTAGAGGCAGCCCATTGCTACAGCTCGTGCTGGATAAAGATTAGCCAGCTGCCAATTCTTGCACCTAAGAGGGAATCAGCTTGCAGTCGATACCGCAGACATCCTAAGAGGATCAATTGGTTGACCCACGCGCTGACGGCCCTGGCCCTGCAAGCTCTCCCTAAACCCGTCTCCATACTGTCCTTCACTACGCCATATTCTTCTTTCTCCTCATTTCCCCAGCTATCATAGTCTTCGCCTGCATCAGTGACATCCCCCATTGCACGGTCTAGATAGCGAGATAGGTAGTCAAGAGGGAGCGGTAGCCGCAATTCGAACCCAAGAACTCTCAAAAGCATCAACTCCGCCTGTACAAGAGTTGCGCGAAGCGTATCATACATTGGCGACGGAACTGAGAGAGGCCGATTAATTGGACGCGAGTCCGAGCTTCCATCGTATTGGTGAAGTAAACGATGCGCAGGAAACAAGATCTCACGCATCCTACGCGGAGATTCTGTTGACTTGGCGGCTAGAGATAGGCATGCTAGGGCCAAAGTCTTGAGATGAAGGGACCCGGTCAGTAATCATCAGGCAGGTCGAGACGGCGTAGTGGGAGGCATCTTCTGGTCTTGGAGGGAAGACAGACATACTCGTCAAGTGGATCGCGTGAAGATGAAGAGGTTTGGAACCGTCTGTATCTGTTCAAGTAGATGTAAGACATTGCTAGAGTCTCATCTGGCAGACGAAGGATGTCAGCCATCGCATCTGTAAAGGCTATTGGATCCTGAGGTACGGGCATTATGAAGTCGAGCCTTGCTGAGGTTTGTGGAACTGAGAGGTGAGGCTTGATCGGCGCTAAGATAATGCGGAGCTAACAGCTTTAATCCCGGGCTTGGCAAATAGTTGCACTGGGGCTCAAGGCAGCTCACATTTGACTCACATCTCGCCCACTCCTCGAAGCCACACAATGACAATCAAGAACCTCTATGCCAACCAAACGTCTTACCTGTGGGCGGGCGAGGTAATCGATGATGGAGAATGCCAATCAACTGCCATTTCGGCATGCACTTGGGAAACGGACCCGGGATGACCCTGAGGCATTGTTCTCTAGGAAAAAACGCAGCTATGCTTCTGAGATAGCATCCTATCCAGTAGGTTTGGTTTTCACGAAAATGAGTTGCATTACATCAGCGATTGCATGTATCACAGACTTGTGGCTGACTAGATCCCTCTTCAGACCCCCGAATCTACGCAGGCATCCCCCACAGGACCCTCTGAAGGATCCAATCATTCCAGGACCACAACTCCGGGGCTCAGCACTTATGGAACTGGCAGCGACCTCTGTGAGCCCGGCGACACAAATACTACCCAGAAATCCAATGGCTCATCAATGGATGACTCGGTCACCGCTGGCCAGACCGCAATGTTCAATATTCTCGACCATTGTATCCCTTTGGGCAGTTTGACACTACCTCTGAGCAGCGAAGGTGAAAAATACATCTCCGGAAGTGATTGGATGGAATCAAATGATCTCTGGCTTGCATTTCACAAGCATCTTAGTTCCAGGGACGCAGGACCTGTCGCTTTTGCACGAACACTTGCAGACAATAGGTGGATCCGAGTCTATGCTCGCAAGCATCAGAAAGCTCAAGACTTTGCGACAATAAGAGTTTCTGTACTACCGGACGATATCGGACGGCGATATGTCGATAGGAGCAATGCATACCTCCGAAAGGTGCTTGTCAAACTTGTCAATGAGCTTGACAATTCTCTTGATGCCTGGGACGGCTGCAACGAACTCGATCATCCAATCAAACATTATAGCTTCGAGTCAAGCAATAACGACTCTTTGTTCTACCTTTTTAACACCCTCCCCTCTCCAGCCTCCTTACCTTCGCCGGTTTCTTGTCGAATTTCCGCGAATGCGATACAGTCTGTCTTTGGCTCGATCAAGCTGCCAGGCTTACAAACCCGCCTGTACCCTTACCAAAAGCGCACCGTAGCTACAATGATTAAGAGAGAGGTTGAGCCTGCAAGAGCTCTTGATCCACGGCTCGCCCCATTGCAAGGGCCAACAAGACAGGCTTTCTACTATGACAAGGAGACAGGAGTACTGCTTCGCGATGGCAGGGAATATGATGAAGCAAGAGGAGGGATCCTGGGAGAGTCTATGGGGCTCGGCAAAACGCTGATCTGCCTAGCAGCCATAGTCGCCACTCAGGGACATTGGCCTGAGATACCTCCGCAGTATTCTGTTGCTACGGATCCAGTGCGACCCAAGGTTGGGTCACTCATGAAGATGGCAGCGGCTGTCGTTGGCCGTAGCAAAATACCTTGGCGAGCTGTTTTCAATGATCTCTCTCGTGGCGGTGAAGACCACGACAATTGTCTTGCACTTCTTGAAGACAACGTGGGTTCATACACCATTCCATCGCCAATAACACGGCACAGCCGACGTCCATCGATGGCCCCACAAGGAAAGACAATCCGTCTCAGCACTGCGACGCTGATCATAGTTCCGCAGAATCTTTTGAGTCAATGGAACAGCGAAATATCATTGCACGTAGAAGATGACAAGCTCAAGGTGCTCTGTATTGACTCTGCTGAGGAAGTTCCCGTGCCATCAGCAAATGAGCTCCTACCTTACGATATCCTCTTGATGTCAAGACAGCGCTTTGAGCGAGAACTGGCACCCACGGAAACTGCCAAAGCGCGCAGAAAACCTAAAGGTGCGGCGAAGGGTGGATGCAATTGCTCGTTAGACGAGGATTGTCATTGCTCCACTAGGAATGATTATCAGTCGCCTCTAAAGGAGATTCACTTTCTTCGAATAATTATGGACGAAGGGCATGAGTTCTCGTCTTCTGGGCGCCAAGGGGCGGCATATTGGGCACTTCAGACACTTCACGTTGACCGAAGATGGGTCGTCAGTGGGACCCCAGCCAACGGGCTTCTAGGGGTTGAGGTTGGGACAGCTGTTTATGAGACCTCTAACTCCGGCAATATCCATGGTGTAACCAATGGGGACGTACTTGACTCGCGAAGAAAGGAATCCGCGCTGTCACAAGAGCGCAAGGACCTTGAAAAGCTGGGAGTGAATGTTGCTGGCTTCCTACAGGTCAAACCTTGGGCGAATAGTAAAGATGAAGACCCTGCTGATTGGCAGAAGTACATTATGCCTTACAAGGATGGACTAAGGAAAGTCAGATCTTTGAAGACCCTGCTAGAGAGCTTAGTCGTACGCCATCGCTTTGAGGACATTGAGGCTGACATCCAATTACCGCCGCTGAACAACCGGGTGGTATATCTGCAGCCAAGCTGGCATGACAAGCTTAGCATCAATCTCTTCATCTTGAGTTTGATAGCGAATGCTATCACTTCTGAACGAGTCGATGAAGACTACATGTTCCACCCAAAGAATAGGCACCAACTTCATGCACTCATCACAAACTTGAGACAGTCGGGTTTCTACTGGACTAGTTTCTCGCCTGAAGATATTGCTAAGACCTTGAAAGTCTCTCGTGCATACTATGAGGAGCATGGATGCCTTGCTGCAGATGGTCAGGAACAGGACAGAATGCTCATTGAGACAGCCCTTGGGGTTGGAGACGTGGTCCTGGAGTCCGCTTCATGGAGATCGTTTGCTGAACTACACGAGATGGGGATGTTTGTTGAAAATTTCCCAGAAGAGGCTAAAAGTTCTTGGTCTCTCGTGCCTAGCCAGGAGAATGATCTTGTACTCTTTGGAGCTACGCAATTGGCCAAAGCTCAGAAATGGGTAGACAGCCATTTGTACGTCCCAGACCCGTCCCACAAGCTTGCAGATGTCGGGTCGTCGACCATGCAGAAGCTGTGGCAGGATGCACTGCGCAAGGCCGAAGATGTTTGGCCAGATGGCCCGCTGCATAAGGAGGACACGCCAGTTAAAGCACCTTCCCGCAGGAAGACCCTGTCAACCAAAACAGGGGTGCCGAGACTGACAGAGAAGCAAACATTGTCTCGCGCGAAGGCGGGCCCAAGCCCCACTAAGAGCAAGAGAGCTTTACCTGGGCCGCCCTCTGATTCAGCAAATGTTGGTAAATCGACAGGTCTTAAGCCTGCCCTGAAATCTGCACTAAAAGCTCCAGAAATGATTGAGCCGGTCGACTTAATTGCACCAGATTCCCCTCTAGCAAAGACCATGCTCACCGGCACAGCTTCCGCAAAACTAAGCTATCTACTTGACAGGGTCTGCATCCTCCATCAGGATGAAAAAATCCTTATTTTCTACGAAGGCGACCATATAGCCTGGTACATCGCGCAAGCACTTGACCTCCTCGACATTCGCTACCTTATCTACACCCGCACACTCTCCCTCTCCCGTCAAAACGCCTACATCACCACTTTCAACACCACCGAAACCTTCCGAGTCCTGCTCATGAACGTCTACCAAGCTGCCCACGGCCTGCACATCGCCTCCGCCTCGAGAGTCTTCTTCGTCAACCCCGTCTGGCAACCTAATGTGGAGGCCCAAGCTATCAAACGTGCTCACCGTATTGGACAAACGCGGCCAGTGTTTGTGGAGACGCTAGTGCTGCAGGGAACATTGGAGGATCAGATGCTGATGCGGCGCAAGGGTATGACGGCGCAGGAACACCAGAAGGCGGAGAAGAGCTTGTTGGATGATGATACGATGAGCACTATTATCAGAAATGCGAGATTTATTCCACTTGAGGAGGAGCAGAGGAGGGATGTTGGGAAGCAGATTGCGAGATTACAAGTGCCGCAACAATTATTCGGCCGGGTGGGAAGGGGTCTGGGGGATGTAGATGATCCGGATCAGGACTTGATCTTTCAAACGGAGTCGCCTAAGAGAAAGGGGAAGAGGAAGGTTATCGGTTGGGATCATAGGGATGGCTCACCAACTCCAACATCCGCAAAGAGATCGAGAAAGGGATCGGGTGGCGTGAGCTTCGCTACTGAGATGCAAATGGATGCAGCACAGCCCTCAAACACGGTCAACGAGAGTAATCTTATGGTTAACGTCCGTATAAGGAGGCCCCTGACCTCCCATCCGCAAGACCCAGGACCGGCCGGCCCCGCGAATGCTTCTTCCTCGAGGAGAGTAGGTTTTACTCTCGCTCCCCAGCAAACCGAAAACGCCAACCCTCCTTCTACTTCCACTCCTACTACGAGGAGAGTAGGTTTCGCGCTCCCTCCGCAAGACACCAGTCCTACCAGTCCCACTGCTTCTTCTTCTTCGTCGTCCGCTGCCCGAGTAGCTTTCGCTACTACCGCTACTGAAGAGCAACCGCGGAGGAGTTTGTTCGGTGGTCCCTTGAGAGATGCGTGACGGCATATAGCAGGCATTTGTAAGATAGATAGGCTGATATTGATGTGAGGGAAAATGATATAATTTGTTACGACATGATATGATATGATACCAAGGGTGCGAGGGAAGGGGAGGGGTGGCGTGTATGTAGCAAGCAGCTCCTGTATTTTGAGCTGCCGGCTATGTCATACATAGAAGAATGAATTAAACGTCATCTTCTATCTATCTGCCCTAATCTGCTCTGACCTGTTGTACTCTGACCTGTTGTATTTATCCATCCATCCATTCATCCTCCACATATCCACTTATCTATCCAGCTACACTGGCCATGCATGTATGCAAACATTTGTTTACCTCCACCTAACCTAACCTAACCTGACTAGCCAACGAAGTTCTCTCCTGTTCCCCTCTCTCCATGTTCTCAAACACCAATGCGCAGTTGAATTTAATGAATGAATGAATGGCTTACGCATGGCCATCCTTGTATATCGAGCCAGCAATGTCATAGAAGAAACGAATTAATTTATCTTCTTCTATCTATCTATCCTCCACTTATCCAGCTACCTCAACCACGCATCTATGCAAACGTTTACCTCCATCTGACGTAACTCAACTAGCCAAGGGAGCTTCCTTTCTTCCTTCTCTCACACATCCTCAAACACGAAATAGAAAATTTGAATAATGCCAAACGCCGGGGGTATCATGCACTCGTGTCATCATGCATAGAATACAATAGTCCTTTTTTTCTTCGATGTTTCTTTGCTTTTTCTTGGCCTCGCCTGCGTTGGTGGTGCGCGAGGGGGCATGCAGGAATTGCTGAAAGGGGAATTCTTGATTGTGAAGGGAGAAAGAATTGGAATGGGTGGAGGAGTTGGAGAGAGATTAGCCGTGAGGGACGGATGGACGAATGAACGGATGGGTGGGTAGCTTGCGCTGTGGACAGAGAATTGAGATAGGTCGATATGGTAGATAAGCTTGACTGAAGATGTAGGGATTGATCATCGTTTCTTCAGACCAAGGCCATTGCTGAGCTTCACCTTCGCTGATCGTTTAGGTGGCGGAGATGTGTCGGCGTCACTAGAGTTGTCGGTGTCGATGGATTCATGATCGACCTCGTCTTCGGAGTCTTCGTCTCTGGACTCGTGGTCTGTAGATGAGGCTTCTTTCTCAAACATGCCTTCCTCATCGTCGTTTTCACTGTCTTCGGACTCGGCTATGATACCATTTGTGGTCGTGGGCATCTCATCTTCTTCACTTTCTTCGTCATCGTCTTCGCTGGCTGTGTCTCCTTTTGCGTCGCTGTCATCGGCTTCTGCCGAATCTTGAGCTTTCGCTCCAGGTTTTGCAGGTTGCGAGTCCATGGCATCATCTCCTTGGTCATCCTCATCTTCAGAATCAGACTCTTCTTGCCCTTCGACGTAGATGACGCCCTCCTCATCGTCTTCCTCAAAAGTATTAGCGGTCTTAGAGCGTGCCTGCATATTCTTACGCAAATTCATCTGCGCCTCAAGCATATCCAATTTGCCCTTCAGCGAAAGGAGAGGCTGCAAACTATTGGCCCGATCCTTGACGACGCGATGTAATGATGCGAGCTTCTTCATAATGTCTGGTTGGCCGGCTAAGTATCCTCCATGAGCAACTAAAGTCCATTGTATCCAGACCATGAGGCTACCGGCTCTACCTGGTCGGCTATGCAGGCGTTCGGCTAGACGCTGGAGGAGAATTGTCGCAAATGATGAGTCTAGTCGTTCGATGGTCGCACGCACGGTAGAGAGTTCTTTCACGTGAAAACATGTTTCGAGGAGATTCGTATCATTTGTCCGGAGGGACTGCGTCAATACTGCGCCTAGAGACATTCCAGAGGGCAAGTGTTGGAGTCCTTTCTCTCCCGTGGGTACGAGGCTTTGGGCATTTGGGTCTGTGAAAGCTGCTTGGACTTCAATAGGTTCAGGGGCGTTTGCTCGAATAAGGTCTCCAAATGAAGGCT
Source organism: Cladonia rubrotincta (assembly GCA_963971245.1). Taxonomy (NCBI): domain Eukaryota; kingdom Fungi; phylum Ascomycota; class Lecanoromycetes; order Lecanorales; family Cladoniaceae; genus Cladonia; species Cladonia rubrotincta. Next base: position 858,081 of record OZ020212.1, read on the forward strand.
CTCCGTCTTCTTGGGCTTCCATGTCCTCTTTGGCTGGCTTACTTTCCTGTTGCCCGTCGACATCCTCCATGTCCACATCTTCATCTTCCCTTGTATCTCCTTTTTCAACGCCTCCAGGATTCAATTTTTTTGCCTCCGATAGTCCTGCTGGAGCATTGTCATCCTCATCTTCTTCAGAGTCAGTCTCCTCCTCAGCACTTGAGATACTAATAACCTCCGGCGGCTCGTCAACCATCGATACATCATCTGCATCTCCTCTATTAGCAACCACAGTGTGAGACTCATCTACATGAGTCTTTCCCATGTCCTTGACCCCATTGATGTCAACGGCTCCGACGCCAGTGCCACTTTTTGCCTTGACAATATCCGTCATATCTTTCAGTAACAGATGCCCAGTACCATCATCTCGCCACTTTAGTTTTTCAAAGAATAGATTGACACCTCCTTCGGCCCATGCCAATACTATCTCACTCTCCTGGAATGAAGCGTTGATTAATGGAATAGGGGTAGAGCTTTTGTCTGGTCTCTTCATTCTGACTTGGGCAGACGCTTTCCGAGTCCTCTGCTTCATGCGTGCTTTCAAAGTTTCTGATCCGCCTTTTGAGCTTTGAAAGTCGAACGGCTCCGGGAAAACCTCGAGCACTCCGTCCTTGTTCACCACCGCAACCGCCTCCTGCGGCTGCAACATCCGCATTTCTAAGCTATGGCCGCGGTCCGGTTCGTGTGTTTCCCCATGCCTTGAGTAGAAATCAAGGTGTAGAACCTCACTTTCAGTCCGTAACGAGCCGATTGACGTTGGAGTATCCGCATTAAATACATTTATAAAGTGATCATTTTCAGCAGCTGTCAAGAACGTAGTGACTCGTCCAGTCCGAGATATCGAGCCTATTATAGTATGTACAGGATTGGTAGATGCAGTAAAACTAGCTGGTTGATCTTGAGACTCGGGGTCTATGAGGTAGGCATTGTGGGAGGCACATATGACGGAAGATCTCAGAGGGCGCAACGAGTTGGCAGGTCCATGAGGTAATAGCACAGTTCTGAACAGGTCAACACATAGAATGAACAATTAGATCACGGGTTAGTATACCTGAGAGCTTTGCCTTTCTTCAAGTCCCACTGCACAAGCTTCGCATCTCCACCTATACTCCAACCCTCACCGTGCAGCCCATGATTAGCAAACTTGAAATCTCTGATACCCTGCGTATGCGCCCCTTTCAAGGTACCCAAGATCCTGGCCTCGGCAGGTGAGAATATTTGGATTTCGGAGTCAGTCGTTCCGAATGCAATTGCAATACCCCTGGGCTTTTCATTCGACGTGTTGCCATTGACCAATTCATTCCTTTTCCGCTTCTTGTTGGATTCTTGATGATGCCGGTCTGGGTGGGTTTCTCCATAATAGCCCCAATCAAGGCAAGTCACTGTTGCCTTCGAGCCGATCGCGTGCTCACACTGTAAGCGACCAGTGGCAGTATGATGGATCCGAAGATGTTGGGAACCAAGGCCTTGGATTATAGAAGCGAACAGTGAAAATTGCAATAGAGAAGGACAGAAAGATGACTTGAGGATGGAAGACTTGGCGCCGCTCTGTACGGTGGAGGAAGCTGCTGGATTTGCTGTGGATGATATATTTGAGGCCACAGCCTTAGGCGTCTTGCTTTTACCCATAGTAGCGATAGTGGGCGCAGTAAAAAGTATTGGCCTTGAGCGGATCTCGTCAGGATCCTAGGCTCACGCATGAGGCTGCTGTCTCGTAACTTTCACCGTTGTGTGTTTCCGAACATTTTTTTTGCTGTTTCAGTTAAGCTTCAAGCTATGATCAAATACGGCAAGGCGCATCTGGGCGGCCATGTCTTGGCCATCTTGGCCCTCCCGCTTCGACGATCTGTCCTCCAACTCCCAACACCTCTCCTTTCCAAAGTGAATCCATCACCAATCTGGATAATACGGTCTCGTTGGTTGATTACGAACTTCTTGTGCTCAGTGCTATGATGATCGTGCGACAAGATATTTTCAATTTTTGACAAGATTGCTGCCTGTACCGCACTGCTCCAGTTCCGGCTCCATCCCAATTTCTTTGTCTCACATATTCTCTACGTACGCAGTAATCAGTGATTTACTGCATACATCTACAAGATTAATAACCAATTTGTTTTAATCGCATTTGGATGATCCTGTTCGGCATTTAGTTGGCTACTTTCATGTCTCGTTGATGACGTTGCTGTCTGGGTTGTCTCTCCGGCCCTCCCGCATCCTAAACTGGCAGCGATGTGGAGGAAGCAGCACAGACAGCCTTAATGTGTCGAGGGGAGAAGTTCCGCCGGTATGCGACATCACCAAGGCTGTGAAGATGATCGCGTGACTGGGAGTGGGAGTGGGAACTTTGCCATGCCTGAGTCATAACTCATAGCGGGGTCCTTGGAGCCGAAAGCGACCAATGAGCGATTTCGGAGCTGGGAGCGGATGACGGGAGAGACATATCTGATCTGGTACAGATGGCTTATGGCTTTTGGGCCCCACGATGCTTTTCACCATGTTTCGTGGATGGACAGCCGTTTTGACAGGCATGCAAGGGCGTTGGTGGGCGAACCCCTTTCCTGACGCGATTTTCCATAGGGCCCATCAGCCTAATTGTAATAAACAAGGATGATTTTCCGACAGGCTAGTAAGCGGCGTGCGATGATGTGATTGGATCATGAAATGGCGCTAAGCAGACTAGTGGCGTACAAAATTCATGTGCCCTAGATTTAAATGACTGCCGTTCCCTGACCTTTCCGACAGCAATATTTTCCCATGACTGCTCCAACGACGACGATAATCCCCCTTCGTCATCTCCGGAACTTGCCAGCGTGTTAACGCGCGCCTTGTCACGAGACTCCCCATCAGCCTCGTTGCACCGTTGAATAATACCTGGTTGCATTCCACTCATCAGCCACACTCCCTCCTCGGTCCTCGCTTGTACAAACACCGTACCCCGCCTTTTAGAGAAGTGCGCCCCGGTTCCTTTGACTAGTACGAACCATAACCTCACGACTTATCGGGCATAATTTGAAGCTATTCCCACCCCGCCAAGCCCTCAACACTGGTATTGTGATCGCAGAATCGCCACCAACACAGTCGCAACACTTTGCGCATTCTCATCACGCTCATTTTGAAATCGCGTTTGCTTCGTCAGCAATCATTTAGGTCTTTGGGTGCGATTCTGGAAGAGGATAGAATCGCGCTGTGAAACGTCTTCTTATTGTCAACAATCTCACATTCATCTCAACTGAACTGATCTACTTGCTGTGCGCGTCAAGTTCACTTACTCATCTTATCAAGTCCTCGTGTCTGCGATCAGCTTTCCATCATTAGTCCTGCTTCTGAAGTATGGCGGTCTTCGAATCTGATCGTCGCGCCTTTGAGGTGAAAGGACAACTTGATCACTCAGATCATATGGACATCAGTCTGGGCGCGCAAGAGTAAGTCGCCACTCACCATATTGATCTAATGTGAGTCTAGAGGGCACTAACGAGTTATTCATTAATAGAACCCCATTACCAAATGGCAACAAGTTTCAAGACTCAACTCTGACCTCTGTCAACTCCTCAGCTCACAATACCAATTTCCATCAAGATACCCACGAGTTCCAACCAACAACAAATGGTGTTGGGGACAACGAGGGTCATCAGATCGATGCTGAGAGTACCCCAGAAGTGACCTCGAGTCTACCCAATTCTGGTACAACATTTGATACCCAGCCTTTTGCTTCAAGTCAGTCTGCGCCGGAAGATACTATGGATCAATCTGGCATAAAGTTGGACGACGCGCCTCTTGATCCAACTCCTGCAGTGGTTCAGCAACCAACATCAGATCTCCGCGGGGAAATCCACTCTTTGACTGTGGAGCAAACGGTAGAAATCAAAGAACACAAAGAGCAACTAGACCTTACAAATGACCCAGATTTAGCGAACGGAGTCATGGCTGACGCGGTAGCTCCGGTCGCAACTGCCGCAGAAGTAGTTACTCTAACAGAACCGGTCGGCCCTCCAGCGTCTGCACCTCCAGCAGCGGAAGAGACGCAAATAACGGATGTCACGCCAGCAGAAGCTCCTCAGTTGAAGGAAGAAGATACTGCGGTTCCAGCAATGGAGGAAGAGTTTGGCACTGTAGCTGCCCCAGATCCACCACACCACTCACCTGAACCTGTAATAGAGGCCTTAGAAGCCGAAGTCCCGAAAGATCCAGCACCAACCCCGGCCTTAGCCTCAGAGCCATTAGCAGCCGTGTCACAGCTGCAAGAGCCCTCCTCTGATCAGGTCATGCAAGATGCACCACCTTCGCCAGCAAAAATAGCCAGGGAGCGAGAGGATGACGAATTTGAAGACGGTCCAGCTCCGAAGCGGCCGAAGACGGAGGAGGCTTCATCCGCTGCAACAGATTTCAAGGTCCCTGAGAGGCCGGTGATTGACACTCAGGTCAACGGCGCGAAAGCAGAGCAGCCACCAAACGACACGCCGATAACGTCCGCGCAATACAAGGCTCTCACGAGAGTTGTCGCGAACATCAAACGTGTCCAGAGCTCCTTGCCTTTTAGACAGCCCGTCGATTATGTTGCTTTGAATATCCCAAGCTACCCTACAATAGTCAAAACCCCAATGGACTTAAAGACTTTGGAGGAGAATTTAAAAGCCAACAAATATCCCACTGTTGACGCGTTCGTCACGGATTTCAATCTCATAGTGGAGAACTGTCGCACGTTCAACGGCCCCGATCATTCCATCACAAAGTTGGCGAATGAGATGCAGAAAGCTTTCCAAAAGCAATGTGATAAAGTGCCAGGCCCTGATGTCTTGGAGCCCCCTGTTGACAAGAAAAAGAAGACTATCACTGCCTCCGCACCCAAGCCGCCGCCAGCTCGCCGAGAGTCAAGATCGTCACTCCCCGGTTCCGCGCGCTCACCTGTCTCGGCTGGTTCTCAACAAACGTTTGCATTGGGCCCTACGGGTGTGCCGCTGATTCGTCGTGATTCGACGACTGTCGGGGACGGACGGCCAAAGCGAGAGATTCATCCTCCGGCGCCTCGCGATCTACCATATGCGAATCAGAAGCCGAAAAAGAAGAAGTACCAATTGGAACTGAAGTTCTGCGACAAAGTCTTGGCTGAGTTATTCAAGCCAAAGTACTCTTATTGCAATTACCCTTTCTTAACTCCTGTCGATCCCGTGGCCTTGAATATACCGACGTACCACAGCATCATTAAGAAGCCCATGGATCTTAGTACGATACGGACAAAACTTGATCAAGGTCAGTACGAGAATGCCAAAGAGTTCGAAGCAGACGTACGTCTTGTCTTTCAGAACTGTTACAAGTTCAACCGACCAGGCGATCTCATCGATACGGCAGGCCATCAGCTTGAGAACATATTCAGCACCGAGTTTGGTAAGAAGCGGGACTTCATTGAGCAGAACACGCCTGGTTCTGGTCCTCAGTCACCTGGCAGCTCTGAGGCCGAGGAAAGTGATGAGGAAGACGAGGAAGATGAAGAGGAGGATGATCAGGAGCAGACCGAGCTCCAGATACTACAGAAGCAGATTGCAGCTATGTCCAAACAAGTGGAAATGATCCGAAAGAAGAAAGCCTCACCACCAGTGACAAACAAGAAGGCCGCGAAAGGAAGCAAACTCGTTCGTAAAGACAGCAAAAAGACCGCGCCTGCTAAGCCTGAAAAAAAGGCGCCTGCTAGGCCCGTCAAGAAGGAGAAGGCTCCTTATGTGTCCTATGAACAGAAGCAAGACATCTCGAACCGGATCAATAGTTTGCCAGAGTCGAAAATGGCGACCGCACTCAAGATTATTCGGGACAACATGCCAAATCTAAAGGTGAGTGAACATGTTAGCAATGTTATTTTATTCATCTCCAATGAAGCCATCTTGCATTATGAATTAGAATTTATCGCAGTATCTAATCATCGTAACCTACAGGGCGTTCAGGAAGACGAACTTGAGCTTGACATTGACGAGCTCTCCGATGAGGTTCTCCACAAGCTTCTCATCTTCGTACGAAAACACGCACCTCGTGCCGACGACTCTCCGGCTCGACCAGCTCCAACAGCATCCAGTGCAGCACCAACTCGCAAGAAGAACAAGCCCATGAGTAAGACCGAGCAGGAGGCTAGGATTGCGCAGGTTCAGAGCGGACTTAGTGCCTTCCAGAACCCTGGTGCTGCTTCGTCTTGTAAGTCAATCTTCGACAGATGGAAGCGAGGGATCGCATGCTTACTTGTGACTTTAGATGATGAGCCAGCTCCAGGCGCAGAGAGCAGCGACGGGGAGGAGAGTTCAGAGAGCGAGGAGGAGTAGGACACCCTGTCCACCTTCAGCTTCGTTTGTATTTTCACTTCTTCACTATACCGAACCACCAATGCAGCACGACTTTAACTGTACTTTATGTTCCGTGTGGCCCACAGCAAAGACGTGGAAGATCCAAAAGATGAATGTCTATTAGCGGGGAGTTTTCTATTCAGAGCCAGCGCTCGTCTAGAAGGCTAGCAATGAATGATATGAGCAAGGCTGGTATTTCCAGCAGGGGAGAGAGGGAGGGCCGTGGGGAGGAAGTGGTGGTCAATTGAACATACCTAGATTGTATAGAGGGGCAGAAGCTTGCAACACCTGCACCAGCTCGCGAAACACAAAGTAGCAAGCGAGGGCTTTGCATAACTAGCTGCAACATTAATGACTGCATGCATAGCATAGCCTTCTTTTAATGCACGTATTTTATACTGTAAGGTACCCATCCAATCATTACCTTAGTCACATATGTCTACAAAGTACCTTGCATTACCCAGCTTAATAGACCTATCTTATCCTTTCCCCTTCACAACCACCCGCCCCTCACCAAAATGTCCTCAAAAACCCCATCCTCCTAATCCCTGAAACATTCCACCACCACATCCCTCCCCCCCAAATCCATTCCTCATGCCCACTACCTCCTCCCCTCCCTCCCCTCCCCCCCTCCTCATCGCTCTCTCCGGCCCCACCTCCTCCGGCAAAACCACACTCGCAACCGCTCTCCGCTATATCTTTTCTCCCCCCTGCTACCCTCCTGGCATACTACTCATCCATCAAGACGATTTTTATAAAACGGATGAGCAGATACCGGTTACGGAGAGGGGGGTGAAAGATTGGGACTGTGTCGGGGCGGTGGAGTGGGGGGCTTTGGAGGGGGAGTTGAGGGGGTTGAAAGAGCGAGGAGGGCAAGGGAAAGGGGACAAGGGTGATGGGGAAGAGGGGGAAGGGGAGGGGGAGGAAAGGGTGAGGCAGGGAAATTTCGAAGGCGAGACGGTTATGGATGGTGTGCATGGTGTCAAGGGAATAAGCGAGGGTGTTATACGCCAATTGCGTTCTGAAGTCGAAAGTTGGGATGCAACCTTAAAAACCCGCCCCCTCATCCTCCTCGACGGTTTCCTCCTCCTCGGCCTTAACGTCCCCTCTTCTTTAAAATCCCTCTTCGATATCAAAATTTTGTTAAGAGCGAGTTATAAAGAGGCGAAAGAGAGGAGGGAGAGGAGGAATGGATATGTGACGTTAGAGGGTTTTTGGAAGGACCCGGAGGGGTATTTTGAGGAGGTTGTGTGGCCAGGGTTTGTTAGGGAACATGCGTGGGTTTTTGAGGGGGGGGATGTGGAGGGTGTGGTGAGGGAGAATGTGGTAAGGGGGGAGGGGGTGAGGGTTGGGGATGTGGGGGTGGGGTTGGAGGGGGGGTTGGGGTGGGTGATGGGAGTTATTAGGGAGGGTTTGGAGGGGGAGGAAGGTGGGTGAGGATGTAAAGAGAAGTCGGATGTTTAGGAGGAATATGGATTTTAAGTTCGTTGAGTGTGGAGATATGGTGCACGGTAACTGGAGTCAGGTATGCCCTTTTGATATTTCCGCAAATCTTCTTGATCCCTTTGACTGTTTTGATATACGGAGACAGGAGCTGAACCAACGCCTTATGATTACAGGCAAATTCCTCTCCTGCCCGGTCGAGCCCAGGCGTCATCTTTCCTTTCCATCCTCCGTGTCAACCACGAGACGCAAATCTTCTTTATGGGTTTTCACGCATCTGCATTGAGTAGAGATTCTCTTGAACTCCTGGCGTGTCATCCACCTAGCTCGTCCCCCGTCATGCGATCAGGCGAAGCAGCGTATATTCGGAGGGCATAAGATTGTCGAGCCCTTGCCAGATTAACAGATCCCGCGGCTGGTATCCCGCATGGTTGCAGATTAAATATCGGACAGCGTCCGCAAACAGGAAAGCCCATTAAGTCGGTCAATTTGAGACTGCTGGACGACGAGAGGCAAGCATTCGCTCGACCCAGGGCAACGCGTATCATAATCTTTCTCCGCAGGCCAGCGAAAGCGATCCTGATGGAGCGGAGACCGTAGAAATATTGAGAGGAGAAAGTTTTCTGTACAGCCCCACAAAACCCTCACCGATTGAGATGATCCAGAGCCGTTAGATTTCTGAGGAGAGATGGACGAGCATTGGGACCAGCTGAGGGTACCGCGTATCACCCTCTTTCTTCCCAGGCCAGCTCCAGCCTTTCCGATGGCACGGAAACCATCAAAGTATCAATTGAGTTGAGATTCTTTCCTATACAGGCCACCAACCATCACCAACTAGTGCACTTTCTCCTCCTTAAATCTCCTCGAAGAGATAGAAGATCCCTTCGAGCGAGCCTTTCTTTTCTCTGGAGACGATTTTGGAGGTGGTGCTGGACCTGGTGGGTATTGTGATTGTGGGTTTGAGCGGAGGAAGACGTTGTGCATTTGCGAGGGGAAGTGGTAGAGGAGGTCGGATGGCGCTGGTGTGGAGGAGGGGGGGTAAGGGTAAGGCATTGAAGTTTAGAGGTTTGGAATTTGGAAAGAGAGAGAGGATTGAGCCTGGGATGGGATGTGAGAGAGCAAGTGGGTTTTTGTAGAGTGAAGATATCTTATAGGAACTCGAGCTTGTTCATGAAGATATGCTGGAGATGTAGCATACTTATATATATAAGTAGTCACAGACTCGAGGGTTACGTCTCCCGTCTTTGCATAGACTAACAAACCAGCCTCACACACCGTAATCTCTTACAATAAAACCACGCGTCTCCACGCAGTGGTCATGCAGCGGCTGGGGCTTTCTTCACAAAACGGCATTGGTCTATCAATTTCTGCTATCAGAAACTCAGCCTGCGCTGCCGCGTGACAGGGACGTGACGATTGCAATTCATTTGTTGATGGTCTACATAAGGTACATATCTCGCTTGCGGGTACATTAGTGAGGTAGGTAGTCTGATTGCATGGGTTTAGGCAACAACGCTTGTACTTTATGCTACATACAGCCATATCTCTGCCAACGAACGGAAGTTGATAAATGTCCGAAGTTTCAGGGTTGTTGATGCATTCTATTATTCGGACCTTTTGAGATGGCCGAGATGGCACCGTACTCGTAAGTCGTAATTAGGCAGCAATTGCGGTACCGTGGGCGAGAAATATACCCAAGGCTCTCTCTCGGACACGCCGAAATAAAAATCTCTCAGGCTACGTATTTGAGGACGTACTGAGGGGTTTTCATCGACTGGAATGGCATGTTCGGAGCAGTGCATTGGGTTTGAATGTGCGGTCAACGGCGCTGAGCTTCCCTTTTGCTTTTCCTAACCTCCTTTTGTTATACATAATTTTAAAGTGCGACGACGTTTTTCCAGCATTATCATGATATGAAGGTGTCCTCATTGTTGACAATGTTCGCGCTCCTCCTTGCATCAAGGAAGAGGTCTTCGCACTCCGCAACGGCGTCTACATCAATATCTTTCTTGTGGGCGACTCTTGCCAGGATGTTGGCAGGTGTGAGGAGTTGTAGTGCATATCGCAAGCTGACTTTGACTCCATGGTCTGAGATTTTATCAAGTGCTGGCTCCGTAATGGATAGGCCTTCAGTCCTTGCTCTTAATCGAACAATGGTCTTGACTTCGTCGGGATTGTATGTGTGGGTGGGTATGATGATTACGCGGGCGACAAGATCTGGAGGTATGCCGTGGGCAGCAACGAGCTCTTCTGTGCCCCGGATTGTGCACTTTCCCCGATTTGAAGCGAGAATGACTATAGGTGAGATGGACGATTCAAGGGCTCGGTTAAGGTAGGTAAAACACTCAATGTCAAGCATATGCACCTTCCAGACCGTCAGTATTTGCATGAAGTATGTAGGTGGTCTGACTTACTTCATCAATGAAGAGAACACCAGGAACAAGCTCGGCAACACCTTGATCGATATACCGACTGACCACTTTGTTGATCTCTTCCCGCAACTTGTCTGTGATCTCTGTTTTCTTTGGCTTCATGAGCTGACCCATCATGCTCATGATATCCTGTCCACCCTGCGGCCTTGCATTCGCTATGTCGAGATCGTGCAGCGTCACGTCCTGTACAATCTCTTTCTTCTTGTGAACTTCACCTTTCGGTATTGGCACGTACTCTTCGGCTTCCAGATCGAATTCGGTAGCGTAAGCATCTGACCGTCCCACCCTCTTGCAAGCACCGGTATTGGCTTCTATGTAGATAACATCCCCAACAGTGACCCGTTCTTTCTGTATTGCTTCATAAATTGAGGGGTCCAGACGAAGCTTCTTGGTGCCTTTATATGACTTTAGTCCAATGAGTAAATGACTTATAGTTTTTCCATAGCCTCCCAATGGGTTCTCGGCTTCCTCTGGCGTGAGCTCTGTGACTTCTCCCTCGTAGATCTCCTTGGTCTCCCTGACTCGTAGACCTATAATCTTTATCAGCACTATTCCCCAAATACTGATCCGGATGAACAACCAATTGCCCTTCTAAAGTTCTCCATCAAAGCCTCCGTCTTCTTGACCTCCGTTGAATATACTTCACTACCAACTATAGGGCAAAATGGGACTTTCGTTCCTAGCTCCTGCGATATTGCCAAAGCCAAAGCCGTTTTGCCTGTACCAGGGCCACCGGCCAGAAGAACTGCGCGCCCAGACATCTTCTTATACTTGATGAGATCGACCACGACCCCGCATGCCTTAGGACATCTTAGCCACATTGCCCTCGGACACTTATGATGCTCGTGTTGTGGCTTTGACATACCTCTCTTGCGGCCACCTGGCCCACGAAGCCAGCGCCTGTAGTCTCTGCGGAGCCATCACTTTTCAAACCCAGGCCTTTGATATGTGTATGAGCTGCTGTTCGATTTTCGCGCGAATTGCCCTTGACCTCGCTGATTGTGACCATTGTGGAAGGCCGAGCAGGTAAAAGAGATCAATTATCGCAGAAGGATAAAGTAGGCCTATCTAGCTGGAGCTCCTCCGAATGGTAAGTCGCTATTTGAGTGGTGTCTGTGGGTGATTTGACGCGGTCGAACTTCGAGAAATTGTTTCCTGGCGAGCCTTGCTGGGCTTGGCATTCCAAGGCGACGGAATTCCGCCCCGGTCGCCGCTTTAGCAATGGAGCTAGGTGTGAAGCAGCACCCCATTTGAAGGAATTACCTTGTATTTATCCTTCCATTTTACTTATTAGGACTATCTTATTTTGATATTGAGAGGAAGGACAATGACTTAATTATAAATTATCTTTACATTTTTTTCTATTATTACTAAGGTTCCTCAACCCTATATTCGTCGAGCTAACATAGTCATAGACGATCGTACATGGCGAGGACACAGTAACACTCATGTGTGGGAATCATGTTGTTTTCTACAATCTCACCGTGGATGTCCACCGCGGGTACGGACTCGACTTGCCGCTGCTCTTCACGAGCAATGAAGCATCGCTTATCTGTTGCAAAGGTATGTTAGTATTGGGATGCATTCCTCAGAGATGAACTAAGTCGGTGCACAGCTTCAGCCTAATCCAAATTGTAGCGCAATTCCATTGTTCTTCAGGCTTTCAAAAGAAATTCGTGACAAGATCCATACTTTTGTACTTCCTATGGGGAAATGGCAAATAGGAGCAGTGGACAATTGTGACAAATTCGACTTCACTTGAAGCATCGGTGACCCTAGTGGTTTCTATTTCCCGTTGAGCAGCGTACCCAACGTCTTGAGAGTGGATAGACAGATGTGCCAGAAGGCACTGCCTAGGGTCTACCGTAGAACGGTCTTTTACTTAGATGACATGGACGACCTTTTTAAGCTCCTTATTGCGGTTGGCAGGATTAGTCGCGACAACATTGAGTTATTGGAGCTGACTGGGGAAAGCAGAGTCGACTCTGAGTTGAAATAGGACAAAGCTCCGGACTCTCACGATCTGTCTTTGATGTTGCCTACTCTCCATGCCGCAATATGTGTTCAGCTGCTTAAGCCGTGTAAGAGGCTTGAGTTTTTGCGTCTATATATTGAGAATGATATTATATTGAATATGCCCCCCGACGCCTTCAAATCCGATCCTGGCATCCGTGAGCTCTGCTCGGTTAGAAGAATCAAAAGGGTCCAAATCTAGAACTTGGGGTATGAGCCTATAGAGCAGTGTGACCCAGCCAAGTGGCTAAAAGGAGAGTTGGAGTCTCTTGGGGAGGAAGGAGAGAACGAGAAAGAGCTTGACAAGCGAGATTGCAATCAATGAGCTGGGATTTCCCAAGTAGATCGAGTAATGAGGAGGAATAGGAGATGGCACGGAGTTTCGTTAAGGGGCGCGCAAGTAGCCAAGAAGCCATCACTTGTCTAGGATATCGAAGCAAAGTAGATAGACTTGGATGAAATTTCGAAGGGGATTCCGAGAACAAAGAGGCTAGGTGATAGCTTGGGAGTCCGAATGTTTAGATGATGTGAGATGGTGGGTGATGAGTAGTGATGAACTTCCTTGCCGTGAAGCGTTCTTAGAGCGTAGATATCATATCTGTAACCACGCATGTCCTTTGTGAACATGGTCCTTGACGATGGAAAATAGTGGAGCCATGGCAGCGATCGGAGGAGAGTTCCCTGCAAGAATCTCTACATATATCAGGGACGCCGGACTCTGCTAGTGTCTTCTTCCTAGATATAGGCTTCAGAAGCACAGCCGCGATGCGGGCTCGAAGCTATGGAAACTGTTCGACGGAAAATACACTCGCCGATGCGCCTCTTTTGTTTCTTTTCCGGTGACCATTGCAAAGTTGAATCAGCCTTCAGAGCTTGTATCCAATGTGTCTGTATGTTGCTATTACCAAGCTCCCTGGAGACGGACTCCAGCACACTCTCAATGTCATCAGGCCCAGGATTGAACTTGGTCTTCGCCTCTGCTGCACTGTTAGGAAATTGATTATTGTAAGTCCTGTAGCTCGCAAGAAACATCGGCCCCCTTAAGTTAGATCTCAGTATGAAAGGTGTTGCCATTGGCCTTCACTGCAGGTCAACATCAATGCTGCCGTCTTATCAAGTAGGTACGGTATCATAAGTCCAATCGGTAGACAAGGCAGTCTCACCGGGTCCGTAAAACTTTCTGGCCTCTTCAATCTGATTCCCTTCGACCTGATAGAAGACTTGGAACATCAAGCTATTTGAGGTATCCGGCGTAGGATCAAAGTACCAGCAGCTCACGGCTGATCCATTGATCGCAGACTGGTTACTGATGCTGAACTCGGTGTCCCATCTGGTCCCGCCGGGGTCGGCTGCTGGAGAGAAGTCGCTTCCCTGAATTATCCCACTGGAACCTTGATATGCGAGCATGAACAGTGCGCACATGCTAGTATTTTGGAGAACCGAGTCACGGCTAGACGGTCCAAGGTGCCAGCTGTTGTTACCAGAGCTGAGATTGTAATTGCGCCACCAAAGCTCCATTGTTTGATCACTTGCCAGTGCGATGAAGAATGCGTCGCTACCTAAAGTGTAAATGGCGGCACCGCCAAAGCCGTCCGAATTGGGGAATTCGAACTCGTCACTCCAGCTTCCGTCCTGGTCATTGAAAATGTATTCATGGATGATGCCATCGATGCCACTAGCATACAGACTAAGTCCACCACCAAGGACGTGCGAGCTAGTGTTGTACTCTCTTCCTCCGCTGGTCGTGAACGCAATGCTGTTTTGATCGGGTACTTTATATTGGTTACCACCAACACTCCCTTTTTGCCACGTTGTGGGGTCGCTTTGGGAATAGATGTTTTGGATGATGCTGGATTCATCCACGTAGAATAGCCACCACTATTCATGTGTTAGCTGATATTGTTATTGGACGTAAGTCACTCACAAAGACCGAGCCGTTAGTCGACGTGCTAACCGCGGCGAGGGGAGTCCCCATTTTGGCATTTGTGACCTGGAGATTAGTGCTTCCCTGCCAAACACGTTCTGGACTTTGAGAAATGTACCGGAGGCTCCTGTCTCCATATTGGTAGTACAGATAGAGGTCGCCTCCTGTACGCGGATTCATCGTAGTCAATCGAGAGCCATTTAGCACACTTGTAGGAACAGGTGTTGGAGGTGAAGCAGCGCCACTTGACGTGGCATGGGTTGATGTCGACGCGCTGATATTTGCAATTAGCAGTTCATCATATATAGAATCGAGCGAAACCCCACCTCTTTTTCTGCGAAACATGCACTCCAACTGGAACGACAATGACGATGATGATTATAACAGCCAGGATACAGCAAGTCTTGAGCCGTTTCCCTGGCCGACTTCGATTAGATGCACACTGTACTGAAGGGCCAGGTGGTAGATCCTTCTTGGATCTGAAGGCACCATCGTCCACAAAGGCCACAAATTTATCAGTGCTGTCTTGCGATAAGACGGTCTGCTTCTGATTATGCTGTGCATGAGAACGGTCAACGTTAACGGTCTCTTTATCATCAGCGCCTTGTAAGTCCCCTTCGAAATTCACGAGTTCGATCCCCGGGTATGCTAACACAAATCAGCCGCCAAAGCCTCTCTTCTGGTGATGTTGCACAGACCTTCCGAAGATTGGCCAACTGCCCCAATCTGATTGTCCTCCATCGTCCAGTCAGAAAAAGAGCACGAGCCTAAAGTTGGCCTGCACAGGGTAGTTTGACATAAGTAATGTTGACAGCACCACCATAGATATCAAAGGAGCGCAAACAAAGCCTTGAGTTAAATTCACTCGTGTAGGCGTGTCCTGAACTCTTGATCAAAGCGTCTGGCACCAACCACATGTCGGATCAGCGGCGCAGAAAACAAGAATAGAGAGCTAAGACCCTTTCGCTGGTTGGTACCATGCATCCACTGCTTGAGAGGCCAAAGGAGAATGCTAGTAGCAACCAGCTGCAAGTCAAAAGCCTTCTTAGGATGGTTAGCGGAACAAAGGATGGTGGGAGAGGTTACTAGTGGCACTTGGTGGGTTCGGAAAGGCACCCTGTGCCATTAATGCCGAGAAAACTGCTCTGTTGTGGCACGCGAACTGAAAGGATGTCATTTGAAACGTTGGGGTAGCGGTATTTCAGGACGCCACAACATCGGAAACAAACGACTCGGTCGTTTGGGGCTATGTGATACGGGAAGTGTTTGGGAACTCAAAGATCACGGCTTCATATCATGCGGCTTTGACCCACGGTGGCTTTTATTTTCCGGGCATAGAATAATCCCAATCGAAATCGATGAGGATGACACCTCCAAATAATTATTTGCAATCTTTCTTAAATCATGAAGACGGATTCACCGAAAGCCGTTCAGTCGAGCCAAACATTAAGATGGGGGCGTAGAGATCACGATCAAATTTCTAGATGTTCTTGACCGGTGGTTCTTGAACGACTCCCGCTCTAAAGAAAACATCATTGGTAAATGTTCCAGGGAATACTTGGTATCTGAAAAAGCATGGCTTTGCCCATCCACACCAAGCTTGAATATGGCAGCAGTCGTAGGCGCATGAGACGACCTAATGATGCAGCTACCACTTTAGTGCGATCTTTCACTCAGCTTCTGTAGCACCCAATATGGATGTCGTTGGTTGGATAGATATAAAATGTGGTTAGCAGAAAGAGTGCTACTGCGGCGTGGTATCACTGTTAAGAGGTTTCATTAGCTGCGCCTGTTAGGGAGATACGTTTTCTCATTCTAGCTAATAAGGCTCACATTTTGAATCTGCGCGATTGGTTGCTACCGAAAAAATAGTAGAAGACTTGATTCGACCAAGGGTAACTCCTTTCTCCATTGTCAGTTCTCACGAGGAAGCTGAGCTCTGCGTGTATTTGAATTTCTAGACGAGCCAATCTCAGCGTGTGCGTAGGGCTGAAGGATCCTACGCTAGATTAATCCGATCCTCCTTCGTCTCAGTGCTACAGAGATTGACACGGAAAGTCTTGATTTGCGCTGATACATTTAGCGTGCCAAGCGAATGACTTCATGAATTGAGCCTAGAAGGGTCCCTAGACTACACCCGTTTGGGGGCCCCTAATAAGGGGCTCCTAGCACCCAATCTATGTACTGATTGGGGGCTTTTCGCCTAAATTATACTTCTAGGCCTCACAGCACCCCGAAAATATCGACATGCTCCGGGGGCTATGTCTGAAGCTGGGGTTAGGGCTCTGACGGAAACAGTTAGCGCAATGCAAGACTTATCGTGTCACCCTCCGTAGAAGGAGCGAAAATGCTCATCCTCACTCAATCCAGCACTAATAGCGGCAGCCAACATGAGGCTGATCTTTTGGCGCGCAAGTAGGCGCAGGCCCCTATCTGAACAGAAGGAAATTCTATACCACGTTTCAGGAACTCCTGAACATGGTAGCAACTGTAACCAAGGAGATTGTGACTTCCCCAGCCCGCCGCTCGCAGGATGCATCCGGCAGCCTCTAGAATATGTGTTGCAATATATACCCAAATAGCACTGCCATGATTGGTGGCGCGCGTGTTGCCTTTTTATTGCAACAATTTGACTGCTCTGGTGGCGCTTGTTGGCGTTGTTGTACCCACCCGTAAGTTTCTGCTAACGAGATTATTGGCCCCACCAATGATCTCGTTATCTTGCATCGTATCCTTATCTACTGAGTACTTTTCCCCATCTTCTGCTGACTATTTCCAAAGTTCTCTTTCACTGAACCTGTTTTATACCGCACACCAGTAATGCTAAAATCCGCTTGCGGCGTTTGAAAGGGGTTTCAACCATAACTAAGGAATGTCTTTCAAAAGTCGCCTTCATCGCATGTACCTAGTAGTCTCAGCGTACCTTGCCATTACCTGCTGTGAGATATGATGCCAGTCATTATGCAGTTCACTACTTATTTGCGATAGCGTCCAGTTTCATACCGGCCCCGGATCTCTTGTCTACATATGAGTCAGTCAGTCTGCTTCGTCGCGATGCAACAGTAGTCGGAGGCAAGGAACTTCGAATCCTCCCTTTAGGGGATTCAATCACCTATGGTCAAGGTAGCAGTGATGGAAACGGATACCGGTTGGCGCTTTACGACCTGCTTCATCCCGAGAATGATGTGGATTATATCGGCCGCTTAAGGTCTGGCACGATGGTCGACAACGATCACGAGGGCCATCAAGGATTTCTTATCGGTCCTATCACAAAGCTCGTGACTTCAAAGTATCATAAGCCACCGAACCTCGTGCTTTTGATGGCTGGAACGAATGATGTGATTCAAAAACACAACCTTAGTACTTCGTCTGCCGCACTTGAAAAACTAATGAACAAGGTCCTTAACGCGTACCCTGATGCTGTTGTGCTAGTCGCAGAAATCACGCCTTTCTTGAATCCGGAAAGAGAAGCACGAAGACTCGAATATAACTCTGCAATCCCAGGTGTCATACAAAAATTTGCAGATGACGGGAGACATGTCGCCGTAGTTGACATGGGGAGAGTCACGCCAAATGACATCAGTGCTATTGATCGCAACAAAGCTATTGATGGCATACATCCAAATGATGAAGGCTACCGGTTGATCGCGCACGCATGGTATGACGCTATCCTTGCAGCTGGGAAGAAAGGCTGGTTAGACGGGCTCACGCCCAGCCCTTTGTCAAACCATAACACCGTCGGAGGACAGATATCGTATTCTCCACGGACGCCGCTTGTAATCGCTACCTATGGGGTTATGTTACTTGTGGTACTATCTACTGTTCGGAAATTGATAAGAAAACATAGAACCTAACTATCAGTACAGCCTCAACTTCAGAGAATGCTGGATAGGGTTGGCATGACGAAACTCGAGCAACCTCGCAACCTCCCGGAAGGAGTTCTCCCCAATAACTGCAATGGCCAACTCTTCGGTTGGGCCGCATTCATTCACGGGCACGGTGATGAGGAGTTGACCCGGATATAAACTCACCACTTTCGCCATCTAAGGGTGATATATTATATTCTGGAAAGTCGAGCCATCATGACTCCGACTACACAAGCAATACACTCTTTGCCGCACCAATCATTGAACCAAAATTGGCCTAAACCAGCATCCGTATATCAGCATGAATACCAAAAATTCGTCGCAATGTTATCCGAACATCACCAGTCGCGCTGTTGGCGAAGACCCCAGACGGGTTCCGGCATCCTCTGATCATCATCTTCTGCCTCCTCAACCTCCTCCCGATCCTCTTCGTCCCTGTCTTCAGACATGTCGAATCTTGTCGTTTTGCTCCTGCTGCTCTCCACGCCACAATACCGGTTATTGCTACACATCAGAGCACTAATGCTTCCCGCACAACTACACCCACATGGATGCTTCCTCACACATCGAATGCGCTGCCACTTGCTTTCCCGCAACGCATCTCTTTAATAGCATTTAAGCTACAGTCGTTAATCTGGGAACGTGATGCTATGTTATAGGTGGTGCGGCTTTTAGCGATTGCAAAACCTTCGCACTTGCAACACACACCATGAGCCCATACACAAAAGCTGCTCTAATCTAATAGATTTGTATATAAAAGTTGTAGTGCTAGTTCCTGCGAGTCGATATTGCTTGTCAAATTTGAGCAATGCGTGCTTAAGATACCAAGGCTTTCAGTTTTCAAGAATTTAATCTAATTGTCGCGGTTCACTAGCCAAGTCCTAGGGATTTTTGAATTCCTAATACTTCAGCCAATATACTAGCTATAAACAAGCGGTTAAGATGTACGATATTATATAACTATACTTATCAATCTGTAGATATACTGATCTCGCCTAGTCAAAGCAACTTTTGTATAGGAGAATATGGTAAGGGTTAAAAGTGCGAATGCAAAGCTTTCGCGAAAGTTTTGCAACTACTAATTGGCATGGCTTGGCATGGCCCTGTAGCGCTAGAACCGTCACAACTTTCGACTTGTTCTTTCTGATCAGAAGAACGAGGAAAACGATTGCTTTAAGGCCTTAGTCTCTTCTCTTATGCAGGTCGAATTTATTTTTCCTTAAAACTCTGTGGAGGCCACTATCGCCCCTGCTCACCCAGCTCCCTCGCTAAAGCGGCAATTTCCGGGCGAGCTTCAGGGGGCAGGCATTTACCTGCCAAGACAATGTAAATTGGAGAAATGTTCGTTACTCTCTTCCCATCCTGCCTAGGACTGCATGATTACAATCACTGCTTGCAACATCAGCAGGTAACTGATATATTGTGATGGCAAGCAAGCTTCTCATCTGGAACCAGTCTCAAAGCGTTTAAACACCTTGGGTGAATGGATAAACAGTATTCAACATATTCAGAAAACCGTGCCTGAACAATGGTCTAAGGGACGCCGTCGCCTTCCAAACGCACAATGCTATATACATGGATTCTCTTGGAATGAAATTTTTATTGACCAGGAGATATAAGCAGACCCTTCTGGTTGGCATCGTGGTCCCATCCTCCTGCTCTAGCCTCACCGCCATGTGTTTCCGTATAGCCCTTCACTCTAGCCTCGAGTTCTGGTCTGAAATGGCGGACGAGACCTTGTAGAGGCCACGCGAAGGCTTCGCCCAATGCTGTAAAGAGAATCAGTGTTGCCGTTCAAAGCTTAGAGACATTTTAGACTTACCGCAAATAGTGTGTCCCTCAACCTGCTTCGTCAGCTCCTGTAACATATCGATCTCCCTGGCCCTCGCCTGTCCTTTCTCAAACCTCTTCATAATCTGCTCCGTCCATTTGCTTCCTTCCCGACACGGCGTGCACTGTCCACAACTCTCATGTTTGTAGAAACTCGCCAATCTTGAGATTGCGCGAACGACATCTGTGCTCTTATCCATTACAATCACGGCTGCAGTCCCTAAGCCTGACTGACTATCTTTAAGTGCATCGAAGTCCATCAATTGGTCATCGCAAACGTTCCTAGGCAGAATTGGCGTCGATGAGCCGCCAGGGATGATGGCTTTGAGGTTGTCCCAACCGCCACGGACGCCACCGGCGTGTTTGTCAATTAGTTCTTTAAGCGGGATTGACATCTCTTCTTCAACTGTGCAGGGGTTGTTGACATGTCCGGAAATACAGAAGAGTTTAGTACCAGAGTTGCGTTCGCGGCCGAACGAGTTGAACCAACTTGCGCCTCTTCGGATGATAGTTGGTGCGACAGCAACGGTTTCGACATTGGCAACGGTGGAAGGGCAGCCGAACAGACCGACTGATGCAGGGAAAGGGGGTTTTAGGCGGGGCTTGCCAGGTTTGCCTTCTAGTGATTCGATGAGAGAGGTCTCCTCGCCGCAAACGTAAGCACCCATTCCGCGGTGGATGAAGATATCAAAGTCATAGCCACTGCCGCAAGCATTTCTCCCAATTAGTCCCTCTTTGTAAGCCTCTTGTATAGCTCGCTGTAGTACTGTTGCTTCGTGGTAAAATTCTCCTCGGATGTAGATATAGGCTGCACTGCAGTTCATGGCTCGACCAGCTACCAGACAACCTTCGACGAGTTTGTGGGGGTCCTTGCGCATGATTTCTCGATCTTTGCAGGTTCCGGGCTCGCCTTCGTCGGCATTAACGACGAGATAGCGGGGTTTGGTGTCTTTATCCCAGTCTTTAAAATTCATGAATGACTATATTGATTAGCATTGATGTGTGTGTGGGAAGTTGTGGTGGCCATACCCATTTCATGCCCGAAGGAAACCCAGCGCCACCGCGGCCTCGAAGGCCTGATGCCTTGATTTCTGATATGAGCTATCCAATATCATTAGCGAGATGCTCAGTAGAAGCGAAGAATATCTTCCACGGACCCAATCATGACCCTTCAATAACATTTCCTTTGTCTTGTACCAGTCTCCATACTTCATCGCACTTTTAAGATCCGCGCCATGATGCCCGTATAGATTCTGAAATATTCTGTCCTGATCCTTCAGTCCTCCAAAATGCGTCTTTTTGGGTGGTGGTCCGTCTTGAACTGTTGCTAATCCTCGACGTTGCTGCCGTTGTGGAGTAGAATGGGCTCCATTCAGCCGTGATGTGGCAGAGGCCGAGGGGTGTATTCGGTGCGAGAGAGCGCCCAAAGGCTTTGGGTTGGCCGCCCTTGATGTGATCATTATTGTATAGTTAGTCGAGAGGGCAACTCAGTGGGATGTTGTTGTAAGTCATAGGGTGGCTAAAGTTTGCGGGAACAAAGTAGAGTAGGTCATCGATCAAATAAGCACACTTGATTGGTTGGCGATAAATCGCGCTAGTACTTGGAGATTTACTTCGTATTAACCACGAAAATCATTATACACACCGTCTACCATCTTATATGCATGCAATTAGGCTATTGAGATTTGGCCAGAACATTTCTCATAATCGCGGATCTCGAGTTAGGTACATATAAATATTAACAACCACCATCAACCTCATCGAGTTAAGGTATTTCTATACAAGAAGTAAAACAGACAGGATTGAACCCACTATCGATGCAAATAGTGGTACAGAAGCAGCAGCACCTTTACTATCTACATGGCCTGATTTGTCCCAATGATAGGGTCCGAAGCCGGTAGGATAGGTCGACAGTATGGCAGACGGGATTTGCGTTATTGGGCCACAACCCCCAAAGAAATTAGGGTCACAGCTGCTGCCTGTGGTCGTTGGATATGGCGCAGAGGTCATTGCAGTTGTCCCTGGGTAGACGGGCCTCCCTGTACCATATGATGTCGGCGAGCCCGTCCCTGATGGATACATGCCTGTTCCGTAACTGCTGCTACCCCCTGTAGGCCCGTTGCTCCGAGGGAAATAGCCTGATCCGGAAGGATTGATAGGAGTTCTGGATGGGAGGCTGCCGATGCCGGTGCTCGAAGGGTAGTCTGATGGCAGGTAACCTGAACGGGAGGGATAGCCTGAAGGCGAGCCCGTACCAGACAGAAAGTAGCCTGAACCTGACGGCGAGCCAGATCCTGATGGGCTACCAGTGCCGGTAGGGTATTTCGGCCCAGTGCCCGACGGAAAGTAACCTGAACCTGACGGCGAGCCAGATCCTGATGGGCTACCAGTGCCGGTAGGGTATTTCGGCCCGGTGCCCGACGGAAAGTAGCCTGAACCTGATGGCGAGCCAGATCCTGATGGGAAGTAGCCTGAGCCTGATGGCGAGCCAGATCCTGATGGGCTACCAGTGCCGGTAGGGTATTTCGGCCAAGTGCCAGACGGAAAGTAGCCTGGACCTGATAGCGAGCCAGATCCTGATGGGAAGTAGCCTGAACTAACCGGGTATACGCCGGTGTTTGTTGGGAAATAGCCGGTCCCTGAGGGATAGTTGCCTGTCCCTGATGGGTAATTGCCAGTTCCTGTTGGGAAGATGCCTGAGTTCGTTGAGGATGGCGTTGTAGTTGGCTCATCATCATCATTCATAATGAATCCAAGTTGGACAGTGTAGCAATCATCCTCGTCAACATCAGGTGTTCCGAGATGAAGATCTTGGTCCGAACATGTATAGAAACCAGTCACACCGTTGGCTTCGCAACTGAACTCGTCAGCAGGTCCCAGAGTACACACCGCTTTCGTGTCAGGTATCGTGCTGTCACTTGGGTACAATTCTATGAGTGATTGCCCTGAGCGTACACCAGCAATTTCCAAAGGTGCCATGCTTCCATCAACAGTCTCTAAGTAACCTTCAGGGGAAAGAGTAAAGTCCGCCACTGCAGCGTAGTCGGAGGTAATTTCCAGAATATCGGCAAGAGCCTCGCCTTCAGGCACCACAGCGATGTATTGTTGCAGCTGCTGTGTTACCACACGTTTGTCAAGTGACCTTTTTCGTTCTCCTCCATTAACAATTACCAGCTGGAAAGTCGGTCCAGGAGCAGTTGATGATTGGGTGGTAGGTGGAACTGTGGACGAGCCAGTAGTTTGGGATATCATGTTCGACCCTGTGCGGGAATATGTGCCAGATGGGAACACACCAGAGGGAACAACGCTGCCAGAAGGGAAAATGCCAGATGAGGTAACAGTGCCGGATGTAGACAAGACACCTGTTTGAGACCTGGTCTGAGAGTGATGATGTCGCGTATGATGATGCCCAGTATGGTGGTGGCCGGTACCGTGAGAATTTGTTTGGGAAGGCCCCGTTTGTGGTGATCCAGTAGCAGTCTGGGATATCATGTTCGACCCTGTGCCGGAATACGTGCCAGATGGGAACACACCAGAGAGAACAACGCTACCAGAAGGGGAAACGCCAGATGAGGTAACAAGGCCGGATGGAGAGACCCCAGAAGATATCACGCTACCTGACGGAAATACACCAGATGGGACGACGCTGCCGGATGGGAAAACCCCCGATGGTATAGTACCACCAGATGGAAATACGCCGGATGGAATGCTGCTGCTCGAAGGTACAACACCAGTCGGCATAAAGCTGCCAGATGGGAATACGCCGGAAGGAATGATGCTGCCAGATGGGACAATCCCGGATGGCATGACACTACCCGAAGGGTATACGCCGGAAGGAATGATGCTGCCAGATGGGACAATCCCAGATGGCATGACACTACCCGAAGGGTATACACCAGAAGGAATGATGCTGCCAGATGGGAAACCCCCAGACGGCATAACACTACCCGAAGGGTATCCGCTGGAGGGGTTAACGCTACCAGATGGCAAGGCACTACCTGATGGGTAGTAACCACCTGAGCTAGTTGGGCTGCCGGTACCAGATGGGGGATGGGAATAGTGTGAGTACGCCGTCCCAGAGGCTGTGATGGAAAGTATAGACTCAGTACCTGAGGGAGGATGGCCCATCTCGGATGAAGGGTATGGGCCATTTGAGGGGGCGGTACCCGACGGCAGGATGACAGAACTAGGCGATCCTGTGCCGGACGCTGGGAGACCGGATTGCGTGTCCGCTAATGAAGGCGAATGAGATGGGGATACGGAGTGATGATGATAAGTTCCGTTGCCTGAAGTGCCTCCATGGCCTGATGAACCGTGGCCTGAAGACTGCCCGTGGCCCGAACCGCTTCCGCCACTGGAAGAGTGTCCCTTGCCAGAACCACTTTCGCTGCCAGAAGAAGCTCCGTTGCTAGAGGATTGACCGTTACCAGTAGAGGCTCCATTGCCTGACGTACCCCCATTGCTCGATGACTGTCCATTGTTCGATCCATTTTCATTTTCAGACGAGGCTCCGTTGCTGGAAGAATGCTCGTTACCAGTAGAGGCTTCATTACCTGAGGTACCCCCATTGCTTGATGATTGTCCATTGTTCGAACCATTCTCACTTCCAGACGAGGCGCCGTTACTGGAAGGACCGCCATTGCTGAAAGCTTCCTTGCCAGACGACCGACCATTGCTTGATGACAGACCATTCATGTATGACTTCGACCCTGGAATCATTGGAGCGCCAAATGGTTTTGGTGCAGCCACCAAAGGTGTGGACGTGCTGGTAGAGATGCCGGTTGGGAAAGCTGCGGTAGGCAAATGCATTGTGGGAGCGATTATGCTGGTGCCGTTGATGTATTGTACTGTGTGACCTTGTAACGGTAAAGGTAGGTGGGTTTCCAACCCGCCGGCAGTGGCTGTGACCGTGACCGTACCAGCGTTGATTGTTACCGTCACGGTGCCCATGTCAGCTGGGCAGGTTTCGACATTGGCAGATGCTGCTGCCGCAAGTAACAGGCCCGAAAGCCAAATATTAGAGATATGTAACATTATGAATTATATTATTATAGTAAGCGTCAAAGACAGTGGGTGTTGATATTATGATTAATGATTGTTAAGTGTCACTCTAGCATTACAGAGCTGGACGACTTTAGTAAAGACTGACTGCGGTAGCAAAGACCGCTGGCGATAGGAAGAAAACAACGAAAGAGAGTGTGGAGTGAGAGAAGGAGACGCGTAGAGAAGACGGGACTCTAGGGAAGTTATCAAAGAATTCAAACATAGGCGCAATATCCTTGCCTTTGGACTATTGTTGCTGCAGAGCATAAAGGCCCTACCTGAGGGTCAGTGAGCAGAGCCTCAACTGCGGTCGAAACAGCCAACACCACCGCGCCATAGCACGTTGCAAGACCATCCCTTGGATGGTCTACCATATTAGGCATGGAAGAAATGTATCTGTGGCCCGTTTGGGTTGCCATCATGGACTAGCAAGATTAGGAAAAAGCGAAAGAAAATGAGATCTGGGCGCAAGGCCAGGGGTAAATATTCCTAGTATCTTCGGGTGCTCGAGGCGGCTCCGAGCCGCCAAGCTATGGGGGATTCGATCGAGACTATCATCTCATGGCGCTGTCTGACGACATTCTTGGACAATCGTGGCTTTGGTGCTGATGGGAAGGCGTTGCGGCTGGACGATGTGCAGGTCGTGGAGGTGAGGGCTTGCTTGAACAAACCAGTCCGCCACTACCTTAAGGAAGATGTTCAATATTCCGCCCAGGAACGAAAGCTTGGTCGAGGGAGAGAAATTCTTGACTTACTTTCAGGGGTCATTACCCCATGGAGCCAAGATCGTTGTTCATCGCAATTCCCAGAATTTGCATGTTCTAGATTCTCCATGGTAAGGTGCCTGATCGGTTAGCCCGGAGCTAGTGAGCGGCGGCTAGCAGGAAGTGCAGCGCTTAGCACGGTCGAAAGCGGAATGGCGCGTCCTCCGGCTATACTACAGTGAAGAGTGTTTCCGCCGGGCTAGGATGTCCATATTTAACTTTACAATGGATTGATCCCTAAGCAGACAACGTGATTGGACGACAGTGTAATTATGCAGCCTCGAGGACGAACATTTGTGCGGCCTGGTGTATAGACTTGCATACACATGTGCTTTTGCGGGAGAAAGAAATTGACACCCTCTGAAGCCTGAGCTAGCAAGTCTTGAAATGTTCCATTAGACATCCAGGTCGGGGTTAGAACTCGGACGTGCAGAAATGATGCCGGTTCTTGTTCCCTATGAAAGTGAGTAGATAGTAAGGTAGCTGTGGTAATGATGCAACGTTTACTTCTTATCTCAAAAGTAAAAGCTTAAAAAAGGGAGCACCGTGCCTGATATTAGAGATACATCTGAGCTTTTTCTAAAACCCTGAAGAGCAGGAAAGAGGTATCAGAGTGCAACTGCACCCGACCCTTCAATTGCTCTGTCTCGTCAGCCTTTGGTATTCTTGCTCTCTCAACCTTCTCTCATGCTCTCTTCGTTTCTTGTCCCTATCACGCCTTTCAATTTCTGCATGGACACGCGCAGCTTCGTCGCTCCTTTGCTTCTCTTCCTCTTCGGCAAGACGCCTAGCCTCCTCAACCCTCTGCTTCTCTTCATCTGCAGCTACACGCTTAACCTCCTCCTTTCTCGATTTCTCTTCCTCTGCAGCAAAACGCCGTCTCTCCTCAAAGATCTTGACTCTCTCTCTCCCCCCAGCACTAACCTGGCGTTCATTCTCGGCTTTTCGCTTTCTCCCTTTGCGCTCCTCTCTTTTTTTCTTCTCATCATCCAATCCTGCCACCTTCCTCTTGGCTCTCCTCCCGTCTTTCTCGCTAACCAACCATGGAGTGTCGAGAACGGCCTTACGAAACGCAGTGTTCTCGGCCCATGCAGCGGCTTCTTCGTTGGTGGTATGGACAGCGGCTCAACAGAAGGATTAATGTCAGCGATCTCGATGCGTTGCCCTCAGTCGGGACGTAGGTAGCTAGCTTGGATTATGGCTGGGCTTGCCGCAACATACAGATCCTTTCCAGATGCATTTGCTTCTCCCCTCTGAAAGATCCTATCTTGCCTTTGACCTTCACTACAGTACCAATGTCTATCCCACTCAGATCAATAGGGCGACCAGTGCTCGTTACACCTTCCATTGCGATGGTCGGCTTTCCCAGACCAGCGCTTCGAATGTTGTGGTCATTCGGACTTGTAGTAGTATTTTGAGGACGTCCGCAAGTGACTTCGATGAGAGCACCACTGCTATCATCCAGGAGCATTATCCAGCGCGTAGGGAATTCGTCGAAAGCCACGATAACTCCCACAAGGCGTATCCATTTTATGGGGTGGTTGAGGTGGAAGTAGGTATCTTGCCCTGCAGTTGACAATGCCAGAGAATTAACGACGTGAAGTGAAGCCATAACATGTTCGGCGCATCCTGTGAAAGGGAAGTATCAGTAGAGTTCGGGGGATAGTACCTTCGAAGCCTTCTCTCTCTTTCAACGCATGTACCTCAGCTACCGTCAATCTCGCCCATGTGTCGTATGTCGGAGAGAGTGAGAAACAGTAGGCAGGGTAGAAGGTTAGGGGCACAGAAAGGGTTTTGGGCATAGCATCTTCGACAGTGACACTTTGCCCAGATTTGATTGTTTGTTTGGTGATGGAAGTAATCACCAGGCGTTATAGGGTGCCAAGAGTTGCCAAGAATTTCGAGCTGTGGGTACACTGCAGCGCAGCATTCTTCATGCTATCATGCATAAAATACTTCTCCATATCCTCTCAGATTAGCATTACTGCACGATCCGATATTAAGCCTATATAGCAAGGACAATAATGACTACATCTACGTTATCAGATGGGCGAATCATCAATGCATCATTCTTTACGGAGAGAGAAAATATGTCTTGATTTGCGCTAACAGTTTTGATAAAAGCCCTAACCCTGACTAGAGACAAAGGCCCCTGGAACACGCCGATGCCCTCGGGGCCCTGTAGGGCCAGGACTTGGACCTTTTAGCGGGCACTTCAAGCGAAGTAGCCCCAATTAACGAGATACATACGGGTTGGGAGCCCCCATTATCGGCCCCTAAATCGGGTGCTGTCTAGGCACCTCCTTAGGGGTGGATTTGTGGGGCTAAGATCTTAGCACGCCAAGATTATTAGCGCAAATCAAGACTTATATTTTCTCTCCGCGGTACACCAGAACTCGATCGAAGCGCGAGTTACGTACTGAAATTCCTGTCTACCTAACTGCCTCATTTATATCAGTCCAAAAACCTTGGCTTTGTTGCATCATATTGTTTGTCTTATTAATAGTGTCCGAATCTTAAACAACATCGACATGTATAAGAATGGAGCATAAGTCATGCACATAAAGGTGTGGTTAAGTTGGGTTCAAAACTCAGCTAGGTCCTCTAGAGCAGCAGAGGTCCTTTAATACACACTTGTTAAGTAGCAAAAAGCTATGGTTAAGGACTCAAAACCTCTAAAATAACAATATTCAGGGATATTAATAGTAATGACTTATCAGGTATTGATTCTATTTCTATGAATTATACTCCAATTTCTTGCTTGTTAAGGTTAAAAAAGCTATAACAAAGGGAAGAGGAACTCTAGAACTATTATTTTAGGCATTGTTATTAAGGAATGATTTGTCAAGTGTAAGCTCTCTATGCATGACTTATGCTCCATTCTCTTTGATCAAGAGGGCATCAAACTTCACCTCTTTGGGTTAAGCAGGCGGGATGCCGTGTCTCATCCTGGCGGAACCTTTAGACAGGCAGTTCGATGAATGCTTAACTTTTTCAGCCATTTCTAGTCCAGTGTGAGCATGCAAAAAAGAGTACCACGTGTAAATACGGAGATCTGTACCGGAGTATAGTTCTTGGTATGATAATCGGACCGCTCATGAATATCCGTTTGAATACTCTTAGCAAACCAATAGTTAAAGCTCCGTTAGCCAGCTACCGGTGGTGGTGGCCCAAAGACAAGACCGCGCCCCACTCTTCTGACGTCTCCATCTACGGTCTCTGCCTCATACACTAGTTCCACGCATTCCCTACATATAATTTGTGATCAGCAGGGTGCTTCATAGCCAGTAAGAAGAGCTTTAGATGCCAGGAGTGTGGTGGGGTTGGTATTGAGCGTAGCTTTAAATGTCTAAACAACAGCCCGCAGATGGAAAGAACACTCACCATCTCTGCATGAACCTCCTAAGCCCATTAATGGTGCATTCGAGGTTTCCCCACGTCGTCTCGCTGTCAGGTTCAAAGTATATGAAGGCGTGCGGATCTGGCTCAATATTATAGACCCTTAACCCTGGAGGCAAGATTTGTGCCTCTGGATATCTGTGGGACTCTATTAAGGCAGAATTGCAAGCAAGGCAGAAATCACGCATTGGGATCGGCTGCCGATAACTATAAAATTCTATTGCAATCCTTTGCTCGCAATTTCGGATCATTCGGAAAGGGCCTCTTGGTAATCTACTATATGAAGGGTCAATAACCTGCCGAGGCGATCTGAATCGTAGAAGACGAACTTCAATGATGGCGTAAAAGTTGAATTAGAACCTTCTGCTAAACATGTGTCCAAATCCAGTGTCGAATTTGAGCTCTGGTGTCCAGGTAGGGGGAAGGGTGAAGGAATGGAGGCCGTGAAGGCGGAAGACATGAGATGGAGCAGAGCGACCAAAGCAGGCAGCAGTAATTTCATCATGGTGATTCTATCCAACAACTCATTTAGCAGCAGATTGAAGGTTAAGGACAGAGGTACTAATCCCTGTCCGAAGGTGCTGGGTGCTGCGTCGCGCGTGTATGTGTCGCTTGCGCTGTTCGCTTGTGCTTGTTCGTTTGGGCCGTTTCATAAGCAGAAAGAGACTTTTTCCGCTTCATTTGATTAGGCGCAGTCGTTGTGTTGGTATCCCACGAGTAAGTCTGGTGAGGGTATTGTCTTATGTGGTCAATGTGACGGTGACCTGGGCAGAGTATTATTCAAAGAGGTCCTTTGGGCTCCATATAATTCGATCGTGCGTCATCGTTCATTTTACCTCCTTGACAATCAATTCACACAAGGGTTCTCTAATTACCCAAACCCTCTTCAATGGCTCTCGAAGGTTCTTCTCCATCTCAGATGGGCAACCGTCCGTATCATCATACAACCAAAATAACTAATTCGCCAGTGAAATTGGAGCAAAATAGACGCCGAAAACTGGGGAAAATGTCCTGTGAGAGTAAGGAAAAATTATACATAGGAGCGACTTTTGCGCCAGAACTCCCAGCTTTGGCAGATATGCCAAGTAGTCGATACATCGAAAACAGGGTCAGATGCTGAGCGGGAGTATAGGATAAGGCGCTCATCGAACATTGTGAACTTCGTCTGATGGGTTGAACACCTTTCAAAGCCGTTTCTTGGCAGCTTCTTTGAGCAGCGAATTTGCCGTCATATAGCATGTACTCATAACCTAGGGTCAATTCGCTTATCGCTAACCCAGACAATGCGGTATCTACCTTACGTTGCAGACCTCCGAACATACCTCCAGCACTTATAGACTTCCTCATAGTGGATGACATTGTGTAGTGAGGGTGCATTCAAAACTTTTCTGTACCACACCCTCGGATTAGGATTCACTTGAGGAAATCGACTTAATACTGTATAGACTGACGAAAAAAATGCAGCCGACACCATTACCAACCGAAGTGGAATATAGGCGCAAACACTTCTTCAATCAGCTTTGATGATTCCTGATGAGACTAGCGGCCAAGGCATAAAGCTCGAATCGGCCAAGAGTTCTATTGTTAGGATGCGAGATTTGGCAATAGCATTCTCACTGTTATTCCCCAACGCAGCTTCGGGCCCTAGTAATGGAATAGATTGAAGCTTTGCTGTGGAATACTAGCTCCTGATCGCATCAGAAATGGTAAAATGTTCTGTGCCTTCATACAGTTGCGGTATCGGATCATTCATGACTCAGTCCTTTCATCGAGGTACAGAAACCGGCAAGGTCCTACTGGCCAATTGGGGGAATAGGCTGATGATGCTTCCACACATCATATCCGCAGTGGGGAAAATTTCGTCCATAGTGTCGACTGAATCAAGGACCGATTTTGTATGAGTTTGCTTAGTCAGCAGCGTATTCTATTACATTCCTACCGCTAGTCGTAAATCCATCTTATCTTCCTCACTTTCATGGTTTTGAGCTCCGATTGACTCGCAAGCGGTGAATTGCAGTCATCATTCTAGTAAGACTTGGGAGACCCTTAGTGTTCTGTCTTGGTTGCTCTCACGCCCTGCACCTGCAATGCAATCATTTACATCTTTGGTCGCGTTCATGACAAATTAATTATGTCATATTATGTACCTTGGGCTAGCGATTGATAGCTTCCTGGTTCTCACTCATGATCCCGAAATCTTACAATGGATTCAATCAAGTGAATACACCCGCGATTAAGATTCATCAGGAAGTCCGGTCCAACTTATGGCTAGCATATATTATGCCAGATCAGCCTACTTGGCTTCCTGAACTGAAGATTCTTAGGAACGCACTGGAATACACAGTAGGAAAGCAGCATTTCAAGGCTGAGATAACAGATAGCACCTTGAAATAAAGCTATTGTAGCCATTTCGACCACGGGTTCTCCATCGATAAAGTGGAAGCTCTTGATCATCGAGGTTGGCCCTGCACTACACTACTATTTTGAAGCTCGCCTTGCTTTCCAAAGTTCACCCATTTTCGCTACTCAGCTGGGTACCTTACTTCACTTACGCTAGTGCCCAAACACGTGATTTCTGCCGGGCCGTTCGACTTATAACTTTGAGATCATCATCTCATCTTCTCCCCAGACGCCTTCCGTCTCTTTTCATCTAAACTCCTATGGCCACAGCCAGCACTTAACCTTCTAAAACAATACATCTCTATAAGATCAAACAAGACAATCTTCTTCTCGGGGCACCCCCAATTTCTTTTTCAACTTTCTCAAGAGGTAAAGCCTACACCATTCACCTGCGTCAAGCGCCTGCTGGATGCTACAACTCCGAAGGTCCGGCTGCTGATGCAGAGATCGCTTCTACCTGGGACAGAGTTGCATCTTTAGCACGTTCGAGTTCGCCCCACTGTCCCTAGCTCTCAGCTACGAAATCCTCTATGGTTTGGTAGTATTCGATTCTATCGTCATATCAAACAAGTATCATCTCTTCTTTTCAATACTATCACTCCAACTGGTTTCTATCCACTAATTTTTTCTTCAATTCACCATCAGACTCATCTACTAGCAAATTATCAAGGTCAATCTTGTTGACCTTCTTTTTCTTATCACCTTTACCATCATTGGCTTGTTGCCATTGAAGCTAATAATGAGTCATTCTTCAGTTAAGACTCATTGCCGCGAGCAATTGATCTACTACATGGGCGAAGTTGTCAATAACTCGTCCGCCTCTCTTGCTCCTCTCAAGAAGATCGTCGCCAGCGAAGAGTTCAAAGGTATGCTTACACTACTCTCAGGAGTGGGAACTCAGAAATTGATCAGACTACTGGAAAGCGCCTCCCGTAATTGTGCTGCCAAGAAAGCCGAAAGAGCTGGGAAAAAAACGGCTAGAAAGGGGGCAGACGCAATAAGTGGTAGACCAGGGGGTAGCAAACGAGCGAAAGTGCATGAGAACGGCCGTTCCAGCGAATGTCACGGCGACAATGATCCAAGGTCAAACGTCAAGACAGAGTACGAAGGCTCGGCGTCAAAATCTTTGAAATTAAGCTTCATCATCCCCCACAGTCAAGGACAAGTCGAAGGTGGGCAACTTCGCGCCAGGAAAAGGCCTCAATCGGCCTACGAGGATGGTGCGAAGACCACAGATATTGGTACTGCGCACCCGTCGGAAGGTCCAACTATCAAGGAGAATGCTCTTCAGCTGGAATCTTTGGACATGTATAAGAGGGAGGTTGGCATCATAAGACGAGACCCTAAAATTATCGCGCCTATTGAAGACCACTGCTGTGCAACTCTAATCAACGCTTCGAAATGTCACAGTGGCAATCCGAAGAAAGAGATGGGCCAGTTACTTAGTGACATTAAGCAGCTTGACTTCCTCTATGCCAAAGATCGACTTGTCAAATACCTAAGTAATCGACACGCAAAAATGGGCATGCAGATGGAGACACCAGCAACATGGACCATGTCTGAGCCCCACCAAATTCTGGGCGCGCTTCGCACCATTAGGACCATCTGCGACGACGCCCACATACATCGCGCTTTTGGCCAAATGAAGCTCTGCCTCCTTGTCCAACAAAAGATTGAGTCGGGTTATAGACCCATTTCGTCTGGCAGAGGGAAGTCAAGACTTCCAGAAACGAACTACCTCGAAGAGCTAGCTCGCAGAGAAGCTAGGCCGGTATCCGAGGATGAGATTGAGGCCAAATATCGAGACTACCTATCGGAATACCAAGCTGGAAAAAGATGGCTGCAAGTGGCTGATTGGTTTGGAGGGCCTGGTGTCGTACTAGTCTTCATCACAGCAGGTACAAGTAGACTTAAGGATAAAGACTAAATATATCACTGACGCAATTTTGTTCAATAGGCATCGGATCCTTTCATGTGGCTGCCGGGTGGAAGGTGTTCCAGCGCCTCTGTCTCGAACACATCTCAAAGTCTCTCTACAGTATCAAAGGATTGGTCGGCACCCTCGGAACTGACTGTCTCGAGAAATACTGCTAATATGGTCACTTACCTCAGAATTACATCAACAAGGTGATTGAGTACGCAGGAATCATTCCTGCAGAGGAGATCGATGAAGATGGTCCTGAGATGGACGAGATGGAGGAGAATGGTTCTGGCGCCGAGATCAATGATGCGAAAGAGGAAAATGGTATTGAGACCAGCGACAGTGACATGGAATCTGGGGGTGATGAAAGTGCTTCGCAGCATGACGAGGACGGCTCTGAAGATGGACAGGATGTGGATGTGCCAGGGGAAAATGCTGACATAGAGGACTGAGGTAGAAAGAGCGGGAGGCAAAGCATTAATGCACAGGGACAGATTTCATGGTTTGCATATACTACTTGGGTATCGTCATCTGCATTTTAATGGGACAATGTACCCATCTGCGTGTGCTCAGAGCAAGAGCCCGCCTTTTGTACACATACGCAACGAGAAGTTGTAGTCCTTGGCCATAAGCAAAGCAATGGCGACTCCGTGGAGAGGAAGTGGAGCTTGATATTAGATGCTGATAGCTTGGGGACTGAAGTCTCCATCCATATCTATCTAGATATGTATCCGATTTCTCTAATCGCCCGAAGTTACCCACGTCCCGTTCATTAGCTCTCTCTTTTCGTCAATGACAAAGATGATATATTTGGCCCTAACCTAGGTTATGGAGTGACTTTTGCCCATCTGTCCAAGAATCTTTGGGCAACACCTCAGTGATTTCCTGACTGTCTGCTACACCAGCCCACCCACCTTGCTGAAGTACAATCGGGTGCTATGGGGACATTGGAGGTGAACGCTGTACAAGACGCTACCGGAATTTGATTATCAAGCCCAAAAACCGAACTCTGCTTGAGATGTTACTAAGCTAGCTGCAGCAAGTTTGATAGGCCAACCATTTGCTCTGAGGTTAGGCGCTGAACAGAAGAGAATGGAGCATAAGTTATGCATATAAGGGGGGTATTCAAGTTGAGTTCACTACTTATCAACCTCCTTTAAGACAGCAAATATCTATTTAACACATCCATCAAGTGCGAATTAAGTATAACAAAGAATTAGGAACCTCTAAAGCTACCATTTCTCTAAAAGTATTATTAAGATCAACTTATCAAGTATTAGCTTTGTATGCTTGACCTATGCTCCATTCGCGTAACCAATAACTCACAATTGCATCTGGGCAAAATTTACGGCTTCGTTCAAATGCTTACTGGCTCTTTCGATAAATTCACTGAGGGATACCATTGGCTCATTCAGTGAGAATATTGGCTCTCACCTTTCTTCACAGCGGAACCGGGAAACATACATCATATTCACCATGCCTACATAAGTGACACCTTCGAAACGCTAATGCTAGTCACGGTTCATGGGTATATAACGGCTGACAGATCTTTCCTATTCTTCTCCCCAACACATCCACCTTAGACTCTATATTGATCTCACATTTTAGCGCCACTGTCAATTGATCCAGCTGGATACTCATTACACTTGTGACATACGTTCATGCATGACGCCTAGAATGAAATACTAGTAAGTAAACTTCAGTGAGCAACTTCTCAGTCAATCCAGTTCACTACCTGATCTATGCCAAGTCTTCCTTGCACCACCCTCAGCTCCCCACTTAGATAAAAGGCCGTACAGTCTGGGCAATTGGCTCTTCAAATAATTGCAGCACTTCTCCCAAGATGAGCAACACCAGCGAGGATAACAGGATCAAGGACGATACCTTATTCTATCTTGACGAGTGCGTCAAAGAATTTGGTAAACTCCGATTAAGCCGCGATAAGTCGAAGCAGGTTTTCTCGCCCAGTTTGACGGGCATCTCAACATCTTCCTGTTTTTACGAGCTTATATATCTCTGCTCAGAACATGATCCCACAACCCTGCAACCCGTTTTGCGCAATGCTCTTGAAAAATGCACGGAAGCTGAGAAGAGAATGAATGAGGAGAGAGAGTCCAGGAAACGAGAAGCAGAATTACTACTTGGTTCTGAGACTCATAAGAAGGCCAAGTTACAGCACCTTGGCAAAGCTACTGCTACAATCAGTCAACAAAGTCAGCCAATGCCCATTAGCTCATCGGTACCTGAAATACACTTGCCACTAGTTTCGTCGAAGTCTGGAGTCACTGCGAATCTTGATTCGCAGACTGAAAGTCAGGAAACCACAACCCAAGTAGCTCTAGCTGTCATGGTGCCAGCCGCCCCGAGCAGCAGATGTCAGTCCCCTGAGGACATGTACGGGACGGGCCCGATTCTCTCTCCTGCCTTGCACCTGGCCAGGCCATCTGAAGATGGCGACTCAATGTGTGACAAAAGGAGCAAGGTAGCAGACATTCAGAATTGGACGGGCTCGGAATGTGGCTTGGATAGCGGAGAAGATATGGAATACGAGTCTGATATCCATGGAGAAGACTCTACTGTCCAGGAATCTTCTGCTGAAACTGAAATCCATGACTGCGATCTAATCACTGAACTCAGCAGCATGTCGCCGGACACTGAGATCAACGGGAGCGAACTCTTCGTCCCGAAATTTGTTGTCGACGCAAATGAGTCAATGAAGGCCACATTGGAGCCGTCTAGCATACCCCGTCCACTTCAAAGCTCCGTCGTCACTGAGAGCAACGGGAGCGAACTGTTCCTCCCGAATCCTGTTGTCGACGCAAACGAGTCAATGGAAGCCACATTGGAGCCGTCTAGCATGCCCCATCCACTTCAAAGCTCCGTCGCCACTGAGAGCAACGGGAGCGAACTGTTCCTCCCATATCCTGTTATTGACGCAAATGAGTCAATGAAAGCGCGATTGGAGCCGTCTGGCATGCCCAATCCACTTCAAAGCTCCGTCGCCACTTCACTAACCTCGCAAGAATCTCAATTGACCAACAACTCTACCAAGAATGAGACTCCCACAACATATGATGTTGAGCTAGGACTTGTGCGAGGAGAGGAGACGATCAAACAGTATGTCATCAAACAGTGCTTTCCTTTGAGTGGTGATCTCCGCCCGAATAAGAAACGGTTCAGCAAAGGGGACGATCTCCGAGAGCTGTTTCCGATATTTCGAAGACTTCCCTTTAGGATCGTCAAAAACAAACTTCTTTGTGAATTGGAAAATAGAATTGAGGTGCCGGGACAGAAGACGGCGATCCCCTCTACTGCCGATCTATTTAACCCCAGAGATATCCTAGATGCTCTGCAATCCATCAAGATGACCACTATCAACGCCAAAATCAATCGAGCATACGGCCAAATGAGGCTGTACAAAGCTGTCCAGGGCAAGATTGGTGGTGTGAATTATAAGCCGGATACCGCTCTGAAACATGGGGTGGCAGCGCACACGAGCATTCTGGCTATGATGGCTTGCTGCTCGGCCGGCAAAGTCTCCGAAAAAGAGCAGAAGGACAGGATAAACAGCTTCAAATATGAATACGACGCCGGAAGAAAATGGCTGGATGTGGCTGAATGGTTCGGCGGTGAAGCAATTGTCTTGATCTTTGCTACTGCAGGTGTGTGGAATCAGAGTCCTTTTTTTCTGCGCACTTCTCTGAACAATGCTAAACTGTGACAGGAATTGTCAACTCGGTCGTTACCCAAGACTGGACGATGTTCCAACGCGTGTGTATGGAAGTCATTTCGGATTATCTTCCCAGCATTACTGGATTGGTAAGCGTTTTGGGCGAAGATGCGTTGGATGACTATTGCCGATTTGGATGTTTGGAGAGAGAGAAGATGGACGCGGTAGTGGCATTCAAAGGATGCCGCCCTCCAGTCATAGAGACTGAGGAAGATAGTGCTGGTGATGAATATGAGATGGGTGAGGCTTAAGGCCTCTCCTGCACGTGAAGGTATTACTGGTGGTCAGATTTGAGGTCAAGCGGCTTACGGCCATGTCACATGTTGAGCATCATCAGCGAATTTTCGGGATCGAGGGCTGATGACCAGGACACTCTACCTGAAAGCCTCATTATTCGATAGAAGAGACAAAAGGGCTATCGTGAGCGCAGAAGTGTGACACATATCATGCACGAGCAAACCGCTAATAGCAGAGAACAATCCTAATGAGCTTCTCTACTATGTATATCTTGAGAGTGTATTGACTTTGCGCTTACAATAGATATATTCAAGGCATGGAGCTCGTAGTTCAATGCAGGCGAAAGTAGTCCAAGCCTACCAAGTTTTAGTACGTCTGTAATCCCTGTAGATACCCGCGAGATACCCTAGAGAGGGACATCCCCGACCCGATCGACGCCCCAAAGATCTCACAGCCGAGGAGTTCCGGGTACCAATCTGGCAGCCTAAGCGGCCAACGCTAAGGTTCGACTGCTGGCAACACCCCTACGCTTGCTCCTCCGGGATTCATAAGTCACTCAGCACGAATAGGCGACAGCACACAGAATCTTTTCGCCCTCTAGAGTACATGACAAGGCGCAAGCCATCAATAACAACCTGCATGCATATAGACGGGGCGAGCAGCAACTTAAGCGTCAATAAATTAAATTAGAATGGGGGCTGCCCCAATTCGAAAGTTATACAAGACAGGAGAACGCATGACCCAAAAAGGTTGACCATCAAATCTCCACCAAACGCCACTACATAGCAAAACAAGCCCACCACCGCCGGGAGCACACAACAGGGCTCAACCTCCTCTCCTACGTACTCTCCTCCACACTCCCATCAATATCCGCATCCACCCCAACCGTCGTCCCTAACTGCGGCCTACAAACACCCCAATAATCAGACCAATCCCATTTCCAAAATTCCCATCACCACAACTCATGATGCTCACCTACAGATTAACCGTCGGGTCAATATCCGGAGCAATAGTAACGCTATCCCCATCCAACGTGCCCGTGTTCTGATTGTTATTTCCGGCCACATTATCGCTCAGCGGACTCAGACTATTTGCTATCACATCCGCAGGGTTTGATTGCGCATTTCGTTTGATAGTGATGTCGGCGCCGTCGAGGAGGCCGGTGTCTGAGTTAGAGTTGCCGGCGTTGTTGGCGGAGAGGGGGGAGACGCTGTTGGAGACTACGTCGACGGGGTTGTAGTCTGTTTGGGGGAGGGGGATGGTGTGAGAGAGGGCGAGGAGGGAGAGGATGGAAAGGAGGAGGGAGGAACGCATTTTGGTGGATGCAGATGGAGGGGTTTGTGTAGGAGGTAAAGGTTTGTTCTTACTTGGTGTGAGAAGATTGGTAGAGTAGGGAAGGAGATTGAGACCGGCAGAGTTTGTAGTGATCTTTTTTGTTATGAATGGAATGAAGCCTGTATGAAGGGTGGTGGAAGGGTACTTTATACATGATTTTAGACAATTAGAAAAAAGTTCAACCACAAACACCCACCTTTTGTCATTGTGCAGCTCAATCCATGTGCCCCAGACTAAGTCATAGATGCAGGACAGCGCAACGCATATCGCGTATGCAGTTTCAACGGCGCAGTGAGCCACTCACGACATCAAGCATGCAGGAACACGAATAAGCACGCATGGAGTATCTTTCTGGATCCACTTCTACATGCGCGTTCCCTTTCTTATATCATCTACGATGATCTGCAACGGATCTGGATTAGTGGTGGACGCCTACTCGGGCCTCAGCGGGAGAATCATAGCCGGCGCGAAGTGTATCTTGTAGATCGAATGGGAAAAGGGCAAATAGGATATGCTACCTTCTATTTGATGCCGAGGTTGGCACGGAAGATGCCATGTGTGTACGAGTACAGGCGTAGGAACAGGCTTGTTGAACTGGTCGCCGGATTCCTTTGTTGTCTGTTTAGGGTTAGTTCAGTCCAGCAGAAACGGTGCTGGGAGGCCTTTCGGCAGACTTGCCAAAGCTTCATCTCACCGCCAATAAAGGCTCAGGCATGCAAATTTGGCTTGTCAGGCTGCGGCGCTGACGACACGCTCCCTCTACCAGCTTTCGATAAGAGGTTCGGTGGTTCAAGCTGAGTACAATGTGCAATTAGAGAGCGAGACTGCACACAAGGAAAGCACAGAGACATATCAGATCCCTGATATTCCCATCCTCGTGGGGTCCAAACTTATCTGAACACTCATAATCTGACATCTTCTACTATTTAGACCTTAGGTAAAAGCAGAAGTTGAGTAGAGCTGCAGGCAATTTATCGTTAAAGACTGTGCATGTATCATTGAACGAGCAATTGGCTCCCGGCATTGTCATGCCGTCCATCCCAGTACTGATTCTGTGAAAGCCCAATTGATGATTCTGGAAATCAACAACATATTGCGTGCATATTATTTCTTCTCGATTCATGCTCCGGCGTTATCTTGAATTTGGGGAGCAGTCTTGTGTTCGTCCCGGAACCGTTATCATCCTGTTCACCAATCTTGTCGGTCTTGTAAGGGCTTTCATGGCATTGAGATGTGCCTTGGTCTCCGCGATGCCGAGCTGAAGGTCCTCGACGGGCCAAATTCAAATGCTTATTCTGGTATGAGTCATGGATTTGAATCCGTCTGGGTTTGAGTTGGATGGGAGATCTTGAAGAAGCATTGTTAGGAACGTATACTATGTACAGTTTACACAGCCGAGGAGGAAGGAAGTACATTCTACTAACCAACCCGAAGAAGATATTCACGCCCTTTCAAGCAAAGGTCTCGACCGCCCAATTGAATTCCATCTGTGTCAGTATGATGACCTGTCATATGTTGTCTAGCCTGTGGCCGCGAAGTCCGGAGGCTCTTTACTTCCTCTAGGTCGAGAATTGGACTGTCCAGAAACAGTGTTTTGATGGACCTCAATTCAGCATCTGCTATGTCAGATCCCGCTCACAGAACGTGTTTCCTCTTGGTGTAACCGTCACTTTCAGGAGCAAGGAAGTGATCCCAATATAGAACTAGACCGATTTGATTAGAAAGCCTTCAAGGTGGGTGGTTCTTTATATCATTCATCGCCAGGACAACGCCTTATAGGTAAGGCTCCACTCCCTCAGGCATGAATCAAACGCAACCTAAAAACTCTATTCTCGCGGCTGAGTAGAGAGGCGACATTTCCACAGGAATATTAGGCGGAGATCAACATAATGATTGTACTCCAAGGTCGAGCTTGATCAATGGAAACCGGCATAGATGTCTTAGAAAAGTACGGGGAACGAGTACACGATAGAAGACTCTAGCCTCACAAGATTCCAGGGCATCGGACCGAAGAGTGTATAATGCATGGACTAGACATGGTTGCTTGAATTAGAGTAAGGTTATATTCCCAGGGAAAGCCCGTGATGACCTTTGTTGCTGCCATTGCAAGGAATCCGACTTTCCACAACAGTCGGTTCAGTTTAATGGTAGGGTTTGAAAAATCGTCACACGCTTACTTCCCTTACTGTAAAGCCCTATAGGGCTGTACCTAAAGCTGGCGAAGTTGGCCCCAAAGCCACCCCAAAGCCGGAGCGCTCTGGAGGCTATCTTCGCCGCCCCGGGATAGATGATTGGGGGCTCTTTTCAGGGCAGCTTTAGATCCAGCCCTATAAGGCTACACAGTAAGGGGGTTCTCTTCTAACAGAGCATTTTCATTTCCTATCGATAAGCTAGCGTGTTTCGGCGGGCCTTCTTGAGTTGGCTTCGCCCAACAAATACAAAACATAACCAACGTCCCATGCTCTGATCTGTTAAACATCATGGCACCAAGCCTGGTGCATTTGCCTAATGGCCAGACGATTACGGTCTCCTCGGTCTTCGCAGGTTTCTCATTTAAAGCCAATGACCTGAACATCCACCATTCTGTCTTCCCGCCAGGCTGGACGATCATACTGGAAACGAGCGATGATGACAGTGAAGAAGAAGATGCTAAGTCACCTCCCGATGAGAAAGAGCAGATCTACGGATCAAGCAGACACAAGGTGCACAATTATAAGACTCCGTCACTTCGCAATGACAACATGTTCATATCCTCCATATCAAATCCCAGCAATACAGACTTCAAGCCCGCCACTTCACCCACTCGGCAAATTGCAATGATGTTGTGGGCTACTTTATGGTGGTATTTCCATCAGGTATCTCTTCCGGTCTTCTGCGGTAGAATATATGACTGATTCTGGGAGCAAGCCCGCACCGAACCCACACCTGAGTGCAGGTATCAGTCAAGAGATGCCGGAAGCCGGAAGGCCGAAAGGTCAATGGCGAATCAATATCAAGAGACAAGGCATATTCAAAGGAAAGCACTTGTTGCCGAAGCTAGAGAGAATGGGACTGATAGCTACCGAGGAATCTT
The DNA here is from genome assembly GCA_963971245.1 of Cladonia rubrotincta. NCBI lineage: Eukaryota > Fungi > Ascomycota > Lecanoromycetes > Lecanorales > Cladoniaceae > Cladonia > Cladonia rubrotincta. The sequence goes on from OZ020212.1 coordinate 899,853, forward strand.
GTATTGGGGCGTCAACAGACGAGCGAAGTGGAGAAGGCTGGACCAAGATGTTCGTCAGTCAATGTTCATTTTGGCAACTAGATCCTCGTATCTTCCTTTTCACCCTCTCGCCTACACAGTCTTCGCCATTTCCTGGCGGGTCACCGTACCCTTCCAGGCCAGGGTCTCCGAACAGGGACTTTACCCCGATACCGTCGCCGAGACATGACGCTGCTCCAGGGGAATCGCCACAGCATAGCCTTTGGTCGCCAGGTCAATCTCCAGGGCCTTTCGCGTCAAGCAGCCATCTTCCAACCTATTATCCTCCCCCACCACCCCAATATACTTTTACCAAGTCCATCAGACATCCTATACGTCCTAAACCACCGGCTCAAGGTTCCACCATCTACACGCGCTACGTACCTAGCGTGGGCCAATATCTCTCGTTTCGCACTGCTTCCTTGTCCACAAAATCTCCCAAGTACCGTGGGCCAACGTCAAATGGGTCGAATGGCGCTCCAAACTTTCTACCTCCCAGATCCAGCGTCACTACCGCTACTATACCATCACTAGGCAATATCAGTATCCACCCCTGCGATACAGACTTATTGAACAATTGGATGAACCAGCCTCGCGTCTCTGCCGCCTGGGGTGTCTCTGGGCCTCCATCAGTTCAAGAAGCCTTCCTCACTAGGGCATTGAATGATAAACACAGCTTCCCCGTCATTGGATGCTGGGATGGTAAACCTTTCGGTTACTTTGAGCTATACTGGGTTAAAGAGGATCAACTAGGAAGGCACTTGACTGGAAGCGATGTCAATGATTGGGACAGAGGCTTCCATGCATTGGTAGGCGAGCAAGAGTTCCGGGGCGCACACAGGGTAAAGGTGTGGATCAGTGCTTTGGTTCACTACTTTCTCCTGGCAGACCCGCGGACGCAACGCGTGATTGTCGAGCCTAGGATTGACAACGAGAAGTAAGTCAAATGTGCTGGCTGTTATTTTCAGATTCCACTGGTCTAAAACTTCTCAGATTCATTGAGTACCTAGAAAATGCGGGCTTCTTTAAGGAAAGGGAAATATCTTTTCCCCACAAGCAGGCGGCGCTCATGAAGATTGTAAGAGACGGGTGGACAGCACCAGTGCTATGAAGCTTTCTCGACAAGAGGCAACTACTTTATACGAAAACAGCGTTACTAACAGCACGATTTGAAAGCATTTTAGACCCTTGGTTGTGGGTTGCATGCCTTCTGGTACCTTACCGTTTGCTCTCGTCAGCGAAGTTAACGGAATGCGTCTCCGGGTTCCATTACTGCTCAAGATAGAAGAAACTACTTGTTGAACCTTAATCTTCCAGATATCGTCCTCCCCCCAAACACAAACGTCTCAGTCGTTATAAGAGGCTAGATTGACAATAAAGCAAACAATGGCTCACCAATAAGCCTCTTCAAGCAGGAGCGGCGGTAATCGTGTCCGTGTTCTGCCCGGCGGTTAGGTCACGAAATCCTTTCATCCTCGTGCATAAAACAGCATAAGCCTCGTTAGCTTCGATAATTCCGTACTAAACACCAGTACGCCGGTGAATACGTTCAACGACATTCTCGTTCATCATCAATAATGTCTAGCAAAGATATATATCAGAGGCCATCCTCCTTCTGGAGAATTTAGTCACTGGAACATCGAAAGCCATTGCCACTCTGGGTCCCAATCCTTATTGCGTCATCTTTCCACCTTTGCGTAATATTGGGTCTGTGTTTGTCATCTCAGTGGACTCTACTTGAGGTTCACTCGTTGACGTCGTCCAGCACCGGAGAAAGTATGCCGTCAAGCTACTATGAGCGCGTACCAGACGATCATGGACGACGACAGACAAGTTCTGGAACTGGCTGTGCGAAAGGTTTCTGCGGCATTCCTACCGCATAGAGACTAGCTGACCCTGTCTTTGATCTTCTAGTGGAGGCCGTACATTGAACCACATGAAGAGCTCGGCTTTCAGCGCGATTGGTGTCGTGTCTCCACGAGTACTCAGTATTATACGCGAACTACGCTTGTTATCCTCATGCGTCCTCTTCCGGACAAATCTCACGTTGGTAAGTGTCCGAGTATGGAATCAAAGGCCGGACTTCCTACGCTGGGATCTATTTTCTCAACCAGAACGACATGCCAACGATTGTTATATGGGAATTATCTCTGCGGGTGAGCTATTCGAAGTCGCTGATGTGGAGCTGAGATGCATCGTTGCCCAACCGTTGACAAACGTCTCCAAATGTGGCTATGGACCTGTTCAAGAGCATTTGTACGACCTTGGGCCATATTGGACTGGAATTGCCACCGATATCTGGCAGGGAGAGCCATCGCTGGTAGCATTGTATCTAACCGACAACCCAAGTCGAATTTCGACGGTACAACCATTCAACAATCAATGAATCAGCACGTGGGTCTTATGCGTGTGGGATGTTTCTTTAACACTGCTTGTTGTAGAGTTCGGTGGCATTTAGGTGATCCAACAGACCATACTCAGTATCTCAAGTACCACTCAGCCCTACCACCATTGTATTTAGAGCAGTCTCGTCTGATTCAACTATGTAAATATCCGAACACCATAATCAAGTTTAAGCTCTTCATATGAAATGAAAAGACTACAAGTCTTAATAGTCAAAGGTATTTGTCGGTGGTCACTGATCAATGAACGCGTTTGAAATATGTGGGATGTTGCCTAGTAGTGACTAACCAATGCGAAGTCGATCTCTCCGCAATTTTCAGCACAGACGCCTGTGGCTATGCAAAGGCGGCAAAAGGACACTCTTTGCACCATTGCATTACTCACAGCACATTCGCAGCTGAAGTCAGTCACATCATATGCGTCAGCCTTATTGACTCATCACTGCTAAGGATAAGGCGAACCGAGGCAGCTGTAGGCAGAAGCCCGAGAAGGTGAACCGCCTTGTGCAACTTGTTCAGCCCGCTCCTACTTGTGTCCCTCAACTTCATCCGGAATCTACATGTCCATCACCGATCTCACTGTATTTCTTAAAGTTGCTTATTGCTGCTGAGCTAGCGACTCTGTATGGAAGGTTGTCTCTCGGATTCTCCGTAGATGCTTCTGTGTCATCGACGGAACCGCAAACTCAAGATGCCAGCTTCTAGTGTAGACAGTGTGTCCACATCCGCAAGTGACGAGCAAGCAGTGAAGCGAGCCTTGGAATTAACTCCCACGCCGTCCGACACCGCTGAGAATGGAGATATCCCGCCGCCGCCGCCGCCACCCGAGGCAATGCCAGAGAGGATCAGAGCATCCAAACTAGAATACAAGACCGTCAACCAAATGTATGACCCAGACATATTAATTGCTGTAGTAGTGAGTGATGAAACTGTTAACATGATATTTGTTCTAGATGGGATAGGAAAAATTATGGCCTTAAGTTAGTGGAATCCTTGGACAAAGAATTCAACAGAGAAGACAGCTACGAGGAATATGTATTCATTGAGAGACGAAAATACGGTGCGTTCATTAGGTGTATACACGACTAGACCAAGCGCTAATTCGATACTAGATGAAGCCAATATGCACTATAAAACCTATGTGGATATCAAGTCAGAACCTCTGAGAGACATACTGCGAGAAGTCTTATGTGACGTCAATACCGTTTCTCTTCGAGGGGACAAGCCCGAAGTAAGATCATGCCCTCGTGTAGCACGAGATCTGTAATATGACCATCTTACTAAACAGAGCCCGTAGATACGAGTTGAGATCCTGTTCCACTTCCTCACTGAATTAGAATCTCGGCGAAATCTGGATATCCTAGAAAGCGATACTCTAACTCAGCATCTTGACTTACTGGTTCGATATCTGCAATCACACTTCTCGTCGACCATCCAGAATTTACCACAACTCATCGAGCATAATGAAATTACTTTCGACCTGCTCTGGGCCTTGTTTCCACCCAGTGCCCTCGTCTACACCACATGCATCTACTCTGAACAGCCGAAATGTCTGATCTTCGACTTTGGCGATGAACAAGTCATTAAAGGCCAGAAATACTGGGTATTGCAAGGCCGGTATCTAGACTATGATGGCAAAAAATTCGGTGAAGTTTCGAGGGCCCTACTCATACCCGAATTCCGTGGAGCGAAGATCATCATTGCCCTAGAGACATTCCCTCTAAAGTACCACACTGAGGTATCCGAAGTCAAGTCAGCTCTAATCGCGCGGGGCAAGAAATTCATGTCTCTGCAAGGCTTACATCACCGGTCGTACAACGGTCTTGCCCACATCAAGAAGGATGGCCAGCCCATCAAATTTTCTTTGAAAGGTCGCTTCATGGTCGATCCGCACTGCTTTAAAGAACACAATCCGAACTATGAGAGGCCACGCATTGATGGAATCTCTGTTCGTGATCTGCTTGGCATCCGAAGGCGTGACATGGAGGACATTTCTGATCTACTTGGCAATCAGGAGATACATGGTCATGGTGCTAATAATGGCTCACGTGCCGATACAAGTACAAAGTCTGGTGATCTGACGGAAGAGGAGTTGCTCATATGTAGCCCAACGGTGCTTGGCTTCAGTCTGGAGAGAAGATTATGGGGTCCGTCAACGATTACCTTCCCCACAAGCCCGAAGTAGACGATCTGGAGCGTATGCTAATCATTCCTCAATCTAGCCGAGTTTGCTGTTTCTTGCATCGATGACATCGAATGGAGCGACCTGCCTTTCCAATCTCTTGTTATACCGGTCAAGAAGAAAGACATGCTGCAAGCGCTTGTTTTGCCCTACAAGCCTGATGCAGAGGAGAGGCCGTTTGACGACTTCGTTGAAGGCAAGGGCAAGGGCCTGATTATTCTCCTACAGTAGGTTGCCTTGCAGCTGCAACAGATTCGAGGCTCGCTTTGCTGACTTCTGTAGCGGCCCACCTGGAGTGGGTAAGACTTTGACCGCTGAAGCTATCTCCGAGTACCAACGGAGGCCGCTCTACCGCGTAGGTAACCCCATCCCATTGTTCCAATTTATGCGCTCCACTAACCTCTCCAGGTCTGTGCCGGAGATCTCGGCCTCGACTCTGACAAGCTCGAGCGTCGCCTGACCGAAATTCTGGATCTAGTAGCTCGCTGGAAAGCTATCCTTCTCCTCGACGAAGCAGATGTCTTTCTTGAAAGTCGTGAACGGCAGCACCTCCACCACAACACTCTAGTGTCCGTCTTTCTCCGCCAATTGGAGTACTTCCAAGGTGTCATGATCCTTACTACTAATCGAGTAACCGCTTTCGACGAAGCTGTTCAGAGCAGAATCCATCTGGGCATCAAGTATGAACCATTGAGTCGCAAGGCAAAAGGTGAGGTGTGGAAATCTTTCCTGGAACAGGCGAACGCTGCGGCTGGGAAGGGGAAGGAGCCGAGGATTACGAACGCGCAGCTAGATGATCTGAGTAGAAGGGACTTCAACGGTCGACAGGTGAAATTGCGTCCTGTATGCCAGACTCGTATAATATGCTGACTTGGTACCAGATCAAGAACACGGTTCGCATGGCCTATGCTTTGGCTATTGCCAAAGGTAAAACCCTTGGGTATGAACATTTGATCGACGCGATAGAAGCCAACGAAGACTTCGATGATGACTTCCGTGGAGGAGGAGGAAGGAGTGAGGCTATGAAAGCGTATTCGTGAATGCATTTACTTTGCGGCGTCAAAAGAAGTTTTTCTTTTTCAATGGTATTCGGGTGCATTGCAAGTGATTCAGATGATATGTGTGAGCGCTGACCTCTGATAACGAAGTATGTATGACGACAAAGTACAAACTTCTGACTAGAATTTGCCGGCATATAGCGTTAAAATTTGAACATCAACAAATCTGCTGGTATTTTGCATCAATATTATGCTCACTGTCTAGTATCTTGACCCTCTGCATTTTTTCTTAATCTGGCGACGCCTCTGCTTCTCATGGTTTTAGGCGAGTCTCGTCTATGGACGAAAGCTGCATTTATCAGCCGCTGCTCAATTTCAGAAGGAACAGCATTAGGAAGACAACGAGGAAGAATACTGTCAAAATCCAGACGTTCATTACCATAGATGGGATTAGCAGTTCGTGCTGAATATAGTAAAGGACGTCGTATACGGAATATTCTAATAGCGTCAAACCTTGTCACGCAGATTAATTCTTAAGAACAACGTCAATACCATGACCTACAGTTTAACAAAATTGCCGATTGAGTCCATCAAAGGAACACTGTTCTCAAATCTGTCATTTGCTGCTCATAGCATCGTATCGTTTGCTTGTAAACATGCCAACACTGCACATTAAGCCAGCCGTACCACTAGCGCCAACATTAAACCAGCTCAACGCCTCCCTCAGCCTTTCCAACAGAAAACAAGATATATATAGCATACACAACCCCAAACTCCCGCCTTCCCCAGCCCACCCTCACTGTAAACAAATCCCCAAAAATTCCTCCCGACTTATCGCCCCATCACCATCTAAATCAAATTCTTCAATCATAGCGCTCAACTCCTCCTCCTCCAGCCCCTCCCCCAACTCCCTCGCCACCCTCCTCAAATCCCCCAAATTAATCTTCCCCTTCCCACCCTCGTCAAACAACTCAAACGCTCTCAATATCTCCTCTCTCGGATCCCGTGCTAATATCCTTTGCGCCATTACGGACTGAAATTTCTCGAAGGGAAGGAGGAGGCGCGGATGATGGTAGAGGTTATTTTGAGGAGAGGATGAGGATTGGGGTGGTTCGGAGGGTGTGCCGTGGGTTTGGAGAATCTGTAGGATTTCGGCTTTGGGAAGGTCGAATCCGAGAGCTTTCATGGCGACTTTTAGTTCGTGGTAGTCTATTTTTTGGTCTTTGTCGAGGTCGAAGAGCATGAACTATTTGTCCGAGTTCAAATTAGTACCATGCTTTCATACCTCTATTATATTCTCTCCATGCGCTTGAGAGATGTAGCAGTGATGCGTTTGGGGGATTGATGTAAGCATACAGCTTCCTTGATCTCCTCTCTCTGCTCCTCTGTCAATTGATTCTGCTCCTCGCGCTCTAATCGCTCTTTTTCTGCGCGCTCACGCTCACGCTCTAGGCGTGCGTAGTCGCGCTGTTGTTGGGTGGTGGAGGCGCCGAAGGGGGCGCCGAGGGTGCGGTCGGGGAGTTTGCCTAGGTTTGAGGTATAGGGCCGGGAGGGGAAGGAGGGGTGCGATGAGGATGCCATTTAAGTAGATTGAGAGGGTATGGAAGGGGTAGAAAGGATTGTTGAGCTCGTGGTGCCGTATTTTTCACGTAGTGTTTTGCAGGGAAGGTGGACGCGTAATGGGTCGCGTCGTTAGAGGCTTTAGGGGGGTGGGTCGGGCCGCTATGACGTGCTGGGGCTTGGGTACCTAGGTAGATCATCTTATCGATTGTCGCCAGCTCCTGAATTACCATCCTTCTTTGAGCTTGTATGCTACGAGAAGAGCGCCCATTGCAAATGCAACTCATATGATAACATCATCCTAGAATCAGACAAAGGTACATTGCACCGTGATCGCCGACAGCCATCCATTCCCATTGTAACCTAAGTTGTCTTCAGCCCAAACAACACTCAGAAAACCAGGCTGACATTGATGGAACTGATAGCGACAATGCCCACAGTCCTCATTGTAGGCGCTACGCGGGGCCTCGGGGCCTCTCTCGCGAAGAAATATGCGTCACAGGGTGCTAACGTCGTTGGCACAACCCGCTCTGCAGACTCTCCTGCTTCCACGTCCAACATTATCTATGTTACGTCCATCGATGTCGCTCAAGAATCCGCTGGTTCGAGATTAGCCTCCCATCTCGAGCGTCATTCTTTAAGCCTAGATACCGTCATTATAACTGCTGGCTACTTCGGCACGGAGTCATTTGAAGAGCCATCATGGGAAAAAGAAGTGAATATGTATACCACATCAGCAATCGGACCTGTTTTCATTGTGCATAATCTCGTTAAGGCTGGCTTGTGTAAAGAGGGGACAAATATCATACTGGTCAGTAGTGAGAGTGGTAGTATTACGTTGCGGCATGAGAAAGAAGGTGGCGGTAATTATGGACATCATGCGTCTAAAGCGGCGGAGAATATGGTGGGGAAATTGCTGAGCTTGGATCTGAAGGCGAAGGGTATTGCGGTGGGGATTGTGCATCCGGGTTTCATGGTGAGTGAGGCTGGAGAGCCGAGAAATTATCTTGGCTGACTAAGTGGTTTAGAGGACGGAAATGACGAAGGGTGTTGGGTTTGATAAGTACTGGGATGATGGTGGAGGTCAGTAAATTCTGACTCCGCCATGAAGGTGGGCACTGATGATTTCCGTGCAGCTGTAACGCCTGACGAGGCAGCGGAATCCTTGGTCGAGTGGATTAATACTTTTAACATATCACATACTGGCGAATACTGGGCACCGCGTGGACCCAGGTAGGGGTTGAAAGCTCTTAAGGATCCTAAGCAGTAGCTAATATCGAGAACAGAGATATCGGTACTGCGGAAGACGTACTCGGCAGTAACCTCAGCACGCCGCTGGAATTGCCTTGGTAAGCTGCTTGTCCAACAAAAGACCTGAGCAGCGATCTTTTACTGGAAGCGAAGCACATTATCTTGAGCAGGCAATCCCAATAACAGAATGATGAAGTCATGAAGCCACGAATCGTGACATGTGCTCTAATCCATCAACTTATGCGACATTGCGAATCCCATCTGTTTCGACTTGCTAGTCTATGGATCCGACCGCTTTCGAAAAGTTTGTTGTAAGAGAATGGACTATAAGTTATGCATACAGAGCTAACACTTGACATTTTAATCCTAATGATACCCCTAGAAACTGTAACTCTAGGGGCTTCTCGCCCTTTATTATATTTTTGGCGCACTTAATAGATATTTGCTGCTCTAGGGGAGTTTACTAAGTGTTGAACCCAACCAAGTAACTGCTGCTCCGGAGGACCTTAAAAAATATTGAACCCAACTTGAACATTTGCGTTATGTGCATGACTCATGCTCCATTCTCTTAGGATCTATTTGTTGTCAAGCCAGGATCAAGCATTATCCGTCTGTTATTAGAAATAATCAAGCTTCTAGATAGCCATTCTGAGGCTCATTTCTCCAGAACTATGTCACATTTGCGACCAGAAATCTTGGGCAACGTGAAGTAAGTCCTCGTTCTCACGGTATGAAAAGAACAAGCGGCATGGCCTAAATTCTGAATCATGGTACTTGAAGGTTGTCTAATGACTACAGAAGTGTCTAATTACGACTACAACAATGCTCCGTTGCGCAGCTTCCCAACTTAAACAACACATGGAATAGAATAGGTGATATGGCCTTAAGTTTAAAGCATGGTATTACTACCAAACCAACACTTTGTTGCGGAGCTTCCCAACTTAAACAACATACGGAATAGAATAGGTGGCATGGCCTAAAGTCTGAAGCACGGTATTGGAAAGTTGTCTAATAACAACTGAAGTGTCTAATTACTACCAGATTAATACTCCGTTGCGCAGCTTCCTAACTTAAACAAGATACGGAGTAGCAGGTGATACGATATGAAGTCTAAAGCATAGTAGTGGAAAGTTGTTTAAGTAATATAGAAGCGTCCAATTACTACCAAAGCAACGCTCCGTTGCGTAGCTTCCCAACTTGAATAAGACTCCATTGTGTCGCTTCCCAGCTTAAACAAGGCTACATTGCGTAGCTTCCCAACCTAAATAAGATACGGAGTAGAATAGATGACATGGCCTTAAGTCTAAAGTGTAGGCCCTTCACATATTGTTTGAAGAGAACCGATACGAATTGGGGTAGATAATTGCGGTTCGGCCAATCGACTTATAGTGTCCGGACCATTTGAATTTGTTTGCATTTGCCGAACCATCGTTTCGTAGTCGTACCCCAGCCAAGTTTGTCCAGATCAAGCCTGGCAATCAAACGTGATTCATCCCGGAGGTCGACATGATTGCTAAACCGAGGGGTAGCGAAGATCTTCGCCTCTTGATCTATGCATAAAAATTATGGTAAGCATATGATCGCGCGTAACGATCGACATCCATACCCTTGAACTTTTCTGCTTTTTGGATGGTTATTGTTTAAATAGCAAGGTCGTAAATGATCACGTCCCCGCTAATGACCCTTTCGATTGGTTTAGGCTGCGGTGAAGCCATGGGAAAGACTATATAGAGGCACGTTACTACTTGAGTAGTATATGTAAGTTTATTGTTGTTCGTGGGAAGTAAGCGAGGCGCTGCGTGGGAATATTAAGCAAAAGATCATTGTCGAGGAGGGGGAGTCCTATTTCTGTAAGTGCCTCGAGTTCGATCGCCTGACAAGACACCTGACGTAGGGTGCCGCTGCGCCAGGACCCTGAACTTATTGGAATCACTCAAGCAACTCCGACACCAGGACGTGACAGAGGTCACGGGGGACCTACTCATTTCACAGCTCCACGAAGTCAATCTTTGATGTTTTCGTACTTACTATGAGTTGACATACGTAGAAGATACGTTTGACTCATTAATCATAACAGCAAAACTATTAAAACAGAAATACGGTAGTTAGCGAGGTATCGCTTCAAAAGTAGACAAAATGTCAAGTTTCGGGAATCTCCCAATCCCTCCTGTCGCCCCAGGTGCACATCATCAGAGAACGAAGCGTGTTTCATTTATAGAAAGCTGACGCCAGACCACATAGTACCAAAAATAACTATAAACCAATAGATTTAGATATTTGTTACCCTCAAACGTTACTTTCAAGCACGTACTAACAAGATCATACGCTAATTTTAAGTCCCTTAATAAATGTTGAAACCGGTTTAATAACTTTTTTAGATGCATTTCATATGCTCTGCACTCTCACATACGGCTGAGTTCCTAGGTAGGCTCGGTGTTGTGTCATACGGCGAATGACAAGATAAGTCTTGACCTGCGCTAGTATAGGATGCCACAAAGCGCTATATTTTTAGCCCCACAAGCTGATAGAGCCCCTAGAGCTCGGCCGCTAATAGTGGGGGTAGCCCCTAGAGGCACCCCTACGTGGCCTGGAAACCGATGCGGTAAGGGCAAGCCCTCTGGCATGGCATTATAGATGGCGCTCTGCGTAGTATGCCACGGGGTCAAGACCTATCTTGTCATTCTGTTTAGTGCCAATCAGAAGCGCCCGAACAACGTGGTGCATTCTAAGGCATAAACCCCTGCTTCCATCAAGATGAACTCGTTGTTCCAATGAGTAATTAGAAATATATGGACACCCCGCTCAGAACATGCCACAGCCCAACTTTCCATTGTACCTAACACTGACCTTCATCGGTCATGGACCGGCCCATTCTTTTGGGGTCCCCCCGCGAGGGTCCCTCCCAACTGTATTCGCCGGCCCTCGCACCCACGATTCTCTTGGTGTGAAGTCTCCGGATAGCAAGCCTATCGTGAAAGATTCTCACCCTCCATCATGCAGCCAACATCTGCAAAAATTCTCATGTTCTGAGTCAGGTTAGCATGTAAGCTGGACATTGCCCGCACCTCTTTACTCCATGATCAGTTCGAGGTGCATAGGTCCAACCAATCATCCAATGAAGGTCACTACGCCTTTTCGTCTTCAGTCTTGTGGTTTATGCTCGTGCCAAGGATCTTCAGTCCCATGTCCTTTTTCCTGACTTGTGGGGCCTGCCCCTATGCAGGAGATGTCAAGTCCGACAATCATAAGCACTTATGCAACCCAACCATTTGCGAAATGGTTCGCGGTACTCACATATGGCAGGAATGTTTTCATTTTCTACTGAAGGGCCTGCAGGAGATCTTAATTACCGCAAAACATGGCTAGGCTGGCGGCAAGAATCGAGATTGTGAATCTTCTGTGCGCTGTAGATGAGGCTTAGAATGTGCTCTTCTAATAATCTCGTGGACGGAGAGACCTCGTCAAAGAATTAGCATTTCCAATGTTCTGCAATCTAGTAGGCCTTCGAAAATTTTCCATGTTCTGCCTCGCTTTCGGACTATTTTCTCTCTCAATCCAGATTATCAAATCCTCGCGTAATAGGTTGGCGCTGGGCGAGAATGACAGATATGAGTACTGCTGAGTTCAAGGACAAAGCTTTGCCTAACGTCGATACCAATCACGGCGGACTAAATATTATAAACGGAAACAGCCACGCCAGCCTTCTTGAAGAGCAATCTGCCGGTCCCGAACCAATAAAGGGAAGCCACACTACTGGCTGTGACCTCGAACACCTCCAACGAGGGCAAGACTCTAATTAACGCCCGTCCAATGCACCTACTATCGGTGGGCCATCGAACGAGAGAAACATCAACAGTCTTAATAGAGCACACAGATTGAAAACTCAGAGGTCCACCGAGGTCTCACAAGTTGCCATTGGGGATAGAGATGCTGAGGCCCACATCGCAAGCCAAAGCCAAAAGCGCCAAAACCACGGCTATGACCCCAAACACTCCGGATTCTGGATTTACAGAGACCTTTGAAGGGGCGGAAGCTTGGGATCAAAAGGCAATACTATCAATAGGTAAGTGTCACTTTAAATCGATGCTTACCGTTTGAAGCCTTACCGCTGAAGTCCAATAACTCTATGAGACTCCACCATGTTCGGTCCAAGTGCTGTTTCCTTGAATGTGTCAACATGGCGTTGCGCCGGCATACCGTCCTTACCTTCTTGCAAGATATGATTGCACTCTTAGCTGGTACGGATCATGTTGACATGTCTAACGTGTAGATGGGGGCGGTATTCGAGGATACTCGGCACTTTTGATCATTAAGAAGCTCATGAAAGAAATCCACGCACTCGAGAGTACACCGTGACGGTCCAGCTGAGTCTAGCTATCATCCACTGTTACCGCTTCGAACAACGCCAAATTGGGGCGAGGCTGCCGAAGGTTACTCACCAGCCTTATCTTCGTGGCTTCCATGCCATTACTTTGATTATATGGCGGGTACAAGCACTGGAGGGTACACATATCTGCTTCGAATTACAATGTTACATTTTGACTAACTGCCGCTGTAGATTGATTGCTTCCATGTCAGGACGTTTGCAGATGAGCATCGATGATTGTATTAGCGAATACGAAACATTGGGAGATAGAGTCTTCGGACGCCCTCGTTGGTTCCACATACGATCACCTATGTTCTACGCCAGAGACAAATATAGTACCGAAGCCCTAGAAGATGTCTTAAAAGATGTGGTCTCCCGACGCGTGCTCGGCGAGCCCCATTTCCCCGGCGGAAAGAATTTCGCGTACGATGACAGATGCAAAGTGTACGCGAATTGAGCTCCCTGCTATTCTCCTACTGACTATATGATAGTGTGGTCACATCGTACCAAAAGAGCAACATTGGAGGCGTGAATAAGCCTTACTTATTCAGGTCTTACGCGAACACTCATCAAAACGTTTATGTTGACCATGACCGCAACCCTTCTCCAGCCCATGATATCCCAATATGGCAAGTAGCTCGTGCCACTTGTGCAGCGCCAGCCTACTTCAAGCCTGCGATGATTGACGGGCAGGAGTACCTCGATGGAGGATTTGGAACGAACAATCCATGCGCAGAAATTTTTTACGAAGTTTAAAGCATGAATAATAACTATGAGAGGTGCTTATATTTGATACTGAGCATAGGGACTGGGAAGAATATGCAGTTTACTCGCTTCCAAGGCCGCGGAATATCGCGGTGCTTGAATGATGCGAAATTTGCGCGAAACTACGCAATGGACTGCGACCAAGCGCACCAGCAGATGCTACGTGAGGAGGTTCGATCCACTTTCAAATTCAACCACTATAGATTGAATGTTGAACCAGGTCTGGAGCTGATGAAACTTGATGAATGGCGTGCTCGGGGACCTTTGAAAATGAAACTCGGTTCGATCATTGGCAAGAGCAGGGCAAGACCTTCAAAAGCCGTCCCCCAGCAAATCCAAGCATCTGTGGGCAAAGAAGTACAGCCTCAGAACGGGCAGCTATCGTCTGATATCCGATCTGTTCAAAACGGCAATCAATTGTCTGAGAATTTTCAGAACGAATCGGACAAGGAAGGTCCAACCGAGCCCAATTCAGCACCTCTAATTACAGAGAATGGAGTAGGAGCTGCTGGCCCAATGAGCGGAGCATCAAGCCAGAGACATTCCACTCCAATAGACTCGACGGCCATCCCTCGATGGCTGCAGCCTAAGAACAGGACCCTTGAAGATATCCGCAAGCATACCATGGCTTACCTCGAAAAAGATGAAGTGAAGAAGTGGCCGAGGCAATGCGCGGGAAGATTGGTTAAAAGTCGGAGAAACCGAGTTAAGAGCAGTCGTGAACGCTGGGAGAGGACCTGTTTTAGCATCCGGTATGAATGCAATGTGAACCGCTGTCGACAAGCAGATCGGAAGTACACTGAGCGGAAGAACCTGGAACAGCACCTATCCCATGAGCACGGAGAAGTTCTTGGACCCGACGACGCAGAGCGCAGAAACAGGCTGAATTCGCGGCTAGATGCGTGCAAGATTACTGTCAATTGAGCAGAAGTTCACTGCACGCTGTTCCTACCACGATTTACGTGAGTCTCTCGATCCCTATCAATACTAGCTGAATGCTAAGAATTCCTAAGAACTCTCAACATCGCTATCAATATCGTCACAAACAGCGCCATCAATGCCTCCATTCATCTAAAAAAACTTCAATCAAAGTACAATAGCAATCGAAATTATGTATTAGTAGTGTAACGTTCCTGTATAATGTCAATACAATCTTATATCGCGATTTCGGTAATAGATATTGATCTTTGTCTCGGATTATGGAGAAAGATCCTTCATGGTAGGATGTTCTCTACAAGGCGAACTCATAATTGACAGGAGGGGCGCATCAAACATAGAGCAAATAAATTTTACTGAAGATTCCACCAATACTTACGTAGTCAATCGCTGCAAAAGTAGGATGCATCATGCTGAGTGTGTCTCTTCGCTGACCTGAAGCTGGTGCTATTCCTTGCTCCAATTTAGTTGGTATTTAGTGCCCGATGGCATCGTCGCCGGCGATATTGGGGAAGTGAGGATTGCCGCAGCGTTATTAGTAGGAGCCATTACCCACTTCTACTCCTCATTCTATTTCGTCTCCGCCGCTTTCCCCTGCCGCATCTGCTCAGCATCTCAACAGCTTTTTGAGCTATAAGCTTGCGCCGACGGCAGCGAGGGGTGAGGCCTGGAATTGAGGTTTTTGGCCAACCAATAAGAATTCTGAATGTCTTCAATATTGCCAGCTTATTCAGCTTGACAAGAGGAGCGCTAATTGACCTTTAAACCCCATTGTCACAGAGCTTGGACTGCTCGATTCGCCTTGCTAAAAAGAAATGCATCGTGAAAAATCGGTTGCACTCAATCCCGTTCTAACGCAAATGGATAATGTTGCTTGATATTACCTATCTAAGTTAGATACTGATACAAGTCAGGTACTGCACCGAAGGGCCTAAGATAATTGCAAAGAGAAACATCGGTAGGGTAATATTTGACGGCTACGCTCTCGATGGGAATGCTCTTTGAAGGCTTCATCTGTATCTGCAACATCCAATCCGAAGAATATCAGGTCTCAAGCAGTTTCTCGTGAGGCTCTGAAGCCGTTAAATGGCATCCGACCACTTTTTTTGCGTGCAATATAACCCATTCCATTCTTTCCACCTGAGATCTCTATGATTTTGACAATGAAAGAGGCGATCAAGCACACAATCTTGTTTCATAGTGGAACTTCAAAAACAGTATACTCATATAAATCGCGCAACAGACTTAAGAGTTTGAAAGTTTCGGCCGTGATTCGTGAAGATGTAGTCTCCCATCAATACCCCAAATCCGTTGTCTGATCAACAAAGGAAACAAAGGCAGACAGCCTATTAGATATCTAACATATATATCGTTCTGAAATACAGATATTTCGCACTGCACGTCTCACATCATTCACAACTATGGATACTCCGCACTGGTGATGCTACGCGTTTTCTGCAGACTGCCACTCTCGAATGGCCCAGGGTGAGATAGAGATGAGATCGAGGATGAACTTGCCAGAGCCAGGCATTACAGATCCAGCTGCCAGAGGCAAGGGCGAGTTCTCTCAAGAAGGAAGTTCCATAACGTAGATATTGGTGATCATCCCACAATGGCGTTGAAGGTTCTCTTTCCACTTGAGTTTATCCAGGTTGAGCGTCGCGATCATGCGTTTTGAGCCTGACTTTTCATATATGCTGACACGGCTGCCCCATTTGGGAGCCTTTTCCTCGGTGGTGGCCTTTTGGACTACACAACGGTTATTATGATCCTTTGCACACATGGGAAAGAACTCACTATCGAGGTTTTTGGCCTTTTCTGTAGTCAGCGTTTGTTTCACAGGGTCGAACACAATGACTCGGCCACTGTTCGTTCTCGATATCGGCTTAGGCTCTTCGTCTTCCTCGGACCTTTCAATCGCGGGTTCAATTGGATTCGCGCCGCTCATTGCAGCTGAAATGATAATACTGACGTGATATAGATATTATGATGCTCGTCGAAAATGGGGAAAAGGGACAGAAAGCCTAAAAGAGACAAAATGAACAAAACGATCAAAAGGGACATGGGGAACAAAACTGGGGCTTTTAGAGGGTCAAAATATACAAGTGGCCATGACCCACTTAGCCGCACCCTTACGTGTGGTTCTGTCATACCACCCCCTGGTCCTGTTATGTTGTTGGCTAAAAGAAGCTCTAGCCTCAGCTCTATACGGGAAGGATGCGACATTACAAGGCAGATTGCAGGTCAGCCAATTCTTTCATCGGTGAATAGGTCTTGCTAACGCCCGACACGGTGTTATGGCTACCTTAGGAAACCCCCCGAGCGCGCCTCGAAACCCTTCGGATCGCCAAGCTATTAAAGGAGCTCACCCTGATTTTCCGGGCGCTTCCGTTGCTCTCCAATGAACGCTCAGCCGCAGCAACACTCCTGGAAAGAAATAGGAGTAGCCTTTAGAATGCCTGGGGGCTGTGCAGCTGATGTGCAGAACTTGCATTGGAAGATGGTGGCTTAGTAAACGAGGGGCGCCAACGCCACCTCGCTTACATCAATCGGCTATTGGATGTTCCTCCATCTGCGCATTAGCTGGTGACTCTGCTACATTAGAAGTATCACGCTCTACAAGGTCATGCTCTGGCTATACAATCTTGCGGCCTTACTCTTTGAAAGTGCTTGATCACCAGCGAAATATCAGGCCTTTCCACCATGTGGGATGCAAAATTCTGCAAAAGCTACAGGATATGAAAAATCTGGACGGATCTAATCGGTCTGTACTGCCTGCAGCTTTCAGCGTACATTGACGTCGTACTTTAGAACTGTCCCGCAGATTGTTAATTTGCGTGTGGCTGGCTTCAACCCCACCGTGCTCTTCGATTCCAGCCATTTCTGTGCATGTATGGCTATTTTGTGGC
Organism: Cladonia rubrotincta; assembly: GCA_963971245.1. Classification (NCBI taxonomy): domain Eukaryota; kingdom Fungi; phylum Ascomycota; class Lecanoromycetes; order Lecanorales; family Cladoniaceae; genus Cladonia; species Cladonia rubrotincta. Next base: position 917,240 of record OZ020212.1, read on the forward strand.
GTTTCGACGCCCTGTAATGGTGTTAGCATGGGCGGCACCGTCCAGTTTTTGGGGTCCAGATTTTGGAGGCTCAAAATGGGACAAGTCCTATATTTATCGCGAGGCTCAGGTAAGGCTGGTTTCTTTGCCTGCTCCGGGCCCGTTGCAATACTTGAGTGCAATTTCATTCCATCTTCCTGTGCGGATCAGGATTGACTTTCTGACCGTTCGTTTTTTAGAGTCCTCATGGCGTACGTCGATTCGGATTCTGGGGCTGCCCTTACAGCAAATCCATGGAGAGGATCAGAAGTGAGCCCGGAGCGTGAGATTACACAGCTTGGCTCGGACCGCAACCAATCCCTATCTCCGACTGAGGCCAACACGGAGAGCAACGACCATTTTTACGACGATTTCAACCCGCAACGTCCTCAGCGAAGCGCAACAACACCCAACCCTCGGAACAGATTTGTCAACAACAACATCAGATTCGAAAGGGAAATAGAAGACATTCATAGGCAGAGGCGCCAGTCAACGCTTGACACAAGATACTCCGCACCCTTCGCCGATACAGTACCATGGGACCGAAAGGCAATATTGTCGTTGGACGGTGGCGGCATACGTGGCTACTCGGCGCTCTTGATACTTCAGGAACTTATGAGCGTCATTAAGAAGCTCGAAAGGAGCCACCTTGACGGCGCAGCCGAGTCAAGTTACCATCCACTGCCGTGGAATCCATTATACGCGACGGATTCAAGAACAGGTGAACAGGCAAACCCTGGCAGCCAAGATGCCGAATCTGCAAGATGGCTACCATGCCACTATTTCGACTATGTAGCTGGTACCAGCACTGGAGGTCTTATCGCCATCATGCTCGGGCGGCTGAGAATGAACATTGATGATTGCGTTTCTGACTACGAGAAGCTTGGCGGCGAAGTCTTCGGTCATAGTCGTTGGTTTCATCTGAGATCAGCACTTTGGTTTCCTAGGGACAAATACGATCATCGCAAGCTGGAGAATGCTGTCAAAGAGGTAGTCGATCAGAAAATACCCAAGATTGCCAAATTTCCTGGAGGGCAGAACTTTGGGTTCGATGAAAATAGGTGCAGGACTGTTGTACTTGCATATCAGCAGCAGACAAACGAGGAAGCGAAGGAAAACGGCATCGAGAGACCCTACCTGTTTCGAACCTACAAAAACCTGCACCAAAGTGAGTCGGATGAAGATAAATTGACTGATCGGAACCCCGGTCCTGCGCATGATATTCCGATCTGGTGGGTAGCTAGGGCGACTTGTGCTGCACCCAGATATTTCAAGCCTATGAAGATACACAAATTAGCATATCTGGATGGAGGGTTCGGTTTAAACAACCCATGCGAGGAAATCTTCTGGGAGGTACAGAAGATGAACAACCATGCAGACACGTGCGCCAGCATTATAATCAGTGTTGGGACAGGCATAGATACGGGCTATAGCCGATTGAAGAAACTAGGGCCGTCTCGCTTCATAAACTTTCTGACTGTCGCACGAAAGTGGGCTTCGGACTCAGAAGAGGTGCACATCAGAATGCTCAACAGAAAGGAGGAAGCGCCGTTCAAGTACCACAGACTCAATGTCCCTGACGGCGTTGGCTCGTTAAAGCTGGACGAGTGGCGTGTCAGGGGTCCGGTGAGGACAACGATGGGAAAGATGATAGGCAAATTGAGGTCATGCAGGCTCGTCAAGACGGTAGGATGCAAGCGGCGTACCCAAAACATAGCCGAAAAAGACCCGGAAACGTCTGAAATCGTACCGGCCCAAGTCAATGGCCAGCACGGTGCTCTGCTCAATGGTGGGCAAAGAGCTCACAGTAACGCTTCATCCGCCATCGATGCCTCAGCTATTCCTAAATGGCTTCAACCCAGGAACAAAACCTTAAAGATGATGAGGAAACACACTGAAGACTACCTCCGCAAACCAGAGGTAAAGCAATCGATTGATGAGATTGCTCAAATTTTGGTCGAAGGAAGGCGAGCCCGAGCCAAACAAGACGCGAATAGATGGGAAAAAGCTTGCTTCGGCGCTTGGTACCAATGTAATGTCCGCCAATGTCCCAGAGCGGAGAAAGAATACCATGATAGGCATTCATTGGAAAAGCATTTCTTGGACAAACACAAAGATATGTTTTCCAGGGAAAACCAGGAGAGGTTGGAGAGGGCCCTGGATGACTGCAAGGTTGTAATTCATTGACAAAAGCCTCTAGTGCTATCAGCTGCCGCCTGAGTTTGATGGTCTTCCCGCACTCGGCCTGATCATGAAGCTGCGACGCCGAGTCTCGACCTTTTTATATGCGGACATGCCGGGGAGCGTATGATCCTGGAACGTCTGACGCCCTTAAAACGGGTTTTCCGTTGATCTGCAACGTCAGACGCTTCCGGTCAGACGATATCAAGTTCCAATCGCTACCGCACTTTGACATGATCATTCGAGACATTGAGCAATTGGACAAAATATAACCGCCTGCTATTCGTCCGGAAAATTCACCCTCCGAGTGGCCGGCGAAGACGCCCTGCTACTGGCATATACATATATACATGTATCTGTCTCTCAAAGCACCGGACGCTATTACTTCTGGTGAGTCTCTCGATCCTCATATTCTACCTGAATGTTAATAAATACTAGAAGATTTAGGATTAATTCGCTTTCGATCTCTTTCCCAGCGAGCCGAGATCTCTTCCTCACACCTTCAATTATGACTGGTAATAACACAAGCCATGGGCTGTTGGGTCTGTCTCGCAACAAAAATGCTCAGCCCAGACGCCGGCTTCATTTAACAGCTTTTCCATAAGAACAGGGTGGCTAGCTTTATATACCATGGTGTTGCAGGAGCTACGCGTAGAGGAGATAAAGACCGTTGCAAAATAAATCTGGACGGTCCTCTAGCCAAAAAATTGATGCAGACAACATTACAAACAGGATTACGCTTGTAATCACGCTTCAAGCGCTGTGAACTATATATGACAAGTCTGAAGACCATACGCCGAACAGTCTAAATTCAGGTAAAGTAGATGAAACAACCTGTAGACGGGTGCCATGGGTGGGAACTGATTGTGCGAGGGGGTTTGCGCGTAGTTGAACATAGAACAGACCATGACCATTCACAGATTCGCCGCTTCAGCTCTTCAAGTCCTTATCCAGCATTAAAACTGTATCGGTCTCGATCGAAAAGGAACGAACCCAATCTTCCCTTTTCCCAGCCCATCCACCCCTGGACTGACATCTCCGAAATTAACAGTCGCAGCAGACCTTAAAAGCATCATCATATCTTCATCGTCTGCTGCAGTGGCAATTTGTAACGCTCTGACGCCATCAGCGTTTTGAATGGAGCGATCGACTCCATGTTTCTCTATTAGTATCTGTGCGGCAGTGACATTGCCTTGCTCGACTGCGAAGAAGAACAGCTTATTAGCATCAATCTTCTGTTTGTCAATCGTAGCTTGGGCTTCAATGAGCGCCAGCATGATCTCCAAGTGTTGATTAGACTGCGCCAGCACAAGAGGCTCGTCCTTCCAACGATCTTTCACATCAATGCTGGCACCATGGTCAATTAGAAGCTTTGTGGCAAGAAGGTCGCCTACTAAAGCAGCTAGATGAAGTGGTGTTCGCTGCCAATGGTTCGGCCTATTCACTGGTAGCATCTTGATTTCGAGAAGCAGATAGAGAATTTCGGAGTTATCCGACTCAATCGCGCAGTGAAGAGGTGAATTTTCTGTGTAAGGTTCTAAGACATGTAAATCCTGCATTCGCGTTTTCATTGCGTCTGCAATGAGATCTGTGAGACCCCGTCTTGCCATTGCCCATACAGGTAGATGCTTCTCAGTAAGGTCGTGACTTGATCGATCATATCCAGAGCTTTCGAGCATGTGCATAATAGTCTCATGTCCATATTCCCACGCCACCATAAACGCAGTCCTACCAGATTTGTCCTCAAGAAACACATTGGCTCGTTTCTCAAGCAAAACAGATACAACTGCTGCTTGACCTTTCTGGGCTGCGTCATGCAGCGGTGTTCGATCACATTTGTCCCGAATATCAGGATGTATGGCCCTCACTTCTGGTGGACGAGACTCAGGCAGATGGTCTTCCATCAATAGGCGGGCTATCTCATGATATCCGTTTCTAGCTGCGCCGTGAAGGAGGCTCTGACCGTCTTCATCAGCGCACGCCATATCAATCGGGTACTCCATCATCACTTCCAAAGCTTTTTTGGCCCCGCGATTAACAGCGCGCAGCATGGCAGTGCCACCTTCACGGTCTTTCAACGCGGGGTCTGCGTTGTATTGTAACAAAAGGTCTACCATTTTGCGATAATCTCTCTCTGCTGCGCATCTCAATGGAGATCGGCCCGCATGGAAATCCACGATATCGATGCTAGCTCCCGATCCTAGCAAAAGCTCAACGATGTCGTAGTATTTTTCTCTGGCAGCAAGATAAAGGGCTGTCATGCCATTCACGTCTTGAAGGTCGAGGTTAATGGCTTGGTTTCTAAGTAGTATCCGAACCAGGTCAACATGCCCCAAACGTGCGGCAAGCATCAAGGCCGTACGATCGAACTCCTGACGGTGTACCATGTTAACGTCCAAATCTCCGGGCATATCACACACTAGTAATTCGACAATCTTGCTGTGTTCTGAAGGCTCTCTTGAGGGCATAGTGTTGCTGCTGCTATAACGACCCAAGATTGCCTCAAACAGAGCCGTTCTTCCTCTGGCACTCACTTTCTGCTGGGAAGCACCTAGTGATAGAAGACGGCGGGCAACCTCGACGTGGCCCTTCCTGCACGCATACATCAATGGTGTTTGACCGTACTTGGGCTCCGGCTTATCTACCCGACCATAGTCTGGATCCAAATCAGACAAGATGGATGCCAGTCCGTACCAAGCGCAGATATGCAATTTGTCGACATTTCTCCAAACGTCCCACGTATCATGTCCTCCTGGATCCGTGACCCAAGCGGCTTGCATACAATTATCTTTGTATTGGAGATCATTGATCAGCCGCATCGCAGCTGCTTGAAGCTTAGCACCATGTTGGGGGTTCCTGCTTGCAATTCGGACATGATCGCCCCAATATTGGGAGGCGTACTGAAGGAAGGGAAACTCAGATTTCTTCGAGATATAGAACTCATCCTGGCAGGGTTTTCGTGGAAGTACGAGTCCCAAGTAAGTCATGCACGCTTCGGCAATCTCGGCGTCCGCATGTGGAAGCCATTTATTACTATTGTCCTCGTGGTGGAGATAGTCCTCCAAGGTGCGGTGTACTAGTCGCACTTGAGTCCCGTTTTCTTCGAGAATGACAAGTGCGGAAGTCGACCCAAGAATAGTTTTAGGTTGATCAATCGAATCGGCGATATCCTCCTGGTTGTCGCGCTCTTCTTGCAAGTCTGCCACCGCCAGGGCATGTTGCAGTTCACTCAAACCGAGTGGCCTGCGAGCGCGAGTAACCATGCCGAGAATTCTATATGCCCGGTTGCGTTCGTCGTGCCCCTGTGCTTGGATGCGCTGCATGGCGTCTTGATAGATATCATCAGTAGTGTCAGGGAAGGTTCTCAGTGCTTTCTTCAGCGTTCTCAGGTTCGATTTTGTCTTCAATGAATCCATGTATAGCCTTGCGAACAGAAAGCGGCCGTTCGCTTTTTCGGCAACCTCGTTAACAATATGCTCTGGAAGATTGGGGTCGCTCTGGCACAAATCCTGAAAGGGTGTTGTAACAGGATTCTCATGCTCTGTCGTGTCTCGGTCATCTCTGAGGACTGGGTCCCCATCCCCGAGCTCCGTTCCAATCTCCCATCGAACATAGCGTTCGATATCCGCACGTGGTATCTCGACCCGGACCTCCATTTGGCTATAGGGCTCCGTCAAAGGGTGCAATCTTTCCAGACACCAGAGACCCTTCTGTTTGCAGTCATAACAGAGATCATAATCGCCTCTATCGCAGATTTTGCATCGAAAAGCCAATTTGAGGCCTTGTGTATGACACCTATTACATTCGTAGTCGCCTGTCCCGCTCCGCTTGCTGATTGGTCGCGTTATGATCAAGATACTCCCCTTTCCCAATTTCAGCTTGAGGAGCTCTCTCTGAAGTGCTACTCGGTCGCGGGGTGCTATTTCATCAAAGGCATCTACGACGATGTAGAATCGCTCGTAATTGTCAAGCTCTTTCACTAGGATTTTGTGAATGTCATTAATGTATGATATCGGTGAAGATTTCAGACGTGTTGCCTTTTTATACACAGCTCTTAGTTCCTCGGATATAATGTATAGCTCATCAAGCTGTATAAGCTGCTTGAGTAGACTTCCTACCAAGTGCGGTAATGTCTGAATATTCGATGACTTGTAGTTTAGATAGATAGAAAGAACAGGAAATTGACGCTGGTGAGGGTTGCCAGGGAGATGATGCGTGAGGATGGATGAGAGCACCGTCTTACCTACTCCTAGCTCACCCACGCACTGAAGTAACCAGGGCCGTCCTTCTGCCCAGGCCTTGAAACGCAGATCTCGCCACAACCATTCGCCTGTCTCCTTGAAACAGTTCGCCCACAACTCATCTCGCTTTGCAATGAAGGAAAAGGGCGCCAGCCAATCTGCAATCTCTTCCCTTTCCTTCGCTTCGTTTCTCCTTCTCCATATCTCCTCTTCCCTCCTCTGCTTCACCTCGAAGCTCGAAAGACGATTATCGATATTTGCCAGTTGAGTTCTGGTGGATTCGTTGTTCTCTTTCAACACAACTAATGTCTCGTTGAGCGTCTCGTCGTTGTTCAGCGCGAGTATCGTATTGATTGCAACACAGCATCTTGTGATGGTCGTCTGCATTTCCGTGAAGGCGTCCTTCCTGTAGTGCCAAGTTGCTCTTTGATAAGCTTCAGCCCGTTGCCATGCTCTGGACGGATTGAATTTGACCGCCATCTCTTCGATCACCTGTTGGAGCTGCGCTACCATACCCTTGTACTCGAAGACCCATACGCCATCTTTACTGAATCGCTTCCCGCGCACCTCCCAAAGTCCTTGGAGCCAGGGTGGCTCCTCGTCTGGTTGGCTGTCTCGGGCTTTCTCACAACGGACCAATAGTCTTCTAAGTAATGATTGGAGCGTTTCGAAGTCCTCCTTCAAAGCTCGGGTCTCTTTGGGTGCCCCGGCGAAGTCAAGTGCATATTTGATGACCTTCTCTGTGGTATCAAGCACGGTAAGAATCCCACTCGTGATACTCAAAGGATCCATGATTGCCAGTCACACGTTGTGGTGCGATAGAAACACGGCCCGCAAGGTGCGCATGCAGAGCGAGACCCCTCCGAATGGTGCATTCACGCGCCCTCTCGCTGTAGGTAAGCTACTTTTCCAAAGATATAAATTTGCCGGCTGGCCCCAAAATGTGTCATGAATACAGAAATCGACACTAAGAGTCTTGATTTGTGCTAAATATTCTGAGCGATCTCTAACACTAGCTGGATAGAAGTCTTTTGGAACATGCCTAAAGAAATTAGGGGCCGTATAAACCCTTGATCTTTATTTCTTAGCGGCTGTTTGAAGGGGAATCTGTAGGCAGATTTTTCTGGCTTATTCTAGGTAAGCTATCTATCACGCCCGAGGGGCAGGGGTGGGCTTGTAGGGCTGAGAGCTTGGCATGCCAAGATCTCAGCCCTATGAGACACCCCTAAAAAGGGTACCTAGATAATGTAACTGCCGCTCGGGAGGCACACATGTTTCTTACAAGCATCATTATGCCTCACGGCTGCCAGAGAAATGGTGGTGGCAGCAAGGGATACGTATGGCTCGCATTATTACGGCGACTGCCGAGAGTATTCTTTGTGGACTGTTCATAGGTAGATCAATCTAGCTGCAGGTAAGTAAGTTGAAAGAGCTGGGGCTGTGCCCAGCATGGAGGCCACACCAATGATTTGTGGCTGGCGACTAGCGTTCATGTCTGTGTCCATAGTCTCTGAAACCTTACTCTTGTCGCTCGCTAAGTCCTTCGAAGGGAAAAGGCTGAGGATGCTGCAACAAGGAGAGAAAACCTCGCTTACAATAATGCACATCTTCAATGCTTGCCTGCCTCGTTCTCTTTCACTTCTTTAATAAATAATATATGCATGATCAACGTCTTCGATGGATGGTTTCGAGATCACATCACCTTATGCGGAGTCGCGTGGCGGAACACACACGGTAGACGGAGAAGGTCGCCAAGTTGGGGATACAGCAGACTCAATAAATAATCATGTCCAGTCGAACATGTAAGTCGCCCTGGGCGTGCTCTTTGCGACAATTAACCGCTCGCACATGATACATTGTAGATGGACGAGAGAACCATCGCTGTCTCTTAACGACCCTTCCATCCCATCCGATACCTCGGGTTGCGAAGCCGCGCAAAGCCTTCCCTCTAGACATTCGTCGAGGCCCGGAGCAAGCCACACACAACAAACAGCCCAGCTCGAAGATGTGCGTTTTGGTAGCATTAGGCTATTGTCACCGTGGTTTCCTCAAATGGACCCCAAACATCCGAGGGCACGTACGTGGAGAACATGGCATAGCCGCCGTAGGATCATGCTCGTTAACGCATCGTTGATATCCCTGTCGGTGTTTCTGACTAATCTCCTATTTGCTGTCGTCATGAGCATCCAACACAAGCATTCGAAGGCCGTGATAATATTACACGAAGGTAATTGTGGCCAGATCAAGCGACTCAATACCATTTTCCATGTTGCCATCAATATCCTTAGTTCGTTGTTACTAGGCGCTTCTAACCTCTGCATGCAACTGCTCGCGGCGCCAACAAGAGCCGAAGTTGACAGAGCACATCTGGAGGGAAAATGGTTGGATATTGGAGTGCCCAGTTGGCGAAACTTGAGCCATATTAACAACAAACGGAAGGCGGTTTGGTGGTGCCTTGGGATCAGCCTGCACTTCATGTAAGTCCCAAAGCCATTCAATGCTTAGAAACACAAACTGAGCACGGTCTTTTATCACTCAGCTACAACTCTGTAATCTCATCGTCATTACCATCCTATAACTACGCGGGTGCGGTCGTTCGGGAGTCATTTATCCATGGTGCGCCGTGGGGTAACTCCACGAATTTCGTCTCCACTTACAATGGCTGGCCTCCTACAGACGTATGGGATGCAATTTCAAGCTTGAAAAACATGCAACAAATGGCATGGAGTGGCCAAGGCCTGATAAATCGATCCAAAGCTGATTGTGTTGGTAACTACTCAGATCCGTGGGCAGTCAGAACGAATCTATTATTAGTAGTGGAAGATACTCCGTGGTCCCGAGCCCCTTCCAATCTACCATACAATGATCTGATTGGTAATTATTCTGTCCTTGATTATGAATTCATTAATACTGCATGGCAAGCTCGTGTTGTTCGATGGGTTTGCGGTGACTGGGAAGACGGTAACACGTGGGACTTGTGTGATGGCAAAAGCCATATTACCCAGGACGGACTAGATCACTGGACTCGGCTAAATCATACAGTGCTTTATTGTCTTAGTGAGCCACCTGTGAACGGAAAATGTCGGTTGAACTATTCTCCTAGCATCATGATTGGTATTAATCCCAGATTTGAGTGTTTTCCTTGACTAACATCATGATCAGCTATCTGTTGCTTCAGCTACTTCAAGTCGTTGAGCATTGTCATCACGACGTTTCTACATCGCGAAAAGACGCTCTATACCCTTGGCGACGCCGTTAGCTCGTTCCTGCAAGTGCCAGATGCGACAACGCTTAATACAGGACTCGCTTCAAAGGAGTCTCTAGCCAATTCCAAAAATTGGCAAGCTTCGAGACCGATGCGCTGGTCACCACAGAAGACTCGGTGGTACAGCGCTGCAAGCAAGAGGCGTTGGACTCTCACGCTATCATTGTGCGTCAAGGACCCCGTGACATAAATGATCCGGTTAAGCTGACGATAGCCATTGAGGGTGCTATTTGCAATAATTGGTGCCTTAATTGAAATGTTGTACGGAATGAATGGTACCAAGAAACGAGGGCTCCATCTTACCGATTCAAGCATACTTAAGATGAGCTTTGGTGGTGTGGCCCTGGACGAGCTTACAGGGTATTTTCTCCCCCGTGTCGTAAGTCTATCAATGATTGAACAAACCGAGCAGGAGTCAAATATAACAAATTGATATTCTACAGGGAACCCGGGCCTTCGTCTTGAATGTCCTCTGGGCCAATGTCTGGCAATTGATCCTCGCCTTTCTGTATCTCGCGTACAACGCTCTGCTCTCCTGTCAGCTTGTGATGGAAGAATGGAGCGGATATGCCACCGAAAGGAAGACGCTGCGTGTCACCCACCCAAAGGGCATCCAACGCTCGAGCTACTTTATATCCTTACCAATGAAGTACGGCATACCGCTCATGGCAGCAAACACCACCCTTCATTGGTTAATCTCCGAAAGTATCTTTCTTGTCAGCATTACTACCTATTACCCGGGTGGCTTGGTCCAGGACCCAACCTCTTCCTATTACTTTTGCGGTTATAGCAGTAGAGCTATTCTGGTTGGTACGTAGCATCTAATCCCGGAGCTATACTGAGATTAATACGCTTGCAGCAATCTGCCTTGGAGTATTCGTTGTGTTGATCCTTATAGTCAATGCCCTTCGTTCTGAGTCCAACAACATGCCACATGTTTTGACATGCAGTGCCGCCATAAGCGCGGCATGCCATGCACCTCCAGAAGATACCGAGGCTCATTTATTGCCTGTACAATGGGGTATCATCAGCGGCGAGGGTGAAGTACCGGCGCGTTGTTCGTTTACAACTCTAAGAACAGTGAGAGCCCCAGGCCTCGGAGATGTTGTGCTGGGGCTACCCAAGCAAGGGCAGAGCAGCAAAAGTAGCCTCAGAAACCATGTATGGAAGTTGATCTTGCGGTCAAGAGGATTCGGGCCCAAAAAACGTAAACTTTGACCCATACGGTCAACCTTGTACTCTTTCTAACTCAACTTTCCTTTTCATGAGCACTTGACGCTTTGATGTCTGCTTGATCCCCGTGATCATGATGCACAACTTGTATGGCCTTGGCCATCATGTATTTGAATGGGAACCAAAGCGTTTGCAAATCACAGCTTAGTAAGGAAGCTCTATCTGCTTCAAATTGAAAGTATTCTGAGGGTAAATAGATGAACAGCATACACCTAGTAGCTCTCCCGCGAACCACTCATTCCTTGCTCCAATAGCTTCTCCATTCAAGCCTTGTTCCAGGGGGACAAGAGCCCTCTAAGAGTATCCACAGGCAAAGATCGACATCTACGTCTCCGGCGATATTGATAGGTGTCTAGCGTGTCTAGCGTGCCTGTAAAGACTAAGATACTTACCTTAGAAGAGTTCACCCCCTTACAGTTTGAGGGCGGGGCAAGCGGACCCGGTTACGACTAGACCAAAAGGGTGAGCACTGGTGGTAAAGACACTAAACAGTATCTTTGCATTCCTGTAGCGTGTTGCCGCTGCGTCAAACAGTTATCGGATAGACCCTCTTACTGGATAGCCCTATAGGGCTGGACCTGGAAGAATCCTAAGCGGGTGTGACCCCACTGTAGACTAGCGTTTTGGCGTTTTAGCAGTGATCTGCGGGCTGCGATTTCGGAAGATTATAATTCCGATTGCATCCTACATACCACCCAGAGTTTTTGCGGAAGATCTACTACCTATCCAGCGTAATGATTGATAGCGTCGCGCTAAGAAAACCGCCAAGATTACATGTAGATAATACCTACTAGAAGCTTCTATCCAGTAATAGGTGTATCCACCTATCCTTTCTAAGCAATGGAAACTTCTAGTGTCCTGTAAAGAACATTAGCGTTTTGTGGCGCGCTATTAATTATCATGCCTGTAGGGAAGTAGCTTGGTAATATCCTATGAGCGGGGCAAGGTACCTTGTCCACTAAAATAAGCCTCTTAGGCTATCCCATCGGGCTCGCTTAGTAGTACACCGTTCCAAAATAATCTAGTGTGCCACTAAATTTGACGCCGCACCCCTTTCATCTGCAGATTGGGAATCTCTCAGCCTCACATATGGTGTGCTCATAAGATTACGCGGGAGAACGGATTTCCTGCGCTCTTTATCATGTTGGGTCATCGGCCCTAAACTAGGTAATGACTTCAATTAGCTAGCGCATCCCAGTTCAAAGAAGATTATCTGGTAGATATTAATGCTCTTCCAAGACTTATCTACCACATAGTACTACGAATTCTACGAAAGTCTTTCACGTGTACTGTCTTGCAAACGGTGATCCTATACGGAGTAGCATTAACGGCTGACGAGGGTCAGGTTCTCCTCATGCCTTGTCAGGCCCCCCACTAATCAGTAGTGCTGACGCTGACGCGCGCGGTCTAGCCTGGTTTGTTTCACGGTGAATTAAGATGAAGCTCTCCCAATATTCAATGCTCCGCCCTCTGGAGATGGTCAATAAAGATCTTTTCATCTCTCCTCACAGTCTCCGAATTCTCTTCTCTAACAGCGACAGCCGTGGTCTGGCACGATTAGAACTATGGTCGTGAATTGTCTTTTTGTCCTGTAGCTCCCGTACATCGTGCCCCTTGTTTACGTTCATCGTTCATCTGGTTGATGTCATGCGCCTCACATTCGTTCTCCAGTTGCCTGCTCTTTTCTTGACATTCGCCTCTGGATTCCCAGCGCCAGCTGTCTCACCAACCTCCAGTGCTCTAGCAGCTCAGTCGACCATCTGTGGTGACATTGTGAATTCTTGCAGTACGTACTTTCCATTTGACTGAAATTTCTCATCATAGGCTTACACGATTTGCAGACGACACTTTCACGGCAAAACAAGCATACGAATGCCTCACCAGCGTCCCTTTCAATCCGGCGATTGCGACTCGGTTCCTCAAGTACTATAATGACACCATCCAATTCCAGTCCACACTGGCCTATCTGAAGAATCCCCCCTCAAGCTATCAGCAACCTTCCGTCGACCTTCTAGCCGGTTTCGATCAGATACAGAAAGACATCGATAACGGCGCTTTCCCCAATCAATATGCCTTTGAGGCCACACTGCAGAACCTGGTATACTCAGCTCATGATGCACATTTTCAGCTCGAGGCCGGGATACTTGTGGCTTTCACCTTCTTAAGTCCCTACCCGCTCGTCGCTCTGTCGAAGGATGGCGTCCAAACTCCAAAAGTATATGTGACAGACGATGTCTTTCTTTCAATAGATTCAAGCTCGGACTTCGAGCCATCAGCTATCAAGACCATCAATGGCCAAGATGTCACAGCATATCTCACTCAATTTGGGGCAGCAAACTCCGTTGGGAATCTTGAGCCGAACGCGGATTGGAATGATCTGATGTCGAGTTGGGCTGCTTACATCCAGGATGATTACAGCATCCTTGAGTCATATGTTGAATTCTATCCTGGCGAGACAATCACTCTGGGGTTTGAGAATGAAACCACGCTTGACCCTGAGCCATGGGTCGCGACATATAACAGCCCAGGTCCCACCGGACCGCTTGCTACCGGTGGCGATTTCTATAATTTCTTTGTCCTGGGTTTCTATCCGGCGTCCTTTGACGAAAATGCAACAGATCCTTGTGCGGCGTCGGATGGCTCTACGGACTCATCAAATTCCACTGCGACTTCAGTAAATTCCACATCGACAAACACGAGCTCCACAGGCGCCAACGCCACTGCAACTTCATGGCCGGACTCTTCTTATCCAGATAATGCAGACATTTATCAACCAGGCCTATATCCCTATGGCGGGGGATTTCTCACGGGTTACTTCCTAAAGAACATATCGACAGCTGTGCTCAGTATCCCAACTTTTGACATGTCCGGCGATGATGTCCAGACCTTCTCGGATACTGTCCAGAAGTTTCTCAACGCCAGCCACGCGGCTGGAATGGAGAAGGTCCTGATTGATTTGCAACAAAATCTAGGGGGTGATACGCTGCTAGCCGTGGATACCTTTAAACATTTCTTTCCTGCAAATGACACCTTCCGTGGAAGTAGATTGCGAGCCCATCCAACTGCCGATGTCATTGGCAATACCTTCACCACTTATTTTGCCACCAACCAATCTGCAAATAGCTCAGTGTACGATGCATTGTCTGCAAGCGACTGGGTTGTGACAGATCGCTTGAACGCCAACACAGGTGAAAACTTCACGTCCTGGGGTGAATTTTTCGGTCCCCATCAGTATAATGGCGACAGCTTCACTACTGTGGAACGGGAGAATATCACAAGCTCTCTGTTTGACATCGAGGCTCTGGGTATCGACATATACGGCGCATCGATTCCTGCTACAAATCCTCAATTGTACCAGCCCGAAAACATTATCATCCTTTCGGACGGTCTCTGTTCATCCGCTTGCGCTGTTTTCGTGGAAATGATGCACCATGACGCTGGAGTCAAATCTGTCGTGGTTGGCGGTCTGCCACAGACTGGGCCCATGCAAACAGCCAGTGGTAGCCGCGGCGCGGAGATTTACACTGCCGAGAACATTGACGATGATATTGTAGCCGCCATTTATCTCAATGCCACAACGGCTGGTTATCTGCCTGACAGAGGGGAAGACGTATGGATCTCATTTATGGGCATCAATCTTCGGGATCAGATAAGGAAAGATCCGGAGGATGTACCTGTGCAATTCCTATACGATGCCGCGGACTGTAGGATATTCTACACCTCAGAGACGTGGAACGATTACAGCAGCCTTTGGACCTACGCCGTAAATGCGATCAGCAATCCAAAGCTGTGCGTAGCTGGCTCCACCGGCTTCTCATCGACTGGGACAGACTCGCAAGCTACAAACCCTCCTCCTACCTCGAAGACACCTGGGTACAACGCATCCTCGGTTCTCGGAACAAGCAACGAATTCACCAACATGTTCAGCGGTCCGGAGATGGACATCTTCCATCCTCACACCTCCGGAAATCAGAGAACAGCTTCACAAGCCTGCAACAATCATGGTATGGGCTGTCCAGTTGGGCGATGTTCTCTCACAAAAACCGAAGGCAAAGGCTCGTACAACGGCCACACCATTACCTTTCGCTCGGGAACCTGTCCCTCTAACACTGCGGCTTCGTCGGGTATTAGCGCGCTCGTTACCAAGAATGATGAGCCCGCTGAAATAATCGGAGATGGAGGAAAAAAGAAGGCGAATAGTGCGAGCTCAGTGGCTGCCGCTATAGTGAACAAATACGGCAAATTCTACGGCAAGCCATGATGAGCGCTTGACCTATTTGTTACACACTGCATAGCGTTGCTAGGAATATCTTCAATTGTATTATATAATACCCCTTTATATAATAATCATATCAGAATATAATGGCGGCACTATTTACGTCCAGAAAGAGCGTAATGAACCAAGAAATTGTCATTCGCAGGCCCGTATCGCTCTCTCACCGCATTCCCCTCCTTCGCCGCAAAAAGCATCAATCGTTCCACCCCCCAGCCTAGCAAGCGGCTGTCATGACACCCCCAGCGCTCAGATCACACTCGTTGCCTCAAAGAACAAAAGTTACCTTTCCCTTTTCCAAGTGCTTCATCACGCGCCCACACACTCCAAGTCGGAGACTAACATGACGTAGATCAGGTTCAGCTCAACCTCACTCCATCATACATCTGTCCTCCTCAATCCTACTCCTGCTAAAAGGCAAGATGACGCCTGCTCCATGCCTTCTGATCGATTGTGAAGGTTTGCGAAAAGGCGAAGGGGGGTTAAAGCTATGACGTGCGGTATGGTCATGGAGAAGTGTTGCAGGAGGGGTAGGTGTGACGGTAGTGGTGATCCGTTGGGTGGCGGGGAGGGATTGACGCATCTTTCAGCCCATCGGCGGAGGTTGGCAACTTGGGTTCGTAATCTCTACTAGTTTTGCTTTCTCTTGAGTGTCTCATGATATGAGTGGCTTTTCCTAAACATTTGTTAGCAAAGAATTCGGCTAGATTGTTATCATTTTATATCTTGATGATGGGTTTTTGAGAGAACGTTCCGTTGGGGTCAATAGCTACTTCGCTTGTCTTTATTGGATAGAATGGGTCTCTGAACCTATATAAACAGTAGAACCGGCTACATATATATGCTCTTCCATAGCTCAGGAGGGTTTTGATAAAATCTTCCTATTGACGTAGTTGACTCGGCAAGAAGGTAAGAGGCTCCAAAGTGTTGGGCGATTCGATTCGGCAAAATTTACGCTCCATGGCGACAATGGATTTTGACTCCATTGCATGGAAGTTGGGTATCATACAGCAATGGACTCGAGAGCACGAGGCGGATTGACGGGGGACGCGGCTGTCAAGGCGTCCTGGCGAGAGCTGGCGGAGGAAGAGGAATACGAGTGTTAGGGAGGTAGGCGGGCGGTGGGGACATCGCAGGTTGGCAGATGTTCCATTCCCTAGCATCAATCACCTCATTCCTGAAGTCGTTCTTCCAGCCATCAGCTTCGAAAATGCAAGCCTTACCGTTAACCATCTTCACCTGCAAAAAGGTCGTATTGCTTTCTATATCAACTTTCTGAATCTTGCTGCCAACTCTCTGACCCCCAAACCTTATTTTGCATCTCAAAGCTTCCCTCGTTCCGGCTGCGATCCGCTCCAGGAAATGGGGGATTGGCGCTCTGTCAGGTTCGGCGCTTGAATTCCTCAACATATAACGGCGAGACAACCTGGTCAAGGGGATATGGCTGGCGCAGACGTGGAGCCCAGTTGCCTAATAGCGCTGTGAGGCTGTATTGGCTTTACAGTCGACGCCGTTGATAAAGATTTTGTTGCAAAATAGCTATTCGCTCGCTTGCTTATCTCAGACCAGCCATCTCATTCTCCTCATCTTTGACCATTCTAGCACCTTCTACCCCTTATTCCAGCGTATCTGCCCTGCAGCAATATATATATAAGAGCTTCCTTCCATAGATTCTGCTCAGGCAGGCAATGCAGTGTTTACCACTCCTAGCATTGCGACAGGTTTCCAGAGATCAGGATGCGTGTTTCGCGTCATCGGAATAGGGTGTCAATACACATAGCCGTTGATGATGCTGCTCTCGAGCTTTGTATTGCTGGCGTTGAGGTTGTCTTTGCCTCGTAGACTGCTTGACGAATACTATATGAGGGAATTATTGGTCATCTCCCCATAGTCTTTAATCTCTATTTACCTTTTGACTGAACGCTGTACTTCCAGATGGAGCAGTATTGCTTTACTGCTTTTGTTCTCATCCTCACCTAGGGCATCCTTGAAGTACATTGAATGAAACATTGCCTCGTTATTCGCATATTGTCAATTTTCAGATGACTATCGATCCACGCTTCTGCTTTATCAGGATCAAAAGTCACAAATGCAAGCTGCTTGCAGCCTTAAGTCGGGGTCGAGCCAAGAACACCCCGGAGTGGCGGGTAGTGGACCTGCTCAACTTCTCGTATGCGGCTTAAAAAAGTGATACGGTGAGTCCATGGTGTAACTCGACTTTGTGTATCTGTTGAAGGATCAGCAGCATGGCCCTTCCCCTAGCGTCACCATTAGCTTGTCACCATCAGGTGTTATTCCATTCATGTATATTAGACTACTTTCCATTCCATAGACTCATATATCTTCAGACAATGCATCAGAGATCCATCCATCTTGCAGCTCAATAGCTGCAACAGTATCACAACTTCACTTAATTAAACTGGTGAGCTCTTACTTTCTCTCTCCTTTAACCTTGACTCGAACAATATATCGACTCACTCAGACACTTACGCAAATTTGCAACCATGTCAAACTGGCCTACCTGGACGGAAGACGAGGAGATCGTTCTCGTCTTCTTTCTATCTTGCGGAATCTGCAAGCGTGGCGTACGTGACCTCATTGCTTACAAATGCAAGAAAACGCAACGCGACGAACAAGACATGACGCATCATGTGTTCCAGCTCCATAACGATTCAAGATGCGATGGCTGGGAAGGATCTGGGCGTCTGCTGGCGCCAAAGGAAGAAGCACCTAAATCCCACAAAGCAATTCCTGACGTCTGGACAATCGACTGGAAAGATTCATGGATAGAGCACCATGTCGATGACTGGCTTATCAAGAAGACCTCTAGGAGCGACCACTTAGAAGTCCTCATGTTCTTCGATTGGATAGAAGAAGAGCTGGTATGCCAAGTGAGTCTTAATGATGCCTTAATCCCTAAGCTGGCTAACGAAGTATTCCAGTACATGAAGGGGGATGAGATCGACTGGGATGGAATGCAATGTCGTCAGAGAGAGCTTGTGGAGAGAAATCGCCGTAAGTACGACGATTCTGCATGAGGCGGAATGCGCTTCAGATAGGTCAAATATGACCGTGCTGGAGATAGCAGGACACAACTCGTGCATAACACAACTAGATTTCTCAATGAAATACTTCAAATTTCCAAGGAAGTTCATCTAACTTACTATTATTTTGCGCAATGGTCACCTTACCACTTCGATAGGCTATCAATGCGTATATTCCAATAATCTGCGACAGCCTATTCACTTCTTCACGATTTTGCAGAGAAAAGGTGGTCCGGGCTACATCAACTCTTTCAGCATATATTTGTAGCTCCGAAGCATCTACCAAAATGGGGGCGCTGCTTACGGGCGAAGCCCAAATTCGACGGTTTACCATCCCCACCGCTTCAAGATGTCTCGGAAAGCAACCACTTCCGGCATTGATATGCGCGACCCTCATTTCATGGTTTGTAACAACCATGTGGAAAGACTTTCTCTGATATTGATCCTCTCCATTCATTGTAGCATTGTAGGAAAAACGAAATTATGCAGGTATCTGTGAGTGAAATTTGCCACGAGGTTACACCAATCTTTACTAAAGCGGCAACAACGCGAATGAAACACATTAGCGCCACTTTGGCTAGTCTAACGCAGGAATAATTATTCACATCAGTTACCCATCAGCTACGCATGCCTGCTTTGCCTCTCCAAAGTCTTTGGAGTCTTCATATTCTCATAGATCGTTTGAAACCGTGTATTGCGCTTTGCAGCCGCATTGGGCAGATTTTGGGGAGTGTCCGCGCTAGATAGCGGGCATAGAATACCTAATTCGGTTTTAGCCGAACTGCTGTGAAAAACGTACTTCACGGCCGTATCTGACTGCTGGTTCAATCTAGAAAACTTTCCGTACGAGAATCATCTCAATATACTTTGCTCCGTTTCTTGTGTGATCTTTGAAGATCCCTTTCCTTCTCTAGGCTGTTTTAACAACCCCGCTTTCGCATATTCCTCTTTGCCCGTTTGACTCTGGAGGAGACGTCACGGTCCCAGCCCTTTCCCATCATGATTGAACATGTTTTTCTCCCCCACATACTCTGCTTAATAACGTCCAACGCCTTCTCGCGAGTAGGGTGATTTTGGAAGACTTGACGAGGTACAACATTTGAGGTCTCAGTCACAGTTCTTGAGGCAGGGCAAACGATCGTCCCTTAGGTATCAAGCCGGACTTTTCAATTCTGTGAGGTCTTCGCAACGCTAAGAGATTCAAGCAGCGCTCTTACCCTCACTACGCTTGCGGGGCTGTATGGTCTGTAGCTTATGATTCTATTGGGCTTTAGTGATAATTACTTCAACGATAGGTACCTATGGCTCATAGATTAGATGTATTCCCTGGTCCATTTTCTATGCCTGCTGAGACGCTCTGACTAATTGAGAGGGTCTCATGTTTCAAGAACCATGGCGACATCAAACAGATTGGACGCCCAGAATGGACTTTCGAGATCGTCCATCATTCTGTCCATCTCCGCAAGTTTGGGCACTGGGGAAGGGACAGCCTCAGCAGACTCAAGCGCTTCGTACCTGTTCGCAGATACCTGCTGTCCGATGGCAGGTCCAAGAGGCAGAGCATCTACATCTCGAGCTGTGGCAGCTCCCTCAGTTGACGATTGTATCTTTTGCATATACCAGGACCGGATGCGCTCGAGTAGCGTTTTCAGCAGAATCCAGAAATCTGGGAGCGGTTGGCTCGTATTATCGAACGTGGTGAGCGACTGCATTCGGTAGCACAGAGATTCAAGGTAAAGATCAACCCGGACTCGTTCTTGGGCCGTGTGACAGTCCCAATGAATGTCAGTGTAATTGTTGCTAGGGATACACAATTTGCAGATGATAGCGAGGACACGAGGTAGTCGCATCCATTCCACAAAGGATAAGAGACGGTAAAGGGTGGCTGACATGTCGAGCAAAGTGTCAAGATAGGCTTTGGCGGCTTTTAGACAAGAAAGGAGGAGATCGAGGTGAAAGGTGTCAGTTGAGGATGGGCCGGAGTGGATTCCATCTCTTGAGGAGCTGGGATTTCTATGGAGACCAACACTATGTATCTCCATGCTGATAAAGTTGTATGAAAGATCTATTGAAGCTATTCACATATTAGTTCTAAGAACCTTCAAAAGGGTCACTCGAGGCTGTGCTTACCTTTTTCATTAGCGGTCAGCCGGCCTTCGGTTTTCAAACCCTTCAACTGCGATTGCAACAACTGCAAGTACATACGCACCCAAAAATTGTCAGCGTCGAATTTGTCGCTACTCTCAGATCTTAGCATCGTGTGGATTTGGTCGCCTGATTGAGCTAATCTGATCACATGTGGCAATGTAGTGTCAGAATGGAACTTTCGCTCTGCTTGCAGGCAATTGTAACAATCGGTCACGTGTTTAGAGAGCTGTAAGGAGTTCGGAATATTCAGTATCATGGTGAACCTGGAAACGTAAGCAATGTTCTCGAGACCTTCAAAGTCGGCCTGCACTTACGTGGCAGAAAGATAAAAACACCCAAGCAATGCTCTCTGGGATTCTCGTTCTTCGCTCAACGACGAATATACGTCTTCATCCTGAGGAGATATCTTGGAAACGGCCTCGTTTGGGCTCCCACTGATACCAAGGTCGAACGCCATAGCATTAGCTAAATGAAGCAATTGATTGATCTGCTGACGATTTGGGTGGAAATGAAGGTGGTACCTGGCTCATCATTAGCAGCGCTCTTAATTTGGACATGAGATATCACCAAGCAAGGTAGACGAGTATGCTCTGTAGACAGTCAAGGCTTCTATGTGCATTTACAATAGCCTTGAGAGCAAGCTCATTCCGATACCTTTCTTCAAGGGTTGATTGAAGTAATCGGATTTTTCCACACGCAGTCATGCAAATAGCCAGGAATAGCATGGGCTTCTCTATCGCAAGATCTTGTGCTGCAATATCTGGGGATACGAGAACGAAAGGAAAGTAGCCTGCCATCAAACGATATTCGTTCAATAAAGCATTACCGCAGGTTGTGTCTATGACATCTTTCACTAGCGGATGGTCTAGTCTTGATTCATCTAGTCCAATAGCCTGGGCCATTGTAGATTCTGCTGTGGGTACGCTTTCATCACCGTGATGATAGCCCTCTCTCTCATGCGAGTCTGTGGGTGCGGACGTATGAGGAGCAACGATGGAAGTGCCACGACTTGGTATCTTTGAGCCCGTGTGATCGTGCCTTTCTTCATTCACAGGCGGAATAGGGCCCAAAGTGCTTAGCTGCTCTACGTTGAACGGCTCTTGTGCACTTTCGGCGGAGTCTTGACGTGTTGGAAAGCCTTCGCGTACTGCTGGCGAGGTTTTGTCGTTTTTGGATTGCGCGAGAACCGCAACCAGGCCGTCAATCTTCTGTTCCATCTTAGCTGTTCGGCTACGACGGGGCCCCGGTGATTAGTATGAACATGAGAGCTTGTCCTGCCATTTGCTTACGAGTCGGAGACACGAACCCGTTTGGGCCGTGGTTGATCTTCCCCCCAGACACATTCCCTTTTGAAACTCAGGCACCTTGGTGAAAGTCAACAAGACTTCTTGACAAGAATTTCTCTGCTCGGACTTCTTCAATATAGCTGCCCATTACATTCGATAGAGACCGTTCGACTATCAGAGATCTCAATCTTATGTCATAAGAAAATGCGGATCTGGACGGCAACACAAGCATTGTATATTTACAAGCTCAATCAGAAAAAGAATGACTGAGCGAGCCATACATTACCTTTCACATTTAGCGGATTGCCCACTTGGCAAGCAGCGAGTTTTCAAGGCTCGGCAAGGTTGGCATGCTTTGGAAGCCCTTGGCCGCCTGCGTGCCACCTCTTGCTGTTCTGCGTATGGTTGCATATCAGAATTCACGGCTATGGTACGGAACACTCTGAGGAATACTCGCGGAGTATCCTATCCACAAAATAGAGTGTCATTTGGATGCTTCATGCTGGTTTATCTCTGATCATAAACCTCGAAGATTTTGTAAAGTGAGATATTTCGACACAGCTCTAACCGAAAAATGCACTAGCCGAGACACTAGAGAAAGACCTGCCCTGCTCTTTTCCACATCACTTCCACGAAACGTAACATTCTCTCCTTCAAGTAGTTGCGTCGCAGACTTGCAGCATATTGCCTAGCTATAATCCTGGTGAATTTGGCTTACCGCAGGATGGGAATAAATTACCACAGCCCAGCAGAGTGTGGATCACATTTGACACCACGTCGGTGGAGAACTGACCGTAAATTCCTACCCCTAGAAATTTACGGTAAGGATCATGACTTGGAAACCATTGGGTGGCCAGCTGGATACTCAACAGCAGTCGCGTGTCCACGACCAGAGCACAATTGCGCGGACTGCGGCAGCCCCTCTGTTCACGTTGGTGCCATCATCATCGCTGTTGATGGCACCTGTAGATCTACCCCTACAGTCTGGGGACCCTCAGCTATCGGAGTATATTTTGCGAAGGACTCACCATGGAACATTATGAGGCGCCGCAACAAGCCAATGGCTACAAGTCAGACCGCGGAACTCCAAGCTTGCATGGCTGCTCTCGACATGGCCATGATAATCAAAAAGGAGAGCTTAGAAGAGGATCTAAGCCAAGTCATCATCAAGGCGCACTCAGATTATGTCTTCAAAGGAATGACAGAATGGACCGCCAAGTGGGCTAAGAATGGCTGGTTGAATGCCAAGGGCATGCCTGTCGCCAATGGGGAACTCTTTCAACAGGTCGAACAGAAGATCATAGACCTTAATGATCTTGGTGTTGAGGTTCTGTTCTGGCAGGTATCAAGGTCTCAGAACCAGGAGGCTGATACGCTAGCAAACTCTGTCTTCGAGAAACCTCGAAGACCTTAGCATATCCGGTATATGCTTGCAAGAGTATCGCTTAGACTTGCGTTCGCGGTTCCAGGATCGCGGTAAGCTCTACGATACTACTCTATCTCCTCTGGGCATCGTAAGGCGGGCCATTGCGATATGTCCAGCCTTAGAGGATTGCAACCACCAAATCTGTACGCCTTCGCAATTACGGCCAAAATGATGGCGGTGCTAGTTGGTCATTGTGACCGGCTAATAGGGAGCATGAATATCTACCCTAACTTTGCGGGAATGCTATGTCATATGGCTTTCCAAGTTTGCGGCAACGCTATGTTTTATGGGTTCTAGCATACCGATCACAGTTCAATGTATACTAGCTCTAAAAGTGGCAGAGGATCGCGAATGGCTACCTCAGCGGAGTATTGGTCTTCAAAAGCAAAACTGCGCATGTTACTCGCAGAAATTATATGCTTTCAAAAGTCTACGCTATCATCTATGTCCTCATTTCTCCCCCATCATTGTCCAGCACCTCTATCAATGGACGCTCTGGGTGCCATTTACTCCCGTACCCCATCTATGCCAAATATTGCTTTGCATCTTCCATTTCCACCGCCATCTACTGGCGGACATGCTGTATCCATGGGCCAACATATCGAACTGAGCCTTCCGCTCAAACAAATGTAGAAATCATAGTTCTCAATATATTCACTGTACCAACCCCATGCCTTTGTGATCTTCGGACTGCTTCCACTCGAAATTTTGTCGTTGATAGGGGGAATTGATAATCATGGGTCTGCTGGTGTATTGTTTGAGCTGTGTTTGGTTCGTCCAAGCAGGTTTGGAAGTGTACTTCGAGGTAGCGAGGAACTGTAGACGGCCAAACACGAGCTATAAGAATTACCGTGTTCGGAGAAAGAGAGGTTGGGACTGTCTGACTTAACATAAGTCCTCCAGCTAGTTGATGAAGTCGGGAAGGGCCTCTCGCAAATCGAATCATAGACGCATCAATCATTTGGGCTCCTACGGGCAATGATATTGGGGTTTAGATACGAGTGGTTTTCTGCGTTGTGTGTCAATTCAACTTCAAAGATGGTAGGAAACTTTCGATCATGCATTCCAAGCTCTTAGATTTCCAAACCAGACTATGACCAATATCACATGGTACTCAACCCGCAGCCAAGCTCACATGGCCGTTCTCCCCACCCTTTTCGACCGCAGCTTGCTCCTCCTTTACGATAGGTACCCCACCACTCTCCATACCTAAATACCTCTCCTCCGCAGCAGCAATACACCTTATATTAGCCGCCAATTTATTCATCGTCTCCTCCCATTCCTCTTCCGGCTGACTATCCCACACAATCCCCCCACCCGCCTGTAAATACGCAACACCATCCTTCACCAACATGGTTCTCAGCGCTATACACGTATCCATTGCTCCCTCGACTTCCCTACCATCTTTATCAACGTTCCCGTACCCGAAATATCCTACCGCACCAGCATAGACGCCTCTTTTTTCCTTTTCGAGTTCGGCGATGAGTTCCATGGCGCGGACTTTGGGCGCGCCGCTGACTGTGCCGGCGGGGAAGATGGAGCGAAAAGCGTCGAAGCGGGTTTTGTTTTTGCGGAGGAGACCACTGACTTGCGATACGAGATGCTGGACGTGGGAGAATTTTTCGACGACCATGAGTCTGTCTGTTTTTGTGCTTAAGGGCTCACATACGCGATTAATGTCGTTTCTAGCCAAGTCGACAAGCATGACGTGCTCGGCTCTGTCTTTTAGACTGCCTCTGAGTTCGTTGGCGAGTTGGAGGTCTTCTTCGGGAGTCTTGCCACGTTTCACGGTACCGGCGATTGGGTGAGTTATGATGCGGTGGGTCTCGGGTTCACGTTTGACGAGGAGTTCGGGGGAGGCGCCTACAAGGTGGAAGTCGGAGCATGACATGTAGAAGAGATATGGAGAGGGGTTCGTTGTGCGAAGTTGACGATAGATATTGAAAGGGTGAAGAGTGGTCGGTCGAGCCATTCGATGCGAAGGGACAGCCTGTATTATAGATCCTCTCTGTATCTCTTTCTTTAGGGTTATTACATGGTCTTCGTAGCCTCTTTGACCGATATTGGATTTAGCATCTTGATTTGGCGTTATTGGGGGTTGAGGAGGAAGTGGTATATCGGGCGACTGCAATATTGCGATTACATCATTGATGGTCTGATAAGCAAGCTCGTAGGCTGATGATATAGATTTTGGATCGGTAGGATGAGGTGGTACTTGGATGTATGTTATTATTTTGACGACTTGGAAGAAGTGATCGAAAGCTATGATCGTATCGAACAGCATGAAGAATGATTCTGGAACATGAAGAATATCTTTCATCTTCCGAGCCGTCTTCGGCTCAAAATATCGAACACAATCATAGCCAACATAGCCAATTGCTCCTCCCGTAAGTGGAGGAAGTATCAGCCCAGGAATGACTGCTTCTCGGTATTGGGCAAGCTCTGCTTCGAGGATCGGTAATGGATCGGTCTCTGGTCCATGACCTGGACCTGTCTTCAGTATTTTCCGTGGATCTGAGCAAATTGTAAGCCAGAGGAGGGCCAAAGCAACATCTTTCCTGCCTTACTAGCTCCGACAAAGCTGTACCTGCCAATTGTTTCCGAATTCGCTGCGCTTTCGAAGAGGAAGGAATATTTGGCATTTGTACTGTAGAGCATTAGCAAGGGACTGTATTAAATCTACCCGTCATATTTACTCAGCCGAGATCTTGAGGTATGCTAATGTAGGAGTGAGAATGTCGGCAGGTATAGTCGCACATACTGGGACGAGATTCGGTGGGTTTGCAGAGCTTCTGGAGGCTGCAAGTATTTCTTGCACCGTATCAAGTGATGGCTGTATACTGAACTACACAGTCATCAGTCGTCTGCCTCAATTAAGATGCTTTAAAGTGAACGTACTTGTGGAGCCATTTTGAAGCGAGCGAGAGGCTCTACTTAGTCAACAGAAAGTGCCCAAAATTTCGTTGGTGAGGGGACGCCCACGGGCGATCTCAACCTAGGATCGCCCGGCATTGGCCTAGATCCCGCGCCTGCAGCGGCCCCTAAAAGTGCCTTTTCCGGGCTCCATTCGCGCTGCCTCACCACCTTTTCTGCGGGTGAACACCCAGGGTAATGAGCCATTATACGGCCGTCATAGCATAGTTGAGAGATGTGGGAAAAACAATTCATTACTCTATCTCTGATACAGACTACAGAATACACAGCGCAACAAATGCCTGAATTACAGAACGCCGCACAATTTGTGTGCAAGAAGAACCCAAACAGACACCCTGTCAGAAAACCATCTTAACAATACTAAACACCAGTGTCACAATATCATGTCTCACTTTCCAATCATCGTGTGCGGTTTCCAGCCCTTGGACACGCCCACAGATCTCCATGCTCTGCTGCCATAGCTCTCTGTACTTGTGACATCCCTGGCCTTCATGCCTTCGATCGCTGACGCATTATTCCTTCTACGGCACTCCTTACTCCCTAGGTTTGACAAAGAGTCTCAACTTGACGCGTCTCCTAGGTTGAGTTACCTGTGCATCCTCCTGCTCATCCTCCGTCTGAGGCCTCACGGTGAGCCTCAACTTCTGGCCGGCCTTCCTCCTAGGTTGCGATGTCTTCAACGCCAATGCTACTTCCTCAGGCCAACTGAGTATGCAATCTCCTTTATTGTCAACCACGGTACCATTCGGGGCGAGCTTGGGGAGGCTCCTTGCTTGGGCGTCGTACACGATATCGCCGCATTGAAAGTTCGGTGCCGCTTGCCGAGTGCGAGGTCTGAGTGATCTGGCAGTGATTGTTGGTGATGTTGATGGTAGCAGCGATCCTGCTGCTGCTGGTGGCGGTATTGATAGTAGGTCCTCCGGCAATCCAGCGTACAATTCTCTTCCAGCCCGCCTGTTCAGAGCCACGATGTGGTAACGGTACATAGTTTTGCACTCGTGCTCACTATGCTTCAAGCACCAAGCAATCTTTGTCCAACTTGTTACTCCGTAATCCTGAACCCAAAGGCGGAGAAGTTCGAGCTCCTCTTCTGTCCAAAACCTTGGACTGTATTTAACGAGAGAGACTGAACCAGGGTCGACACCGAAAATTCTCGCCACAACTATCTCGTCCGCCTCGTTTCCTTCTTCATGGTCCGCCTCGGCATAGGTGGGTCGTACGTTGATATCTTCTGCCCCGTCATCGATATTAAGTTCTTTCTTGATAACTCTTCCATCATATGTAATAGCTTGTTGCTGCTCGAGCGCTCCGGTGTCAACCGTTGTCATCGTATTCAGAAGATTTTCAACTCGGTCCGAAGGCCTGTTGTTATGAGGTTGTTGACGCAGCCAATCTTCAATTGGACCCCGAACCTCATCCCTATTGCTTCCTGAAGTCCGTATTCGCTTGCACGGTGGTACACGTGCGTCTAATTTAGAGTCGTCATGGCCTAAATCTTCAGTGGGTCCTTGTCTCCGTTTTTTTCTTTGGTTGTAAGTGGTCTCGAGGGTGACTCCATGTGGCGGCGTCGCCTCGTTGCGGGGGCCCAGATTCTGGCTGTCGAAGCTTTCACCAAAGGGGCCAACCCCGTCATCATCTAAGAAGTCCGGTCGACGAGTTTGATGGCCTTCCTCATTACAGTTGTGGAGTACCTCCGGAGTTTCTGCCTCAGTTTTAGTGCGGCATGCAACTCATCTGCAGACTCCGGGAACGTACGACGTCGTCGGTGCGTCTGCATCTGCAATGGCGAGGCATTGCTAGGTTCTATCTCGTTCATTGGACCAATGTCATCAGGCTCCTTCATGGACCTTTTCGTCTCTATAAAGTTATCAGCGGACTGCAAAGACGGACTGAAGAACTCTCCAAAAACGTACGGCCTCGTCCTGTATACTCGGTGTCCCATTTGACTGGGCGAAAGGCCACTTTGACTTGCACTCTTGTCCCTATCTCGAGAACATCTTTTTTCTCTGGAGTGTCACAGCCCCAGTGTTCGTATGGTGCCTCAGCAATCACACCTTTCGACCTCAAGTAGTAGTATTCCATCAGCGCCGTATCGATACCTCTGCCGCAATTATTGTTGTGGTGATCGTCGGTGCAAGCAGGAACGTTCTGGTTGTGCTCATGCTGAGCAGCATTGGCGATAAGGCTCTCTGATCTACTGTGGATATCGGTCATCATGGGCGTCATCGGTTCCACATAGTGCTCGTGGTGTCCGATAAGACTAGCCGTCATGGGTGCTCTTTGGTTGTTCTGATTGTGCCGTTCTTCCTGCCGAGCGGCTTCGTCGTTGCAGTTGGCTAGCCCATTAAGAATGCCGTTCATTGCAGTCGTTGATGCCTCATCGATATCTTCTTCTTCAATGGGATCCAATGTCGTAGCTGCCCTCGGTCTATTAATATTCTGAGTGTACCCAGACTGAGAAGCTTCTTGTACATTGTTGTCGAGGGGACTATGGACGTCATTTACTGAAGGCTCTATTCCTTCAATAAATTGCTCTTCGATAGGACTGTTTTTCGGGACTGCTTTGGGCAATGCAGTCTCTATATCTTCAACAACTTGCTCTTGGATGGGACTGTTTGTCGGAACTGCTCCAGGCAACATGGCATTCTCCTCCATGGTCACAGACATCTTGGATACTGTGTAGGGGTCGACGTGGGTTCTGAAAACGATATGCAGATGACAAGTTGACGTGTGGTAAGAGTCCGATATGCAGATGGACGGTAGATGTGAGAGTCAATGGTTTGTATAATTGTATAGTCGTCCGACGTGTGGGTTTGATAGTATCACAGCACAAATTTTTGGGGAAGAGTAAGACAAAGAAAGGGCAAGCGATATTTCTTATGCAGACTTTTCACATGCTGATTTCTACACTATCTTTTGACATGTGAAAAATGCGACCAATAGTACCGCCGGCTGGTGCTTGAACCGCTGGGTACATACGATGAAAAGCTCTGATAGAGCATTTTCAGATCTAATTTGCTCGATGTTGCTCTCTGCTGCTGATAACAGGTATTCCTTAGAATTCTCAAGTCTATCGACAGCCTGGAAAGGGGCATTACAAGCCAGCAAGACGGGCTCAAGAGACCCGCTCTCGCCGTAACGATGGCCACATAGTACTAACGACACTACGCATCGCGCAGGAGTTGCAACATGTGTGTCCGCACACGACAACTTCCAACGGGAGCAAATTTGCTCACGTTTTCGCAAGGCTTGAAAAATTCGCACATGCCAAGATTTGGACCCACACTCCACATCAGGATCTAGAAGTGTCCAGCTATTTTCGCACGCATAGTTTATTGGACTTGTGCGCTGACTCACGTGCAGTTCGAAAGCAGCATTTGTAGGGCACTACGCAAAACGCCGCTCGCTCACAAATGTCCGGCTCTCCACCTGCGCCATTATCAGCCTCGTTCTAACGTAAACTCAAATTGCTCGCTCAAGTATTCTCTTCATTCTAAAATCCTTCGCTCAAATTTTCGACAGCGTGGTTCCGTGTATAGTACAGAATTGGACAGCATGTAAAACTTTTCCAAAATAATACTTCGAGTCGATTATGCACGAGAATATTGAGTCCATGAATATGAAAGTACATAGCTGAATTGCACAAGATGTATACACACTCTCGGTTTCTTGCTCCTCTTCATGATCTAAATCAACACCGGGACCGTAGACGCAGTCGCCTGTCTTCTTGCCATGATCGCTACCCTCGTACAATTAGGTCCCACCCCTGACGGTTCGCCCGATAAATCATTATGACCGAATCATTTGAATTTGGTTGCACTTTCCGAACCATCGTTTCATAGTCGTGCGTAAGCCAAGCTTGTTCAGATCAAGCCTGGCAATCAGACGTGCCTCTTCCCAGAGGTCGACATGATTGCCGAAGCGAGGAGCAGTGAAGAGTTTCGCTTCTTGATCTATAATTTATGGTAAGTATATGAGAGAACATAACGATCGAAATAAGTACCTTTGAATTTTTCTGCTTTCTGGGTTCTAATTGTGTGATCAGCAAGGTCGTAAATAATCACGCTCCCGCTGGTGACCCTTTGAATTGTTGTAGGCTCCGTTGTAGCCATCTGGAAGTACTGGTAGAAGCACGTAAGTACTTGTAAGATTAATCAGATCTGTGTGCTTGTTCGTGGAGGTGAATGATGTGCTGCTTGAGAAATATTGAACAAAGAAACTGTCAAGAGAGGGGGGAGTGTTATTCATGTAAGGGTCTCGGACACAAGCACCTGACAAATGCTCGCAGGGCAGCCAAAATTGACCAGCTGCAGTAGGGTCCAAACTATTGAAACCAATCAATGGTTTCAGGCTGTGCACAAGGTTGCACTTAGGCCACTGAGCCTTCCTGCAGGTGCGTTTTGCCATCTTTAAATAGAGCTGCATGAACTGCAACACTCAGCCAAGATGTTTTGGTTCTGAGAAAAATAGAACACACCCTGACGGTCCAGCTGCGTCCAGGGAGCATTTTTGTCAAATAGTGGCAATAGAGCCACCGAATCTATGAAAACAGTGCCTCGGAATGATAGCAATAGCACCTAGGCTATTTTCAATGAGGCTTATATCTATGCATGCGATTTCGAGAAATTCTATAACTCCCATAACATTTGCATCTACGTTTCAACCATTATACCTGGTCAATCCCTTATTACGCGGGCATATTCATGAGCTCAGCGTATTTAATTAGAATATTCACTACTTCTTCTCCTTTACCATTATCATATTTGTTCAACCACCTTCTCCACATGGACGAATCAAATATAACAAAATTCTTTCCGTTGGCGCAGTGCTGCCCCGTTCCCCTCGTCCCACACATAGAAAGAGTCGCGAGGGGTTGTTTGGATGAGTACACCCATGAAAGCAGCAACGGTATTATACATTCTTACGGTATCACAAACAGCGTATCTCTCTCTATCCACGCAATCCTCTCCCTATATCCAGCACATTTAGCACATAACCGCCAATTCCCCTCAGTCCAAAGCCCAGTCAGACGTTCTCCTATGTCTAAAGCTAACACCCCAAGCTAAATTCTCAATAGCCAAACAGTGCACAAGCAATAGTGAAATCACATTTCCGTAGGTCATCAGAGTCCTTTGACCTTATGTAGACGATGAGGGACAAGTTTTGGATACATTGATGCTTGTTCTCAAACGAGTAGTCTTCTGCGTTTGATTGTCCGTGGGTGGTGGTCTTGATAAGCATGTGTGTCTTTGGAGCATTTGGTCCGGGGGAGGGGGTGTTATGGGATAGTAGTGGTACGCATCTGAGGAGGAGCTTCGATGGGAGGGAGGGTTTTTTGGGGATATGGAAGATTTGGCTGGAGGATATGGGAAAGTAAGGCGGCGGATAGAAGAGAGGATCTTGGAGGGTTTGATGACTGGGTGTCATGGAAGTAATACAATTGTGGCCACGAAATATTGGAAGAGATTGCCCATGTTAGACCTCAGGAACTGGGAGTTGTCATGCCCGTTTAAGGCAGCCGCCTCAAATTGGCAGATTTACAGCGACAGCCATACCTTAAGTGTTAGGCATTCCACAGTATAAGATCCCGCTTCATACATAGCGTCTCCTTGCCATCATACTCATGTACGAACACCTCCTCAGCGGGATCCACCCAGCGTATTTCGAGCGGCCAGATCTTCTCAATGCGGCAAATTTGATCCCCTGCTCTTGTCCTAACAATGTCCACTGCTTTAGGTCTGTTGCCCTTCAACAGGGCACTGATAACCTCTTTATCGAACATCATGACTTCGATGGTGTGCTTGATAGCAGTTACGGCCAGCTTGTCATTGGTATGTCGAGTCTCCTCAAGACTCTGTTCAAAGTGGTCAGTATTGGGGGTTCTTTCTCTCATGCATCAGAGATGACTTACCCTGTGGAAAAAGGTCGACCAACCTCCACCATAATTCGGACATACGACAACACCTACTTTGCCTTCCTCATTAATATAGCGCTCCACTTCCTTGTACTTTGTTCCTGAGGCTGGCCTGGAAGCAGGAGATGTAGGAGCTACGGCGTCAGCAAATGGAGTGTTTGCTGGAGGAATTGCACAGGTGGGACTGTTGGTGGATGTGGCACGTGTGTTGTGTACGGCGCACTTCCACGTTCCTGATTGAGCTCGAGGACCTGAGCCAGGAGGAGGCTTCGAAGTCTGCTGCCGAGTTCTGGATCGATTTGACTTAGTCGCTGACGTCGAGTTGTCTTGGCTCTGTCCCTCTGAACACGATGCGCTATCTAGTATGATTCAGCAATGCTGGGACCGGACTCGAGGATTCGGTTCAGACTCACCATTCGGGGTCAGGGTTCGCTGACCAGAAGTGTTTGAAACATCTACATCGGAATCGCTTGATGGAGGGGAGTGACTGTGCTGAAGTGGGAGTGCCATCTCAGAATTTGACATATTTGAGCACAATTGTATTGCCAGAGCGAGGAGATGTTACTGCTTGATGGGTAGATTTCCTTCTGAAGTAGGGCAAATGCCCGGAGATGACTGGCACACAAGACCCCTGTTTGACAAATCCTCTGTTTCGACATTATTGCCACTTAGAGCTAGAAGGCCTTGCTCATCTATATTTGAACCCTCCCGTTGAGGTGGTGTGACGTGGGCTTCCAAATGCGTAAAATTGCAAAACGACATGGCGGTGCGTGGGCCAGACCCGTGATTACAGGACGCTAAAAATAGAAAGAAATGAGATTAAATCGTATCATGGGAGACATGTCAGATCTATAGATCAGCGATTAAATACATGAGTGAAGAAACAAGTCAATAAATGTTGAAAGGCCGAAGAGGCCGAGAAAGAGGCTCAGCATATAAAATTGCAACAATGTAATTACTACTTACCGAGAGATCCCGCCCCCTCCACTCGGAAAGGTGCAGAATAGCAAATGTCATTCCAGTAGTATTGTACAATGCGGAACCTGATTTCTTTATCGGGAAGTCTCGGTTGCTTGGAACAATGATTGACAGGTTTCACACCCGACAATTCCAAATTGCTGTTACCGTAAGCAGAGAGAGGGAAGAGGAATGTGTGTTTCTACAGTTCAAAAGGAAATTGAAGCACTGTTGTACTTTCCCAAAGGAGATTTTTGCTTCCGTCAAAATGATGCTTAGGCACCTAGAGTTCGAATGCTGTGCATTGAAATAGACTGGATGGATAAGTGATCCCGGGTACTCCCCTGGGTCATAACATGTCGACGTGGCCCAATTGCCTATTCCTTGGAACACCGTGACGCCTTCCTGGATGCTTATTGTTACACATAGATGTTCATAATCCTCCAAGCTTTATTGATTCCATCCACTCTGGCCGTAAGGCGTGGCTCCATACGGGGTTGCACCTCCGCCCCACTGGCTCGCTGCACCGGGGTTGACGTATGGCGTCGTATATCCCTGGTCCACCCCATAATCTGCGCCCCCTTGCATACCATCCGCCTCTTGCCCTCCGAAGCCATCTGCGCCAACATCCCCATTTCTATTATCGTCGCCTGCTAGTTCTTGTAAAACTGCGGCTAATTTTTGCTGCATGACCTTGATCCCTTGTTGAACGACAGCATCTGGCTCTAGGTTGCCTATAGACTCGAGGTCGAAGAAGAATCGAGAGGGTACGGCGTTATAATCAAAGGGTTCGCCATCTGCTTGACTGGCACTTTCCTTCTCCCACATGCCATTCTTTTCGGAAACAGGCCTTTAAAATTACCATTTAGCCATGGAACATCATTCGCATCTGACTTATCATTGTGGGGTCCGATATAGGACTTACCACTCCTTGATTGGATCCTCCTCATACCAATAATCCAAATGCTTCAACTTATTATGAGGATCGTATTCGAAGCCTATAGCAGCCGTAGGCGCCCACTTTGCATGCTCCTTGGCTATTCCCTTCTTCGCGATACACTTCATGCGCACCTCTTGTCCTTTCCGCAACTTGCATATAACAGCACCCAAGCCAGCTTCGTCCGTGATGATAGGATTCCCAACCCATTCATTTGGTCTGGGCTCTGAGACGACTAGATCTCTCGCGTAGACCTTCATAATTTCGTCGCCCGTGCATTTCGCATGCATAGTTAGGGTAACACTGCAGTTCTCACAGTACTGGTCGCAGTCACAATCCCGAGTATAGAGCACGTCTTCAATCTGCTTCGAATTCAGAGGAATCAAACCAAGACGGTGTGCTATGAATTCATCGGCAAGAACAGAGGTGTTCTCGTCTACTTCGACCAGATCAATAGCCATGGTGGGCACTTCGGCGAGCATTGTTCGGCGGAGAGAGTTAGCGAAGGCGAGATCAACATTCTCAAGGATGAAGTCGGCGCGTTCAGGGAAAGACTGAAGCGCCCAAAGTCAGTAGTTAGCCTCTGACTAGAGCATGGGAGTCACCTCTCTGATTATCACTCGAGGGCCGACCTCGTCAACATCCATAACACCATAGTCCATGGTTACGACCTGGGCCACTCAGCCCTTTTGTGACAACAAAGATAACATATAAACCGGGCGGATTTCAGTTTCTCAGTTTGGGGCGATGCACATATACTGAAGCTCCGAAAATCCTTTGTCTAATAGGATGCAAGGACAGAATCTAGAAATGTTGAACTGGGGCCTTGTCTGCACCTGGCTGCGCTAGGAAACGGATGTACCCGAGCTGCCGCACCTGCATAGGATAGAGATATAGTTCCAGGTACCACTTAGACTTATCATTCACTCTTTTTTTTGTGAATGCGCGATGGACATAAGATAACATCAAGAGTACCCTTGTTAGAGTGCATGGAGAATCTTTCGTTACAGGATCTGCCGCCGGCAGGAGGGCCAAATCATGTGCAGCCAGCACTTGGAGGGCCTCCTCAGCTTCCACCGCAGGTATATATATCTGGCCACAGCTTTGATCTACAAACGCTGACTTTCTAGATGTTCACAACCGCTGCTCAACTACTAGACCTTACAGACAGTGAGACTCCCTCCAAAGATCGGGTTAGACAAAAAACCAAGGATTGGAGTCATCATGACTGACCGAGGCGGGAACCATTTAACTATACACAGAGAAGCTATTACTCGTTCTTCGAGATGGGAGAAAACTTATTGGAGTCTTGAGGAGCTGGGACCAGTTTGGTATGCAGAGGTTTATCCTACATGGAACTGGATGCTGAAGCGCAGGTCGTAAAGCCAACCTGGTCTTGCAAGAAACAATTGAACGCATCTTTGTCGAAGATGTCTACGCAGATATCGTCAGAGGCATATACCTTGTCCGAGGCGAGAACGTTCTGCTTCTAGGCGAGATTGTATGCATGCCCTCCAGTTCTTTACATTGCTTAACGACGATGTCTGACTCCTGCACGTAGGACCTCGATAAGGACGACTACGTACCGGAACCCTTTCGAAAAGTTTCCGCAGAGGAAGCGCATGCCTTGAAAATCAAACAAACCCAAGACAGAAAACAGCCAGATAAGATCCGAGCCAAGAAGCTACAAGAGCTCGGATTTGAAGCCGAACATAGTGGGGAGATACTATTCTGAGAGCCGCAAGGCAACACAAGATGTGCATTATGGCCCAAAAACCCCTACACACAATATTCACAATAGTTGTGTTAGGGAGTGGAGACATTACGAGCGTAGGTGACGTCGCGCAGAAGCAGAATATTGTGAAATGCTTCTGCCGGCAAGATGGGGATGATATCAAGGGGTCCTAAATCGGGATGCTGCATTGATTGATGAAGCTGCATACCTAATGTCAAATTGCTCTCACTGTCTTCCACTTTTATCCTCTTGTTATCAGTTTCACGTATTTGAGCCGCCTTTCCTATATATTGCGCTATCACAGCTTCAATGTACTTTCAACTTTTTCGTGAACAGGCCAAGTCAATCCAAGTCGATACTGTACTCAGAGCTCCTAGAGTACAGGTTCCCTTCAGAACAGTTTCCCTGTCTATACCAGGATCATGTTGTAAGTTCTAGAACGGATCTCTATCGAGGCCTTGTATAGAGCTAAAGCAACGATATAAGCAATCCTGAGCAACGCGTATCTTAGGTGTCACGCTCCCCATCGAGATATCAACGATTACTATTATGCCGTTCCGCACCTTAAAAGAAAGACCCCTAGCATACATAAATTCTCTACCTTACCCTTCTTCATCCATACCTAGTCGCTAAAGACCACAACTGTTTCGCGCGGCAAAAGCGCAACATCTCATGCAAGCGCCAGCCTCAAAACTCAACCAGGTCTCACCACCATCTTCCATACGCTCGCTAGACTATACCTCGTATACTTCACAACTATGAACTACCCTCTTCTTCAACTTGATCGCTACGATAATCATATAAATTGATCTAACGATATGTCTCAGAACTTTCCCACATCCCGCGTGGGGGCCGCTGAGGCGAATCAGATCTCGTCCCGCACAAGCGGCTCATCTGCTTCAGACGTGTACGAAAACAGAAGCTGCGTTCGAGACTGGATGAAAGCTCCGAGCCGCCAGGGGTAGAAAGTCCGGTCTCGCGGAGTTGGCGCGGTTGGAAAGGGTAGGTCCTCATGTATCATGTCGAATTTATGGTATCGTATCGCTTACCGCTCACGAACCTTGAAGACAAAGTGTGGTCCTGGGGTATAAATACGCCTGGCCTTGCCGAGGATGGAAAGGGGTTTCGCTGCCTTTCGTATTCCGTGCATGAAAGGGTGAGTGATACAAAATCTTAGGGGGCGTCGCTTTCTCTCCTTCTGCAACACCAAAGTCTTTGACTGATTACACTCATTCAACACCAAGATCCTCTGGCTAGGATCGTCCATTCATTCCCAAAACGCTCTATCAATATCACCACCCCCCAAAAGCCATCCGCAATACACCCCAATCACAAAAGCAAACAATGACCCGTCTATCCACATCCTTCCCCCTCACCCTCCTCTTCCTCCTCCCCACCCTCTCAAAAGCCCAATCATCTGCATCCCCCTACCCTATCCTCACCTCCTCCTTCACCTGGAACCAAATCTGCGGCCCAACCGTCGCCTGCGGTCCCTCCGCCGCCGGCCTCTACGGCACCGGCTACGCCGCCGCCAACAACATCACTTACGCCGACTCCCAACCCATCATCAACGGCGTCGGCGCCGGCTGCGGCCAATGCTGGCATCTCCAACCCCAAACCGACGAATTCCCCATCAACAAACTCAAAATCGGCACTTCTGTCGTCGTCAAGATTAACGACCAGTGCACGGATCCGGGGTACTGTGATCAGACGGAGACGAGGGATGTGAATACAAGATATGGGAAGCAGGTGCATTTTGATCTTTGTAATGCGACGGGGGTGACGAATCAGTTTTTTGGAGAGGTGGCGGCAGGGGTGGTGATGGGGTTGGCGCAGAGGTTGCCGGATTGTAGCGCGTTGGATGATGGGGCTTTTGGAAGTGAGTTGGGGACGCTGGGGGGTGGGGTGTTGGATGGAGAGGGTGGGGGGGCGCCGAAGGAGATTCTTATTTTGCCGTCGGGGCTGGCGAGTGAGGTTGTGCCGCCTACGGCGGCGCCGATTGTGTCGGATGCGTTTAAGATCGCGAGACCGAAGTCTGTGGTGAGTAGTGGGGTGGTGGCGAGCAGTGGCAGCGTTCCGACGAGTTCTACTGCGTCTGGCAATGGTGCTGGAGTACCTACTCACGAGTATGTGTTTGATGAGAGTAATGAGGATGATTCTTGTGAGGATGAGCTGTGAGATTGTGAGTGCTGATTTACCGGGAAGATGTTCGATGTATGTTGGTTTTCAAAGCACCGTCTCAGGACTGAAGCTGCAGGTGATGAACATACGCAAGCATAAGAATCAATGTAGATGTTCAGGCTTTTCCATTAACATGTAACGCTTTATCTTCCCTCTTGACATACTCCACCAGATCCTCAATAGTGCATACTTTCAAGCCAAACTTCTTTCCAAAACTCAAACATGCATCTCTTCTCATCATGTCTCCTTGTCCCAAAAAGTCTAAACCATCCATCTCTTCATCTTGATTTACCAGCTCACAAATGACACCAGCAGGCCGCTTACCCGCTAATCGACAGAACTCAACAGCAGCCTCCGTGTGTCCCTGCCGCTCTTTGATACCGCCAGCACGAGCACGCAAAGGTAAGACATGACCAGGGCGTCGAAAGGATGTAGGGGTTGCTTTCGGAGAGGCTAGGGTACGGCAGGTCAGGGCTCGGTCATGCGCTGAGATACCGGTCGTGACGGAAGGGTCTGAAGCATCTATAGACACTGTGTAGGCGGTTCTGTTGGGATCGGTGTTGTCAAGGACCATTTGAGGGAGGTTTAGGGACTCTGTCAGGGCTGGAGGAATGGGAGAGCAGATCAGGCCGCTGATTTCGTACGTTTAGCTGGAGCCTGGGAAGTAGACCAAGATTGGCTGAAGTCTTACCTTGTATATCTGACCATAAATGCCATTTTCTGGGTTGTTATGTCCTCGGCAGCTATTATGAGGTCCCCCTCGTTCTCGCGGTCTGTGGAATCTAGCACCACAATGAATTCGCCATTGCCTATAGTGTGCATGATCAGCCAATGCACGTGTTTTACCCGGCATCCAAATGTGCCACTCGATTGGGGAGGGATGCGGATTGAAGGTGAGACAGGAATAACAGTGCCAGATCCATTTCTCGCGGCTTCGGTGACTCACGGAAAGCTGTGATGGTGTCATCTATGCTGTCGAAGCGCAACTTCGACTCCCCATTGACAGGCATCTGCGACTGACAAAGGTGGAGTATTTCCAAGTACTACCGCCCTCTTTCTTCGATCCGGAAATAAATGATTGCAGATTGTAAATGCTTCTGCCGAGGCTCGTTCAAATAGAGTCTAATCGTGAATCATAGAGTGCAGCAGGCACCCTATTTCTATATACTCATGAGTAGAGAGATCCCGAAGGCAATAACGTCGTGATAGTATACTCGAAAATGGAAGAGAATATTGGCGACATGATGAATTAGACATGCTGAACGATTGATACAATAAGCACAACCCGGCTCTTCTGCCTTATGGAAAGACTTCCGGAAGACGCCGATCGCGGCCCGAAATCCTTGTCGCAGATCTCGAAGGATCCGGACTCCGCCTCTCCGCTTTAAACCTCCCTGATATCCGTCTATCATGTCTACTCTCGGATGGGATAGCCTAGAGGTATGTCGAGTTATGGGTCGAAAGCCACCCTGCTCGTAAGATTTTCTGCGCGGCACAGAGGGATCATATTCGTCACGAGCCTCTTCGTACAAAAGAGAAGTAATTTGTTCCAGCACAGTCATAGGACCTCGAGTCGAAGATCTCGATTTCCTTACATTTCCCAGAAAAACACAAAGAACCCTTGCTAAACATATATGTATTATATCTTCCTCCGCTATCCTCTAAGCCCATACATAGCATGTTCTTAAATGAATGCTTCAACCCTTAAGCGGCAACATATCTGATGCGACGCCTAACCAGCGAAACTTGATTGATGAGTCCGCGATATTCTCGACAATACCCCTTCAAAGCCTATGGCTAAGGTTAGACCATTCATGTACGCTTACAGCTCAGTTGTCTTGGCCTGAACCGTGTTACCATTCTCGCCACAGGTGACTTATTGATTTAGAACACGCCAGTACCGATCTTGAAGTGATGTCCCCCTGGTGAGAGAAAAGAGCATAAGTGATGCATATCGAGGAGCTATCAAAGTTGCTCTGTATGCATGTCGTATGCTCCATTCTCTTATATTTATTCTGTTATTATCATGGCCATATATTGCTAATTGTAAAGGTGGGTGGAAGGCGGGAGTGATTCCTTCAAAGTAGTCTTTCCGGCTGCGGGGTTCATCTGAACGCCGTCTGTGTGACCATAGGGAGTTACTTTAGACACTTGCAGCCAATCGGCCGTGCTAATCATGCATCGGTAAGACGTTTTGGGGTCTGTTATACTCACTCTGTGCGGGTCGATGAACACTTTTTCCCACAATTACACAAGGTCACCAGATCCGATGCGTTATTCGAGCAAACTGACGAGTGGGCCTGGTAATCTCAAAATTGGGTGTCACAAATCTGTTCATTCCCAGGCGCTTGCTGCATGGATCGGCAGGTCACGCCACCAAAGCCTTTAAAATCAGCTGGGAGTCCTCATTCTGGGAGAAGTCACTTACATATACATACATACATATCACTCTTAGGACACACATACCCTAACCCCAACAATAAGTATCAACCTTTGAGTGACAATATGTCCAACCCAGCACCTGAGCAACGAAAGTTAGTCAATGAGTATGTGATTGTTTTCGACACAACCCGCTCAACGATCACAACTGAGAAAGCAGAGAAGTACAAAGGTACAGTATTCACACTGGGCAGAGCAAAGTCATCTGACTGACTTTGATCGTCTGCGATCTAGATCATATCGAAAACCCGGAGAAGACCCTCAGGATTGCCCCAAGGCTGGGCAATACCGTCGATATTACCCACAACGGGCGTTTGGTTGCTCGTCTAGACCTGCGTGTTCTGGGTCGGGTGACGAATATGAAACGGGCCTTGGGCAAATGTAACCAGATTGTTGTTTTATCCTAGCGGGCTTCTGAGCCAAGTGAATGACGCTATATTGGTGTGCTGGAAGGACTTGAGACGGGGTACTTTTATTTTCATGATGAGACCTATCCTAGACATCTCGTCTCCAGATTCATCCCCAATTAATTGGCCGGGCTGCAAAGGGCTCTGAGGTCGTTGCTCTGGTATTGGGCTGGAGATATTTCTACTTCAGAAGCTGATACTTACTTGTGCGGATAGGCTATGTGTGTGCTTGGAAGATAGCGATGGAAGGTTCAATCTATAGATAAATAAAGAAGGTTGGCACTGTAATGCTATTGTCAGTCACGTGATTTCGTGCCCTATGCGTGACATAGATAGAGTTCAAACGCGGATCTACCCGGTGTACGAGTACGGCTACAGAGTAATGATGCAATGCTCAACCGACGCTCCTGCAGCGTCACTATGTGTCAGCCCAATGTCTTCAAACTCCGTCATTGTCACTGCAACCTCGTCACCTTAACATCTCCACTTCTTTTTACCCATGCGTCTTCCTATTACCCAGACGAGCCTCCATAGAACGTTCCAAGCGTCGGTAAAATATAATAATCTTGCTACTTCCCAATCTCTCAAGGCAATTTCACTTCTGCAAACCCGCAAGATGGCCTCAGGTAATCCATCAACAATCTCGTAATCATCATACACCCTGCTAACTTCTCCAGCACCAAACGACCTCAACATTGAAAACACCAATATAAAAACCGCCAGCGGCGTCAGCCTCGACGACCAACAAAAAACCCTCGTAGGCAGCGTCCTTGACGTAAGAAAAGAACCAATCTCCAGCCCAACCTCATAAATCCCCACCACTAACCCATCATCCCCCAGCTCTTCGCCGGCCGCCCCTCCCTCAAAAAACTCCAACTCTGGGCCGACGACGGCACCTTCGAAGACCCCATCACCAAAGCCGTCGGCCGCGCACAATACGAACCGCAATGGTACGGTCTGCAAACCGCATTCTCCGAGATCGAGCGTCTCCATCATGAAGTCACATCCGGCGGTAACCCTGTCTCCATGGATTTGCGGACTCGTTATGTCATAAAGGGCATTAATAAAGAACAAACTATTGATAGTAAAGTTAATATTTTCTATGATAAGGCGACGGGGAAGATCACGAAGGTGGAGGACAAGTGGGATGGGAAATTGCCGGATAGTTCTATTCAGAATGTGAGTGTTGAGCAAGTGTTTAGTCCGTGGTGGTGGGTACATTATGGGGAGGCGTGGGTGTTTTGGGGTTGGAGTTTTACGTG
This sequence comes from Cladonia rubrotincta, assembly GCA_963971245.1. Taxonomy (NCBI): domain Eukaryota; kingdom Fungi; phylum Ascomycota; class Lecanoromycetes; order Lecanorales; family Cladoniaceae; genus Cladonia; species Cladonia rubrotincta. The sequence goes on from OZ020212.1 coordinate 959,121, forward strand.
GAATATGTGGTGGTGGCAGGTGTGTTTTGTTACTCATCGTGGGGGAAAAGGGGGATGATTTTGTTTGTGGAGAGTAACTTTGCTGACGATTTGTTTGGTATAGGTGTTCCGCAAGATTAATGCTGTGACGGTACCGAAGATGGTGGGGGTGCCGAAGAATGATGAGGAGGATGCGGCGAGGGGGAATCAGTAGGTGGATGAATTCATGTTTTCTACGGCCTGAAAGGGATATGTCACGTAAGGTTAGGCAGTAAAAGCGGTCATTTCTGGGCTTCATGTTTAATCGCTATTGGTGGCCAATTAAACATGACCATTGTCAATTGTCAACTCGCATGTGCGTAGCTTCGAGACAACGAGTCCGGATCTAGACTAATTCCGTTGAGGAAGGTATTGCTGCAGAGTCTGCACCCTTGGAGTGGTGATATCAATAGACAACCCCTGACTTTCCTACGGATATTTGCTTTCAAGCATGTAACTTAGATACCGCACGTACGTACCAAGAGCTCTTGAAAGTTGCACATCTCTCCGCTTATATCAGTGATCATTCCAAATCACATGCGTGCGTAACCCCTCGTTTCGAATTTGCCATTGCTTAGTTGCGATTCGTTCCTGGATCCTGGGCCTGTCGCAACAGCCGGATCCTATAGGTGTGAACAATCAAAACCACATCGATAGTCTGTCGCGATCAGGGGTAGATCTAATTCGGGCTCCGTCAAGACTGAGTAGGAACTTGCTGGCGAGACTGTGTAATGCATCGAAGGAGTTTCTATAACTCTCTCTCTCTCTCTGATCAAGCTTTCTCTCAACGCCTGAAATGCCAACGAATCTATGTATATCCGTATATGTCGCCGCCAACGCCTTGCGCTCTTACGCATAGAAGAGAGAAAATGTGTGTACATAGTAGAATAATAAAGCCATCACCCACCGTAGCGCTACGAACCATCATCCTCCCCCAAATCATACATGGTCCGATAGGTTTTCTTATGCTGTTCCAAGAACAGAAATGTAGCAATAGTATGCGGACCCAATCTCACGAAGCTGGGCACCCATCCTCTAAACATCCACCCCACACCCTCATTAGCAATCGTGCGTTTCAAAAGACCAAGCAACCCTTCTTTTTCTTTCGCACTCATCACACGTGTCTTTATCACGTCTACAGGACTGCACACCGTGGTCGCGACAAAGCCAGCTAGGAAGGATGCCGTAAAATGCGTCGTCAGATCATCTTGCATGCCTGCATGCTCTAATAACGTGCGTTTGAAACCGTCATAACTCGCCAATTGAGAGGCCGTCATGAGGACTGCGCGCAGACTATTCGGCCATACACCTCGGAACAGTGATCTCCACCCTTCTTCGGTGGTCATACGATATAATCCATCGATAGCATTTTTGTAGTTGCGCCGTTGCGCGGCGGGTAGGGAAGCATCGTTTTGCATGCGGACGTTGAGGACGTCGGCTGGGTTGCCGGCTATGCCACCTAGGAAGCCGGAGGTGGATGCCATTGCGACGAGGGCGGGGAAGGAGGGAGCATGGCGCGCGGTTGTGAAGGTTTCTTTGAGTTCGGAATAGACGCCGAAACGGGTGGTGGAGTAGGTTAGTTGGCGGAGGAGGGAGGCAGAGAGCTACAAGCGGACAATGATGCGTTAACAATGGAAACCCTGGCAATAGTGCTGGGCGTTATTGAGGAGCAATTTGTTGTGAGAATGGAAACATACACCACGGTAGAGACCTATGACACTATCATTCTTCAAGATATAGAGGAAGGTGCCGAGCATGCCCCTGGGGCCATCTGGAGCGCGGGTTTGAAGGCGGACCTGCGTTCTGTAAGCGCAGTGTTCTTTCTGGGCAGGGTAAATTAGGCTGGAGAAAGTCCCATACCTTGACTATTAACAGAATTAGCCCTCAGTCATCATCTGCCATATGAAAAGGGGAAAACAAGCTCGTACTCAGATCCAATGGATGTGTCACCGTAGCAGCAAAACATGACGCTGATCCCCCAAACCAGAAGGGATAATGCACATGATGGCCTTGATGTTTTGTATGCACATTGTTTTTTGTCGTGCCAGATGAGGACATGTCTCTGCGACCATTCCGCTGGCTTTGCGGGTGTGGTGTTGCAGAGTAGGGGAGGCTGAGGATGAGGTCAGCGACAGCGGACTTTCGGACTGTTCGTTTGGAGTTTTTCAGCAGCAGGAACCGGCGCCGGCAGCGGTGGCTTGCAGCGGAATGATCTCCGCTAATTCTGCTAGATAATGCGGGCTTCTCTTGGCATGTGCACAGTAGCGAGGTACCTCTACCCTGCAGGTATATGATCACTCAATGAACATTTCAGACTCGATTTGAGATTGGAGAATGTGAACGACCCTATCCTAACCACGCTTCTTAGTGCGAAATGGAGTCTTGCCACGAGATTTGACTGATGAGCTTGGACCATGCGTTGATGTATATCAGACATGATCACGTGCAATTCGCAATAGCATGAACATGGATAGGAAGATGCTCGTGCGGAGGAAATGGTCGTATGTATTGTAAGAGAATAGAGCATAAGTCATGCATACAGAGGGGGTTTCAAAGTCAGGTTTCGATATTTGTTGAGATACTTTAAATAGCATATATTTTGACACAAATCTTTAGAGTTAAAAAAAGGAACTTTTCAAAGCTGTTCTTTTAAAGGTATCGTTCATAATAACTTGCTAGGTGCCAGCTCTATTTGTATGACTTATGCTCCGTTCTCTGATTAATACAGACATTCGCACATCAATTCATTGCTTAAGTTTTAGCTGGGGAAGTGCAGTCGGTAAGAATTCCCCAGACGTGACAGGGTATACGCTGAAGATCTGCCAATAAGATTAGTAGTTAAACAGCAATTCCCTTTCTCCAAGAAGACGTAGTTACTCCAGGCTTTGAATGATGGTCACCAACGTTGCGCAAGAATAAAGCGGCGGTCACCCTAGACCCAGTAGGGGGTTATCACCTAGGTAGCGTGGGGGCCAGGAACGGGGCATCTAGGTAATCCTCACCAAGCACAACTTGATCCAAACCTTCAGACATTAGGAGTATCTTTGCTGCTTCAATTGATCAAATATCAAACTATTGTGATTTTACACACGCCTGGACGCTCAGTTTCTGGGCCATCAAGGGCCACCATGATCCCAAAGTCTCCAACAGGAAGCATCAGTCTCCAATGTATAGCATCCCTTCTTTTGCGCATTATGCGCAGTCGCAATGAATGGTGCACAACCAGGACCCGAAAAATCGAGTTGCTCCGTGGGTTCTAGGTCGCGATCAAGACTGTACGCAATGAAGGCGAATGGGCTAGTGTTGTTCGTGTGGTAGATAGCTGCGCCCCCGCCGTTCGAAATGCCAATACAACCCATAGGGCCATAGGTGTCTAAGAAAAGGTTTGCATCTTTGCCGGCGTTGATTTCGCGGGAGATGAGGGTAACTGTGGGCAGAGACAGAACAATGCTCACGTTGGTAAGGGTGGTGAGAATATGTCTTGCTGTCATCATGGTTGGTAAGATACTATAACAAGCGCCGTTCGAAGATTTTCGTTACGATAACAATTTCAGCAGAACCAAGTGGGTTTTCAATATTTAACTAGGAACAATGTATTCGGAAGTGAAAGGTGCTTATAAAACGTCCAAAGGTCAACTTATTTGGAACAAAGTCAGGCGGAAATTTGGCTCCAAAGGTCTTTGAGAGTTGAGTCCACATGCTTCATCCTTTGTGCAAACCGCCGCCTGCCGCTCAGTTTGCTCCCATCAGGAGTGAGCTATCGAAGATGGACGACAGTAGTAGCCGTGGTTAGCACTCGCAACAGAGGATATTATTACCATGTTCGACAAAAGACGTAAGGAAAACTTGATATTTCTTACTTAACCTCGCAGTTTTCCTCGAAATTCAAGGCTCAGGGTTATGGCCATGTCCTTCGCTGGAGACCCTTTCAAGTCACGAATGCAGCATAAGTCATGCATATAGAGCTAACACTTGACAAGTTGATTCTAATGATGTTCCTAAAAATTGTAGCGCTAGGGGTTTCCAACCCTTTATCATATCTTATAAGTATATGCTAAAGACATTTGGTGCTCTAGAGGAGCCTGATAAATGTTGAACCAAACGTAAACATTCCAGTCAATACTCTATTCTCTTACGACCTTGAGCCAAGGCTGTCAACTTCTAAACATAGCCATTGGATATCTTACGGCCGAGCTTGCTTTGTTACCGAACGACCCGGAAGCTCTCGTGAGCAGAGCGGTTACATTCGGCACGAATAGCAGCAATTGGCATCTCCTCTTTGCTCCGTAAGTAGTGGTGTGGTTCTTTGACCAACCATCAGGACGATGGGAAAGAGTGGGTCTTCCATCATCGCTGCTAAAAGGCACACTGATCATCTGCTGCCAACAGTATGTACTCTGGTGTGGTTGCCCAACGGAATCCTGCGGGCTATTGGCAGCCGTGAGTTGCAACATGGTAAGGGCGGTACCGTATGTCGATCAGCACGACACTCAAGCCGAGAGCTCCATTTGGGCACTGCTATGTCCACGCAGTCATTGTCTTGATGCACCAATATTGTACTCTAGTACCGACACCATTTGTTTCAATGCAGCGGGTCCACATTTACTCCCACATCTTTATTGCCTTGCCACCGCCGCTAGTCTCACACACAGCAATTGCTCTAGGCTCCAGCTACCCCAAGAAATGTCGCAGACACACTCGGAATAGATTGCTGGGCGGTAAATTTGTCACGGCATGGCTTTCTTCAAAGTCAGATGCTTATCGGCCTCTATATGGGCCCTCTTGTTGATTGACCGAGCCCATACTTGGGCCATATGAGTGATTCCGTGACCCCGTATCGCTAACTCCCCAGCAAGATGGTGTGTTTGGTCCTTGCCTCCTTGTTCAGGCCTCTTCTCTAGATGCCGACTTTCCAGATGGTGAGCATCCAATGCCCTCCGACATTTTTTCGTATGGCCTTCCGTTACTTACATTACTCCGTTTGAAAACCGTATCCTGTTCCTGTAGCCTTGTCTTGTGAAAAGCACGGGTCAGTTCACGACTACGGATGGGCATCCCTACGAGACCGGCTGCTAACATCTTGAGACGTTTCAATTGAAAGGCAAGCTGAGTGTCTCCTTCAATCCCATCTCCTTTTCGTTTTAGTCGTGCTGATACAAATTCCAGGACAATGGTTTTCCACTATCAGCGATACTTTCGGCTAGACTGGTCTCAATATGATTCCGCTCAGCAGCAACGGCTTCAGCAATACTTCCTTGGCCATGCGTGGCTTCTGCAAGGATGGTCTTCGCAAGCATGGGAGACTCAAAAGAAGAAGGAAGAGCAAGAAAAGCTCAAGTCAGAGCCACCTGCTAAAGCAAGCGAATTTTCGGCTTCCCCACCACACCTTCTCCATCCATTCATAGAAGATGCCATGGTCAACAATCCAGACAAGCCAACCAGCACTTGGTTCACGGCCAGTGAATGCAAGCTAGTCTGTGCTCTAACGCTCTATGTCAATACTAGGGAGAACCCACCCGACAGTATCAAGAAACATGGCAAGCCTAGAGATACGCACACCCACGAAATGCATGATGAGATCCTGCTACGCCTTAGGAAAATCTTTGGTGTGCCATGGCTTTCCGCACGCATTGATTCGAGTGGTCTCTATGATTACATAAAAGGAAGTAACCACAAACCACTCCGCAACTTGTTCATTGAGGTGCGAGAGGATAAGTACGGGTTTTGGAATGCTCGGGCCAGGGCAAGCTTTCAGTGGTGGGTCACGCTACACACCCCTCTCCGTGAACGGTACGTACACCAATCACTCTGCATTGAGCAATATGTGTTTTGGGCCGTTAACATCATCTTAGCTTGAAACACGAAAACGAATTCAAGAAAATTTCGGAGGGTACATACGTGCGACAAGACAGTACGCTTGAAAGATATGACGACGCAAAGCCAATACTAGATGCAGAGTACCAAAAATACCGGTATGGTGTCGAGCTTATGCCCATCACAAAGTGGCTGGCTATGGTTGCCGACAATTATGAAATGCGGCCTCCACCACCACCGGCTCCGATTCCGTACTGGCCGTGTAACATGGTGCTTACAGAACAGCGCCAGACGCCAACTGAGAAGCCTCATAGCCCACAAGGCTATCACAATGGATGGGAACAGAAGAAGCCGGCAGCCAAGAAACCCCAGAGACGACGTCAAAAAGTTGCAGGGACTCATGTTGAATCACCTGCGCATTGGTCCCTACGAGACGAGACCTCTCTTCCCATCAGCCATCTTATTGGTCATCAGACTCGTAGCCAAACTGTACCACCCTCGGCAGGCCTTCTCCATGCATCGACACATCACCAAGTCCGAGGGACCGCAGGAGATTATATTCAATGTCCCGACTTCTCATGCCGATATGACTCAAGAAGGCGCCCTCAATCGCGGCATTAGTGAGAACTAAAGCTGTCTTCCAGGCATATTATGCAAGACCCTCTCGCAAGCACAAGGCATCTCATATACATGGAGCCTCTCATACCCATGTGTCCTGTCTTTCGAGTACGATTTTTGGAGCTAAAAGCATGCATCATGTACACATGGAGATAATCTAGGTAACATTTAGATATTGTCAGATTAGAACACATTCTTTCTCATCCTGCAACACAACTTGGCAGCCTTGGCTTATTTCTATTCGAAATCACATGCCCTCGACCAAACACAGATCCAAAATCGGTACGCTAAGACAAAGTTTGGGCGGACAACAATTGTCAATCATAGAGTGAGCTTCGGGAGCTTTCACGTCGCACTAGCCCGTTCTTTGGAGCAATAATCGCGAATAAACGCATAGCGCTTCATGAATTCCTCTTTTTTTTCAACATACGCTTATGCGTGCGAGTTCTTCGTCTCTTCGATAGGGATCACTAGGCTTGCACTTCTATTTTTCTTTATATCCAACCTCTCACGCGACTTTCTCAATATGTTTGGATAGATAATCATTTTTCGTTTATTGCAGGAACCGCAACATTTTCAGGGTTTGTTTCATCAGCTTTTGGTCCAGCCCTAGAATTATAGAAGAGTTCACCTCTCAACTATCAACAGTATACACCTATCAACAGTATAGCCCCTAGGGACACCCTAAAGTCGGGTCGCCTAGGCGATAAGATTAGTCCCCGAGACATGTTTTCTAGCGCAAGTATTGTGATCTTAGTAGGGGACCAGCTTTAGGGGTCTCTAGGGGTCAGCCCTATAAGGCTAGGCGGTTGATAGGTGAATTCTTCTAGGGCATACATAGCTCCGCACTGTTGAGGGTTTTGTTGAATGGTGGACCCTTGTGTTGAATCATTTCATTATCATCAACCTCACAGATCCTACACCTATAGGAGTATTCTACACGCCACGGGCAATCATTGCGCTTTTCAGGCATTGCTGAAAATGACCCACATACTCCGAGTTCAACATCTTGGAATGCGTACCCTCACATTCGTGGAATCTCGGCGGACTCGCTGAAAACTCCTTCCACTGAATTAAATGCTCGTCCATCCATTCCTGGCGACTCCCCGCGACAGTCATAAGCGGCGTCACCCAGAAGACGTCCATTGACTGCACTGCACCATCAGGCTCGTACTTCTTGCCTGCTTGCCCAAAAGCATTGGTCACATCCGTGATCTTGCGCAGACGTTCTTTGTCGATAGCAAGCGCCTCAAGACGAGCGTCTTGAGCACAATCCATAATGAGATCCAATGCCTGATCTGAAGATATATCGCGTAAGTCGGCTTCCCTGCTGACCGAAAATTCCTCGCTGATTAATTCGAGGAAATAGGCCACATTGAGCAGCACGTCATTCCACTCAAGCTTCTCAATTAGGCGTTTCATGTGAGGCGGGGAATCTAGCATTCCTAAAAATGCAACTCTATGGCCGAGTGCCTCAAGCCTTTTGGTAATCTCAAAGGCAACGGTTGAGCCTAAGGAGTACCCAGCAATCGCGTACGGCCCATTGGGTTGGTTTTGCCGAATCTTTTCTACGTAGCAATCTGCGATATCCGCAATACTGGTGAAATAGTCAGCGTCCGTGTTGAGGCCCTTTGTTCGCAGTCCGTATACAGTGCGGTCAGAGAGACTTTTGGCCAGCGCTACGAAGACTAGCACGTCACCGGAGCCAGGATGGACGAGCCAAAGTGGCGTTTTTTTGCTCAATGTGTTGGTGTGAAGCGGTACGACCGGGTCATATCTCGCAATAGACCCTTGATTGGAATTGATCACTTCGTTGGCTATTCCACGTATCGTGGGGCAAGTTATCAAGACTCCAACTGGTATAGGATGCAAGATATCAAGAGCTTTCTCAATTTGTCTTTTCAGTGCAAAAAGGTTCAATGATGTGATGCCAAACTCGAATAGGCTGTCGTTAACGCCCAGCTCCTCTTCCGGCACATATAGGACACTTCGTAATGCCATTAGTACGGAATTCTCGGTAGCATTGGCAGGTTTCTCGCGCTGTGCCGCCTTGAATTCTATGACATCAATGTCCTTGGAGTCTTCGTACTCGTCATACACGCCATCCTCGCACGCCGATCTGATTTTGGGGCGTGACAGCTTTCCCAAGGCGGACTTATGGAGAAACACCTTGGGAAGAGGTACGATGTGCTTGGGCTTACAAGTTGTATGTGTACCAACTACAGAAGTAATCTGTCTGGCCGTTTCTACCCTCGTGGCGGTATCCTTGGGATCATAGATAGGATGGTAAACCACACAGATTTCTTCTTCAAGCAAATGGGATGGTCTGGTTGAGAACACTGCAGTGTAGGATGGTGCGAGTCCGGCAATTTTGGCCTCATCCAAAGCCGTCTCGATTTCATTGGGAAAGTATTTGACTCCGTTGAGGTTGATGGACTCTTGCTCGCGTCCTGCAATGTTCAGAGTTGCCTCATCGTCGAGAGACGCCCTATCACCCGTGATGAACCAACCATCACCCGTGAAAGCTGCAGTCGTGGCCTTGGGATTGTTATAATATTCCCGAAACACAAGTGGCCCCTTTACTTGCAGATCGCCGACATTACCCGTTGTGGCTTGGTGTCCCATAGCATCCATGATCCGCATCTGAATACCAGGTATAGGCTTTCCGAGCGAAGCGAAGGGGTTACCTCGCTCTATATCATAGGATGGACAGGCTTTGCTATATATGGAGCCGGCACAGGTCTCGGTCATACCAAATCCAGGCCGAATGACTTCGCTCTGGAGGTTAAACCCCTGCAAAGCCCTGGTCAGAGCGACGACGATGTCAACAGTATTTGATTCACCGCCTGAGATCAGATGTCTTAAGCAAGATATATCGAGCCCATCTTGGATAGCATTGGTAGTTGTGAGGTCTGTTAACAGCCGAGCAAGGAAGAAATGAGGAGCAAATGTATAAGTGACTCGGTGCGATCCAATAAGTCGTAAGAAAATTCGAGGGTCTGCCACGATGGTTGGTGCGGGGACGTGCACGAGCTCTGATCCCACGTAGATGGCGTGAATATGAGTCTCAAGCAAGCTTGCCACGTGATCGAAGCCAATCCAATTCAAGAAGATGTCTGCGTCTGTTGTGTCGAAAAATGCGCTCTTTCCACTGACGGACGAAATGATCTGCTTGTGGCTTAATACGACTGCTTTGGCGTTTCCAGAGCTTCCAGAGGTAAGCATAAGCACCGCTGGATCCATTGCAGGGACGATTATAGACATATGCTCCCCATTCTGATCGCCATTGAAAGCCTTTAGGTGATCCACAGCGTATAAATCTTGATATTGCACATTCTCAAATTCCCCTTTCAAGTGCTTTGTGGTAATCACGATAGGTTGCTGGAGCATTTCTCGAACGTGCGAGAGATGGACTCGACGTCGCTCGAGGTCCGCAGGGACCGGCGTTGAGACTGCTGGTAGAAAACCAGCTAGCACGACAGCCCAGAACCACAGGACGTTTTCTTCGAATGAGCTAAAATGCAGTAAGATCACCTTTCCATGCTTGATATTAGGTATGCTCTTGACGAGTGAGGCTTTGTTCAAAGCATCCCTAAGCAGCTCTTTGTATGTTATATGTTTGCAAGATGTCTCTTCCCACTCGCTATAGATGGAAATTCCTGCGCTTGATCGAGCTGCTCGATAGAGCAGCTGGGCTATGTTGGTCACCCCTGAGGCAGAGTCTCCTGATGGGGGTAGATCTTCGGGCATCTTTGTTGCCAATATGTCAAGCTTTTTATCTGTTTTTAATTAGAGTTAATGGCAAGGTTGCAAATTGGAGGGTGATGCAACCTCCTCAACGCAAGGCCTATAATATCAAGAGTTTCAGATTAGATTGTATCCACCAAGGACCATGTGACAGTCGGCGACCGAAACAGAATTTTACGTATTCAGACATGGTTGGACGTGGCGGGTTGGTTCACAGCTTGGGCGTACAAGGTAGATCATTGCTCCTGGCAGTTACTGGTGAATCCTATGGCGGGCCATTGATGAGTCTTTCCTTGATAATCACTTAAGCGAATCACGTTGTAAGGCTTCTCAGTATGCAACATAACATGTTCATACAGGGACTCGGGTGAAGATTAAGGTAGTCCTTAAACAGAGATAAAAAGCAGTTTGTGGCGAAGCTAGGCCACCTTGCGTCAATATAAGGCATGAGCGTTGATCCCATTTTCTGAGCTAGATAATATCACTTGCTTCCTCCGACTCACTCATGACCAATACTCAGCCATTTGATTCCTAATTATCCACCGATTGTCATGTCTACTGAAAGGAAGGGCCATCATGGACCTCTTACTTTTGAGGGCAAATCGCAAATCGATCCTACCAACCGTCCCGCATGGTTCACAGAACAAATCACATCCATTCCCGAAGGTGGAAGGCGCTTGCTCGAGGAATACAGTGGCGTAGCGCCGGAGGAGGTACTTCCTCACGTCATTCGCGTGGTCAGTAAGAAAATCGAGCACGGTGTTTACGAGATCAGTCTACTAAGTAGCGGATCAGCGAGATAAAGCGTTTGACGTCTGGTCGTACGGATGTATCGGTCAAGTCAGGTTTCTTGACTTCACTCTGCCGAAGCTCCCGTATTGGGACCAGGTACTGCCGCGTCTCCGCTCAGGTGCAACATTTGTCGACGCCGGCTGTTGCTTCGGCCAGGAGATCCGCTTCTTAGTGTTCAATGAAAATGTGCCATCTACGCAACTCTACGGATTTGACCTAGAGCCGGCTTTCATAAACCTGGGCTACGAGCTGTTTCAAGATAAGGACAAGTTCCTTGCGACTATGCTCTCTGGGGACGTACTTGCAGATCTTAATACGCCAGACGACCTTACTGTATTGGAAGGGAAGATGGACATCGTTCACGCCGCTTCGCTCCTGCATTCTTGGGGCTGGGATGATATGATAACGGCCACAAAACGGCTGGTCTCGCTCACTCATAAGCAATCTATCATCATTGGTAATCAGATGGGCAGTCTTGACCCTGGTGAGTATCCCATGCCAACAGGCAAGGGTTTCAATTTCAGGCATGACGGGGAGAGCATGGCGCGATTCTGGCGTCAGGTTGGAGAAGAGACAGACTCCAGCTGGAAAGTAGAGTCAGGTTTGTTCTTGCCCCCAGTGGTTAAGGAAAATATGGAGCATTCGTGGGTCAAGGCGGACCCAAACCTCCGAATGATATGGTTTTGTGCCACACGCATCTCTTAGGAATGGCTACGAGACGAGGTCTCTTTTATAGCTGATAATTGACATATTCCAGCATCACCTCAATGCGTGACCGTACTACACCTATTCTCATAGCCTAGGATCGTTATACCAGTATTGGGCGCTTTGAAAACTTGGTCCAATGTAAAGCCTTATTGCTCTCTGGGTTCAGCCATTTCCAATTCTATATCTATATCGCTCTTCACTACAATGTCAGTTTTGGATGTTGTAGGATTTTCGTCTCGGGCTGGTTTCACACTCCATTGTGAACTTCCAAGCATGTTTTCATGGCTATAGCTGGCTGATCGTGCCTCCTCGATGGAAGCCGGTTCTCGGCGTGGCTTCAAGGAAACTTCAGAGCCTCCAGATCCAGAGTGGCGTGACGAATGGATTCTTTGAGATAAGTGTCGCCATTGGGACGCGATTAGTGGCATGCAGGCGGCTGCGATAGCTATGTTGCCTTCAGCAAAGGTAAAAATTACAAATGTCACATTTGCATCTTGTTTGCAATTAGCTAATCATACAATATCACGTAGTAGGATCAAGGGTAGTTGCAGAACGTACAAGTCGGATCCGCAAAAGCAGGAACAGTCACCTCAAGCCATATGCGAACTATTTCGCATATACATGCGCTGCATACTCCATTAGGTTTTGACACAAATGTCATCGGATGCAACACTCACAGGAGACCGAGCGAGAAGATTGCAATCAACCCTATTTTCCGCATAGTACGCATCTGAAGGCGTAAAACACTTATGGCAGGGAGCAATAGTATCCCGAAATCCGAAGCCAAGCTAAATATCAGTGGCAGTGCAACCAAAACAGGAGTTGCAGAATTGCACTGTCCAGATATCGGCGATGGAGGTGGGATATGAAATAAGCCATATATCCGTTTCCAGTAATAGTCCGGAGGGATACACTGGAAGATGTAGAACAGTGTTGACGCGATCGCCCACAGGATGATATAGACAAGATTGACCCACCAAGCAAACCGTAACCATTTCTGATGGACTAGGAATGTCCGACGATAGAACCATAAAATGGAGACTTTGATGGCTAGGAAGGTAGGTCCAGTGAATACAGCATTAAGGTACAAAGCCTGTGGAAGAAGAAATCTTAGCTAGAGATCCTAGAAGACTTGGCTGTATAACTGACTCTGAACAGGGAAATAGTGCGGTGAGGTGGGTGTGGATCTTCTGCTAGGACTCTATAAATATGCAACCCAAGACCATTACTTGTAGCTAAAGAAACCTCTTAGCAAACAGCTTTTCGTCAATCTGACAAGGATTACCATTGAGATACAAAGCCCCCGTAATGTCTGAGCAAACCTTAGGACAGTTCAGCTTTGGTGCAAGCCTCGTCTCTGGGACATCCTCACTGCAGCGAATACAATGGCATAATCGTCTAGGAAAAGTCGCTTTGATACACGCAATTGCGAGATTATTCTAACAAACACTGATACGTTGCAAAGTACGAGGAACAAGACTGATGATGCTATTATAGCGGGTTGTTTTGTTTCGTGATATTGAGCAATTTCTTCTGTAGTGAGTGACGAAGCCATGATGAAAATTTGCGAATGAAGCTTGGCTGGAGAGGATGAACATAAGGGTCCTGTCAAAGTTATTGTACTACTCTTTATGGGTGATCGGAAAATTCTAAACAATAGAGAACTGTCTTGGTGCGGCGGAGTACAGCTGAGAAAGGCAATTACCGTCCTCCAGAACATCATCTCCGACTGAATCCTTCGGAGTAAGCACAACACAATTCTAGCGCTGTAACTACCTAGGTACTAATGTATCAGAAACAGGAACTGCAAAACGCACCTCAACTTATGACATCAAGCTGCAGCCTGTGCGATAATTATTGACGCCAGTAGGGATGAAAGGTGGCTCCACTCTGGCGCAACCTCACACTAGATCGATCGATCATCAGCTTGTTGAATCCTTGAGATAACTATCTTTCTTCTTAAGGATTGGCTATATTATTCAATTCGTAATATATCCTTAACCTTATATTTACATATTCATTCCTATAATAATTTTACAATTCCGAGAGTAGTAGGCTTTCGCGAAGATAGGTAAGTTGACAAAGCTTGGCACGCTATCTGAATCGTAAGTCGCCTCGCGGCGATTTCGAGCGAATAATCCCAATTTCAAACATCTAACCCATTGACTGGCGATGGTTGCTCTGTGCGATAGACTAATAGCCGGCCGCGATATGAGAAACTCGTGATGGCCATTTGCTTTATGACTCCGCGAAGTGGCGTGAGAGTGGTCGTTTGTGCACTACCCGTTCCTCTTAAAAATCAACTCGCTGTAGGCGATGATCAACCCAAGAACGGCTTAGTCTGATAGTGTGTACTCCGAAATAGCCTTAAACACCTTACCCGCGGTCTTCATAACATAATGACGAGATGCTTTGCCAGGTCAAGGCTATTATCTTCAAACAAGCTTTTCCCTTACCCAAGGACCTCGTCTCAATGCCATCTCCTGGACCCTCAGTTGTCGTAACTTTTCAATCTCGAAGCAACCTGCATTGTAGTTGGCCCGATCGCCTCAGAGTGATGGAAAGTAGCACCAACACGTCCTCCAATTGAATTATAATCCAAGATCAATACCGTAAGCCATCACTCTGTTCGTACTCGTATCAAGGTTTTCAACACCCAAATGACCCCTACGGAGCCTTCAAGTAGCTGCAGGCTTTCATGTTAGAGGAGGTCTCGTTGAACTCCCGTGAGTGTCTGCGCATACACACATATCTGAAATCAAAACGGTGAGCCCTTGAGACCTTCTGGAGGGAATCATGTATGGCCCAGTATGCTAGTGACATTGACGTCGGCGGAGTAATGTATTGGAGGATGTGCTGTCCAAGCTGATCTATCATCGAGTCCATTATCAAGGCTGGGGAAGGAGATTCGGCATTGCATGTGAAGATATGTGTGAGGACATTCAGTTCAGTAACTAGCCATGCCTCCACATAGATGGACCTTCGTTATGAAGTACTCCTTGGTTGTAGAGGTTCTAGGCAGTCTGTGTAGAATCTTGAATTGGCTCCTCCGGCGAAATGCCCAGGTGAGGGGCTTGGGTGGACGGAGATGTTGTCCAGATCGAGGAAACCTGGTTGCGGATCCATCCGCGGACCTGAACACTGTCAGGGTGCGTATAGGCGGTCTGGACCACTGGCAAACCATACCTCAGCGAAAGGTTTCACGTCGCTTCCATCCTTATTATCCCAGTCTAAGAAAAGCACCCCATAAACCAGCACAACTAGGAGCAATTAGAAGCAATTGACTTCAAAGAGATAAACCGGGATACAAACACAAAGAACTACCCCAAGCTGCCAACTTGACCCCCTTGACCCATCTTGGGCGCGCCCACTTGAGTTTGGATCTTCGACGGTACTTTCGTTCGAAGCGGAATTGGTGTTTGGGGTGAAGCTTGGAAAAATCTGGAGGCCATTGTTTCTGAGCTTTGTATGGGTTATTATGAATTGTAAGCTTGGGGCCAACTTCAGCAAGCCGCCTCAAGGATGCTTTCAGCATTTTATCAGAGAATCTTTGCTGTAGAGCTGAAGAGTGCAAGGAATTGCGGCATTCTCGTAGGGCTCGGGGGAAAATGCGCTAGCAGGGGTACTGAATATCAGACTTTAGAGCCGCAACTGTTGACTCACGTTAGACTCATAAGCTCGTCGCGTTGTTGAGGGCAATCTGCTTGTTCGCATGTTGTATGGACTGATACTTGCCACATTGCGAAGAAGGCATTGGTCGCCCCGAAAGATCTACCGCCTTTGTCATCACAAGACCTCTAGACAAAGCTCTACGCTCTTTCCCTCGCCAGTCATGGCAGCTACAAACGGTACCATTGGCGCCATGGACCCCAAGAACAGCGCGGCGAAGATTCTCAAGATGGAAAATGTGAGCTTGTCGTACAAACTTTGTCAATGGATGACTAACAAATTTTCCTCAGACAGAAAAACGAGACACCTTAATTGAAATAGAAAAACGATACCAGAAGAAATGGCAAGAAGCTAGAGTGTTCGATGCCAATGCCCCTTCAACATCCGAAATACCCAGTGGCTCAATGCCTGCAGCCGAGCTGCGAAAGAAGCATCCTAAATACTATGCTGCCTTTGCATACCCGTACATGAACGGAACGCTACATGCAGGTCACAGCTTTACTATCAGTAAGGTCGAATTTACTGCCGGGTTCGCAAGGATGGAGGGAATGCGTGTCTTGTTTCCATTAGGTTTCCATGTTACAGGCATGCCGATTAAGGCATGTGCGGACAAGCTGATCGAAGACGTCCGCAAATTTGGACCGAACTTTGAAAAGTATGAAGAAGATGCTGACGCAGCCTTGAAAGCGCCGGCACCTACACAGGCCCAGACGAAGGAAGACATTACGAAATTCACATCCAAGAAAGGGAAAGCTGCGGCGAAATCGATTAAAATGAAGTATCAATTCCAGATCATGCTCGCTTTGGGCATCCCTAGAGAGGAGATCCACAAGTTTTCAGATCCGCAGCACTGGCTTAAGTTCTTCCCTCCCATATGTAAAGCCGATCTCAATAATTTTGGGGCCCGGATAGACTGGAGACGTTCGATGCTTACAACTGATGCAAATCCGTACTATGATGCCTTCGTGCGTTGGCAAATGAACCGCCTGAAAGAATTAAACAAAATTCAATATGGTATTCGATATACAATATACTCGCCTAAAGATGGACAGCCTTGCATGGACCATGATCGGACCGAAGGCGAAGGTGTGGCTCCTCAGGATTACACAGCCTTGAAGTTGAAAGTCAAACAATGGGCGCCAAAAGCTGCGGAGAAGATACAGGGAAAGATCCCAGAAGGAGCTAGCGTCTATTTTGTGCCTGCCACCCTTCGGCCTGAAACGATGTATGGTCAGACGTGTTGCTTTGTTGGACCGAAAATCAATTACGGTGTTTTCAAAGTATCAGAAACGGAGTACTATGTAGTAACGAAACGTGCTGCTTGGAATATGGCCTTCCAAGGCACATTTTTCAAAAGTGATAGCTTTCCACGAGATGCTAGTGAGCTTCCTGCTGTGCTAGAGCTGGTTGGGTCAGAAGTTGTTGGCACTCTTGTCCATGCCCCTCTCTCAATTCACAAAGGAGGTGTACGGGTTCTGCCAATGGAGTCGGTCCTGCCTACCAAAGGCACGGGTGTGGTGACGTCCGTTCCCTCAGATAGCCCTGATGATTATGCGACGGTGATGGACCTTGCCAAGAAGGCAGAATACTATGGTATAAAGAAAGAATGGGCTGAGCTGGAGATCCCGCCCATCATTCAAACCCCATCATATGGAAACATAACAGCCAAATATCTGGTAGAAAAGATGAAGATCAACTCGCCAAAGGACGCAAAGCAACTTGCAGAAGCCAAAGATTTGGCCTATAAGGAAGGATACTATAAAGGCACAATGCTAATAGGTGATTTCAAGGGTGAGCCCGTCGAAGTAGCCAAGCCCAAGGTCAGAGAAGCTCTGATCAAGAGCGGTGAAGCGTTTGAGTATGCTGAGCCGAATGGCCATGTTGTGAGCCGCAGCGGAGACGAGTGCGTTACCGCGTATCTTGGCCAATGGTTTTTGAACTACGGTGAGAACGATCCTCAATGGCGCGACACAGTCATGGACCACGTGAAGCACGACATGGAGACGTACGCTTCAGAGACTCAGAATGGTCTTGAGAAGAATTTAGAGTGGCTAAATCGGTGGGCATGTGCTCGGACATACGGGCTTGGATCAAAATTGCCGTGGGACCCCAAATTTCTCGTAGAGAGCTTAAGTGATAGCACCATTTACCACGCCTACTACACGATTTCACATTTTCTGCACAGTGACATCTTCGGAACTCGGAAAGGAGTCCTAGACATCAAACCCGAGCAGATGATTGACGAGGTTTGGGATTATATCTTTTGCCGACGAGAATTCAGCGAAGAAGTTATGAAAGAATGTGGTATCAGCAAAGCAGACTTGGAAGCTATGAGACGAGAGTTCGAGTATTGGTATCCGTTGGACATGAACTCATCTGGCAAAGATCTCATCCCCAATCATCTGACCTTCTTCCTCTACGTCCACTTGGCTTTGTTCCCTAAAGAATACTGGCCTCGAAGCATCCGAGCGAACGGGCATCTACTTCTCAACGGCGACAAGATGAGCAAAAGCACAGGCAACTTTTTGACCCTGAGAGACGCTGTAGAAAAGTACGGAGCAGACGCATGCCGAATAGCTCTCGCAGACGCCGGTGACGGAGTAGAAGACGCAAACTTCGAGGAAACTGTAGCCAATCAGATCATTCTCCGAATGTACAACCTCAAAGAATGGTGCGAAGAGGTCATCAAAGACGAGAAGCTCCGAACTGGTGCAGCCGATGAGCTCTGGGACCAACTCTTTGAGAATGAAATAAACTCGCTCGTCCATGAAGCCAAACAACATTACTCAGCGTACGTCCACTACAATATTCCGACTTCTCCCGGTTCTCCCATCCTTTCCATCTGCGGGAACTATACTAACCTCTTACCCAGCCTCGACTACAAAGCTGCCCTCAAATCCGCCCTCTACGACATGACCTTATCCCGCGACTTCTACCGCGAAGCCACCGCCGCTTCCGCCATCCCCATGCACCGCTCTCTCATAGAAACCTACATAAAACTCCAAGCCCTAGTCCTCACCCCAATCGCCCCCCACTGGGCCGACTACATCTGGACCGAAGTCCTCCAACACTCCACCACCATCCAAAACGCCCTCTGGCCCACCGTCCCCGCCCCAAACCCCTCCCTAACAGCCACCCGCGACTACGTCCGCGCCACCTCCTCCTCTATCACCAGCGCCGAAGCTGCCCAGCAAAAACGCAAAGAAAAAGGAAAAAACATCACCTTCGACCCCAAAAAACCCAAGAAACTAACAATCTTCTACGCCGCCGCCTATCCCGCTTGGCAAAACGACTACATCGACATCGTTCGCTCCTCGTTTGATTCCCTCTCCCTCTCTTTCAATGAAAACGAATTAAACACCGCTGTCCAAGCGAAGGGGAAAGCGGGAATGAAACGCGGAATGCCGTTCGTGCAGGGACTGAAGAGGAGATTGTTGAATGGGGAGAAGGGGGATGTGGTTTTCGAACGGAAATTGCCGTTTGGGGAGGGAGAGGTGTTGGGGAAGATGGTGAGGGGGTTGAGGAGGACGACGGGGTGTAGGGAGGTGGAGGTTGTGAGGGTGGAGGGGGAGGAGGGGGAGAGGGTTGGGGTTGTGGTTGTGGGGGAGGGAGAGGGGAAGGAGAGGAAGGGGGAGGGGTTACCGATTGTGGCGGGGCAGGCGACGCCGGGGAGTCCGAGTTTCCATTTCGAGAATGTGGAGGGGTGAAGGCTGAGAGAGGATTGGCATTGATAGATTTTATGTGATAAAAGCATGTGAAGGGTAGACCTGATAGATAGATATGGTAGTATTACTTGCTCTCTTCGTAGCTAAGACATACATTACCATAGTATACAATCTCCTTTGCCCACAACGTAGTAAACAGTTCCATTGTCTTCCCTCGATCGTAGAAGGCAGTATAGGGTATACATGCTCGCTCGCTAATCAGACAGATCCCCCCACGCTCCCAGACGCCGAACAATATGCAGCTGACCATTTTGGCCTACAGGACAAAGTACGAAGCGGAAAATGTGAGAGCTTGCTTGTTCTCACATGGCACCAAAAATATGTGTACGAAGATAGAGCGAGAAGAACGGGCAACCTCGGATTATGCCTCGATGGCCTTGCGCAAGTCGTTCCACTTTTGCTTCAAGTTGTCGTGTTCTGAAGATAGCTGGAATACTGTTAGTAATGCATCCAGTCACTGTTGGGAGTAGGTAACAAACCTCCGCATTCTGCATCTTTGTCTGCACAAGAGTCTTCTCCATGTCCGCCATTTGCTCCTCCAAATTTCGATTCTCATTTTGAACTTCAACATTCCTCTTGATGATTCTGTCCATCTCTTCCTTTAACCTGTTCTCGACTTCCTCTGGTTGTCTTTCGACTAGATTTTTTAACTCCTCGACTTGGCCTTTGAGACTCTCAACATTGTCCTGCAGCTCTTGGTTCTCAACTTTCGTCCGTACAAGTTCAGACGCCATCTGCACATGCTCTGTGTCTGACTTCTCAGTTCGCTCCTCCAAGGATCGGACTTTGAGCGTCAAGGACGCGTTGGCTGTCCGAAGTGACTCAACTTCTGCTTCTCGTTCTTTTTCCGTGCGCTGCTTTTCTTCCCACTCAGTAGTATAGGCTTTCAAAACTTCGGGGGTGATCTTTACTGCACAAGCATCTTGCACTAGGAGATCTGCTCTATATACTTCTTTATCGATGCCGCCAGAACTGCCGAAGAAGCCAGACTCAAGCCGCGAGCTTGAAGAAGGTGCCTTATCAATATATACGTCGAAAAGTCGTTCTTTCAGGAAGTTGGTGAGGCCGGACATGTCTGTCATACCAAGAAGATTTTCAGCGTTCTTTTGCATCAGGACGATGCCGAATTTCAAGATAGCGCCCTCCAAGCCTTCACTAAGGATAAGATCGTAAACACGAAGGACCAATTGTAGGGGAAAACGATATGAGAACAAAGTAAGAAACCACTGGGTGGCATATAGCTGCGGCGAGACCCCTTTTCTGTGCAAATGGCAATAAAGAGCCGGCTCGAGGTCCTCCAACAGCCTCTCGAACTGGTAAAGGTGCAGATGTAGGCCGGGCATATCTTGTATAAACATGTCGCGCAGGCGATATTGATTCATCAACCGAACGAGAAGGCAAAACGCTTCTTCTTCTGGCATCTGGCGACGTATGAGATAAGCGACCTTGTGCATTCTTTCAGTGACTTACATTGAACAGTAATGGCATGACCAGGAAATTCATTCCCTGAGCATAGCCTACCCCTTCATCAAATAATGCATAGGCCTTGCACACTCCGAACAGTCCTTCTTGAAGCCCTGCAGCTACAGCAAATTTAGAGTAACTTGTTCGGGCGCCGAGGTCCCTTTTGATGACCTTTTCTAATTTCTGCAAGGCGACAGCGTCTTCCTTTGCCTTTTTCTTGCGTTCGGCCGTCATTGCTGCCTGCAGCTTTACCACACTCTCTGCATCCTTCTCTTGCGATGGAATTGGCGAGGTCAAACCGTTAGGTGTAGAGTGTCCTGAATGTGTAGACGAGGAGGACGAGGCCACTGAGTGTTTCTCCTTACTGCTGCCATTTACCATACCATTGGCCGAATTATGAGCATTGGGTACGGGCATGTTATCTCGGTCTTTGTCCGTCCCGCGGACAATGAGCTCCCGGTATACAGCTTCAAGTTCCTCATTCTTACTCTGAGCCAATACCTGCCATACAACCCCTCTAATAGCACTGGGAATGCCACTTGCAATAGCCAAACTGAGCTCTTCTGCGCTGGTCCGAGCAACAGCCGCTGGCCCTTCATATACGACTGATTGCCACAAGTCCCAATCGACAGGAGCAGCGGGGTCAGTCATCGCAGATGGTCCGGCTGATATACCAGAAGCGGTCCCAGGAGCAAGATTTGGATCAGTGGTAGAGGGTATTGCCGGAGGGTTAGCTGCAACTGGTGATTGAACGGGACTAGCTGCAAGTGCACCATCCTTTTCTTCTGCAACGCTCGTGGGGCTTCCAATGCCGAGTCCAAGGCTTGCACTGCGCCCAATGAGCCCGACTAATGCCCCTCCACTACCAGTCGGCGACCCAACGTCCTGTCCCTCAAAGGATTGTATGCCAGCTTCTTCCCTCATCCGAAGCAACTTGAACCGTTCTCGTAGACTATTTCTCTGCTTGTTGGCTCCAGCCGAGCTATCAGCCTCCTGGTTCTCATCGAATTTGCTCAACATGAGTTCAGGATTTGAGTGCAGCGAAGCCATCGAAGTGACGGTGTTTCGCCGATCTTGACTATTAGGCGGCGGGCTAGGCGCAGGTACAGTTTCTTTGTTGGCAGAGCCACTCCTTGAAAGCCATGAAAAGCTCATGCCTAGTTTTCTGGGAGCGGGTGTTGGAGAGGGGGTGGGTACTGTCGCTTTAGCGGCGAGAGGGGGAGGTGGACCCCACGGTATGGAGGGCAGGTTGCCAGAAAGGCCTTGGCCTCTGAATGGTAGCTTTGGCGGAGATGCAGGTACGTCCCTCTCAATTGATGTAGTAGGCGTCGAGTTGGACCTCATTGAGCTGCTGTCGTTAGTCCCGTCAAGCTGGACATCGTCCAATGAAGTTGCCGAAATCCGATGTGCAGTAAGCAGTGGTGACTTCGATGGAATTTCTGGTTCGTGGAAGTGTGTAGTATCCTCCCCGAGAGCTTGTATAGAACTATCTGCCACAGTGGCTTCCGCTCCTCCTTTTACTGTTCGAGAGGTTGAACGAGAAGACGATGGTCGTCTATCAGTCAATGAGCGGACAGAATCCAGAGACTCTTGTGATTGAGGTCTATGGGCGGTATCTTGGGCATCCTCAAAAGTATCCTATCGCAAAGGATTAGCTGGTATCCTGTTGACTGCTTGTTATATGCATGGTCCTGCAACATACCCCTTCTCGATCCGAGCTATCGGCGCTGTAATCCTTAGAAGCATCTTCTGCCATTGTATCTCTTTCACGTTGCCGTTATCAGAGCAAACGTAGCAGATCTATTTAAGACCAGATCACTTATCGAGTCCCGTGGTGGAGAGGTCGAACGGGTCGTAGCTGCATTGCAGATAACGAGGGAAACAAGAAGGCGTAAGACCAATGCGAAGAACGCCCGACACTCCAATGATTATGTTAGCAAGAGTAAACGGTGCAATGCTCTGAATTCCGCGGTGGAAAGAAGTAGTTTATATAGATTGGGCAGGAGTTGCCCCAACATCGAAAAACAAGAGAATTGTATCCTCCGTTTCCCAATGCGGACAGGCTCGGCACTGGTGGCATAGTGCCCGTCGCCGATCCTTTAATGGCTCCAAAAGCCCCTCGAATTGTCAAGAACACTGTAGCGCTATTTATAAGTCATGCGTTCGATTCGTCTTCCAGTCTCTAAACAAGTCTATCCATACAAACTATCATACAAAAATGTGTATACGCGCACCAACCAGTCCCCTGACCTCCTGGACTTTCTATCAAATATCCGTGTTTACATTCACATTACAGGTTGCCTCTCTGGGCTTGCTCCCTCTCCACTGCTTCAAACAACGCTTTGAAATTACCCGCTCCAAAACCAGTGAAATTGTTTCGCTGAATGATTTCGAGAAAGATAGTTGGCCGGTCGGTGAGCGGCTTGGTGAAAATCTGCAACAGGTAACCTTCCTCGTCAAAGTCGATGAGGATATGCAGCTTCTCAATCGCGTCAAGATCCTCATCCAGCACCATCTCGGATCTTTTCAACCGCTCCTTTATGGCCGCATAGTACGCATGCGGTACTTCGATAAACTGCATCCTACGTTGCTTCAGATTGGTGACGCAAGTGATGATATCCTGGGTCAGAAATGCAATGTGTTGAACTCCAGCTCCAGCGTGGAAATCAATGAACTCTTCAATCTGCGACCTTCTAAGGCCAACAGCTGGTTCATTGAGTGGCATCTTGACGGCACCGTTCTCGGAAGCAATGACCACGGAGTTCATGGCTGAAAAATCCGTACACATACCACGGTCGTCAACCGACCAGAAACGGTGGAAATCCAGACATCGCTCGTAACTTCGTTACGTTAGCCGCTACCGAGAGCCTTGGAAGGTCCAGAGCATACTATTCACAGGCTGATTGCAACTGGCCCCAAGTCTGATTACCCACACAATGGTCAATGCCATTGAATTTGATCACTGGAAGCAACCTAGATGAAGGATCAGATAACGTTACCGCGCGATATCCGGGCAGGAACGCTCCACGGTATCCAGAACGCTCGACGAGCGTATGGGTTACGTCTCCGTAGGTTTTGAGTACTGCAGTCACAACTTCTCCCTCCTCGTCTTGCTCGACCTTGGGCTCCTGGACGCCGCCTGCTCCCTTGGCAATGGCAGTGCTGTAGACAGCTCTAGCATCATCCACCTCAAACGCCACATCCTTCACCGCATCTCCGTGCTTACTCAGATGTTCATGAATCTCCTGCAGCATTCGTCTGTCGTGATCTGTCATCAGATCATCATCATAGTCACGAGGCCGAATTGGAGCAATGAGAACGAACGTGGCCCCGTTGTTGGAAATGACATGCGATGCAATAGCTCTGGAACCAGTCTCGAGACCACGATACGCAATGTATTCGAAGCCCATACGAGTGATATAGCAGGAGGCCAGCTGCTTTGCATTCCCTACGTACCACGTGATGTGGTTGTAACCTCGATAACCCATGGCCTTGGATGGGCAACCGGACTTCGAGGCCAGCGCCACGGTGGGTTGATTGCTGCTCATGATTTCCATGCCATCGACTGAAGACATCGGTGCGCAAACAAGCAAATTTAATGGACCAGAATATATAGGGGAAGCAAGCCCAGAAATGATAGAACCACTGAAAGCAATGGCTATCGTAATAGCACTTTCTTGTTCATGTACTGAACGATTGGTGCAAGGATCGAAAGGAAAGCAAGGAGGCTGGTAAAATAGCCAGTGGCACAGTGATTTTTCGATCATCCGTCTCGTGTCTCTTGCCATGTGTATCGGAACGGCTCGCCGTGCGTCGCTCGGCTAATCATTCCCCCATCAAAATCACATGGCGAGAAACCATGGTACGTAAGGACATTTGCCCCAACAACCTTTTGCTTTAACCCACAGTTCAAAGGAGGATTGAGTAATATAACATGTAGTAGGCTATACATCAGCAACCGCCGCAGAATAAAGCACTCATTATTGGGCTCATTCGCACATATACAAGCATCAGCTCCGAAAACTAGGAGAAATATCCTCTACACAGTGAGGCACTGACTCCAAACAACAATTGGAAGATGGGCACAACGCACACGGAGAAAGGCTAATCACCGGGATAAACGGGCAAAAGATGATTTAATATCAGGAACATTTCAACGCCAGGAAGTCTGAAACACACAACCAAAAAGTCTGAAACACACAACATGCGGATTGCCGGACCAACAGAAATACAAAACACATTTCAACAGGCAGGGCTTTGGTCTTACTAACATGGGAGTTCCCAACCATTAGATGGGACTTCTTGTCATGATATGAGTGGTTGAATTCATGAAGAGATTCTGCAATGACTCTGTCGATCCGAACCCTTTGCGTCGGCCCGTAATCCTCCTGGACTCAGTGTAGACGGGTATGGCTGTAGCCGAAAGGGACTTTCGGCGGAGACGTAGTGTTGAGACCTAAAATGACTAGATCGGGGATAAGCTTGTCACTAAACAAAGAAATCTCTGCAACACCTAGCGGTGTTCATCGCCTCTCCTTAGAAACTTTATCATACCTCTTGCCAGTATACCTGCTGCTAGACTTTGAGCAAGGGGCAGTCGGTCAAGCTTAAAAGGTCATTGTAGAGAATCATATTCGAATCTAGGTATGCATGTTAGAGATAGAACTGAAAACGCTGCTAACCATCACCAGTGTTGACCTTGTGCAAAACAACCTTGCATCAATCGTTGTGCCCTCGAGGGCTCCTTCAACTTCGCAACCCCCACCACTTCGGCGGCCGCAAGCAGACTAATGATCATTGTATGTAGCATCTTCCATATCTTACAATACATATGACCCTATCACCCCTCGTTCTTTGAGTCTTCCTCGATACTCTTTTGTTCCTTGTTCTCCTCGATCTCCTTGTTCTTGTTCTCCTCCTTTTCCATTGACTCATTCTCTTCGCTGTAATCGAGCATGTTGACAAAGCTTTCAGGGAAGACTTCAAGCATCTCAGCCCGAACCCTGGTTGCTTCTTCCCGTAATATTTTTGCAATCGCTATCTCCTTTTCGATTGCCGTGGTCTCGATGTCTGCTATGTGCTTGGCGATATCTGCCGACAGACCGTCGTTCAAAGACTCCTCTATCTTTTCCTGCCAAAAACGGTCATCTTTACGGTTCCCCCACGCGATCATCGTTTCTTTGGCTTCTTTTTTGATTGTTGCGTGGTACAACTCCTTCATCTCCTCTCCGAATATCCCCCCCCGGGAGATGCAATCGGACAGCATGCGGACCTCATCAAAATCTGTGGGCATGACCAGAGCCTTCTGCTTCCAAACCACGGTGTCATTGGCAGGTACTCTTGGAAGAGGTGGGAACCTTCCAAAGTTTCCGTTGACGGAAGCATTCCTTTGATTACCTTCCTCGTCCATTTCGTCTTGACCAGGCCATGGTGCTTGTGGTCGAGCTGCCGTTGGTTCGTACCACGTCGACCACATGGTTTCGAGGCACATGACTGCGCTCATGCCATCCGTGAATTTTCTGTTTGCGAATATGCTCTCGACTTTAGGTTGGCCTCTTCTCTTTAGTGACATCTCCAGCTCCCTTTTTTGCACTTGCAAAGCTCCTTTTTTAGCATTTGCAGCCTTGACAGAGGCAAGGTGTCCTAGATACCCGTCATATGTATCGGGAACGAATGGAGAATATTTTGGGTAATTCGCTAAATACTCCTCATATGTTTGATGAGGGTATGCAGGAAATTTGGGGTAATGCGAACGAAGGAATCTCATTCTCTTCATTTCTTTTTCTATTCGGAGCCAGTCTTCTTCCTTCGTCATTCCAGATTTTTTCCATGTCTTGGAGTTAGTGTGTGACCCACGCGCTGCATAACCTTTGAATTCGTTTCCATGTCCTGCAGATCGTGAATAGTGAGGCTTAGTTGCGAGCGTTCGTGGATAAGCATGTCTATTGAAGGGCTGAACTGTGCTTCGGAGCACATCGCCTCTGGGCAGGCTTTGAGCGCTGGCTGAAAAGGATATCTTTCGTGCACTGTTGCTTTTATTATAGCTTGCTGGGGCAGTTGGTATCTGGAGAGTTAGGCTCGGTGGTGCTGCCGCTGGCTGTCTGGCTGCAGTCGGAGTTTGGGTCGGTGCTACTATGGAGCTGGACATCACACTGGTCCCAGGAGCAGTATCGTTCGTTCGATCGCATGGTGATGTTGGCGATAGCGATGCTGTGACTGCACCATGGTTGAAAGAAGAGTTGACCATATGAGCGGTCTTGTTTGTGGCTATTACACGTTGGCGTGGACTGGCAGGACTGAAAGGCGTTGCGTTGAGGAGAGGATCTGATATAGATCTCGACGATTCGAACATTTGTGTTGTAGCCGCATCGTCTTTGTTCGTCAGTCACAATTATCTCCAGTAACATTCACGTTTGTTTGTGTTCGTGGATGACTTACCAGCTTCATTGGCCGATTTCATTACCGTTGCCATGGCAGAAAGGACGACAAAAAGGTATTGAAGTTCGAAGGTGTTAATTGAGCTGTTATCTTGAGTGTTATCCTTTATCGCGGCAAGTAATCGGTGTTTGGGATATTTGTTGTGAGGGGGGCAATAGGTCGACAGGTGGCAAAAGAGAAGCATGAGTTCGTGAGGACGTCCGGAGAAATATCATAAATAAAGAGCACCGCTAACATAAACAAGCGTTGTGAATCTCAAGGCTTCACCTAGGGTTATCATTTCATTGTGAAGGATATCATTTGGACCACGAATAGCATCTGCCTCGAGGCATGTCTTGGGAGAATGAAGCGCAAATCGGCCAAAGATGAGCTATAGGGCTAAGCATAGCAGGCAACCACTTCACGGGTCCAGAGAACGCGGGCTTTGTGATCGAGAAACTCAGACAATATACCCCCAGGATCTTGCCATTCGAAGACCACTTGCTTTGCCGTCAGCGCTCTATACTACATCTACTATACTGGACATTGCAAAGATGGCGAGACTGGCCTCAAAAGCGGTGAGGTTACAGGATAATTGTGGAGTCGTTTCACAGAGCATTCAATCTCCATCTGAGGTCTTACAAATAGGGGCAACAGGGAAAGACCCTTCTCCACCTGATCAATCATTAACTTTTCGAAATGGGTTTCCCAAAGCACTGGCGCGGGGCTTAGGATGATGTACAAGAATACGGCCGTACCGAATTCCATTCTCAATTTCCTGAGAACAGGGTATGATGCTAAAGGCTTCGTGTCAGGTGTCTTTTCTTTCTGAGCTACATGGAAGTATGGGAAACAGATGCTGGACCGCATGACGGACCTCTATCCATCTTGCACACCTTGAGTCCACGATAAAGGCTCTGGACAAGAGTGATAGGAGTAAATACACAAATCAATTGTCATTCGTTAAGCTCGTCCAGAGAAGGAAATGATTCTCCGGTAAAATTTGTAGGGTTAGCCGAACCACGCTTGTGGCAGCCTTCTTCCCGCATGCACAGTCCTGCATTCTTTACTCACTAGCAACTCTACATACCCAATCCCGAGCCATGCCCACCATACCTCTCCATCTAGCACCCAAAACGCCCATTGTCCCACCCTCAAACCCACTGCCTCAGTTACTTGAAACACCAACGGGCTTAGCAATTCTAGAAATCCAAGGAACTATCAACCTTCCATCTCCCGATCCCTCGACGCACTCTACTCCAATTGGTCGCCTCGTCTTTCCGGACTATTCTGAAGATTCATCTTCAAACGGCACAGCCTGGATGAAGAGGGTCCATCTCTATGTGGGCCAGCATCAGAGATTGACAGGGGAGGTGAAAAAACTGTCCAATCCGGTTGCGGTCATTAGAAAGCGCGAAGATCATCAAACAGATATCGAAGAGCTTGAAATTATGGAAATCGTCTATTGGAAAGTGGTTTTCTCCAGCCGTCCTGAACCTGTAGGCACATGAAGCTTGTGCGCCATCGTGCCTCCTCTTGGTGCGGGGGGGCGGGTATTCTAGCGCTCATGTCTCCCCAACGAACAGCATTTGATAATTCTTCAACAGCAATTAATCCATCTCAATTATCTCCCTGACACATTGTTTACTTATCAGTAGTCTGCACCTGGAATCTGCACCGGTTTCACTTCTTCTACGCCGTACCATTCCTGAACTATCCAAGATCGTTCCTCCTTCACTGTGAGTTAATGCTAAATATATAACATCGCCCCAACCAAGGTTGAAAAGAGTGCCATGTCTGAAAATGGTGGTTCTGCCTCTACTGCTGGTCTCAATGGCACCGTTGTAGCGGGGATGATACCCACGACGCTTGGTTGGCTTCAGCGGATACTGACCGTGGTGAGTTTACTTCAAGAACTGACCAAAGGAGCCATCGTTGATGAGCTTAGGCCGTTGGTACATTCTGCGTCAAATTCTTTCTTACAATCATCTACAACCTCTATTTCCATCCTCTACGCAATTTCCCAGGCCCTAAGCTGGCAGCAGCCACACCGCTCCCCTTTGCCTGGCGCACTCTCAATGGACGAATGGTTGGTTGGCACAAAGCGATGCACGCAAAATATGGTATAGTCGTTCGCAATCAACCAGATGAGCTTTCTTTTATTGGAGCTTCCGGCTGGAAAGACATTTACGTGGCTCGCCCACAGCTTCCAAAACCAACAATTGGGGTGCTTCAAACGCCCGGTGGAGTTCCGACCATTGCAACTGTACCGGATGCGGAAACCCACGGTCGTCAGAGGAAAATACTTGGTCACGCGTTTTCAGAACATGCTCTGCGAAACCAGGAATATATCCTGCAGAAGTATAGCGATCTACTGATCAACCGCCTCCGTGAGCAAGGAGATGAAGTTAATATCATTGAGTGGTATAATTACACGACTTTTGATGTTACCGGTGACTTATGTTTCGCCGATTCTTTTCGTTGTCTGGAGACAGGAGAAAACCATCCATGGGTGGCTGCTGTCTACCGCGGTGTCAAATTCGCCCAAATGTTGACCGTATTCGACTACTTCCCCCCTATGAGCGCCATTGTCAAGTGGTGTATTCCCTCTTCTGTCATTGAGAAGGCTAAGGAGAATTTTGTCTACACTCGCAACAAAGTTGACCAGCGTATTGCATCTCAGTCTGACAGACCGGACTTCATGAAGTATATCCTCGAAAATAACCACGAGGGTGGCATGACAAGGGAAGACATCAACTCAACGGTCACACTTCTTGTGCTCGCAGGTAGTGAAACATCAGCAACAACTCTGACATCGGCTACTTATTACTCTTTGAAACACCCCCCAGTTTTTGAAAGGCTAAAAAAAGAACTTAGAGATGCTTTTGACCACGATCCAAGCAGCATCTCCGTTAGTGCAGTATCTGAGCTTCCTTACCTTAACGCTGTCATCAGCGAAGCACTTCGTCTGCACCCAACGAATCCTGTCTCCGTTCCTCGGCAAGTGGACAGGCCAGTAGAGATTTGTGGCATGATGGTCCCGCCAGGTGTAAGTTTCCCTGCGTTTACATTCAACGTGGAGGCAAACCTTGGTAATTGACTTAGGTACGCGTGGGTATGTCGGGATTGCCAGCGTTCACATCGCCAGTGAACTTCGTCGACTCCATGTCATACATTCCTGAGCGATGGCTCGAGGATGCGGATCCGCGTTTTGCTCAAGATAAGAAAGATGCCTACGCACCTTTCCTGGTGGGACCACGCAACTGTATCGGAAAGCCGTGAGTATATTTTTACATAGAAGTAAGACCGGCGCTAACAACTTGTCTCAGCCTTGCCTGGGCGGAAATGAAGTTGATACTTGCTAAGATCCTCCTAAATTTTGATCTGGAACTATCCAACAAGAACATAGGGGCTTGGGATGACACGAAGGTGTGGCTGTTGCACGAAAAGAAACCATACTATGTTAAGATCCACCCGAGGACGCAAAGGAAGGAATAGGGAAAACCGTATCTGGGCTTGTTCCTGCTAGATCGCTCACCATGTATTAAGCACTGCAAACTCTGTGTTCATCAATTTTTTTTTAAGGAAGGCGCCCTCCGACAACGCCATGATGCAAGTAAAAACCAGGGAAAAGGCTTCTGCTCAGACCTTACTTGACACCAATTTATCAACTTCGTACATCACTTTCACATAGAGCTTGTTGTTTGCAACTGGTTACAGCTCTCTGTTCCAGATCCCGTCATTTGCAGCCAATATAACACACAAATCCAAGCAAATTACAACATGGCCTCCTCCCATGGTCTCAAACCACAATCCGACCTCCGCAACTCGACAGGCATCCTTTCCGCAACCATCAAGCACATCGCCGAGGGCAACCCTATCAAACTTGCCGAAGCCACAGGCAGATTCCTTACCGAAACAATCAGATGCTATATCACCACTCCATTCCCTTGGATCACCTCTAGCTCCTTCATTATCACTGCCGCCATCATTATCGTCTCGATCATCTTCCTGCGGAAATTTGGACATACCGTTTTCCGAGAACTCTTCCCTTGGAATGAAGAGCAGCCCGTTCATGTGCAGCTTCGTAGGGAAAAGGCTCTGCACGAATGCGAGAAACTTCTGTGCGAATGCGAAGAACAACTGGAGCGTGAGGAGGCAGAGTGGCAGAGAAGGAAGGATCAAGTTATTCGTGAGCGTCCGCAGGATACGGCGAGCCTTGAATATATCTCTGGGCAACCTGAAGAGTTCTGATCATTGGTGATGGGATGATGGGGACTGTGAATGCGCTTGAGACGTCTCGATATTTTCATCACGAAGCATCTTCGACTTGCAGCAAGACTACGGGTGGGGACATCATTGGTTTTGGACTTGGCAGGGGGGTAGTGATGGATGGAGAGCAATTGTTGCTGGGATCCTTGAATCTTTGGAGCAGCTCTAGGTAGCTGAGATAGGCTCTCACAGTACTTTTGACTCATTAATTTCCAATGATTTTTATCATTGTTAAGCAGTCCAACATCGTATATGAGGATATTGCCTCGTGTCTTTAGCACCAAACGAAACCCCTTTTTCTTTATCTTCAGTACCTAGACCAGCCCACTTCAGCTGATGCGCTTAGTTTGTGGCCGAGACCAGGCTTTTGAACAGATAATGGCAATTTAGATGATCGAAGAAGAACAGAACCTACCTGCAAGCCTTCAAGCGCCAGCGCTCTTGATACCCTAATCTCCGCTAAATCCGCGAGCAAAATTCTAGCGCGGAAATTCCGCCGCACTACAACTTCACAAACTATTTTGACATTCTACGAATAGTTCTTCATTGGTGTTATGGAGTCGGAAGTAGAAATCGTGGTCGCTAGTATTGGCATCCAGAAGAAACATGATACAGCCACGTCCAAGCCTACCCATGACCCAGAACGAGCGGCCGCAAAGCAACGAGCGCTCGAAGCCCACAAAACCTACGGCCGTGGCCGCCCTATCAGAAAACAGACGATAAAAGACAAAAAGTTGCGCGGCAACCTAAAGGCTCTCGAGAGTAAATACAAAGATGCCGCCCTGAAAGCAAAAGATGCCGAGATCCTTCTCGAAAACGAGTCTGGATTCCTCGAGGCCGAAGGCGAGCTTGAGCGGACGTACAAAGTCCGACAAGATGAGATCAAAGCGGACGTTGCTGTCGAGACAGCGAAGAAAGGATTTGAATTGAAGCTTGAGGGATTGGGACCGTACGTGTGTGATTACACGCGCAATGGGCGAGCCTTGCTGTTAGCGGGAAGGAAAGGGCATGTAGCCACCATGGACTGGAGAGACGGAAAGCTAGGCTGCGAATTGCAACTACGAGAGACTGTGAGAGATGCGAAATGGCTACACAATGATCAGTACTTTGCTGTGGCGCAGAAGAAATATACCTATATCTACGACCACTCAGGAATGGAGTTGCATTGTCTGCGGAAGCATATAGAGGTTACTAATATGGAATTTCTGCCGTATCATTTTCTTCTGGCTACGGTTGGCAACGCGGGGT
This sequence comes from Cladonia rubrotincta, assembly GCA_963971245.1. Taxonomy (NCBI): domain Eukaryota; kingdom Fungi; phylum Ascomycota; class Lecanoromycetes; order Lecanorales; family Cladoniaceae; genus Cladonia; species Cladonia rubrotincta. The sequence goes on from OZ020212.1 coordinate 991,613, forward strand.
ATCTTAAGTACACGGACACCAGTACGGGACAGATGGTAATTGAGATGCCTATGAAGCAGGGCTCTCCGACGGCGCTGGTGCAGAATCCTAGTAATGCCATTTTGAACGTTGGGGCGCAGAATGGGACTGTGAGTCTATGGTCGCCTAATTCTACGACACCGTTAGTGAAATTGCTGGCGCATCGAGGCCCGGTCAGAGGTATTGCAGTCGATAGGGAAGGGAGGTATATGGTTTCTGCGGGGCAGGATCTGAAGATGGGGGTGTGGGATTTGAGGATGTGGAAGGAGATAAACAACTATTTCTTGAGGCAGCCAGGTCCTAGCGTTGCAGTTAGTGATCGAGACCTTGTTGGGGTTGGCTGGGGCACGCAAACTTCGGTTTGGAAAGGGCTGTTTGACAAGTCGAGGGAGGACCAGGAGAAAATCCAGGCTCCGTATATAGGCTGGGGAGGAGAAGGGAGGCGCATTGAGCGGGTTAAATGGTGTCCATTCGAGGATGTTCTCGGTATCTCTCATGATCATGGGTTTTCAAGCATTATTGTGCCTGGGGCTGGGGAGCCTAATTTTGATGCTCTAGAAGTCAATCCGTACGAAAATACCAAACAGCGACAGGAAGGGGAGGTCAGAGCATTGCTCAACAAGCTACAACCAGAGATGATCTCTCTCAACCCTAACTTCGTTGGCAAACTCGATCTCGTCTCTACAGCTGAGCGGAAGAAGGAAGCGGATCTTGATAGAATACCCGAGGACCCTGTGGCGACGTTGAAGAACCGAGGACGAGGAAAGAATAGCAGTTTGAGGAAGCATCTTAGAAAGAAGGGGAAGAGGAATATCATCGATGAGCAGAGACTCAGAATCGATGCCTTGAGGATGGAGCAGAACAAAAAGGCAAGGACTACTCTGAAGAAGCATGAAGAGGACCTTGGGCCTGCATTGGCGCGATTTGCCCGAAAGAGTCATTGAGCTTCATTACCAATCATTAAAACCGCTTCAAAACTTTGATCAAGTCACGTCTCGAGGATTCGTTCACACGATGGTAGTTGAGACACACACTGACGGATACTCGCGGAATACTGTCTCCCATAGTAACACCCACGCAGTCTGAAACTTGAAGGAGTATAAAGGTCATTCTCAGTGACCCGCTGATCTCTGGAGTCGTATCCGGAAGATCAGGACCAGTTGCTGCTGCAATAATTTGTCTGAGTGGGAAGACTCGGGATTGTAATGGTTGTCACCCGCGGTTAATTGCCTTGTTTCTCAAGGTCAGGGCAACAACCCTCTTGGTCCCTTTTTGCCACCTACGATAGTAGAGGCGCACAAGGATGGTTGTCAGAGAGGAAAAGTGGTTACCCGATTGCGTATTACGATCCTGCCCAATACCTGCTGCCCTTCCCTACCAAGATCGGCACCTCTGGAGCTGCAATCCATGTCACGCTGTTGTCTACGTCGTGGCTGCAGATCGGCACGAAAACAACCTGAGACCCCTTCTCCCAACCTCGCACGTAGTACTACGGGAAGATGGTGGCTTGATGGAAACCGCCAGTTGTCAGGTTTTCACTCTTGGTGATTTACTGCTGCTTTCTTGTGCCTGGGCGGTTAAGACTGGACTGCAATTGGTCTCGAGCAAGTTTGATCACCCTGTAACCGCAGTTCATGAAGGTAGTCCTATGGCCAGCTTTACTTTTACAAAGATGGTGGAGTAGAAAAGACCATGTCCTCGGTTATCCTTCTGGGATGTTGACGTATTGCTACTTTATTTTTATACCAGGTCCGTAGGGCTCGGAGCTGGAGTGGAGGTCATGCGAGGTAGATTGCCCTGTGACTGCAAGTCAGCGCATGCATGTGGGGTTAGGTTGCTTCGTATGAAAGACAAGCTGTCATCTGCTCCACCGTCCGGGATCGAAACGTCTTTGCTGAAATTGAATATGAATACGTCCCTTTATCGGCCACTTTGAATAGGTTCAGACTGGTATCGAAGAAGCCTAAGTCATCATGGCAACCCCACACGAAGCAACTCCGCCTTTGGTGGCCGACCTTAGTAGTGAGTACGAACCTGACGAGACGCGGGCGTCCCAGCTACGAATGGAAGAACATTATAAGTCACTCAAAAAGTTTGAAGAATTCGCCGATGCGGTCTACAAATCTCTCGAAGAGCTTCTCGCCAACAGACGCTTCGGACTCTACAACAGCGTGCACGTCTTGCTCCTGGCCTGGGGTCCTCCAGAGATCGAGTTGCTCAAACAGCTGGGAGAGGTCTTCGAAAACAAGTTGAACTTCACCACCGAGTGCTATACAATTACTCGTAATGATCTGGAAGAGGCGCTCACCTTGAAACTCGAGGCGGCGGTCCGTGACCACGCTGGAGCCGATGAACTTCTCATTATCTATTACACCGGACATGGTCGTTTGGACAAGGATGAAAACACTACCACCTGGCAACCGAATAGGGACTCCCCAGCCCCTGAGGACTGGATTCTACGGCCATTGAACTGGTCGAAGTCCGAAGATCGATTGAATCAATCCATTGCGAAAGACGGCAATATCCTGTACATTGTTGATTCTTGTCACGAGCCTCGCAAGTATCCGCTTGATGCAGGGTATCCGTCGGCTATAACAGGAGGAAGCAAAGAGTTGTTGGGAATGTCACACGCTGGCGACGATTATGGGTTTACTAGAGACCTTATTGACGAACTCCAAGCCCACTTTTCGAGACCCGGTTCTATCAGCGTTTCAACTCTGCATTCTCGAATGATCAAACGCCAAGCTAAACGCGAAACCCCAGAGCCGTACCGTCTCCCTCTCTCCATCAACGCACGTTCTTCAAGCATTGTGCTAGCCTCTATGACAGAAAATGAACCTCGCGCACCGACTCGTCTACAAGCGAAGCCCGAGAGCGTTACACTTTGCATGATCCAAGTGGAGCACTCCTTTGGGGAAACCGGTGGAACCCCTAGATATTGGTGGGAAGAATATTTCGACGGAGATAAGACCGCCGAGAGAGAAGGCGTAAAAGCCCACCCAGTCGACTACATGCAGTTCCTATGGAACCACCTATTCCGTCGTCACTATATGGTCGTCTTGATGCCGAGTAAATTGTCCCATCAGATCGCCAAAAAGTTGGAATATCAAGCCTTCGCTGAGCTGGTATCTTATCCTTCCCGGGCTGAGCTTACCGATGAAATATGGAATAAGACGATGCGCAAAGCTGGTTTCCATAAACTCCATCGGGGTTAAATGGTTCTCTGGGAGCAATATTTCATTTCTCTGTCATGGGTTCTACGGAAAAGTCTTTCGATACCTTCGAAGGGTCTTTTAAGCATTTAGAAGCCAGCAACATCTGGCGTACAAATCATAATAATTAATCGGATTTCGGTTTAGGATATCGGGTTTTAGGCAGCGGGCTGTCTAATTTGTTTGTGTCTATCTATCAGGGGTGAAAATTTCTTCCGATTGACTCGGATGATTTTCTCAAGCGTTGGGACAAGGGCTCGATAGTTCGAGATAAGATCGAATATCAATCATCTACAGCCCAAATATTGGAGAGCAGGCACACTCAAATCTTCCATGACTGATACATCAACAAACCCCAGCAGGGACTTCGGGTATTCATGCGCTTCCTATTCACCAACTACCTAACCCACATCTCCGCAGCTCCCTCTAGGAAAGCACTACCAGACACTCATCCACCTAACCCAGACACTCACGCAGAAACCACGACCTCCCAACCCAAATTCAAATACCTCGTCTCTCCGTCTCCCCATTCGCTCACTGTCCATCCCTCCCTCTTCACACAACCGCGCTTGCCAAGACTCAAAAGCCGCCATCCAATCGTGTCTCCCAACCCCCATGAATTGCCATAAGAGCCAACAACCAAGCCCAATCTCCATAAGAGGACCCATACCAAACGTCCAATTCCATTTCTCTTCTTCTTTCTTCTTTTCTCCTCGCTGAGCTGAGTGATACATCATCCTGCTGTCCCGCATGGTTTACTGCTATTAGTCTACTAAATTCCTAACCTGCTGAGGCAAAAAGATGGCTTGAGAGATTTGGGGTATGAGAGATGGGTTGAAGCGTAGAGGTATTTTTTTGTCTTTCAGACCGTCTCTGGGGGCGTTTTTTCTTTATTTCTAGCAGAGTTGTGAGATCAGCTTTTGTTGATCAGGATTTGAAATTGGATAATTTAAGGAAGATCGATATGTATGGCGATTGTATTTAAAAATTATTGGGAATGACGGGTATATAGGTTAGTATTTATGAAGAACCGTTGGGGTTACATCTCCAGCCTACAAGTCAATTAATTATCGTTGACATTTGTAATATCCCACGCGTCTTTCCTCCGTCACCTCCTCACAAGAACAGATCTTGTATACATTGCGTGAGTAGATGAATCTTACTAATCTCCTAGCCTCTCCATAGTTACGTACTCTATGATACAAAGCTGTCTCTTGTCCAAAACATCCCCTCTAAGATACTAGATAACAATATAGACCCTATCTACTCCACACACTCTCTTCGCATGCTGCCGGCTATGAAACATAAAATCTTTCCAATTCAATTCGATTCAATCCGCTCTTTGATATTCCCTCTGCAGCCATGAAAGAAGCTCCAGACAGCCAAACACCCAACGCAATAACGCCGTCGCTGAACCGTAGGTATCACAAGAGCCATCCCAACCCATATAATACCATTTGTCTTGAAACGCCCGTTGCCCCATCAGATTCGCAGCATTCTTAGAACCAATCATCCATTCGCCTTTTGCCTCTTCCCACCTATCCTCGGACTCGGCTTCGTAAGCCCCTTTCCGCCTGCGCCTCCGACGCCATTAACCATTTCCTCGTCTCCGGCGCCAACGCCTACAGCGCTCGCTCTCCGCCGCTTGCCTGTGACGTTGGGACTTGCATTTGCGCTGCCGCCGGGGGTGGCGCCCGCGCTAGGATTGGTGCCTTGATGGCTTCCTTGTGGGACCATGCCTACGCTTGTGGGGACACCCGAGTGCATGCTGTTTTGTAGGACCATATTTCCCATGGAGGGTGTGGCATGGTTCGATATGGTTGCAGGCGAGGCCGAGGGGTTTGAGGTTTGTCCGGGCAGGGCGAGATGAGGGCCTTGGGCTGGGGAATGGAAGTTTTGTTGGAAGGCGTTGAAATTATGTTGTTGAGGATTTAGTTGGCCCGGGTGGTGCATGGCGGCGGGGTTGAATTGTGGATGCTGTGGAAGTTGCGGAAGTTGATGTTGTTGTTGTTGCTGCTGCTGCTGCTGCTGCTGCTGTTGTTGTTGTTGTTGCTGCTGTTGCTGCTGCTGCTGTTGGTGTTGGTGTTGCTGATGCTGCCGCTGAGAGTAATCGGCACACATTTGGGCAAGGACTTGGATTGGGGGCATATTCTTGTATTGAACGGCATTTTGAAAAAGAGGAACCATCATTGAGATACTTTCTGCGGTCTGCATCCGTAGCGTGAGCGAGATGTCATCTTGGATATCTTGAGAAGGGAACTTACTTCTAGAAACTGCTGGACGACACCCGTAACGCCGTAATCGGTAACCATGCGGTCCGGTATCGATGCTTGCCGCGGCTGATCTTGTACTTGCTGCGGCTGCTTCCCTCGAGCCCGTTTGCTGCCGGATTTGCTGATGTTTGGGGATTGCTTTATATCCGGAGATTCTGCAGCTGTTTGAACTAAAATCTCACGAGGTATATATTCCTCGTGCCGGGTCGTGACAAGGTCCAATGCATCCATCTTCGCGTTTTGATCAAAATGGGCGCGTAACGTACCAACAGATAGCAGCTAGATCAGGTAAGTCTCTGGATGCAATCTATATTAGACGAAGGCTCCTCACCTGATGCCCATTGGTGAACCAGTAAACAAAAGAGCACTTCTGGCTTTCCACAAGGTGGTTTCCGTTAGGCAGGTCCTTCTGACTCGCATTTTCCATAATCATTTGAATGCTCTGTACTCCGCTGTTGAAATGCGAACAGTAGTACCTTGCTAAAGCTGAAGTTGGTATTTCATATGATTTGTTGGACTCTTCTGTTTGTGACCATAAGGATAGCTTTAGAAATCCCTTCTGGGAGAAGAACATGTCAACAAAGGCATGCCAGTATGATATATCAGTGGGCCTTCGACCCTGCCGTAGATCTTGGTTAGTTCCAAAATGACTTAGGTGATCACTAAATTTTAAAAGCTTCAAGATCCCCGTCATGGGATCTCGTAGCTGAGATTGTTGATGCATTAAAGCAGCAGCAGCAGCAGCTCGTTGGTGCTGTGCCTGTACATGGGCTTGGTGGTGAGCCTGCTGTTGGTTCTGTTGGGCTTGTGCCTGTTGCTGTTGAGGGTTCGGCTGAGGTTGCTGGTTTTGCTGTGGCGGCTGAGGCTGCTGGGGCTGGGGCTGTTGCTGTTGTTGCTGTTGTGGTTGCTGTTGTTGCTGTGCGACTTGATTTTGCTGCTGATCCTGCTGTCTCTGTGCCTGTTGATGCTGCATCTGAACTTGCTGTGGAGTTTGGCGGGCAGCCACAGCGGCCGGATCGGCACTAGTCGGTATCTGTGCCAGTGTAGTCATTGGTGCTTGAGACACAGGCTGATTCTGAGGTTGGCTTGTGGCTTGCTGTAGACCTATATGCTGTTGCTGTTGTTGCTGTTGTTGTTGTTGCTGCTGCTGTTGATGCTGTTGCTGTTGTTGTTGCTGCTGCTGCTGCTGCTGCTGCTGTTGTTGTTGCTGCTGCGCTATCACTTGCTGCTGGGCTTGGGCTTGGGCATGAGCCTGGGCCTGGGCCTGGGCGGCTTGAGCCTGGGCTTGCTGTTGTTGTTGGTTCTGCTGCTGCTGCTGCTGCTGCTGTTGTTGTTGTTGTTGTTGTTGCTGCTGCTGCTGCTGCTGCTGCTGCTGGGCATTCTGCTGGTTCTGCTGCTGTACCTGTTGATGTTGCTGAGCTGCCGCTGCTTGTTGCTGGGCCTGATGCTGCTGCTGCTGCTGCTGTTGTTGTTGCTGTTGCTGCATTCTAGCTGCTTGCTGTTGTTGTTGTTGTTGTTGCTGCTGCTGGGCCTGCTGGGCCTGCTGGGCCTGCTGCTGCTGCTGCTGGGCTTGTAGTTGGGCATTTTGTTGAGCTGCTTGTAGGTGTGGAGGTAAGGGGATTCCTCTCCCAGGGAGAAATTGAGCCTGACTCATAGAAAGATTGCCGTTATTCGGCATCATTCCACCATTTGGCTGCTGTTGCTGTTGCATTTGATGTTGCTGTTGCGCAATCAGTGCGCGTTGCTGTTGTAAGGCGGCCTGCCGGTGGGCATGTGCCTGTTGCTGCTGGATCATAGGATTTTGAGCCACTAGAACCTCATTATTAGTGATTGACCAATCGAACTGTAGCTTACAATGCAATAACGACATAATGGGAATGAAATGGGTGCATAGACGGTAGCTTTTGATCGTGAATCGCAAATTCTCTGTTACATCTTCCCGAAGGAAACAATGTCTCGGAGCACAAGCTCCGGAAGAGACCAGGCTCTTGACAGGTGGGGCGATGTACTGAATCAAGGATATGCGCATCGTGATAGTTGGTATGACGAGTTAAACCTCAATCAGACCCGAAGGCATCGTATCGAGGGCTTGAGATATGTTCCTTAAGTAAGGAAAAGAAAAGGACTTACTCATTTGCTGTTGCTGGGGCGTCATAAATTGATTTTGGACTACTGGATTCAAGTGGGCCATTGCCTGTGCATTCGGACCGCCAGATCCTGGAGGCATCATGCCGGGCATCATGGGACCTGCCTGGCTCACTGGAGGTCCTCCAGGTACTGCCATACCGGCATGTATTGGCTGGCCCATGGTCACGCCAGGCTGTCCACCACCAGGTACACCTTGGTTTGAGGGGTGGCCGTGTACCATCGGTTGACCACCGTGAGCCATCCCGGTATGGCCTGGCATAGCACCAGGGTGCGTGAAGGGTTGTTGTGCCATCATCATGGTCAGAGCGGTGGGTCTTAATGTGGCCTGGGCAGATATGTAGTCGCAGCTCGTATCAAGCAAGATGGAGTGGATCTCCAAATGCTGATCGAGCACGAAACTTCGAAAATCGACTTTGGTGTTTTCACCCGTCTGTTCTGGTGCACTTTGATAGCACTAGCTCGCCCCAAAATCCTGCAGTGTACGCTTTTCTCCTCCTTCCCGACACGGGAGACCTAAACCTTTTCTTGTAGCTATCCAAGTCGTGTCAGCATCGCGACTTGGTGGGCCGAAATTTCATGGGGTCGCCTGCGCGCCCACTGCGCCAACCCAGGAGTATTGCAAACGAGGCGCAGGTACACGTTTTGCCGCAATAAGAGCGATGAGCCAGCACGTTATTTCGGTCACGTTGAATATGACTGTAGCTGCAGACACCTGGCTCTTTCAACCTCCAGTCAGTCTTTTCTTGTCACGGTGGATATCTTGCTCAGGTTTCGTGGTCCCCGAAGCGGTTCCTCCGAGTGCGACAGAAGGAGCGGGAGCCGGCTGGGCGTGTTACCGATAGGGAGGGCGTTCGAATGGTGAGTCAGTAGGTTAGACAGGTACGGTTCGAAGCAAGTAGTAGTAGATAGAAAGGTGGGTAGGCCAATTGTCACAGAGCGCAAGAGACCTGTTCACTCATCTCACTGATCACAGGCTTCGTCAATCCGCGCTAGTAGCAAATGATTGGTGCATATTCCGCGCTAAGCCTTCCCAGCCCACTTTCATAAATTTGTCTCGCAAATCTTCGGTTCTTGGACCTTTTCCACCAGCTTAACAACCCACAACGACTCGGATCCCCCATTCACCGCATCATCTTCATTCCTGATGCTATGCTCTTCTAGCTACCTGATGATATCAGTAAAACCAAGGCTAAAGGTAAGCCAGCAGCTTCTTCGTCATCATGTCTTGCATGGTCACATAGATCTATTCATCTCGGAACGATGACAACAATGCAAAAGTCTTCTTTTCCCACCTGAGTCGACCTTGAAGAGACCAATCCTTCGGATGCCCTTCGCCGGGTATCTGCTACTTGCCAGTATACCTTGTCTGACCAAAATATCGCTGAATATACACTCTACTTTGAAACACTACTATAGAATTGGACAACATTGCTAACCATTCCATAGTGTATCAATAGATTATCAACGCATGTCCAACTCCCTAGCTCGCCCCGGCTCTCCTCAAGACCTCCACCTATGCTCTTACATATGACACTCTTGGATGCCTGATGGCCATGGCTTGACACTCACAAGCCTTAGGCCCCAATACTAAATGTAGGCAGCTTCTGCTCCAACTCTCCATTCCTTCATCCCTCGTTCTTTTATGATGAAACATACCATCAATTCGCAGTTTTCACTCGAGGCTGGCGCATGAACCTATTAAGTCGCCAGATCTATGTGGGCATATCTTCCTTGGATGTCTGACCTAGAACAGCATACTCTGTTACTCATCGACATCTTAATACACGCCTCTGTTGGTTCGTTCGCTAACACAGAATGATTCCAGGTGACAATGAACAACAGAATCCACCAAGCCGTCCAAGACCCAGTTCAACGGTTCCAACACCTCATACTTCGATCCACCAAAGCCATCAGGCGTGATCGTATCACTGTACACATTGGAGGGCGCCAAGCTTTGGTCCGCCATAGAGGCTGAAGAGAACACCAAAATTCCTTTTGCGGGCTGTGTCCAAGTATCGAAGGCGGCTACCCCTGAACCTTCATGCTCACGGAAGACTGCTCGGCTTATCGGATCTTCGTGCGGCGGCTCGTGGTCTTGTACAGGCAAGTGACGATTTCTTCCGAGAGTGCATACTTTGATTACGATCTGCGCAACTGTAAGGCTTTATTCAACGAGTTCTTTGGTTTTGAATAACGGAAACGTACTGCGTTCCTTATCTATCATTATTACACCAAAATATGATCAATTGATCATAACGTAGCTCTCTCCCGATTTCAATGAAGTCCTCTTCTCAGGCACCTTCTCGAAGTCCTACTCATGTTCTTTCTCGCGCTATTGACGGTTCTGTTTGTTTACAATGACTATCCAAAAACGTTTCGTGGGTAGATCATAAGGACTATGATACCCTCCGCCGACCTGAGTGGCCTGAGCAAAGGGTTGGGTTGAGGATGAGTGAGTCTACTAGGCAATGGCTGCACCTGTGCTCGCATAGTACTGATACCAATTAATTTCTGCATTCATTTTGTTCGAGATCTTATTGTACCCTTATCTTCATTCCCTGTACCATAGTTGTAGCTTGAATCCGTTACCGTCACTATAATCAATCGACAAGATTGCTTGCGATTCACATAATGATATCGAAATTGATCCAAGATTTCATATGCTAGTCCCGTGCGAATACAGAATCCACCGCCAAGTTGCGACAATTAGTACAGGCCACCTCCCTCGACTATGTAGATAGATAGATTGTAGAGCGAATTAGAGTACATGCATATTGTTGGGTGACTGTGAAGTGGAAGTTGAATATATGTCGGTAATCTAAGTGAGAGTCCAGCCCTTTGCCTTTTGCTTGGCAAGAATTGCAGCGGCAGGGGAGCTACCTATCTACTTGCATGTCCCATGATCCTTCGATATACGGCACCTCAAAGACGGAGCGGCAACCTGGAGTAATATTTACTCAGGCAAGTCGCCCTCTAATCACACCTCACCCAGTGTAGTATCTTTGGTATCAGCAATGGCGCACGAAGTAACAGACTACCGGATGACCAGCATCCATCCTCGGATTAGGTACAATACCATTGGAGGTGTCAATGGTCCCCTCGTTATTTTAGACAATGTAAGGATATCAGAAGGAAAATTGATGCCCAGAAGCTCACAGATTGCTATAGGTCAAATTTCCTAGATATAACGAGATCGTCTCGTTGACATTGCCAGATGGCTCTGAGAGGTCGGGGCAGGTTCTGGAAGCTCGAGGTATGGAAGGATACAGATGCTATTTGCAGACATCTCCACTAATTATGGCTGTGTATAGGGAATAGAGCTGTCGTTCAAGTACGCTGAAAAGACGACTTCTGGGGATTGTCTCGGTGCTGATTCGCTATAGGTGTTTGAAGGCACTTCAGGCATAGATGTTAAGAAGGTTGGCAGTATACGCTGTGAGATGATTGGTGGCTTCTGACAGTCATTAGACCAAAGTAGAATTCACAGGGCACAGCTTAAAGCTTGGTGTATCTGAGGATATGCTGGGACGTATCTTCGATGGATCAGGACGAGCTATTGACAAGGGACCAAAGGTGCTAGCAGAGGACTACCTCGATATAAATGGCAGTCCCATCAATCCTTACTCTCGAGTACGTGGCGGTAACTACCATATCTTTTTTATCAAAGTTGACCTCGGACTAGGTCTACCCAGAAGAGATGATCTCAACAGGTATATCGGCCATAGATACGATGAATTCAATCGCTCGAGGTCAAAAGATTCCTATCTTCTCTGCTGCCGGTTTACCACACAACGAAATCGCAGCACAGATATGTCGGCAAGCTGGCTTAGTCAACAAGCCTACCAAAGACGTCCATGATGGCCACGAGGAGAACTTCTCAATCGTCTTTGCAGCTATGGGTGTCAACATGGAGACAAGTCGCTTCTTCACAAGAGATTTCGAAGAAAATGGGAGTATGGAGAGAGTTACGCTGTTCCTAAATCTGGCGAATGATCCTACGTAAAATACCGGTACTGCAAAAGTACTCCTGGAGGTGTGCTGACAGAAACAGTATTGAACGTATTATCACTCCACGTCTTGCCCTCACGACGGCCGAATACTATGCCTATCAGCTCGAGAAACACGTTCTGGTCATTCTCACGGATTTGACGGCCTACTGTGATGCTCTTCGCGAAGTCTCAGCCGCAAGAGAAGAAGTGCCAGGTCGACGCGGGTATCCAGGTTATATGTACACCGATTTATCAACTATATACGAGCGTGCCGGCCGTGTAGAAGGACGCAATGGCTCGATCACACAGATCCCTATCCTCACTATGCCCAACGACGGTATGCTCGCAAAGGCTACCAAAGTTGAGCCGGCTAATGTAATCTCCAGACATTACCCATCCCATCCCCGATCTGACAGGCTATATCACCGAAGGCCAAATCTATGTCGATCGCCAACTCTACAACAAAGGCGTCTACCCCCCAATCAACGTCCTTCCCTCCCTCTCCCGCCTTATGAAATCCGCTATCGGCGAAGGCCACACCCGCAAAGACCACGGCGACGTTTCCAATCAACTCTACGCTAAATACGCCATAGGTCGCGACGCCGCCTCCATGAAAGCCGTCGTCGGTGAAGAAGCCCTGTCCTCTGAAGACAAGCTCTCCCTGGAATTTCTCGACAAATTCGAACGCACCTTCATCTCGCAATCGGCATACGAGTCCCGGACAATTTTCGAGAGTATCGATCTGGCATGGAGTCTGTTGAGGATTTATCCAAAGGAATTGTTGAATCGGATACCGAAGAAGGTGCTGGATGAGTTCTATCAGCGGTCAGGAAAGGGGAAGAGGGGAAATAAGGATACCAGGGATAATGAGGAGCATGATGGGGAGGCGCCGCAGACAAATGGGGAGCAGAATGAGGATTTGATTGAGACCTAGGCTGTTCGATTATGGTAGCTGGTGGCAAATTACTGTTGAGTGCGTGCATGTATGCATTGAGCGCACACATAGAATGTAGAGATACATTGCGAGAACTTGTTAATAGCCCGCTAAATCCCATACTCTTTCACCCAAGGCCCAATCTCCATAAAAGCCAATATACACTTCTAAACTCCAATCCTACGCCCCCCGTCCGCAATACCGACCATGCTCCCCTCCCCCCCTCAATCCCCCCCATCACCCTCCCCCCCCTCCCCAACCCTAACACCCACCTCCCTCTCCAACAACTCCCCCAACGTACTCCCATCCCTCAAATAAACCCACTTCCCCTCCCCCTCTCCCTTCCCCTCCCCACTACCTTCTTCTCTAGCAACCCAATCATATCTCTTCGGCCCACTAACCGGGCTACTCAGCCAAATCTGCTTATTCGGCGGCTGTTTATTCAGCACATAAGTTCCCTTTGGCGGCAAAACCAGTGTTAAAACGCCGGCTGAGTATTCGACGTCGATGTCGGAACGGGTTTCGGAAAGGGCTTCGAGAGCGAGGAGGAGGGCGGAGATGTAGGTGTCGGAGAGCAGGTGGTATTGGGGGGGGGTGAGGGGGGTGGGGGAGGGTGGTTGGGGGGGAACGTGGTGAAGAGGGGTGGTGTTGTGAGGGGGGGTGGTTGAGAGGGGACGGTCGCGGGGGCGGCGGTTAGGAGGGAGGTGCTGGGTGGTGGTGGTGCGGTTTGAGCGGAGGGGGGGGAGGGAGGTGGAATGGTGGATCTGGTGGGTGCTGGTTGGTGTGGTGGTGGTGATGCATGGTTTAAGGAGGACGTGGTGACGGGCTAGGCGGTGGAGGTGGGAGCGGGCTTGGTGGAGGGTTGGGAGGGGAGGCATTTGGTGTGTACGTGGGAAGTGATTATGTTTGTTGGATATGGGTTGGGAATGGTTACAAGGTTGGTCTTTAGGAGAGGAAGACCAGTCGTTTTGTAATAGTCTTGGCAGTAAGATGTCATATCAATATTAGCTTTTTCCTTTTCCTTTTCATATTTCATTGAAATTTATGTTGATTGTTATCGTAATAATCGTAAAAGCTCTCTATGTAATAGCTAGTCATGATACGTAAACAGCAAGATGCCGTTACAAGACGGTCCAAAAACATCCCTTCGAAACACCGCCTACCATGTCGCCTATCCGGTATCCGAAACAGAACTCAAACAGTTGTATGTTTTTCCCAGATGGAGAGCGTTTAAGACGCTTGAGCCCGTCATTGTTTTGGTGTAAGCTGCTGTACTAATGAGTTGACACAGTTGGTGAGCATCCGTGAGCGAACACGGGCCTCTCTGACCCAGCACGGAAATTGTAGAGTCGAATGTCAGCTTCAAAAATAATCAACTGCTCTCTTAAGATGGCATGGTAGAACGGGCAATTAGCTCAAAATCTGACGCTCTCGGTTCCAGATGAATAAGACCGCTGTGATCGATTCGTGGCAGACTGCTTGCATTTATGGAAGCGACCTCTAACTTGTGAAGTGGATGACTTGCTTCGCCGAGTCTTTGGTACAGGTAAAGTGTATTTTTTTGGAGAATTGCCAGTGCCTGGTGTAGAAGAGTAGTTCCTCTCCGAGCGGTCCCCAAGCAACTGGCTACGCGCACTGGATGTTGGAGAACTTTGGTCGTCTCGTAGATTTCGTGTCCTCTTGTGCTTTCTGATGGAGCTGATCAGCGTTGCCTACTATAGGCAGATACTTGTGTAGGATAGATGGATTCGTACTTGCTTATTTTCCTCTCGTGCCATCGTTCTAAACAATACGCTACCCAGGGTTTGAAAAACCTTAATGCCCAGAACAAAAGGCGATCAACTATGCACCGAAGTTGAATGGCATGCAACAAGTTTCTAATGTGGCCACTCCATATACAAGACATCCGCTAAGATGAAAAATGTTATCAGCAGGCTGATATGGCAGTATGGGAAAGCGATATGTAGAGGTCAATGAAGAACATACGTAACATTGATCCTCAGCTGTTCCAAAATTGTAGGTTATAAACACCTTGGCTTGGGGTCCGATAGAAGTAAAAGCGACTATGGGTAGTCCATCTGTTGCCGCTAATCTTGCCAGTTGTTCACAGAGCACTGCGCACGTGTGACTCGCATTGGCAGCCTGTCTCAAACAGATATCTTCGTTTCCGTCTTCCGGTTTCAATTCTCCCACCATCCAGGGGAAAGCCGCATTTTCCTTCGATTTCACAGGTTGATAGACAAAAGTGTCGTCGAGATGTCGGCTGGTCTCCTTCAAGCTTTTTTGTGCGAAATATTGGATATTATTGTCAGCGAGTTCGAAACCTTTAAGACGAGAGAGCTGCTCATCGTCGTAAAGACCTAATCCGAACCAAAAATCTGGCTTGGGCTGATGAGCATTATTGTCTTCAAGCCGACCTCGGATAGGCATAGCGTTGGTAAATAACTCAGACGAGCCCCTAAGGAGTGAGTATTAGGGACTCGATAGCAAATGCTCACTTACGTCCATGCTGGTGCTTACCAAGACAGTAGATCCGTCATGGGAATTCCATGGCTGATGTGTTTTGTAAGTCTACTGAGTTTGGTGTCATTTGGTCTTCTGTACTCACTCTGATGCTTGATTGTTGATATCCTGGAATACAAAACCTGACATTAGACCGTTCCATTTATGTTCGCTATCAATGGGGCCTAATTTCTTTGCCATATCACGCAACGCTAACGCTGCGTTCCATCTCGCTAGATATGCTGGGTGGCCGGAATCGCAATAAATGGAAGGGGGCGCTCGATATTCGGTGTCTCCGAGACTCTTGTCTAACTTGCAATATGATTGCAATTCATTCTTCTGCTCAGAGAGGACGAAAGATTGTCATTAAGGATCCCAATATGAAGCGAAGCTGAACATACTTTATTGAAAGGCACAACTCTCTCAAAGTTGAGTAGCATGTCCCGAAGGTCTTTTGCGTAGGGTGGCAGTTGTGTTATTTTGCGTGGGTCTGTTTCGATCTCGATGCCATTTCTTTGCAGTACTTCCAAAGCAGGTGTCATGTCTTACCTTTTCTCACCTACAAGCACAATAAAGCTTAGCGCTCCACAGAACGCTTATTCTTTACCGGCCACTGGAAATTCGTATTGCTCAGGCGAGACAGGTGGAAACAGATATTGCCAGATCAAAGGTAAATCGTAGTTTTCAGCAGCTGTTGAGAGCAATGTATTTGAAAAGTGCTATTACCGGGACGACAAGCTGTAAGACGCTGGATTCCAAAGGGGATGCTAAGTAGCTGGGCTTGGACACATTTCGAGGGAAGGCACCGGTTCTTATCACCTTCCCTTAGAGGCACTGGAACGTACATGACACGTAGGGTCTGCCAGATCTGTGACCCACCACCAATCAAAATGAGAGTATGCACTGCATTGACCGCGTTTCTCTTCAACTCTTCAAAAGCACCTCATCCAATTATGCAACTTACTCCTGACAAGGCTGAAACTCAGGGTGAGGCTAGGGAGGAGTGAAATTCAGCAGTTGCAGAATTTTGGCGAGCTTGGCATTCGAGCTTGCAACCGCAACACTGGATTCCACATACCAATCCGCACCACATAGCAGGATCACCTAGCCATCTACAGTTGATCCATATACGAAAGTCTCCTATTGTTTTGTTAGGAATTTTGTAAGCTTATCGCGAGCTGATAGCGCCGAAGATTCGTGTTAGAGCTTTTCTTCAGGGGGTTTCAGCGTAATTGTAGGGCGTTCCAAACCTATTCATAGCTTGGACGCAGAATCGGTATTAATAGCTAGAAGTCTTAGTATCATATCAATAATAAAGATAGAAGATGTTTTCTGGCTTTAAAATTACCTTAGAGGGCAGTCAGTTGAGAATAGGTGGTAGAGCTATGTGGTGCGAGATTATATGTGGAATTCAGTGTTGCGGTTGCAAGCTCGAATGCCAAGCTGCAACTTCCCACAGAAAGTCATCTTGCCCCGTCACAATAATATCTCTTCTCCCTAGCCGGAACTAGTGATGTCCAATCCCTTTCCCTCGTCCTTCCATTTCTCTAGCCATACTTTCACAAATTTCTTCACATATCCATCTGCTATTATTTTCGGTGCCTCTCTCAATGCTTTGCTATGATTCATAGCTGTCTTTGTCTCGAATGTAATCACTCTAGGCTTGTTTTCTGTCCCGGAATATGTTCGCTCGAAGTGTTCTAGCAACTTAACGGCTGGATTGCGTTCTGGATCGCCACCATTGTGTTCATAGTCACGCAGATTTTGGAGCCATTCATTGACAGGAACGATACTAAAAGAAAGACCTGAGCATTGGAGTTCGGGAAGAAGGTCGTCCTTCCACGAGAAGGTGTTGCTGTTCACTAAGTTGTAGACAAGGTTGGTGTCGAAATCAGAAGCTGGGGGTCGTGATGTGGTGATGCCGGCCAGATCGAGGATTGTAGATGCCACTATGTCAACAGGAAGCCATGATTGCGTCTCATGAAGCGCAGGTAGAACACCCAGCGTCAGTGCTGACCTTATTATTAGCGGAATTGCTTCTGTATCATTCCACAGTCCGTTTTCCCCGTCGCCCACTATCTGGCCGATCCTGAGTGAACGGGTCCTGGCGCCTGCATCGATTGCCGCGTTACGCAGAATATGCTCACTGATGAGCTTTGAACGCGCATAGCCCTGAGGTAATGCAGCTGTGAGGTCGTAAATTGGCGCTTCCGGAATGTTTGCCGGGGCTGGAGTAGCTAAAGCTACAGCGACTGATGAACAGAAAAACAAACGGGCCGGTATGGAAGTGGATACAGACAATGAAAGTTGGACGAGGTTGTTGACTCCTTTAATATGTTGATCTTCGAAGCTACTAGTACTGAGATTAAAGTTGACAGCCCATGCACTGTGAATGATAACTGTAGTATCCTTTCGTAAGTTTTCGTAAATGTCGGGTGACAGGCCAAGGTCGGCTCTGCTAAGATCACTTGAAAGGGCGGACATAGTACCGTCCTTGGGGAAGGGGAGGTTTTGCTGCCATAGTGCTCGTGCCACCCGCTCCAAGGGGTTATTGCCCCTAACCAGGCAATACACAGCGCTCACGTCCGGACGGCCGAGCAATTTGGACAATATCTGTGCGCCTAAAACGCCAGTTGCGCCTGTGAGGACCTAGAGCACATGTTCAGGGCAGACCACCAATTTGTGCTCAAAAACGTACCACTACATGGCTTCTTTTGTGCGAATATTTTGCAATCAAGGCCTCCATCTCCTTCACTCCATCAACCATGTCCAGCGGAGTCGTCTTGTCAATTCTAAGAGCATACAGATGCTTAGCTAGACGAGCCATGTTCCCAGTGTCGAATATGACGTTCTGCCCAACCTTTTTGCTATTTCCACCTACATCTAGGTCTCTCAAGATAAGGCCTCGCATTTGGATAGCTTGTAGACTGTTGACTCCAGCTGCAAAGAAATCATCGTCCTTGCTCAAAAAGCGTATATTCAGAGCCTCTCTGAAAGTCCTCATTAACCATTGCTCAATTTCTGGTATCTCGAGTTGGAGCGTCCCTGTGCTAGCGTAATCAAGCTTCTCATATACCGCTTCAATTTCTTTGGCAAAAACAAAATACATTTGAGCTCGTTTAATTGACTCTTTGTCAGTTTTTGGGTAGTCGACGTCAGCGGAAAGAGGGACAATCGCTTCCTTAGTGATATAAGCGAAGCTCTCAGCACGGGTGTTGGCATGCTGTATGGTTGGCCAAATTGCGTTAATGAATACCTCATCTAGCATATCCATCGACTCTTCGTTTCGAAAGACTAAGATTCCAGGTGTCGACCTGCCGGCACCGAACATACAGCATTCTTTGATCAAACGATCCTGCCGTATTCGACCTTCCATGGGTACCGGAAGGACTTTTTCGCCATTTGTCAATGTGAGGCGATCATCCAA
Organism: Cladonia rubrotincta; assembly: GCA_963971245.1. Classification (NCBI taxonomy): domain Eukaryota; kingdom Fungi; phylum Ascomycota; class Lecanoromycetes; order Lecanorales; family Cladoniaceae; genus Cladonia; species Cladonia rubrotincta. The sequence goes on from OZ020212.1 coordinate 1,010,116, forward strand.
ACGACCAATGTGTTTCCAGGCGTCCATCTTGGGATGTTTAAGGAAAATATCCTTTGAATGAAATGATTTTGGCGGATCGTCGGAGTTCGATACTACCAACGCCGGTAGGCCATGTAAATAGACGCACTCGTAGGTCTCATCTCCCAGTGGTTTCATCTTGATGTATTTGGCAATAGGTGGTGGAATTCTGATATAGTCCCACGTATTGTCTCCTGGAGGCCGATTGAAAGAAGCTCCTAGACTACCCATCTCGGTAGCCCCCCAGACACTTACCAGGTTTACACCTTTGGCGACGAGACTGTCCCCTAATTCATCCGGACAGCCACTTCCAGAGAAAATTACCCTTTGACAACTCTTCATTGCATCGGTTCCTCTCTCTGAAAGCGCCAGGAGCTCCAATGTATATGGGACCACATGCAAAACCTCAGGTCTGACATGCTCCATGACTTGGACAACATAATCTGGTGTTAGCGGCAAATAGGGATTGCTCATGTAGATCGTTTTACGGGCCATAATACCATTCATCATGATCCAACTCCCATAACCATGAAAGAAAGGGAAGGTATTAAATTCCACTTGGCTTGGGGGTACTGGCACTTTCATTATCAGGCGTTTATGGGGTATGTAAATGGGTTTCGGAAGGCCAGTCGAGCCTGATGAGTGATTGATAAGGAAGGCCCAGTTCTTCTCCACCTCTCGGTCAACGCTTTCACGCTGAAAGCGGGGCTCTAGCGATGGCGGTAAATCGAAGTCTTCGCGGTCTAACATTACGATCGTTTCCACTGGATGAAGGTCATTTACCTGGGCAACGAGAGTTGAGAGTTGCGCTGCCTTCCCCGGGATCACAGTGAAACTACTTGTATCTTCCATCAACTTTGCACATGCATTAGGTGCTAAGCGAGGAGATAAACATAGGATTGTATATCCCAGCCTAGCCAACGCAAAAACGGTGATCAGGTAGGCTAGGGTTGTGGGAGCCAACAAGGCAATCACTTTGGGGGTTTGATGGCTATTCTTAATCTAATAAACGCGATCAGTCGAGAGATCTCTGATTGGTTTAGATGAAGCAGAGCCCACCGGTTGCAGCCCATGCTTCAAGTAGTATTTGGCTGCGTAGTCCACGAAACGGTCAATATCGGAACCTGTAAAGCCCTCATAATCGATAACGCCTCGCTCCGACCTTGGAAAGCAAAGCAAAGGTGTCTGTATTTTGTCTGAGGCTCGCGCCTGTAACAGATCATCTGCAATCAAAAAGTTTTCCAGTTCCAGTGGTGTGTTCCCTAGCGGTGCATCATCTGTAGTTGCTGTAGGCGCCATGACTGGACTGGCGTTGATCTGAAATAGATACCTGAGAAAGTGCACATGAGTAAAGGAATAATTAAGGAGAGGAGAGTAGCTTCATGTGGAAGCCTGTGAAGGAAGGTTCAATGATTCTGAACCTGAATACAGCGGTAACTAGGAGAGGCCAAATACTATGCAAATATCAGCAGCAAGTTGGGCCATGATAAGCTTACCAGCGCAGGATTTTGGTCGTTCATAGCTACCGTAGCGCTCAACGTTAGCACTAAGGCCAAGGTTTCAAGCCGCATACACATAGTGCCAGGTGGCAATGCTAATTCAATGGGAGTACTATGAGGCAATGGCGTTGTTTAGAAGACGCGAATACCCCACCCAATTTGAGGCGAAGAACGAAGGATTTCGCTCGTCATAGTCGTAGACGCAAGCTCTTGTGTTGATTTGGCAAACGACCACGGGAATAATCTCTTCCCTGGGGAATATCTGCTGCATGATCGCTGGCGCGATTATCATATCGCTGCAGTTCGCCTCTTATGCAACGACCTGTGGCCCCCCTCCAACTTGCCCAGCCATGGCTTATCTATCTCGTTGCCGGGTCCCAGTTCACGCGAGTCCAGGGTAGGGTTCCCTAATTGTTGGGTTCTAGTGAGTTGTGTCGCAGTAGCTAGTCCGCGCCATAGAGCCCATTCGACGGTCCGTTGATTCTAGCCGATCCCAAACCGAGCGATTGGTATAAGGTACGGGGGCACCTAGAGATCGTTGCTAATGCTCAGAAATATCTTCTACGAGGGGTACCCCGTCCACCGACGGGCACTGGAAGAATGGCAGAGCCATGCTACTACGAACGGTGAAAGAGGGTCTTGGCTGACTAATAGGGAAGGCATGCCGAGTATCAATGTACCATCTTCCTGCACCAGTACGATTCAATTACATTTTAAACACACTTCACTCCTGATCAGCACTTAAGTCATAAAGCTAGTCATAGATCTCCATCCTGACCACAAGATCTAGAGGCCAATCGCTACCACCACCTAGCATGGCAACTATGCAAAACCTATATCGCGACCCGGGATCTTCAGTAACCTACCATCATGATACCTACGACTACATATCACCTACCAAATACAGAGACTCTCTCAAAGGCAAAGTAGTCCTCATCACAGGAGCTGGCCGTGGGATTGGCAAAGCCGCTGCCCTCGCATTTGCTGCTGCTGGTGCCTCGGTGGCTTGCCTGGCACGAACTCATTCAGACATCGAAAATGTGGTCAAGCAAATCGAACAGAAAGGTTACCCTCGCGCCATGACCCTCAGGGAAGATGTCACAGATTCTGAGGCACCGGGACGGGTTATAAAAGAAATTGAAGCAACGTTGGGGCCTGTTGATGTGCTGGTCAATAACGCAGGGATAAGTCGAGTATCGGACATCGAGCATGAGAATGACATGTTTAAAGCTTGGGAGGTCATGGAGGTTAATTTGAGGGGTACCATTACTTTCATTCACTCTGTGCTGCCTTCCATGATCTCCCGCAAGACTGGCTGCATCATTAATGTCGTTTCTGTACTCGCTACAATTTCTCTTCCCTACTTCTCCGCCTACAGCTCAGCAAAAGCCGGCCTCATACGCGCCACACACATCATGGACATGGAATTTCGGCCGCATGGTATCTGCTCCTACGCTGTACATCCTTGCATGTGTGCCGATACCACGTTGGGTCAAGGTGCCCTCAACGACAAGGCATATGCTAACGGGAAGGGGCTCAGGCAATTCATGGGGGAGTTTCAGCTTAGCATGAAAGACACATTGGCTTTGCCAGCTGATACCTTCGTCGCACTAGCTGCCAATCCTGACGCAAAATTAATGAGTGGAAAATACATTGACGCTGCACAAGACTTGGGCGAAGTCTTGAACGAGGCCAAGAAAGGGCCAGAGGGGAGAATCGAAAAGGAGGGTCTATACACTTTGAAAGTTGATACACTATGAACTGCGAATGTGAAGTTCGTCCCCAAACGGTTCGTATATTTTCTGTCCACAACTCTCACTGTCGAGATCCTCGTCACCAGATGGACTGAATTCATTCTTAGGGATTCACAATTATCTTGTTCTTAGCCTTGCCGCTGAAGACATCATCACCAGCTGCCTGGATCGCCTTCAAGCCACCATTCCTCTTCTCTATTGGCGTTGGCTCGACAGCACCACCAATGGCTTCCGGGAGATATGTTGTATACCACCATTGCCGGAATTCTGCTCCTTGACCGGCAGCCTCGAACATGTTGTAAATCCTCTCCACGTTTTTTGGAAGCTCAACCTCACCTGCACGAACGGAGATGAAGCGGCCCCCCTTCGGCTGTAGAAGGCTAGCGAGCACCTGCTGAGATGTTGGATCGCCACTTGCTGTCATGAGAAACTTGAAAGGACCGAGCCCTCGAAGTTGCGCTTCGACGTCTGGCGATTTATAGTCAATAAGTTTGGATGCACCTACACTTTCCAAATGATCAAAGCTACGAGGAGACGCGGTGGCAATCACAGTGTGGCCGACCTGGGCACTATGAGATGGCATAGGACCCCGGGCTTCTGGGGATTCACTTACGCTTTTGGCGTATTGGACGGCATACCTCCACTCCTTATCAGCATTGGTTACTTTACAGCATTGCCAATAATACTCACCCCCCAACAGCTCCACCTGCGCCCCAGATCAAGACTTTCTCGCGCTCATAGGTGCTCTTGTCGCCCTCGCCTGGCTTAGCCATACCCGCATATACTTGCAATGCCGAAACAGCTGTCGACAGAGGGAATGAGATGGCCACTGCTCGATCATAATTGGCTTCTCCGATCTAGCGTCTCCCATTCAGAAAGACTGTTGCCAAAACGGGAGGTTAGGTTTACCTTCGCTGTCATCTCCGGTCTGCTGGACACAAACTTTTGCCATCCTCCATATTTCGTCTCCTTAGTGACGTATGTTGGTGTGCTACTCACGACCCTTTCACCTACTTTGAAGTCTTCAACGCCGGCGCCAACAGCCTCGATCGTGCCAGCGACATTGCTGCCAAGGATGAATGGATAGGGAATGGGCATATATGCTGCCTTGCGTACGCTCGCATCCAGTGGTTGAATTGCAATAGCTTCATTCTAATATACATCCTTCTCAGCAGGTATGCGAATCATGGATATGCTTCAATTTACTCTGATGAGGATCTCGCCCGGTCCAGGCTCGTTGTATGGTGCTTCGTCAATTTCCAAGTCAGCCTTCGGGGCGCGGATCCATGCTGCTACGTTTTGAGGTGACATTGTGGGTGATCTTTTCAAACGGGGATGCACGCTTCGCATAAGATGTTAGGACTCGTCGCAGTCCATATCATTTAATCCCTACTACTCGAGCCGGAGCACATCGCATTTGCGGAAGTAGCTTTCTTTGCAATTACTCATTGCTGACATATTCAATTCCCTTAGCTTATGCCATCCTTAAAAATACCCATGGCGCTATACTGCCTTCTGGGTGGTAAGAAGGTTAGGCCAGTTTCCAAGCCGTGACATGGCTTCAGAAAATGGCTTGAGAAACCATTCTTGAATGGTTAGAAATATTTGCGTCTCCTAGCGCGGCCTGCAGGTATATTAGTCAAGGTCTCTTGTGCAGCAAGCCACTCGCGTGCTTCGGGGCCGGTCCTCGACCGCGTGTGACCCGTGCCGCTCAACTCACGCTCTCGACCACTCTTTGTCGATCTTTGCTACATGTTTTCATGGCTTGCATGTTCACGGTCACAAGTATCAGGTACTCGTACGGATTTGATCGCCAAAGTTCCGTATGATCCCGCAGCGACATGGTTGCAATACCTGCAGCCTTGTATAGGACTGCTCTTTCATCTGTCACAATAAGCAATCTGGGGTTTACCAACTTGACACCTTTCTGCACCCATGGACTCTACGGCCCGGCAAAGATGTGTGTACCTCGGACAAGCCCCAAGCTACTGGCGGTACGCAACGTTCCTCGCACTGCTTTGCTCCTCATTCCAATCAGTGAATGCTGCGTACCCCAGCACTCAAGGCTGTTCAACTGAGGAATAATTTTGAGATTCATATTACTTGTGTGGATTGCCCATGATCAGCCTGCTGCCTTGAGTCGAGGTATATATACACAGATTGGTGTGCATCCTGTTTCCCAAGATGCCGCAGTCCCTCATCATCCTCCGTCCCGTTTCGATTTAGGCCCCCAATCGACATTACATTCTATCCCTTTTGCCAAGGACAATTTCTTTTTGTTCCCACCTTTACTACCTCCGACCAATTTGCAATTATATACACATTTGGTATATCCTGCAGCTCAAATATCGAAGTTCAATACCGGGATGAGGTACATCCATCCCCAGTCATTGACATTTCTACTCCAATATCATGGACATAGTATCATTGTTTGTATCACCATTCTCATTCCGTGAGCTCTCTATTACTGATAACTCAACCCGAATACCGTCATCTCCTCTTGGGGGGCTGGATATTTGATATCTACATACGAAGCACGCCGTACTATACATAATCATATATATAAAAGACATATTAAGGACTCGATTCCCACCAACTTTCAATGCTTGACCTAACCCAAATATACCAACTCGAAGCCCAGATCAGCAGGGTATCTCGCTTTTCAAACGCTCGCTCAAATCCAATACTATTATCTTTCTCATATGCCAAACGCTATGCTCATTCGCATGCCCATATCGCTCTCAATTTCCGTATCATGTTTCAAATATGCCCCAAGCATTCATCCTCACATAGAACCCAATAACCCCCTCTCCCATCCCCATCCCCATCCCCCTCTCGCCCCCTCTCCCCCCCCTCTCCCTCTCCTCTCTCCCCCTCTCCTCTCCCCCATTCCCCCCCTCTCCATCCTAAGCCAAAAGCGCCAACACAACCTCCCCCTTCAAACTTGCTTTCAACTCAATCTCCACATCGAGATTCAATTCCAACCGCAATTTCAAGCCATCCTCTTTTTTAATATCTTTATATCCTTCTTCATCCCCAGGACGCTGTTTTGTTGGGGGGATTGGGGGGATCTCGCCTCGCTGCGCTCGGGCATTTGTTACGGGGCCGGGCATGGATGATGAGTCGGAGGGATCGAGGAAGGAGAATGGTTTTTCTTGTTCTTGTTCTTCGGCATCGGCGTCTTCGGAAACGGAGGGCATTTTTGACGACTGTTGTTGTTGTTGTTGTGCTTTTTGGGTGGTGTTTTTCGTTTGTTTGCGGCGGCGAGCGCGGCGGGATTGTGAACGTGAGCGTGACTGGGGTTCTGGGGCGGGTGAGGGGGAGGGGGATGCGGAGGTGGAGGTGGGTTGTTTGTGGGTCTGCGGAGGGGAGGGCGAGGTGGACATTGTGGGTTTGAGGAGGGGGGTGGTGGTGAGGTGAGGAGCTGGGAGTGGGATTTTTTGGGAGGAGGGAATGTTATTTTGTCTGGGTAGGGAGGTGGTTGGTCAAGCACTGGTTGAAGGGTGCTTCAAATGTGAAGGTTGAACAGCCAAATTGTTTGGTATTCCGACACCCGCGTCTGCCAAGTCTTTGACCACTGGATCTGTTGTGTTACCCTGCAATTAACTTCTACCACGTTATTTCCACGTTGTCGGCGTTGGAGATGGCTGGAATCCGTGGTTCAGAACTCTGTTATGTCTCCAACGACTGAGTAGCTGTACAGCATCATCAACGGATTATTGAATACATGCAATGCTCAACTCACAGCGATGATAATGGAGCTCGCCCTTGATCCACGCTCCGTCATGGTGCAGCACGATGATCGGCCCCCGCAAATCAGTGATGTTCCTGTGAGGAGGCCCCTGTCCCTCTACACCAATAGAAGGCTGGACCACCACCGTCCTGCGTGCAGCTGATATATCGACAGGGGCAAAGAACAGGGAATTAGGCTTGAAGTGGCTGGCACACCTGTCAAATTACCATACGTCATAACTCTTCTATTGCCAGCCATGTCCATGCCTACAGCTTCTTGCTCAACTTGGACTTTCTATCCAGCAATATCTCCAATCTATTCAGCTCTATATCTACCATACACGAGAGACAAAGGCAACCCTGAGCGCATCTCGCATACCCTTTGAATGCAAACACCTCCCGACACACCTGCAAAGGACACCCAATCCAAAATGGCAGAAGAACAAACCAAAACCGACGAGTCGCAAGCCACCGCCGGCGCCAACGCCTCCGGCTCCGGCTCCGCAGAAGGCTCAGGCGACATCAACGCCCATTCCTCCGAGAAGCAAACCCAGTCCGCGAAACGCACACCTCCCAAACTCGCATCCAAGAACTCCTCCAATTCAAACCCCCAGAAAGAAACACAAAAGGGCGGCGACTCACAGGCTGAAACAGACAATGCTTCCCAACCCCAATCTCGCGCCCAAAGCAAAAGCAAAAGCAAATCTCGCCGCCAATCGAGGGGACGCGGAAGAAGTCAGGCACCATCGAGTGACACCGAAAGCGTAGCCCGCAGCGACCTCTCCGACGCGTCCGCCCCCACCGGCGGCCGTCGCAATCGCAACAGGAAGAAGAAGCAGGGACCACCACAGACAAAGGAGGCCGAGAAATCTGGCGGCGGGCCCTTAGATTCTCTTGACGAAGTAGGCGAAACGGCGACCGGCGCGGTGGATAAGGCGCAAGATACCGTTGGAGGTGCGACTGATAAGGTAGGGAAGACGGTAGGGGGACTGACTGGTGGGGAGAAGAAGGGAGGGGAGAAGGGAGGGAAGGGAGATGGGGAACAGTTGCGACTGAGGCTGGAGTTGAATTTGGATGTGGAGATACAGTTGAAGGCGAAATTGCGGGGGGATTTGACGTTGGGATTGTTGAATTAGTGTGGTATACCAGCTCTGGGGCACGGAGGAGGGGACTATGCGATTTGGGAGGTAGGATTTATGGGGGATTGACAATGCGATTGTTGAATTAGTAGGGTATACCATTTCGGAGAGGAAGAGGAGGTGTACGATACAGGAAAGGGCGATTACGCGATTGGGGAAGGGAAATTATCGAGATGCGCAATGCGTAAGGCAGGGAAAAACTGACACCCACAACGGCCATCCTGAGAATTCGCGAGAGCCTCACATCTACCTCCTCAGCAACCATTCTCACCCATATGCACATGGCTGCTACCAGTTACCCAAAGCGAAGAGCGGGGCAAAACGATAGACTCCACGTGATGTGATGCGATAGCATCCGGATATATGCAATCCTCATGCACCCCTCCAGCGAGGGGTTTGTGCGCTGCATAAAATGACTCGCATACGCACATACATACCTTACACGATGTACTTCTCTACCTACCTTACCTCAAATTCTAAATTTCTCTGCGATATTTAGCGATAGCGAATCAATCAATCGATATCTACCGACCGCCAATCAATCGCCTTGCCCCACGCGATAATACTCCCTTGCTCTCTCTCTCAATACCTGGCTTTACCGTACATATATATGCACATGCATGCATGCACGCCTCGCCCACTCGGCTTCTACCGCTCCAATTCCCACCCACTCACAGGACTCGAAAAACAAAAAGAAAAAAGGAACATATTTGATGCGATGCGGCTGACGACGGAACCCTCCCTAGTTCTCTCGCCCAAAAAAAGAAAATATCTGATGTGATACGGCTGACAATGGAACCGCAAGACATGCCTCGTTTGTCTTAGTCTACCTGGTCGAGTTTGTTTTTCTGATTAGGCTGCGAGTAAGAGCCTGCATATGGTGCTTTAATTTCGTTTTGTATTTTTTTGTTTTGATTCCTTCGGGAGGGTTGGGGTGTGGAGGAGGGGAGGGAAGGTGGGGGTTGGGCTGTGTCTTCTTTTTTGTTTTTTTGTTTTTTGTTTCTTTTCTTTCTGGGAGATGTGAAGGAGGGCAGGTGAGGGGCTTAGTGCGTGGTAGGTGTGTATGCTTGAGGCTCAGTCTACTTCGCCTCGCTTCGATAAGGTGGGAAGGGTGGTGCGTTGGGTGGTGGATTAGAGCAGGTGATTTTCTGGGATTTTTGTTTTCTTAGGGGGAAGGGAGATGGTGCTGCGTTGTTGGTGGATGAGGCTGACGAACGAATGGTTGCTTTTGGTTTCATTTACTGGATTTGGTGCTTGGTAGTAGCTTGTATTTATGCATTGGTGTACCTACCGTAGGTCACTTTGCGTGGAGGTGTTGTTTATAAGGGGATTGCTTTTATGTCGTGGTACTCGTTATGGCTGGTTAACAGCTATGGGAGTTGCAGACGTGCATGTGGATTTGGGCACGGGCCGATGAGGATAAGAATGCCGTGTTTGTGGAGCAGATGCATTGCGGTTATGTATGAATCTTGCCGAATCGAAGTTTTAATACTAAGTTTTAAGGTCTAAAATAACATATAAGGTAAGTAGCATAAGTAGATAGGTAGCTCGCGAGCATTTACGCAACGTCGGTAGAAACAAATCCAACGCCCTCCCAACCAAGCTGCCTGAAGATGCACCCACAGAACGCCAATTTCCTCATATATCCGTGCAATCGTCATATCTCCCACATATTCCCTAGCTATCATGTAGTAGAGTCATTCACTTTCGCCTCCCGAGAGAACCCAGCCTCTTCAACGAGCCAAATCTCGACATCCCGCTCTCCTCACTCGGACTCTCCAACCGCGTCTGCCATACCTCGCTATCACTTCGGCTCCCAGCGCCAGCTGAACTCACACTAGCTCTTTGTCCTTGTGTTTCCGTTCGTGCCACAGTCTGCGGTGTAGGTGAACGCGGAGAAACGCGCCTTAATGCTGGACGAGAGGACGAGGAGGAGTGGAAGGTCGTAACACGGACCTGGCGGGCGGTGGAGGTGGTAGGTGCTTCGGATTCGGAGGAGGAGTCGACCTGGGTAATGCGGTTGCGGTGTGGATTGTGTGTTTTCGTGAGGGATGGGGAGAGGGCGATGCGGATATTTTGGGTGTTGGTGTCAGTGTCGGATGCGGAGGTCGGGGATTCAAGATACGTGAACCTATTATCATTGTTACTGTGATCTTTGTTGGTGGTCGTGGCGGCTGGGGTAATGATGTCTGGGTCTGAGGAGTCGCCGGCATTTGGACCGTTATGTGAGTGGATAAGGGCTTCCGAGTCTGAGGAGTCCATGCGCAAATGGAGGTTCGAAGGGCGAGAGGAGGCCAAGGAGATGCCAGATTCGTCAGAGCCAAAGCGGCGGTGCGGAAAGGGGCGCCTGGGCATCCCGTCACGGGTAAATCCGGCTTCAGATTCGGAGGAGTCGAACCGGTCAGAGGTGGGCCGTTGGATGGGAAGCGGGGAGTGGAGAGCGGATTGGCGGTCACCGTTCGAAGGGGCACCGAAGCCGGGGCTGCTGAGAGCTGGGGAAGGGAGTTCATGGCTTGGATCTGGGGTCGGAAGTTCAGGATTGGAGTACATGGGCTCAGGGGTGGAGAGTTCTGAGCGAAGCTGGTTAGGATCTGGGGATGATGCACCTGAACGTGGAGCCGGGCTTGACAGCTCAGATCTGTTTACAGGAGAGCCGGGAAGTTCGATTCTTTGACTTGCAGCATCTTTAGGGCCAAAGTATCCCATTACATTGGAGTCCATTTCTGGAGGGCCTGGTGGGGTCATTGGGACTTCGGTCGTCATAACCGTGACGATGGCCGGCTTCTTATATTCCACCTCTGGGTCTTCTGAGGAATAGCGCTTTTGAATATCCAACATGTCTGGCGTATCTTCAGGGTCACCATGAGACTCCGCTAATTTCTTCTCACGTCGTCTCCGAAGCATCTTGCGGAGGAAGAAGGCCCCTATAAGGGAAGCAACAAGTACTATAGCAATAGCTATGCCAGCTATTGCGCCCGTACCAACACCGGAGGAAGTATTGTGTGGTGTCTTGGTTATCGTTGTACTACTTGAGGTCGGATTTGAGGGGTTACTGCCTGTTGTGCTAGTAGATGAGATGGCGACTATGTGACTTGGCGTATTTTGGTCGAATGTAGCTTGTGAAATGGAGAAGTTCGAATTTTCGTAGTCGACGATCAGGAAACTGCAATGAATCAGCAATTGTTGGCGTAGCGATAATAGCTCGAATACTGACGATTCTTGAAGAAGCGTCCGCCCTAGCGTGTAGGAGTTCTCATCGGGTGCACGCTGCAGAGGAAAGTACCTTGACGTATTCAAGACCAGTGGGTATTGAGCCACAAGATCGAAGCTGGAGTAAGGGAGTGTAATGTTGATAGATGGTCCAGTAAGACTATTAGCCAGCTGGAATGTAACGCTTGGGTTCTGTTGAACGAGTGTCTCATGAAGCGTATCGTTGACAAGATACAGGCTGTGCAGTTCATCCCAGGTAATACCAAACGCAGACTCAAAAGCTGAACAAGCTTGTTGAGGAAGCCACAGATATGGCACTGTGGAATCCACGAGTGCTACGATACCCTCAGAGAGCAGCGGCGTTTGAGTGGTTTTATTCGAATATGTGATCGACTGTATTGCTACGACAAGCTGTCTCTCCACAGTCGGTGCGAAATTGAATGAGATATTATTGGGTGTGAATCTTGATGCGTCGTAACCTCCAAGTGTCAAGCTTGCACTAATGCCACCGTTTGGCTCTAACAGCTATTAGTGAGAAATGTATAAGTGCGCCTACAGACACTTACGATACGACGCTCCAGCGGTGTAGCCATAAGAGGTGCTTGGTATCAGGTTCTCGTTCTTAAGTGAAGTTAGCAAGCTTGGTGATGAGTCGCCGCTGTCTGTGAAATTTATAGGCTGATTCGAAAGTCCCAGGCTGCCAACGTAGAAAGCTTCCGTAATCAATCCAGCTATGACTTGATGGTTTACGGAGATATTGTTTGCTCCAGCCTTTCCTAGGAGTCCGATCGTGTCATAGCCATAACTACCATTTATGGCATTACCGCTATAGCCCAGATTATCCTCTGCGCCGAGTTGGAAGATGGCCTTGGGATTCCAGGAAGAAGACTTGTCATCATTGTATTCTCCACCTCTGGCTTGGGTACAATTTGCAGCATCATTGGGGCCACAACCATCTACTGCGATCACCCAGGTAGACGCTACCTCGGTTGATGCGAGAACTTGCAGCTGTTGAGGTGGTGTACCAACAGTAATCAAGAAAGTCGACCAGGCCCCATCAACACCAAGGCTACAAAAATGTAGTTAATTAGCAATTGATCTGTGAGCAATTGCCAAATACAATGCAAGCGAAGTATCACATACAAATCACCACTTGGATCAACCGCGATCGGCGCTGCTTTGATCGTCATTATGATTATTCATTAAAAAGAAAAACTGTAGCGAGAATAACGATGTCAACAAGAACGAAAGACAAGAAAATTATAGCAATGGAGTTTTCGTCACATCAATACCGGCATGAAAGCCCGTCGGTAAGCAAAGGTAAGCATATAGACTGGCCGACTGTTGCGCTGCCATGGTATATCAATAGAATCCCAGAGGAGTGGGCCTGATGGGAAGGCACGGCAACGCATCTCGATGCTAGCAAAAACTGGACTAAGGAAAGGTCTAGGTCTCTAAGTCGTTGGTATGCGTACAGTGGTTCGGAAGAAGGTGGGAAGAGACCAGTGAGGATGCAGGTGCCATGCAGTCATTGGTTGGCCCGATCGGATGCATGGTGTGCATGATGCTATTCTCTGCCATGCCCCACCCCCTCCGTTGCAACACTTAGACGGTGAGCCATCGGTACCAAAATACAGATACCTTTTCGTCCAGCATGTAGAAAAGGTCCTGCTGGTGCAAGTAGGCCATCACTTTTCACGTGGCTGCTCGTGAATTCGCCATAGCCATGTGGCTTCTCGCGCCTCAACCGTACAGATTTGTGATGGGCCGACACATGGCAGGACGGCACGACTATGTAAGCACTGCCGAGAAGGAAGGCTGAAGGCTGGGGTTGTGTAATCGAGAGACTTATGGCGATAGGGAGTGGTGAAAGATCTGACTGGATGAGCTGTCTGAGGTGGGGTTGCGGTAGTAGCTCTACACCGCACCTAGACGCGCCGTGGCTAACAGAGACGGGAGCCATGGGCGAACAGTAAGCGCTAAAAACAACGCTAATAAATACTAAGGTAAACAATACAGAGAGAACACCACATCAACCCCCCCCGCTAACAATCTAGCCTCAATCCTTCCAACTGCACACTACTTGCACAACCTCCGCAAAGAAGGCAAATGGACCCATGCAACAGCAGGGACCCTGAACATCAGTAGAAAATGGCGCAAACCCTCGACCAATGGTGACAGATCGCAACCGACTGTACGCCGACCTGCAGTCATAGTCTACTACTGTACATGGATCTTGTGCATCCTTTGAGTCCTTTGACCAGCCCACCACCAAATGGCATCGCTACCTGACCCAAGCGATTACGTCTTCCCACCATTCAATAACAGATCCAACCAACAGTTTCCCCACAGCAGGACGCCTGGGCCCTACGATGTACAGCACCTTCCGAAGTAGGAAGCTCGCTGACTCCAAATCCAATGATCCAGCAAAGAACCCAGCAGAGGCTCAGTAAGAGGACCGATGATGAAGCACTATACTGCTCAAGGCCATGATACCCCAGAATGGCTTGATCAAAGCCTCGAAAGCGGTCACTGTAACGGAGAACCCTTTTGAAAATGGGACGTCACTCGATTACCTTCCTGCAAGCCTACGGACGGGAGCACTGAGTACCTGACTCTCGGAAGATCCTCCCTCCAACTAGCTGTCGGCATGGTCTCTTAGTTGAGGCCCATATATGAAAGCTCCTGCCCGAGGCACGCTACCTAGAACATTTTATCTGACATCAGCTTTCCACCCCTCACTCGTTTTGGAATCAATTCAGATATACAATGACTTCGTTTACATTACTCGTTATGCTCGCTCTGAGCTTTGTATATAGTCCTGCTTTTTGCGCCCCGCAAGGTACAATCATCTCTGGAGAATCTATCTGCCAATGTGTAGCTGACAGTTGGAGCAGAGCAACTCGCTTCCGTCACCGCATCGGAGCAATTCCTGCAATCCGGCCCAGCTCCGGATTTGGCAGGTCCAGCTACCGCGACAACACCCTCCTGTGGTGGCTGCTACCTCGTCGCCGATGTCGCAGGACTAGTCTGGTACTCTGAAGTGTTCATCAACACAGCTGCAACCGCATTCGTATCAGTGGGCGTTGGGAATGGCACCAGCGCTAGACGAACGTCAATCGTTGAGAATGAGGGGGCTTTCACATTCAACCCGACGGCCACTGTGTCTGGTGGTGCTTTGACACAACTCAACTACCAGCCAACTGTCAATGTGGGAGGAGCTATACTGTACGTTGAGCAAAGTTCCCCAATTGATCTTTGAAGGTGTTGACAACGAGTAGAACCTCGCCAACTGCATATAATGTTTTCACTGGTATGACGATCCATGATGTTGAACGCATAGACTCTAACGGATGTGTAGCATACTCGATAACGTCCGCTTACAGTTCTAATGGGGTCTGTATCACAACATCTGGCGCTCCCGTGACGTTGAGCTCTGCGTATACGGAAACCTTAGTTTCGGCGAATGGTCAGGTAGTCCTGGACGCAAATGGCGAGAAGGCTTTCATTAACTTTCTTGGTTTTTCCACCTGCTCTGGTGGCGGGGAGAATGTTGTCCCTACTGCCTTGATTCAAATCACCAACACGACGGCCTCAATGACAAGTACATTCTCGAATGTACCATTAGCTGCGGCATCGGCTACCCTGACAATTGCTCCAGTAAGTCTATATCATCTCCTAGCAATGGTTCCGGATGTAAAGACAAGTTTACATGCTTTCGTACGTTGGTGGTCAACCGTCCTCGGCCTATCAAAACCATTCGACCAGTATCGCGTACTACATAGCTACATAGAAAGTATTCATGACTAACGCCCCA
Source organism: Cladonia rubrotincta (assembly GCA_963971245.1). NCBI lineage: Eukaryota > Fungi > Ascomycota > Lecanoromycetes > Lecanorales > Cladoniaceae > Cladonia > Cladonia rubrotincta. Next base: position 1,025,285 of record OZ020212.1, read on the forward strand.
TTGCAGCAATCTATTCCAATCATTTCAGCCTCTCCAGGATCCACTACCGGTGCGCCGTCGACCACTGTCTTCCCTTCAGCTGCCGTGCCCAAGATTGTTATTGGCAACAACACCATCACACCAACGCCAAATCCTATCGGACTTTCTATCTTCACCGGTACCCTTAGCGGTACCACCACCACTGTCATGGGAATAACATCAGGTGGTTATATTATACCCACAGGAGGTAATAACACCCAACCAATTGCTTTCACTGGGAAAGCTCCTTTGAATACAGTCGATTTCTGGTTGACTACCGTTTGGAGCACGGTAATGATGGGCCTCGGAGTCTTTGTGTATTACTTATAGGGTACAAGGGATATGGGAACGGGTATCGTACCTTAAATAATCGTAATAATTAACGTATAGGATGACAGTCATCTAATAAGATCTGACCGATTTACATTGTTTACCAACGCGTAGATGATTTAGAGGGGAAACCCCACCACGCTTCAACCGCTTTTGTCCTAGACATCTGTAAATCTAAACAAGAAGGTTCTAAATCTAGAGACTTATGATACCCAGATCTCAAAGCTGGTAGCAAACACCGACGAATCCACAGCTGTGGTGTAGACGAGGGTTAGGGTTGCACCTCCATTTGGTACCTGAGACGCTAAATGCTACCTAAAATTGCTCGTCCTCATCCAATATCCTCAGGCTCACTTTACACTGGAAATTCTTTCTTCAAAATAGTATGTTAGAGGCTCCTCCTCTGGTCTTCATGCTGCTGTCTTATGTCGGCGGTCTAAAAACACTTACTGTCCTGTCAATTCGCGCAGAGAAGATGCCTCTTTAGCCCTTAGATATGATTAATCAGTCGAGGCCAGCTGATTGTGAATTGTATAGGTGTGAACTACCTATGAATCTCGGAGACCTAGCTGCGCCTAGATCTATACAGTCTTGAATTACTCACACTCAAGGTGTCTTCGGATCAAAGCTTGGTACGTCATAGGGTAGCTCACATTGACGCTTTTATACATTTCTTCACATCTCTTTTCTCTCTATCTTAGCCATCAAAGCTTGTTCGGGGGCACCAGATCTACTATAAGGTCCCTTTCGTTCTTTACCTTTTGCCCCTAGATTGGCTCCTTTGAAATATGCAATAGCAATGGCCAGTGAGTTGAGCAATGGGAATTGATTGATACCAAAAGCTGGTGTCAACTGGTTCGGATGTCCTAACTTATATATTATCATTGAAAGGGTCAGTGAAATTTACGGGAGCTTGCACTCCATAAAGTAACGCCGCTTGTCGTTTTCAAGACTTATAACAATGATCACGGAGACGAACCGATCTGATTGTATGGGTTGGAGATTCCTAAAGAAGCATGCACGCCCGGGGCTCGAGTGTATGGTCAGACAAGGCTGCAAGCCGTCCATATCGTAGCTCTACCAGGCCACAGCAGCTCCAGATCCCCACTCGCCATTGACCTCTCCCAACTTATTCTGTTACTGGAGACGACGGGCGGGGCTCATCGTCAGGATGGTTCGTAACTTCTTACGGCCGTAAGAAGGTGTTACATGCTACCAGGACCACCTGATCTTCGCCTCCTTCTCGTGACACACTTCTTCGGTCCCTCTACACATAATCTCTCAACACAATGACCTTCATGACACTACTACGATATGGACATCCACGGCCCCTCGCCAGCTTATCCAACATTTCCATCTCCAGCTTCGACAATGTCAACACCAACTCATCACAAAGCATCCCAAAGCGCCCAACCGTACCCCTCACCATTGCCCTCCTCACCTTTCTCCTCCTCACCATTTCCCTCCTCTCCACTCTCCTCCCCATCTCCCCTCCCTCCAACATCAACCACATCCCCACCATCCACAACAAGCCTCACAATCCTCCCCTGCACCCCCTCCTCCCTCCCCTTTCTCCTCCCCCTCCTCACCACCACCATCCCCCTCAACCCCTTCACAGCTCTCATGCTCAAACCACAGCACAACACCAACCCCACCGCGCACCTCAGCCTCGCTACCTGGCTCTACACCACCGCCCTCCACGATCCCCGAGCGAAAATCATAGCCTTAGTAGCCGTATCAGATGAAGATGAAACCCAAACCCCAAAACCTCATAGCTTGATCCACCCTTCTACACCCGAACCAGCACCAGCAACTCCTCCCGGAAACAACCCCCCCAAAAAACCCCACGCCCGCGTCATCGGCGTCGCATGGCTCCAGCATTTCCTCCCGCACGAAAAAGATTGGTCAACCCGCTATCCCACGCACCTCCCCAAAACCAAACAAGCAATCCCAATCCCCCACCTCATCATCGACACCAAAGCCTACGCCCGCGTCTTAAAACTCCTCTACTCCCATCGCGAAACCTGTGTAGGGGAGCAAGGGGGTTGGTATATCCGCAACATCGCTGCCGAGAGTGACGGTGCTATATTTCGCCTCCTGGAGTATGCAGGCGAGATGTTCGGGCGGGGTGGGCGGGATGAGAATGGGAGGGATAGAAATGAGGTGGTTTTTTGGCAGGCTCCGCCTTTTCGCAAAGCGGCGGGGCTTTATGAGAGGATGGGGTGGCGGTGGGGGATGTGTGGGGGGAGGGTTGTTGAGGGGGGGGAGGGTTGTTGAGGGGGGGGAGGGGGCGGGGGAGGGGTTGGATTGGGTTGGGTGGGTGTGTAGGAGTGGAGGAAAGGGGTCACCGTGAAGATCGCAAAGATGGATTTAGTTGAAACCTTTCAGTTGTGGAATAATTCTCGCTATGTAGGAGTTGTAGAAATCATAACGATGATTATATCTTCTCGATTAACCCTCGCCATGCAGAACCATTGTTATATTTTCCCGCCGTATATGTCAGACGCTCGCATCAATGGTATCATATCCAAATATCCCCAAATGCAAAATCAATTAAAGTCCCGCAACCCGTAACAGGCCATATCCTAATGAGATCACTACTACGAAGGTGATGAGACTACTTGGTATGCCTCTCGAAATGAAATGCTTCACATGCAGATACCGCTGTCCCGTCTGTGAATCTTCCATCATGATAGCAGCTAGAAACATAGATCAGTCTTGATCAGCATATGATTTGCGAAGGAGGGATACATACTCATGTTAGGGAAGCCGCTGGTGGGAAGACCCATAGCCGCAGAACACATTAATGCGGAACCAAAGACCAACAAGTTCGGGTGCGGCTCCGACATCCCAGCGCCAACCTGGTGTACCAACGGCAAGAAAATTAAGGCAGCGACTGTGTGGCTGATGAATGTTGCAATTACAAGGATCAATGCAGCAAAGACAACCAGGACCCCATAAAGACTCATGCCTTCAACCTTCTCCGTTACCGTGGCTGCGATGGTGTGAAGAAGACCAGAAGAGGAGACGGCTTTGCCAAGGGACAGGCCGCCAGCTGCGAGGATGATAATTGTCCAGAGGAAATTGTTGAAGTCTTCCTTTGTCAAGATGCCCGTACCGAAGAAAGCAACCATAGGAATTATAGCCACCACGCCCATGTCGCCAAAAACGTTCTCCAATTGATGGCTTACACACCACAAAATTATTGTTACAAGGGTAATAATGCTTATGAAATATTGTACACCTGTGAATTTGTCTTTCATTGGTCGTATAGGCACGATGGTAGTGCCCTTGCCAGGTTGAAATGTAACAAGTAAGAGGACCCAGATCAGGAGAATGGAAATGACGCAGACCGGTAGAGCAACAAAGAACCATACGCCCCAGCTTGGCTGTGGCCGCATGTTCTGTAGGGCAATGATATTCTGTGGTGAAGCAATAGGAGAGGCCGCCCCGCCAATGTTAGAGGCCAGTGCGATACCAAGGATGAGCGCTTTCGAAAAGTTGGAGTCCGAAGGGAGGTTACGAAGGAGCGGCTTGGGCATTCGTCAGTCCTCTGCTCAGTTTTTGGTTGGCAAAACGTACCTGTATGATGGAGAAGCACAGTACTGGTGAGGCAACGTTACTTATCCACATGCTTAGTATCATAGCAACAAACATATTAGTTATCAAGACTGTTCTAGGCCTTGTGCCTGCTTTGCTGAGAACGAAAGTTGCCATCATTTTAGCTATGTGAAACTTAGAAAGTGCTGCTGCAATTGTGAAGCCTCCTAGCAGCAGCATGATGACTGGGGTCCACATGGCTGCAAAGATATACTTCGTCGCGTCTTTAGGAGCCAACCGAGAATGCGGTTTTTGATCTTCTCTCGCCACTTGCAGTATAACAGCCAAGAATGGTACTAACAAAGCCGTCACGAATAGCGGAATGACCTATCTCAGGGTGAGCACGAGCTGTCATCCATCTTCTTCCAAAACTTACCTCTGTTGACCATAATAGACTGACGAAGACTAACATTGCTAGGCAATTCTGCTGCTCTGGTTTCTTCATGATGGGGGCGACCAATAGGATTATAAAAACAATGATGACTGCTAGCAAAGTAAAAAAAGTCGGGTTGAAAAGCCATCGTGGCAACCGGTATTTCCCAATAGGCGTGATAAGTTCCTTGCTAGCTGCCTCATCGCTTTCGTCCCCTTGCAACTTTGGGTCGTGATCTCCGCCAAGTAGCGTTCTCCTTATCCCCATGTTTGCAGCTTGGGCTTTCCTCTCTATGCCGATCATCTCTCGCCAAACGGTATTGCGTTCCCAGACTACGTGCTCTCGGAGATGCAAACGTAACTCTCGTCTGGCCCTTGGTACATCTCCCTGGGTTATAACGTCTGCATACGCCTTCTCCATGTTGAAAATATTCTCATCTATATGTTGCATGGTCACCTGCTTGAAGGGATATGCCGTTGTGACCTTCTCTTTTAGGTAGACGTTCTTGAGGTTTCGATTTAGTGTCTTGTCATACTTTTTCAGGACCTTTGAGAACCCTGTTTTATTAAGCTGTATGAATGACTTCAGCTCGCAGAGGGAAACGTAAAGGCCAATCGTTCGCTTCTTCAATGTCATGCCAGACGCTACCAGCGTTGAGAAGAATTGGTCGCTATGGTCATCATATACTTGGCTAGCTCTTCTTCTCCTCGATGGCATCTCTCTGGAGCTCCGCAAGTCGTCTTCTGCCCTTGCTGCATTGGTATCGGAACTTTTCCTTCGACTTTTGGATACACCACTCATGTTCAAGCCCGTTCTTTCGTCTACATCTTCATCGCTGTCGGCATCTTCTTCTTCAATCGTCGAAGCGCTCATAGTACTGGTCCGCCGCTGCCTACCACCAAAGCCGATCTTGCTGAATAGACTTCCACGTCGTGGCCTTCCATTCTTGTCTCCAGTTCCTTCAAGCTGGTCAAAATCTACACCTTCCGCCTCTACCTCGTACTCCTCTTCATCTTTCAGCAAATCGCCAACTTCTCCGTATATCTCTAATTCCTTCAATTGATAGAAGGAACATATCTTCTCCAGCTCCTGATCCAAAGCACGCCGGAATACGGCGTCAGGGTCATCAGCATTGATTAGTGGGGAGGCTTCAGCGTCATGGTGAGCGAGTGTAGAAGGCTGGTGGATAGATTTTTCAAGTTGGTAAATACTAAGTGTGAGCAAGACGGTCAGTTGATATTGTTTAACTTTGCACCTTCGCCATCCTTCGCCTACAAAGTGGAAGGAACAAGAGCATAGATGCTTACAGCTTCTTGAGATTACTGTAGGCGATGTAATGACTACTCCAGTCGGGCACCGCATTAAACTGGATGCTGTGTGAGAATTTCATGTTGTCGTTAGGAAAGTGAGCCTGAAGCTGTTGCTCCGCCTTCTGCTTGCCCTTCTCCTCAACGCTAGTTGCGCATGCTTTAGCCTTCCTGTCCCTCCATATATACAATTGAAGCTCTATTGGCGAAGACGTTATAAAGAGGGTTCAAATGAGCCCTAGACAAGTGTCATCGACACTGACAAAGTTGTAGAGGTTATGGGGCGTGGAGCGTGCATAAGTGGCCGGCAGGCATTGGCTCACGCCATAGAAAGGATCGGTCACAGGGATGATTTAATCTTATCTCCGGATAGAAGTAGCTTACTGTTTAAGGCTTTTACAAACTCTTGGCACGCAAATGTCTAGTCCATTACAGTCTTTCCCTGGTGTTGGAATACAACAATGACAGAAAGTCTTGAAATTGCTGACTACATCTGCCAATGAATCGAGCAACCTCCTGGCTTCTCCAGGGACATGCAGCCGCCCACCTTACCCCCTGAGAGGTCTGAAGGACTTAGTCCACCAGGAAACACCCGATCGGTCGCGAATGCTCTGGTGGATGCCAATTCGACAGCAACGGAGACCAGTGGAGTCCTCAAGAGGAAATCCTATGCATTGGATGAGCTGGAAAGCCAACCGTACCCTCTTCGTATACGTTCCTCAGGAGATGAAGCGGATTCCCACAACATAAAAAAAGAGCCTGGAACAGAGAGGACAATAGAGAGCCCACCTATCGCCAATGGCATCACAAAGCACATTTATAGCAGCAAATCAGTGTCTACGTTTGTCAATGCCGAGGGTGGAGATGTTGAGCGCAGTTACACCCATGTATCGGGTTTCACACCTGTAAACGGCAGAGTATCCAGAGAATATAGGAGTATAAGAGCCAGTCAACCGAAAACTCCAGTGAGTAACAATCAAGGCGTTACTCAGGCGGTGTCGAAACCAAACATCGAGTGTCTCACGAACAATGATGTAGGTAATGTACCTACTCTTTATGTTTTCATACTTACGCCTACAGAAAATCCACCTCACTGCCGCTTTAGCTGAAGTTGAAGCCAAATTCGAAAGGGAAAAATGGGACCTGGTTGCGGAAGCTATGAAGCGTGCTGGGGCCGCTGAATATTCAAAGGCGCTCTTAAAAAAGTCCGCAGAAACGTTGAATCGAGTTCAGTTGTCGAATCGAGTTGATACTGCCCACTCGAATACGAACAACATAGAGCCAACATCAAATGACTCCAAAAAATCAAGCTCCGCGGGGGTCATAGGCACACATTACAAGCCAAGCAAGATTGGTGGAAATGACCACGGATCCAACAGAGGCAACTACCAGGGTTTCGGCGTATTAGTCAATCAACAACCGCTTCAAAACACCGCTCAGGTTCCCCCAAATATCCGTCACCAGATGAGCCGACAATCGGGTTATCTTCCTGGGTCAGCACCTGAACTGGCTACGGCCCCGCACCAACAGACGTTCCCTGCGCCAGCACCCCTCTACTCAGCGATGTCTCCTAATCGCCCACCATTATCGCAGCGAAATAACGAGCAACCACCTTCGCACCATAATCTGGTTCAAGAAACTTTCCGGCAGCAAGAATCCAGTAAAGGCGAATCTTCCGGCGAGAACCAAGCGATTTCCAATGATAGCAGGCTGAGTACACCATCATCTGAACTGGCAGTCCCGGTACAGCATAGTCCTACGGCAGAAAAACCTAGAATATCTCAAAGTCAAATGAAAGATATGCTCAGACATCGAACTCTGAACGATACAAATCGCAGTAAGCCGTGGGAGGTTATTGCCAAGGAATGCAGCGTGGACGCGCCTCTTAATGAGATATCTAAAACCCTGGAACAGCTTGTTCCAGGGATCCTTTACACGGATACAGGGGCCCCAATATTCATTGCTAATCCCGCGCCGAGCGCTGTGACTTCCAGTCATACAGCATCTGTTCCCCCGTATGACCCGAAGCATGCCAGTAGTGATCCAGTCTCTAACAAAACTCCTACCTTGCCAGCTACCGCAATTGATCTAACTAAGGATGCTGATAGGACTATATCGCCGAGCCCGCCAAGAGTTGACCAGACTCTGCCTGCTGGTGCTGTAGTACGGACGCCACCTAAACAGACAGGACCAGAGCGGCGGAAGAAAGGTCATCGCAACGAGTCTGCAGAATCGCGCGAACGGCGTAGTGCGGCGATGAGGAAGGCTTGGGCCAAACGGCAAGCTGAGGGCCGCAGTGGGCGGGGCTGTGGTCCGCCAAAATCGAGTACGATTGCTAGGAAACCAGTATCCGGAAGTTCGCCTGTGGCATTTGCAGCCCATGTCCTCGCTGCAGCTGCAGCTGATGCCGCCGCTGAGGCCACTTCTCCGTCCAAGACCAAAAGTCGGGAGATGAGCGCAATAAGCCCAACGCCGGCTCAAATCAGGCCCGAGGAAGGTCCAAGCTCAACCGTACATCGCCAAGATCAAGATTCAAGCGGACAAAAGGTAAGGACCGACTTCCGCGATAAATTTTCTACTATTTCTCACATTGTTAGCGCGGTTTTGGCAAACAGCGAGGTGAGAGTGTTATCCAGATGCCTGAAACAGAAAATGTAAGACGATCTCTATTCAACATGCCAACTTACTAAACAAAGCCAGCGTCGAGCCTCTCAACGACCCTCACGCGGTGATACAATAAGGGACGAGAAACCTTGTCCGTACGCCTGTGAAAAATGCGGCAAATCGTACACAACACCCGGAGGTCTCAACTACCATCGAGCGAGCATGCCGCGATGCGAGGAGGGGCCTCAGAAGCCTCGTCCTTTTGCCTGCGACAAGTGCGGCAAATCTTATCAGAATCGAGGAGGTCTCATGTACCATCAGCCAATGTGCGAAGTGCCTACACCGGAGCCGGATAGGAGAACCGAATCTGCTGAGACGACACCATCAACGAAGAAGAGAACTACCGGTCCAAGGATCGTCGGAGGCGCGAGAATCAATGGCTTGTCGTTTTCGCCTGGCGCTCGTGAAGCGCAATTGACTGCTGTTTGATTAAAAAAAATTGGTGGATCCTTTTTACTTTCCTTCTTTGTCAACGACTTTGCGTTTATGTTAGCGAGGAGCAACTTCGGGAATGTAGGGCGGTATATTACAGTCTTTGTTTCTATCAGGTACACGTCTCGTCGTACAAATGCACCAGCGCAGTAATGTCCGGATATTATACGATTAATGTACATATGCTTTTTTTTTTCTTGTTGCATTATACCCAGCTTTTCGGCTTTGCTTGTACATATATATCGTTCCTCATGGCTAGGAAACTTTATAGGAATATATCATGACCATTTAGCAGCAAAATCGATTATGAATGTTTTTAGTCTTTTGCAATTGGGGAGTTGATATATGACTTTTGGATCGAGAGGTGACGGGCTGAGACGTGCTTGCTGATCTTTAGTTATGTATCAGAAATTCCATAAAATCGAAATAAATCGTCCATCCTTGTTAAAGGCGACCCACTGGCCCACGTCTCCACACGACACAACACCCCCTTCAATCACCCTCGCTACCACCCTCCAACCACTTGTTCAGCCCCCCAGTCATGCACCATTCCCTCGTCACATCCCCTCCCCACTCCCGCACTCCCACCATCCTCTCCCCCAATCTCCCCTTTCCTCCTCCCCCCACCCCTCACCCCCTCTCATTCATCCCCCCCACACCACCTACACCGCGCCTTCCCCTCCCCACTCTCATTCCTTCTCCATCCTTCCATCCAGCCCCACAACAGCGCCTGGAAACTCCAGAGATACTCTAAGAAAAGCTGATAGAGGCCTTGGTAGGTGTCGTAAGGGAGGCCCGGGGGGGCGTCAAGGTCGTCGTGGGAGGGAGAGAAAGAGGAGGGGGTGGTGGTGTAGGCATAGGTTTTTGATGGGGAGGGGAGGGAGAGAAGGTGGGTTAGAGATGTGAGGAGGGAGGACATGCTAGTGGTGTAGGCGTAGATGGTTGATCGGGCAAGGCGGTGGATTAGATTTGGGACGGAGGACTTGATGGTGATGTAGGCTGGGGGTTTGGATGGTGAGATGGTAGTTGTTTGAACAGAGCGCTGCACTGGTTGGGATTCTAGGTCGGGCGTCGTGGGCGCGGTGGTGGAGAGGGAGGGAGAGGGATTAGATGGGGTGCTGGGAGGTGTGGTGTGGATTGATGATGGCGGTGATTGCTGAGGCTTTGTTAGCGACTAGGTAGGGAAATCTGAGGATGGGTAAGATAGAAGTGAGGCGGACTTGTGCGATGTTGGATGAGATGTTCGATTTGAATGTCATGGTTTCTCGAATGAATGGGTTGGGAGCTGTGAGCTCTGATACGATAACGCAGTTTGTGGAACCGAATTCTTAAAGCAGCGCATAAAGTAGCTGGCTGGCCAGGGAAGAATGATATGAAAAGGGATGGCGAGCAAGACATGACTTGGTTCGCGACTGGTTGTAGTGAACATGCAGAGTGAAGCTAGATTTTAGCCTGCTGTGATTGCAGGGTACACGGTCACGAGTGTATTCACAGCTTGGTGGGACACATTCAAATCAGCCGAGGGTGGCAAGCCAAATCAAGGCAAACTTGTTGCAACTTGTGAGTTTGCTTTCGTCGTCTTTTGTCGTAAATATTTTGCATATCAGTTGACCCTTTCACACCTCTAATTCCTGAATCTTGACAACAGGCTCTCCCTTTCTCCACAGCCTCGCCTCCCTTGGCCACACCCTCTTGTACAGACTTACACCCACCGCATCTTGCGGATTGATTCTCCCGTCAAAGGTCGCCTTGAAATACCCATGGGTACCTAGGCTTTCCTTGATGAATCCGCTACGTCCCCTCTTCGTCCAAAGTCGCAAGGCTTTGAACCAATTTACGTCTTCCTTGTTGAAGAACATATAGCGTACCGTTACGATCTTCTTATGAATTTTGTAAGGGTGCCCAGTCAGGATGATACGCTTAGCTATAACACGATTTGTTGAAGGAGGCAAGGATGTCCCCGTTGCGATAAGTTTGAGAGGGGTACCAGGGGTGCTAGGCGATGCTTGAAAGAACAGGGCGGGGACAGAACCCCACGTTAGCGGTCCGATGAAAGATGCTACGGCCGTTTGCCCTGGATGGAGGAATCGCTGGAATTTGTGGACGTCATTCGGTGTGACACCCAGCTGCGAAAATAAAGGATTGATAATAAAGCGGCGAGGGCCGCAGAGCATGATCAAATCTTCCTTCGATTTGAGAGGATTTGGATATTCCGAGCTCAATGTCATGCTGGAATTGAGGACTGTACGCTTTTGCTCATGCCTTAGAAGCGAGTAGATAGCTAGAGGTTTCCCGGGGCTCTGAACTTCCTGGAGTGAAAGGCGCACGTTGCGGAGGTGCACATTGACGCGTTTGCCAGCTTGTATTCCTCCAACTAAAGCATCATTATTGGCTTGCTTCTTTGCCATTTTGTAATTAGGCACCTTTAGCAGTCGATTCCAGTCCTCAGGCTCATGAGCTCTGTCCTCAGACGTCTCCCAATGGCTTGTCTTCAGGCTCTTCAGCCCTCTATATCTTGCTAGTCGCTCCCTAGCAAGTACATTTGGGTGGAGCTCTACCTCGTCCGGGAATTCGAGATCTTCTTCGGCTTCACTCTTCCGCGATGCCCTATATTCTGCTATTTCAGCAGCTTCATCATCGGGTGCCGCATCGAGGAACATCTCTGACTGCGGATACTCGGATGGCGCTGCTTCAGTGAATTCCTTCTGGGTCGCCTGATCGAGACCTTCCAATCCATCTTGAGGTAAAGCTGGAGACTCCATAGCTACATCCCCTTCGTTGTCTACTTCGTCGTTGTAGTCTGAGCCCGAGTCGGACATGTCGCCCAAGAACCAAGCCGATTGATAGGATGACGTTCCTGTGGGTAACTTCTTTGGTGGTTCAGGTAGATGGGTCTCATCATCTGAGAAGTAGTGATGGTCATCAAGAAGCACACCTCGTCTCTCCGTTGGTGCTTCTGTCATGGACAACGCATCAGCATCGTCCATAACAGCCTCGTAAGATGCGAGCTCTGCAAGATCATCCTGTTCCGCGTCCGGTACCTCCAGTACCTCTTCTTCCTTCGCCCCATCAATAGCCATCTCATCAGCCTTTCTTTTGCGTGGAATTTGAAGAGTTGCATCGGTGATCTTCTCAATTTGAAAATGACCCCAATCTCCAACTTGTACAAGCCGATTGGCCTTTAAGCCCCTCCCGCGAACCACCCCTGTTAATACTACTTCACCATGAGTAGCATCTACATCAGGGTTCTTTGGCCACTGGATACTCTCGGCCAGCATCCAACTTCTCTCCTCTCGCCATTTGATACCCTTTGGTGTCGTGGTGCATAGCGAACGAATTGCATTGGCACACTCGCTCTCGGAGTCAAGTGAGAGTACCTTTTCTTGGCTAGGAAAGAAATGTGTAATATAAGTCTTCAATGAAGAGGCAACCTGCGATCTCGTCTTTGGCGATTCAATAGTGTTAAGGTTCTGTACCATAGTAAGCACATTAGATACGCCTTGCCCTTCAATGGTTTTCAGCATTTGTTCGCCTTCCACTCCTGGTTCTTCTGTTGGCGACAAAAGGAAAATAACAAAGTCTGCACATCGACATGCCTCGAGGGCGTTTAGTAGATCCCGTTCCACAGGGACGTAGACTAAATTTTGTTTGAATCGATCCACCCTGACTTTCATGTGTCCTTCTAATGGCCAAATAGCCTCAGCATCGACAGCTTGATTCAGCTTTTGCACTGCAGCCATCGCATCCATGCCCTCACAGAGCGGTACGACAGCAATAATACGCGGAGCTCCATTGTGACCAGCAAAGACACTGGCGGATTTTTGGTTTTGCTGATGCTTGATCTGCCGCATCTGCTTGGCGTGATTCTTTCTATCAAATTTAGACATAACTTGTTGATGTGGCGTCTTCCGGCTGCCTCTTTTCTCTGTGCCTTCTATCTTGCCTTTTGCTATATCTTTGATCACACTTTTAGTAGCATGCCGCGACTTGAATGGCTTGTGCGAGACCTTTGTGGTATTCCTATGGTGATGAACCTCAGTAAGAGGAGCCATGCTGTTGCCAGCTTTGAATCTGAAGGGAATAGAAGCCACTTTGTCGGCTTCCCAACTGTTAGGGGCCGCGAATTTGTCCTGTACTAGGCAAGAGCAACAATATGATATAAAATCTTAAGTGGGACTTGAACTTTTAACGAGCCGGAATCCTTCCGCCCCCGCAGTGAAATCTTTGTGGTTCTTCCTCATCTTTCACTAACCGCCACCCCTGAGCTGAACTTTCAAGAAGCCAAGATGTCTTTCTACGATGAGATCGAAATCGAAGATATGACCTATGATGCGGCTACGACTCTCTATACTTATCCATGTCCCTGTGGCGACCAGTTCGAGATCTGCCTCGCTGATCTTCGCGATGGGGAGGAGGTCGCTGTTTGCCCCAGCTGCAGCTTGCAGATCAGAGTAATCTTCGAAGCAGTAAGTATATGACATGTGGCAGTGACAAAGGGAATCCTCTGACTTTCGTGGACAGGAAAACCTGCCCAACGAAGATGGAAACGGAGAGCCTGCGGCGCCGGTAGCAGTCGCTGCTTAAGCGACTGCGTACAAGAACTTTGATCTCCAGAACGCGCCGCGCTTCTGACAGTCTGCTGTACGGCTTGGACAATGAAAGGCCAGAAAAGTTAAGAGAGGCTGGCATTGCTCCAAGGGAAGACCAGGAATCTTGTCGAAACTCAATAATATTCAACATGATCCTAGGGATCCCATTCACTGAGAAGCTGCAACCCTTCGCACATCCCATTGCACGAACTTGGATACACGCTGTTATACAATCGCCCCTCTCTTACATCGGACCTTCATCAGCACGACGTCCAGGTTCCCCATCCGACAAACACCTTGGCCAGCCTCGTACCGCTACCTCAGCACGGCCAGCAAGTTCAGTGCCGTAAGTTCTGTCCACAGCGCAAACAGTCGCCCCAATTGGTGGCGGATCCGATGGATAGATCGGTTCACGGGTGCCCGGTGCACAAGTCGGGGACTCCATCTTGCTCCACTTGTTTCCCTCCACCGTGAAGCAACGAATTCAATAATTGATCGTTGGGGGTGATTTGCGAAGGTGGAGTAGACCGTTTCGTGCAGCTCCGAAAGACCGATTAAAGGATTGGAAGAGACGAATATGTGCACACCCTGCTCATACAAAGGGTTGCACTGAAAGTGGTTGTCTGTTTGGAGAGTATTGTTGCACTCCCCTGAAATTGTCATTGGAGGATCTTTTGGTGATAGTTTAGGGTCATTGATCTGGTCGTACTCAGGGTTTCAGTGTTGTTGCAGAAATAGTAGGTAGTCTAAACATCGAAGTGATTGAGAGATGGAGCGAATTCCAAATTTGGCCCGTTTTCGGAGATTTTACTCAAAAAGCAGTACCTCTCTCATCTGATGCTCTTGACTATGCTAGTTCATGACTAGAGTGGACGCAGCGATAGAAGAACGGAGTAAGTCCTGTAGAACCCCAAGAGCGTCAGGAAAGGACCCCAGTGCACACAAGCATGTAGTATTCTTCGGAAGCAATCCATAACCTCTATGCTATGAACCCGCATAAATGCCCCCCCCCCCATGCCCCCCTCCCTCCCAATCCCCCACCCCACCCCTCCTACCTCCACCCCCTCCCAATCCCCGCCAACCCCTCCACCCCCATCCCCACCCCCATCCCCAACCCCCCCATCCCCACGCCCCCTACCTCCCTCCTCTTCCTCACACTCCCCTTCTCCCTCACCCCCCCCACCACCTTCTCCAACCCCGTCTCCACCACCACCCCCCCCACAACCATCTCCCCCAAACACGCATGCAACGTCTCGAAATTAAATATCAAATCCAACTCGCACACGTTTTCAAACAGCCGGTCGAGCGCTTCGACGAATACTTGGATGAGATCGAGGAGCGCGAGGGGGGATTCGGTGGAGGTCGAGATGAGGATGAAGTAGAGGGTTGCGTAGTGGCGGTAGGTTATTAGGGAGGGGGTGTCGGCGTGGGGTTGGGAGGAGGGGGGGGAGGGGGAGGGGGAGGCGAGGAGGGGGGGGAGGCTGGGTGGGGAGGTGGGGTGTTAGTGGGTGTTTTGGAGGGATGGGGGAAGGGGAGGATGGGGGAGACGTACGGGAGGAAGTTGCAGGCTGAGGTGGGGCGGTGGGAGACGAGGGTGAAGATCTCGGAGATGAGGCGTTGTTGTACGCTGGTGTCCTGTATTGGGTGTTAGTGATGGGATTTCTAGGTGCATGTTGTAGGTTGTGGACTGTTTACGAGTTGTGTGTAGAATTTGGTGAGACGTGGCTGGCCTGAATTGTTGAAGACGAGGATGGCGTTGATCATCGTGGCGGTTGTTGAGCTTGCCTTTAGCAGCTCTTGAGAATTGTTTTGTCACCGCATGTCTAGTTGTTGGAGGTTTATGGAGAGGGAAAGGTAGTAGCGGGAAGCTTGAAATATGCGGGTTTTTGATACAGGAATTTCGAGAAGCTTTGTAATTCGGCCGCTTCACGTACTACGAAGCTCGCTTCAGATTACTATATAGAAGGGAGTGAGATGGTATGTATGTACTTGGCCTATGGTAATGGAGTTCGATATCATCAGTAGTATGCCGCCACACTACTTTTTGGGATATCCATAAGCATCAACTCACATGTCCATATGCTAGTGTTGCGAATCAAAAGAGCCTCTTCCACCTGGGGTGACACCATGAGAAACCGTCTGTGGAGGAACCCCACTCCAACCAAGCTTCCTCCTGGTTCGTCACAACCTCGGATTCTGGAGCAAAAGATTCTAGGAATAATTGCCGAAAATGTATGTACAGGGTCGTTGGCCAAAGAAGGTCGTTTCTCCTCTCCTTCGCTTGCTTCCGCAGTGGGAAATGTATCTTACAAGAACCTGTTCTGTCCCATCTTCTCCGGGTGTTCATCAATACGACATAGCATAGCTGTCAGCCACGGTGAACAAAGATTTCCAGAACATGCATGCGAACAGGCAAGGAAAATTTATGGCGATGAAATTGCCAAGAGTGGCAGACTCAGATCCGGTAGAAGAGTCATGATCACTCGCTAGCAATGCTAGACAGTATTTGTCCGGTAGAATGCCATCCAAGGTGCGGCGAGTAATGCGGTGCGTGAGTTCCAGGGTATCAAGCGCTTTCATTCATGCAATGCAAGTTGTATCATGTCACAGCGTCACATCATCAACGAATTTGAAATCGAATCACATCATGAGCCGGATGGACCTTGAGCTTGGGAGTTCTGTTGGGCTTGTTGTTGATAATTATACCAAAGCATTGCATAAGCTTCATAGCCACCGTAGGCTGCATATGGGTCCGCTTTATCATCAGCAGGTGGTCCGCCCTGCTGACCTCCGTAAGGTCGCTGACTCGAGGTTTGGTTGTTGGGATAAGAAGGACCGTTGAATTGGCGGTCATCACCGCGGCGTCCGCCTCCTCCACCGCTGGTGCGGTTGTTCTTTTCCTGCTGTTGAAGCGTAAGTAGAGGAGGTTGACTGTTAAGGTATAGACTTACTACTGCATGCACCTTCTCCATGATTGCGTGTTTAGCACGCTCAATGGAGTCGCGAGATCCCACCAATCCAATATCACGTTCAATGTCTTGCCCGGTAGCTGGTGAGACATTGATCTTGCAACCAGTATCTGTTTGCATGTTCTTGATCGTCTCGCCACCTGTAGTTCTCGTCAGAGGCACGGCATCGCCGACAACTAGGGAGAGAACCAACCTTTACCGATAATCATGCCTACAGCTTCAGAAGGCACAATGATTCTATCGTTAATCTTCTCGCCACCACCTCCCATCGCTGGCATTCCTGGATTATCCCTCGGCATACCGCCTTGTTGGTTTGCCTGGCTCTTATTATCACTTTCGACAATCTCCATAATGAGTTCTTTCGCCATAGCAGCAGCAGAAGGCGTGCCAATCAAGTTCACCGGTCTCAAACCGTTGACGCTCTTTTCCTCTCCCACAATGTTGACATGGCACTGACTACGCTCCTGCAAATCTCGAATGGTCTCGCCGCCTCTTCCAATGATCAGACCAACGGTTCTATTTGGCACCATGATCTGTGTTGCATCTTCCCCCGTTCTCAGAGCTGGTTGGTGGGCACCAACTTGCTTCATTCCGCTACCCATACCACCATCCATGTTACGGTCGGGAGGTGGGGGCGCTCTGCCCGATCCAAGAGCTTTACCATTCTCTTCGATGATCCGAAATATATCTGCTTTGGCAGCATCTCGCGCCATGCGGGGCCCTGTTATCTTGCATTGACGCATAGGTCCGCTTGTCTCAGCTCCGGTCATGAATTGAATTCTAGTTCCAGATTCTGCTTCCACGCGTCTCAATGTTTCACCTTGACGGCCAATGATGAGACCCACGACATTCGCTTCGATTGGTATTATTTCGACTCCACTATCATCTCCACCACGACGACCCATTACAGACCGCTCGTCTTGCCCACCAAAGCCTCGTCCTGGAGGTGGTGTGAAGCGAGTCCCTAATGGAGGAGCTCGATTATCTGGAGAATAGGTTCTCTCACGTCCGTATTGCATGTGGTTGGGCCTTCGTGGGTCGTCGCGCCGCTCATCGCGATACGGATTGTAATTGTCTCGAAAGCCTTGTACCATTCGCGGAGGAGACCTTGAACGAGTTCTAGAGCGTCGGAAATGACGGCCAGCCAGTCCATCATCGCGTCCACCATAGACCAGGCCATTGTCAGCAGCTATGCCACGTGCTTTGGACACTGCGTCCGCTAAGCTGACCGACCCTGAGTTTACGGGCCTGATATTACTAAGGTCAATGCTACCAGAGTTGCTTGGCTGCGGGACTGAATAATTTGCGACCCCTGGCGGAGGTCCTGCATGGGGATAGGAGGGAGGGTAGGCATGAGGCGGAGGTGGCTGTTGAGGTGGGGGTTGCGAGATGGGAGTACCGCCAGAGCGTTGAGTTGCTGTCACACTACTTAGTCTCAGGCTATTGTAGGAGAATGCGCCCTGAAGACTCACCTAACGCTGCCAAGATTTGGGAGATATTTGGTTGTTCTGCCATAGTGTTTGATGTTGGCACAATAACGTTAGTGGATGATAAATTTTCACATTGTCATTGGCGAGGGCATCAGATTTTATGGAAGTAGGTGAAAGTGATAAGGATACCAATAGAAAGATTCACAGAAGCCACATATACGATGAATAACCCAAACATTCACTTCTTATTGAAAGATAATAAGATATTAAAGTAGCTCACCGGAACATTCAGATGCTCGCGGAAGCTGTTTGAAGACAAACGCGACGGTTGAGGATTAGTGCTGTTGATGCCGCACTAGTACCTGGTACCCGGCACTAGCTACGCCAGCACAAATGTCTCCTTTGGTGTAGGACAGGCAGGACAAAAGGTACCTTATGTTGTTCAATTCTATCCAAACACAATCATACATGCAGCAATCGCTTGCCCAACCAAATGTTCGATTTTAAGATAGCTATTCACCAAGCTACAGCACAATTTTGATGCTTCTCCGTCACTTAATTCCATAGCCTCAGGCTTCAGGAGCGGCATTTTCCGGAGCCAATTGATGTAGGTGCGTTGACTCCAACATCGCTGCGGTGGCTAGGGTATTCCCACCTTCAGTGTGACTCTAAGCCTTGCATACTGCTCTCCTCTCTGCTTGGGTCTATCAATACATCGGAACGGCATCTTTGTGTAGTTCCAATGACCTTGCAATGGTGGCGGGCTTGAACGACATCTGTAAGGTCGCGCCATGCCTTACCCCGTTTCGCAAACATTCGGCCGTGCCGTGCAGTGGTGGACATGAAAGTTCAGAAATCCGAATACATATTATACAAAGTCTCCGACTTCGTGATTATCCTGAATTTCATATACAGCTAACCCAATGATGCCCGTTGACGACCCGTTCAATAATTTCCGTTGCATGAGGTATTATTGCCAGGTGGAGCCTTTGCCATCCTTGAATGTCTACCCGTTGTTTGATTTGTTGTTCTCGCGTAAGCCGGGACAACAACCGTCATCTTCACAGCAGTCTCCATAATGACTCAGGCAACACAAATCATACCTCTCAGCATCGCTGACACATATTGCCATCTGATCGATATTACAGACTATCCCGGATGTCTATCAACTACGACTCCACTGATACTCAGTGTTAGAGCGTGTGTTGAAACCTAAACTACAGCCACTTCATGTCACTGGTAACCCATAGGTAGAGCTGGCCAACAGGCTGAGAACGACAATGGCTAATACACAAACACAAGACAAGATTGCTTTAGCTGGTGGCTTAAGGTTAATAGTTCGGGAAATCGGTGAAGGTCAAAACGAACAAGGTAGCTGTGGCAAGACTAAAATTACAATTTATTCTCAAGACCAACAAGAAGATCGAGGATTTGCGCCACTCGATCGCGCAGCACGCAACGAACTAATCCGCCAAAATCCTCAATTGATTGCGGATGCGATTACACAGACCCTAAGGGAGAAAGCAAGTCAGCGAGGCTGTTACCAATATGAAGACTATACCGTTGTTTGGGATGCCAGCTTCTTACCGTTCCATCTCGGTTTCAGCGTTATTTGCCCAAGAGGTTCATGCCATCATATGGTCTCGGTCAGGAATCGTTCTCTTCAAGAACCGGTCAGCTACTTCATCTAATAATCTTCATGCTTTTCTAATTCGCCGTAGGCCAAGTACGCAGAAGCTATCATACCATTGGCAAAGTCATTCATCGAGCAGCCCTTAGTAGGTCTGAGCTTTTGATTATCATCTATTCGACACATTGACAAGTCTTAGGAAAGTAGCCTACCACACCTCCCTTTCGTACGCCCTGAAACCCAGATTGGTCCTTCGCCGAGACCCCAAGGAGAAGAAGAGAAGATCCGTCGGACGATGGAACAAGCTCGCCTCATCCTTAGTAAACATGGTACTCTACTTGAAATGGATATCGAGACTGCCGAGGCTACTGCTAAACTCGTCAATGCTGGCAAAATTGACACCAGCCTCTTGTCCTTCATGACTGATAGATCCACGGATACGAAGCCAGTACCGATCGCCTGTGAGACAGAAAAATGTGCAACGCTAGAGAAGACGACAACTCAAATACAGGGACTCGTGCAACCTTCTCAAGCGGTAACCGACAATCATAAACTGCCATATGGGGCACGACAGCAATCTAAGGGAAAAAAGCCGATCCTGAACGAAGGTGACAAGGATAAGCAAGCCCCTGAACAGGCCAGGAATTTGATTTCAATTGAAAAAACCGTTCCAAGCATTGTCGAATCGCTTGAAGTGCATCCGCCTAAAAGAAGAAAGAAAACAAAGAAGAAATCTCATCAAATAAGCGCCGCAAGTGATAAGGCACGGCAATCGGGAGAACTGTCATCAAAAGAACCCGAAGTGTTGCTTGAACGAACCTTTCCTGAGGCTTCCAAAGACAGCAAAATACTCACAACACCACCGAACAGCCCTCTAAAGTCGCGGCAAACGGGAGAATTTACATTAAGAGAACCCAAAGTGTTACTTGAAATATCCTCTCCTGAGGCTTTCAAAGATGGCAAACTACCTACAACGCCGCCGAACAGCCCCCTAAAGGCACCATTTCTAGAGCCTACTCTGCTGATGAAGACTATGTCGGACGAGATGATCACAGATGAAGAGAACTGGACTGCTGATCACGCCACGCTGATAGAACCGCACGACGCAGATCGACCGAATGAACAACTTGCTATTACCGACATGCCTAGTACTTCATGTTTATCATCGTCCCCTTCTCCATCAGATAACTACTTGGAGGCAACTTCAGTCTGTTCGAGTACTGCCAATAGAAACGCGCGCGTGCCCCAAACAGCCCTTGCCGAAGGCCGCCCTCAACTGAAAGTTCGCACTTCTTTTGACGAAACTACTTGTCAGCCTCAACAGGCCCGGAAGTTTTCTCCGATCAGCGAATTGTTGAGTCAGGACTCCGGCTACTCTTCGCCAGTTCCGGATCCCAAACCAGCTGATTCTCGCCTTGTTCAGGGCCTTAAGTGGACCTATGCTACACGGACAGAAGCTGATGCAGACTTGCTTCAAGCAGGAGTCTGGTTATGGAATGAGCCTCGTGGATACTTACAGCCTTATCGTGTATTTGGTATAGATACGTATCATTCTACAACTTTACCCCCGGTATTCATCTCCCATCAGAGTACTGGCGATACACAGCCGATGATTGAATACGATGGAACGAGAATCCACATAGTCCCACACGCCATGCCTTGGCTAGATCTTCGCGCGACACCAGGCCATCCTGACTTTCTTGTTCCATGTAAGTTGGTAGAATATCAAGCCTCTGAAGCTGCTGGCTACCATATATCGCGTCACAACAGAAGCTTCCTGTACTGTCGGAAGACTAGCTGCGATACTCAAGTTGTAGACGACAATTCGTCTAGTTACATCTGCCCCGGATGCGGTCCTAAGACCGTCGTACGTTACTGCAGTTTCCAGCATCTGGCGGAAGACGTTAAAGACCATTGGGAAGAATGCGGTCATCCAGATCTGGTGATAACCTCCGTCATCGATCACGTCGCAGAACGCTCGAACTCATACCGAGAATTTCCAGCCATCAAAGAGAAACACGGAATAAGATCAGCTGCTCTCCAATTTCAGCAAGTATTCGCCAGATATGATAAGGGGCATTATACCCTGTTCTACCCTTGCTCGTTGAAAGCCCGGACCCTGTCATGGCCTGAAGCGGACCCAAAAGCGAAAGAGATGAATGAACGTATTGAGCGACTCCTGAACATTGCATTCCTCGATACCACCGATTATCACATCCTAAGCTACCTCTACCGTATACTGCGACACCTTCTCATCACAGCAGGAGAATGGGACTTCGACACACAAACCGCGTTAAACACACAATTCAGCATGGAATTTGCTGATGGCTCGTTCAACACCCTTACATTTAGCAGTCAGCCTCCCTGCGAATGCGAATGGATTGGTCAACGTCTCCAGCAAAGTGAAAGTCACTTGGCCGTATGTTCATTGATGCCAAGCAACGGTTTTGGTGTTACGTTTCCTGTTCTAGGATTGCGGGCTTATGTTGAGCGGTTGGAAAACAGATATTGGATATTGAGGGCGTCGCGGCAGCAGCACCCTACTGAAGAGTTTTGGCAGCGGCGGGCGACGGGATATGGGTTTCCTGGAGTATCTACTGGGCTGAAGACGTTTACCTTGGGGCCGGGTTGGACGGGTTGGGGTGGGAAAGAAGATGATATTTGTTTGCCAGATGGAAGTAGATGATTGCCTGGGAGGTGAATGGCGCTGAGATTTTATTATTTTCGATTTCTAGGGATTGTCGAGAGCGAAGTTGGACAATGTTGTATGCATCGGATGATTCATGCGGTATTATGGGATGATATTGCAGGCCTGTTGAGAGCGGGCGGAACAAAAGTTTTCACATGTATCATAACATCAACATTCCCCGCGTCCAATACTAGCTACATAATAAAGCGACATGCAATTTTGAGGTATAAAACAACGTTACCATACATCCCAACCCCCGACCCTCAACCGCCTCCATCCCAACCACCCCCCACACCTCACTTCCCCCCTCCCCCCTCCCTCCTCCTCCTCTCCCCCCCCGCCTCCGCCGCCCCACTCCCCCTCCACGCACTAACCACCAACCCCACCACATCCCCCACCCCCACCCCATTCTTCACCTGTGCAAAAACCACCGGCCCCCCCTCCCTCATCCTCCCCGCATCCCTCTCCATAACCCCCAAATCCGCCCCCACCGCCTCCGCCAAATCAGTCTTATTCACCACCAGCAAATCACTGCCTGTAATCCCCGGCCCCCCTTTTCTGGGTACTTTGTCCCCGCCGGCGACGTCGATGACGTAGATTATGAAATCGGCGAGTTCGCGCGAGTAGTTGGCGGCGAGGTTGTCGCCGCCGGATTCTATGAGGAGGATTTGGGTGGAGAAGAGGGCGTGCAGGTGGGTTAGGGCGAGGAGGTTGGCGGATATGTCTTCGCGGACGGCGGCGTGGGGACAGCCGCCTGTTTCGATTGCTCTGGAGGGGGAGGGGGGGGTTAGTGTGTGCGAATTGGTGGGGTAGTGGAAGTGGGGGATGGGGATGGGATTTACTGGATGCGTTCTGGGGGGAGGGCATGGTGTTTTGTGAGGAATTCAGCGTCTTCGCGGGTGAAGATGTCGTTGGTTACGGCTGCGATGCTGTAGTCGTCTCGGAGAGCGAGGCAGAGGGCGAGCATTAGGGCGGTTTTGCCGGAGCCAACGGGGCTGGTTATGTGTTGTTAGCTGGGGTTTTCTTCTTGACTGTTTATGTGATTGGGGCGGGAAGACTACAGAAGAGAGCTTACCCACCAATGCCCACCGTGAATGCTCGTTCGTTCCAGTCGCGGCCGGCTATCAGGGGCATTTCTCGCTGGGTGTAGGAGCCGGGTCCGTCGAGTATCTCGTGCGAGTGGCCATGTTCGGCAGCGTTGAATTCGTTGGAGTGGGAGTGTGAGTTCACACCATCGTGGCTGTGAGTGGCTGTAGTTGCTGTCGCCATCTAGACGGTTGTAATTTAAGGAGCAAATGCTGATAGAAGGGGGGCCAGTTCGTGAGAGGTGGGGGATGTAAGGGTGTGGGGTAACCCTAGCCCTAAGGACTAATCGCGGGATAGCCTCGTAGCCTCAGGGCAAATTTTTAGTCTCGTGTTTACCGGTAGATTAGGGTGATGGAATTAATGGAACAGAGAAAGGGCAGCATGATGTAAAAGTGCTGAATGTGGGGATACAGAGCTGTGGAAATTGAGGGAGTTGTTAATGCGTTGCACATCGGTGACTGGTGAGCTGGGGTAGGAGATATGATGCGGTCAATCATTGAAATAAAAGATCCAAGCAGCTGTTAATGTGGAATAAGACCGTGCTAATTTATTGAATAAAATAACCGAAATATCCACTCAATACAGCTCCTTGACTCCTCACTGCTTAATCCAAAACCTCTTCCATTGTGCCCCATTTTAAACCCCCTATGTCAAACACCGACCAATCTGTGACACGCCGAATTCGCCTCCGGTGCCCTCCTACCGCATTAAAAGAAGAAAGGGGAAATACCCAGCCTCTCGAAATCAAGTTCCATTGCCCCCGCCGCCGTCACACTCGTGTATTCTCCCTCTCTATTCCCAGCCCTTTCCCTCTTCTCCCTCTTCTTTCGCTCCTTCTTCTTCTGCTTCTCCTCCAATAACACTTTCTGCCCCGCTTCTTCCCCGGCTGCAACTCTAACCTCCCTCCTACGAGTACCGTAGACCAACAGTAAGATCAAAACCCCAATCATCGTAGCAATAGCAGCCAAGACGGAAGTCGCAATGTTATTGTTTAGGTTCTTGTACATCACTTCCGCTACCAACACTCCTCCCCCCGAGAAAATAGCCTGCAAGAACGCCATAGCGGTAAGGACGCTCATCTTATCTGCAGCTGCTGGGGAGGAGATCCATAAGGATTGTAGAAAGGAGGCAGTGATTTCACTGATTGCGTAGCCTAATACGATGAGCGATAGACTTGAAGCGACCCACGGAGTGCCGCTGGTATGTGGAGGGATCGTCCATGCAAACCACCACAGCGCGATTGGTAGAGCTAGAGCGGCGACAACGAGGGCGAGGGGGTTGTAATCGTTTGCTGATCTTTGGCTGCTTGAGGAATTGAGATGGTTCCAGTAGCGAGGAAGGGCGGTAAAGAAGAGGCCTATAATCACTAGAGAGAAGAGGGAAATGGATGTTTGAGAGGTGAGTTTGTAGGCGTTGGAGGTGTAGATTAGTGGGAGGGTTAGGGGGAGGATGTAGAGGAGGGAGAGGGTAAGTGCTGAGACTAATGAGACTAGGAGGATGAAAGGAGAGGTAAAGAGCAGGACAAGCGGTTGGTAGGGAGAAGGGCTGAGGGGACGAGGAGCGGCGTGGTGTTCGATATCGGGCCGACTGGATCGGAGAAGAGCCAATTTGCTGATTAGGAGATTGTTTGAGGATGATTCGTTGATTGTGAGGACGAGTAAGGAGAGGACGCCTAGGATGATGGTTGAGATGTAGAAGGGCCAGCGCCTGAGTAGATGGAAATATTAGCATAATCGAATCGTGCTTTCTTGGTGGGTTGGGGAGGAGATTACCAGTTGAGCGCAACGGCGATCTGGCTGGCGAAGATAGGTCCTATGATGAGACTGATGTTCGAAGTCAATGATGAGGCGAAGAAAGCCCAGCTACGTCCTTCAGATCCCTCATCAAACAAGTCGTTGATACTGCTCATGACGGTCATGCGTGGGATAGCTGATATAAATCCTGTGATGAAGCGGCCTACGAACACGGCTGCAATGTTTGGTGTCGCGGCCACTGGGATGCAGAAAACACTGAAGAGGAACGCTGAAGCGACGTAGAGCGTCTTTCGGCCGAAGCGGTCAGCATAAGGTGAGAGGAGTAGATGGCCGATGGCTAGACCGATGAGATAGCTGCATAGTATCAGTCATCTGGTCGAGCAACGAATTCATGTCAACAAGTCATACACGGTAGTGAATCCAAGCAGTCCTATAACACGACTGACGCCAAAAGTCTCCATCGCATAACTCGCAATCGGCGTGCCAGCATTACTCATAGCGCTCATGAAAAAGTTTAAGGACATGATCAAGATAAGGTCATATACTTTTCGCGCTGTCGACCATGCCCTAGGATGTACTGGACTGTCAGAGCAAAACTGGACATATCCATCTTCGTCGAGCTGTAGGCCTTCTTGCGCGAGGAGATCATCTAATGAACTGCTAGACAGAGAAGTTTCATTGCTTGAGTTCTGGCTGCTAGCGTTGGCTAGTTTTGCGGATTTCTTCGCATGTTTGTTGTCTTTGTATCTAGTAACTGTGTTCTTTGCAACAGACGCGATGGCCAGGTAGGCTTCTGGGCTTATCGGTTCGAGCATGGTGAGTAGTATTGTACTCTACTCGGTGTAAAAAGTAGGATGAGAATGAAAAGTGGAGAGATGGAGTGTTGTATGTAGTAGCAACTCGTACACGTCTGCAAGTCACTTCGTGTGACGGGGTTCATGCGGCAAAGGCTGAGCTGAGTAGGGATCGCCGTCAGCGAAATGTACCAGGCGACCAACCACAGCTTAGCCACACAGCCCAATTGATGATCTTTGTTTCAGGTAACCAGACCATCTGTAAGGATCCCATAAGCTTTTAGCTCCTGCCAACTCAGAAACAACTTTAAGTAGATGACCTACCTATTGGTCCCACTTACGTGCTTAGGCCTCCAAGGCGGTTAGCTTTGCGATAACAGCAAAGGAATGGAGAATCATCGGGAGAACGATATTCTGGTATGCTGTACACAAAATTGCCAGTACAGGTACTCCCTAGCTGTAAATACAAGACCTGAAGCTACAATCCATGTCAGCCACTCTGATACTATAAGTTAGGTGATCTCAACACTTACAATGCCCTTCACTCCGTACCTTCTATCCAATCACGTCGCAACCGTCTATCAAACCAACTCCCCCACCCCTCTGCCCTTCCTTCTTCTGCTCCAGCAAACGCCCTCTCCTCATCTTCCCACTTATTCCTCTCCACTCCCTCCCTTGCCCTATACGCCCTAACAAACCGCCATGCTTCTGTATCCGCTAAATTCCATGCCTCTACCATTTCCTTCGTTCGCGTCTTCTCATTGTCCGCTCTCCTCTCCTTCAGCACCTCTTTCGCATTTGCTAGCAAGTCTTTCTGGAGGTGCAACGTTCTCTCAGCGGCCTTCCTTTCCGCTCTGGACAGAGGTAGTGTGGTTGGATCCCTTGTGGTTACGTTGAAAGGAGAAAGTTCAAAGCCAAAGTGGTATTCTAGGTCTTTGTGATCCGACGGCGGGTCTTCCGTAATCCACAATCCGCGTGCACAACCCCACTCACCTGCTACAATTTCTTTAAGGCTGACAACGCGAGAGGCACCACCAACTTCTTTGCCTAATGCATTTTCAGTAACAGCAGTGAGCCAGCGATCCCGAGCCGTGTCTCTTCGAATGTGACGTGTAGTGATTTCTTTCTTATTGGCCAGGAGGGAGGCGAGGGTGAAAGGATGGGGAACGGTGCCGATGGTGTAGACAGTCGAGGAATTGGTGAAGTATTCTGGCATTTTTACGGGAGGTGGGGATATAGAGGAGCATGGTGTGCAGTCCTGACGGTTGGGAGGGCATGATGATGGGACTGGCGATGAAGGACAAGAGCGTAGCGTGTCGGCGAGGGCTAGCGCATGCTCGGTAAGGATGTGAGCGTTGTCCGAGTACGGAGTCAGGACTGCAAACCCATCCTTGAAGGTATTGAGGAAGGTAAGGTGGAGATGAGACGTTATCAGCTTAGCTAGGGCTTGAAGCCCAGCAGCCTTTTCGTCGGCCAGCATTGTAGTGATGGCTTTGTAGTGCTCCGCGTTTGCATTGGCGTCATAGAAAGCTATAGCATCCGGCTTATGTTCGACTGTAACAGCAGAATGTTCAACGAGGTCGAGGAGCGAACGCGACTGCTCCAGCTTGGGAGACTTCAGTGCTTCCTCAATGACCGCGTTGACAGCGTTCTTTTCTCCAGAAAAGAGCCCGGCACCAAGACCTTCATACCGTGTAAGCTTTGGATATTCACCTCGTCGCAAGTATGTCAATAAATGGTCATCATGAGGGCCCATTGGAACAGCCAGCCAATTCGCCAGAATCCCAGTCCCCATATGTCCCCAAGCCAGCCATCTCACAAATTCTGTCTCCAGCTGCGGTTGTAGCTTGTGCACCTGGAAACTCTCATAGAGCGGATTATTCATCGCTTCTGGTCTTCCCAATATCACCGGCTTAAAACCCTGCGCCCACCATGCTCTCCTCCATAACAATAACAGCTTATTTTCTGCAGTCTTCGTCTTCTCACCCTTTTCAGCGTCTGCATCGTAGAAAGTGTAAATGGGCGGCCTTTGTGGCAGAGGAGGAAGCACAGATCGGTCTTCTTCAAGTGTGATAGTAGCTGAAAACGGATTGAGCCATTTCCAATCGCTATACCATTTGGTATCTCCGCTTGTGCTATTTTTCTGGGCTAGAGGTTTGTGTGTTGGTGTGTGGTGGAACAGTCGAAGATCTTGAATTACTGGGACGGAGGGTGAGGCGTAGAAGAGAATGGAGACGAGTATGAAGGCTATAACTATTGTGTAGAGGACGGTTCGCTGGCGCGGAGGGGCGGGTCTGGGATAGGCTTTGGAGGTTGTCGAGACGGAGGATTTGCGGCGATACCTGGTGGGAGCGGGTCTCATCATAATGCAACAGGAGTATAGTTGTATGTGAATTTAACTGGGCCACATGGTGTCCTAGGAGCCCCTCAAAAGCATAACGAGTGACTGTGACAGTGGACGCTGCAAGTGCAATAGTCGAGAGTTGAGCATTCGTCGCCCTCGAACCTGATAGGGCAAGGATACTGAGCAACCAACCCCGAAGCTGGCAGCGTAGGGCTGAAGCCTAGCGCGACCCCTGGGACTCAATCCGCAGCCCCAACCACAGCCCCCAAACCCCCACAACCGGCTCTCCCCGGGGGCTCTCATAGTCCCTTGTTGAGCCTTGTAGCCTTGCAACAGATGGAAGAATTAATCACCAAAGTCTTATTATACGTCGAGGACTACATGTCCCGTTTTGATGCCTCTCATGACTACGAGCACATTCTCCGCGTCTACTATCTCTCCCGCACAATCTCAGCCCGCGAAGCACACCTCTTACCTCCAGTCCACTATAACCCCAATGTAATCGCTCTCGCTAGCCTACTGCATGATGTGGGTGACAAAAAGTATTTGATGCCAGGAGAAGATGGTTCCACAATGGTTCAAAACATACTATTGAATCTCGGCGCATCCGCGTCCATTGCGGAAAAGGTACAGGAAATCGTCTCCCACGTCTCCTATTCCACTGAGATCAAAGATCCATCCAAAATTCAAGACTTGATCACCGAGCACCCTGAGCTAGCCGTCGTACAAGATGCCGATCGCCTCGACGCAATTGGAGCGGTAGGAATTGGAAGATGTTTTGCGTACACTGCAGCGAAGGGAAAGGGGAGTTTGCAGGAGGCTATTACTCACTTCCAGGAGAAGCTTGAAAGGCTTGAGCTGATGATGAAGACGAGGACAGGCAGGGCGATGGCGATGGAGAGGACGGAGAGGTTGAGGGTTTTTAGGGGGTGGTGGGATGAGGAGGTTGATGAGGGGTGGGAGGGGTGGGAGGAGCAGAGGAGGTTAAGGAGGGATGGGAGGGGTGGGAGGGATGAGAATTGTAGTGCAGGTAGCTAAATTTTGTCAGCCAACATACTAGTTACCTGTTGTCTTCATGGGTAGCTCTTCATTTACGAACAATGCTCAGAACACTATAAGGAAATCGTACGTACAGTTAAGCAAATCATCAAACATTACGCAGTCGACCATTCCTTCCAAACCCCCCATTTGCTTCATGTTCCCCCAAGTCCATGAGACCAACAGCATGACCGTCGTCATTACCCACAGGGGGCTCCAAGCCCCCAACCCTCTTCCTAAACAACCTTGGCTGCCCCCTACCGCCACGCAAACCATATTGCCACCGCTTCAGCTCCTTCGACTCAACATACTCATTGGCGTCATTTTGTTCAGCGTTCAAACTTGCATGCGCCGCATGATCCATCCAGTCTACAAGACCATTGGGCGTATGCTTCAGGCCGCTTCTCTCCGAGGATGGGTAGCCGAGGTATTGTAGCAGGAGCGTGAATAGGTAGAGAGGAAGCAAGATAAGTATGAGTGTGATAATGCCGAAGATTGCCAGGACGGTGTTTGGTACGAAAGCCCGTCGAGCGAGACAGCCTTGCGTGCTTCCGGGTGGAGCAGAGCTGAGGAGGTAGTTTCCTCCAGCACCGATCATGACCATGGAGTTCAGGAGCCATGAAAGTCTTGCGTCGCAATCTGGGGCAGCCGGCGTGCCAGTTCCGTTGTACATGCTGCCTTGAGCCGTAAGCCTCCATTCTTGGAGGGTGGATTGGCTGGACATGTTTCCAATGACCCATTCCATTGACGGAGCATCCATGTTGCAGTCGAAGCTTTTCATGGTTTTGGTATCGTCGTAGAGAGCTTCGAGTTGGACTGAGGCTCGGACATCGAAGGGTTGTAGGGCATCATCTGATTGTGAGCTGGTCAGGATGACAAGATGATTGAAGGAGTTGTTTCCTGCTGAGGATTCATAAGTGGCATTTGTGCCGAAAAGAAGACCTCTGCTCTGCAGGTCTTCGATAATGTCGGCTACACTAGTACCGAGTTCATAAGCTTGATCGTCTTCCAAGTCATTGCAATTCCACGTTCCCGCGATGTCGTCTGTCTGTGCTTGGAAGTCGCGGTCCTCATTGACCTTTGGATAGATTCCTATCGGCCCTCCGTTGGCAAGGCTAGAGAGTTGTGCATTGGAGACGAGGGTGTAGGGGCTCCCATTGACTGGTACTTTTGCCAAAGGCTCATCAGTCGGCGAAACAAGTCCGATAGTGAATGGGCATCGAGCAGATACTTGGACCGGCTTGATAAGAGCGCTGACTGCGATGTCGCTGATGTAAGATAGCGCGACCGATATCATCATGAGGCCGCCAAGCCAGCCGCCAGGAATTTTGCGCATCGATAATGAGGTTAGGAAAGGCTCGAAAGAGCCCAGCCAGCCAGTCATTCTTGTTACATCCACGCTCCTCTTCCTCAAGATGTTGAGCTTAGTTGAGTACAGGACACATTGGTTGCCAATTACGGCGAAGACGATGAAAACAACATTGAAGTAGATTCGCAGGATTAGACGGACCAATTGCGGCTCATAGTCGAGCAACATGACGAGGGATTGAAGTCAGGGGACTGGTACTCTTAGGAGAGTGCTGTCGAGGGAAAAAAGCCGTAAATATTTGGAATACTATCGCGAGCGATGGGTTAACGAGCTGCAACACAGCCAAAGAGGCAGCGGAAGCCATTTTCAATCATTTCTGCAAATTTAGCCTTGCAAGGAAGCAGAACAGCCCGGCTACCCTGGGTAGGACTGACTCACTCCCACAGGACTCCGCCATGATCAGGTGCGGAAGCCATGATGTGGCTCGTTGATTTATCGTCGAGGCTGGCTAATATACGTGTCAGGCGAACAGATGGAGTTGCCCGGTTGCGTAGGTCCTCAGTCGCCGCCAATCAGCGATATTGGCATCACACGGTGCGATTAACCATTCTTCTCATTCTCTAATAGTGATTAGTATGCGGGGTAATGTTATATACATTCCATTATATGTCAAGCTGTACCATCGAAGTGTTGGTACGGTGTCATCGACAGCGATTCCTCTACCATCAAGCACAACAGTGACGTTTCCACGGAGATCTCGATTCCATTCGCAGAGCCGCAACCTGAGAGGAATACACCGTACGGGGTTGGCAAAATCACACGAAGCTGGTCAGCCACCAGCGCAAATGCTCTGAGCCATCTGTCGTCATTTGGCGGTCTCCAGGTCCCAGGTCGCCTAAACTTTGCTCGTTACAGTTACTGTAGTCAAGGCACTATCATCTGGTCACAAGGGGCTCGGCACTAGCTTGTGAAGGCGACAGGGCGCCGCGTTTGGAGGCTCAAGTTGGCAGGGCTTGATTGGGTTAAAAAGCTCGGAATTGCCCGATATGACTTTGACTTTTAGCAACGAGACTAACGATTGCACCCCTTAGTATTCAGCCCACTTCTGCTTCAAGAGACTGCGGAAACGCCACATTACACGGACGCTCAGCACTGTTAATCACACTGAAAGCTACACAATCGATTCCGAGTGGTCCTGCGGACTCCATCTTATTGGTAAGCCTTATGCAGAGCGCTTCTTTAGAGCTATTGCAGGTCGACCACAATTTAGTGACCAAGTCCTAGACTGGTTTTGGTTTCCGCGTGAGGAGTGAGTCCTGTGTAATCTATGGTCCAGGAGCAGCATTATCTCCTTTCCACTGCAAGATTGTCAACTTACGTGATCTAAAACGCCATATAATACTTGAGCGCATCCCACAGTTGGGCACTGATTCAAAAGAGATGAGATAGCCAGACTCTTTCTTGCTGGGCCTGACCAGCCTGACCACTTCGGTAGGCGCTGAGTACGTCAAACGCGTACGGGTCCAATCCCCGGGCAAGTAGCTATTATAGGTTATCGTGGTCCTTGAAGCGGGCAAACGCGGTCTGCTAACCCAGGATCTGGTGTCATTGATGCGGTGTCGTGAACAGAGCTGACGATCGATCAAACACCGAGGCGCTACCATAAGGCTGTTGAATGACTTCGCCCCTCCCAAAGCCCGAATCTCTCCATGAATGGTGACGGCAGACGAAATGGATCTTCCCAGAGCCCTCAGACATCAGCAGCACCGACGTAAGGACGGGACCCCTAGAAAAGACGCTACATCACGTTTAGACATCCTGGACAGCAGATGAACCCATGTTACTGAAGAGGACCCATGAAGAAGTTGCGACAGAAGACAGAGCTTGCGTAACATATGTAGGAAGAAAGCAAGGATGGAGGGCAAGTTGCACAAACGTATTGGTGGTGGAGACAATGGACTCAGATTTGACTGGCAAATACATATTCAAGACTAGCAGCATTGACAGAGACCGCCATTATCGCCTGATGCACAGTTTAAAAACACTATCTATGTTCAACTTTGCGGCTTCAGCGGTGAGAGAGGGTCCACGACCTAATGTACCACTTTAGTTATGCTTGTTTACTGCGTTGACACTGCGATCCAGCATTTAGTCTTTGGTCTTGCAACGGCGAACCAGATGTGGAGTTGAACGTGCTGATCAGGATGCATAGAGGTGAAGACGAGACGCGTGGAACGTTGCCAATTGTCCTAGAAGTAGTTCAGGTGACTGATCTGTTGCGATAAACCCATGCACACTTAGATCGTCGGAAGAAGCGTAGACTTTGAAAAATTGCAAATCGCAGAGGGGATGACAAGGAGTGCGTTGGGGAGGAAGAAGGAACTCTTGCAAACTCTTGGCGCTTGCTAGAGACCAATTTCAACCCCCCTGGCTAGCGGCGGGAAGTGTGGCCAATCAGACATGAGACCCGCCACTTCTCCGTCATCTGCAGAAATAAATAGTTGGCATTGCCCAAATTCTCAAAAGATGGGCATCGCCGTGTCGCTCACGGCGATGTCCCCTTGCGATGTTCATCTTCGTCGCGAACCTCTGTAAAGACATGTCTGAGATGGGGATCTTCTATCGAGGATGGTCTGAGAGGTACGGTAGAACTAGTCCTTACGGTTCTATTGCGACGCGCGCCAGTACAACGGAGTGAAGGCAAGATGAATGGCAAGTCAAGGTACAAGGTAAAGAGAGAGGCAAAGCGGACAGCGCACGATAGGTGTCGCGATGAAGCTTTGTCTGAAACGAGGGCAAGCTGCTGACAAGAGTAACGGTCGCTGGCGGCCAGTTGATCCACGGTCGCTGGAGCGCGCTTACGCTGAATCACTCTCCAGCCAATAGCCTGCCAAAAGACAATAGCCTTGAGGAAAGCTTGACGATTCATATCTGAAACAACAAAGTCAAGTGACTGTGAATGTTTCGGAGTGAAGTGAATCATCATGGCTTCGTGGTGGATCCGCTACTCACCTACTGAGTGTGAGTGTTACTATTCTTACATTGTCCTTCTGTTTTGTTTCTTATTGCCCCCCCATCACCACCCAACCACAATACATACCTTTTCTTTTGTCCTCTTTTTTTTGTTGCCTTCCACCTCTTTCCCACCAATGCCCAATGCTGTGATTCTCGACACGACCTGACGACTTTCTTTCGGTTTTTCTTTTCCTCTTCCTGACTCACCCTCTCATCGCTCTTCTATACGCTGTCACGACTTTCGCTCCGAAACCTGCATATAAACTTAGACTAATATTATCCGCTGGACGGACGCAGACGCACCTAATATCGCTCAATCAACAGTATGTCTTTCGAAGGGAACAGGCATTCTTCTTTTCCGGCTGTGCCTCCATCTCTCTCCGCTGGCGGTCATGGGATGCGAGATGATTACGACGCTGAAGACACACAACGACCTACACCACATACAATATCCAACATCACCCCCTACCTCGGACTCCGTGCTCGACTATCCCAAGTCTGGATCAACAGGTGGACCATTCTCTTACTTCTCATTCTCGTCAGGGTTCTCATCGCCATCGGTAGTCTCCATCATGACATCGCCTCAGCCAAGACTGAAGCAATGTCAGCATGTACAGGAGTCGAGGCTATAGGCAGCTCCTTGGCCTCCATGCCTCATTACCTTGCTGCAGGAGTTAATGACCTGGCTGGCTCGGGTGTCGAGAAGGCCGTTCACGGCCTCATGTCAATGCTCCTCCTGACCATCACTGGCATTGAAGAGCTCATCGTGTTCTACGTCAACATGCTAACTGGGACCTATATGTGCCTCATCACTCTCGTCGTTTCTGGGGCTTTGCATGCTGCTTTGGACCTGATTGAGGATATCAGCGGCTTCCTCAACACCACACTCCATGGCATCGGAAACGACATAGCCTCGGGAATCAGTGACTTCACCGGCGACCTGAACAAATTTACAAGCGGCCTGAATAGCATTCCGGAGGCTTTCGGTGCGAAAGGCGGCTCCATACCAACGCTCAACGTTACTGGTGATTTGACGAAGCTTCAGAATCTCGAGCTTCCTGCCAACTTTACTCAGGATCTACAACAACTGAACAGCTCGATTCCCACGTTTCAGGACGTCCAAAATTTCACCGATAACGTCATTCGTATGCCATTCGAAGAAGTCAAGAAGCTCGTTAATGGGACACTGAATTTCAATTTCAACCGGTCTTTACTTCCGGTACCACAAAAGGAACAGCTCACCTTCTGTTCTGGGAACAGTGATATCTCCAACTTCTTTGACGATCTCGCCGAAATTGTGACAACAGCCGACCACGTCTTCCTTATCGTCTTGTTGGTCCTTGCAATATTGGCCTGTATTCCAATGGCCATACAGGAGATTCGTCGGTGGCACACCATGCAGGATCGGGCTCTTCTTGTAAAAGAAAAGTCATTTGATCCTTTGGATGTCATACACATTGCTTCTCGGCCATATACTGCCACGGCAGGAATCAAAGCAGCAGCGCCTTTCAAGGACATTAAGAGACAAAAGCTCACTCGCTGGGTAATCGCTTATGCAACGTCACAACCAGCACTCGTGGTCCTCTCCCTTGGTATCACTGGTTTGCTTGCTTGTCTTTGCCAATTCATTCTCCTCAAGCTTGTGGTCAAGGAAGTACCTGCGCTCACCGCTGACGTGCACCAATTCGCAGACTTGGTCGTCAATAAGCTCAACAACGCCTCTGAAGCCTGGGCCAATGGCACCAACAACGCGATCGTGGATGTCCAAAACGATATCAACCACAACATCTTTGGCTGGGTCAACACAACCACTGGGGCCATCAACGACACTCTTAATACATTCATCGACAAGACTATTGAAGAGCTCAATTCTACATTCGGTGGCACCGTGCTTTACGATCCCATAACTGATCTCTTCGAATGTTTAATTGGTCTCAAAGTCGCTAGCATCCAGAAAGGTCTTACATGGGTCAGTGATAACTCACAAGTCGAGTTTCCAGAGCTTCCCAATAACACATTCTCCCTCGGCGCCGCGGCAAGTCTTGCCGGCTCAGACTCAAGCGACAGCTTCCTGTCTAGTCCAGGTAGTGCTGCACAAAGTGATGTTATGGGCTCTGTTGCAAAGGTTGTAGATCAGTTAGCCGACGGTATCAGGAAAGAAGCTCTCATCTCCATGTCTCTTGTACTCGCCTGGCTGGTCATTGTACTCTGCGGTGTCGCCCGTGCCCTTTATCTCATGTACAGGCCCGGGAAGTCTAGGGGCGAAGGAGGTCCATCGCATGCCGGTGACATTCCGATGGAAGACATGAACAGAAATACCATGTATACCACTTCTGGACCTGCGCCCGCCTACGAGCCACCACGACGGGACGAGACGACAGCAACAGCGGGAACAGCTTTTCCAAACTTTGGCGAACCCAGTCATGCCCGTGACGCAAATCCATTTGATACTCCTTTCGATGACGAGGAGTATCCGGCTGAAAAAGTGGGTTACGGAGGATTGAGGGAACCTACACAAGATGCGGCCCCACAGCATTTGAGCTCTTACGCCACAGTTGAGGATGAGAAGTCCTGAGTCTATTGCTTTCCATCTATCAAACTCCATACTTTCGCGATTCTTTTGCACTGTCCTAGAGAGAGTGGATGATGTAATAAATATTGTATCCGGCGCTAAGCGTCAGTTTGTGTATCATAGCATTGATAGTCTTGAGGCTTTGTCCTCGGCAGTTATCCACGTAATTTATCTTGCGTCTTAGGTTGGTTGGTTGGATGATCGCAGGAACCTGGCCCACTCAATTCCAGTTTCGGGCTAGATTCAAGTGTTGGGGATCGAGAAACATGGAGGAAAATTTGGTGGATTGATGACTGGAAGCAATGCTGCTGCTACCTACTTGGCCCTCTTGGCCGGTTTCGGTTCCGACATCTGAATGCTCATTGACGACAAGCACACACCGAAACCACTCACTACGGGCCACGTTAACCGCGCGCAATCTTTCCATGTCACCTTTCCCACCAATACAGTTTCTTCCGCTTCTTCACGGGAGGAACCGCTGCTGCTACCTGTCTTGCTCTCTCCTCTCCCTTTCGGAGGAGGATGTTTGTGGCGAGGCTAATCGCGCGTGGTTGAAAAGAAGAAGGACTTTTCAACTTCAGAAGAGAAAGAAGTGAAGGGGAGGTCGTAGATAGTAACAATTCAAGAGCAATCTCCTGCCTCATTTGACCGTGCACTTTAATAGTGAAATACTGCTGGGGTTCCGGTTCTGTGACTCTCGGCTTCCTTTTCTTTTATTGTTTCATAAGCTACACTGTTGAAGAAACCTAATCCGCATAAACGGTAATGAATAACTCAAATATCAAAGATCTATACCTCAGCAGCACGAAGTCCTATTGTAAACTTCATGTGGGAAGTAGGAAAGAAAGAGTGCTAGGGTGGTCCAAGCCTCTGCACGCAGTTTCATCTTGCTTAGAACACATAGTGAATAGCATACATTGGTTCATGTTCTATGATTTTTATCGTGATGTGTTTTCCATCTATTACCTGTTGAGTTTCAGACAAGCGGTCCTATTCTCTAAATAGAGATGTAGAAAATGAATCTGAGGGGCTCTTGTTCGACCCTGCCCTAAGCTGAGGCCTAATTTCTTGGCGGACTCAGCCTTACGGATATTGTCACTGTTGCCTACTTTTCTGAGGATACATTAAGAAGAACTTTGTGACTTGCTTCGCGCACCTGGTGCTACCCTGTACATATGCCACCTTCGGAGCGAGAATGTCCACAGATACCGGTCCCACCAATATGCCTCCATGAGAGAGCATTGAGATTACCCTCTCTATCCCTCCATTGCGTACCACCATGAGCAGAAAGAGCTGGTATTCACAGCGGCAGGGACAAATTCGACTGGGGGATACAGAAGTAGGCGATGGACCCGCACGGAAGGTTGCCCCGGTGCCTAAAGCGGCGCTCGAAGAGGGTATTCTCCAATTACTGGCCTCTGCAGCAGAGATGCAACAACGTCAAGATCTAGACTCAGCACTCCAGCTCTACCAGGCTGCTATGGAGAAGGTCAGAGACCATGGATTGAACCGCAAACGTCTATTTACCGGTACAAATAAGAAACCACCACCATTGAACAGCAGGTATAAAATCCTTTCAACATCACGCT
Source organism: Cladonia rubrotincta (assembly GCA_963971245.1). Taxonomy (NCBI): domain Eukaryota; kingdom Fungi; phylum Ascomycota; class Lecanoromycetes; order Lecanorales; family Cladoniaceae; genus Cladonia; species Cladonia rubrotincta. The sequence continues at coordinate 1,062,817 of OZ020212.1, forward strand.
CCAAGCGTCGAGCTGACAGCCGTGGACTAGAACACCACTTGAATGGTGCCTACACGTTGGAGACATTGCGTCCGCTATCTGCTTATTAGGCACTCCCAACGCCGCCCTCAAGGAGCTACGCACCACGGTCTCACTTGAGCGAGTGGAGCAGGTCCTAAACGCTGGTGCAGATGTAGAGTATCGTATCGGTCCTAACGGCAGGACACTCCTGCTGCAAGAAGCTGCCGAGGGTCGACATCTTGGTGTTCGTCTTGCTCTGGATAAGGGAGCCAGTGTCCAGTGCATGGACGACAATGGTGATACTGCACTAGCCCTAGCATTGGCCTCAGCAAAGCCTCAAGCCAAAGCCATTGTGCTGGATCTTTTAGAGGCAGGGTCTGATTTGAACACAAAAAATGGCCAGGGCCAGCCTCTGTTCAATGTGGCTTTAGCCAACTCTTCACCAGAGGTCTTGGAACTGGTTATTGCCACGCTCTCTCCATTGACCGACGAACACCGGGACCAAATGCAGCCATGGGTAGCCAATTGTTTGATGCAGGACAAGAAGTGGAGCAACCGCAGCTGCGAAGTTCTACGTATCTTACTTGGGCATGGCCTCGATCCCAATCTCACATTCCAAAATCCGCGCCACCAAGGCCAGGGGACATCAACGCTACTTGATGTAGCTATTCAGCGGCAGACTGCTGGTAGCGAACTCCTTGTCGCAGAACTCCTGGAGAAAGGAGCTAAACCAAATCTGCAGAACGCCTTGCAAAGCGGTTCGATGCGGGTCATTGAAATCATCATTACTAAACTCGTACCCATGGAAGAGTCACATCGACAACAAATGGCCAGCTGGACAAAGACTCTCCACGCCGAACCCAACAGATGGCGTGAGCGCGATGTCGAAGTTCTCAAGCTGCTTCTTGACTTTGGCTTGGACCCTAACCTTCGGCACCCGAGTGCCCCGCATTCACCCTTGATTATATGTGCTGCCTGCTATGGCGACATCGGCCTATTACAAAAACTTATTGTACATGGTGCGCAGCTTGATGTTAAAAACGACGAATCTGATACCCCACTGATCTGCGCGGCTAAAAATCGCCATCGAGAGATCTATGATGCATTGAAAGCTGCTGGCCTGAACGATAAGTACTTCTTGTTTGGGACTGTGTGGGGTTACCATGCTGGTCAGTGAAACGCAGCAGAAATTCGTCCTACTAAGCTTTAGTGCTGTTATGGAATAGCCACGGCAAGCCCTGGAAAGCTCTCCCGTCAGTAATATCACTACCTAGTAGATCGCGCTACTGGTGGCTGCTGTTATCAATCCGGCGCGCCAAAATCAGCAACAGCTTCGAGAGTGGTCCTGACAAGGTTCGTTCTTATGAGCTCGGTAGAGATGGGTCCATACGAGAACCGAATTCGCAGTCAACCTTACTTTGGTTGAGTCGTTGCTTCCCCCTTCCCTTCGATTGCGCTGGCTGTAGAAGTCTACGACCGCTTACTCCAGGAAAGCAATCATGAATACTAAATCGTGGATCGCTGAGGATCAGACCAGGTATCTTCCGCTCACCAAGTGGCCGGTGGAACACTTCAATTTCGATCATGGTCGTCTTTGACGTCGAGCGGCTGGCGAAGGTACCTACGAGCAGTTTCAAGTGCGAGAATGAGGCGAAAATCATGCATGAGGAGAGGGAAGCAATGCAAGCAGTTTCAAACTTAGCATATTTGCTGAGCAGCAATTACGTTAACCACAGGGGTTGTTACCCAACAAGAGTAATGTACAGAACGTTTATCAAGCATTGAAGGTCAATTGTGTACTGGCCCTTTAACGCAGATGATGGGCAGCCTCGTTAAGCAATGGATCGACTGGTGGCTACGTATATGCACAACTTATCGTCCATTTTTTTTAGAGTACTAACTTTCCCCTTCAGCCAACTCAACCAGATCTGATTAGGATTGAGCCAGCCGAATGGTTGTAATGCCGCCCAGACCCTCTTGTCATCAATCAAACGAGTTATTATTGCCATGGAGCCTTGAGACCTTATCTACATCTTTTAGTACCTCTTAGATATTATGATAAATACATTCACTCATTCCAGACACGATTTCGATACGGCGATACCGCACACACTGATTACGCGATCATATCTGGTCATAGCTAAGGCTTGCGTTTCAGGTTTCAGGAATGTTCGTACACCAACATGCACGTACCTGGGGCCTTGTTCGATGTGTGGAAGCTTATAAGCAACATGCATATCGCGGGATGGCTACTTCGCTCCCCATTCGCGGTAGTAGGGTAGGCGTACTACTGCCGTGGCCTCAGGAACCTGTCTCTCCGGCAGGCCGCCAATCCGCGAGTATTTCGGAGAATATGATACCTTGCATTAGAAATATGGTCTGTGCGGATGGATTGAAGCGGTTCACTCCGGGCCTGGATGATCCGAGCCGTTGATGGCATACATTGATGTATACTGCGGTATCCTGACGAACAGAATGACTTCAAGTTTCTGGCATCCAACTCAAATCAGGTCCGCCTTTGGGTCGGCTATACCCTCTACTTTGTTTTCGAAACAAGATGCGGGGAGATCATCGCGTAGATTTATTGGGGGTGCTTTGCTACCGTGTTCATCGGGCAAGGTACAAATTCTAATGCGTGCGCATAGAATGTTAGTGGCGGCTTCTTCGGGAAAAAGCCGTATAAAAATATACTGACGACCTGCATAACACAGTCCGTGTAGGATCCATGGCGTCCTGTGTTGGTGGTGGCATTCAAGCGAAGATCGATAATGACTGGATTTGAACGACTCGATTGGGGAATGATGCACGCTTGTACGGTATGTGCAGGCCGTTCTATGCATGTGTAGATCAGATATCTACCAGCCTAGGCAGCCATCATGAAGTATACTTCGGCCCCAGACGCCGAATAGCCAGTTGCTACCGCGGCTACCTTAATTAATTAATGCTGTCAGCATTATCACGGGATTGGTGCTAGCTGCGAGGAGATTGTGCCATATATATTGCAAAGATTCGTGCAAGAGACTTGGGTGGGCCTCCAAGGGATTGGGCCGATCAATGTGTCCACAGCGGGCCGTTGAAACAGATCCCTCCAAATCTTGGGACCTTCTGCAATCTTGACGCCCTCAACCAAAGACCTGGAGAAAGGGCAAAGCGAAGAGACTAGTCAGTGATGTGACTTCACCCCACAGGTAAGCTCGACAATGAGTGGACAACATTACAGTATTGACAGACGATGGCAATATGAAGGCTGAAAATAGTCCGAATCGAAAGTCACCGAAGTAGCCCGGCACTGGACGATATGAGTCATTGCATATGATAGAACGTTGTCCTTCGGTATGCTTTCTGGGAAAGATTAACCCACGTTGAAGAGCATCCCTTAGCTGAGACCTCAACCTTCATCTTATAAGAAGGTTTGACCTTCGTAATTTCCAGAAGCTAAATTCACCGTCAAGTTCGAGATGAATGAGGCATCTACAATATCGAATGTCCGCGATATCAGTCCTCGTGCACTTGAGCTCCTCGTCGTTAGTGCTAGTTGCTTCGCACTTGCGTCTGGCGCCGTCGCTTTACGGTTATTGGCTAGGAGAATCAAAGGCTGCCATTTGTGTTTTAACGACTACGCCATACTTGCTGCATGGGTAGGAAGATACAAACGTCTCAGTCAGGGTCGATGCTAACACACCGCAAGCTCTTCGCTGTCGGCGATTGCGTGACTGTGACCTTATGTCAGTAATTTCATGGATGCTTTGGTGTTTTATGCTCGCTAATCTCTGGCTTGAAGCTATCTTATTGGGCAAGATAGGAAGTCATACTGCAAGCTTAACGATATCAGAGATCTCGGCCTTGAGTAAGGTACACGAACCCGTATCATTGCTCAATTCGTTCATGAAGCAAGCTTATTAAAAATCCCAGACCATTGTCGCAGCAGAAACCCTCCGCATCTCAGCCAACTCCTGTGTGAAATTATCAATCATGCATCTCTACCTCCGCATATTCCCTAACAAAGACTTCCGCTACGTTGTCTACGGAGTAATGGCTCTAACAATCAGCTACTGGGGCGGCACCATCGTTCCCATCCTTCAACTTTGCTCTCCAGGAGCATACTTGTGGGACCAGCAAGGCAACCTGAATCGTACCTGTCTGAACGTATCTGCCGTCTGTCTAAGCGCCTCTGTTATAAATCTGATCTTAGACGTGGTGGTGCTCGGCCTACCGATGCCACTACTGTGGACACTACAGATGCCTTTGTCTAAGAGAATAGCTGTCATGGGCGTTTTCAGTATGGGCGTTGTGTAAGTATCTATTTTTTCTCACTGCATGTTGCGAAAGAGCCATTCATTACCCGAAAAAAAAATGATTACGATATACATCAAGCAATCTCTCTAACACACCCACCCCTTCTCCTCAGCGTCTGCATCATCACCATCCTCCGCATCCTCTCCCTTCTCCACCTCTCCTTCGCCGATCTCTCCTACAGCATCCTCCCCGCCACAATATGGGGCTGTCTCGAACCCTGCCTCGGCATCATGTCCGCCTGTCTACCCGTCCTGCCTCCCCTCCTCTTCAAACTAAATAAAATCTTCCAATTAAATACAAATAACCTAACCTGGCTCCGCCCCCACCCTTCTACTATATCTCATCCAACAAAAACCTACAACACTACCACCTGGCCTGGCACTCCAGCCACCCCGAGATCGCCACGGGGACCCAGGAAGCTCAGCAGTGTTACTAAATTCCACCGTTTGTACGATGTGGGTAATTTACTTGGTAATCCTCCTCCACCTCCCAGTGCGGCGGCGCTGCTACCGAAGAATGTGGATGAGGATGAGGAAGTGGGCTGTATTGTAGAGATGGAGAATCAGAGTGATCCGGAGTCGTTGAGGAATATTAGGATTTCGAAGGGGTGGGGGAGATGTAAGGTGGGGACGACTGCGCCGCCGAGTTCGCCGAGGTGGTGAGGTGTGGGATGGGTGGGGTGGGGGAGGTGGTGGGTGGGGTGATGGGGTAATGTGGTAATGAAATGCTGATGATGTGGATGATGATGTATGATGGGATGTCTGTACGCATGGTTCGCGGGGATTGAGGCACGCAACGGGATGGGCGAAGGAGTTGAATGTGTATCTTTTTGGGCTTCAAAGGCGTTCGATTGCAAGGCGTTTTAATGGGCGTCAGGGAGTTGCGTACTGGAGAATCAAGCTGCATCGTGCTAGGCGGGTAATGTTGACAGAGCTGAAATTGGCATCTTCGTCTTCTCGGATCTCATATTCTATACACTGGACCTAGCTAGCACTACCCTAATAAATGCAACCATGATCTTCGAGGAGAAATGCAGTAAAAGACAGGCGGAGGAGTACTGCCATCCGTATCTCATTGATCAGAATTGTATTTTTTTTTCAAAAGTCCTCCGCCACAGCAAGGAGCCTAGATTAGGCATCGGTTCTTTAAATTTGATTGACGGTCTTGGTGGTGTAGCGCTGTATGTTCTTGGAGGTGATTCTGCTTCCAGGTCACGTTTTGTGATGGCGATGAGGTGGTGTTGGATTTGGGATGGTGCGACTTCGTTGGATTAGCGTGATGGAGGGAAAGTTGGATTTGGGACTTGGATTGCTTGATTGAAAGACGGCATCGGAAGTCGTTGTCCACTCGTTTTCTAATACACAAGCTCGCAGAGAAATGGCACTTGAGCCTTCCGAAGCGGAATTGGTATCCCCTGCATTCGAATTTTGAAGGCGCTTGGGGAAAACTCGCAAAATGCTGTGGTGGTGGGGCTTGATCATGTTCTCGCAGAGGATGGCAAGGTAGTCGTGAGATTGGAATGCTTTTGTGCAAGTGCCAATGCAGCTAGTGGTCGTGGTCAGGACTCCATCGGTCATTGTGTTCTGGGGCAATTATGAGATGTGTGAGGTCCACTAGGAGACAGTGATGGTGTCGGTAGCCTCGAATTTCGCTAGGATGCTTGACAACCTGTTCTGTGGGGCGTCATTGGGAGAGGAGCCGTCGTAGACATGGAGGCAGTGATCAAGATTCCGGACGTGAGGGATATGGAGGAGCGCCGATCTCGTACATGTTGGATGAAGGCCGTATCAAGTAGTTGGATAGGCGATAACAGATCGATCTTTAGACAGGAATGTTGTCTCCAGAGTCTTGTGGATTGTTCCTTGAAAAAGAGAAGACGAAGCCTCATGAAAGTTGAGTGTGAGCGTCTCCCTATCCCAGGCTATGTGTAGTCCATTGTATTAGCTCAGTAAAGACTACACAAAAGCTCTGTGTAGGCTGAATGCTCCCGGGCTCAAAGCTTTAGTATAGCCGTGTTGAAATTATAGTCGTACTGATGTAGAATTTGTGTTGAAGTGGTAGTGGTGTTGAAGTGCCATTTATAACACCAATAATTATAACACCAATAATTATCAAAGTTGTGTTGAAGCAATAGTGGTGTTGAAGGAATCTTAGACGAATAGTGGTGTTGAGGTAACAGTCGTGTTGCGGTCCTGCAATCATTTGCCAACATGTACTCTGGGTAGTAGAGCCTATTCTCCCACGCTTTGTGCCATGGAGTGCTGGGAACAACGCCTGGTGAAGACACCCTGCAGACGGGGAACTCGATGGTATCGAGGTTATCGCTATATTCTCTCCGAGATGCATGTTGGTTCATCAGGTATAATCCATTGACAATAAAGGAGCTAATACTAGCTTCGAACAGAAAATCTGTGCGGACGTCCTGCACATTCTTTGAGCACTCTTCCGGTCTCATGGCTATCCTTTGACTAGTTTAGTCGTGCTTTAGGTCTTCTAAGACAATTCTGCTCGCCAGGTCTCGATTGATTGACGAGCGAGGACCCATGCTCATCAGCTCCTGTCTGTTGCAGGTACCTCCCAAAGCAATGAACGCTGTATCGATGAAGGCTGCAGAATCTTCGACACAAAATCTGTGCCTCTGGAACGGAGGAGGCACATCGAAGTGTTCGTCGAAACGAATCAAGAGCCAGCACCAGTTGTATAGTCCTTCCGTTTCTAATAAATGTCGCTAAATAGTCCATAATGGTCGTGTTGGCTAAACCATGGTCGGATTGGCAGGGAAGTCATGCTCTAGGCTGGAGCATCCCTTAGATTGTTATCGAGGGTCTGCTTTGGTTGTGGCTCCTTGTGCTTGAGTCGTTGGTCTCATACAGTCTGTCAGGCGTTGTTGTAATAATACCATCTGACCGTGGCTGTTGACAGGGTTGCTCAGCTGTCCATGGTGCTTATCGCTACTACACTTCCGGCTTTTCACAAACCGGAAGACGGTAACGTGCAGTGTATCTTTGTATGGCGGTTCATTGAAAGTTCAAGGAACGCTAGCAGCTGTGCATCAGATTGGACTTGGGCTTCGTTGATATTCAGGGCTAAAGCATAGGCTGCTTCGTTTGAAAAGCATTTGTAGCGGCTTTGTCGTCCACCATAAGGTCCCTAACCGGAAGATTGCAAATTGCTCCGTTGACATAGCCTCCGAGTTCCTCACTGCTGTCTCCTCCTGGGAGAGTCCAGGAGCTGAACTCGTCACTGGCCATCGATCCCTGAAGATTGCCCTGCTTCTCAACGAGAGATAGATAGGAGCCTGGGACATTTCGAGCCGCTCAGCGTTACGGCAGGGATCTTCGAAACGCATCCAATTTTGTGGTGTGATGCTCTCAGAGAAAGGTCTCCCCTATTAGGATATTTTGAATGTTTTCAGCGGCTCAATAACAATTAGACATCTCTCGAGGAACAAGCATAAGATGTTATTGAACAACGTGACTCATGGCCATATTAGGTAGAAAGTTTTGAAATTTCTTCCAATAGGTATAAGAAGGATTAATGACCCGCAAGTATCACGCACCAACGAGACGCTCCGCACCTACCTTAGTACTCAGAATGACTTTTCTTACATGTTCAAGACCTATAGGCAGCGCGTGCTGTTGCCTTGCTGCTGCGCATACCCTACATCTGCCTGATCGTCATCAACGCTCAGGCAATAAAAAAGCCAAGCTCAGATATTCTGTAGGCATGCTCAATGGCGACTATACGCTCAATCGCCTCTTGCCGTAGAGCCGCACGTTCCGACTGTACATGACTGCTTCGCGTCAACTTGCGCGTAGTGCTCGACGCGCTGTATGGGCGTGCTCGCCCAGTTTACATTAATGGAAGAGCGACGGAAAGAAAAGGCGTTATGATGGGCTTCTCAAGATTCTTCTTGGAGCTTGATGACTCGAGCGGTCTAACATTTTGGGATCGTCTGGCGATAGGGAACCACGGATTAGGCATTGGCTCAAGCAAGCTTACCAATCCATTAATGATGACATCGTACTTCAATACCTTTTTCAAAAAACTTCTTTTCCAATAAGACCCATTTGCCAGTATTCTCAGCCTTAGACCGACGTACGCCTAGATTACCAAACCATGGATCAATGCATGCTTTGGTACCCTATCCTTTCTAACGCCACAGCTTCGGCATCCAACACAAACCTCGTCCGAGACACTCACAATAAAACCCCAGTGGAGCCTCATCCGCACACACTCTAGCTGGGCGAAATGATGATAAATCATGCTGCAGAATCAATCAGCTGAGAACCACAAACCCAGAGACTGTCAGATACTCACCATTCTCAGCCGCAAGATCCATAAGCAAGTAATGACGCGCCTACACCTATACTAAGAAACAAACACTCCTGCAGCCTTAAACGCTCTACGCCCGACTACCTTCCACCCCCCATCCCACAACCCCAACATCAACCCTACAGCGATGCCAACTACAATCTAACCCCGCAACCACGAGACCTAGCGCATCCACTTTTCCATCTCGACCGGACTACATATCCCTCCCACATCCCTCCCACAACGAGGCCCTAAATGATTCTCCAGCTACCAGCAGGAATTTCTCAACGCCCGAGTTATTATGTACTAAGTACGACTTATATAGGGTGGGATGAATGAAGAGAGCCGCGAAAGATTGATAATGGCGGCGTGCTGCAAGGCGTGCATGATTACATACAACGAACCGAACCGAACCGAACGCTAGAACTAGATGAGGTTAGAAAGAAGGCTGAGAGCTTTCATGTGAGAACGGCGAGCAAATCGGGTTGACAGGATAGGATGATTGATTCAGATATGTAAGCAGAAATGATGTGATGGTAAGAACCGTGCGTGGTGAGGGCATAACAGGGCGCGAGAATAGGTGCTGATGGGAATGGTTATGTGGGTAAGCGGATTATGTATCTATGTATGGGGTTGCGGAGGGGAGAGGGGAGAGGGGAGGGGAGAAGGCTTGGAGAGGAGGGAAGGGAGATAAGGGGTTACATAGTCGGCATAGCTGGGTAGACAACTTCCAGCTAGAGCCGAGCAGGACAATCCTCATCCGCACAAGTTCAGTTCAATTTCTCGGCACCTATCTGCATGATAGACGAGACGCACGCCTCATTTCTATGGATCGGCATGGAAGCCTCGCAAAGTACCTGGATTTTCATCCCACCCCGTATTCAAGCACGTGGTTTTTGGTGACGATTAGCAAAGGTGGTTTAACGTAGGTTTACCTATGTAGGCAAGACAAACAGACTAGACTGCCAGCGTCTCACACTACACTACACACACCTTCCAAAAAGATTGCATAGCTTACAGTAATAATTCATGGTATCTCTGATGAAAAAAGGAAACGTAAGTGAAAAAAATGCTGTAACAGACAGACCAAACGCTAGTCGTGAATGAAAGCCCAATACAATGAATGACTGTCCTACAAAAGAAGCAAACGCCGGGGGGCCACAATTACATCCTCTCCTTCCTCTGACATGCTATCTTCTCCATCTTCCAAATTAGCGTTTGCAGCAATCTGTATCGCACACTCTAGTCCCAACTTCTTCGTAGTAGAGCTCAGAGACATACTCTCTGTTCATCGTTGGTGGAGACATCCGCCCATGTACGGTTTAAAGTAGTCCGGAAGATGCCCCTTTCTCTCATTGTGGAGTGAAATTCCACGCCCTTTATCATCGGTAGATAGGTCCGCCATAGGGCTGAAAATTATCATAGCCACTGGACCCAGCTCTGCCACCAGCCTTATAATAGTCTTCTTCAGTCTGGTAGTCATTTCGTCGCGGTGGTGGCCTGTCATCAAGTCCCGCGCGGTCATACCTCCTCGGACTCTCGCCATACATTCTCGACTCTTCCTCAGCCTGTTTCCGTGCCCTCTCCCGCTCCACACGCTCCCGAGCATTTTTCTCGAAATGACGTCGTGTGTCTGCTTCATCGTAGATACCTTCGAACGGAGGTGGGCCATTTGGAGGTAAAGATGAAGGAGGTTGGTAAGAGCTGGGTGGGTACCGGCCTAGGTCGCCATCTGACTGTCGGAAGCTAGAGCTGCCGCGGCTGAATGATGGGCTGCGTCTACGACGGCCCGCATTGCTTGGGGCGCGGTGAGGCTTCTGGATATCTGATTTGGGAACTTCCATTGGACGGGATTGAGGGACAATAATCGGGCGAGTGCGTGCGGTGGAGTCTGCGCGGCCTGGTTTGGGGGCGGAGGAATCCGAACGAGATTTTGTATTGTCTCTCCTGTTTTCGTCTTCGTATTGTTTACCGCCACCAGGCATAGCGCTGTAAGGCTTTCTCTCCCGCTCTATCGGGTTTGCTGCGGGTGAAACCATTGGAGGATTTGTGTCGTCAATGGCAGACTCAGCAGGAATATTCGAATAAGGTTTTCGTTCTCTTTCGAGATTTGAAGGGACATAAGCAGAGGTCGAATTGTTGTTGCTCGAGGGTACATCGAAGCTGACACTTGGGCGGTGATTCTGTGGGACATAGGGTGGTGGTTCGGAAACGCTGGATCTAGGTGTGGGAGAGTCTTGTTGAGGTTTGGGTTCTTCCCGACTTGTGCGACGGGGGATTTCGACAGCTGCATGCTCTTGTATAGACTCTTCGACTCGATCGCGAACTTTGTCGTCACCTTCTCTTGGGAAAAGTCTTCGTGAAATCTCCTTGGGAAATCGCTCCTTCTTATCGTCCGGGTTGCTAATTGGCATTTCCAGCACGGCTTTTTGAAGTCTTTCGAATTCCTCTTCAGGATGTGCTTGAATGAGCAGTGTGACCCATGTTTCGAAGCCCACCGGCGTAAGCCCTGGGATATCTGGTCTTTCGTCAAACTTGTCCTGGACGAGATGGTGTTGACAGGCCAGATCTCGATACATCCGCGAGATCGAGGAGCGCTCGTCGTCGAAGATGACTAGTGCAAATGTCAGCTCCAGAAGACTTGAATCCGTAGAGTTGAAGACCTACTTGACCATGGATATAGCTCATTAGCCAGCTTAACTTCTTCATAGTATTTCTGCATTTTGTTTGGCGTTATCACAATGCTGTTCCGTGGCTCATAATCTTCGATCTGTCATCCTGATTAGCGATAGCCGATAATGATATGACGTGATTACACATACAATATGCACTGCCAGGCCACGTAGGAACTGGGAAAGCCTGACGGTGGAGTGCCCCTCCTCGTCGAACAATTGCCCCCATATCCTCTCCAGTGTAGTTTCCTCCTTACTCGTCGAAAGTCTTGAAGGACCCTTCGGTCGAACAGGCTTTTCGGCCGCTGCGTCGCTTGCTTGGCTTTGAGGTGAAGTGGACCTTCTAGGCGGGCTGAACTGAGATTGAGCTGCTCTGGACTGGGTAGGGCTTTGTAGGCCGTCCGGCATATATCGCGTGTGTGACTCTGGTGAAGGATGTGTAGGGTAGTCAGGATGTTTTTGCGGTGAAGGCGGTGTGTAGACTCTGTTCGGCATATTTGTTGAGGCTCCAGAAGCTGTGGATGGTGAGAGGGGCACAGGCTGCTGTAATGGTGGAGGTGAAGTAGAGAAATGGGGTTGAAGGGGTGGAGGTGTTGTTCCATCGAGTCCTGACGACTGCAATTGTTTGATAACGTTTTGGGTTATCTGGGCGATCAATTCTGGTGAAGCGTAGTTTTGGGTCTCTGCACCAGCACGGTCGAATGCTGAAGTAACAGCCTCATCCACTTTATTGGGTGGTGCATATCGATTTGGGTCTGACATTGTCGATCCGTGATGTACATCTGAACGCTCGCCCTGTCTGTACGTTTGGGATTCGAAGTGGTTGTTATGAGGGGGTACCTGTGTGCCAGGATCGGTACAATGAACGCTGGACTGGTCGTAAGCCATTCTTACCTTGCACGGCAAGGCCGGCGCAACAGTTGTTGTCAGGCTGGATGTTTGTGATGCTCTGGATTGTTTTGGCGAGGTGGTTGTGGGAGGTGTAGGAGGGCTATAGCAGAGTTCGCATTACTTGCAGTAGTCAAGTGTTAGGATAGGTGTCAAATGTCAAATGTCAAATGTCAAATCAACAATAGTGGTCCTTTGAATCCTTTGGTTGCTTAGATTGGCGCGATGGGTTGGAGGGAGTCGATAGTGGAAGGAATCGTAAGTGTCAAAGGATGATGTAGTCCCGCGGTCTAAAGCCAGTCTATTCCGGGTTGAAACGTGGGTTGGAAAGGGTATCAGCGGTATCTGAAGCAGGTGATGGAAGCGTAAGAATTGGGCTGGAATTCGACCTTGGTGCTGTCGATCAGTTCAAGTACGAAAGTAAACAAGCCCAAACAACGCAGCTGGATAATCCTGCTACGAACCCGCTGCAGCCTGCCAGCCTCTCGCTTGCGCCCCATTTCTACCACCAGGGAGCTTGGGTAATCTTCCCCTACCCACTACCCACACCACCCACACCCAAGGCCGATGACGCATCTAAAATGCCTAATAACGGCCTATCGGTCGGCTGATCATCTCGCTTACACATCCCTACACCCAAGACTCCAACAACAGCCCTATCCAAAGTCCACTTTGAAATCAACCAAGATACCATCACACAGTACACCATGTTACTCCTACACCTCTATGGAGTACGTACGCAGTATATCGGCTGAGGCCCCTCTACGTCAGAACTGCTTCAGTCGAGTATCACTTCTATCCGCACCGTGCGACCCATTGTTCCGATGAGTCTCGTGTGCTTAGCAACGTCGAAACAAGGGACAAGGAAGTCGCAGACCGGTTTGAAGGAGCAATAAGCAATGGCTCAAATCCTCTGTGTAACAAATTACTAGGAAACTTGGAAACTTGGATACAGCGTCTCAGACAATTCCTTTGCGCGGGTGCGCCTCCAAGCCTTTTATGCCTTCTCATCGGGGTTTACGTAGCTCTGTGCTGCGCCACGCTGCCCCCAGCAGCGTTTCAGCTTCGGCTTCCTACAGCGCGTCTTCGCATGAAACACTCCTATGAACGGATCTGATACAATTGCCGAGTCTGCCATTCTGTGGGGTTGGATGCTTTCACTGTATATGCGGAGAATATATGTTGTCATTATACAATTAATGCATTCAATTTATTAGTCTAGGTACTTTAAAAGATCTGCTTTGTATCTGAGGGGAATGTTGTAGAGCATCTTCCCTGAGAGCAAATTAAGTGACCGATGACCATGAAATGGACCAAGCTCTTCCAGCACAACACCACGCTCCACCACCGTCCTCCTGTAACACTCTAAACCGCCATGTTGGAACACTGCCACGCTCCATAAAGACCCTCCAGAAAGGAAAGCTTGACCCAGACCCTAGATGGTAAAATACTCCTCATCAATCTCCTCATCGTCACTGTTGTGTCTAGCCGGCAAGCATCGCCCAGATGATTCCTGGGGTTTAGGTACAGGTCTACCATAACCAGGCACCTTGGCAAATTTGGAGCGTGCTTGTTTCTGCTTCGTTGCTTAGTCCCCGTTTGTGCAGAGGCGATCTAAAGTACTTACCTCAGCTCTGTAGTCATAGCTATGGTCTGCAGTCGTGGTCCCCTGGGAATCGTCACTGGACACTGTTGAAGGAGCACGAACTTTCTGGTGTGACCCTCCTGCTGGGTCGTAGCCTGTGAACTGAGCACCAGAAGTGGAGTCTGCAACACTCCCTCCATTTTTCTTGCTCATGCCTTGCCAGGTTTTCAGGCCTCCCATGTCCCCCGCTTTAGACATACTTCCCGATTTGGCACCTGACATTGTCTTCGATGTCATGCTACCAGAAGGTCTGGAGCTCCGACCACTTGTAGAGATGTTGAGACTCTCCAAGTTTGCTTCGCTGAGTCCGTAGCCCGACAACGGTGCTCCGCCTGTCTCACTCTCCCCCATGTCCGACTGTAATCAACATCAGTGGCCATAGTGTCGGGTAGCTTGGACAAAGAAACGTAACCTACATCCTCGTGGGCGTTACTAGTCCCGTCGCTATAGAGGCCCGATTCACTGTCGTCTTCAACGTCGCCATCTTGGCTTGCCGCATAGGCATCAGCAGCTGTGGTTTCAATAATTTTTTCTTCATGTTCAACACGCCAAGAACAATACAAGCATGTCTAATGACCGAGTCAGTGTCTTTGATAACGAGAACCGCGATGTTGATGCTGCACTCACCGCACGGTCACGGTTCCTACGCTGAGCTTTGGAAAAGTCTTCGTAACCTTTGACCTTTCCGCACAATATGCATTCCATTTCCGTTGGCTGCACGCCCGTACAGTTGCGACAGCGAAGCCAGGCCTCTTCTCCGAGCTTCGCTGCGTTGACTTGGCGAGTGATAATGCCATAGCGGAGGTCTTTGCACTGTTTTTCGGAAAAGCCTGAGACGTGAGTGAGCTTGCTACAATCGTAGCAGCGTAGTCTGAGCGTTCAATGTGAGTGACAAGTGTCATGGAAGGTTGTAGATTTGAGTAGTCTTACTGCTTAGGGAGCACGATAGCCTCCATCCTGAATGTGTAGAGTCAGCCTGTGCTCTTGTTTACCTGACGAGAGCCGGCGATGATGGCCCGGTACCACTCACATCGCCTTTTGCTGAGGGCTCCAACCCCGATTATAAGCAGGCTTGAGCTTCTGCGTGGGATGACTAGATGAAGACATGATGAAATTAATCAAGGATGGTGACTCCGTGAGACGTGTGTTGAGGCTTGTGAGGCGGAGCCTGATGATATCAAAGTGTCAATGTTACTGTTTGGAACTTGATTGAAATCAGACGGAGGCCGAGTATCAGTGTTGTAATTTCCCCTGCTGGTGAGGGCCAGTGGATTTAGAAAGGAAAGGATGATGGAGGATGGAAAGGGAAGAGAGGATGGAGGCGAATGATGATTTAAGAGGGAGCATATCCGTGTTCAACGTTGAATTCACTCCACCACATTCACTTTACTACATTCTCCATCACTCCAACCCACCACACAAGAGGACCATTGGCATCATTCTTTCACTCATAGTAAGGATCATCTTATTGCACATCAAAGCATCGGTTCAAACACAGGTTCAAGCAATTTTGATTCTTAGCCAAGAGAGGTTACGACAGACACCGCGGCGAGCCGCAGCACGATCGAAAGGTATGCACGCGTCCGAAAGATGTCTCGCAGGAAACACGCGTGTACCCGTCAAAGAAGATGGCATCGGATGGGCTAATTGACTTGTCTCTCGTGATATCGTCACGTTCCTCCAAAGCAATGCACTGTCGAGGGAGATGTGCTGCAATTTCACCGCTCAGATTTCAGGATGGCAAGTGCTTGTGTGTTTCAGCTCGGATATCTTCGAGTAGGTAGGGTCATCTCAATGTGACCATGTTGTGGCTGCACAGATAGCTTAATGTTGCCCACTAACCATTGTGGTACCTCCAATCATACCTGTCTCATCAGTGAATTAATCCACATCGTGATAGCTGTGGTCAAAGCTCGTCATTCACCAGCAATGGATGAGCTCTCGAACATTGCCCCGCGTTTTGTATGAATGCCGTGACCCTTTGGGCACAGACACATTGGGACGATCGTCAAGCTTATGCACGCCAAACTGTCAAATGGACCAAAGCGGCGGAGAAAGACTCTAATTGAGGCGAGCACCGAACGGCTCCTCAAGCTCATGACGGCATTAAGGAGTTTGAATGTTGAAGCAGCAAGCAAAGTGATCAATAAGTGCTGACTGTCACAGATACTTCCTACAAGTACGTACCTAGAGATGGGAAGACCCTGGGAATGAGGCTCCCGAAGATCGCTGGGGCTCATGTGGTGGCTCACAGGGACAGGGGAATAAGATTCAGCGGGAGCCGTACCCCCGAGAGGCCGTTTCTTTGACATAAGCTTGAGCCAATAAGCACCCTCTCCCGCACGTCAATCCAGGACCCGCCAATTGGATAGTCAGGAACAGACAATCTCACAAGGATGCATTAGCTCGAATGCTATTGCTGCCAAGAGGAACAACATTTTGGTCAGGGACAGGGACAGGGTTTCTTTCTTGATTTGTGTCGGACAAGGACCACCAGACTAAGGTAGCAGAGAAGCAGATTCCCGGATCGGCCCTCGGCCGGCAGTCAAATGAAAAGGAGAAGGAGAAGGAGAAGGAGAAAATGCCTGCCAATTCCTGATGCGCTCCCCCACCAATTGCCCCCAAAAATGTCAAATGGCCAAAATAATAATTGACAGAAATATGTGTATTTATTAAAAAAGCCGCAGTGACATTGACTAGTAGCCGAGGACGAATGGAGACGATGTGTTGTCGTCAGCATATATCTGCTCCTTGACCACTCGCTGATTAGCCTTATTCGTCTGCAGGAACTTATCCCTAGTGATGCTTTTGTCCGACTGCACATGACAATAACCGCTACGAATGATGAATTATCTAGTCAGGGCTTTTTCCAACATATCTCTCTTGACTTTCTCAAATAGAAATTGCGTTTTCTCTCTCAGGGGGTTCCAGGGTTCAAGGGAGCGACGGACTAAATCTTGACATTTGGGTTCTTTGGGAAGCTCTACTCTAGTGGAATGGTCATACTAGGTAGTTGGTAGCGCAGGCCTAGACAACGTTCACTATCATGGCTCATCATAGCCCGTATCCCGTATCACGGACGATGAGCGTTGTGCTGTCTGACTCGATTGGGCATGCTTCTAAGACAGTAGAAGCAGATAGCTTGCTTTGTTAGTGGAAGATCGGGCAGGTCAGTGGCTAGCAGTAGTTAGTGTCTGCTGTGGTGGAGAGGTAACCACGTTTCCTGCGCAGCTTTTTCGCGGGGGCCAGCCCGAAAGAAGGATTCTAATTAGAGACCGCCCTGGTTTCATCACATCACGCCCTAGCTCACCTCTCATTGCTCAACTCCCCAACTCCCCTTCGATGGGCACGACCCATCTTCACCCCTCAACCCGCACTCGCCATCCAACATGCCTTGACCATCTCTCTACCATCTATCTCACCGCTCCATTGCCCAACGTTCTTTATTAATCTGTGCGTGCCGATTGTCCCGTTTCCCTGATCCTTTAGTATGAACCGCAACGCTGACACGGGCTAAGGTTACCTTACTGTCAGATAGCTCCGGCTTTCAAAATTCCTATCCACCAGATAAAGAATTCCTCGTTCCTTCCTACACTTCTTACTATCGCCACATTGCGACATACAGTAAAGCAAGACCGGGTGCAGAAGAGAATCGGCATCGTCATATGGAAGCAGTGGCAGGGCAACATTCCTCAGGCCTACGCGTGGTCAACAACACCACTTCTCAATTTCTAACCCTTGCTGGGACTACAACGTGATAAAAGCCACCCATTGTCAATTTGTTGGTTGAGGGAGAATAAGGCACCTGTCCTGCTGTCGAACAATTGAACGTTACCCATCGAAGCGACCCGGGTCATCGCCTCGTCGTTCTCGGGTTTCTTTTCAGATCAATGACACCGACACAGGCCCGTGCATAACGCAAATTACTACTTTGTGCTTCCATTATAGACAGGTCATCGGCGACGTATAAAAACGCTTTTGGATTTGCTTGAGCAAGTAAACGGTGTAGGACAACCTGGACCGCGATTGAGAGCCTAGAACTTTTGGCCCGGACGAATTCTGCAAGTCTCTTGATAAAGCAATCGGCTTCCTACCATTCACATTCAGATACTAGCTCCTATCTCCATCAGCAATAAAACCCGCTACAATGGTGTTCGGACAAGAATATCCCCCTCGAGTGTCGTCACATGGTGCGCCACTGTCATCTGTATGCCTAGAGGATAGATTCGAACTCATCAAGGAGATCGGCGATGGCAGCTTCGGGAGCGTGGCTCTGGCCAGAGTTCGGACAGCCGGGGCTCATGTTGCTCGACGGGGAAGTTTGGTGAGTCGCAAATGCTTCCTCAAGGATTATCCTTCCTCTAACAATCTACAAGGTTGCAATCAAGACAATGAAAAAGACTTTCGAATCATTTACACCTTGTCTTGAATTGAGAGAGGTCATCTTCCTACGTTCGCTCCCGGTCCACGCTCATCTTGTGCCTGCTCTGGACATCTTCCTAGACCCCTTGTCAAAGAAACTCCACATATGTATGGAGCATATGGATGGTAATCTATATCAGCTCATGAAAGCTCGAGACCATAGATGCTTGGACGGCAGCAGTGTCAAGAGCATCCTATTTCAGATCCTGTCAGGTCTTGATCATATACACAATCACAACTTTTTCCATCGGGACATCAAACCAGAGAACATCTTAGTCTCAACATCAGCTGCCCTGGAACCCAACACAACTATCAGAAGATACTCTGCACTTATTACGCCTCCAGCCACGCCACCTCTATATACAATCAAGATAGCAGATTTTGGTCTCGCCCGTGAGACGCATTCTCAACATCCTTATACCACCTACGTCTCAACACGATGGTACCGTGCACCTGAAGTCCTTCTTCGTGCAGGAGAATATTCGGCTCCGGTCGATATCTGGGCTATAGGCGCAATGGCGGTAGAAATTGCTAATCTTAAGCCATTATTTCCAGGTGGCAACGAGGTTGATCAGGTTTGGAGAGTATGTGAGATCATGGGCTCTCCTGGTAATTGGTATGACAAGTCAGGCAACAGAGTCGGAGGTGGAGACTGGAGAGACGGTACCCGCCTGGCACAGAAATTAGGTTTCTCTTTTCCTAAGGTATGACTAAGTCTAGGTTCTATGCTGAGTACTTTGGCTAAATACAACACAGATGGCTCCCCACTCTATGGAGACTATACTTCGACCTCCACAATGGCCGGTTGCCCTGAGTAACTTCGTTACCTGGTGTTTAATGTGGGATCCTCGCAATCGACCAACTTCCGCTGAAGCAATGAGACATGAGTATTTCGCCGATGCTGTGGACCCTCTACGACCGAAGAGTTCAAGCTCAAATCGCCTCCTTGGGAAGAAACACTCTAACATAGAGGGAAATCTACCACGCGATTCGAACGAGAATCCTGGCAACACTGGCAGACCTTCGTGGTTCCGGAGATCTCTCATTCGAGACCCATCACCAGCAGTACCGGCACATTCAATACAGACTCAGACCGCATCACCCAGGCCCTCACCTATTCATGCTAATACCTACCATATCGACTCAACCGCCGCTCCCCCACCTACAGTCAAATATCGACCATTCGCGAATAAGCGAGCCACATGGACCAATGGTACAAATACCAACGCTGCTCCCATGCCGATATTGCCATCCATTCGACCAATCTCACCCTTCTCCGATAGTGTCAATGCACAAGCACACAACAATCCAACAAACAACGCTGCTAACCAGGCGGCTAACCAAAGTTCAACCGACACCAAAACGTCGAAAAAGATCGGTCGGCAACTGTCCGTTCAATCAAGTGGGAGTCATTACACCGACTACCATCGACAAGAAGCTGAACGGGCTTTGAATGGTCAAAGAGGGCCTGTATCGCCTACCAGCGAACAAAAAGAGGGCTTCTTTTCGCATCTTCGCAAGCGGGCACGGAGGTTCTCTGGAAAGCCTACAGCTGCAGTAACACCCAGCGTGGACGACGTCGAGGCCAATGCAGGCTGTGTCCCTTGGCAGAGCAACCGATCTTCCATGGTCATTGATTCGAGCATGGACACGGTCTTGAAGAAGAGCTATAATGACATTGACCGGTCAGCTCGCCCCGGTGCAGAGCCATTAACACCTTCTCCCGAAGTCCCCTCTTCCCATAAGCTGCAACATGAGATCACGGTTGTGAACAGTACTCCAGATCGTCATCCATCACTTTCCAAAAGCGCGAGCTCTCCGTCATTAGACTCTGCGGGCTTCATAGGAAGCGGTGCACCGATCTCAAGCCGGACAAGGCGAGCACTTCATCGTTCAACCCACCCAAGTCATATGTATGATACCCCTGATGAAGAGGACGAGCTGCTCCACGAAGCTTTGAATAGTGCTTCAACCGCTGCCAGACGGATGGACCGACGGACCAGAACCGAAGACGCAGATCGTTCAAAGAGAATGTCTCGGCAGCCGTTGCAAAGCGCGACTAGCAACATGGTCTCGCTTAACCCTTATCCCACTCCATCACCATCGGCCAAGAGGAATGGCATGCTATTCGACCAGCACATCATGGCAGAACCAGTCTCCCCATTGAACATTAACAAGCCACGGCCCAAGGAGGCAGTGAACTCAAGATTCCCCACGCCGCCTTATGAAGAGAATGAATGGGCCGCATCCGCCGCAGCCAGCATTTTTGCTGCTGGTTCGGTCTACCATTAGATCAAACACCATACTACGAAGGAAACGCCTCCTGTCGTTTACTGTACACTAAACAAGCTCTCCATGCAGCATCCGTGGCGCCTTCGCCACTGTCCATAGACTCATCCCGAATCACTTGCCTGCTTGCTGGCAAATCAGGCCTCATCGCATTATTTCCGACACGAAAACGGCACTTAACGAGCCTGCCTCAGTTTCCGACGGAATTTCACTTAATCGAATTCTTACTTTGCTTTCTATCGCCACATACCCCATAAGCGGCCCCTATAGACTTTTATCACCAGGCCAGCTACGCGAGCGTGTTAATTTCAATACTTATCATAATCTTTAGTGCTGTCTACAGACGGATCTACTCTCGCTCAAAAACCATCAGCATCATCGCTCAGATGTTTTCCTTGTCATCAATCAATTGGTCTTCTCAACATCTATGCAAGCAGCTAGATAATTCGCCTGCTTATCTCTTTTTGTCATCATCAACAGACTATTGGAACGGGGAAAAAGGGATGGGTGGCTCGCTTGTATCATATTTGTTCGCTTTAGAGAGGATGATGGTGGAGGATGGCCTTTTCTCATGGAAGATAGAGATGAGATAGGTTTGCCTTGCTGTGAGCGGGCTTTGTAAATACCATTAAAATAAACAAAAGGAATTCATCTTTCTAATACTGTATTAACATCTGATTCAGTTTCTTGTATATGCATCGCAAATAAAAGGCTTCTATTCATCAATGTTCACCCAAACACAGGCGAGCATTGTCCCTCACAGCAATCCTAACAAATTCCCCCTTTCAACCGCATCCCTTTTTCATGCAACTTCATGCACACTACAATTCATTATCTAGCTACGTACCTTCCTTTCCTTTCCTTTCCTTTCCTTTCCCCTATCCGATCCACCCGATCCACCCGATCCACCCATTTCCCTCCACCACCCCACAGACCCCTCCCCCTTCCCCCCAAATTACAACTCCGCATGACGCCCCCGCCCCCCGCAGCACCGCACGTAAGCATTGATCTACCGTACAGCAAAACCATGCATGCATGCATGCATACAGGCTAGAAAACAAAATAAAAAAAAATCTCCGAGACCCCACATCACATCACGCAGGGGTAAGGAGGGCCCCCAATTTCTCAATTTCTCAATATCGCAATAGGAGTAGGACGTGGGGTATGGAAGGATGGATTTGAGGGAGTAGTAAGTAGCCTTGGTTTCTTGTATTGAGTTTTTTTTTGGGGGGGGGGGTTGTCACGGGGGATTGGCGATACGAGAAGGGTTGACTGATTTTGGTAGAAAGATGCAAATTAACTTGATCGATTGTCGTCCTTCGTTAAGGGGTTTGCGCATGAGGCCTATTTTGGCTGATGGCGTTTTTGGTTGAGATGGCAGTGTGTTTTGTTTGACATTCATGTACTCCAATGAATGGATGGATGGATGGATGGGAGGGGATGTATGATGCCTAGCGAGGGAGGGCATGCTTATATGAAGTTTAATCATGTTTGTAGGAGGATGGAGAGCATGTGGTTTGGCGAGCGTAGAGCAGGTGTATATTTCATTTAGGTCATTATGTAAACCCCTCCAAACCGCTTAGAACCTCTGCACCCACACCGCTGCGCTCGGTACATAGGCCGATCATTTTACTTAGGACGTCCCGACGCACGCCGCCTTTGCGAGCTTTCCAGATGCCTTCTTCGCTACTACCCGTTTCGGTATCTGCGGCGGAAGAGGAGAGGCGGGAGGGAGGATCGATTGTTCGGACGGCTAGGAGGCTTGACTCTTTTTCCGCACCGTTTGAGGAGGAAGAGGCAATAGTGACTGCGATGACGGAATCTGCGACGGCGAGTTCGGCGTGGGAGGGGTCGAAGAATATGTTGCTGCCGATGCTGATGACTAGTAATGTGATAGGCGGTCTTGCTGTCGTAGCTTTTGAGTTTGAATTTGTATTCGAGCTTAGATTTGGTATTGTTTTAGTTGTTGTGGATGAAGGGGGGTATAATGGTACAGCAGCATCCCAGTCGTCGTTGAAGAGGGGGTCGTCGTCTTTTTCTAAGCCTTTTACTGGGGCGGGGAGGTGAGTGGATAGGAGGGCGAGGTGGGTGGTTAGGGAGAGGAGGGGGAGAGGGTAGGTGAGGGGGGGGGAGAGGAGGAGGATCTTTGCTTATGTAGACGTAATTAGTATTTTGTATGGAGGATTAGGAAGAGGAGGGATATAACACACGTCGATGTAAAGCCGCCAATGCCATCTGTCGTTGATAACGAGTCTATTCTGCAAAAAGAGATCCGCGACAAGACCCTCATGTATCATTTCTCCCAAAAACACCACCATAGCATCATCATCGCGCTGGCCTGGCATATCCACTGATACCTCAATCCATCTTCCGTCCCCTCCCCCCGTTCCCACACCTGCCCCTTCGTCCCCCTCATCCACATCCATATCGATCACATCCATCCCTCCTCCCATCCCCCCATTCCCTCCCCTAGTCGGAGTAGTGGTCTTCTCCATCTCCCCCTTCACCCCCACAATCGCCTCCGTCCCATCAGCGAAACATAACCGCGCGCTCCCGTTTGCGGCGGGGAGAAGGTCTGTTTCTGCGACTAAGGGGCGGAAAGAGGTGGGAGAGCGGGCGTCGGGGCGGATTGGGGGGGTGAGGGAGAGGGAGGTATGGAGGTAGGAGAGCTCGGAGGGGGATAAGAGGGGGGGTATGGTGGGAGGCATTGTGTTGGCTGAGCTGGAGTGTGGGTAGGTGGAGATGGGCGTGGAGTCGTTGGTGAAGTGTGAGAGGACTGGCGGGCGCCAGGCGTGGAGAACCGCGGAGCTCAATAATATGTGACAAGTTTGTTGTGCTGAGGCGCACGAAAAGTTTTATAATGGGAGAGCTTGTGGGATGGAAACGTAGGGCTTAGCAGGTACATAGGTTAGGGTTAGGGTTAGATGGCTGAGTATAAAGTATGCTCAGGGTCCGTATCCTTACATTTTATGATGACTGTTGGAGAATGACTGAATAAAACATTAAGGAGGCATTTGGTTGATGATGGTTTGTGTCTTTTCTGCTACAATCTCTGTTAGACATTCGACATTCGACATGAGCTGTGATCTTTCCAGTCAAGCTATGGGCTTTAATTGATAGAGAGAACCATAATTCGACTTCTAAATACACGATATAATAACAGACTGCCCGCAGCGAGAGACTAAGTAAGAAGCAGTATCCGAGATAATGTTTCAGACAGCCGGACATAGATCCGTTGTGCATGTCCGC
Organism: Cladonia rubrotincta; assembly: GCA_963971245.1. Classification (NCBI taxonomy): domain Eukaryota; kingdom Fungi; phylum Ascomycota; class Lecanoromycetes; order Lecanorales; family Cladoniaceae; genus Cladonia; species Cladonia rubrotincta. Next base: position 1,086,592 of record OZ020212.1, read on the forward strand.
CAGCGAATCAAGCACAGGTATGTGAAGACATGGTATGAACTCGATCGATACCTGAAATTCTTCGAACGCACCCTGCTCTTCAAAGAAATGGTGCGACTCATTTCGGCTTCGCAAGGATCTTTCCTATATGATCATGTAGCCGCTCTTTATGCTCAATTGCATGTCGCTTCTTATGTCGACAGCTTTTGCTGGAGCAATACACTGGCTCGTTTGGTGGGAAGTGCACCTTCCAATGGTGAACGATGTCGGACTGGTGTTCGCTAAAGAAACTACAGCCAGGATAGGCACAATGAAAGAAGGCGGTGCCGGTGTCTATCGCAGATCTATCGAAGTTCATGTCAGTACTATGGTTTTTAATCTGAAGTGAAAAGGGTGAAATAATAGAATGCAGTGGGAAAGCCGACGAAAACGCTCTTGCATCATAGAAACATAAGATCGCAGGAAGTGAGAGAAGCCAACAACTCGCCTCGTGGTAGACCCGTCGGTTTGGGGTACAACGGTTCCAACATACTGCACTGGGTAAGGTACATATTGTGGTTGATTGTTGTAGGCATTGTAATTATTGCTGTATTGGACCGGCGGATAAGCGGCGACTGGAGGTGGTGGGGGCAACGCGGGTGGTGTGGGAAACGCAGGTGGTGGGGGAAATGCAGGTGGTGTGGGAAATGGAGGTTGTGTGGGGAATTGAGGTTGTGTGGGAAATGGAGGTTGTGGGGGAAATGGAGGTTGTGGGGGAAATGGAGGTTGTGAGGGAAATACTGATGGTGTATAAGGTGAGTTGCTCATGCCGTAGGGTCCGTTGCCTATATTAGGCATTCCCGGAAATGTTTGGGGATTCCCAGCCGCATATCCTGTCCTGCAGCATGATGAGTTAGATTCAAAAATGTTTGGGCTTGGGATGTCTTACTGATAGGGTGGAGGGTATTGGCCCTGGTCAGGAGGATATCTGTATGAACCGTATGGATACCATGCTGCCATTGTGAGCCCGCTGGCCGAGATTCTCCGTAGCAAAGTAGGCGCTGCTAGTGAAAGATCTTGCTTGAGAATGTTTGAAAGACTCTAAGGAGGTCGATAATATCTCGGATCTATGGATGAGTGACGATCGCTAGAAGCCGGCTTTCAGTAACAATAAAACACTCCCCTGCTGACTTCTTCCTAGCATGCCGCGTCGTCCTCGAATCACCCTCGAATCGAGTTTTTGCTGCGTCTCTTTACTGGTTGCAATGCAGCATAATGCTGTTCATGCATATCAAGCTAGTGTCAGCCCAGCGCAACCCCTCATTAACCGTAGTTTCACGACCATCCTCTCCAATCTGACCACATTATGTAAGACTCGTACAGAACTCCTGCAAGAACCCACAAGTATCACAAATATCTCCGGCCCAAAGATTCCCAGCAGCAGCTTTCTTATCCCAAATACTTCGTTCTTGACATAGGATTTCCGCCGTGACTCGCCGTTCTCGTGCACGATGCTCCAATCCTACAACTGGCCAGGTGAATCTCTTTATGTATGCATTGAGTGAATTACTGCATATGTATCCTTCTTCACATACTCCTTCACCTCTCATAAAGCTCTGCAGACCCGAAAACTTGATTTTCTTAATATCCGGGAGTATTCTGGACATTGAATGAATACTTTGCGTCCATGACCCGTTCAACAGCAACATAGTACCTATATGTACATGTTGCAATTTTGTGTGATGCTCAAAGAATCGAAGAAGCTTTTGTTCACTGACGGACAGGTTTGAATAGTGCACCGAGCGCAGATGAACAAATGTTATTTCACAGATATAAGATATGTCCCAGGGCGCATTGACGCTAGTCATACCGAAGTCTATGACTAAGTTTCTGAGCACATTCATGGACGGGAGGCAAGACAATACATTCCCATAATAATTCGGCGAGTCTAGGTGTCCCACAAGCTCAAAACTCTCGAATTGAGAAATGGCCTTCATAAATGTAGTGCCCTCCTTGCAGGGTATCCACCATCCAATATGGACTATTCTTAGATTTGTAATTGGGGACCTGTGCATAATTAGTAGGTGGAGAAGGAACCGGAACATGAGGTTAGAAGCAGCTAGATGGATGCGGACTGGAATTTCAGGTCGAGGTTGCAGTCGTAGCTCCAAGCTTCGTAAATTGTGGAGCGTATGCACGCTGTCCCAGTCCCCATGGGAGGGGACATGTTCCGGATTCTGAACAATTTCGAGACATTCTTCTTTCATATCTCCACATAGTTTAAGGTCCTTGATTCTCCAACGAATCTCCTTCCTTGTAAGTGTGTCCATGCCATAGCCTAATTCGCGGCAAAGGCTAAGTCGTGCTTTCCCCTTTTTGAATAGGTACGGGAGACCATGAGATGCACATTCTCGACCGGCCCCACGAAAATTTGCGACATCGCGATGATCGAGGTTGGTCAATATTTGCCCGATAAGCTCTGGAGGCAGTTTGTATATAACGCATGGCTTCTTTTTGACGACGTCAGGGACCTCTTGAATGCGGCCCGTAGAGATTGTCTCGTGCTTGGACATCTCCTGTAAGTCGATAGGCTCCATTTCCGAACGATAGTCCTCGGACCATTTTTCGTTCCAGATCTCCTTGGGATCAATGGTAGTTGGTGTCTTTGCAAGAAACACCAGGTGATTGTCGGGATCCACGATTTTCTTCTGTATGATGGCGGTCCATAAATCTCTTGCCGAAGGCATTTTATATTCGTTCGAGTTTGCGTCGGTGGACTCTGCAGGTTTAATCATCGAGAAGGGACAAGCACTGGGAAGAGTAAAAGCGAGATAGAATGAATGAAGAAGCAACCTGCCCTCTGGCTATTAATAAGAGTGGGCTCACAAGTCAAAGGGGGAAAACCCCTCAGTTTCCCAGTGGTAGTTCTCACCGTTCTCATTTTGATTTTGTCATAGAGCTCCACCATCAAGCGGAGGAAACATCCTTCCCACATACGCGTACATTTCGGAAGACTCGGCTTAGAGAGTGATGTAGGAAGACCAGCCCTAAGAGCCCCATCGGGAGCATCTTAAGCAACAGGATTCCAGAGTGAGTCGCATACACATGGAATGCTTTGATTTCTATACAAAATGTGCGAGTAAGGACAAGCTGCATTTGGCGTTCTTAAGTGGAGATGACGAAATAGGCATGATCATAGCCCAGCGGCAGGAAGTTCTCTCAACCACAGAAAACGGTCGACTGAGAAAAATGGCGTCAAAATTAAGACGCGGCTAGCAAATGAGTGGATACAACCTTTTTTTAGAAACTCAATGGCTCTTGATAAATAAATGGAAAAAAATCATCAGCGCGTAAAGATTCGAACAATGAGGGATTCCAAAGATGCCTGCACTGATTCCCAAGAGTGTGAATAAAGAGTCTCGGATGTGCGACAGAATCGTAAAATGTGCGACTTTCACCATATACCGAACCATTTCTTTACTGGTTTCTTGGGCCCTCTCCAGTCCGTAAGAGGCCGCTCTTTGCTGCTGCCACTCGTCTCGACAGCATTACCATCACTAAGAACAGGGCTTTCCGTATTGCTCGGCCCTTGAGGAGCCCCATCCGGCTCGGGTGGTGGGGTGCCACTCTCAACATCACCCTTGACGTTCCACCCGCCCATGCCTTGGCTGCTCTCTTCTGCTATGCCGTGTGCTTTCCTATAAGTGTTCCTCTTCTGAACGTCTTCCAAGTCTCTTTTTCTCCTCTCTTGCGTCTCGGCCGTAGTTCGGGCAACATCCATCTTCCATACTTCGAAAGCTTGGGAAAAAGATCTGATGGGATGTGCGAGGATTGATTTGGCATCTGGAAGCTGTTCTCTGAACACGGTAGCTCGCTTCCAGTTCTCGTAGGCGGTGAATGCGGCGAGTAGTACGAGGGTTCCCTGGTAGTGTGCGGATTAGCGGACAGGACCCTCAATGCGTAGAAGGGCGACCTCTCAGCCGAAAATCTAGTCTCACCAAAGTTATGAATACATGTACCCCTCGACTTGTGATGAACCAGTACATGAAAGAATTTGGTGGAGGCATCATATTAGGATACTTTTTGGTCTTCTGTTCAACCTTTTCCTGCTGGGTGAGCTCGGGGCCGTAGTGGCGGGGTATCTGCTGCTTCAGTCGTCGACCGTGGGAGGGTGGGTTGAACTTGGTAGGCATTTCGAGGCGGATGATCTTTGGGGGAGGGGCATTGGTGGATGCGCGTTTGCAGAGAGGGTATGTTTGGCCGTCTCGACACCAGCGTCCCCGCACAACCGTAGAGAACGGATGGGGGAAGGCGTGCCCTCGTGGTAGTAGAAAGCGTGGGATGGAAGCACTCATATTGCCAGCAAAGACACAGTAATGTTTAGAGGATAGTCAATAAAAGAGAAGGGGACCTGGAGATTTTGTTTTGACGCTAGCTATTTTAGCCTTTTTTGCGGCGACAACCTGCCTTAGACGCACAGCGACCGTGGCGATCCACCTGCATCATGATGTTCTACGGATTCCCCTTGAATATATAGCATTTCTTTTCAAGCATGCTAAGGATGATAAATTGTACTCTGTACGTAAGACTATTTCGATCATTGTGACCTAATTGCTCAAGGTGAGATTAATCATGAAGTAATGTAATACATGCAGTCGAAGTTCTAAGCCTTATCTACAACGCCCATAACATAATATGTGCACTGGTCTGTCACCAAGTTGACCGCATGGATGAAAGCCTGAGCCCTGTCTTCTGTTCCAACCTCTGGGATAGAATTAGATAACCATCACCTTCCTTGCTTTATGCAATCTAGTCTATTTGTCACAGCCTTAGTAAACCTCTCACCATGGGTGACGCTATTTGATCGCGTACTCAGTCAGGATTCCATACAAGGCTGAAGTCGAACACTTACTGCTCCTTGCCACGTCCAGAATGTTCCCGTATCCTGAACAGTCTTACTCTCAACCACTCGAAGCATACCGGCAACAGACTGCTCTGCGCTGATAATGCCATCAACCTCCCAGCCGACTGATATATGAGCCATATCACTGTGGATAGTAAGTAAACATGTCCACCTAAAACCTGGTGGTTGCTCACGTAGCTACTTCTCCTGGATGCATAGCCAAGATAGTAGTATAAACCTTTAACCGTTGCAATTCAGCCGCCATATGCTAGTAATATTCAGTGATTGCAATGACAAGTTTCTTCAAAGGCTGTCTCACACGAAGCATCTGATTCAGGGCCGCTTTAGATGCTGCATAAGCTGCAAAACTGAGCACAGATTATTAGTTGTATTGTAGATCCAACCACATCAAATAAGACCATACCCGTCTTCAAAGGCTCGAAAATCAGTTGCAGAGCCGGAGTCGCTGGACATGAACGTGATAGAGCGAATTGGTATCCGAGTCTGCAGAAGCTTTTGTGCAGTGATGATGGGACCAACGGCGTTGGTCCGTAAGTGTTTCGAAAAATCTTCGAAAGAGCTGATATGATTCAGCATATGACTCCGGAAATTGACTGTCGAGAGGGATACAGCTCAGTGGCTCGCTATATTGGTCAGAAGGTAATAATGTTGAATTAATGGATGAGGCTCTTCACATTAGGATAGTCAAGTATTCCTGCATTAATAACGACATGGTCAATCCTATCAAGATTCCTTATTGCCGCGATCTCTTGAGCGAAGCTCTGACTATGATTAGATGATCCAGACACAGCGGATTGAAGCATCACTTGCAATGATACTAGCCTCCGCTGATACGTCACACAACAAAAGTTGGCAATTGGCTCGAGGCGCGGAGCCGGCGAGTATCCAAAGCTGAGAGGCTTTCGCAGGATCTCGCACTGTTGCATAGACTTGATCACCTCGAGCCAGGAGCTGTCTCACCCACTCTAGGCCAATGCCTCTGCTTGCACCTATCACGATCCACACAGCCATGATCGAGACTTGAATGAGATAAGGAGCTTGCAATGCCCTTAGACCATTTTGTGGAGCTCAGACAAAAGCAGAAATAAATGCACATATAGAACACATTACCCCAAAACTTTTGCACGGAGATTTAAACAGTTGTAGGTCCTGAGACGCATTCGCGGTCCAGCCTTGTTAGGTGGCAAGATGTAGGAAGCTTGCGGCTCGGAGGATCCCGGGCTGGAGTAATGGGAGGATCCTGATTGGCCTTTCAACAATGAGCGCATTTTATCCGTCTCGAATTGCCATCGTCATTTAAATTCTTTTTTTGCCCTGCCAACTTCAGCTTTCTTTCTGTACCTCAGTACGAACACTAAGACCCGCACACTCCTATCTATTATTCTTATCACCCTAGCTCGTCATGCCTCCTAAACAGGAAGGATTCAAGGATGGTATGTAGCCCTTCAATCCTAATTTCTGCTGCGACGTGTTCGAAGTTTTCGATGCCCCTTTGCTTTTGAGCTACATCTGGCATCATAGATAGCTATTGTGATGCAAGACCCGGTTGCATATACCCTCCGAATTTCGCGTTGCAGAGAGGCGGTTGCATTTCAAGCCCTGGCACACATCTAATGTCTTAATGATTGTTCTAACTTCTTCAACTAGGTGATACGAAGAAAGGGGCCAATCTCTTTAAGGTACAACCGCAATGGTGGCGTTCTACATCGATACCGGAATTTGACATCCCATAGACCCGCTGCGCACAATGCCATAATTTGAAAGAAAGCGAGGGTAACAAGATCGGGCCTAATCTTCACGGCTTGTTCGGGCGAAAGACTGGTCAGGTCGAAGGCTTCTCATATACGGATGCAAACAAGCATAAGGCTATCACGTGGAAAGAAGACACTCTGGTACGATGTGCGAACCACGGGATGTAGTGTGGTTGCTGACATTTCGCCCAGTTCGAATATTTAGAAAATCCCAAGAAATACATTCCAGGTACCAAGATGGCTTTCGGCGGTCTCAAGAAAGGGAAGGACAGGAACGACTTAATCACGTATGTTCTCTACGTATATAGTCATTATATATACTGACACGATAGCAGTTTCCTCCGCGAAGAAACCAAATAATCAGCCTCTCGTCTCTCCAATCCTACTCCACTCCCGCATGGCGATTCTGTAATCGATGCATGAAAGTGCATCTGGTGTACTATATGGTTTATATTCGATAGAAGAATAGTTCCCCTGAGCGAAAGAGTTTAGACCTGGGCAGCGTGTTTTCGCCAACGTTTATACATGTAATCTCTGGTACCAGGAGATCGGGAAGGACGAATGGTGTTGTACATACAGTAATCAAACCTTCGTCCTTTGCATACAGAACTCGCGCGTAGAGCTAGGAAATTGAAATACAGCTAGCCACCAGATTTACATCCTCAAGGTTGTCGAAATATCGACTTCTGAGCAGATACAGTCATTAGGTCATGCATGTTGCAACCTCGATCGCACCCGTATCAATCATACGAGTAGAATGTCTTCACAAGTGTTTCGGGCTAAACGGGTACCTTCAGGCTGCTGGTGCCTTAGCCGGCGCCCTTGCGTTAGATTGGCCCCTAGTGCGCAGGGATCGATTCGCTCAGGCTGTACCAGCCACTCTATTTGCAAGACCGTATTGGAGACCACCTTCACAATGCCCCTCATCCAGCGAACGTCTGTCCTACATCGACCTCTGCCTCACCACTTGGAGCCTGAGTCAAAGCGTCGGAAACGGCAGAAAAGCGCACAAGCAGAGGATTCACGTTGAACGCAGTGTCCAGGGTCACGACCCAGGCAACTTCTAAAACCCCACCTGTGTCACAAGGACTTGTACCTAACACAGTTTGCATTCATGCACAAGCTCGTTCTCCAACAATCGAAGCAACAAAATGGCAGCCGAACGTAGAGGAAGCCCTCAATTGTACGATGATCACCCTTCACTATCTGCGTCGCTTGAAGACTTCGAACACGACGACCGATCGCCTGTACTCGATCTCCCTTCTCAGCACTCTGGCTTCAAATCAGAAAACTCGGAATCAGAGGAGGAGGAAGTGTCGGAGGGCGTATGGTCACCGCCAGCATGGAGACAACACAACCCTGCTGGTGGATGGTATCGACACCAACCCTACCCACAGGACAACACTGTGCTTAAACCTACGACAAGTCCATCTCGGTCAAGGGGAACAAGTCCTCGGTACGAGAGTGCGAAAGAAGAAGATGATCTCACAGTGCCTGCAAATATACCTTTACCAAAAGGATCATTATCACCAGTGAAAGACCGTACACCAAGTCATTCTCCCTCCCCCAATGACGAGGAAGATCTTGACGAGAAGTTCCTCGAAGTTGAGGAACCACCAGTCATGCCTGAATCTCATAACAACTGTGTGTTACCTTGCAACAGCGTGATAGAATCTTACTGACTGCAGGTAGATTTTCGATTCGCTCTACGGGCAGAAGTCCAACAGCGAACAGAGCCAATCGAGGAAGCTATATCCTGGGTGCGCACATACTGGAACTATGCCACCAAGTCCTGGAGCTCTCTCACATCAACTGTAACGATGATAACCCTTGCTTGGAGCCTTCTGCGCCTACTCACCCACACTCCTACCCAACCTCCTGTACCAGATCTGGTCAAGGTAGCTGGCTTAGCCCGCTCCTTTGAGCCATTAATATTCTATTCTGAGAATGGCGCTCGACAGATTGGGGACCTACAAGAGACTGGCGTTGCAGTATGGGATCTTGGAGAATCTGTGCGCTATGCCAACATGACCTCTGCGCCCATGATCGTGAACGATCTCGACGCTCTCAGCGATTCTCTCAAAACGCTTGCAATAGAACTTACAAAGTTTTTTGCCAACGTCGACGGTGATATTGACGGTATCCTTATCGTGATGGACTGGGCAAAGCGAGAGCTCTCCGCGCTCCATGCTCTAACCCCCTCATCTTTATCATCAGCTTTTACAAATATTCATACAATGCTCTCATATATCGGAGTCATTCAAAATACTGCTACCGGTCAGCCGACTGCTTTCGGTAAAGTATTCACCATGCTGTTCGGCACGACACATGCACAACGGACATCGCAGACACTACATCGTACATTCAACGAATTTCTAGGCGTCCTGGAGGAAAGCATCAATGCAGAGCTGCAATATGCTACCGCACTCTTTGCACTCTTTGAGAATATAGACCGTCAATTCCTGAACCTTCAACGCACCGTCATCCGCGAAACTGACACCCAAGAACGTCTCGAGACTGAGTTCCTATCCTCATTATGGACGCGACTCGTGGGCGCAAATAATCAACTATTACGGAAATATGAGAAGAACAAACAACTACTGGCTTCTGTGCGGCTGAAGACCACACAGAACAAATCTTTGCTGGTGGAGCATAACGGGAAGCTGATAGCACTGAAGGGCAACCTAGAATCACTTAGGCGAAAATTGGTCAGTCCGCTCGTTCGGAGGAGCGAGAGCAGCACTATTGGCGTGGAAGAGCAGGTCCGTGGACTGGAGGGGACTTATGAGCATTTAAGCCGGGTTAGGCAGAAGCAGAAAGGAAGGATGTTGGAGGCACTGTATGGGGCGGGGTCTAAGAGAAGTATCTTGGGGAAGGAGGAAGCAATCGGAATTGATGCTTGATCCTGTGATGGAGGAAGACGCACCTTAGAACATAAGGGATAGGCTAGGCTTAAGATACGAAGTACGATACAAGGGATGAGTAACGACTATGGCAATAATAAGATGGGTCTGATATAAGCCGTCTGGTTTGGATGGATTTACAGCATGGGTTTCAAAACGGAGTTTTTTCTATTATTAATGGGTCGGTGTACAAAGGTGGAGTTTCCTGCACGGAAACCAAGCGTGTAATTAGGTTATTCTGGGGAGTCCATATTTCGGATTGGTATTTGGATCATTGGATAGCATGAACTTTATCATATACCACCTTTAATTCATATCCTGATTTACGTCTTCTTGTAGGCGAGTAGGTTTGTACACTTATGGATCTAGACTAATCGTTAGCTCCTATACCACATTAGTCTAATGAAGTTCTTCTCATGTGTCCCACTGAGGCATTCTCTGTCCCACCACGTCACCAATATCCGCAAAAGTCTAGGTCCACGCTTCTACTCCCTCTCTGTCAGGAATCAAATACTTTACCACGGTCTTTCGATCGTCGTCGAGTGGACCATATCTGGAGAGATATAGCAGAGGCACATCAGGCTATCCGCACAATTGCTGAGAACTCAGCATTTGATGCGAGATTGACGGAATACCATACCGAATTCGCCCATACCCATACCTCCTTTAACTCGATTTGCACCAACCCACCAAACCCCTTCGCCCCTAAGCTCCCACTATTTCTCTCTCCCCTCTGCCTCTCCTTGCCTTCTTCTCTCCTCCTCTATCCAAACCCCCAATCCTTCAGAAATCCTTCATGCGATCCCTCCCTACCCTACATGGCCCACCAGCTCCGCGCCCCCTTCCCCTGCCTTTTTCGCAAGTATCCAATGAACAACGCACGCAGCCTATTCCAAGTATGATGCCACGTCTTCCCTAAGCCTAAGCAGCAGAGTTCAGGATGGCAAATCGTGAGAGAGAAAGTTGACGAGGACCGCTCTTTTATAACTCGCCTCACTGGAGATATATTGTAGCAACGGGCAATCTAGACTGCGAAGTCGATGCTTGTGCATTCTTCTCGCACTTTGGCTGTAAAGACCCAGTCGGCGAAGCTGGTCATGTAGAGAGGTATCATGGCCATGTCTTGTGTACCATTGAGTGTCCTGAGCTCTGAGCGAGGGGCTACGCGTCTCTTGGGATTGCGGGTGGCGATGGGAAGCTGGGAGCCTTCAAGGGGGGTGAAGTGTCGAGTTGTTTGGAGGCGAAGACGGGCCTAATATCTCAGGCGGTGGGCATGGCTGAGGAATTGGATTTTGCAATCAGCAGTTCATGAAGCCATTCTGCTTGGCGTTGCTGGCCAGTTGAGAAGCTACAGGATGGGTCAGAGCGTCAGGGGAATGGCTGCTACTTAAACCTGAGGTTAACATCATGTTGAAAGTTGAGAGGCAGTATGTCGACCGCTACATTTTTACATCAAAATTCTAAAAAAAGGCTAGTAGAGCGCCACACTTTTCTTTCCTCCATTGCATCAGAGAACACGCGCTCACTCGTATCTATGCTCACACCTCAGATTCTGAGGGTTTGATCTGTTCCAGGCTGCTGACCTCCTCTGCAAAAGCCCAGGGCGTCTCTAAACGCTTTAACGAGAGTGCAACGCCACCTGTCATTGCGTCTCAACACAGTCCACAGATTCAGTCCTCCAGATACATCCTCTATTACTTACTGCCTACAGGATGCTGCCACTGTTGGTATGCAACCCACGCCTGGAAACCATTCACTGCGAGCCCAGCCATACCTAATAGCACGGCAAATATCACTCCGATTAGAGTTGCTAGCATAACATACCTAGCTCCACTTCTGCGTTCCAGCCATTCGTAAAACCATCCCCGCGGGCGTTGGATTCTCTATCTCGGCGTAAAGGTCAGCAAGGTGACCACCAAAGTAGTGGTAGCTAATATCTGTTTCTTCTCTGTTGCGGATTGTACTAGACTCGAAGCGGAGACAGTCGGGATCGAAGGAGGAACTTGAGGTGAGCTTCAGCAGAAGGTGCTTTGACTTGCGGTCGGTGAGTGGGAAAAGTATCTTTTGGACCGAGTCAAGGCACTCGAGCATGAGCTGGCGGGGCAGAGCGCCACTATTTACCAAGCGTCAATCAAATTTTGCGTCCAAAGAGCTCAAAGCAGATTGGGTACATCCAGACTTGGGTACAATCTCTTCCTCCCCATTGAAACAGTGCAGATAGAAAACGTCGAAACTTGGGCAACAGTGATTATGCTATTCAGAAAGGTGGTAGTTACAGAACAGGTCGGAGTAATCTCTACGCCGGATGCCAGTCTGGAAAGCATAACCTTGCTGTGTATATAGGTAGGTAGCAATTGAGAGTCTTTCGCCAAGGACGTCCTCCACATCCGCAACATTGTCAACGAAATTTATTACTCACAGCTTAAGTGTCTCACTCATCGACATATTCGATGTCTTATCCTTCGTGAGTCTCAAATGTTCTTTAAGAAAGGCTGTGTTGTGATATACATCTAACACCCAGTGCTTTCGATCAAGTATCAAGTGTCTTCTCAAGTCATCTGTTGGCTGAAATCTAAGCCCAAGACGCTTTTTGAGGTTTTTCGCCGTGATCGCTGTCTTCATCTCCTTCTGGAATTTCAAGTCGTTGTCATTGAAGCTCGGATGATCTGTAAGTGGAAATATGGCCTGCATGAAGTCGCTGAAGGTGACGTCGCTACGCCACGGTATTTGCAATGCTCCGTGCTCTAATAGGCCCGAACCCTGGTACTTTACAGAGCAGTTGACTGTGGTCATAACTTTTACTGCAAGATTAATCGCGGTCTCTTTATCCGCAGGTTTTGGCGGTTTTCGACCAGTCCGATTGTCCAAAGCCTTAACCGCGAATTGATCTCGAGTGATGTCTGGCTCCGATATTAGTAGCTGGATCACCTCGCACAGCTCCTCATGCGTGCTCAACGCCGGTTGTTCCCCAGGTACAAGTTCAGGCTCATAGGAGGCAGTCATCTCTTTGTAATGGTTGAAAAAGCGGCCTAGGCGCTTCGATCGATGTGAGGGGCATATTTCCGTTTCACGGCACTGCCCCACACGACAAGTTTCGCATGGCGACCACGACCAGAGTATTTGACCGAGGATATAGAGTTGCTCCTCGGTGACTCTCCCTAGTGGATTGAAGGAGACTGAATTGTTCAGCGACCTCATTACCGGCTCCAATCAGAGATCTATAATTTTCAGTTTTGATAAGTGTGCAGAATAGTATAATCCGAGCGTGCCTGCGAAGGCAGAGCGATGCCTTCCACAGCCGCCTTGGGGATGGCATGAGGCTCTGAACCCCCACTGTTCTAAACCAAATCGGGACCCTAGACTGTACAGCGTCGTGGCGTAAACCCCAGTGCGGCTGACTCAGGAACTCACCACATCGTTGCACTGCCTCAATAAGATGAGTTTTAGTCGAAGTTATCTCGTGCCTTTATCATTTGAGGACGTGTCCATATAGATGACCCTTGCATGAGCGACTGTAATTGAAGTTTGATCCTCTTTCCTGCGAGCCTTGTCTTCGGGCTCCAACGCCATTTTGAACAGTCAAGCTCCAGCTACAGGAACAATGAGCGTTACAAGTTCTCTGGCATACGGCGGATTATTGACTGCGCGTGATGCTTTGACTTCGAAGGTTATCACGACCAAAGGCTATGATTCAGGCTACGGCTCCAGGGTGGTTATGGGACGAAGGGAGAGACCGCACGGCTCCCAGCCTACTGTCGAGGGAGTTGCTCTTCCTCAGCACGGACTTATCGAGCGGAAAGTCAAGCTGAGAGTCTTCAATGAAGAGATTCCCAAATCTACCCAACATCGATTTGCCGATTTGTATGAGCTACTAGAGACGCCACTGTACGATTACTTGCAGAAAGCAAAAGCCAAGTCTAGTGGCCATGCTATCAAATTGAAGGTCATGGGTGAATGCGAAGATGCTGCAAAGCCTTGGATACTTGTCCTATGTCACAAGACAGCCTCAAAGTGGATGAAGAGATTCTTCAATCAATCACAGATCAAAGTAGAGTATACTCCATCCAGTGCGGATCCCTACCGGGCATCTTTCCAGATCTGCATTTGCAATGGGCCCCCAAAATTGATGGCGGCCACGGAGATGATTGAGGTATATGGTGACTGGGGTGAGCATGCGACCCTTTGCGGGCAAGTTATTGGGGTGGGTAAACCGCATCAGACTCGTATCGCAACGCTAGGTGGTGTTATTCAAGTCGTCGCCTCTGATGCAAGGTACAGATCTTATGGGATGACCGCTGGCCACATAGTCAATCGAGTGGCTCTGGACGAGTCGGAACAGGATGGATCTAGTAACCATGAGGATGACGAAGATCAAGAGAGTATAGATACGGAAAGTGAAGGCAGTCAAAATTCCGAAGGCGTACATGGTTGGGGCCCCGGCCTTGAACTTGCCAGGGTTCATGACGAGCTTGATGTGGCGGTTCAATCATCACCAGTCATAGTGGAGAGGGCAGGATGTCAACTTTCTTGGCCCCTAAAAGGCCATGTATCCATGGCTTCAGACCCAACTTACGGGCCAGATCTCGACTGGGCTTTGCTTGAATTCGATGACGAAGGAACCATGGACTGGCCTAACACCTTTTCATGGGCTGACAATCGACTCAGCGGGCCATTAAAGAAGCTGGATGTTGTCCCTATGGAGACTGATCCTGACCGAACAGTTGTTCTAGTGAGTGGCATTGGTGGCCTGAAGCTTGGGACTCTATCAACATCAGTGTCTTATCTCAACATGGGGCGCACTAAAAAATCCACAAAAACGTACACTTTGTTACTATCGCCTAATGTTGGTAAGTAGTAACGTAGGAGTAAGGTCATTTGCCACCCGCTGACCTGATGTTTACAGTGCTAGATCCAGGCGATTGCGGTTCCTGGGTCGTCGATCACCAGACCAACGAAGTCTACGGCTACGTTGTAGCCTCGGACATCTTAGGGGAAATATATGTCGTCCCTCTTCACGCCGCTCTTGATGATATCACCAATAAGCTCGCTGCAAGATCTGCTTACCTTCCTACCGGACAAGGACCGGTCAACCAGCACTCTGAGATGGTGCTTTTCGATCCCCGATCGACCGCACAGCTGCCTCATAGACCTCCGCCTCCGAACCCATTCCTCACGCTACCTGCTTTGGAACGACTAAGGGCGGACATAGATCTAGTGAATCCTGCTGTTGATTCATCACTTCAATGTCTGCCATACAGCGTTGGTGGTCGCTCCAATGGTTATGACGAGAAGCCTGCAAGAAGGAAACATTGGATCCGTAACCCTTCCAAAGTAGCTCCGTCCAACCTCAGGGATGGGGATAGCCCCTATCACACTACTTTATCTTCAAGTAAATCGAGCTATGATCAACATCCAGGGTTGGAAGAGCCCCGCATTGCTGATGAGGAAGGAGTTTTTGGCTCTCAGTCTCACCATTCCGGCGGCCGAACTCATGATGCTGCAAGGGACCATAGCAAAGGCGCGCTGTTCAGCTATGAGGGCTACACGCTCACCAGAGAAGTCGTAGAAAATGTCGGCCGGCAGCGGACGTGGGCTTATTGCCGGAGGGACCCCATGGATGTAAGTCAAGAATATCTCAAAGAAAGGCTCAACAATGAAAGGGGAGGGTTAGTTTCGAACCAGTATAACTCGCCGGAGATGGACGGTTATAAACGGTGTCAAGTGGATAGACTCTTACATGATCAAAAAGCGAAGGAGATGATGAATGAGTCTGGCTGCGAGTATGGACTTGCCTCCATCAAGCTTCAAGGCCAAGTAGAAGATGGCCAGATTACGCCAACACGTATCGATGTTATTCTACAACGTCGACCGTGCCCAAATATCGGACCTTGGCTGTCAGCAGGGCGTGTGCCTCCGATCTCTTTTAGCAGAGTCATTGATCTCTCGGGTCGGAGTGAATCCGAGATCGCACAGGACCATTCTTCAGGTAGAGAATTCGGTTCTACGCCAGAGGCTACAATGCCACCAATTCATGACAGCACACCTATGACATCGGTTACCGATGAGCCAACGAAGGACAGTAATTATGGTCGTGTTGGTTATCGAGATGAGTTTCAAGAGCCAGGAGAGACCCAATCCTCGAGAGAAGAGGACAAATCGGTATCCGAATCGTTTACTGAAGACCCATCGAGCGATACTGCTACCACTTCCGAGCCACACTTGACATTCGAGGAGATCTACGGCCCCAGAAGGCCCGCTAATAGCACCAATTCGCTAAATAGCCTCCGTGGAAGGAGACCCGATATTATTGATCATTTGTTAGGAGGAGTGGAGTCAATTATGAAGAAGTGAGGGTACGCAAGCCGTCAAGTCTTCAGATTGGCTACATGTTCTGGTCAAGATGTATGATCGAGCAGCCTTTCTCTGGCTTCGCTCTTCATGTAGTGATGGATGTAACAGACGATCTAATCTGAGATGAGGAGACGTACATAGGGCATCGGCTGTACTACGAAGAAGGAATGACGGCACAATGCAGGCCTGCACTGTGGCGAACTAGCTACGCCTTTGGGTATCTCGCCATAGTCCAACGAGACTTACAACATCTCAATATCTGGCGGCTCCGTGCTGAATGCAAGAGCTACGGTACGTAGATTTTTGAACCTTATAATCCACAACACAACTGCTTTGCTAAACACTTGGAAGTGTGCTTCTGCTCATATGCCATTGACTCATGTTTCAGCCGTTGGATCGTGAGTAAGAAGCTAATATGCGCAGGTCACGACGGATACTTGAAAGCAACCTAGGCTCTTCAAGTTCTGTATGTGCATATATATGGGAACATTTAGCGGTCGGATGTTCTGTATCTCCGGCTTAGGATGGAGTTCAGTGGTCTAAGAGCGAAGCGAAGGTGTTCTGTGAGTGCACATGATCTGACTAGGGAAGGATGTATCCCGAGGTACGCAAAATATAGCCGTCCCGCTATTCGAGAAAGAATGCGCGTACTCCACTTGAAGGGACCCCATTGGTTTGTTGTATGATACTTTCTTTTAGGTTATCAAACAGCCATCACACCAAAATAACTTCGTGAAGCTGTTCAAACCCTCCATTTTTCTAGGTCTTTGTAAGTATTCGATACTTTACCCAACAGGACGGCCGAACTTTATTGAAAACGAAAGAACATCCCGAGCTAGCTACTCTATATAGATTAATCATGTCATCAATTCTAAGACAGGGTCGCTTTGGGTGCTCGAATGCCTTTCCTCAACTCTCCAGCCCCAGTCAAGAATGATAAAGCCATCAAATGTCACAGGGCAGGATGGTGCATGCAACAGTGGTTCAACTATTTTCTATTCGCCGAGCCAGTATGTGCGCTCTTACTAGACGATCAGCTGAGGGTCCTCCAGACATGACTCTCTTACAGGGCATTATATCTTCATATTGATAAAATTTTGGGTCTTCGAAGACGTTGTATATGGTAATATTAATTAGGCCATTGAAATCGAATCTAATTCCTATCTTTTCGAGCATTAGTGTCATCAAACGGTGCGCCCTCACCCAATCCCTGGGGATCTTCTGCCAAAGCGGCAATTAATCCTACCAGCAGACAAATTTATCAAATGTTTCCCCTAGACTTTTCAGTACCTTACCCAAGAGTTTCTTTAGATAGCCTCCTCTTTCAACCAAGACGATACAAAAAACAAGTAAGGGAAGCGTTATTGCTACCCATAGCCAGATAGATAAGGCCCCCTGACCGAATTGTCTGAAATTCATGCCGAAAACCGAGGTGACGAACGAGATGGGTAGGAAGATGAAAGTAAGACGAGTTGTAGCCTTTGTGAGGTCAGCAACAAGGGCAGCTTGTTCGTTTGCACGGTTGTTCTCTTCGATGGAGGTGTTGCTCATGATTGTGGATCTTCCAGCGTCGCAGAGCTCAATGATGTTGTGAATTCGCGTCGAAAGGTACCCAAGGTCGGTCTGCAGAGTCGACAACAATTCTCCGTCCGGAGATTTTATTTCAGGTGCTGCCTTCCCCCATTCCTGCAGGTCTGACTGGAGAAAGCAGAGAATAGATTGAATATGAGCATCATGCCGGACTAGTATGCTCTTCGCATAATCGAAATGAAGAATTGAACCGATCTCTGTCTCTCCCGACATGGATTCAGCGTGCGTAATTTGCTCCGTAATGTATTGTTCCAGCATATTGAGGTACTGCACTTCCGAAGCTGCATGAAAGGTGAAGAGCTCTTGAAGTGTGGATAGAGGATCCCTCGCTGCTATTTTCCAGTCGATGGTATATCCATAATTTCCAGGCAGCGAAGAAAGAGGCTGATTCACTCGAGCGGGCTGCAGGCCTGTTCCCGCCAGTGGAGGGGTAGCTGGCTTTTCTGACAAGTCCTTCTCGAAGAATATTGGGCAAAAGTCCAGGCGATCAATTGCGCCCTTCAAGTGATCAGTGTTAGCCCCCGGTACGAAGTCAAAGTCTTTCTCCTCTCCCGAGTCTGTCCAAACAAGCACTGTATCTCAGCACTTAGCAAAAATTTGCGTTGAGAATCAAGCAATTTACCTGTCCATTGGTCACCACGATTGTGAAGGCAAGCGGAAAGCTCTTGTTCAATGACTATATTGTCGCCGCTGTGAATGTTCATCCGCCTTACTATCGATTGCCCTGGCACGGTCGACGTGTCTTCTTGAAATCTCCTAAAACGCTGCCGCAACTGACGCTCACAATCACCTCTAGCCTTTTTGAGGCCGTCCAAGCTGACATATCGGTGCTCACCGATGAATATAATAGACGGTATGCACAGCCGAAGCACATTTCGAGACCTTGATGGCAAAGTCGGCGCTGTGAACCAGTCTCTTTTGCCAGTAGGAAGAAAATTGAGATGTTGGTGGAAAAAACGATGATCTAATTTATATCGAACTCCAATGGCACAAAGCCACTCAGCCGAGGGCCGTCCCGCCAGGAAAACTATCTCATTGAAATTTGAATTATGAGCTTTGTTGGAGATAGTTTCCTTATATATAGCGACATCGTTGAACTTCGTTAGCTGTGGTTCGGTCCCAATAATGGGTATAGCATATTCGTAGATGAAAGGCGGATTCTCCTCCTTTGTTGCCCTACTTGTATTATGATCGCGGGATACTGGGCTACGAGCATTCCTAGCTGAGTTATGACGGGGCCTTTGCAGGAATTGAGCAAAGCTGCCTAAGTATGCTGCGGAATGAAGCGGGTCGACATGAAATGACCTTATGCGGGCCACCAGCCAATTTGTGTATTCTTGCGTCTCCGCTGTACAGAATTTAGAGTCTTGTAGGTCGCAAAATTTGTCACCAAAGTCACTACAGTACCTTCAATTGCCTCAGAAGTGGCCATAAACCATAAAGAGTGCGTTAATGCACACCAGTAAATGAAAACTGACTCCTCGTTGAGCGATATGATGGATGACGAATAGTCTGGTGGCAATGAATACAGCGTATAGTAAGTCAAATATAATGTTAGAATGGCCATACATAGGCATGTTCCGGGTATATGACAAGGCTGACGTTACGAAGAGACGAGTGCTAATGATGCGCCATCCCAAAATGGCCCGGAGCCTACGGAAGGTACGTATCGAACAAGCGTAGTGCACTGAAAGCGCGACAATTTTCGCAGGTTGCTTAATCCTTCGATGAACCAAGTTACTGTTTAGATGACATAAGTCAAAAGTCTGAATGCACCATGGATTGACAGATTGAGGACTTTGAAGCACAATCGGCGGAGCATTAGGGAAGGTTGGGCTATGCTGATTCTTCAACCAAGAGGGGCGCAAAAGTTGAGGCGGAGGCAAATCAGAGTCCCCAACCTCAATGCATAGGCTGCACGGCAACGGCACCAAAGAGGAAGTCGATAAGGCTGTTACGGTTAGCTCAATTTTAGCAATTGATTCTGGCGATATCATAGGTAGACTATGCGACCCACCACGACGCCCATTTCCAGCGGGAAGCGTTAGCGAATTATTTACGCGTGGTACCTTATCTATTGGACCGGGTTGAACTGCAACCATCTTGGCCGCGACGAATGATTGTACGCGAAATGTGGACCGCTCAGCCACCACAGATATGCGCCATCTTCAGCTTGTGATCTTATAACTGAGTGAGCGATCAGGCTGTGCTCTCATTATGTGCTGTTTAGGATCTTGTTCGGAAATTGTGCCACAAGCTGTTTTCGACTTCCATCTCATCATTAAGATTCGAGTAACAATTACGTCCCATAGCCCATCACAGTGAACATGCCGCGACTCGAAAAACTGCATGAGAAGGGCAGAGATGCCTCCAGGAGGACCAAGTAAGGTCAAACTTTTGTAAAGGATGGTCATATGCGACTGTTAATGATACTTAGCATTGTGATAGTGCCTGGGAACGACGGGCAAACGCTTGCTGAGCAGACATGCCCTCATTTTCCTGAGTGGCTAGACAACGTCGTGTCGTCACAGAATAAGGATATTGTGGTCTGGGTGTTCCGCCATGATATACGGATCGACAGTCTCGACTCTTGGTTTGCCTACTGTAAGGCAGGAGATGACTTATTAAGGCATCTCGCCAGAATGCAAGGCGAAGATGATCTAGTGAGTACCGCAGCAGCCAGTCGCGGAATTCTATACTGACCGCCCACATAGTTAGATGATTATAAATTGATATTGATCGGCCATAAACTTGGCAGTTTTATACTCAAAAAGGTCTGATTAGCGAATTCGGCGCATCAGGCTTCATAGCATAGCTACTAACAATAGAAGGCTCTCATAGAGGCACAACGAAACTCGCATCGGCCAAACATGGATAACTTACTCAACACTATAGAAACCCTTGTCATGCTTGGCGACCCAGATTTAACTCCAGAGAATGAACGCGATTGGATTCCGTTGATACAAAATTGTCTGCCTTACACGACACTTCCTAGACACCTCAAAGACTCTAAGGACGCTAAGTGCCTTGAACGCGTTGCGTACAGCTTTGAAGAGTTCACGCTACACTCTACTTTGTTCCAACTCTCGTGTCCGTCAGGGTGTAAAAGAAAACACATCCTGAAAAAATGGCATCCTCGCAAAGAAGATCAAAGATGCATGTGCTCGGCGAACATGAGTGTCAGAATGTGGAGTACAACTGCTGAAGAAGTTCCTGTGGAAGCCACGGATGGAATCAATAAGAATTGTGCTTTCCAAGAGAAGAGCCACCTCTATCACGTACTCCTCGCAATACCGAAGTTTGAAAATCAGATCTCGATCACTGAGGATTCGGAAACAGTGAAATTGCTCGATATGCCGCCTAAGGAAGGCCAGAACGCCTCATTGGCAAACTTAAACGTGGCATCAGCTTCGACTGAGGTCGCTTCCATGGCTCCAGGCTTAACATCGACACCAGTATCAGCGCTTCTGCCGGTCACTAGCGACGCTTTGGAACGCGCGGTATGTTCAAACACTGAGGCTACTATTATTCATCATGAGTCAGACTCTGTTTGTGTCCCTGATAGCTTGTCGCCCGAATTGATTTCAGAAAACCCATATGCTGCGGCTGAAGTGGGAGATTGCAGCTCCATACCCTTCCCATTGGGTGGACAAATTGATTGGGAAGACAAAGGACAGCATCCAGGACTCTTGATCAAAAGGAAGCAGAGCGGGAAGCGCCACATCCAGTGCGAGAACTTGCAGCAGGACTCTTCAGAAGCTCCACCCACCCTAGGAACAGTTCGTGGAGCACGCAGACCTCGCTTCTCTTGCAAAAGAATTCCCGTAAGGGATGCAAGGTTCTTTGGCCGAAAGAACACTTTGAGCCTCTTAGACGAAATTTTTGGACCTAGTGAGATCCCGTGCAATGACCGTGTAGCACACTCAGACTCAAGTCGCATTGCATTATTACGTGGGAACCCAGGAGTTGGTAAAAGCGCTATTGCCCGCGAATGGATGTATCGCATTGCGCCAATGTTCGACAACATTCTCTGGATTCGTGCAAGTAGTGAGCTTCATCTGGCCCAGTCGTTTCATGAAACCGCGGTAAGCCTTGGTCTAGTCCAGGCCCGCGCGGATCATAACCACGAAAATAGCAGGCAAAAGCTTCTTGCCTGGTTATCGACGACCAGCAGAGCTTGGCTCATAATATTTGACGACGCCAACGAGCTTCAAATACTGTCTCAATTCCTCCCAGACCCTTCGAAAGGTTCTATATTAGTGACGAGTAGGCAATTGTCTTCTCAAGATATTGATATCAGAGGAGACGGTCGCTTGCACGTTATCGACGTTGGTCCATTTTGTGTTGAAGACGCTTTGGCGTTCCTACGTGCACTCATATTCCAGGGTCTTGAGGTCGAAAATATCGAACCACAATATAGATCGTTATTAAGAATGGCAGAGGACTGCCGCTACGTGCCAATCCGTTTGCGTAGACTGGGGATGGATATTAATCACTTTATTCTCGCAAATTTGAGAACGTTCATAGCTATCATAGAAAGACAGGCTTCCGGCGTGCTGGTCTCTCAACCTCGTATCCGTTGGACACTGTCGTCGGCATCAAATGCCCTTGCGAGCGTCATCACCTTTCTCGACCCATACCATATCGAGGATGCAATCCTGCTCGGGGCTCAACGGTATAAAGATTTCCCACTAAAGGCATTCCCAATGACTGACCAAGGCTATTACAATGCCAAAGAAGAGCTGCTCTTCCATGATCTATGTCATAACCTCGGGCCGCACTCGTTTGAGATATGCCGTGTTACACGCAGCTCACTTCGGGACAAGCTGGACCCCATACAGTTCAGGCAAGGGTTCGATTGCGCAAGCCAGCTGCTCCAAGCACGATGGCCATCCAAGAGAAAGCTAAGGAACATTGTGCTTGGCAATTGGCCAGAGTTTGATTCTCTTCATATTCATGTCCACGAGCTCTCCAGTATATTCATCGAACATGATAAACGGCAGGATGGTGGTATCTATAGCTGGGAATTGTTAAATAATTCATATGTGCAAATTCTGCTTTGGTCGACCTGGTAAGACTTGACTATTGTTGAGAGTTGCGAAGCAGCTTACAATCGACCAGGTACAATGCACTTCGCGGCAATGCGAAGGAAGATCGAGGATTGATACACATTGCTCATGGCTTGCTTGCGAGATCCAACATGCGGAAGATAGCTACCAAGCAGCGCGAGGTCGACTTTTCTATAAGTACTCTGCCAGCACGAGTGATAGATGTTGGCTTGGTCAGCAATCAGCCTCCGCGCCTTGTGGAGACGGCTGGAGAAAGTGGCATTTACGCGGCTTTAAGCTACGGCTGCCACGGCTTGCAGCCAGTGGCGGTCAAATCGAACATCTGCAGACTTCAAAAAAGCCTTGAACGTTCCGAAATTGGAGAAACTCTCTCAGCTGCCATAGAGGTGGTCAGGAAGCTAGGTATACGATACCTATGGGTCGACTCTCTCTGCGTTATTCAGGATGATGAGGAAGACAGATTGAATGCACTGTCAAAGATGTCGACTATTTACTCCTCAGCCACACTTACTATATGCGATTCGGGAGGTGGGACGCTTGAATATGACGCCAATAGCTCTATTGTCGTGCAGCCTTTTTCAATCTTTCTAAATTGGTCGCTACCAACATATGCATCTGATTATGAGAAATGCCTCCAGACACCGAGCTGGAGCTGGGTAAGTCGTGGTTGGACGTTCCAAGAAATGGATTTGGTTTACGCTGTATTGAGCTTGGACACCCACGGTGTGGTAGAAACGGTCCATGAGAATGGGGAGTCGTCACAATTAATGAAGTCAAACACGTCCAACCTGAAAGTGGAGCAGCCTGACCAAGAGCCCGCTGACAAGAAATCCGAGCAGAATATTGAAATTGACCTCGTACCATTCAATGAGGCGGACCTTAAGATTGAAGGTGGTGTTCAGAATATGGAAGCGCGCAAGTATCTCGAAGCGCTAGCGTCCTTCACAGCGGCAAAGGAACTTGTCAGCACGTTCAAGGCGTGGTCTTTAAGGTCTTGGAGACTATACTCAATCGCCTCTGTGAATATTGCCTTGGTCTACTTGATACAAGACTTACCGACCACCGCACTCGAAATTATCGATGCGGCATTCGCGTTTCGAAGAGATACCCCAGAGACAGGCTGCAACTGCTGGCTTGAGTATATCATTCTTGATCACCTCTTATATGACTTGAGCTGACCATGATGCTGCACAGACTAGCTCGACTGTATTTCGCTAGAGGAAACATCTACGATGTCCTAGGCAATCCCAGCGAAAGCCTGATCTCCCATAAACAAGCCAGCACAAACATTCAACTATTACCCGATGGGGAACCCGATGTTGCTGATTGGAAAGCTGTCCTGAATCTTAAGCTTGCAGAGCACCACAGTAGATCGAAAGATTACGGGACGTCCCAGTAAGAAAAAAGATTTCCCTGCATCATGAGGCTCATCATGAGGCTCATCATATACTGAAACCTTCTTACAGCACTCTTATACAAGAAAGTCTCGCCCATTTCCAGTCTCAAGAAAGCGCATCCGCGCAAGCCCATCTCGCCCGGACTTTCTATCAACAATCTCTGACCTTCGAAGCCGAGGGTATCAAGGTCATGGCAAAAGCGATGCAAGCAGCCGCCAAGGATACGTGGATTGGTGTTCGTGAAGCAAGAGGGCACATTGTGCCTAAGGATTCTAGCTCACCACTGACCAAGGGCGATTTCGATGGAGAAATAGAATTTTGGTATAGGTAAACTCGTATGTTCTGTTGCGCGTTGGCTTTAGTAAGAGGAAAGAGCTGCTACCTAAGGTGCCTATTCTCGAGAAACCTGGCCTGGTCAGGAAGGCTCCGGAGTAATGGAATCTCGAGTCCATTAAGGACTGGATGTCGGACGCGGGTTCCCGGCTGTAGGCTGGTGCATGGATGCTGTTACAACGCTACCGCGTATCTGGTCTGTTCTGGTGGTTGATGACTCAGACAAAGCTGCGCTTCTCTACATCTTTATGACTGTACACCATGATCACGAGGTCCATCCAGGTGACTTTTCAGCATCTTTACTCACGAGCTACAGAGATTTTGAGCTGTCAACATGGTCAAAAGAGGGTGTAGAATCCTGTTTGGAAACTCATAATCGGTAAAGATGGAATTTATGATGCTTCAACATGTCCTCCGGGGGCAACTTGTCGGTCAAGAGAGCTGATCGGCCAAGCTGGTGTCATGGGGCACAAGCCTTTCTGGGGCCCAAGAACAGTCATATCGTTTCATTGTAGAGATCAACGATGAGTGAAGATACGGACAATCGAGTTAATGGAATGATGTTGGAAGATTGCTGACATCAGTACTTCGTAGTAAACACCAACCAACTGAAAAGCCCTGTAGGGCTGATGCCCAGAGACCCTTAAAGCTGGTCCCCTAGGAAACAAGGTGGGCTAGCCTCGGGGAGTACGCCTATCGCCCAGGGAACCAACTATTAGGACTCTTCTAGCGGGCTTTTCAGTTGATAGGTGTTTTTCTTAGGACGTTTAGTGGGTCTTGGCAAGTTTTGAGGCTTGCCCGTCCCTGTGGAACACCTCATTGATCTTACTATGTAGTAATCTGCTAGTGCACCTTTGGTGACCATCAGCAGGCTGTGCCTCCAGGAAGCCTCCGTGATGCGTCGTCTTCTCTAGCCGTATAGCCAACGGACCTGACGGTACGGCGCCCTCAGGCCTCCCGGCTGATGTCGGTTTCCGCATCTGCAGGAGCTTACTGATCCTAGAACTACTCTACTTATCAGTACCTATGCGGCACAGCCAGCCCCTCATTCGCCCAAGTATTCTGAATGTCTTTCTACTGCTGCACTATGACGGACGATCCTCCTGCTTTGCCTATGGAGACTATACTGCTTACTTTGATCTGCACCGTACTGAATGCTGCACAACCATCCACCGTTCCCCCAAACACTAACCAGCCCACGTTCCTCTTATCAATAACCAACCAGAGCGCAATATTGATACCATGAGGCTGTGATTACAGAACAGCTGCATGCCCGAAACAATGATCGACAGAACCCTTCAGCTCGTTTCCAGCCCACAGTCCAATCGGGCCTTTCTTAAGGGTCTACGCTTTCGGAGAATTCGATTATTTGGGTAATGTCAGCGCCTTGTCAGCATCTAGTACTGCTTGAATGCCATGTCGCCATACGGGCTTCGTCACGCATGCGTTTTCTAGAGTTTGCCGTACCGTGCCTTGGGATGATCTGATATGGCTTGCCTATCCTACATAGCCCGCGTTTGGGGGATCAAATATCCCACGTCCCCAAATTGTTTCGTTTCATCTCAATGTCTGTCCGCGTTCATGTATATTTGTGATTTGTTTCTCTGCGACTGCTTTCTTGAATCTGGCGTTATAGAAAGAGGGAAGCACAGCCGACGGGCAAGTGAGGCTGCTGGCTGCTGAAACACCTGATCGTGACCGTTGCGAAACGGCTTGACACAAGTCTCTCACTGGCCTTAAAGGTCATCAAACCTCCATCTATGTCTACCTACTCGCCCTACGCCGACGCTGAATCTGCTGCTCCAGACTGGAAGCCCGGTGAAGAAGAAGCAGCAACGGCCTTCCTGGCACTGACCTTCTGGCTCATCCTTGACGTCAACGTCGGGATATATCGTGTCTTCAAAAAGAAGCGCGGCCTATATTACTGGAGCCTGATCATAGGGACCTGGGCCTGTGCACTCAGCACACTTGGCAATGTGTTAAAGAACCTCACACCACAATACGGTCCAAAAATCTGGCCTTTCTGGACCCTGCTAATCAATGGCGGCTGGAGCTTCTACGCAACAGCTGAATGCATAGTCCTTTACTCGAGACTTCATCTTGTAAATCGAAGTCACAAAGTACAGCGTCGGCTATTGTGGTTTATCATCATTGGATCTTTCCTTCTGATTCTTCCTAATTGGATCTTCATATTCCCCGCCTACGACGTTAATAGCACTAAGGTCTCCTCCATCTGGTCTCCAAGGCAAGCGATTTTAGACCGGACGTCTCAGCTCGGCTTTACAATAATAGAATCGACCATCAGTGCAATCTACATGTGGTCTCTAGCCAAACTCCTCAGGGTCAAATCAACCGTTCGACAACGTGTCGTTATGCGCGACTTGATTCGAGTGAACATTATCGTCATCGCCTTCGACCTCGTGGTAACAATATTAGTCTTCCTGAATCAGACAAACCTTAGCTATTCTATCCAGGACTTCACCTACGCACTGAAATTCAAGCTCGAATTCGTTGTCCTAAACCAACTCATGGCCGTCGCAGCAAAAGGCCTCCGAAAAGAATCCTTCGCCGAGCGTCGATACAACTACCCACCCCCCGAAACGGATCATAGCACAGGAACTTCCAGCGCAGACAAAACCAGCATCCCCCTACAGCAATTCTCCCAGACATCCCAAGATCCACACAATAACACTGCAACTATCCCCATCCCCTCCCCCGCCCACACGAAAACCCCTCGCGACAGGTACGAAAGAAAGCCCACTGATGAAGAGCCCCTCCACCTAGACCAATTACACACCGATAGCAGCTTAGACGCCGAAAAAGACTCCAACACCTCCGAGACCACCGAAGTCGAAGACTCGAACAGGAAGAACGAGCAGGCCAGCTATGATATCCACCTCAAAAGCAATAACGTCAAATCGCCAAAGGGGAGGCGCTCCCTTCTCCATCCGCTTGGTGGTGGGCGCAAGAGTCAAGAAGGGGTAAAAGCTGTGGCTACGAAGCATACGCCGAGGGGGAGACATCACAATAATAAGGAGGAGGATGATGAGGAGGAAGAAGAGATTGGAGTGCATATGTGGGAAAATAGGGGGAAATTGATACTGGATGTGCCGTGGTTGAAGGATCAGGATCAGGGGAAGAGTGCTTAGAGTTGCTGCAACATAGCGGTCTTTGCGGGATATTTTGGGATTGTCTTGCGTTACCTCACGCGTAGTGAGGGCGTTTGGGCTGTTGTATGTACTGTAATCAAGCGAGCTTATATTACCCCTATACCACAATGTTATACCAGTACCACAAACTCTCCCTTGCGGCTATTAAATACAATCCTTTTCACCCTCTTAACCCCTCCTCCCCAAGAAATCCCAAACTAACCCACCCCAAAAGCTTTCTGCCTCCTATCCTCTATTCTCCCTAACCTGAATTACATACCCCCGTATCCCTCACTATCCAACCTATCCAAACCTCCCCCCACAAACCATGCGTACCATCCTACCATAGCACTTCTCATAAATCCACAAATCCGCCAACGCTCATTCCATTCCATAATCACATCCACCACAATAACCCTGACCCTTTATAATACCATTTCCGCTACTTTAACCATAACCATATACACACTCTAATATGCGGATCGTTGAGTTAAATATGCAATTATTCAAATGCCACACTCACACGTTCGGTTGATGCAGATATATGGGGGTATATTATTGCTTCTTTAATTCGATGGGGAAGTGATGTGTGGGGATTTGATGGCTTGGAGGCTAGAGGTTGTGCATTTGGGCACTTGAGGCGGGTTTTTAGAATCCAGGAGGGTTTGGTGGATGATTAGGTTGTTGGGGAGGTAGATAAGGGATTTGAAGGAGGTACTTGAGGGGTTGAGAGGGATTTGAGAGGGCATGGAAAGGACTACTGAGGAGTTCCCCATGGATAATTGAGTAGTACAGTACTTGATTAGAAAAACAATTTGCAACTTCATTACCAAGATAGTACCGTAGGGCGATACCTTATTTGTGTTGGCGAAGACATTCCGCATTCTCACCCATATTGGCGGTATTAATGGTCTTTGCCGCTCCCAAGGGCAATACTACTTATTGATGTAGCCGTTCCCGGCTGGGCATGGGATCTCTATATAAAGTAGTTATAGTACAAAAGTGGAGAGTGTTCCAAGAGTGGCGAGAACACGATGGTTAAGATCCCCGATTTTGTTCTTGATCAGCGAACCATCTATCCAATTTCAGTCTCGTGCGGAGCAGACCGCTATCTCCACCCTCGGCTTCCTGGGCGTCCATTTCCCGTTCATGGATCCTTTGTAATTCTTGCCAGATGGGACATGGTCTTGGACTGTCCAAGCAAAGATCCTTACAACGTCTCTCGAGTCCGGCGAAAATTGACCACCGATCCTCACCTAGCCGTGCTAGCCGTTGTAATTCTTCTCTAATTGTGCGCGTTTCGTACTGATCGCCTTCTCTATTCCTTGAAAATTTTGCGTCTTTTCCAATTTCTCTGGCGTAAACTGCATGCATTTCTTTCATGAGTGGGCATGGGACTGAACTTTGCGTGCAGAAGTGTTCGCAGCGGTCTCTGACGTCATGGAAAAGGGGAATCCTATACATGTTCAAATTTTTTTGGCGCTCTAATTCTTGTCGCGTATGTTGGGGCGTTGCGGGTTGGTCGTAATCGTCTGTTTGGGCTGTTTTCATAGATACAGGTTCTGTTGGTTGCATTTCCGAAACCGTGTCAGGCTGACCGAAGTAATACGAACTCCATAACCACCCAAGAATCGAGCCTACAGCAGAGCCTGCAGCATATGCCAGGAATGATTCCTTGGCTAATAGGCGTTATCAGTAGTAGTTTCTAAATAGGAACGAGGGCGCTCACTGGACAGCTCATTTTCACTTTGACCGGATTCCGAGCTGTATTGTCTGATCTGCCTGTGTAGCACGAAAGATTCTGTCCTTGAGGGCCCAGCCATGATAGATGTGTTCGTTCGTGGTCTGTGGATGAGAGGTCTAAGAAGACGGGGCAGACCTCTACTGGTCGAAGGTATGAAGCGTAACATTATACCTATTGTCCCAACGCTGTGCAGACAGGTTAGTACAGTAGAGAATTGAAGTCGATATCGTGCGCGGAGTGTGATGTCTGATCAGGGATTGGAAAGTCGCTGCTAGAAAATGTCCCTCAGGACAGGAGAGAATGATACAGAGGTGAGGTCGTGGACATACCAAAAAGCTTTCAGTGGGAAATACCAAGGTTTTAGTGTTTCTAGGGGACTGACTTTGAGGCTGTACCAAGCTTCGACTATACCGTGGTTCGGGGTACTGCCATGGCGAGACTGACTCACAAGGCATTTAACAAAAATGTGAATCACAACGAGACTCCTCGAATAGAGACATAAGAAGGCCAAGTGATGGTCTGTTCTTCCAGACCATATTCTACCCCTTTTGTAACATTCGGTGCGAATAAAATGCCACTTTCATTCCTCTGATAGTGTTGGATCAAAAATACAGACATTATGCCTGTTTCATTATTGGATGAGCTTCCGTCCTGGAATATTAACCATGGCAGGTATCAGTTTCTAAACTGTTTCTGGCAGACCACTATTAAGATAGATACGTTAGTAGTCCACGTTACGGCCGCACAAGGATCACCAGTATGTCTCCAACCATTGCAACAGACAAGCTATGGAAAGAATCAACCGCAGCAAAGCAATTGCAGTTAGCAAAGTCAGACTACTATGGGTGTGAAGATTAGTGACCTGGTTCGCCTCAAGAAGTTGGAAGGAATATCAACGGATTTAAGCGTTAAGACCGACATCACCTCATATTGAACTTCTCGTTGCGAGAATCGGTTGTCTGCGCCCCGAACAGCACCGGTTGAAAGCTTCTTATTCTTCCAATTGAAGACAGTTCCCCTCCTCTCCGAATGGTCGTCTATCTGGAATGAAATTCGTCCTGAAGGTGAACACATATAAACGAAGCCTGCGCCCATCGAACATAAGCAAGCCATTCGGTCGAAGCTTCTCTGCAACGATGGTGCGAAGTGAGCCTTTTCGTCCTGCGAAAAGGGTCGCTGGTCAAAAGCAGGATGTTTGGTGAGTATTGGTCTACTCCATCATATCTTACATCTTAGCGCATCTGCCGACAGGAGGCCAATTCTCAAATCAATGGCTAATACCTACGTAGGACGATTGTCAACGAAGCGGCCACGGCATCTCCTGTGCAGCCAATCATAAACATGGGTCAAGGGTTCTTGTGAGTATGGTGCACTAAGCGTACAAGAGAGTAGGATCAGGCAATTGACAGAAAATAGCGGTTACAATCCTCCCCAGTTTGTCATCGACGCGGCCAAGGACGCTTTGAACAAGGTCGAATGCAATCAATACTCTCCTACAAAGGTGCGAAAGGGTTTATAGTCCGTGACTGGCATGGGCTAAAGACTTTCTAGGGTCGGCCACGGTTAAAGAAAGCAATAGCGGATTCCTACTCACAATTCTTTGGCAGAGAGATTAATCCAAACACGGAGGTGACCATCACCACTGGTGCTAACGAAGGCATGCTCAGTGCTTTCATGGCCTTCATAGAGCCGGGGGACGAGGTCATCATATTTGAACCCTTCTTTGACCAGTACGCCCGTCCACCAAGTACCCCATATTCGAACCTAACATCATCCAGATACATCTCCAACATCGAAATGCCCGGCGGCACAATCCGCTACGTCCCCCTTCAACCCCCTTCTAATGGGGCCACACAGAAAACCTCCGCCGCAGACTGGACTCTCGACCTCAAGGCCCTCGAAAAAGCCATCACCCCTATGACCCGCATGATTGTCCTCAACTCCCCCCACAACCCCGTCGGCAAAGTCTTCTCCAAACCCGAACTCGAAGCAATCGGCACCCTCTGCGTCCAACACAACATCCTCATACTCTCCGACGAAGTCTACGACCGCCTCTACTACGTCCCCTTCACCCGCATCGGCACTCTCTCCCCCGAAATCGCCGCCCTCACCCTCACCGTCGGCTCCGCCGGCAAAAACTTCTACGCCACAGGCTGGCGCGTCGGCTGGCTCATCGGCCCCGAACACCTCATCAAATACGTCTCCGCCGCCCACACCCGCATCTGCTACTCCAGCGTCTCTCCCCTCCAAGAAGCCGCCGCCGTCGGTTTCGAAAACGCCGACAAAGAAAATTTCTGGGAAACCAGTCAAAAAGAAATGAAATCCAAAATGTCCCGTTTCTGCGCCACATTCGACGAATTAGGACTCCCCTATTCCGAACCCGAAGGCGGATACTTCGTCCTTGCGAATCTTGGAAAAGTGAAATTACCAGAACATTATGATTTCCCACCGCATGTGGCGGAACGGCCGCGGGATTTTAAGATGAGTTGGTTTTTGATTATGGAGTTGGGAGTGGCGGCTATTCCGCCGACGGAGTTTTATACGGCTGAGAATGCGCATTTGGGGGAGGAGTGGTTGCGGTTTGCGGTTTGTAAGGATGATGAGGTGTTGGAGGGGGCGAAGGAGAGGTTGAGGGGGTTGAGGAGGTATATGAGTTGATGGCGGAAGGGATTTATGATGGCGGGGGTTGGATCAGTTATGATGCGAATAGACTTACGATGGTAGGGGAATTAGCATGGGAATCTACGTGCGGGAAAAGTGGGATTTGGGTTGGCGAAGCATTCATGACATGGCATGCATCTATCATGAGCTCTTAAATGATCGTCCTAGACTTTAACCTGATAGAGAGAGTATCAAGATAGCACGCAAAGCGGCTAGACTCCTATTACCTTGACCTACAATGTTGTATTCTGTGGATATCCAACAACTCTCGGAGGAACGTGGATTTCATATCATTTGATTTCTCGCTCGTGCTTTATGTACACAGAGCCCCCGTTCACCAGAACTGACATCTCACATCTCCCATCTGCCCCCTCCCCCCTCCGCCCTTACCGCCTCCTCCTCTTCGCCCTCGTCTCTGCATCACTGCGGAGGAACGTGGAACTCAGTTTATTCGATTTCTCGCTTGGATTTGATAATCTGCGATATACACAGAGCCCTCTTTCACCGGAACTTGACGTCTCAACCTTCCCCCTTCCCCCCACACTCATCGCCTCCTCCTCTTCGCCCTCGGCTCCGGCTCCGGCTCTGGAGTAACTTCATCTATAATCTTCACATCATCTACAACAAACTCTACACTCCCCAGCACCTCCTCGCCCTCGCCCTCGCCCTCGCCCTCCTCTTCTGCCTTTCCATCTCCTTCACCCCCCTCCTCATCCACACCATCCAACCCAATCCCACTCCCCCTTCTCAACCTCGTCGAACTCCCCTTCCCCGCCCCCTCAGCCGCTCTCTCTGCATTCCGCCATTCACTAACCCTTGGTTCCACAGCCTCATACATCTCCCTCGTATCCTTCACCACACTCACATCTTCCTTCCCTTTTTCAACTACTTCCGCGTCTTCTTCTCCGTCCGTCACCTCGTCCATCCAGCACACATTTGCTCCATTTGCCGTGGGGGCCAACCAAGAGCGGAATGCGGGACCGATACCCCAATTGGTGGGTAGGTCGGGGTTATACATTATTGCATTTGCGAACATGCGCATCAATTCCTTTTCTAGCTGGGCGGAATTAACGATACCCTTTGGCGGGACTACGTCCGGGGTTTCGGGAATCCAGACGTTATATGAATTTCCTGCGTCGTCGGCGTTTTCGGCCACCGCGGCTACTAAAGCCTTGCTACCAGCGTTGATGGCAGTTTTGATGGATTTGAGATCCTGAGGGCGGAAAATGAGGTCTTTGTAGCCGGGGGCATCGCGCTCAGTTAGCGGGCGGCCGAAGATATTGGCGACTTTGTGGGCCATTATGTCATTCATGATTGTGGCGGAGGTGCGGGCGAAGTTGCGGGTACCGAGAACGTAACCCGGTCGTGAGACCGATGTAGAGGGTTCGACGGGAGATGGGGAGGGTGGGGCGAGGTTAGTGAAATCTTCTCTTTTGCGCTTTGAGCCAGTGCGGGCAGTGTCAGCTGATTCGAGGCCTCGTATGGTTCCCCGGCGGCGTCTTGTAGACTTTCGGGAGCCTTCGTCAGCTGTGTGAGACGCTATGGATGTATCGTCTTCATGAAGTGAAGTGGTAGATGGCTCAGGTTTGATATCACGGTTTGTGGACTTTTGATTGTCCGCAATCAGTTCATCTGTCTGAGAAACAATCGAATGGCTTCGAGTGCGTGCTCGGATGGAATCTGCTACCGTTGATGATGCTACACTGCCTGCTCGGCCTACACGACCTCTCCTCCATGCACCACGAGGCTGCACACCGCGAGTCGGTCTCGCTCCAGAGGTTTCCATTGGATACTCATTTGAAGATTGTTGACCTTTTCGGTTTCGAATACCTTTAGGTCGTGTCTTGGCTACCTCTGGTGATGGAGAAAGCGCCCTGTCACTGATAGGACTTATGGTACCCGGCCGAATGGGCGAAGGTTGACGCACAGATCCTGGGGTGACATCTTTCCATTTCGTGGACGATACAGACGTAACGATTGGAGAAGGCTTCGGCGGACGTTGTCTGCCCGCTGCATTTGACAACGGCGTGTGTTGCTCAGGATACCTGGGAGGTTGACCACGGGGATAAGTTGTCTGCACGGGAGTTTGGTGATAATATCCAGGAGCTTGAGGATATCCTGGATACTGGGAATATGGGGGTAGCGGTGATTGATAATGCGGCCCATTGCCGTAGGGTGAGCCAAGGCTCGGACTTGGTACAGGCTCTTGATAAGCTTGCGCTCCTCCATGGTGCGAATTATACCCTTGACCATATGGTTGGTACGCCCCTTGGTAGGGAGATTGAGTATCATAATATCCATAAGGTCTCTGCTGCATGAAATTCTGTGGGGGTGGAAGCTGGTGTGAATGTTGCTGAACTGGCCTTGGTGAAGGCATTGCAGGGCTATTTCTGTATTGTTGGCCTGCAGCATCTGCCAGGGCATCCAAGGGCCCCGTTGGAGAACCGGATCCAGAAGACCGAAGCATGCCTTGGATTGGTGGTAAGAACCTTGGTGACCCTGAGGAGCTTTCAGGGCGTGGCAATGTAGCTTGGCTAGAACGAGGACTTGGTAGAGCTGCAGGATGAGGTTGAGAATGATTCAGAGGAGGCAGTCTGCGATTAATATCTGATGTGGGTGATCCCACCGGATACCCATGAGCAAGGTGTTGCGGAGGTGGCAGGAACGGTACACCATTGTCTGTTGATCCAGATTTCTGAACAATGTCATGGCCTTTATATGCCTCCCCTGAGCTGGGGATCCGAGGAGATTGCGCATGGCCGTTGGGAACAGCAACGGCTGTCAGAGACTCTGCGCGTGGACCCCGGTGCTGGTCATGCGACGACTCCAGCCTGGTATCCAAACCCGCCCGTGGTTTCGCCCCTTCGTCATCATGGCGCAAGAGTGCCTGTATAGATGGTACTCCTTGGGAGTCAGGCCTCGCGGGGGTCTCCTGGTGCTGTGAACGCGATTGCAGTCCTTCCCGCTCTACCCCCTGATGCTCCTTCTGCAGTGACCGGTAATTCCGCTCTTCATCCTCAATAGACTTGATAGCGTAGTCTCTGTACCGAAAATATAAACGGTTTACAAGCTGGGGCAACAGGTGCTGGTATTGAAGAGCCTCGTCTAGTGTTTCTAGAGGGGGACTAGAGAGCTTTCGCTTTCGCGGATTCTGTTGAGCATCATTCGATTGGCGACGAGCTTGTGTCCTGACTTCTTCCTTCAATAGTCGAAGGTAAAGGTCCTTGAGAGATTCCGGATCAAGACGGTCCAAAGCGTCGCTATCGCGAAGTAGCTCATTGTTCTTTAAAGATTCGGATATCTTGGTGAAGGACGGAGTGACGTTGTCGGAGAATGGGTAGAGTGTCTGGAAAAATAGGAGGCTTTGCAGAGGAGTATGGAGGTCTGGAGCCATCATCGTTCATATTTCATTGGGGGAGCTGCCGCGCAGGCCAGGCGATGTGATCCGCAGAATGATGTCGCAACTCATAGCAGCTCGAAATGTGACTGAGCCGACTTTTATCGACTTCTAGATTCTCTTGCAGCTACTCAGCCTATAATAATAGCATCAGCATCCTCAAGCCAGTATAACAATAGCAAGAAGCGTGGATATTGGCCTTTAATTTTTGGCCGTTGACAGCGCAGCAGAGATTGTCGTTCTGCATGAGCGGTAGGGCTCACCCTAAGTCGCCCAATGTTTTAAGGTTCTACGGTTCGCCGGAAGCGTCTACGGTCCCCCGGAGCTTCCCCTCGAAGCAATTAATTAAGGCTGTTTGACAGCACCCCACGTTAAAAACATCATAGCCTCCCTTTTCTTTCCTTTGTTGTGCTCTTGCGCATAAAATCACCGCTTTCGTTTTCTATCACATTATATTACTTACTTTGGTCTCCCCCTGTCTAATTGACTCATCCATCTGAATACCCTCTGCTTCCGAGAGCTCTTCATTCCTTAGCAAGCTCCGCAGTTAAAGACCCTCCAACAGCATCATGTCTAATGACGATGGCGACTGGAAACCCAATGGAAGACCACAATCGTGAGACCATTATTGTTGAGCTATCTAACGTAAAGCTAAAGCAGACGTAGCACAATGGCTAGGAACTTCTCTGCCTCCTTGAACGATGCATTTGCTATTCATGACAACTCCCTAGACGGACTTCTTCAATCAGTTGAACAGAAGTAAGGAAGCGGACTTGTGTCCAATTGATGCTCTATTAGGATACATGTGCTTATAGGGTGCCAGAAAGCAGGCGGTCGATACACAAAATCAGGAGCTCGAAGCACTTGAGGCCAGACTGCGAGAGACAGAACAACGCCTGAAGGAACGACAATCGAGGAACTCCTCTCCCGCGGGCAAAAGCGGAGGATCTCCTCACAGACGGAAACCTTTGGGTAATACTTTCAGTGGGCAAGAGAATGATCGGGCACAAGCTCCAGCGACAAGTCCACTCGCAACGCAGGCTCCTATCACGGAGCATGTAATGCCCAGTACGATGTCACAATGGCGACCAGATACTCGGGAATCATCTTCGGGCACAGCGAGAATGACAGGCGATATGCCAGGTGGACAACCAGTTGTACAGCAAGAAAGTCGCTTCGCGGAGTGATTGCGCTGGCTCGTGGGTAACGCATCTGAGGGCTTGATGCATATCTGTTCTCCACGATCGTAACGAAAAGCAATTTTGGAGTCACCCTGAAGCGGGCTGCAGCATGATCTGTCAAAATATATTAGCGGGAAGGGGCCTGCCTATGGAGTCGTACACGGAATATTAGGGTGTGTTTGGGTGTTACAACAAGAGAATGCTGGATCATCTCCTCTGTATTTCCTGAATCTTAATTCTGGGGTGCTTGCAGGCAAGGTTCGTTGTGATGGTACATCGGTTGACAGCAGAGAAAAGTTTGGCAACAAGCCCTCACGCATGGCAAGACTGGCATCAAAAGGATGTCTATTTTCTCTCTTTCGCCACCCTTCATTAAGTTGGCTGCATATCGGGTGAGGCGACCTCGCAATAAGCTTGCAGCTTATTTCTTTGGAGTGCTAATCGGAAACGAAATGTCACTTCCGCGTTTCATTTTCTCAATAAGAGACCTCTCAATTACAGACCTCTGCAACATCATCTATGTTTGATCAATAAGATCTACACGTTTAATATCTTTGGTTTATCTTCACCTTGAATATCTTATATTTTGCTTTCCAAGCACTTCACGTCGCTACCTCATACCTAATTCGCATAACTATTTAATAGAACTAGCAGAATAGTCTTTCATCCTGAGTCTTCTTACCTCACATCTCGTAACCTTTTCCATCTCTTCCTCGTCTTTAGATGGTATAACTCAACCAAGGTTTATCGGTACGTCCACCACAAGGATGCGCAATTAATTCCTCACTTCAACTGTTTGATCAAGTCCAATACTTATCTAAGATGAAATTCTAGCTAGCAGTATTCTCAGCATCATTCCAAGCATCGTTCTCAGCATCGTTCACACCATTCTATCCGGCATCTTACCCAGTATCCTCACTAGCTCAACAAAGCAAATGGCATCCATTCGCCAATCCGCCTCCTCCTCCACCCTTTCCACCAGCTCCAACAGCTCCGCCAATTCCAGCAGCTCCAATACCTCCTTGTCCAGTGGAGCTCATTCCGCATCTGGCCCCACACCCCAATACCCTCCACCCGCCCACCACCGCTCTAGCACCTCCAATTCTGCCAAAATAGACACAACCGCCTCCACCATTCCCAACTCTTCTCCCTCTCCCTTCCCACACCATCACCACAAGGACGGCCCACCTCCCTCCCCCCTCTCAGCCTCCGAACCCCTCATTCAACGAATCAATGCCAAATCCGAAGCGAAATCCCAGAAAAAGGGTAATCGTGGTTGCATGGCCCAATTCGACTTCACTTACAGCGGCCTCTACGTCTCTGGATCTCAGTACGGGAGAAAGACCTTGGGGACCGGAACAGGAGCGGGGGGTAGTGGGGAGTGCGGTATCATGTGATGAGAGTCCATGTTGCGGAAAATATCACGTGGGCTGGATTGCCGTACGGCTTTTGACATTCTCTCGAAAGGGACAGCATTTGAAGTTTCTCTGGGTTACGTTACGTTATGTGTCCGACGCGACTCTGGATCTTCTTTTCTTATCATTTGTTTTCAGGATGCTGGGATTCGCACTCGTTGGATCTGGAGGCATTCTTTTTCTTCTTTTACTGGATCTCATGGAGTGGGATGTGGTTTTGGCCTGGCTGGTCTATTTGCCTTACTTAGGACACAGCACTATTCTGTCTGAGAGAGGACTTGGATAAAGAACAGGAGCTTGGATGTGCCATTCGGAACTTACCTGCCTATTTGCCTTACTTAGGACACAGCACTATCCTGTCTAAGAGGAGACATCGACAAACAACAGGAGCTTATTTGGGATATGAGCGGTTTATCTTGTCTAAAGCCGGTTGATCGGCTCGTTTTTGCTCATTCCTTAGGCATCGTAAAGGTCTTGTTTGGAGCTTAGAATGGACGCATCTGCGGCGCATCTTTCTTCATTACCTACTCATTTACTTATTTCATACCAGCGCAGCGCAGCAGTCTTCATCGGCTAGGAGGCTGTTTTGGACTTGTTTTCATCGTTCATGGATGGATGGATGAGCTCGGAGGAAGGATCTATGGTTGTGGATGTGGCTATCTACCTTACCGCATATTCTTCACTCTTCGTGATATTATTCCTCAGCAGATTCGCAAATCTCGTTAGCAACAAGCACTCTTTATGTCATCAATGCAAACCCCTCCCTCCATCCCTCCCTCCATCCCTCCCTCCATCTCTCCCATACCCCGTTCCATCCCCCCCCTTTTTTTTCCCCTCTCCATCCCACCCCACCCCCCCACTACCCCTCCACCTCCTCCACCATCTTCCCCTCCCCAAAAACCTTCCCCACCCCGGTCCCCAGCCACTCCCCCGGCACCCCAATCCTACATCCCTCCCTATCACTAACCCACCTCACATAGACTGGATTCGCGGGGGGTATTTCCTCTTCGGGTATTTCTTGCGGGGACTCGTTGTCGCCGCCGTGTTCTTGAGCTGAGATTTCGGCGGCGGAGATTTTGCCGCGGCGTTTAGGGGCTTGTTTTTTGAGGAGGCGGTTTATCGTGTCCATCTGTGAGGGGGGTTTAATATGATGATTTAATTGGGGAAGGTATGTTAGGGGAGAGGGGGGGTTGGTTTTGGGGTTTGGCGATTACGGGAACGGGTGGAGGTGGAGGGGGTTATCTGAAATGTATTGTTGCCCCACTTTGAATTGGGAACGAAGGTAATGGGCGATGTTATAGGTAGATGTAAGGCAAACATGCAGAAGCGTGGATAAATCGCAGAGCAACAGGTTGTAAAAAGGGAGGATACCTTTTCTTCCTCGTTACGCTTTTCACTTAGATTTTTACGTCGTCTAGCCATTTCTGCTCGGCGCATAGCGTGTTCCTCAGCCGTGAGATGTTTCTTCGTTTGAGGTTCTGAATCATCTCAGCAAAATTGTAACTAGTTATTGTCGCAGAGAGGCGTGATAGATACATACCCATTGGCAATTGCAAAAAGTCACTTCCCATAACCTGGTCTAATCTGCTTCTCTGCCTCTTCGTCATCTTACTAACATCAGGCGTACTGGCTCTACTGCCAGGACTTCGACTGTCATCGTCATCTCGATCCATTTCATCGACGTCTTCACCTTCGGCATCTTCCTCGCCAACGTCGCCTTCTTCGTCTTCGGAAAGGTCGGAGAGCTCTTCGTCGTCGTCGTCCATGGACATTTCTTTGGCTTCTACGCTTTTGAGTTTGGTGTCTTGGGCTGGTGTGACGGTTACTGTTGGTTTTGGTCTTGGGGCTGGACCTTTAACTTTGAGGATTGGCTGTGGTTGTAATGGTAATGGCTGGCCGTCGTCAGCATCATCGTCCATTTCCACGTCTCCGTCAGCGTCAACATCCGGTTCGGCATCGGCGTCCTCTTCGTCTTCTTCGTCAGCTTCCTCTTCGTCGCTTTCTTCCGGACCTCCAATTTGCTCGTCTTCGTCTTGTTCTTCGTCGTCGTCTTCCTCGGCGTCGTCATCGTCAGCTTCTGCATCCTCATCTTCGTCGTCATCTTCCTCCTCGCTCTCGCTTTCAACGATGTACTTTTTGTTAGCACGGCTGGCTCTCGGGCCGCTTACGATTTCGCCTCCGGTAAGGGAATCTTTTAAACGAGCTGCTGCATTTCCGCGTGAACTTGGCCTTGTACTTGAAGTGGCTTCTCGTAGTTTACTAGATGGCATCTTCACCGTAAGGCGAAGAGCCTTTTTAGAATCCTCTAGCGAGCTGGTCTCATCGCGCGTGACTTTTACCGTTGAACCTGAAGCAGTACGCCGTGTACGCGTTGATGCTGGAGCAGCGGCTGGTGCACTAGGACGGGATGTCAGAGACGTGCGAGCTCGAAGGGAACGCCGGTCAGGCATTGTGAAGTTGCAGCTAATCAATCTATGGGAACGGTAGAGACAGTAAATTTAGAAACTGTGTAGAGCGGGAGGAGTGTCTCTCATGCAATATTTTTTCAAAACTGTGCTAATGCGCGCCGGTTCTGGGTGTGATGTGATATACGAGGGTTGTGGCTTGGTGCTATGCGGCCAAGCTTAATAGTTCGGTGGTAGGAGGAGTGCACTGCGATGAGGCAAAGAAGGGCGCAGGAACAGACGCAGGGTGACGTTCCTGGTCCGCAGAACGTGCAATTTACTCAAATAAAGTAGGCAGAATGAGATAAACCCTCAAAGTGACGGCATGAAGGGGTGAAGTATCACATACACGTTCGTAGGATCCCGATTGTTACTGCTCAACGTCCTCTCGGGGTTTCCACTCTCGCCATAGCTCTCACTGCGTTGGCGCTTATTGGGCCTGTCTGTCATCCTGCTACTCTACTAATTGTTGGCCTCGCTTCCCTCGAAGAATGCACGATAGCGGATAGCGTCCCCGTCCGCTGTACTTTTGACAAAACTAAGGCGTCCGGACCCTGATCTTCAAGGGACTCCCATGTAGCTTCCTCATTAGCAGAATAGATGAGTGTTCTGGAATACTTGCTGCCATTTTGAATATCAATTTGCGCTTTTGGAGAAGATGTGGTAGGATTACGCTAGATCGCTTTCCGTTAGTAGACGTCACTCGAAGATCCTCCAGGTACCGAGGTTCTTCCTCCGCATGCTGCACGCTGCACTGCAAGCTCAATTCATCTCACTGTCTCCAGGGAACAGACAAAGAAGGTTGTGCTCCAAATGGGTGATCCAGAGAAGCCTAAGCCTAAGGGCATACCGTCGTGGCAGCTACAAGAAGATACAGATACATCAGGCGCAGCAGACCAAGCGTCGTCACACGAGCCTGAAGAGGGGTCACCACGTTCAAGCCGAGCTACATTGATTGAAAGAGCTGCCAAGTTCCTTGAAGACGACGACGTCCGAGACGCACCGGCTGAACGGAAGCAATACTTTCTGAAATTAAAAGGCTTGACTGAGGAGGAGATTGAAGACTTACTTCGAAGGCAGCACACCACTGAAGGTGAGATCGCAGAAGGCTATCAAGAGGAGCAACAACAGACCTCAGAGTCAATACCTGCACCAGATTCAGATCCGCCACGGGAACAAATTCCTACATCTCCAGCAAAGGATGTACCTCCAATCATAACATATCCGGAATTCCTTGTTCATTCTCAAAAGCCACCGCCTCTCATAACATCCCAACGGTTACTCACAACACTCTACCTAGCTTCAGGGGCCGCTGCAACTGTCTACGGCACAAACAAATTTCTAATAGAGCCCATGGTGGCGAGCCTGTCTTCCGCACGACATTCTCTCTTCGAAACTGCCTCCTCCAACCTTTCTACCCTGAACGAGAAGCTCGAAGAAGTCACTTCCAAATTCCCAGAAACTTCCTTCAACTCGAGCGACTCGAATCCTGAATCCGAGGAGTCAGACGCTGCCCGTTACTTTACCCGTTCAGCCGCCACGCAGACCTCACCTGACCTATCAAGTTCCTCATCCCTAGCCTCCTCTAATCCATTTGGCCCAGGATCCTCGCCTATTCTACTCCAAGAAGCTGCCCTTTCAGACATACATGATCGGCTGGATGATCTTCGACCTGAAGATCCGGAAGCACCAAACCCTGTAAAAGATAAGCTCGACGAGTTGCGGACATACCTCGAAGGTCTGGCCTACAATCGAAACCAGACGAGGGACATGTGGAATCAGGATCCTGTCGCAAAAGTAAAGACTGAGATTATGAGCTTAAAGGGCTTGCTTCTTAGTGCAAGGAATTTCCCAAGTGGTGTGTCAGTAAGGTGACGGAATAAAATTCTTATCGTCGTCTTACTTTTCATGGCGAGGGCAAGGGACCAGCATTTATATATCTGCCAAGGGCTGTTGATGGCGAAAAGGCACTCCGCGTTGGGCACTTCATGAGCCCTGTCATATAAAAGATACCCCAAATATATGTTTATTGAGTCTTCATTTGCAATAGGAAGTGAAATCCGGTTATAGATAGGCAATTTGGACTCGAGTTGACAGCCTCGGCCCAACAAAGCTAGCGTAGACAACGGCTGGCTTAAGCGAGCCATGTCGGACCGAAGAAATGCCTAGCTTCCACACCAGCTATGGAATTCGAGATCTACCGACAACAACTTCAACTCAACGATTCGACGAGACGACAACCCACACGACTTTGACTGCACTGGCGGGTGGCTGTTTAGGAGTAGGTACACTATTCCTTCTCACTGTCCTTGTTATCCACTTCGTGGCCTGTGTGTCGTCAGAGCATCCACGTGCCACAGCACTGTATTGGCGCCGCTAGATGCTTCTAATGCCCACACATACTCTCAATTGCCTTTGGAGGTCCTCTACTGGACTAATACTCACATCACTGTACTATACCTGTGTTGTGCGCTGCTAATCTTCTCAATCTATAGCCAATCTTGAACCACCGCAATCATGGGTATCTCACGGGATTCCCGTCACAAGCGTTCAGCTACTGGCGCGAAGCGTGCATATTACCGCAAGAAGAGGTACAAACACATCCTTCGCCCAGCCTAGAAATGGTCTAAATTTTACAGAGCATTCGAGAAAGGCCGTCAACCAGCCAACACCAGAATTGGCGCTAAGCGTATCCATCTCGTCCGCACCCGCGGCGGCAACACCAAATACCGTGCCCTCCGTCTCGACTCCGGCAACTTCTCCTGGGGCTCCGAAGGCGTAGCCCGGAAAGTGCGTGTCATCTCCGTGTCATATCATCCCTCGAACAATGAACTTGTTCGTACAAACACTCTCACAAAATCCGCCGTCGTACAGGTCGACGCCGCGCCCTTTCGACAATGGTACGAGGCACATTACGGGGCAGCATTAGGCAGAAGGCGTCAGGCCAAGACCCAGAAGGAGGGAGAAGCTGAGGAAGTCAAGAAGAGTAAGAGTATTGAAAAGAAGCAGGCCGCTAGGATGGCTGCGGGAGGAAAGGTTGAGACTGCGTTGGAGAGGCAGTTCGAGGCGGGACGCCTGTATGCTGTTATTGCCTCGAGACC
Source organism: Cladonia rubrotincta (assembly GCA_963971245.1). NCBI lineage: Eukaryota > Fungi > Ascomycota > Lecanoromycetes > Lecanorales > Cladoniaceae > Cladonia > Cladonia rubrotincta. The sequence goes on from OZ020212.1 coordinate 1,129,960, forward strand.
GGGGCAGAGCGGACGTGTCGATGGGTATGTGCTTGAGGGAGAGGAGTTGGCTTTCTACCAGCGTGCTATTAGGAAGTAGAGGGTGGCTTGTTAGGTGCTGGATGGCATAATACAAATCGCTTGCTGCTTTACTCTTCACACCCGAGTCCGAATTGACACCACGAAGAAAAAAATCGCTGGATTTAGTTTGATACAACTGATGCAATGGATCTCACAGTGCTTTCTCTTAAACTAATAGTGCTTCAGGGATATTAACTGTTTTGGTACATCATCACAATCTGTGACATCAAGGGCTAACACCAAAAAGTCCCTCTACAAAATGCTTTCGCAGCAGCCACACCACCCATAGGTCGCCGTTAACTAAGATTGCAACATACGAATTATTTCACCACCCAATGAGGAGCCTCCTCTCTGGGAACTCATAATCCAAATTAGTAAGTAATTCCAGCAGCCACTATCCATGACCAACGTCAGAACGCATTCAATCCGCCACTTCAACCCCCTGACCCATCCTTAGCCTTCCCATTCTCCTCCCACACCGGCAGATCCAAATCCACAATCCACGGCGCATTCACCGGCTTATACCCCACATCCATAATCGACGCATTCACAAACACCGTCTCCTCCCCCCACCTCAACCCGTCTCCACCCCCCTTACTCAAATCCACACACGCCCCCCTCTCCCTCACAACCTTCTCCCTCTCCCCAACCTCCACCCTCCTCACCTCCCCCGTCTCCCAATCCCTCCTCTCAGCGCCCCACTCCTCATGAATATGTCCGAAGCAGTGAATCCGTGGCTTACATCTCTCGACCGCCTTTCGGAGGTGTGAGCAGCCTACGTGCTCGTTGCTGGGGTATGTCTTGTCGAGGATGTTTGCGGGAGGGCCGTGCGTTATCATTATGTCGATGAAGGGGTGGGAGGGAATGGGGTTGATGGCTGTGCGAGTGGGGTTAAAGCGGTCGATGTGGCGGGGGTAGGGGAAGGCCCAGTCTTGGTATTCGGGGGTGTAGGGGGAGGAGTAGACCTGGGTAGGGGGGTTGCGTTAGCTGGCTGGTCTGGAGTTCTGTGGATATGTGTTTGGAGGCTAGGAAATAAAGCAGTTGATATGGAAAAGCCTCTGGAACTGCTTCTCTGATCTGACAGAACGATTTAGAATATTGATGTCCTCCAACATATCCACATCTTGCACGGAAGCCAGAAAAGAAATATTCTCAAACCCAAAGAGAAAACCTCACAAAACTCCCACCAAACACACAAAACCCCCCTCCCCACACTCACCCTAACACCCGCCCCATTCCCCACCCCTCCCTCCCACACCCCCTCCTCCAAAAACACCACCCCCGCTCTCCTCGCCTCCTCCCCCCTCCAAACCTCCCTACACCTCCTTACATAATCCTCCCTTTCCTCCCCGTCCTCCCTCCCCCCAATATCCCTCCCATCCCCATGCACCCTCCTCCCTCCCCCTCCCTCCCGCTCCCACCCCTCATCCATCGTAACATCGTGGTTCCCCGGTATCACCAACTTCAATGTCGCAGGGTGAGCTGCGATCCAGGCGTATGTGGTTTGGTGTTCGGGAAGGAGGCCGGAGAGGGTGAGATCACCGCAGTGGATGAGGATGTCGGAGGGGGGGAGGGGGGAGGTGTAGGGGAGATTTGAGGGGGAGGGTTGTGAGGGTTGTGAGGGGAGCTGCGGTTGGGAGGGGGATGATGGGGAGGGGGAAGTGGAGGGGGAGGTAGAGGGGAAGGGGGGGTGGGTGTGAGTGTCGGAGAGGATGAGGATGCGGGTTTTAATGGTAGGGTGGGGTCGAGGGGGAGGGGGCATGGTTGGTTTGGGGGGAGGGAGGGAAGGAGTTTGGGAGGGAGGGAGCGGGGACCGGTTGGTAGGGGAAGTGCGGAGTTGGGTTATGTAGTCAGAGTCACGTGGACTAGATTGTTGGTGTGAGTTCCATAGCTGATGTGTGAAATGGGGAGGTTAGGTTACTAGAGGTTCGAGCTTTGAGCCGGCATTTTCAGTTGCCACTATAAGTAAGCAAAGGCACTCTTGGTCCATGTTTAATTGCTCGTATAAGATTATAGAGGAGCGTAATGTCCAGGCTCGTAGGAGAGGTTACCAATATCGCATTGAACCGTGGTATCAATATAGAATTATACACTGCAGACATGGGACACGAGACGACATCCCGCTGAAACGCTGACAATCAAAATCACTACATTCTCCCATATGTACCACACCCCCAGAACACCATCGGCCCCTGGTATCTTGTTGCTCTCTAGCCCTTATTAAACCCCCTATGTACCCCTCTGGAGATATACCTCATAGAAATAGACTCAATATAGAAGATCAGACATATCCAGACACCGTTCTCAAGCGAATTTGTAAGCACGCATGCAATCACTCCTCAGCTACTCCACCCATCGTCTCTGTTTTCGATTTCTCCTTCGCAGCTACTGCCCTCCCAATCCCCAAGGAACTTAGTCTTTTCTTCAGCTTCCCGGACCGCCCACTTTGCGACGTTGTAGGTCTTTCTGTGCCCTCACTCTCCCCGTGTGGCGCGATCGTATCCGCTGCCGTTGTAGCTGAATTATGTAAAGAGTTGTTGCGTCCGTGGCTAAGATTAACAGACGACGACCCATCATCCGACACGGCTGATGGATTAGAAGCTGAGCCATTGACCTTGTTTGGGCCTGGCGGTGCGGTCTTCAAGAAGTTGAGACTAAGGCGAGAGAGTGGTCCTGTGCGGCCGTCCAGCGGCTGTTGTGGAGAAACGGGCGTGTCGCCATTGGTAAGCGTCACTGCTGGAGTAGTGGAAGTCATGACACCGGCAAAGGAGCGTGATGATGAATAAAGGAATGAGTGTGGCTCTGGCGCTGGCACTGGATTGGGTGCTAGAACGCTCAGTTCAGGGGCAAAGGTTTCGTTCAAATTATCCGTGAGGAAGGCTCTGGAGTGGACGTGGTCAGGCCGGACGTAGTGGGACAAGCATTGCTTGAGTATTGAGACGTGCTCAAGAAGCGCAATATGGAGTGCGTTTTCAAGTGGCGAAAACGCAGGCTCGTCGGCTTCTTCGTCGTTGGCCTCAGGCATTATTGGGAGGAGTTGGCGGTACTGTGCGACTGATGCTGTTGAGGCCGGGTCAACAGAGGACATGATAGTATCTGTGAGGCTGGGGAACGCTGCCTCGTCACCATTGCTGACTCGGCGATCCAATGCAGCTAGTTCGGATGTCTTCCTCGCAGTCCGCTCTAACGCAGTCTGAAGGGGTGATAGACGTATTACATCCATGCTCATGATTTCGCTTCTTCGCAGAATCGTTGGGAAGGATTCCTTCGTGCTATAGAGTGTTTTCTCGATCCATTGATGATGGACGCCTGATGCCGGAGAGTGCCGCTTGGAGGTAACAGCAAAGCGATGTGGTTTCGAAAGTGTTACGAAATCACGAGTCGATTGAACAACCTTGGGTTGCTGGTAGATCGGATGTTCAAGATCTCGGTATGCGCTGACAGGTGTGATTTGAAGATACTGTCCTTCTAATTCCTCGACTTCGCCCTTAGGAACAATCTGAGCGGCTGGATGAAGCTGCCGCATCCGATCTGTAAAGGCTGACTGTCTCTCGGAAGGTTCGCCCTCGTAGATGAATTCTTTGCCTCTCAAACTTGATGGGAACCCCAGGCCATGATATGTGACCCTAAAATATCTAGGTGACTGCCAGTCACCTTTCGCAACAGTCTCATAGATCTTTGCCATAGATCGTTGTGTCCTTGCGAGCTTCGAAAAGTCGTAATGTGTGTGCTCGTACTGGTTGGCGAGCTCCCGGTAGTAGGTCAAGGCACTGTCCCATGCTTCTCCTTCCTCGAGATGATTGATTACCTCAAAGTAAAGCTGCTCTTTACGCTCGAAGGAAGACTGCTCCGGGTAATTGGGATCTGAGAGCGCCCTGACCGGGGTTGTCTCCCACGTATATAGATCCGCGTGGAGACAAAGAGCTAGTCCTGCTTCGGTCTTATTGTTAAGCTTGGCTTGAACTTCCGCTAGTTGATGAACATAACGTATGAATATGTCCTCCTTTTGCATGTTCTTGAGGAAGTTCATGAGCTGAAGCGTGTTTAAGATTCGTAAGGCTTCTGTGATATCTGGACTGTGCACTGCTGCAAGAAGCTCTAGAAGTTCGTCAATGGTTGTGATCATATCCTTAATGGCCTGCCACATCGGATTGCTCGGGACACGCGCGAGAGACTCGAATAAATCAAGCAGCTCGTTGACGAACATCTTCTGGACCAATGTTTCTCCCATATTCTTTGATTGAAACAACATCTCCAAGCAGTCTACCATTTCCGCTTGTATAACAGATAAGTCCTCGTTCAGTGTCCATTCACTGACGATCATAGCTTGCAATATTCTCACAGCAACATTTCTCAATCCTTCGTGCACACTCAAGCAAAGTTCCACAATCGGTGCGACAAGGCTGGGCACATACTGCACCTGAAACCCACCAAGGCGTAGTAATCCGTAGCGGGCCTGCTCCTCGAGGTTCGCTTCCCAGCCGATTGCTTCCCAACTTCGCCTCAAAAGGACTGCGCCTTGTTCCCGCACATCTCCGGCAATCTTCCATACAGCTCGTCGTTTCTGCTCGGGAAATGTCTCGAGCGCCAGAACATCTCCTCGAACGAGAGTCAGCAAGGCCAAGAAAAACTTGCTCCAGAGTTCTGTGTTGAAGTCGTCTGCGTCTTCGGGAGAAGGTACTCGTTCGATTGCCATGAATTCGAAAAGCGTCTCGAGGATTTGTAGTGAGGATTTGTGGTGGAAAACATAGAGACTTAACCAAGATGTGGGGAACGCAGCTCCAGACAGAATTGACATTATGACTTCCAAACCGTCGAATAAAAGATCCGTGCACTCAGGGCTTGCAGTATCGATTTGTCTCCCAAATGGTATGCCTGACAATGTTGCCAGTAGTCCAGCAAGTTCAGTGAGCGCTTCGTCAAAATTTCCAGGGCTGGAGAGTGATTTCGAAGGAAAAGGGTAAGTGGCTGGGAATAACAGTGAGAGTGTGTCTGTTTTCTTCTCGCTTGGTGTCAGAAGACTGCGATAGGATTGGATAGCCTTTGTGAAGTAGCCAAATTCTTCGACCTGTAATTCGCTTGCTTGCTTTGACACAATAGAGCAACATAGTCGCACTTGCTCTCGCCACTGCGTTGACTCCGGATTCGAGCCCCAGTAAGGCTCAATCCACTTGGATGTATAGCTGCAGACTTTCTGCCTGATATCGTTCTGAGAGAACAGGTCCTCGTTTGTAAGATTGAGGATGAGTACTAGCTTATAAAGTATAAGCTTGCCTTGGACCTCCGAGCAAGATTCTAGGAAGTTTGTTGCAATTTCCAGAATCTCTTCCTCAACAAGCACAGGCCTTAGTTCTGGAAGCCAGGTATGCATATGTTGGACGACCAAAGTTTTGCTCCCAACAAGAATAGGCGAGGCGTCCTTCATCAAGGCCTGAAAAGAATGGAAGATCATCCGTAGGTCGCGTCTGAACGTGGCTTGGGTGTTTGCGCCAATACCAGCCTCCTTCAGCTCTTGCCTTTTCCGTGCGCAAACAATAAATTTCAAAATTTGGCGGCCAACTTTGAATGTGGCACGGACGCGCCTCGACTTGTTTGGATCAGCAGGATTCGATAAGAGTCGAAGATAGCTTCTGATCAAGCAAGGAGTTGCGAAGGGATGGTCGAATCTCAATTCCGCGTATCTATCCACGAAAGGACCCAAATTGAACCGGCGGTCATGAACAATGCCTAGAACGGTGACAAGCGCGTTAAATACGGAGTCCTCAAACTCATCTTTACCAGCGTTTTCGAGCAGAATGCCAAATAGCGCATCGAAAACATCGCTAACGAGCTTGACGATCTCAATCTCCGGTACGAATGCGAAACGTTTTAAGAGATCTAAAACCTGGTCTCCACGTTGCTCTCTCCACCTCAAAATTCCAAGCAGAATAGTATCCTGCGAAAAGTGTGTACTACAAAGCTCCGTCTGAAGTCTTAGCGTCGCGATAGGACCGGTAAGAGTCTCATCCTTGGTATCTCCGTATCGTCCTTTAGAATCCCAGGGGAAGCCAAGGTAGGCACCTCTCCCTTTGTCAGAGCTCGATGTGACTTTGTCGTACAGATACAGAAGCGGAGCGTGAGTCCCGTTCTTTACGAAGGCCTCATCTGTCCAAAGGGGCATCCAACAAAGAGCAAATGGAAAGCCAGGAGCATCGGCAATGCTCATGATAAGGTGTGCCTCGGGGACATCAGCGGTGGGTATAGCCAATTTGATCATTTGATTCCAAGCCTCACCACGCTCAACAGCGGACGTACGCCAAGCCGTTTGACCGGGGCTGTTAGAGCCAGGGAAAATGCAACCTTCTATACGCTCGCCAGTTTTCTTCCTGACTTCGAGGGTGAGCTGGACATTTTTCAGTTCCAGATTTGTTGATAACGGAACTGTCCCTTGTTGTGGGTGTGACAGCAGGGTCTGAGGGGGCAAGACGACCTCAGATATCGTGACGTAAATATCGGATCTGGCTTTCATAGGAGCGCCAGGGAAGTCTATCTTTGGGGTTGATAGGATATTTTGCAGCACGGTTGGCGTTTTCAGAATGAGATCATTTGCATCGGGGCTGGCGAAAGCTTGCAGTCCGACACGGATGCGATCTAAGGATTTGGCCTTCACGTAGGCATTGCTTCGACTCTTTACAAGGTCACGAATAAGTTCATCCCAGTCTTCCATCGAATGATGGTTCTCAACATTCGTCAAAGCTGGAGTCCACATTGATATTTGGCGATCACCAGCCGCATCATGTTCAAAGAGATGCTTGATGTTGAGCACTCCGACACCAACGTTCCTTTTCACATACGGAGTCCCTTGCTGAGTGTTAGGTCGACTGCTATCTTGGGTCGCGGGTCGTGTCCCACCGATCATAGGATTCCCGGAACCTGCGGTAGCCTGTGCTTGGGCCTGGGAGGGTTCATGCTGGTTCCGATTGCGAACACTACCGAGCTTCTGCGCCCACATCATGCTTTGTCTACCTCCTTTCACCGATTTGGTACTCCTGTAGCTGCTTGTGGTTGGCCTGCTTAACGATCCATTCTCATCAACCTGACTTGGCTTCAGTGAGCCGTTGATGGCAGGTCTCTGAATCGGTTGACTCGCTTGGATCTTGATCACAACATATAGATCTTGCCCTGGTCTTGATGCATCTCCAATATCATTTGCAGTCAAATCCGTAAACAGAGTTCGGAATCTACCCATAGAAGCTGATTGCTCGAAGTCTTCTTGTGCGGGAAGTTCTATCACAAAGGATTCTGTGATCGCTTTGGGTGATTCTCCTGAACTTCTAGAGCATAGATATATGCTTATCGTGGGGGCGATCAAGCTACTATTGTTGAAGGCTTTTATGTCGATTAGAAGATGATAGAGGTTGATGGGGTCATGCTGGAATACAGGCGGTCTATCAAGTAGACTCATCGTGGCCTGAAGCTTGGTCATTTCAATCGCTGAATCATCTCCCGTCAGAAGTCGACCATGCTGTTTCGGGTCTCGAACAATGACATCCTTGCTGAGCATTTTATTGCCACCCACCAGATTCCAGACTATTTCCTCCCGCAATGTGGTAAGCTCTTGTGCTGTGAGAACGCCATGTAGAAGTTGCCTTCGAGCGAGGTCTAAGCGGTTCACCAAGTCCGACGCTTTTTCTAGGACAGAGTAACGACGATTGAGGAGTAGCTCGTGCAAATTCTTGGAGTGCCACTCCCTAAGGCAGGAGGCCACTTCATCCACCAAGGGTTCAGAATTTGAAGTTGGGGTTTCATCGCCGATCTTCAACATGGGTACAGGAGCCTGCGGTCGCTTCATGTGAGGGTCACGTGGGCCTTCTGAGGTCGGTGTAAATGGGCTGGGCGATGATCTTGCTTGAGAGCTTGTAATTGATCGATGTGATAGCTTCCTCGCCAGAACATGTCCGTTGACATGATTTGATGCTCGAGACGAGGTCCGAGTGGGCCGCTTGGTATTCATCGACGTCCTCGACGTCTCTCCATTCATGGTAACGCCTTTCGGTCCTACCGAGCTATTGCTTGTCATCCGGCGTATACTGCTTTTGTGGGCTGAGGAGCTGGACCGTCCAAGCGACTCGCTGTTCGTTTGACCCAACCTTGGACTATCACCATTGGCGTTCAAGCTCTGCGCGTTGCCGTCCACCCCTCCATCACCGAGGACCTCTCGGACCTCCACACAACATCTTGGAAAGATACCAGAGAACACCCTCGCTTCCAGTGTCTGCCCTTTCACACTGGTCAATCCCGCAAGCAGAGATGGCGGTGCAACGAGATAACCGCGGAACCATGCGCCATCTTGACCTCCTTGCTCTATTATGTATAGCTCATCGCCTATTTCGAGGGGTAGATCAGCCGGTGATGAAGCGGTGAAGGGATACGTGGCAACTGCAAAAGCGATTCGAGGCAGAGGTCGCCATGGCATTTCGACTGGTTATACTTCCTCCGCTCCAGGGTGGATTAGGACCCTTGCGAATGTGACTGGCAGAAATCTTTCGGGCAACCTCCGAGCGGTGAGCTTGGGCATCAAGGCCTTAAGACTTCGTCCCTGTTATTGAATGTGCCGTGTCCAATGCCGCCTGCTGTGGTATGCAAGAGGCCGCAAAGCTCGGAGCGATTAGCAAGGGATGGGGTCTTCGAGGCCCGAGGCTCGTGAGTCGGGGGATTAGACCAAAATAAGGGAAGAGCACGAACACCAGCAACTCCAGCAAAACCGACCCAATGTGTGTGTTAAAGAGAAGACCGGCAAAATGCACTTGTCTCAAAATCTTGGAGTACCTACGCGCTCCATCAAGCACTTTTTTAGCTTGACAGACAGGGGTTTGACGCTATGCCTGCGGCCCGCGCTTAAACCCGAGATTACCTCCATCTTCAATGGGCAAGAGCTCCTTTGTGAACGCAGTCTCCTATTACTCCAGTCCTGCTTAGATTAAGCTCCGTAGAGCACGGGAATAGACATCAAGGAATACATTCAAAGGGTCAAGGCCTGTCTGCGTACTTACCGAGAAAGTGAAAAAACAGGTAGTGGGCTCATGAAGAACAACTCCCTTTCTACTACAGCTTTAGGCATATACTTCTCACCAAAAACATGGCTACTCTCTTGTCGAATTGACATTTATCAGAGGAACAATTCGTGTAAACCATTTCCAGGGGCTCGTGAACTCGAAAAGATTCATGGGCAAGCATGAGTCTCAATCATCAGTTGGTAAGTGCTGCACAATGGACAGAGCTTATTTTCCCAATGTTGTTGCGATTAAGGTCACCGAGTTGTATACTTGTGTCATCGGAGCCGGCCATTCTAGGCGGTAAAGGCCCTCACCACCGTCTACGTTGGAAAGTAGATGTGGCAGCAAACTGCATTGTTGGAACAGAAGGCAGAAATTGATTTGGTCTACTAACTATCAGCGCTGCAACGACCCTGGATTGAGTTAGCCTTGCGACCCCTTCAAATCCTTCGAAATCCTTGCCTGTCATGGTAGTCGATAGTGAAGCCACCTCTACTGCCCTCCCACTCCCGGCCGCGTATGCATTTGCAGTTACACAACCCAAGGCTGTGGCATTGAACTCGTAAGTCACTGAGAAATTGCACTGCAGGTGACTCCTCGTCATTGCGCATTCATTTCATGCAACGAAGAACTCTTTATCTCGTATTTATCGAACTCCATCTTTATTGCCAAAAAAGCACCATCTAACTAGAGGAAGCCGACAGCCTCGCCACCTCAGGATTTACAGTCCCTTCTTGGCATTATGACCCCCAAAACTGTTCTTATCACGGGCTGTAGTGCTGGAGGCATCGGTTCTGCAGTGGCTGAAGCTTTCCAAAAGCGTGGATTACACGTTTTTGCAACAGCTCGCGATCTATCCAAGAGGTCACATCTACAATCACTTTCGAATGTCACACTGCTCAAGCTCGACCCTACATCCGCGCCTAGTGTCCGGACTGCTGTCGAAGATGCTGAACGGCAGACCCGAGGGACACTTGACTATCTAGTAAATAATGCCCGTCAGACGATCATAATGCCAACCTTGGATTTCGATATAGACACGGCAAAAAGCATGTATGAATAAATATCTGGGGCATGGTCCGCGTCACGCAGGCATTCGCACCACTCGTCATCTCGGCCAAAGGCCCCATAATCAATATAAGCTCTATCGCTCCTTGCGTTCATACTCCCTGGATGGTTGCGCTTTGCTTCAAACATTTTCAAGGTAGATATATTGCTGACAAATAAAAAGGTATCTACACTTGATCAAAAGCAGCTGTGACCGCAATCACAGACACGCTTCGCTTGGAATTAGCACCATTCGGTGTCAAAGTTGTGACAGTCGTCACCGGAGCTGTCAGTACAAACACCCTCTCCAACGGTGTTGGCTTTCAACTCCCGGCCAATTCGATATACAAGAGTATTGAGAAGGAGATAGCGGCTCGGGCAAGGGGCGAAGATGAAACGCCTCGCATGGAGCCTTCAGTCTATGCTGAGAAAGTAGTGGCAGACATCCTCCAAGGAGCCAATTGGCAGATCTGGAGAGGCGGTTATGCTTCGATAGTCCGCTTCACATCGAATTGGTTCCCAACATCCATTTCTGTTAGTTTATCCCATATAATTCGTTCAAGGCATTTTCAAGGCATTAATGATCTAATGTTGATTAGGACTTAATGTCGGCTCGAGGAACTGGATTGGATGTCATCAAAATCTAAATGCTGGAGAGAATTGTCATGCGGTTTGATTGCATCACGGAACTGATAGTCATTCACTTGAATCACTGGACTTCCAAAATGGTATCAGTAATTATACAAATAAAAGCCAATAAACGATGCACCTCCAAACCGATGAGAGGATGTTAGTTCACAATGCAAATTCTTCAAACAGTATGATTTCCTACTGACATATCTGCCCAACACAAGGAGTCCCGCCATTGAAATATGCAATTATAAAAATACATGTAGGCTTTCACCGCCATAACAGACAGCTCCACTGATGACCCCAAAACAAGGCCAACAGAAGGACTTGAGAAATGGTAGGTACAATTGAAGAAGAGTGGGCCTTATGAATATAAAACGTCAGCATGCCAATCAATCTAAAGTGCACGTTTGCGTCGCAAGGAAGACTTCTTTGGATATCTAAGAGATGAGAGTTGGTAGTGAAGGACAAGGGTACGTGGCCTACGTGCAATGCCGCATCCTGTAATTGCTGTCAAAAAAAAAAAAATCAATCACTAATTCAACTCAAGCGCAAAGAGCCTGACCTCTCTACGTAGAGCGACATCATCCAAAGAGAACGGCGGTGCTCTACTCCATTTCATGACCTGCGATGCATTACTCAAAAAGTTATTCGTCTAAGAGAACTTTTAGGTTAAGCCTGAGCCTTAGCTATCCCCGAGGCGCTTCACTACCAAGTGCTGCACAACGGCATTAACATTTCTGCCTATCATTGCTGCAACTCCTGGACACGCTCCTGTATCATTCAATTGATTTAGGTGAAACAGACTCAGAATAGATGATCTGCAAAACTATTTCTAATCGAAACGTTACTCATTGATTCCTCGAGATTATTTATTGCCCAATGATGTCCCCGTCGCTACATTTCTGTCATAAACATGAGTCTTTAAGCACTAGAGCGTACGCACGTCTTACACAGAATTGAAAAAGGCCCTCTAAAGATGCACTGTTGAGGGTCACATCTTGAATCCAACCTAATGTCGGAATATATCTAAGCCTAAATAAGCACTGCCATGATTGGCGGGCCTTCCTTTTTACTGCAACACGTAACACTAATCAACGATGTCTACCCACGGTGCTTAGACTAACGACCCAAACTCCCACTTTCGCGTGGGGCAGACCAGGTGTTGCCCTCCTCTTGCATCATCTAACCTCGCATGTTGCATGACTCGCTCATTATCCATTCGAGGCCGCATATTAGATTTAGGTTCGGAACCCAGTAATATGGGCCCGGGGGATATCAGTCAGGTGGCTCATGGGGAGCTCGTCACCTTCGTTCGCTTCGTATCCCCGAGATGACACTCTGGAGTTCGACCGCCAGGGGCTAAAGCTGAATTTTTGCTTCAAAGAGCGCTTCTCTTGGTGGCACCATTTCATCCTTGCTCCACGTGGCTGGATGCCTCGGTCTTGGTTTCTGTTACTTCGAAATACAAAGAAGGCGCGGAAGGAAGCAACGGACGTCAGCACTATGCCAACTTCCGCTGATAATATGAGCCAGTAAGTCTCCCAGATCGCATCAATGTTCCCCTTGTATTTTAAACCAGAAACTCGAGTAATTGTCATGACAATCATTAGCACTGTGAGACACAGAGATACGGTAAGAGCGAGTTTTTGCATCCACTTGATCCGGACCTTCCAGATGAGGCGCACGGGGATATAGAGAACTTGCATATGACTTAGCCGTGACAATTTCGTATAGCGGGGAGCCTCACTCACCCAAAAAGTCTCCCACAAGATCCAGAGCCATTTGTATTGCCGCATAGACCACAGTTTTTCTTGTAGCGGTCACTGAAGCGCATTGCACTAGGCTTTGGTGTTAGCATCTGTCGATCCTGAATTGCGATTCAACTTACGACTCCCGATCCCAGAGAAGTGAGGGCATACTATAAAATCTATTGATATCCAGTAACCCAGGAATCCGATATTGAAGAATGTAACAATCCACCAATATATCACCATAGACTTGATACCTTGTATCAACCTGCGGAAAAGAACAAGAAAGCTAAATTTAACAGCCATGATTGCACACCAGCAAAGCGTATCCACGGCGCTGACCCATTTATGAAACGCATTAACTTCCTGGAGAAGATCCGTGGGAAGCTCTATATCCGGAAGTTTCGTAAGTAATGCTTCCACCAGATACATTTCGTCGATAGCGAGAGCATATATTATGCTCAGCGCTATTGTCAAGCAGCAAAATGCAAAAATCAAGAAGCCATCGTCGATCCAGTGCTTTTGTCGTAAACGCAAGCGAATATAAAAGCGCGCCACTATGGACAACAAGCAGAAGGCGTACAGAACCGCGGTAGAGACCTTTGATGACCATGAGCTGAGCCTATGCAAAGAATATGAGAATACTTACAACAAATGCCTGTTTATGAATGCGACCTGCATTGTCATTCGGTGATGACATTGTGGTGAGGCTCAGGTGTATTCTGCCAGATAAGACAAGTTGGCAAGATCTCTTTCACAGACTAAACGATACCAGGAGCAGGTCCCTTGCCAGCAGGCAGAAGGAACGGGAGGGTAACGCCACTACTCAAGAAAAGCCTTTTTGTAACAAGCTAGAGCGCCCTGATTGAAAGACCCAGCCTCAGAACTGCAGCTATGACGACGATCTTAAATCTAAAATCGGAACCTCGCCGCTGTGATTCTGCCCTGACCTCGTAGGCAATTGTTTGCCACCAAGAGTCTCCTATGTGGACGCATCTGGCCATGGGCTCGCGTATAGCCCTTGCAGGTGCTGAACCATACGTGATCACGCCACCCAAGTACATCGGGGGCTGCATGTGAGGTTCCCCAAGCCAGCAAGCAATAGCGATAATCGACGGGGTTTACCCAAATCGCGAAAGCAGCAAGCCGTTGCGAATTGCATCGAGGGATTGGGGACCTCGGATATTTCCAGCATTGCCTCACAAGATGACCTAGTTGATCCTATAAGGCTGCAGTGACTGTGGGATCATCCAAAGCTTCTCTTACGAGGACGACGTTCAATCAATCCTTGCATACACCGAGACAGATCTCAGTTCTTTCGCCGGAAAGACAGCCAAAGCATCAATCACGGTTATATGCGCAGACCGGACGTTGCGTACCAGGACGGAGATGGCTGCATCGAAGGACCGAGGAACCTTACTGTGAGCTGCCGCATATGTCTTCTGCCTCACAGGTACCTTAGACTCTCAAGCGATGGCGTCACATCAATTAGCCAATTCGAATGGGTCTAGGCTTTCAGTTACAACAGCATTCACGGAAAAGAGTGAGCTGGAGGCACAAAGATTCGTCAAGCCGCACCTGCATATTCTGACGTACCTGTGGATGCAGCTTTCGGTTCGAATCCGATAGGCTCGCAACGGTCAATGGAGTATCTGGACAGATACTCTTACTCTGGCCCAGGCGAAAAGGCTGCACGCACATGTTATTACCGCTCGTCTACCATATGCGGCATGAATATCCGAAAACTGCGCCGCACGCTCGAAGTCACTTGTCGAGTCCTATGGAGGCAACCCGAATTTCGACGAAGACAAGCGCTCCCTCTTTGGCAGGAGATCCGAGTCTTCTAGCTTCTGTTTTATAATCATGACATCCCTATTCTCCCTTTTTCAAGGCTATGAAGTAATCACCACCATGATAGCCCTTGGTGGTAATCATGGAGGACAGAACAGCTCCAAACCTGAGAAGAATCGTCAATCAGGCGCTCCGTATGGCATGAAGAGATTCTAGAGTCGTTCTTTCTTACTCTTTGTGCTGAGAGCATGGCAGTGGTGGGTTTTATCAACGAGATTTTAATGAACGAGGTCAACGTTCCTGCCAGATCGATGTGCTAATCGCGGACTTAAGCGTGCTAAGATCCGCGACTAGCAAACTCTGAATTCGACGCGTGAGCTCTCAATTGCTAAACCACTTCCATGCGGATCAGTCGATATGGTGAGCTGCCCAATATGCAGCAAGCCCGTGAAGGAGACGAATATCAATTCCCACATTGATTCTGGCTGCGAGGCTTTCATCGATGACGGCGCAGAAAGCAAATCTCTGCAGGTCGCGAGTTTTTTCCGAACACCGGCTTCGAGCAAGAAGGCTCCCTCTACACCACCTACGTCAAATATCAAAGTCGAGAGGCAACGGCCCAGTATTAATACTGATACCACCAATAGCGTCTCCACAAATGAGAGCAACAATGCTGTTGCAAATCCCATCAACAATAAACGCCCCTCTCCCGATCAATCCCTCGAAGACGGCTCAACATCACACCCGGCAGAACCTGCCTCAAAACGCCCTAAAACCACAGCCGCACAACGCGCCCAACCCCTTGCCGAACGCATGCGACCTTGCACTCTCGATGACGTGCAAGGTCAAGACCTCGTCGGTCCTAATGGCGTCCTTCGTGGCCTAATTGAAACAGATCGCGTCCCCTCTATGATACTCTGGGGTGGTGCAGGCACCGGCAAAACAACCATAGCGCGTGTGATAGCCCATATGGTCGGCAGTCGGTTCGTGGAGATCAACAGCACCAGCTCTGGTGTAGCGGAGTGTAAGAAGTTGTTTGCTGAAGCGAAGAGTGAGTTGGGCTTGACGGGACGGAAGACGATTATATTCTGTGATGAGATTCATCGCTTTAGCAAGAGCCAGCAGGATGTTTTCCTGGGCCCTGTGGAAGCTGGAACGGTTACATTGATTGGGGCCACGACGGAAAACCCAAGCTTTAAAGTGCAGAGTGCACTGTTGAGTCGATGTAGGACGTTTACGCTTGCAAAGCTCACAACGGAGGATGTGACGGCTATTTTGAAGAGGGCGCTGGAGGTTGAGGGCCCGAGTTATCAACCGAGTGAGTTGGTGGATGATGTTTTGATACGGTATCTGGCTGCATTTGGTGATGGTGATGCGAGAACGGCGTTAAACCTGTTGGAGCTGGCAATGGATTTCTCAAAGAGGCCAGGAGCGACAAAAGAGAGTATCAAGGCCGCTTTGACGCAGACGCTCGTTTATGACAGGGCTGGCGATCAGCATTACGATACCATCTCAGCTTTCCATAAATCCGTTCGTGGTTCCGACCCTCATGCTGCACTTTATTATCTCGCAAGGATGCTGCAGTCTGGCGAAGATGCATTGTATATTGCACGAAGGATGGTGGTCATTGCCAGTGAGGACATTGGACTTGCAGACAACAGTATGCTCACCCTAGCCACTTCGGCATATACCGCTGCCGAGAAAATTGGTATGCCCGAAGCACGGATCAACCTGGCTCACTGCGCCGTCGCCCTTGCGCTGGGCAAGAAGAGCACAAGAGCTTATAGAGGGCTGGAGAATGCCATGGCAGCCTTGAAAGAACCTGGAGTTGCTGGCATTCCCGTACCAGTGCACTTACGGAACGCTCCCACAAGACTAATGAAGGAGATGGGATATGGAAAGGAGTATAAGTATAACCCCAATTATAAGGACGGAAAAGTGAAGCAGGAGTATTTACCGAACGAATTGAAAGGAATCAAGTTCCTAGAAGACAGAGACTTGGGGACTGAAGTAGACGAGGAATTTGATGGCTGGGGATCAAAGCCAGCCCAAGGCGAGTTCTGAACGCTTCATAGCCCGATCCAAGGGACCACCCATATGCCAAGCGAACGACAAGAGGATCGACTCGAGTCTGCAGGCAAAAGCTGGGTTTGAGATAATATCTGTCTGACGATGCTGGCGGGGCTCAAATAGGCATCCGACTTTACTGCAAGTGGTTCACATACCCGGCCAAAAAACCCACACCCGCATTCCTAGTCCTCCCGCTTCATCTTCTAGGATATTGTAAACGTTGTTTCAGGTAAGCGAACACGCGACAGGAAGGCAAAATTTCCGTCCCCTAGACATTATGCGACTATAAGACATGCAGAGGCGCCACCAATGTCATCTTGAGAGACTTTTGCAGAGAGAAACCTCTCCAGCTAGAATAACGATTGAACGACGTTCGACTGAAGGAAGAAGGCCCCACCAAAGGAGCAAGATGTTCGTTCCTGCGATATCCACATTACTCTTGGTCTTAGTGTACAGCTGGCCTGCTGAAGTCATCTCCAATCCCCTGAACGTTGCTACTTCTCCAACGGGCTTGCAAATATTTGAGGGGCCCCAGGTCGCCAACGTTACCAGCTACCCAGAGTTGCTTATCGCCCAAGCCGTAAATGATTCGAGATCTGAGAGCTTTCCGATCCCTGGTACCAACTACCAGGTCGCGCTCACGAGTCCCGTAATGGAAAAATCAATCACAGTCGAGGCCCTCCGAGATCTTCTTCGAAGAGTGATCAACGCGTGCCAGGAACAGATCGCAGATGGTCGAGCTGGCATTGTGCCCTATGCTTTGAGGTTGATAGGTCCCTCTCCTGATGACCTCAGATTTGTTTGGTCTAATCGTGATGATCACGACAAGGGCTCTTTCGCAGAATTGGTGGATATCGTTAAGTTTCTCCTGTTCATCAGCACCACCGAGAGGATTCCATGGCCAAATCCATGGTTTGGCGAAGCGTTCTTCTATGTAGTCACTTGGGTAGCGGACCCTGACAATCCCGAAATGATAGGCAAAGGCAGAGTCGGTCTATAGACTCCTGGCCGATGAGGGGCAGCCCTCCAATTTTCTAATTAGACAGCCTAAGGCGCTAATGTGTCCGTTCCTTCGAGTAGTGAACTCAAGAAGTCCATTGTCGACTCAAACCTTTGCAGTGACAGATGTTTCGCAATGAATCTGCACGTACGTGTCTGTAGGAAACAGGCTCTTGTGCTGTATCTGAGCATCGATCTAAATCTTCGCGGTGATCATCGCTGCTATATCGCCTTCCTTTGTCCTGCCTAGGCCATCTTTAGCATAGAAGTCCATGGGGTAGACGCCATCATTGCCCTTCTGCCACTCTTCTCTGGCGCCCAAGGCTATTAGAGCTTCATAGGGTGTTAGCAAGGGCTTTGGGAAAGCATAGCCCCAATCAATGCTCAACCTCGGACATGCAATTTGCACCCAACAGTCGATATCTCCCATCAACGCCAATTTGCCAGGGAAAATCTCGCTTAACAGGAGATTGATGAATGGTATTCCCCGATCATTCAGAGTATTCTCTATCATTGTCATTGTATGTGGATTTCCTTGGCGTCCTAAAGAACCGAGTATAAGACCCCACTTCTTAGCGTTCTTCGCAGACTTAATCGCCTGGCGCCGGAGATCGTACATTTCCTCATGTTCGTACGTTTCCCGAGTCAGCTTCCGTGAATAAGGATCGTAGCGATACGCTGGTAAAGTAGGATTGTGAATCATTGCGGACTCCAAATGGAAACGACCATCACCAAGGTAAACAATCAAATCGGCTTGGTCTTTGGAAAGTCGAGGCGAAGTACAACCTAGGATCTCGCCTTTGCTGAGTGGCATGATCTGTGGAATCAAGACTTTGAAACCGGCACGCTCGAGAACAGGATTAATGTTGTGGAGGGTAGCATTGAACTGGATCGTTCCAACCATTGCTATGGTCGTTCCGGGTTGGAAATTCCGCTCTAGTGTTGCCAGGAGATGAGTCGTGTCGATGCTTATATCGACGAAGACATAGAGGGTTTTGATCTTCGTAACGTCCACAGGTATGAGACAGCTATGTGCGTAGTGGACAAGCAGGTCACAGCCCAGAGCCCGAGCGGTGTAGTCATCTATGCAGCACGCCCCGTAGGTGACGTCTCCCATGATGAGAGTCTCAGAGCCTGGGCAGAAGCGAGTTAAGATGTCTGAGATGGTTGTGGCGAAGAGGAGCAGACCCTCTGGAAATTGGAGAGCTATCTTTTTAGAGCCTGATGTACGTATTCTGTGTATGGTTTTGTGAATCTCGAAGGAGTAATTTGGAGGAAGAAGAGAGATGGCATCGTTGATCTCGGGATCCTTGAGAATCTCTGGGGGTACCTGGTTCAGTGCACGAGCTGTTTTCCTTGGTTGTGCAACTAAATCTGCTGTTAGTGATGTTCATATTGTCATGAATCTGCAGACCTTGTATTGCCCCACTGTCCTCAATAGTTCCATTTGAGCCTCCATTCTTTTCTGCTTTCTCAGCAGCTGCTTTCCGTCCAATGAACCTTTTCTTAGGCTGTTTGAGTGGATCGGACTTAAATGGTGATAGCTCAGCATTCACAGCTTCACCAAGGTCGGTTTGGGCTCTATCGGTCTCCATTTTGAGGAGGATGATGCAGGTCAGATAGATGCGTCAAAAAGAGGCACTGGCAAGGGATGCTTTTTGACCTGCGCAGGCTCGGCGCAAAAATAAGTGCCATGTGGGCCCCGCAGCTGCCCCGGGAAGCACCCGCAGAGTGAATGCTACGGGCTCGCTTAGGGGCAGCTCCCTCTTTTCCGTCCGTGGTGAGGCCGGGTAGTAAGGGTGAAGCCATCTAGCGGAAGCTTTCCGTTATTTTCCCCGCAAGGTCCTCCGCGTTGTGACGAAGTTCGCAACCTCATCTTCAATCTTGCAGTATGATTTGATCATGTCTTACCGTCGGCCTACACCAAGCAGTGTAAGGCGTCTCGCAGTTCAATATACTCGCCGGGGCCTCGCTAGTAACCCTCCGAGAAGAGCTGAGGAGGTGCGGATAGTGGAGGTTGGGCCTAGGGACGGTTTGCAGAACGAGAAGACAGCGATTGGACTCGAGACTAAGCTTGAGCTGATACGACGATTGTCCCAAACTGGTGTACGAAATATCGAAGCGGGTTCGTTTGTAGCGCCGAAATGGGTACCCCAGGTATGCCGCACACCTCTAATTGCAATCATGTAGAGTCAAGCTTGCCATAGGTGGTTGACACCAACATACTAATTCCCCTATCATTCAATAGATGGCGAACTCGTCAGAGATAGTGAACAACCTTCTCCGACACCCGCCTCCAGCCCCAGCGGCGATAGCATACAATTTCCTGGTACCCAACCTCAAAGGAATGCAGAATTTTCTCAAAGCGGTCGACGCCAGTGGTTCAGCGGACGATACAGCTCCCATTACGTCACCTAAAGACCCGAACACCTCACCCACACCACCCCCATCACCACCGCCAGGCAAAGGTGAAACGGGAGAACAAGCGCCTATAACCTCCACGGAAGACCCGAATGAGATGCCGTCAAGCACCTCAGGTATCAACGATCCAGCACCGCCTGGGAATTCCTCGGCAACGTCCAATTGGATAGAGGTTTCTCTTTTTACGGCTGCGACAGAGGCATTTTCCAGAGCAAACACAAATTGCTCAATCGCTGAATCGCTCGAGCGCTGTAAGCCCATAGTGGATCATAGCAAGTCACTTGGAATTCGCGTTCGAGGATACATATCAGTCGCACTCGGTTGTCCGTACGAGGGCCCGAACGTCTCTCCTCAGAAAGTGGCAGAAATTGCCAGAACGCTGCTGGAGATGGGCGTAGACGAGGTCTCAGTAGCTGACACAACTGGCATGGGCACAATGCCCAAGACTCAGGAGCTTCTGAAAGCTTTGACTGCAGCTGGTATAGAGCCGTATGATTTGGCAATGCATTTCCATGACACATACGGACAGGCTCTCTGTAACACTATGGTGTGTCTGGAAAATGACATCAGAACCTTCGACAGCAGCGTTGGCGGTCTTGGTGGGTGTCCTTATTCCAAAGGAGCAACTGGAAACGTCGCTACAGAAGACCTTCTTCATTGCCTGCACAGCCTCGGGATACAGACTGGGATAGATGTTGGAAAAATGGCGGAAATTGGAGCCTGGATATCAAGAGAGCTCGGTAGGCCCAATGATAGCCGAGCGGGGAAAGCTATATTGGCCAGATACGAAGATTCTAAGTGAGGCGAGTTTCTCGACACCGAATTAGGATCTTTAGTCGGAGGCTTTGGGTAGACCCACGTCTTGAAGGTGCAACGCATTGTTCAAGGACCGAGCAGTATCCCACAGCTCAGCCAACTGCCCACCTAGATGGATAGGGCCCCCACGAAGTTGTACCTACATTGGCGTACAACAAAAGTGCAAGACGTCTGGCTCTAGCTGTTTAAATCCCAAAAATTGGGGCAACCGGCCACAGTGGACGCCAGATAATAGTTAGGGCCCCTATAGCTCGCAATGAACAGGGAATTAGATTCCTTTGACTTCGGTTTGGCAACCCTGTGCTGTTTTGTCCTCAGTCTTTTGCGGTATCAACAAGGATGAATCGTCCTAGCTTCTTTGGTGCCTGCGAAACGGGGTCCCAATCATTGACCTGTTCGTCCCGTACTGCATCTGGCACGTCCCTCCTCCGTCTGATTCGTCCCCTCTTGCCTACGACCTCTTCTTTGTCAAATTCCTCCCGGAGAGTGGTCATTGTGATCTCGTTCTCCCTCTCAGCATCTTTAGTTTCATCTCGGATACTTTGTAGTGGCTCGACGCCGTCCGTATCTACCTCCTGTATTGCTCGTACGAACTTGAGCTGCGATTGTAGGTCCTTGATCATTCTGGCTTCTTGGTCTTCGGACTCGGGGAAGGGTAGTGCAGAGAGGCGGAGGAGATGGTGCAGTTGTTTTTTGGTAACAGCTGGCGCAGGAGCTGATCCTTCGGATTCAAACAACGATTTGACGGACCATGAAGGTTCCTTTAGCAATTCCTCGAAGTCGTCAGGAGCTTGGGACGTTGAGGAAAGTGGTCGACGACCGGCTCGTATTCTGGGCAAAGCTGGCAATAGCTGTTTTAGTAAGACATTTCCGACCCGTGTGCACCTTTGCTTCATTGTGGGGCTCTGTATGTGATTTGTTGGTTGGGATTATTTGCTCGAGACCGCGCTATTTCTATAACTAGCGTGGGCCCTTAAATGTACGTCAGATGTGCATTAGCTAGGCGACATAACAGCAAGCTGCAAGGACACATTGCACACGACACGTTGGCTTTCACATTTCTGACGTGATATAACGCTTCTGCGCCGTCGTCTCACGCCTGAATACCCTCGTTCAAGATGGCACAAGATCCGCGAGCGCTACTGCAGAAGGTCTGTCGTCTCCACATCTGGCCGAATCTGGACTCGTACCTGACAGCTTCTAAAGGCAGATAAAGCAGCCCAGGGTGCCGGCGGGGGCTTCTCATTATTTGGAGGCAAAACAGAAAAGTACGAGGCTGCTGCGGATCTCTACGTACACTTCAAATACCTTCCAACAAACCGACCTTGAAGCTGACACTTATTCCACAGAGTCAAGCAGCAAATGCCTTTCGGATGCAGAAGCAAGGTGCGCTACCACTCATTCTACGTTTCTAAGAGCTTTAATCTAATTCATCTCAGGCAAAGAAGCAGGCTTAGCATTTGAGCGCGCCGCCGCCATCCAAACAAAGAACCTCAACG
Source organism: Cladonia rubrotincta (assembly GCA_963971245.1). Classification (NCBI taxonomy): domain Eukaryota; kingdom Fungi; phylum Ascomycota; class Lecanoromycetes; order Lecanorales; family Cladoniaceae; genus Cladonia; species Cladonia rubrotincta. The sequence continues at coordinate 1,152,079 of OZ020212.1, forward strand.
AACCCGACGACGCCGCAAACACCCTCACAGAAGCCTACAAAGCCTACAGGAAAACCGACCCCGAAGATGCCGCGAGGGTACTGCAACAAGCTATAAATCACTACACCAGCAAAGGCAATTTCCGAAGAGCAGCGACACAGCAACAAAATCTCGCCGAGATATACGAAGTAGAAATCGGAGACCCGAAAAGAGCGGTAGAGGCATACGACACCGCTGCTGGATGGTTTGAGGCCGACCATGCTGAGGCGTAAGTCTGTCCCTTTCCCATGACCAGCGCAACAGTGTGGACAATCGCTGACGGAGGGTATTCTATAGACTGGCCAACAAACTCTTCCTTAAAGTCGCCGACCTCGCCGCCATCGCAGCCGACTACTACAAAGCAATAGAAAACTACGAGAAAGTCGCAAAGTCATCCGTCAGCAACAACCTCATGAAGTGGTCCGTCAAAGACTATTTCCTCAAAGCCGGCATCTGCCATCTCGCCACAACCGAGTACGCCATTCCCCCCTTCCCCTCCCCTTTCCCTTTCTACCATCCCCTCCTCCTAAGCCCCATAATAAAAGCTCACACTTACAACATTGGTATAGCATGGTAGCCGTGTCCCGCGCCCTAGAATCCTACCGCGACCTAGACCCTACTTTCGCCTCGACGAGGGAGCATCAATTACTCGTTGATCTGTCAGAGGCGGTGGAGCAAGGGGATCAGGAAGCGTTCACAGATAAGCTGTTTCAATATGATCAGCTTAGTAAATTGGATAAGTGGAAGACGGAGTTGTTGCTAAGGATTAAGAATAGTATTGAAGAGAAGGGGGAGGATTTCTCGTGAGTGTGCTGCTGTATGAGGGGAGGGCATGGGGTAGGGTGGGACGGGATGGGTGCATGTATATGGAGTCCGGTTAACGCATGTTTGCTATCAGAAGAGAATTGGATGGCATGGGGCAGATGAGTTTATAAGTTGCTTTTTTCTTTTGGTTCGAAGGAAACCACAAGCAGTGTGAATCCGACGTCTGTGCGATGCCATCACACAGATGCCATCACACATGATGCAAATACGCCTTTGATGCCTTTTATACCCAATGCTCTTCCCCTCTCTTCCGCTCTCCCATCTTCCCACCATCCCCATCCATACTTGCATCCACAAAGCCACTCCATCCCCTCATAACACCCCACTCAACCACCTCCCATAAAATTTCCCCCCTCTCTTCCCCTTCTTCGGTCCCGTAAACCCCGGCATATTCGTCAAGTCATACGTCGGCGACACAGATACCGTGCTCACAGGCATTGCCGCCGCAGTCGTGCTCGCCGCCGCCATAGTCGTACTCGCCGCCGCCAGATCCGTATCCGTATCCGTATCGTTAGCCATCAGCTCCGTCCACCAGTTCGTCCCATTATACTGTCCCGTGTGGTTGTGATGATGATGTCCCCACCCGCTACCATTATATCCATAGCCATAGCCATACCCATATCCATCCGTGAGGTTATAATATTGCGTGTTAATAGTGCCGTTGGCCTCTACGGTCACGACTTCGACAAGGTTGTTAGTGGTGTTCACGAATTCAGTGACGTTTAAGTAGTTGGTGCTGTTCCAGTAGTTGCTCCAGTAGCTGCTGTTGTGGTGGTGGTGGTGATGGTGGCTGCCGTTGTAGCTGCCGTTGTAGTAGCTGTCGTAGTAAGGGGATGTGCCGTTGTCGAGGTAAGTTTCATTCGTGATTTCGTCCAATATGGCGTCTAGTTCTGCGGCGGCGGAGGAGGCGGCGGCTGGGGAGATAGAGGATGTGCTTGCGGCGGCCGCGGTGAGGGGAACTCCCGGGTTGGCGGCAGGGAGCACGTCGAAGTTTGCTGCTGAGGTCAGACTGGCGATGGCGGCGGCGGCGACGCTGCTGGCAGAGGCTGCGGTGGTTGGATTGACCGGGTTAGCGCTCTTGATGATTGAACCGGACTCGACGACGTAGGGACCTGAGGAAGGTGACTTGTTATTTTAAGGAATCGAATGAGAGAGGGAGGGGTCTATGAACTCACCTGGTTTGCTTTCGTTGCTTTCACCCTGAGGGGAGCGAGGGAGAAGGGCGGCGGCGTTGGCGGTAGTGAGGGTGAGGAGGAAGGTGAGGTAGCTGGAGGATTTCATGGTTGCTACTGGGAGGGATAGGAAGGATGCGCTGGAGAGAAAGTGCAAATGCGGAGAATAAATGAGGCACGCCGATGTGGTGGTCAATCAAGCAAGAGGATTCCATCTGGGAAACATATACAGATTTCGCGAGGCCTATCGACTATCGCATCTTCGCTTGTGCCTGTCTGCAACGAAGGATGACGCAAGCTTTTGCTTGAATACACAAGCTTATGTCAGAGCCTTGCACAATAGCGACTGAGCATCCAGCGGAAGAGGCGCGAGGCGCAAGGCATCGGGAGGTTTCACAGAGTTACCGTGCGCGGTGTTGAATCACGGACGTTAATCATGACCCAAATCAAACGCAATGATCTTCGCTTGTATGTGAAAGCAGGACCCTCATACTAAGGGAGGAGTGACTTTGACAAGAAAGCAAACATAGCCTTAAAATCTTTGATACGATAATCTGGTCGACACGTAGAAGAGACAAACAGCAACTCTGTAGCACATCAAGCAGGCGAAAAGCATGAATTAGGAAAAAATAGGATTCTTAACGTCAATGTTGCCATGAAAGACGCTGAGCACTGTAGGACAGAAATAGTACACCCCATTGAGTTGTATTCTGCAACAGAGACGCGGCATGGACTGAGAGAAGTCTCCATCTGAGAGACTTCATTTAGTAAGCCACGCGTTCAATACGAGCTCACCCATTGGCATGCCAGTATATTCCGATCGGCTATATTCAAGTTCAAGACCAAGTGGCTTCCCGACAGTTGATGGTGAGAGAGGAAGTGTTTCATGAGCTCCCGCAGATGCGCACAAGGATGAGGTTGAGGTTGGATTCCAAGCGATATGTAAGCCCTAACGCTAGACCTATCTCGGAAGAAGTATTGCAACCTTCTTTGAATCAGTCAAATGTTATCTAGAGCTCGGTGTTGATGTCACCGAACGCAATCTCCGTTTTCACATACGGCAAAATGGATCTAGATTCATCTCCAACTCAACCCTCTCCATCTCCTTCGTCCTCTCCCATAAGCCATGTCCGCTACCTCACAGAAAACGCACATGCATCTCCCGCACTGACCACCCACCGCGCATCACGTTGATCCCGCGAACGTCACCTCAACCTCCAATTACTCCCCCAGAACGCCGCCTAGCACCTCTTCACCAAGATGGACCAAGACAAAGACGCAGCCGCGAAACAACGCGTCATCACCCACATGAACGCCGACCACCAGGACTCCCTGATCCGCTACCTGGAGTACTACGCCAATCTGTCTCCTTTTGCTGCCCGCAACGCGCAGCTCACGGATATCACGTTCGATTCTATGACCATTGCATCTGGTAATAATAATATACATAATGTGCCGATTAAGCCACCAATGACAAGCTGGGCTGAAGCTAGGCCGAGGGTTGTGGCCATGGATGCAGACGCAGTGAAGGGGCTGCGGAGGTCGAATGTTACGGTTAAGAGATACAAGGGGCCGAGAGGGTGGATGACGGCTGTTATGGTGGTTTGTGCGATGACGTTTCTTGCTTTCTCACGGCCGGGGAATTTCGTGCCCGGGGCGTTACTCTATGATGCGTTACTCAAATATGTACCGGGGTTTGCGAAGTTCTGCTGGAGGGTGCAGCCGTTGGTCATTTATCCTATGGTTGCCCTACATGTGGGCGAGGCGATGTATATGGAACGGAGTAGGCTGAGGAGGCATACTGTTAGGATGTTCAGTAAGACGTGGTGGATGTGGGTGGTTAGTACGTTTGTGGAAGGGACTGGGGCGTTTGTGAGGTTTGATGAGGTCGTCAGGGAGGAAGAAGAAAAGAGGGCGAAAGCGAAGCATTGATGAAAGTTATTGTTCATAGCGTAATGAGGGATGAGAAAACTCATGAATTGACGTAGTGTAATTGAAACCATGTGCTTTCTCTACGAATGCTCTGCCGCATCAGCAGTCAAGCATCCTGAGAGGATACATGCCTTTTTGATAATAAACTTCTCAAAGAAATTGAATGGACGTGTGCTGAACTTACTTTGACCAGCATTTCTATACATCACAGCCTCCTCCATCATCAGCCTCAAAGTCATGTTCTAATTACGTCGTCTTATGCTCGTCAGGAATTGTTTTTCAGAAGAGTGTTGTTGACTCGCCTTCTGTGAGCCACCAAGTCGCAGCTTGTTGTTGCGCATCTGCAATCCTAAACTTTGATTCAACTCAACGTCGAAACACTATGCGACCGTAAAACGAAGTTTTCCCTTTTTCCAAAGTCAATTGCCTCGTAGTAGATGGTTGACGAGGGTCCCGGTAGAAGAGAAAACCAGCTTGATATTGAGCGTGCCCGTAGAAATGAGAACCCCATAATACATAAATCATTCACATGTGTCCATACTTTTGACATAACCTCTAAGGGCGATGTTGAGGGCGAAGGAGCCCGGATCTGTGATTGTATGTATTGCCAGTTCATGTTCGCGGAAATGTTGAAAATAAGTCTATAATTACTTTAAGACGGTCCACTTCAACAATGACAGAAATGTCCTTATGGCGCAGTGGTTAAGCACCCCCACCGGGGTTGAGCACATTACCGCAATGAGGGTTTCTAACTGGTAGTTGCCAGGTACCCTAGCGTGCACCGGGCACGCAGTCCACCAGGGCACCGGGGGCCTATCTCAGGGGCATACCACATTCCGTGCGCCGGTGGTATAGATCGAACTGAGATACGTCCTTCCGGCCGTACAAAAACAACAACCAGGTAGGTCTAGTAAGCAAAACCCCCCTTAAGGGGATTTTCTGCAGCCAGTGGGTTCCTGCAAAGGAACCAACTGGTGAGTCTTTTTGCCTCATTGTGTTGTTCTATTGGTACTTCAAAGGTACTTCGAAGGTACACTTATGTGTTGACGGAAAGGTCCCAGGTTCGAATCCCGTTGTGGTTGCACTTTTTTTGCCCAACAGATTTACATTAACACTCAAAACAAAGTTCATTTCCTTAGTCTCTTCTCCCTAAGGTAGTAATGCCATCCCTGAGTCGCCGTAGCACCTGCAATTTCTTTGAACGATAAGAGTTGAAGCTTCCCTCCACCGTTGTTTGACGAGCAGGATCAACACCAGCAGGTCATCATTTACCGCGCACCCATAAATATTGATGGACTTAAATAGTAAATGCAACACTTGATTGGTTCTCTATGCCCACGTCATATCAATTCATCGACTCTCTGTCGGTCCTGCTTCTGCATCACTAACTTGCTTTCGAGCTCTCTATCAATCAGGTACGAACGCAAAATTCCAGTATGAGAGTTGACGCAATGTGCCGACGAGGAGTATTGGAGGATGCAAGTCCGCTACTGCTGACGCCATTGGTGGATCTAGAACACTTCCCATCGACAGAAAATTCGTTATGAAGGCCATCATCAAGTATATTTTTTGCCTCACCGCTGCCAAAAGCTCTAGGCTTACTGACAATAGTCTTTGCTCTTTCGGTCCGTGAAGGCGAACGCAAGCACATTTCACTTGTCTACTGCAAGATTCGACAGGTCATATCCCACTAAGTTCTCAATGAGACCAGCATCCTATCAAGGTGGCAACCGACGCGAGTGGTATACGGTCTTGCATATGTGTATTTTGCAAAACTCAAAAGTCTACGTAAGAAGAAGAATCAAGGCCAAGGCATGCCACGAACTCGGAAGTGATGGCTGTACACAGGGTTGCGTCAAGATGTTTTTTCTGGAGGAGTGCGTTGGTCGAGCGGAACCTGGTGCCAAGAGAACGTATTCGCTGGCTTGCTGAATTGATCAGCCTGGACCTCTGACCATCTTGGTGTATCCGTCGGTATTCTGGTTGCGCCTCCGGCGTTGGCAACTGCCTCCTCTGTTTTGCGGACTTGCTCTTCTATGGACTGCTGGTGGTGCTCTTGAAAGTCGACTCGACTGTGTCATGGTGAGATGCTGAGCAGTGCCCAAGGAGGCTGCTATGGGCTTACTGTTCCTGTTCCCTCCGTTCTCTGTCTTCCTTGAATGCAGGACCGAATATGTAAAGGCCTGTGCCTATCCCAACTGTAGTGGCTAATACCAGGGGAAGAAGACCACGACTTTGGCTCATTGTGTTGATTGGAGATAGAAACACGTGTTTGGTCTGCGGGCCTGAGCTTCGTTAAGATAGATACTGTTAGGAGGAGATACAAAGTACTATGGTATGACATCTATTACCTACGAAGTAGGTAGAATTACCGAGTCGTAACCACAACTAACCTGAAAGGGTGCTCCCGCTAGTTCTAGTGCCCGTTCCTACGGCCGACCGTTGACAGTAGGACAAAACGAAACCACCAAATTAATTTTCCTTGGTTTCAATAAATTTTCAGCTCAAAACCTTTGATTTTGCATCAGATTTGTTATTATGCCCTTAAACATACCACCGTACTACCTGCCCCTATATCCCCGCGTATGTGCCCCCGTACGGAGAATGATAAGATGCGTCTTGACCCTGTAGCATACTATACAGAGCGCAGTCTATGATACTATACCTTAGAGCTTCCGCATCGGTTCCCAGGCCCCTTAGGGACTCCTCTAGGGGCTACCCCCGCTGTCAACGGCTGAGCTCTAGGGGCTTTATCAGCTCGCTAAGAACATAGCGCTGCGTGGTATTCTATACTAGCGCAGGTCGAGACTTATCTTGCCACTCTCCGTTCTAGCGGGATGTTTGGAGGGGTACTCGGGCATGCTTGGGGGCACATACGGGGCTATGTATGGGGGCATTATAGTTGTACATATATCAAGGGTATTCAACGCGAAATCTATTAGAATTTAGGAAAATTGATTTGGCGGTTTAGTTTTGTCCTACTGTCAACGGTCGTCCGCCGTACATAGTTCCACTCCCGACCCCAAACCACGCTTTGCCACATCGATACAGGATAATATTCGATGACAGGCCAGGTATCATAGGTTTAGCATTAAGTAGTGGGACACTTGGCACAAAGTGTCCCACTATTTAATACTACACCTATCGTACAAGACTGATCGATGCCGTGCGCCGCAGAATTCTCCGGTGATCCTAGGTAGTCAACGACAATTTTGCAGGATGCTGCAACTTGGCCTTCTGATGCTTCTGAGACGTAGTTAAGATTACTTTTCCCTTTCTTTCCACTTCCATTGTACATGTGGGAGTTTACATCTGCGCTGTCCTTCTGAGATTAGACCGGAATTTGTGCTTGTATTCAGATGGCGCTGGAAGTAAGTGGGGTCTGATCAGACAAAGGGCCTCAGTAGCTAACGAGTGACCCAGCCTATCTACAACGCCCTAGCTGTGGGTGACCGCATGAATATCCAATCACAAGCTCCGGAAACTGTCCAAGTAGAAAAAGAGATTGCGCCCTTGATTGAAGAGAAGCCGTCGGTCCCGCACCAAATCTATCCCGACTCTTACTACAATGCAACTGAACTGGCCCAAACCCCTCGACAAGTGGATGAACGCAGAATCCTAGGCTACCGGCCAGCAACTTTTTGGCTTTCGCTGCTTCTGTTAATCCTGTTGGTGGGTGGTGCCATCGGTGGAGGAATTGGAGGCTCTGAATCGAAAAAGAGCTCAAACGCTTCTTCGAAGTACGCTTCGCTAGACTCGATTTTCTGATATAACTGATGATTTATCTTCTTAAGTCCAGCCCCCACTACGGTGACCCCCGTATCGTCAAACGTGTTGCAAAGCATAGGAGCCACAACCAGTCCGCCTATCATACCTTCGGTCCCTTCCAGTACAGATTCCCTCCAACTTTCCGTCACGTCGCAGACCCTAAGCAAACCTATCAGCTCATCCCTGGCCTCAACCCCGTCTGCCACCCCTACTGGGTTAGGCTACACTGACTGCCCGGCCTCGAACTTCACCTCTTATAACTCGCAAGGTCTGAACTTCACCCTTGTATGCGGCCAAGAATGGTCTGACAACGCGAATGACTTGACGCCCGGGGGAACCAATGCTACAACTCTTGACGCATGCATGGACATTTGTGCCAATTATTCGGTGGAGCAGGACGGGGCCTGCAAGGGTGCCGTGTACCACTTTCATCCTCTATCACCAGGTGCTTCTCCCCTCTGTTATTTGAAGAGTGCGGCACCATCGTCGAGCCTGCCATGGAGTACGAATGACCTCGTCGCGGGGGGCTTTCTGACTCAGGACACGTGAGCATATCGAGGTTTCAATTCAAGGCGAAAGCTACCGTTTCGGCCATCTGCACCGTTTTGGAGGGTTTGGCCGATTTAATCGTAGTGATGCGGTGAGCGGTAGGAGATGAATATGTTCTGGTGGCTCGTTGGGTGGTTTGGATCGCGATCCACAAAAGAATCATCTTGCTTATTAATGATCAGTGACTTATGGTAGGCCTCCGAGGCTGCATCGAGACATGGCAAAGGTTGAGATGTTGCAAAGTGGCCGAGAAGGATAACAGCACTCAGTAAACTGATAATTCGAAGCATTTTGACGACTTGAATTAGATTGGCACGAAGAATACGGGTGTGGCAGGATAGAATTAGACTTGTGCAGGTTCATGAATTAAGCTTCTTGAACAGGAATGTGGCTCTAATATACTCTTAGAACTCGCAGTTGTTGGAGGTTATTCCAACAACGAACACGAGACAATAGCATCGTAATGATACCTCATAAAGCTTAGCGCATCAAGTGTTCATAGCCACGCCTTCCTGTGCCTCGCAGGGCTAGCGGCTAAGAGAGGATTACGTGGCTCCTGCTGTACACGCAATTGCAGTTGCATACACAGCCTAAGATCGATCGGTTATCTCTGTAACAGTTAGTAGCGTGTTTCAAGGGAGTCATTCTCCAGTGTGGCGGAAGCAGATCGAGCTGCGCCTCCATAAGTTGTCGCTAGTGCTGCACCATCCCATTGAGCCCCTGGCGGCACAATCCTACATCTAGTTCTGTATTCGTGGTATGGCGCAGCGCAACGGGCCGCAGTACGCATCAGTACGATATGGAGATGATTAAAAAATATCCTACTCCGTATGCTCTACCAAATTCAGAGATGATAAGGTGGCAGCTGCTCTAGTCGATAGCTATATTCCGTCCACTTGTATCTTAATTGGTCGTACTCATAGACGTAAGGTACCATACTGATCCTGTGCTTTTTGTGAATCAGCTAGTCTACACAGCAATTGCGAACTTCTGTAGGCTAGGTGATGCTCTTGATTGGCTGAAATGCTCCATACCGTTATTACAGATATCGCTGATGCTAACAACCTCATCATCACTTACCACCCCACTATCACCGTGGTCATCCACTGCCATCTCTTATGAGGTGGTGATGCTGTTGGTGAAAAAGGTGATAGTAAGGGTGATAATCGATCATTGTGGCGTGGTGATAACATGATACAAGGAAAGGATGTTGTAGAGACTGATACGCAATTCAGGCAGGATTTTATAGATGAAGCGTCTTTTACGAATAGACGCTTTGTTTATGAATAGAGTAGACCATTTGTAAATGGACTAAGTAGTTGATGGATAAGGCACCCAAGGTAAGATTTAATTACGTAAGGTGTTGAGAGGGTGGAATTTCAAGATTTGGCGCTAAGATAAGAGCGCGTCTTCCCGGCGCGTCTTCAACCTCCGCACAGTAAAACCCTGTACTCATGGTATCAGTGACTCCGACAGTGTGGCGATATGCTTAAAGCATCAGATGGCCGAATGGAGAGCTCGAGGGTACGTTGTAGATTCCGACGAAGAAGACGACTCTCAGGCCACGTCGCTCCGCAATCCTTCCGCCTCCCAAAACGCCTTTGTCAACATCGATGACACCGTCGATGCTTGCGTGCCTCCTAAAATTTATGGCAAGGCACCAGCAAGGGAGGAAGTAGTCAAGGTCCTGATACAGAGCAAGGCGGAGAAAGAGGCTGGACAGGGTGGTTTGGAGGGAAGTGGGAAGCCCACAGGGAGCCAAGGACTGAACGAACACCGGCATCAGGTCAAGCGGCATGATACTAGCCTCGTAGCTGTGGTGACAGATGATTATGGCCACTGGGGAGAGTCACCGGACTACGATGCTATCGACGAGCTTCAGCAAGATCACTACAATGCTAGTCCGCATATACAGCCTGACGCTGAGCTCCTGCAAGAAGTGCAGGAGCATTCAAGCCGAGAGCCGTCAAGTGCAACTTTGCAAGGCCATGACCATGATCCATGCTCCGCATCTTCATCCCCATTGTCCAGTATTTCGTCGGAAACCAGTCGCTCGTTGCCGTCTAATGCAGGACTTCCTGCCCTGGACCTAGATTACAGTCAAGCCGAGGATGACTCCTACGCCAGACCAGCATTTCGATTGCCAGGCCCGAACCTGCAACAAACAACTGCTACGGGTTCTCCAGTCCCAGAGAACACGTATCCAAGTGGCAGGGTGCGTAGTCTACGCCACCGAAATCCAATTCAGTTACACCCCTACCAGATTGAGAGTGAGAAATATCGCCAGATCCTAAAAGCTAGGGGTGTGAAGCCTCTTCGTATCGCTCAAATGGAAGCTGAAGCCGTAAAGGCGCGCGATTCGGAATCTCAGAACCAGGAGTACGATGCCGAGGACAGCCAGCTTAATGAATGGGCAGGGGAGGATCCAAACTTATCATCACCCCTTGCCACCCAAGACACTACGGGTGGTGCGTCTTTGAATACTCGTGAGACCATTGTTCTTGGAGATGATGAACTACCTGACCTGAGTACACTCCTTCGCAACCCATCGATTACTTATGTCGGCAATGGATACAAGCGTCGCAAGGTGATACCGCCATCCTTCATGGTGCCCAGGGGCTCCATCCTGGGCCAACGCCTTGATACTCCAGCAAATCCAACAGTTCCGACGCTTGAGGATGAAGATCACCGGTCTGATGTACCTCTGTCGCCACGGCACTCAGGCAACCCAACTCCATCAAAAGTAACTCGCCATTTTAAGCCCAGATTCCGCTATCCACGCAGGCCTTCGCCACCTGCACTTCCTACACCTGTGGCCTCGTCTGAGCCGAGGAGGCGAGCTTTTCTTGATATCTCTGAAGATCATCAAGAGGGCCATGATTCTCCTCAACGAACCCCAACCGCCAGTCAAGATGAGTCTTGTGATTCAATTGGTATATCATCCGAGGATAAACCGTCCAGTGAGATCCAACTAGCACAGCGCAAAATCAGAGGCGTCCTCCCGGCATCTTGGCTGAAATTGGACCTCAAATCACAAAAGACGAAGGCCAGAAACGACCAGGACTTTCACTCAAGTCTATCGCCCGACAGAGCTAATATACAGCGGGGAGTGGCGCGGCCTGTGGCCCTTGGGACTGGAAAGAGCATTGCCCTGTCAAAACTGCAACATGGGCCAATAGATGTCTCAGATCACGAAGGATCATCCTCGGATAATGATGACCCGCAAGAAGTACTTCACGCTAAGCAGAACAATATGCCCTACAATGAAGATGTGGATATGGTCTTAACAAACAGATGGGGTGAAGCTGCGGAGGATGATCGGATTGATGCCATGTTGCCTACAGCAACGAGGGAACGGGACCGTTATCGAAAACAAAAGACGACGCAGACGAAGCTGGGTAGTGTTGAAAGTCAATCACGGTCTGGACGTGGAAGCCTCCCAAAAGAAGCTTGGGATCGCCGTTCGGGCCAGCCAAGGATCACTGAAAACTTCGTGAAAGCCCCGAAAAGGAAACCAGCTGTCCACCCTCCCAGGCTAAGCATACTCGATGCGCATTTGACACCAGAACGATCACAGATGCCAGTGCCGCAGTTTCTTAAGATCGCGTCTCGCACTGCCCGCGCAAGGGAGGATAAAGGAAGGCATAGTCCATCTCGCAAGTACTTACGATTAGCCAACGAACAAGATGATAACGATACCAATAAGACACTACGAGACTGGCGTGAGGGTACCATTGCGCCGACATCAACCGCTCATTTCGATCTTAGGGGCTCTCGACCGGCTTTATATCCACGCTCAGCAAATAGCACATTGCCCCCAACAGCGCCAGATCGCCTCAGATCACCCAGGCAGTTGCGCCTGCCCCTGTCAAAATCCTCCTTTGTGAGAACTCACATTACAAATAAACGGCCGCGAAAAGTCCAGGCTTCGTTGGAGCATTCTCTAAAGAAACAAAGCAGTCATGGGAACGACTCTAATGACGCGCCGGAGGACGTGAGAATGCCACAGATTGACCACAAAGCTAAGAAGCAAGGTCAGATAATATCTAACTTACAAGCTTCCTCCGATATGAGACCTGCCATGCTAGAAATCCTACGAGGAGGATCTGGTCAGATACATGCAAAAACGCTGTTTGAGCGAGACCTGTCTAGGATCAATCGTTTTGATGACGGGTCCGGGTTGCCGAACGTCCTACGTATGTTTAACAGGGACGAAAGCACACGGGCCGTTGGCCAGTCTATGCATCCAAATGAACAACGAGGAAACCCAAGCGTTACCAATGTTGAAGCGCCTAGGAGACGATCCATACTCCACCGGAAGAGAAAGAGGCGGCCTAAGCATAAGGAAATCTCCACCTCCTGGTCCAGCCATCCCAGTGCGGCAGTCGATGTAGTTGACTTCTCAGATGAGCCGCCTTTTGCATGCGAGTCTCGGATAGGTAGCCACAATGTACTACTAGGGCTGAGGCCGTTCGGGACACGGTATAGTGATACATGCAATGTTGCTCCATTACCTACCGGCACATGCTTTCATGAAATGTCTATTTTAGGGAGTGGCATCTTTGCTCAAACCCTTGGCCCCGCAGATCCTAACGTGCACAACAGCGCAAGAGGTTACTTAGTACGGATCTACGATCAGAGGACCTTCAGATGGGGTCCCTGGAACGATACTGTGTCCTCAGAGTTGGGAGAATTTACATGTCTAATCACTCAAGCAATCCAGGATGCATGGGGCCATGGTGACAATGAGCTTACCACAATATGTCCCATGCGAGCTATCTCCATGTTGAAGGATACTGTAACATACTTCTCTGATCATGTGAGCTTCCTCGATGACATTGATAGAGTTGCGTTTGTGCAGAGGTCCAAGCTTTTGATATCTGCGATCTTAAACGAAGTCAACCAACGCAGCACAGACGAAACCAAGAGTGCCAATCAAGGAAAATTCGAATGGCGTATCCATTTCCTCCATCAAGTCAGCACACTCATTCTAGTAATGGTGAACAGTCTTTACCAGCTTGGGAAACACGAACTTGTATCTGCCCAACTTCAACAAGACGTCCAATCGGTATTGCGCAAGTCCGCTCAGCTGACTCTAGAATTGACATTGAACGGAGAGCTTGAAGCCTTTGAGGCTTGCATAACACACCTGAGACATTCCACTACTGCAAACTATATTATTGGAGAGCAGCAGTATGCGATAGAAGCTTTCGTTGTTGCACACCACGTGGTCAGCCAACACGAGGAATTGAGAGCCATGACACTGGAGATTGCACAGAGCAAAATTTTGCCAATGTCTCCCGAAGGTTTTTTCGATATCCAAACTGTGGAACAATGTTGGCAAAAGCTCTTTACGCTCCTTCCTTTTCTCGAATTTGATACCAAAGGTGTGCTCGAGACCGGTCGCCGATTCAAAATGACATTCGAAAACTGGACGCTGGTGAAGAAATTGATAGGTCCCATATTGGAAGTTTCGTTGAAAAATCCTCGAGGCCAGGCGCCAAGCTTCAATGCATACTGTCGTGCGGTCTTCGGGCGCTGTCTGCACCTCATTAATGGCTGGGGGTGGCGACGATGCGAGGCTATCATCGGGACGATCTTCGACTTTTTTGCTCGTAACAATCTAGCACATCTGAGGAACGAGGAGAGTCACGGGTCTCCTCCCTTTCTAAGTCAACTCGACAAGGATCCGCCTTTGACGGCACAGCCGGAGGATCGAGGCTTTCATATCTTGCTAAAGATCATTGGCAGCGGAATCAAGCACATGGTGCAAGTGTATCCGGAGAAAAGGGTTCGTGACATCGTCTGGCGATTAATGCCCAACCACGGCCGTTTTCACCCAAAAGAGGAATCAATCCGCCAAGAAGATCTGGATGCGCTAAGAAATCACCACGATTTACTATGTACACTATATTGGGCTTCGCCTTCCGGCTGCCGACCGCGCCTGTCCGTCATCCGTAACCTTGTGAACCTGGAGACCTCGCATCGAGAGGCCTGTCATATAAACATTAGAGCTTGGTTCAATCTGGTCAAGTTCCAGCTATCGACTGATGAGGCTGTGGAAAGTCTGGGCCCCTTTGCCGAGTGGCATAATGATCTTCTATGCCAAATACTCCGCCAACATGCCCTCGCTCGAACTGAAGCCGAGGATCACGTGATATCAGCACAGCAAGATGGAGGTCTCACAGTTTCCAGAGAACTTCTCGAATCGACTATAGCACGGAATCAGCGGCAAGTTGAGGGTATCCTGAGCGATGCTTTGGTTTGTCTTAAACTTGCAATAAGTGCTGCCGCAAATGAGAAAGCTGCTGCTGTAATTGTATCGACTACACTAACCAAAGTGTTTGAGTTATTCGATCCTGGGAGGCCCCAAGCCTCCAAAATTATCATAGAGTCTCTGGACGTCGTGTCGTCATATGCAAACAAGAGTCTCATCCAAGATACGGGCTCTCGAAATGCGAATGATGATAGCCAAGACTACGGGGAATGGCCGGCATTAGACGAAGAAGATGAACTAGGCTCACCCAGTAATGGATCTGAAGGATTGCCATTGATAGCATTCCAAGAACCAATGAGGCATCTTCTCTCCAACTGCTTTGGATCCGACCTGGTTCCTGACGACGCTTTACTGCTTAAGCTCGTTGATGTCTGGGTTTCTGTCGCTCAGGTCCTCATCCGTAAAGGGGAAAAGTCGTGGAATGATTACGTTGACCGCTTTGGTGCTGACACTTGGATTTCTCTGAGAGATACCGAGCAGACTCGGAAATATAGCGTCTATTATATGGCAATCCTAATTGAGAGGGATAGCTGCATAGTCCAGGATCATCCAACATTCTTCCTCACGTCCTGGATTGCGTCTTTGGTAGAGCGCGAATCAATGCTCAAATTTCAGCATCGATTCACAGAAACTCTCTTGAACTCAGGATTCGACGAGCCAATCATTAGCAATTTGCCTTTCTGGGCTGATGCGAGTACCGGCCTCTTCCGTATATCGGCGTCTGAATTCTCAGAGCGCAGGCTGCCAATCATATCTACTGTGTTATCAAATATGCGCACGGCCCTGGAACATGCTGTTGTTGATCTAACCATGGATGCAACGCAGTTGCGACAGGAATACAAGGATTTGCTGAAGCATCTAATGGGCAGAATGAGGCACAATTACCAGGAGCTCGGACATGGGTCAAACGTCCGTGGAGCTTACGTCAATTTTGTTCATACAGTGGTGGAATTCCTGCAACAGCATACTTCAACTATCTGTCCCATCGATCGTTTCTTCACAGACAATAGCACATTTCCGCTTCCAGCCACAGATCCGACTTACGTTGTAGGCCAGCTCAAGAGTTATGCTCTTCGACTGCAAGATGCGAGGACACCTAAACAGCTTATAGCCTTCCTACAATCGGTTTCTGAGCGTGCTGCGGTTGATGGTCAGCAGCCTTACCTGGTAGGCCAGCTCCATGCCGCCATGTCGAACACATTTGAAGATGGCACGGATGCAAGGCCAACACTACGCTCTTTCATCGTCAAAGCTATTGTGCCTGCGTATATCAACATGGCCTTCACTCACGAGAGCGGTTGGATCCTCGCTCTGCCATTTCTGCAAGCTTTGCAGAAAGTCTTCGGCGAGCTCCTCCTGGATTTTGATGGTACGAACATCGATAGTATCGCTGCAGTAACTTCTCTCGCCACTACCTTCCTCAACTCGGTTCGGCACTCAGTGGGTACCCTCTTATACCTTTCAGATCCTTTCAGAGAAGCCCGAATCTTGAAGACGCTATCGACATGTTATTCGGCAGTTACGGCGCTCCTTCCCTTATGGGACTACTTGGTTCGCCTTCCGGGATCAACAGCCCGGGCAGAGAATGACATAAATTTCCTCAGATCAGTCGCAGGATACGTGTTGGCTGTATTGCAAGATGACGACAACGTCTTCTCTCCAGACATCGATTATGCTAAAAGCCCAATGAATTTAGAGATTCGAAGTTTCACCACCCTTGAGCTCGAGGATACGTTGAACAAGAATTGGACATGCCATGATGGACGGCATTATGTCATTAGAGGTTCTACGCGGAGGGAAGTGGTGGTTGACATTGGACTTTACGAAGAAGAAAAGGTGGAAATGTTCATGGCTTTAGAGGATTTCTCTCGCTGCCTGGGTGCCATGCCTGCCTTAATTGACGATGACGAGAATGATAGGATGCAACAAAGGAGGATTACGGATAGCATGGATGCTTTGGTCTTTTGAAGTGCATTTCCAGCATTTACGGAAAAAAGGGCGCGGTTACAGTACAGTATCATGTGTAACGAAGCAAAGAGCATTAGCGGCATTGGTGGCGCTTGAGTGAATACTTGTGTTCATAATTCTCACAACTTGACTGCTGTAATCAAAGCTGCGTCAAAATCTCGCGCTTTCATTGGATGTATTTGCTAATTGAGAGCAGACTCGTCACTTCCTATTGTTGAAGTACACTCAGCAAACCCCGCGGACGACAAGGAGGTGTGGAGACTTGGTGTTTTAGAGCCAAAACAATTTGCCTTGTCACACCCATTTCATAAGCGCGATCCCCAGCTATGTCTAAGGTAATATAGTTTTAAATATCTCAGACCCGCCAAATCTAGCTCCACAAATTACACAGCTAGGATTTCTGTTTCTATATATGGTCGTTTGGTAGCCTTCGGCTTCAGCTCCACCTATTCTTCAGAGCGTAATCAAGATGGGCAATTGTAAAAGCGGTCTCCACCGCAGTATTGGCATAGGTGTAAGATCTTGGTGGATCCATGCCTAATGCTTACGTGAGGTAAGCACGAAGCCTGCAGTATGCCAGATGCTTCTTCTCTATCATAAACGCCATTGCTGACGATTAAGGACGTAGGGGCCCTTATTGGTAGGCTACCCTCGGAGTCGAGCCCCGTCTCTTTGTTCGTGGATCCACGATGGATCTATGGATGCAACACTGCGGCGCGACTCTGGGTGTACGCTGTGTCTCCACCTAGGCTGAGCCATAGGTAGGAACCTTTGCTACTGGAAATGCGTTCTTCAATAAGATGATTCGGAGGGACGGCCGTCCTTCGTCTGACGTGTGTGCCAATTATAGGTATTTTGCATTTATGTGTGGTTCAACTCCTTACATAAAGCGATTTTCCTCCTAGCCCTCCATCTCGCGCTTCATTTCTCCCATGAACAACTCTCAACGTCTCCTGTTCTTGCTTATGTGAGAGGCAATATATTAGAAGATATTTCAGCGCAAAGACCCCTTCTCAGTCCCTGAAGGAAACAAACGCCATCTCACACGACACCATGTCAATACAACCCCAACTCGGCGCTATTAGTCTAGCTGATGAACCGTCCGCTCCGCCTCCGTCAGCTATCTCGGCGAATTTTAATGCCTCTAATACGAGAGCACCAATGGCCATTGCTGTTACTTCCAGCTTTATGGGACTTATGTTCATATTCATTGGCATTCGAGTCTATGTAAAGGTCAGGATCGACAAGAGAGCTACATGGGATGATTGTGAGTACGCGAAATAGTAAATGTAAAGTTCTCTATTTGTGACAATACCACAGTGACGCTTGCGTTTGGTGTTGTAAGTTAAGATAAAGGAAAATCCATGCAGCCGGTTGAGATAATTGACAGATGCTAGTTGAACGTCATCGCTCTCTTTGTTGTAAATATCCTGGGTAAGACTGTTACAGATTAAGATGAGGGATTTTAAACTTATCAGTAACTGTCAGCACTGACCCTCAATGAATTTGAAAAGCACCTCTGGGATATTCCGTTGTCAGTGACGGACACTGTTCAATCCTTTAAGGTACGAAAGATCCCATGTATAAATTTGATACGCATTCACCTTAAACGCATAGATTGATTGGCTTCTCGGATGGATTATCGTATTGCCATATATCTTCATTAAACTCAGTTTTTTCTTATTATACCTGCAAATCTTCCGTCCCTTCTTATGGCTTAGAATCTGTATCATCGTCGGAGCTGTCATCGTTACTGCTGTCTATCTGGCCGCCATGATAAGGGAGTTCATCGTGCAGACTCCTCGCCCCGGTCAGACGTGGTTCGAATATTTTCAAGCATCGCACGCTAGAAAGGGTGGCGTCAACGTTTCATGGGCACTGGCAGCGTGGGCTCTTGCCAGCGACGTCTATATCTTGGTTCTTCCGATTGCGGGGGTCTCACGGTTGCAAGTCTTAGCTAAACGCAAGTTTGCGGTCATAATGGCCTTCATGACTGGGCTTGGATACGTCTATCGGTCTGTGCCTTGCTATATGTTGAGGCTAAGGATTCACAGGGCTTGCATATGTTCTGCACTGAGCTTGTACTATCGACAAAAGATGCATCAGACGGACATTACTCGTACGATCATCAATGCTCAAATTGCTACGTGAGTTCACCCGTAGCACTTGAGATACATGCGCTCACTTCCAGGGACCAGGCTCGTGGAGTAGTGCGTTGGCGTGTGAATATGCTGTATGCCTGCTACTCTCCGGGTGTTAAGAAAGAGCCAAGAGAAAAACAGTAGTCGTGCACTCAAAGCCAACAAAGAAAACAAACCATATACAACCCCAGGAGCCCATAGCTATACGAATGGACTACTCGGGCAGGCTTATCAGCTCGAACGACCAGGAGATGTAAAGGCAGAGGTAATTACGGGAGAGGTACATGACTTAAGCGATGACAGGATACATTTGAGATTCGACATGGAGCAAGCTTATGCCCACGATTCGCCAGCAGGGGGCATGGAGTCATTCGTTTGAGAGGCATGGTAAGATTCATCTGTTTAATGTCAGGACCCGTATTGCTCAGTAGTCGCAGACATACTCGTATATCCACAAATTTAACAACCATCGTACATGCCATTTGATCAACTTGTCTTTCCACAGCTCCCCAATTTTCATACCTGATGATAACGGCATTCAGAATTGTCCTCATCACAGCATAGTGCCGGCAGTGTCGGCTCCGGTTTAGCCTTCATATTCAGAAACATAACCTCTATGTCTTCGCCTATCGATTCCTTTAGAAGCCCCTCCTTGATCAAATTGGGTGCTTGCTGTCTAGCCTTCCAAGGTAAACCTCAGAGGCTCACATTCATCGGAGGAACTGGGCTTGATAGACACTTCTAAGGACTTCCCTAGATGGAGTGTCGGCTCTAAGGTTTGGTATGTTGTTAAGTCTCCTCCGATAGACAGCGAAAAATTGCTTGATGTTGCTTCGTCAGAAGTTCAGCCCCTGGGCGCACCACTAGGTAAGAGGCCCGATTTTAAGATCTTTGGGGGCTTCTGAGCCGAAAGAGGGTTCACCTACCGATTAAATATCCCACTAGACCACCCCTGGAAGCCTGTCCTCTGGGTGCCAGCATTAGTCCACAGAACGAGGTTTGTCTAGCGCAAATGTCATTTCCTAGGGGACCAGCTTTAGGGGCCTCTAGGGCTTAGCCCAGTGGAGTCTCACGGTTAGTAGGTGAGTCCTTCAAATAGTCTGAGGCCATTCAACAACCACCATCACCAATCTACATGCTATTATCCCAGCTTGCCATTTCGCAAGCTTACTCAAGCTCTATATCTGAGACTAAGTCACCAAGTCAACCACCTTCTTTCTGACCCCAGCAGCAGCTGATCAAACCCACAGTCTAAAATATCACCTACAAAACTCTTGCCTTCAGTTAGTTATTTGTCTGCATCACAACTTCTTTCAAAAATCAGGGGCGTTGGAAGTGGTTTCAAGGTGGCGAGAAGGGCTGATTTTGTTGCCATAGCGGATTAAATTTTGTTGCGGGCATTGGACAAGAACGAAACGTTCCTAGGACGAAGATGAACATAAACGGTTTCGAGCTATGCCCAATGATGGTTCAATGGAAATGCACCTACTTTACCAACCGTGCTTATTTCAGCCTCGCCTTTGATATGTGAGAGTGAGATGTCATCACAATCGGAAGGCTAAAGCTATGCTGACGACTGTCATATTGTCCCCATACGTATCCCTTGTTGGCGTTGCCCAATGCAAGTATTGTGATCGTCAACCGCAGCAATCTCGGAAGGTGATCGAGGCTTACTGTATTCGACTTAATAAGCGCACAACAACCTTCACAGAAATCTGGCAGGGTTGAGTGATGGGCTGACGTGTTAGTGAGTGGATTTGCGCGGTCTGCGGATTCGATCCGTGGCTATGCATGCAGTCTGCCTAGCTCCGCACTGGTGTTATGTAAGGTAGGGATTCTTTATGATGCCCCGTGAATAAATCGGGTGTCTGGAGTTGAGACTATGTCTTAGCGTTACTGGTGTAGCACAGCATCTGGATGCTACGATCAGTGCTTTTCGCGTCCTGGCTGTTGCTTCAGATCCCACGATTTGTTTTCGGAGGATTGCAATTAGGCATATGTTTTGGGGATGCGAAATGCATGTTTGCGCCCTTGGTATCAATTTCTGGTTGCGAGAACGAACAAATATTTTAGGAAAATTCTTTTTCATATAAGTAGCTAAAGTCCGGCTATATAATTGTATGACTTTGTGAATACCGAGTCACGCTATTGGGAACAGGTGCTCGAAGTGGAGAAGAGTCTTCTCACTCAGAAATATACTTTGATAATTGCAAGCTCTGGCTATTCATGCTCCGATACCTCGAATTCTCTCACCTCGGCATTTTTCCAACGGCTTTCATTTTCCCAATTCTCTTCTCAATTTGTGTTTTCGTTCCACATAGCTTTTTCCTCTGGTGCGGCTAGGTGTTCTGGCAATTCAAACTGAGCGTTCGACGTATATATGTGGTTATATATATGGGTCGATCCTAGGGCCATCAGGGATGACAGCTTAGGGGTGTGAATATGGGGTCTTTCTTTGGTTTAGGCCTTTCAGCAGTGTTTATCACGTATCGATGGCTACGCAGTTTTGTCTGGTCCTGGCTCCAATACCGTGGAGCAGGAGCTGCGTTTCGTAAAAGGCTTTGGTAGATCTTCCAGGGCTGGAATATCCCATAAAATTCCTGTCACATTAGGGAAGGCTCGAAAGCATTGCCTTGACGTTCTGGATTATGGATCAGTAATGGTATGCTGATCGAGCTTTTGTGTTTCCTTACCTCAAGCCATTTGTCATGGCCGCGCGACAGCGCAAAGGCTTGCTCTGCTAGATTTCTTTTCCTTAGTTGCTGGTGGCGGATACCCTGGACAATGTAAGATTCGTGATGTCTATGAGGGCTGGAAAAGATCTTAGCATACCTCTTCTAAGGTGTTGGCAACAATGTAGCGAGTGGTGGTCACCTCCTTCGTCTGGCCAATTCTGTACACGCGGTCGAGGGCTTGGTCTTCAAGCATGGGGTTCCACTGGGGTTCCATGAGAAAGACATGGTTTGCTACAGTCAAGTTGAGTCTAGTTGAGTAGAGTCAGCAGAATGTTCGAGTCATAGTAACAGAATCAGACGGTAGCTTACCCGTTCGCACCGCAGCCGATAGAGATGAGCATCGACCGGATTTGAGAACTCTCCATGAAGGAGTCAAGAGCTTGTTGTCGCTTTTCCGAAGACATTGTACCATCAACGCGAGCGTACGGAAGCTGAAGCTCGTCCAGCGCTGCGCCAACGACGTCCAAAGTGCTAGTCCAGAATGAGAATATTACGCTGACAGCCACGTTAGATTCACCTGTCAGTGTCTGCAGGACTACTTTACCTCTTGTCTGTTTCTGGTATCCCTCGAAGGTCTTTTTGCAAAGCCTTCATTTTGACTGGCAACGAAGGGTTTGGTGTGCTCGTGAGAGTCGTCGAGGGATTCGATGGACTTACAGATAAGCATACACACGGTGGTTGATGTTGACATGCGCCGGAATTTGGGAACATCGACGTCATTGAAAGAGCGAAGCAGGAGGCACATATCACAATACCACACATGAACAAGCGTGGCTGTGATGACCCAGGGTCTTCGGTAGCACCGCCTGGGGGCTCATTGCCGTCGTCTGCCATTGAGAGATCTTTTCCGCAGACGGTACAGAGTGCCATCCCTGCAGATAACATACCATCGAAAATTTCTTGTGACTGTAACGCATCAGATCCTACACCATACGATTGCTGTCGATAGTTTGTGCCAAGGTTACATGTTTGACGAAGCCAATGGATTCTAGCTAGTACGTTCGAGTACATCCCTGGACTCTTAGACGCAGTCTCTTGCATCACGAATCCTATGACGCATTCATTGATGGCCTTGTAATGCTCGTATTCTTTCGCATCAAAGTCGACTCTGTGGATTCTGTCCTTTCGAGCAGGCAAATCCAGAGCTTTTTTGGAGCGTCGAAGGCATATTGAGGCAAGGAGGCTTCTCGCGAGCGAGTTGGGTACATTGGATTTTAACATTGCACCAAGTGACTTCGTATCCTCGTCCGGTAAAGCTTTGAGAAAATTGAGCAAGCTTGCAAGATCTTCCCACTTGTTGCTTATCGGTGTTCCACTTAAAGCCCATCGCAAATGGCTTCGAAGAGCGCAGACGGCTTTGGCTCTCAAAGTCGTGCCGCCACGGATTTCATGAGCTATTTCAACGATGTTAGTATAAGTCACTATTATAGAATATCGTCTGGGTTTCACCTTCGTCCAAGACAATACGGCGCCAGGTTGTAGAGAAGAGTGGGCCTAGGCTATCTGCTGACCTACGCCAATCTGCTGAAACAACGTCATAGGTCGTAATCACAATGTCGTGGGAGAACAATCTGCTTGTATCATGAAAGCGTTTCGGCCCATGGTACCTACACCAGCGAAGGGTGTCTGGGTACAAGTGTGTTTCAAGCTCTAGCTCCCAGGTTCGGACCAGCGAAGATTGCACAACAAGGAGTGTTGGACTTCGCCTCGATGATCTTCTGGCGCAGTATAGCCAGTCCATGGCTAGAAAAGAAATCATGCTCAGCGTTTTCCCCAGACCTAGTATAATCAGTAACGATTAGTCGCAACAAAAATGAGTGATATACCCATGGAGTCGGCCAAGATGCCCATTCCGGCGCGTACATCCGCTCGGTGTTCTATAGCTTTCTCACCAACGCGGCTCCATTGACTAGTAGCAGTCAGTCTTGATTTTGCTTTTGCGGCTGTCTATGGTAGTTCTGCGACATACTCAGCAATTGCTGGAACATCATTGTTCATCGCTTTCCTGAGCTCTGCGTGGTCGCCGAATTTGCCCCAACCCAGCTCCCTCATGAGCATAAATGATAAAGCTCGTTTCTGATGACTGCTTGATGTGAGCCTTCAGAACTTTAGGGGATTAGTTAGCCGTGCTACCTATGCATACCTATACAGTTCGGTTCTGATAGGGGCGGGGCCTTCAGTTTCTGGCAAAGAGTCTGGCGATTCTAAGGTAGCCGATGGGTCAGCACAAAATTCTAGCTCCTCCAAATGAGATGAAAGTCGCAGGGACTCTAGTTGAAAGGTAGTTGGTGGGTTATCGTCTCTTCCTGAAAGACTTTGGGGATTGCGGTAAGGGACGTCCCAATTGCAGTTCACTGGCGGCTGAAGATGTTCGGAGCACTCGGACAGGAAATCTCCTAGAGCCTCAAAGACAACCATGGACCCATATATGACTACCGATAAGGCGGCAGTACAATTTCTTGGTTGCACTGTGTCTGGGTCTTCCATTGGAGCTCGCCTGGGCCTGGGCCTTCGAGCTTGGGACAAAGCAGGGACTAAGTATAGCTGCAATACCAGGTTCTGTTCCTCTGTCAGGACTCCGAGGATCTTAGAATAGCGAGCATCAAGCCTTCCAACCACTGAGCCCGTGGTCAACTCAAGTTGCAAAAATTCTTGGCTAGTCCTGAGAGAGACCGGCAGATATGTGACTTCTACATCCAAATACTTAGACTGCAGTTGATGAATGGCGATGTTCTCAAGCTATTGCCACCTAGGATTAGGTTGTGCGATACTGGTGGAGTACAAGAGGGCAACCTACGGCACCAAAACAAATCTCTACCCCAGGGTGAACCTTGGAGGATACAAGGTCGCAGCCTGACGTTGCAGAAGCGCCAAATCCAGATACGTCAGGAGTAAGCGTAGGTCCAACATATTTGGCTACGGTGGACTGCACTGTCATTGTTGAATGTGTGATGTAGGTTTCGCTCGCCACCGTGTGGGTGGTGTCATAAGACCAACTTTGCGAATAGACATTTTCGGTGCGAGCAATAGAATTATTTGATAGCGCCGCAGGAGTAGATTGGGAGAAGCCTTGACCAGGAGCTGCATCGCTATAGATTCCTCCAGTCAAGTTGTATTCAGCAGAGTTGTTGAACGTTGTATGATAGTTTTGATTCTCAAGGGTAGAACTATGGTCCAGACGGAGTCTTTTCCGCGGTCTGCAATCCTGGCCGATGTCGACCATTGTAGCTAATAACTTTTTCTAGTACCACCCCAACTGCTCTCCAGCGTGAAGAACTTGTACAAAATGTTCTATCGAGCGTTTCCGCCGAACGTCCTGGGAAGAGAGATGTTGTGAGGTCTCATGGTGAAGCCTGAAGTGGCTCGTCCTCTAAGCCGCAAAATATGCGGCTGAAAAGCTAGGGGCGTGACGTGGAAGAATCGCACAGCCCCCCCATAAAGCACCAAGCCAAGTGCAACCTTGTGACTTTTTGCAAGGCAGACTTACCTAACTGAAAGTTCTTGACCTCTTCGACGTTGCTGCTTGATGTTGAAGTTCTTTAATGGTTAAGTAAGCTAACGTTCTAGAAGGGTTGACCCCTCAAGTGTATAAACCCCTCAAGTGTACAGCCCTATAGGGCTGACCAGCCAAATATTGCAATATCTTTATTTTTTTCGATTTTTGAAGCTATTCAAACTGCCAAAGATCTAAAGCTGTTTAGACGATTTAGAATGGTATAAGCTACGCAGCTCTATAAAGCTTTCGGATACGGTGGCCTCTACCTATAGGTGGTATACTATCCAATCTATCTGCCACTTTCTGCTTATCTAGTGTTCTCACCCCTATCCTTAATGTCCATCGCCCATGGTTGAGCTCTTGAGTAGTAATATGGATAGGCAATTGGATGACTAATTTTGGAACCCTTAGCAGAGCTTGCTCTAGTTGCTTAGATATAGTTATCTTTGCGTAAGACTGCGTCTTCTATGGTGATGCGAGCGCGATTTGACGGCGTCTTACAGCTGCTTGCAATTCCTTGAAGATAGTAGGTTTTAGGACTTAGAGGTGATCCTATTCCTTATTCCATACCTCCTTAGCAAGCTACCAACGCAGCTTATTTTGGTCTAGTATTTTGGCATTGCCATAGTTGCCTTTAGGACGATTAGCTTTATTTTCCTTACACTGCTGTAATGCTATCAGGTCTGTATTAGTATATTCCTGAATAATAACTTCGGCCAATACAAGACTCGTAGCCTTACCACATTTCTTTGCAAGCTCCTTAAGATTATTACCCTTATACACCCTCTTTAGTATCTATTAAACTTGTAGGGTAGTCTTAGGTGTTAACAATCTTGAACTTAATCTATTAGGCCTAGAATAGTTGAGCGTGCCCTTTACTAGAGTAGCTGATGGAATCAATACACTATAATGCTCAGCTTAGGATTTGGGAGGAGCTAATAGTATGGAGAAGTGGTTGAGAATTAGGCCCGGATTGTATAGTAAAAGCCCTGCTTTCTCCTATGCTTTCTAAATATTTGAAAATATAAAAGCGCTAGTCTGAGCTTTTTGATACTGCTCTAGGAAATCAACTTTATCGATTGAGTAGCTAGCACCGAGTCGTGTAATACTGTGAATATTTGCTTTATAAGCAGTTGCTAAAGGAGTAAAAAGACCAATATCAAGCGGCTGTAAAACATGCATAGAATACGGAGGAAGGTAAAGAAGGATAATATTATTCCAAAGACAAAAATCGACTGTAGTAGTGCTAACATGCGAAGTATGGCTATTAAAGATTAGCAAGCAATACTAGCCTTATCGCTCAACTGCTGTTTCCTCCGCAAAATGTTGAAGCTAGGTAAGTCCAATCTCATTATCAGTCCATCTATTAAGTGTACAAGCGATAGTTGCTTTAGGAAATGCGTAAGTCCAGGTGATTTAATGATAAACAGCTTTAAAGATAATGAATAGCCGAAGAAGCTTGCCTCTACCTAATATAGCTTTAATAGTAGAAACCCACTCCCTATTACTAGGCTGCGTCATATATTGCCTCTTTTTATACCTTGAAATCATCACTTTAACTTTTCTAACAACGCCCTATATAAAGCCTTTCTCATCTATGTTGTAGATATCTTCGTCCGCGATAGTATACTTCTACTTAGTTTGTTGAAAGAGTTTAAACCAATTACTAAGGATTTCAGGGTCTTGGGCTATTGCTCGCTCTTTATCCAAAGGAGGAACATATTTGGTTTTAATATCAAGGTGCCGACTAAGGAATTTCTATAGCTAATAAATGCTTAGAGGCTTTGAATCACCCTTTACCTAATAAAGGCTTTAAGCTATTACCTTAATATGGTCTACTTGGCCAGGCCAGCTCTAAGTTTATAAACGGCAGATATAGTTGACTAAGGCAATTTCTTCTTTAAGAGTTAACTATTGTCGACGATATTCATCTTCCTTCTTTAACGTGCCATTGGTAATACACTTTTGAAGTGTAGAAGGCCAGATATGATGTTGACAAGCGAGTTTATTAATAGATATAGTATTGCTAAGCTTTTTCCAAGCTACACAAGCAAGGTCAATCCGCTTAGGTGTTGCGGGCTCAGGAGGGTCGGAATTAGATAAATAGGAGGTGCTTGGACAGGGGATTAAGGCCATAGGGCCTGTATAAGGTATATAAGTATTTATAGACATTCTAATGCAGTCCTTAAGTTGATGTAGTTGAAATATGTAGAAGGAAAGGAACTTAATGTTAGGAAATAAAAAAATTCGCATGCTCAGCCCTATAGGGCTATACACTTGAGGGGTTTATACACTTGAGGGGTCAACCCTTCTAGCTGTGATGGCTTGGAACGTCCGAAATTTTTTGCTTACATTGGTCTGACGGCTCCTTCTACAGGCAAGCCGTCTAGGCAGAGTAGAATCTCATCGCACTGCTGACCTTGAGACGTTCATAGCACCTCTCCGAACTACAATCCGTTGCAGTCCAGCTCAGCAGTCCTGTGGTCTTCGCGAGATTCCCTCTTTTCACTGCTTCATTGCAGCCACCCCCTTTGCCGTCAACATTCAAACCGATACTCCCATAGCTAAAAATCTGTTGGCTTGAAGAAAATGACGCCTGACCGGTAGCGGAATACAAGGCTTAAAGAATCCAAAGGAAGATCCTGCACTCGTCGCTTTGCATAGCGCAAGAGCTGGCTACTTTTGCAGGCTATACCCCCAGCGCAGTCCGTTGCTTCCTTCGCGACGAGTCTTTATAAATTTGGTCAACTCGAAGTTACAGAACGCTGGTAATTTTATATGTGTTGGTAAGGCGGTGGATAAGCGATTCAACTGGCAGAACTAGGACCACACACGAGACTAGAGCGTGTAACCGGTTGAAAAGCAGTCACCTCTAGAATACACGGCACGGTGGATTCTGAGAGGCGGCATAAGCCTTTGGTGGAGCGCCTAGAGGGCCAACATACTTTGCCGCACTGGACTTCATGCTGAAGTCTATCTTCTGCTGGCAGCATTAGTCCGATTAGGTAGTTGAAGAACCATCATGGCATCAGTATCAAGTGATGCGCTGCCAGAGTCATTTAGCAAGGCATTCGAGCGTCTCAGAGCCACGGTAAACACAGAAGACGCGCGAACCTTTGCTTCAACAACCATGGAAGATGTTTGGAATGCTGCAAGGCGCATTGAGCGCCAGCTGGAGGCGAAGAGATCCCTTCGTAACTTTAACCGAATACAGAAATTTCTAGCCGGTATTGAGCAGTATTCGAAAACTGTCGAAGTGTTATGTAACCAGACTCCTTACCTACCATTTGTTTGGGTACAGTTCATAGCCACGATATATGATTTCCAGCTGATTTGTAATTTAGGCGCCCATCAAGCTCTTTTTGGATGTCAGTAAATCTGCCTGGCGCGATCTTACTATCCTACGACACATTACATCAACATACTATCTTTCGATAAGGTCTCGCTAATTCTTTGGTTGTGCAGATAGCCCAGGCCAACCTGTCCGCCCTGGATAAGCTCATCGATGCCTACGCCATGATCGGGGAGGCTATGCCACGCTTTGATAGGCTTTCTGCAGCTTTTAAAGAAGATCAAGACTTTCAGCAGGTGTTGGGGCAGTTTTACGAAGACATTTTAGAATTTCATCGAAGGGCTTACAAATTCTTCCGGAGGCGTGGTAAGGTCTAATATGATTTCAAAAATCCCTAATCTGACTGACTATATTACCTAGCATGGAAGATCGTCTTCGAATCACTGTGGAAGACCTTCAACTTGCGATTTGAGTTTATCCTGGAGAGTCTTAGGAAGCATCGAGACCTTATCGACAAAGAAGCCAACGTAATAGATATTGTTGAGGCAAAAGCTTGGAGGAGCAAGCAGCTTGAAGAGCTTCAGCGGCGACGCATGGAACGTGCTGAAGACCTGGATAGGATGGAGGGGGAGAGACTCTCACGTCAAATCAGAGAGGCCGTGGCATGGCTCGGTGCAAACGAGGAGCAGGAAGACACTCTGGCAAAGCTTCTGAGAGCATATGACAGCATAAATAGCCACTGGTCTTTGGCGACACCCACAATCATGTCTTGGATTGATCAAGGTCGCGAGAACTTGTATATCTGGCTCAATGGGAAACCAGGAGCTGGTGAGTGCCAGCCAACCTCAATCATATCTGATGTTGAATTGGTGCAATGTAGCACTGACTCCATTTCTGGCGCGCCTTTTTACTGCACTCTTTTTTATGCTAATTCTGGTTCAGGTAAGAGCGTAATATGTTCGAAGATCATCGAGCACATTCAAGAAAAAAGGGAAATGGTGATCCTATTCTATTTCTGTCACCGCTTCCAAACGTCCAAGGAACCAATCAGTGAAGTCTTAAAAAGCTTTGCTACTCAATTGCTAGTCGCGAACCCTGGACTTGCGCCATATATTTTGGACACTTTCGCAAATGCTGGTCGGAAGCCTACGAAGAAGTATCTTGCGGAGATACTGGAGAAGCTAATCGCATCCTCGAGACCGATTAGGCTCGTGGTTGACGGTCTGGACGAGTGGTCTCAAATTGATCAGGAGGATTTGGTAAAGGATTTATTTCGGATTAGAGGGCCTTCCCCAGGAGCCTGCAAGATCTTATTCTCTAGCAGGAAAACTGCTCACCTAACCAAGCTACTGCAATCACAGCCATCTTTCCGGCTAGATGACTACGCGGAGAACATCACTTCTAACATTGCCTCTTTCGTTCAGGAACGGCTCGCAAGTCTTCGGCAGACATTTGCGCCTGAACTCATCGATGAGCTGGAAGGCGAAATCTTAAAAAGGGCCGATGGTATGTCAGTCTCCCTTTGTTATGGCGTTTGCTGATTGAATTAGGTATGTTCTTATGGGTCAGGTTGATTTTGCATACATTAGAGGGCCTGTATTATGAGTCCGACGTACGAGAAACAATAAAGACACTGCCGAACGATTTGGACGCCCTGTATGCCAGCCTTGCTCGAATATTGGTTCGTGAGCTGATTGCTACTCAGATACGAGAGGATAATATCACGTATTTGCGGTAATGGATGTGATCCGAATCAACGCAGATCTGTCCGAATCCTTCAGTGGATGTTGGTGGCTCAGCGTCCCTTGAGGCAGGTGGAGTTGGAAAGTGGTATTATACTTGACGATCAAGTCCCGCAAATAACATCAGCAACTAGAGCTCGAGGCAATGTGCTGAGTCTGTGTTTCCCTCTCATCGAGATCGATGAAGATCCTAGTGGCTACGTCAACTTTTGCCACTTTACAGCCCTTGAGTCAGTGATTACATACCCAGACTTTGTCCCAGATTGGGTTCCTTGCTGACACATGGGTTACAGATTTCTTCAAAAAGGCAATACCTATGCGGCATTGCAGCCTGCGCAAGCACATTTCACCGTGTCGCTATCCTGCATTCTATACCTAGCGTCCAGTCTCCAATTCATTGACCCGAGTGTAGCTGAGCGTGATATTCGGTATCAAGTATATCAACGCTTCCACGAACTTCTTTTGTACGCCTGCGATCACTGGCTTGATCACCTCCAAGCATTGGCAGATAGACCGACACGCTTGTTAGCTGAACAAGAGACCTTGTCAAGCCTACAGCAAGGTCTTGAGAGTCTTTCTCATTTACATACCGAATTAGCATTATCAAAAGGCTGGACTTGTGAGCAACAGACGGATGCCTTTCCTTCCTCGCGAGATGACCTTTGGGGCTCTTTGGGAGTATCACCCTCTGTCTGCAAACTTCTCAACCAAGGTTTGATGTCTAAGGATCAGATTTCTGCCATGGCGAGTGTACGTCCGGGTCAATACAGTACGTTTGTATTCAAAATGATCAATATCTTCGCCATCCGTACTTACCTCATACGCAGTCCCATCAGATGGAGATCGTGATCCTACCCTCTTTACAAGCGTTCGAGCCCGCTACAAGAGCATTACTGAGGATATCCTGAATCCCCAATATCCTGCTGATGCGTTAATGCGTGAATTCAGGGTGAGCCACAGCTCAGGATCTTATCTGTGCTCCTACCGGGGTTGCCCTCGTGCTTCTCGGGGATTTAGCTCAGTAGAGCTTCGCCAGCAGCATGAAGATAGCCATGCACCGCGGTTCCAGTGTCCGAACCCAGCATGTGGTTTCTGGAAGTGCAGTAGTGAGGCCGCTCTGAGAAAACACACCACTAAATATCATGATGTTCAAGACGTGTCTGATGTACCCAATTCCATACATAGATTTGTGAGAGAAGTACCACAAGAGAGATCTCTCTTCCGGCTGGCTACGCCAAGAATAAGGTCCCCAATGCAGGAAGACCCAACATATGAATCTCTTGCAGGCACAGGAACTTCAAAGGCGACCCAGCCCAGTAAGCCTCTTGCAGAGGTGGCTCTTCCAAAGGGAATTCGAGATTTTATATCCCAGCTCTTGCAAAGTCAACAGCACCAAGTCCCAATGGATTGGCAGTCCATAGTCGTTCCGCAACAACGCCTAACCTACATACACCAGATGTATGTAACATAAGCTCTAATATATCTACAAATGTATAGAATACTAATACTGAGAATAAAGGGTATCAGCACTCCTTCTTGTTAAACCTAATATGGGCCATCAATATGCCGCCCGTATCGCGCTACAATACGAATTAGGAGAGTTACAGAAAGCCTCGGATCGCGTAAGTTCATTTACGCAATAAACTTTCAACAGAACTAAAATATATGGAAGGAAACCTACTACAATGCGATTAGACAGACACTTGACGACATCCAACGAAGTCGCCAGATACAGTCGTCTCAACCCCTCCCTAGAAGAGGAATCCACTTACCTCAACAACTACAAGCAGCCCAACTACAAGCCCAACTACAAGCCCAGCAGCAGGTCCAGCAGGTCCAGCAGGTCCAGCAGCAGCAACAGCAACAACAACAACAACGAGCAGCTAAAATACAGCAACTGAAACAGCAACAACAGCAGCAGCAGCAGCAGGTCCAGCAGGTCCAGCAGGTCCAGCAGGTCCAGCAGGTCCAGCAGCAGCAACAGCAACAACAACAACAACGAGCAGCTAAAATGCAGCAACAGAAACAGCAGCAACAGCAGCAACAGCAGCAACAGCAGCAACAGCAGCAACAACATCGGAATGCTCTGCAACAAGTCCAGGATATGAACGGGCAAAGAAACGAATTTCCAGGACTACCGGAACCTACTGGACAGGAGATCCAGGAGTCAAGGATGACGCTCTCACCGCACTTGAAAGGGCTTACCGATGATCAACTTCGTACAACGGTAGATTTGCAGAAGCAAGATGGACTTTACAACAATCCTCAAGCTCAACAGGCTATCAGGGAGCAGCAACAGCAACAGCAGCCATATATAGGAATGAGACTGAATAACGGTCAATTCCTTCCTGGGCCAGGAATCTCCTTACCTACAAACCTAGGAGCCGTTCGACAAAACGCCCTACTAAAGCTCCAGCAGCAGGAGCAGCAGGCCCAGCAGCAGGCCCATCAGCGGGCCCAGGTGCGGTTCGTGGAGCAGCAACATTTCCAGCGACAGCAACAGCTAGAGCAGCGACAGCGGGATGCTCTGCAACAAGACAAGCCTCCAACGAACGCCCATCAACGACTGAGTGAAGTTGCGTACCTAAAGCCAGGCACGCAAGTGCATAATGCTGTTGAGTCCTCTCGAGGTACGTCACGGCATGACTAGATCACGCTACTCCAATGTGCCTATTGCAAGCATGAAGCTGACATACCACTACCAGATTCGCCGCCGTTGGACTATGAGGCAGCCCGTGCGAATGTGTCCCAGGAGCAGTCTGAAAGCGCGCGGCTAGGCTTATCTCCTTTGGTTGATTCCGGTCTCACAACCTCCTTGCCTGATGCTCACCCAACCTTGGATGAAGAATTTGAAAATTCTCTTCGAACCGTAGAAATACCTGCCACTTTTGCTAACAATGACCCTGATTATTGGTCTCCTTCGCCAGTGACCAATACCTTCGAAAATGGAATGGATTTGCCTGATTCAATCCCCCCTTTTGACTTGGCCTTTGAGTCGAGAGAATATGAAGGGATTAAGTCAACTGAAAACCTCCCCAGGGAGCTGCTGGATGAAGAGGACTCTAACAAGGCTTCTTACGATTTTACTAGTGATTTGTTCTCTGCAAATGAAGACCCGAATGTTAGATTCTAAATTCGTTCTCTAGTAACAGCTTCTCTATTCTATTCGCTACCAACGACTTGAATTCTGGAATGGTTGGTGCTGTGGATAGCAGACGGCGGAAAGAACTATTGAGCGTCTTGTTTCTGATGCATCATATATTTATGGTGGATTTTGCGCTGCATGAAAGAAGATTTTGTTTTAGTGGGTGGTTTAGCTGGTCCAGAAAGATTAAGAACGATGAAATGATGTTATAAGGACGGAGTAAATTGGCGGTGTGGTGAGGGGGTTTTATATTTCATCAAATACCTTCGTATCAGAAGTTCAGAGATCCAGGGCGCGATATATTATGACAGGATAGAGATGCCCTTATGGCTTGACCACTTAGGTAGATATAGCATCCAAGCCCCCTAGAATGATAAATATTCTAGGAATAAGTATTTTGGCTGGAGAGATTATGAATGATGAAAAGATGATATATGGATGCAATAAATTAGAATTGTGATGAGGGAGTTATATATTTCATGGAATACCTTCATTTCAGAGATTCAGAGATGTAGGGCGTGATATGATAGGCTATGCTGGGATAATTTGGCCAGTTAGGTAGATATATCATCCATACCCCATTCATCAAAACCTATCTGATATGGTGTTTATCCCTTCATCGTTCAGCTCATTCCTAGTCACTCCCATCTCCGCTCAATCATGCTCCATCCAGTCATTCATTCATTTACCATCCACCCCCTCAATCCTCCCCCCTCCCCTCCCCCCTCCCCACCCCCTCAATCCCCCCTCCCGCTCCCAGCCCCAACACCCTCCTCACCCTCCCCACACTCCTCCTCACAGCCCTCCTTCCCCCCCTCCCCTCCCCTTCCCCCCCTCCACCATTCCCCTCCCCAATCCCATTCACCCCAATCTTCTCCCCCTCCCCATTCGTCCCCTTAGGAGGCCATTCCCCATCCTTCTTCCACCCCTGCACCAGCGCGCTCACTATATCGCGGAGGTTTATAGGAATGCTGGGGGAGAGGCCTTGGAGGATTATTTTGGAGTAGATCTGGGGGTAGGTGCTGGGTGAGATGGTGGAGCGGATGGGATGGCTGGGGGGGAGGAGGGGGGGGTGGATAGGTACCAATGTTGTTGTTGGGGGGTTTGGGGGGGTGTGGGACAGTGGAGTGTGTTGGGAAGGGGTAGTGGTGGTGTTGTTGTCATGAGAATCGTCGTGGCTGGTTGAAATAGGTGGAGGAGGAGGAGCTGTTGGTGGTGGTTCCGTACGCGCCCCAGCCCATGCGTCACGGCGCTGTATGTATGTTCGTAAACCTTCATTCCATTCCATTTCCTCTTCTAGCATTTCTCTTCGTTTGCGCTTCCGTGAGAGCTGGGGCTGGGCTAGATCGTCGGGAGTGTCGAAGCGGTAGGGGTCTATGGCTGGGGATGGGGGGGAGTAGGAGGAATCGGAGTCGCGCTCGCGCCAGGATGAGGGGGAGGGCAGGGGTGGTTGTTGGGGGGTTGAGGTTTGGGTTTGGGTTTGGGGGGGAGGCCATGACCAGTCTTCTTGTAACTTGGAGAGGATTTCCTGTTTCGCGGCTCGGATGGCTGTTTCGTTGGTTTTGGTCGTGGAGGATCGTTTTGGGGGGTTTGTGGGAGTGTCGGTAGTTGGGAAGGGTTTTGTGGCGTCGTGGAAGCCGTTGATGGGCTTTTCTGTCAGGTCGTTGGTGGGGCCGTTGGAGGGGGGGTTATCGGTGGGGGAGTCTTGCATTTCGGCGGTTTCTGGGGAAGGGGAACACCGCCAGGTTACTTGGATGTGCACCATAAGGCGATAGACGAGCCTCTATTCTCCCACAGCTGGATTTGAGTAGAAATTTGTGTTGGATGGGTATGGATGTTGAGGTTGGCATGATGAGGAGGCAGGTGTGATTATGTTGTATCTGGGATCACCACTTACTACCTTAAGGTAGCTAGAGGAGCTCTAGGGCATAATTCTAGGCCTTCAGATGACGATATCAGCTCCGCTAGCCCGCAAGCCACCCTATTACTCCCCCGGAAGTCCATCCCTATTCATCCCTATTGGACTGGATCTCCCTAAGAACCATAAGGCTGTGGCGAGGGGCGCTTCGGTGCGGGCCTTGCCATTGATCAACATTGCTTGATCCCATGCACATCATCTACTAGCCCTGTTCAATCACCACACAGCGCATTGTTGAACCCCTCGTTGCCTCATTGTTGCCTTGTTGGCAAGTCTTCAATTGACCTGGTATGACCTATCCGCTATCTATGCAACAGTTTTATAGGTAAATGTGAGGACTATGTTTGATTCCTCACCCGTGCCGAGTCAGATCCCTGTCTATCACTCTCCGCCCCTGTTTTAAAGCCATACCCTCCCTTCTTTCGCCGCCCTCTTCGATCCCCGTACTTCTCGTCGAATTTTCGGATTGCTGATAGCGATCCCATGTCTTCGCTGATGCTTGCGCTAATCTCCTCCATCGCCTTATTGAAATGCCGTTGATGGAGCGTCCGCTTTTCTGGATACTGATATTTCTCTCCGTCATTGGCTTCTTGGTCGTGCATCGCAGCTGTGTCGAATTCTTCCCGTACGCATGCTAGAGCTGCTGCCACAGCTAGGTTCTTGAGGTCTGAGCCGGAGTAGAACGGTGTCTGAGATGCAAGTTGTGAGAGCGATACTTCAGAGTCAAGCACTTCGTCTTTCAAATGGATCTTCAGTATGGCTTCTCGATCTTTCTCCACAGGTAAGTCAACAAGAAGTCGCCTAGGCAGACGCCGTAGACAAGCTTCGTCAAGGTCGAAGGGACGATTCGTAGCTACCATGATGAAGGCATTAGTCTCCGTCATGCCGTCCCACTCTCGAAGGAACTGATTGATGAGTTCGCGATGGCTCGTGCGGTTGCTGTTACCGCTCCGTGCACCGAGTATGGCGTCTGCTTCGTCAATGAAGACGATACAAGGCGTAAGTTTCTTCGCGAGCGAGAACACCGCCTTGACGTTCTTCTCGCCCTCACCGACATACATGTCGTAGATATCTATGCACTATCAGTCACTGAAATATCTAGAAGGACGGGACATTCATACCAGAGCCGCTCACTTCGAGCACTGTAGCACCACTCTCCTTAGCCACAGCCTTTGCAAGCAGCGTCTTTCCTGTACCGGGTGGGCCATACAGTAACAGACCTGGTATTCTATCAGTCGCAAGGACACCGTACTTGAAAGCATCTGGCCGCACGAGGGACAATGATGTCAATGTTTTCAGGGCCTCTATCGTCGATGGAGGTGCTTGCACATCAGCGAAGCTAGTTCGTATAGCCTCAGCATCTACAACACCGTTCAACAGCTTCTTCTCATGGGTGTTACATGTCTTGCGTAATTTGCGCATCCGCTCCTTGCTGTCCTCGTCGATCGTAGGTCCAGGCTCCGTCGTCCGTTGCTTTGGTTGCTCCTTCTCTTTGGTAATCCATTTAGCCTTCGCATTGTCGCTTGAATCAATGAGTTCCAATGCCCGTTCAATGTGCTTACTCGTCATCTCCTGTGATTTATCGAGCAGTCCAAGAGCAATGGTTGCCACTCTATTTGTTCTGTCCATAGACCATGTTGATTCTCCCAAGCCTGATAGAAAGCTTGACTTTGAATCTATCTCCAATTTCCAATCCAGTACGACAGGGGCAACCTGAGCAAAGCTCGGGGCTGTACGGCGGAGCATATCTCTTATATGACGTAAATTTGTCTCCTCCATTTTGCGCTTGTGCTCTTGAGCGAAGGTATCATAACCAGGTCCAACTTCAAGGATGGGTGTTACAATCGTTCTAGTGGGTCCATCCCTTGGCTCGTTTTGCACTTCGTTGACGCCAGACCGCGAGAAAGACGGCATTAGATACTTGGAGGAAGCAGTACCAATGATGAGAACTTTCTGACCCTCTCTCCGTCTCATGTCCACGACCTCATGTAGCTTATCGAGAAATTTACCTCCGTTCACGGTTGAACTTATCTGTGGATAATCTTGAATCAAGACAATCAAACCTTCCGAACCAGGCTCTGTGCCCGGCGAAGACGATAGGTTTGTGGAGCCGACTTCTGTCTCATTCGAAATAACGTTGGGTTGTCCAGTGGCTTCTGGTGATTGCGACGTTGATGAGGAGTCAGCTGCAGATTTCTGTGTTACTCTCTTTATCTCTACAGCATTGAGTAGAGTCTCGACGAGGAGGCCCATCTTGAGCTCAGGGGTCACGTCTTTAGGTTGCTGGACAGGCCGCATCAATAGTGGCTTGCCTAATTGCGGGCCCGCAGCTGGGAGCAGAGATTTGAGGACGTCCTGAATACCTCCAGGAAACGCACTAAAATGGATCGCTCCAAACCTAGGTCCCTGGCCCAGTTGAACAGGCCGGCCCCTGTTCTGATCGGGTCCCGACTCCATCTCTTCCTCATCTGGCTCATCAAAGTCTTCCTCTTCGGCATCTTCATCTGGATTATGCTGATAGCGGGGGCCGGCGACTAGTGGAGCGTCGTAGCCCAACGAACTAAGAGTGCTTGCTTTGAACTCAGATGCTTCGTCTATATAGTTGCCGCCAATCTCCGCAATATCCTGCGCATTGAGCTGTAGAAAATTTGTACCATTCTGCGCCGCTAGAGCACGTCCGAGTGTCTCTAAGAAATATGATGTCCCGTCTTTGGGACAAAAGAGCACAAGATGCGGTTTCGGAGATGCTGTAAGTTCTGCACGCTGCCATTCCGGGACTTGTAGACCGGCCGAAACCATGGAGAATATTTCTCGCATGTTGCTAGTGTCGAGCTGAAAGGGTACGGTCTTGGCTTCTTCGTCCATGAAGACGGTAGGTTCCAGCGTAGCATCACCAGTATTGTTGCTTCCCTTTCGCTCCCTTTCGGGAGTCTCTTGAGTATGAAGTTCGGATTTCCTGATATCTTCGCCCTCATTTCCAGAAATTGGTTCAGCCGAAGGATTTGCCGTAATGGACGGCGCCGATGATGTAGGATTCGAGTCATTCTCGTCAACATTTCCATTCGCGGGGGTAATGTTCCAACGGATGTTAGCCTGAGCCTCTCGCAGCCTTACATTCCTCTCAAGGAACCATGGCGGAATATGAACAGGAGGTAATTCCTTCACCTTTCTTATGTTCCTTCCGGCTCTTCGTGAGGCTGACCCGTAATTGCTCCTGTCCTTTGGGCGAGGGTTCTCCGGCGGCCCCTCTGGGCTGTAGACCAGACCATCCGCCTCAATAGACGACTCCTGCGGCCTAGCTAGCTCATTCGGAGGCTCCTGGACAGTATTCCAAGTCGGTTCCGCGGGATCATCGTCGCGTCTGAGACTGAGTGAAGTGTGAAACTTTTGTTTTGAATGTGGGCATCGGCGGCCAGCGACGAAGCGACAAGCTTTAGGATGTTGGTTTTTTGAGACTGCCCGCAGTGCTCTCCATGCTGAGGCACGCATCAAGTCAATGCTCTAATGATAGTGAAGGATGTAAATTGTACGTCTCGCTTTCGGAGAGCTGCAACAAAGGTCGAATTTGATCTCCGATAACGCCGACACTTGGCATTCTTGGCACGCTAAAATCATACGTTTGGAACTTCTATCAGCCTTCTTGTTCTGTTCCTATTCAAGGACCTCGTCGAGGCAATCAATTCAAGACCATCGTCGCGAGCTCAACATCTAGCATTGTCACCAACTGGCGCGATTAGCCGAGCTCTTGCCATGGAATATAATTTTTCAGCTCTGTGAAACATCTTCTTGAACAGCATCTCACTTTCTCTCTGTAGTGACATACGCGTCTTCAACACAATTTTATTCCGCGATGTGTGAGTACTTGCAAGGAGGCG
This sequence comes from Cladonia rubrotincta, assembly GCA_963971245.1. NCBI lineage: Eukaryota > Fungi > Ascomycota > Lecanoromycetes > Lecanorales > Cladoniaceae > Cladonia > Cladonia rubrotincta. The sequence continues at coordinate 1,190,932 of OZ020212.1, forward strand.
TACAAATCTCTCATAATGTCTAATGCATAAATAACAGCCCATTTATCAGTCTCACATGTCGCCAAGGCCACTTTCGATGGACGCTCGTCAGGCCCAGTGACATTGATGACGCTTCCACCTGAGATACGAAACCGAATATACATGTTCGTGCTTGGCTCAAGAGACATTCGTAAAACTGTTCGTGTTGTTATGTCTGCCTCTGATTACGCTAGAAGACGAGAGCGAGTTCAAATACGTTTCCCGACTACGAGGATCGAAATCTTCTCCGACAGCCCTTGGTTTTTAGATGTGGAATTCTTGACCAAATCCACCTTAAACATACTACTGGTTTGTAAGCACATCTACATCGAAGCTTTTCATGTCTTCTATTCCGCGAATCACTTCTACTTTCCAGACACAGAGCTCCTCTTTTCCTTCTTGAAAGGCATCGGATACAACAGACGCCAGCATCTAATGATGGTCGACTTTAATTGGTGTGGCCCTTTCGCGAAGGAAGCTTTCAGATTATTGAAGACTTGCAGGAGGCTCAAAAGAGTTCGATTTAAGATTCCTTGCAGTGAGCCGCCTGGCTACAGAGCCGTGCGTGAGATTCGTGGCCTCGAGCAAGCTTTGGTACTCTGGCGTGTTCATTATGGGACTGGGGTGGACGATCGTTATAGGCTATGGTCTGAGGACTACCGCTGCCTATGCCATCGCGACCCACATGAGAAAGGACCATTGGACGACGTCCAGGAGCTGGAACGGGCAATGATGCGACCACGCCTGAAACAGTACGCTGAGGATCCAAATGAGAAATTCAATCTTTTCAAAGCCAAACGCGAGGTTACGAAGAAATCGGAGGAATCGATCTTGTTAGAGGACCGCGTCTCTTGGTATCCAACACGATGGTCCAGATCTCATCCATTCAGTCTATCGGAAGCATCTCACGCCTGATCCCATTGATGAAAGCGGATGATTGGAATTGCCAATGTGGCCATAGGGTTACGGATGACACAAGAGAAGGCTCGCACGTGTCAATAGGGAGCTCAAGCGTCCAGTGCTCGCAGATCGACTTTCAGGAGAGTTGTGTATCAGTTGGGAAGCCTACCCTCTGGGCACTGATCTACCCAGCAATTCGTCGCGCCGTGAACCGGTGAGAACTTGCAACGTTTCCAATCAGCTCTCTAAGATTCATTCATTCCTGCACGATTGCTCATATCTTTCAACACGTTTCTGTATCATTATGTTGATATTCATACAAGGCAGTAGATAATTAAGGGGCGAAAGGGCACTCTTATGATGGAAGACTAGCTGGAGGAAAACCTGCGTTATCGAAGCCGAACGCAGATAGCAAAGAAAATGGTTCTAAAGTCATCTGACCACAAGAGAGTGGTAATGACTGTTTAGTAGATCATGACCCTCGCGCCATGGCTAGGGCTTTGTGGAATCTTACTCATTTTTGCCATCACTTTCGATATCTGTAGGCTCACCAGAGTCTTTTTAATGTTGAGGGTTTGCCGAAAGTGTGGTCCTTACAGCGATCATGAAAAGATCCGTCCTGTTATAACGATTCCCATCCATGCAGCATCCATTGGCAAACGTTCGCGTTGAAAGTGTCTCCCAGAAATCCTGATCCCGTCAACTCGGCAGCATATACTACTGTATTGCACCACCATCTTCCGTAATTTGGGAAGTTTCACCAGAGAATCGTGCCAGAGAGGACTGCTTTACTCAGCCCCATGTCTTCGTCGAAGTCGTTGTCATTGAGGTCAATGTCAGAGGCATCGTGAACAGACTCGATCCTCATCTTCAAGATGCGTTCATGCAGATGCAGCACCAATAGCTGAAGCTTAATTCCTTAATGAACTTCTCACATAAGACATGCCAGTCCTTTACAGATTGTGATTCTTGATATAAGTTCAACCTATAATGCTGACCCAGCCTTTGCAAATATCTTTAATTAGGGAAATAATTAAAGATGGCTAGTCTCGAAGGTAAGAGGGGTAGTCTGGAAAGGAAGCCTTGTATATGTCATATAAGTCACGAGTCGAATCAGTTTGTCACGTCGTGTTAAAAGCAAACACGGTATTACCATATAGTATTGGCCAAGTTTCCAGGTAAGTGCAAATACATTCATGACTCAAAAAGCTGTTAAGATACTAAGTAGATCTAATAGAGAACAGCGGTGAAAATAGAAAATAAGGAGTGGAAGTTAGATAATACCTCCCTACTAATAACGCTGTGACGATCCTCATCTCACTAGTACTCGCCAGCGGAGCTGCTAGTGACCACCGGCGACGATACGATCGGGCACTAACCTCCAACTAAATTGGAGCAAGTTTAGGTATGCATCTATTTTGGAGTCTAGCCGACTTCGTGGTCAGCTTGGAGACGGGCCTTACTCCATGTGTCGTAGCACCGAAATAATGGGCGGCTATTCCCACCAGCAGTGAGGCGCAGCGTTGTTGAACTGCTATGTTCAGGCTATTTAGTTGAATTGCGATAAAGAACAAGAATCACATCATCAGCCATGGAGGTCCTCGTCCCGGGAGCGGAGCCACTCCAGGCCGACATCGTGTTTGTGCACGGCCTTCGCGGCGATAGAATCAAGACATGGGATGTTGACGGAGTGCTTTGGCCCAGAGATCTACTTCCCAAAGACCTCCCAAATGCCAGGATAATGTCGTACGGCTATGACGGTGTGTTCCTAGCGATTTACTTGCATAGTTAAATGCCATTGCTCGGCCACTCAAGTCAAAGAACTTTCGACTATGGGAGCAAAAATTGCTGACGAATCTTGCGCAAATAAAAGCCAATGTCATGAACTTCTTCAGCAACGCAAGCCAAAGCAGCATCTTTCAGCACGCCATCAATTTGTTGGAGGACCTACAAAGAAAACGGCGAACGTCGGACGAGGTAAACGTCAAGAAAGTCTTACCTGACGTGGGATCCACAACCAACTTGTTTCGTATAGAAAGCCCGACCAATTATATTCGTCGGCCATAGCTTGGTAAGTCCTTGTTCAAGACTATGCTTTTGCCCTCAAGGGGTAGAACGAGGCTTTCTCATGTATCTCGAGCCGTGTAGCACACGCATGCAATTGTCGGGCAGGTCTTGTAGCCCTCGCCAAACAATCATTGTGACAGAACTGATGCTAAATGATTGTGGACAGGGTGGCCTGGTCATCAAAGACGCGCTTTGCAAGTCACACGAGTACAAATCGAGCGGGCGTAATTCTCGTGCAGCTGCTGTCATTGATTTGACCTACGGTATCGCATTTCTCGGAACGCCCCATCGGGGTGGTAATCATACAGCATGGGCCAAGATTGCCACAAACTTCGCCAACGTCGTGTTGAAAGATCACAATGCCAGAATCATCGATGCTCTGAAGACAGGATCCGAGATCCTTGAACGTCTACAAGACTCGTTCTGTGGAATCGTCAAGCAGATATCTATATTCTCCTTCCTCGAGGATATAGCTTATGGGTCGGCTGGAAAGATCGTCGATGACGATTCAGCCACTCTGGGCCTTCCCTGTGAGCGGAAGCAGTGGATACCTGCCAATCACTCTGACATGTGCAAATTCAAGAGCGAGACTGACCATGGATACGAAAGAGTATCTGGCGGGATCATCGACCTTGTCGAAGATGCTGTGGAAGCTGTTGGTAAGAAAGAAGCAGAAAAGGACACTTGGGTCAACGTCGATCAAAACGGCCAACCTATCGATATGACGTCCGACATGATGAAAATAGCGTACGGGCCTTTCAACAAAGCATTGAGGAACCCTGATGAGGTAGGTTACTCCCAAGATTTTTACTAAAACTTGCTCATATTTGGAATATGCACAGTGGTTTGACAAATCGGATTGGGGAATCGAAGCCAAAGCCCGAAACGACGCTTTGGACCTCTCGAACGAGGATAAGATCCGCATCATCTCGTTCCTCTTCTTCAGACGCTTCTTCCCTATCACTCAAGCCAGAGCCAGCCAAGCTTTACTGACGGCATGTCTGCGGAACGGTAGTCTTAAGACGGCGAAGTACCTTCTTCAAATAGGTGCAGACGACAAGGCGAAACTAGCCCAGAAACCAGTCCTCCTCTTGGCGATGCAACAAAGCGGTATACCTGCCGTGGAGCTTCTTCTAGAATACGGAGCCAATCCTAATGTGACTGATCGAAGTGGTGTCACCCCCTTGATGAACGCTGCAGGCTCTGGTGCTCAGAAATATACTGCTATGCTTATCGAAGCGAAAGCCGAACTCGATCTGCAAGATTCCGCGGGAGCTACTGCTTTGATGCACGCTGTAAAAGCTGCCAGCTACGAAGTTGTAAGCTTGTTGCTTGCAGCAGGCGCGGATAGAACCATACGCAACGATCGCCGGCACACAGCTCTGGACCTGGCGGTTCAACTTGGCCCAAGACGCGGTGACGATGTCTGTAAGCTGTTGAAGGCTCCACCCGGAACGTTGCTTGACAAGTCACAATTACCGAACGCCACGGATCCCAAAGGGTTAGAAAGCGCTCAAAAGTTACCGTTTCGATGAAACAACCCGTTCTTAGCCGATTGATTATCTTTGCTACATACATAGATCCGGCGCATTATTTCGGCTGGATCTTAAAAACCGTATATAACATCTCAACAGAGAGTTTCGTTCTTTTTTTTTTCAGACTCATCCTTACTATGGGTTTGTGAACGACTTTCCACGGCTCTAAGGTCCCTCATCACAGCAGCTACTCGCTAGCCGAGCACGGACAGAACTTGCGGTGATTGCGGAAATATAAGGCGAGCCTTGTACTTCTTTCTCGCTTGAGCTCGCAGACTTAATGTAAAGGATAAGGAATAAATCTGTTTTCATGATAAACTTCTCACATTCAACCTGCTAGTCCCTTACGGGACGTAGTCTTCAACATATATCCAACCCATAATGCTGACCCATCGTTTGCGAGTCTCCCTTATTAGGGTATTGGCGTAAGGAGGCCACTCTCGATGGAAAGAGGTGATTCAAGATGGAAGCCTCGTCTATGTTATGAGTTACGAGTCGAATCGGAGCATGATATCATGGTGAAGGCGAGCATGTGATTACCATAGACTATTAGCCAAGTTTCCTGGTAAGTGCAAGCAGTATCCACCCTACTATCTTCGATTGATCATGAGACTATATTCCTTTGTCTCCACGACGTCCCTTTATGATAGTCAATTAAAAAGAGACCCACCGCAATCAAACACAGCCCGCCCATGAGTGTGAATGTCCAGCCAATACCCAGTGCATCTGTCATATCTTGTACGAAGGAGACTGCAATGGCCGCTAATGCACAGCGTACGATGTTACTGGAAGCCTGTGCGGCTGCTGGCGTTCGATGATTTTTGTCCACTAGGAGGGTGTTGTAGATCTGGAATGATTTGATTTGGGTTCCACATTTGCAAGTATTGGGTAAGACTTACGCTGAAATCTAGTTGCATGCATAATCCTGCGACGAATTGGAGGCAGAGTGGGATGGCAATGTGCTGGATCGTGTTAGCTCGCGAAAGGACAATGATGTGAGTCGAATGCCGACCTGGTGGTAATGCAAGACCCAGCCAAATGCCACAGTCGAGCAAGTGGTTAGGAGCATCGGCGTCCATATGACACTGAGACGCGCCTTTTCCACAGGGAAGTTGTCCAAGTCATCTCCTACCGCTTTGTTTGTCGAGAGACCTCGTTTCGTCCGGGCATTCCGGTATGCGTTGTTCAGCAGCGGGCCGGAGATGAAAGTTGAGACTGTTCCACCAAGACCAAACGGAAGGTATATCAGACCTGCTTGCCACTGGTTCAGGTTGTATATTTCGATGAATAAGACGGAGAGGGAAGTATTGATGCACGTGTAGACGACGTAGAGGATCCCGCAAGCAATTATGATAATGGTATTGTCCCTGCGTATAAGTATCGTCAAGGATTTCAAGGGATTTGGCATTCGCCACTTGTGTTCTACAACGACGTCGCTGTCCTCCCAGTGACACATCAATGTCGGAATAGGTAATCGTAAATGCTTTGACGGCCTAATTGATCCATTGCCAACAATGTTCCGGGAAGTCTCCGGTAGAAGGAACACCATCAGTGACAAGCATAATCCTGCAGCAATGCACAGAAACCAGAATATCCATGTCCAACCAGCGGCATGGGTGAGACCTCCTCCTAGTATGGGGCCAATGCTCGGTGCAATAGTTATACTCTTGAACATAAGCCTTGATTTCACCGGATATGGCATCCAGACCTACGCGAAAGATACCGCACTGACCAAAGACCCTCTTTCTGCGGGAGATGCAACATCAGTAATCACCCCATAGGCAATCGAAAATGTGCCTAAAGAGTTAGCAATGAACCCGAGGTTGGGATGAGAAGCATGCCAGAGATTGCCAGAGCCTGTAGTACCCGAAGGCCAAGAAGTGCTGAGTAGCTATTTGCCAGAACGATTGCCATATCGGCCGCTATGTAGAGACTCAAAGCAATCATATATACTGGTCTACGGCCCAGTACGTCAGCCGCGTCACCAACCAAGGTCGGCGCTATCGTTGCCACAGCCATGTAAGAAGTAACGGTCAAGTTTATCTTGTTGACCGAAACGGAGAACACTTGGGATAGCTCGTGTATAGCCGGATAGTAAATGAAACTGCTCAAAGTCGAGAACCAAGCAGCGTAGGAAACCATGGCAATGATGCACCGCTTCTCGGCTGTTGTGAAGACGGAGTATTTCTCGATTTCTTCTGCTGGCTGATCGTCGGTAGCTTTCTCGGTGGCCATTCTTCGAGACTCGATATGGACAATGTGGCTTTTTCATATCAGACTGTGGTCTATGAGAAGTCAGTACGAAGGTAAGGATAGCAGCTGTTCTAGTCGAGCGGAAAGTTTCAATGTTTAGACGCGTCCATTCGTGAGTCAACTAGTATGTTTGTAAGCAGACCGTCTTTACATGAATGAGCCGCCGGTCTTGAATTGTCTTGACTGCAAATAGTGTCTCTTCGAAACATTGTCCTACTTTTAGGTACCTTACCTTCTTTATCATCAATCATCACCGTTGCTGTTACCTGTACTGGGACTCATTATCTGGTAGTGACACAACGTGTGAGGAAATTGGTAATAGCGAGATGTGGTAGCGTGGTGATGGGTGACAGCGGGTTGAAGAACGACATCGGTGGTATTTGAGTGGGGTGGTGGTTGATCGCGAGGCCGATATTTTGTAATGATAGCGGCAAGTAATTTAACCAATCAAAAGCATCACTCAGCTTATACAGGTAAGCAATTGCTATATGGGCTGGTTGATCTGTAAACGGCATATACTCAGTCTATTCGTTCATCAAGATACTAACTTCATGTACTGGCCCTTTCGCATAACCAGCAACATTCTAGAACTCGCACTTGGATACGCGTTAATGGAATCTATCGCCATTTCAACAACTTCTCCGCATTCTACTAAGTCTAGATGTACTCCGTATCCTCTCATCTCATTTTCTAATCAAATGCCCTATGACTGTTGCTCATTAAACTACCATAAAGGCCCAAATTCGAACATGCGTCTCTAGGTTTTGTAGACTTTTATCATAATCTGTCTTCGTCCCTAGTATCAAGTCACCCGTATCTGCATTTCACCCTGGCTTACATCATCATCAATAACAATATTTGTGGCGGGAACAGTGTAAATCGGGAGCGATCAGTCCCGAAAACATACAAAGAGAGGAGTCAAACCAAAGCCGCACATCTAACGACAGCAACCTCTCCATTCTTCGGACACAGCAAAGACCTCTCTGCACCCCAGATACAGCATAAAGCCAGACAATCTCTACTGATCCAATCTCCAGGCAACGAGAAAAGTGGCTTCACTACGTCCACAGCAGTATCAATGATAGCATTATCACGATCATGAGCGACAGGAGTCGTTGAATGTATCGTAGCTTTAGGTTTGTTACTGGAACTAAGCCCCTGGAGCGAAGTCGATAGAGATGGACTTGAACGTAATGGAACTTTCCAAGAGCAGATTGAAAATGCTCTGGAAAGGAAAATGAGGTTGTCGTGGGAGAGAAAGGAGAGAACGAGGTCAATTTGGGAGGATAGGCTCTTCGGAAGAACCAATGGAATTATTGGTATTGAACCTCTGTCTTCGTTGATTCCTGGGGTTGTTGCTGTGGACGTCGACCGTGGGGGGGTTTCGAAATAAACGAATGTCTTTTCTTTCGTATTCGGCCTGGAGGACAACATCTGTACCAATATATGCTTTTTGTCATAAGTTACAAGCACTCGATTGACCGCGTTTTGGTCTTGAGGGCTTTCTGGGTTTAATTCCATGTTTCGATTATACGGGTATTCCAATCTGTAAGTCTGGAGTTCGGCTAGGCTCCAGTCCAGTATGCGGATGGTATCTGACCCAACTCCGATGATCAGAGCAGGGTCTTGAGGATGTATAATCCATTTGCATACCGATGTATGCCATTCCAACAATTGTGTCACTGAAGAAGAAGCGAGTGATATGGTACAAACTGTTGACGAAGAAAAGACCAAAAGCTGATTTGAATCGGGGTGGAATAGTAATTGTAAAATGGGTCCATTCGTATTCTGTTTCATCGATAACTCCAGTCTCCTTTCCACAGGTGGCTCCAAATTGCCGTTACCGACGATTAGAGAAATGATGATGACTTTTTTACTCGAGTCAGAAAAACCAAGATATCGTCCGTCGTTACTCCAGCTCATTTGCTCAACGCTTAGGAAACTTTTCGACGCGTGAAGGTCGGCAAGCTTTTTCCCCTGGGCGCCATGTAAAGTAACTGTCCCTTTCTCCGTACCACAGCAATAAAAAAGACCGATTGGGGAGCCTGCAAGTACTGTAATAGATTCGATTCTCCGAGACCTCCACTCGGACACCGTGAGGCTTTGAGCAAGACTTTCAGTCTCACTGCTGCTCTCGATACCTTTACCTCTCTGCTCTACAAACCTCATTAAAGCATTAGGCTCCCACGCATTCCCATAATCACCCCTAGTGTCGTAAAAGCGATTTAGATCAGGACTGAATGCCAGGCCAAGTACGGCTTCCTCAGAGGTCAACTGATATAGAAGACAAAAGTCAGACGTAGTGTACACCTTTACCATCCCACGTACATCACCCGTAGCGAACAGATCACCATCTCTGCTGATTGCTAATCTAGATGCTCCTGTGGCAATTTCTTCGGTATCACCATCATGGGGGCGCCATTTGAAGACAACGCCTTCAATATAAAGGCCCAGAACTTCTGGATAGTGAGGGTGCCAGACAGCTTCGATCACTTCGCCCCTGGCAACTTCTTCTCTTTTTCGCCAGCAATGACTAATATGCACAGGCCCATCAGTCTCCCACGCAGAAAGGGGATGACCTCTATATGCTACAGCAATCAAGCTTCCATCTTTGTTCAGAGCCATATAATTAGCCGAATTCAAAAAGTGCCCCTCAAGCTCTGGTTCTTCGAGCTCCCCCACAAGGTGTCAGGTAGGGGATGTTCGGTTCAAGTCTAGGGATCTTATTCGTCTATCATCCGTGCCAACAACAAGCATAGTACTGTTGTTCGTCAAAAGCATAGCAAGCGGTCGGGGTCGCGACTCGATATTTTCAACCGACATTTTGCATATCCCAGTAGATACTTCCCAGAGTTTTGTCGTACGGTAGCCGTAAGTAGCTAGCAAGGTTCCGGTGCTGTTCAATTCCATCCTGTACACGCGCTCGCCATGTTTTATTGGACTGGCTGTCACTTCCTCAAAAGTTGATGAGTCGTAGAGAACGACACTTCCTGACGAGATGAGGATAGCAATTTGGACTCCGGCAGCCGAGATAGATGAAGCATAGCTTCCATATCCGAACGACAGGCGCGCAAGTGAGTCGTCCCAGTCAGGAGTCGAAATACCTGATACGAGGAGGCTCTTGTCCTTCGTCTTCCCAAATTGTTGGTAAATTGCAGAATTCTGCGGACAGAAAGGAGGAATTTTCTTGTAGATTGATTCGGGGTCCTGTCGCAGGATCGCGCCGAACTTCCCAACTATCTTGACGATATCTTCAGCCCAGCTCTCAATAAGTATTTGTCTCTTGATGTTTGCTCGGTCGTTCTCTTTATGTGCGGCAGAATACTTTGAGAGATGTTTCGACGCGCGAATGAGCACGCGCAGCCGTTTGCTGGCCGCAAGGACTTGGATCCATGTTAGGACCCAGTGACCGCTCAAGAAATTGTTGAGAACTTCGGCTGCCTGCCCGCAATCGAGTGGAGTTAAAGTCAAATGTGAAGACCACGAACTAGCAGCATAGTCAAGAAACTCCGGCTTCTGGATCCCTTTGACCTTTGCTCGAAGACCTATAGTCATGATACATCTCATGCAGCTCAAGAAAATATCTTTGTGGGCTACGTCTCTATCGACGTGAAAAGGGCGATCTTTACCATTGACCAAATATTCCCGAGCAGTCTGGTGGATCATGGCAACGTTTGCCCCATTGTCAATGACGACAAAGCCACCACACAGCTCCACAATCGACCGCTGAACATCCAGCATCCTGGAAGTATCTTCATGCAGTGCATGTGACAGTTCTGCAATCGTTAACGCACGTAACGAACAAGTGACACACTGCAGGATGCTCGATGCCAATCCCCTATCTGTTGCAGACGGGTTTTGGGCAATAGATGATGCCATGCGGTCATATAATGCTTCCATACCTACCGGTAGTTGTTCAAGCGCGAGCGTAACATCGGCCTGCGTATGACACAAATTTAATTTATCAACAGCAAGTCGTACCCACTGATCTATCAGTACTGCTTGACAGCGAACACAGAAGTTCGAAGTACTTACGAGGAAATTATTATCTGCTCCTTGTACAATTCGATGTACAATGCTCTCCTTAAATTCAATGGTACCAGACATGCTAAGTTCTTGACGGATGTAGCAGCGCAGGTCTTCCATATGGCCTTCAACACTTATCAAATTGGGGTTCAGCACCTTCGGGACCTTCTGGAAGGTAGCCACAATTTCCGAAGTCTTTCGACTTACGAGCAAAATCCGAATTGGTGTAGATGACAAAGAGACGTCAGAGAGTAGCCTGATGAGTGCCCGGGGATCATCTGCTTCATCAAGCCCATCTATGACCCAGAATAATGGGTGGCATTCCTCCATCTTAAAAAGTATGGACTTGAACACGCGTTCCCAAATCGTCCTTGGATCCGCGGTCTCAAAGTCAACAGCTTCATCCACGAAGGAAAGGACCTTTTGCAAGAAATTAGGCACACTCCGTGCTATTTGGTAAGCAATTGTACGCAGTAGTAAGCTCAAAGTCCGTTTCTTTTGATCCCCAAAACGTATGAAGAAGTAGTGGCAGGAAATACCTCGTTCAACGAGGCTATTGATGATGAACGAAGACAACACTGATTTGCCCATGGCTGGTCCACCATTCAGCCATAGCAGAGAATGTGTTACCTCTGGGGCATGTAACCATTCGAGGTAAATTTTGTCTTCGAGAATCCAATCACAGGTGCCTCGTGTCCATTGGTCGCGGAAAAAGATGTAGTCGACGTCCGGCAGCTCTGTGATGGCCAGCAAGGACTTCAAATCATGTGACTCCCTTCGATTAGACAAGGGCGCTTTTTTCGATCTGCTGGTTGAAATAATTTTGCTAACGAGCGATGTGAGAGCGTTTCTCACAGTAATGTAGTTTGGATCCCAGGGACTATCATATTTGCAAACGTTATGATGATCTGCGTTTAATGCCTTAGATATCTCCCCAGGATAGCCAAGCACGGACGAATCTTTTTCCAGTATCATCTTCATTACCATTAGCACAGAATCAGATTGTTTGCTGCCGATTTTTGCTTACAACTCTTGAACTTTTAAGCCCGATTGCAGTAGGTTGTGTTTCATAGAACGAGACGATGTCTAGTCTAGGTGCAATATGGCGGAATTGCTCATTGAGCTTCTGCAAAGTGAATGAGTTCTTTGCAAGTTCGGATATGTATGGCTTCGAATTGTTGAAAAACGTTGACCGCAAGATCCGGTCCAATAGTTCTGCCAAATTCGTACCACGATGTGGTGTTGCGATAAAGGTAATTGCAGAAATAGCTCTGACGATTGATTCATACTCAGGATCATTCTGCCCTTGCATGTATGCCTGCACAATGTCAGCTTGAGTCGATCAAAGAATCAGCCATCGTCACCTCCTTGATTATGAGCCCTCCCATACTGTGGACCACAAAGACGAGCGGAACCTAGTGTCCAAATCAGATCTATCTTAGGTCCTGCATCCGAGTCTTACTTACATTCCCTATGTCCAGATCTTCCTTTTGCTCGTCCTTCGCATACTTGAGATCGAAAAGCAGATCCTTGGCAAAGTCCAGTACTGTGGTGCTAACATTGCCTGCTGTGCGGATACTGGCATTATATCCGAAGGTAAGCACTCTGGCCAGACAGACATCGGGTTCAAGGGGTAGAAATTTCAACGGCCAGAACAATTCCGGGTCCTCATTCTTCGACCACGTCCTTCGACTAGTGCCTCCAAGACCATGTATGAATATAATATCCACCTTGTGACCATTCTCAGGAGTGTAGACAATATTCAGACCAAGTTGCCCGGGATCAGTCTCGCTGTTCTTTCGAACGTGGTCGCTAGTCTTTCGAGGGTGTAAATAGGAGGATGTCTGAGGTAGAGATGTTGTGGACCCGACAGGGTCCTCTCGAACCGGAACAGAGACATCGGATGGGCTTGGGTTGGGACTCCGGGACTGCGATGTGGTTCGGTGAAACCTCGACTGACGAGTTTCGTCACCGCTTTTTCTCCTGAAGCTGAAAGGTTTCTGAAACTACCAAGAACCGATGTATCAAACAACTGCCTTGCGTATCTTTGGGAGTAGGGTTGAGAACTAACCATGTCGCTTGGTGTGGCTGATGTTTACTATCCTGTTAGAGTATATATGGGCTTCCTGGAAGGTGCCGAGTCCGCACGCCAGTGTGGCTAACACGACCAAGCTGGCCCCCGTAAAGACCTCAGTAGGCCTTCGCCGCCGAAGCCTGGCGCACCTTGCTCCGTAGGGGACCCGTAGTCCTGAAGTCAAAGTACCAAGATTGACTGAACGATGCGAGAACCTCAGGCTCGATGGCCGATCAACACCCCTGCAACCTCGCGGGCTTGCGGGCGAAGCCAGGTTTGGCATAACCAGCGCCCACGCCAACCGAACTTGGCCAATCCGTTTTTACCCCCGAAATACATACTCTCGTCAAATTAATGTGGCTTCTGGTCTTTTGCTCTTGCATTCGGTAACAAATTGTGGCTCTTTAAGATTGTTCAGTCTTTGCAACACATTCGGTCCCTCGAAGACCTTTCGTTGAACGTTTAATAGGTACCGGCGTTATTGGTTCTGTTCTCCCAAGCCGCTGGTGCTCGGTCGACTTTTCTTATGCCAAGATATATATATGCATAGCTTTTTCCGGTTTCAGCACCAAATTATGTCAGAATGTTCCGAGTGGGAGTTGGGAATCGGAGGAAACTTCCCCATTCACAAGGCCGTTGTTAAGGGTATTCACACACTTCACAGGCTATCGACCGGTTGGAACTGATATCAACTTCACAGTATTGCCGAGAGGGACGAGTATTGTGACGGCAGACTCTTCTGGTATATCTGCCTGGACGAGGACTGCGAAAGTCTCAGTCATTTTGGCGGATGGAAGCCCAAAGAGATATTTCTTAAAGGTAGATCTCCCTTCGTCCTATTGACTCAAACCATTGTTGATAAAAGGTTGGTACCGCATAGTGCGCGTCAGGGAAGGGTGCACGAGCCTTGGTCGAGGGGGAATTCCAATCTGCGTCTGCCATTGATGCTCTGGTACCAGGATTGGTACCGCAACCAAGTGGATGGGGAGAGTATCATAACGGCGATTCACAAGTATATTTTCTCCTAGCAGACTTCCACGATATGGATCTTGCTGCAGCTCCAGAACCAGTCCACTTTACGGCTCAGATAGCCGAGCTTCACCGGAAAGGAGCGTCTCCTAATGGAATGTTTGGATTTCCTGTTCCCACCGTGTGTGGCATTATGGAACGTACAGTAATCTGGGAAAAGAGCTGGGCCAAATCCTTCACTCATCAACTTAGAGATGTCATCAAATATGACAATGAGACAAATGGTCCTTGGCCAGAATACGACACTGCTTGCAAGCAACTTATCGATGTGGTCATACCGAGACTCTTGGGGGCTTTGCAATCCGATGGCCGTGAGATCACGCCAACCCTGATACATGGCGATTTGTGGGAACGGAACGTGGGAATTGACATGGAGACAGGCGAAATGGTGGTGTTCGATCCTGGGTCCACCTATGCGCACAATGAAATGGAATTTGGCACTTGGAGATGCTCCTGGGCATATCATTTCAACTCCCCAATCTACATGCGACTTTATCAACGCCATATTGAACCCTCGGAGCCTGTGGAAGAATGGGACGACCGTAATCGGCTTTATAGCATTCATCCATATTTGAATGATTCCGCAGGACATCCAGGGAGTATTTCTCGGCAAATGTGGGTATTTCTTCGCACGTGAAGGTCGGCCGCTAAGTCACCCTCTTTAGAGCTTATAACGATATGCTATATCTTTGCGAAAAATATGGGCCCCTGGACGCCCTCGACAAATACAACCCTGAGAAGGATGTGAGTGTTACAGGTGCTTACCTTCCATTTGTTATGACACAGCTGGAATGAAAGCGGCCAAATCGTCTTAGGTTGTTCACAGACGGCGCGCCGTTAAACTCTAAAGGTCCAAGCAAAAATGGCAAGACCTTAGCCACATACAATATATATAGGAACAAAAACTCCAATTGCGGGAATTATAAAGCTGCATAGATACTGCGGTTTTAGTACATTTCGGATTTCAAAGATTTGGGTAACAATTTAATGTTATTATCATAGGTATGAAAAGTCTCATAGTAACTGCGCGTCAATACTAAGCCAACGCCTAAGAATGCTCGTCCACGCCCATAAGAAAGTGGCTTTTAGGGTCCATAAGGTCTGAACTGACAGGCGCGGGCATCGGCATAGGTATAAGTATAGGCGTGGGCTCGAGTATAGGCGACTCACTTTCACAGTCTCCTATACTAAGGTATGACGGCTTGCCATTAATGGCGCGGGGTAGTAAGCGACGTGGTACAAATACATCTATCCATGCTTCTTGACCTAGAGACTTCACTTCGAGAGCAGACTAGCGCTTGGCGGCGAATCGTCCTTGGTAGCTAAGGTAAGGGATTTATGGAGGGAGAGATAGTGCGGTCTGCGCCTATATTTTACTATGGTGGTTTCGGATTTCGCTTGGACAATCAAGTCTGGAATAAGAAGCCAGCAACCCCGTAACCTCTTCTATCTCTGTCCTTTTCTCTGGTCAAAACGCCAATGAGAACGCCTATGGTATCCTATTCGCTTTTTGTTTTGAGCTTTGTCATCTCCGTTAAGACATCACCACTTGTCAACCTGCCATCCTCGTTGGTGCTTAAGTTCGCAAATGGGAACAACACCGGTCCTCGTCTGCCCAGAAATATCACAGGTCCCATCAATGATGCACTTGATATGAGCACAGTGTGGGCAAAATGTCAGCCGTTCATATAGCGAACCACTAACCCAAGCGCAGCTTTCCCCCGTATCCACCTCCCAGTCCCTTCAACTATCGCGTCCAATATTCAAACATCGTTCTCAAATTTGCCCTTTACAGTACGGTACCACACTGGAATCAGACAGAGGTCGACATAATCATGCGAACTGCCATCAGAGACAGCGTTAACCCTTTCCGGCCTCAAGACCCAGTGTCTTTGACCCATCATATCTGGAAATCAAATCGATATTGGCTAGATATGAGCCCGATGGGTCGATTTGGACCACACTTGCGCTTCACTTATGACCTGTGGACTGCTTGCCTTACTGGGATTAACAATTTTGTGCTTGCTTATCCGGGATTGTTCTTTCATTATCAGGTATTTTTGGATGACGGGAATGGTGATATGGGGGCCTGTTTGGCTATTGGAGGACTTCAATTCACTTGAGGCTTGATCCGGCAGGACCAGAACCTATAATGTGATGGGTAAGGAGTCAGCGATCAGTGGCGTCTAATTTTGAAGCTGGCCAGCGGTATCAACTAGAATAAATTGGACCTGGTCACAAGGAAACATTGAGGATGAGCTTTGAGACCAGGCAAGAATGAATATGGGAAAGACTCCTAGACGAAGATGGCACGGATGTTATCAGCATTCTGGAAAGGGAGAAAAGAGCTCCGAATGTGAAGACACCTGTGGCTTACACATTCTTGCATGGGTATTTTTCGACATATGCTCGCAAATAGAGGCAATTCTAGGCGCTGGTAAAGGCACCTAGATTGGAAATGATGCAGTTAACATTGGTCGCATAAGACTCCGAATATCCATGCAGATACTATATAGCAGTGTCTAAGCCGTGAGAAGGCTGGTCTTGGTATTCAATACTGCCTAAATGGAATGTTGACGGCTTAAAGGAGGGGGCAGGTATATTAATCAATGGGGTACTCTGGATATGGAGTCTCTAAGCTGTGGAGACGACGGTTTAAATACAAGTGGATGATTAGTCATCGTCGTGTTCGGGTGGAGCCTACGTCATTCAATTGCGGACTGCCTTGAAACAGCAGCTGTCTTTCAAGATGGATTCGGGCTACGCATGGAGCAGCATTGATTATATGCTCCCTACTACAAATAAGACTGTTAAACTAACGTGGTTCCCCAAAAACAGACGCAAATGGCTGGACAAGCAAAGACCGAGGAGGGCAAGGGAGAGTCCTTGAATACCCTACTTGATGAGAACCAGAGGGGGGAGCTCACTTTCCTCATCGCCAGCGCTGCGGCTGCCATGCGCAAGACCATCACATCCAGTTTTGATGCCAATGTAACTACAAGCTATGGTCCCTATATTGACATCAATTGACAAATTATAGGCTGGCATGCCCCAAGACCTCGTCCAGCATCTGACGTCCGAAGATGACAAGATCATGAATGCCAATGTCAATGCAGATGTCTCGAAATATGACGCGGATCGAAAGTTGAAAGAGCAGCGGGAGAAAGAGCTTAGTGCTCCAGCAATGAAGGAGCTCAGGCAATCGTCTCTGAAGTTTTTCGACCAATGGCGAACAAGCGTAATCGTACGTGTCGGTGAGGTAGTCAACTCTAAA
This sequence comes from Cladonia rubrotincta, assembly GCA_963971245.1. NCBI lineage: Eukaryota > Fungi > Ascomycota > Lecanoromycetes > Lecanorales > Cladoniaceae > Cladonia > Cladonia rubrotincta. The sequence continues at coordinate 1,208,108 of OZ020212.1, forward strand.
GAGGAAGCTTCTTCACAGATCAAATCAGCAAATCCACCAGATTCTACCATTCATGCTCCATCAGACACCAAAGTTGATCCTACTCAACCTACAAACTCCGAAGACTCTGCAGAGGATCTCTCAAAGTTTTACCCTCCTATTGAAACGCCGCTCGCATCTCTGGATGAAAAGTCCAGGATACTAATAATTCACTCGATGCTCTTACTTCTATTATCCCTCGAAAATTACGTCGCTCCATCCCGAGTGCTCCTATTATACCTTACGTCCTCTTTACGTCTACCACTGAAGGTCCTTACCGAAGATGAAGAGAAGATAGCAAAGGGGTTACTGGAAGCTGCAAAACATATGTCTGGCGAATCTGAAGCCAAGAAGAAAGCAGAGGAAAACAAGGATTCACGAAAATGGAAAGTTGGGTTAGCCTCTGTTGCCGGAGCCGCCCTCATCGGAGTCACTGGTGGTCTTGCTGCTCCTCTGGTTGCTGCTGGTGTCGGAAGCGTGATGGGTGGTCTTGGACTGGGTGCGACTGCTGCAGCGGGATATTTGGGCTCAGTTGCTGGGAGTACAGTTATAGTTGGTGGGCTGTTCGGAGCGTACGGAGGGCGCATGACAGGGCAGATGATGGACAATTATGCCAGAGAGGTTGACGACTTCGCATTCCTTCCAGTGCGGAGAGACCGCAAGAATGCTGACACGGAAGAGGAGAAAGATAAAGCTGATATTGCTGAGAAGTCTGAACATGTGGAGAATGCCTTGAGCTCCGAGAGTGGCGATCAGCAGCCTCTGGAAGACAAGCCTGCAACCAATACGCAGGAAATCAAGCGTTCAGAGAAATCCGAGGAAAGTCGGGAAGAAAAAGAAGGCGTCGAGGACCCAGCCCGTCGCCGCCTTCGCGTCACTATTGGCATATCAGGCTGGTTGACATCGAAGTCTGAAGTCGTGACACCTTGGCATGTGCTCGGTCAAGACAGCGAAACTTTTGCTCTGCGTTTTGCACTAGAAGCCCTCATGAACCTTGGCAACAGCATGACCGCCATGGTATCCTCTGCCGCTTGGGGCTACGCAAAGAGTGAGATGATCAAGCAGACAATCTTTGCAGAGCTTATGACGGCAATGTGGCCGATGGCGTTGCTGAAAGTTGCAAGAGTGGTAGACAACCCCTTCTCCATAGCGAAGAGCCGGGCCGAGAAAGCTGGAGAGGTGCTTGCCGATGCTTTGATCAACAAGGCCCAGGGTGAGAGGCCTGTGACGCTGATCGGGTACTCACTTGGTGCGAGGGTCATATACTCCTGCCTGATGAGCTTGGCGAAACGCCGTGCTTTCGGTCTCGTGGAGAGCGTGGTCCTGATCGGTGCACCAGCGCCTAGCACGACGGGTGACTGGCGTGTGATGCGCTCTGTTGTCGCCAGCCGTCTTGTCAATGTATACAGCGAGAATGACTTCGTCCTAGGCTTCCTGTACCGGACGAGCAGCATACAATATGGCGTTGCTGGCTTGCAAAAGGTCGAAGGCATACCAAGTGTCGAAAATGTGGACGTTAGCGAGACCGTCAGTGGTCATCTTCGTTACCGGTACCTCGTTGGTAGTATCCTAAAGAAAATCGGCTTCGAAGACATCGATATGGAAGCCGTCAGGGAAGAGGAAGAGGCGCTAAGGAAGATGGACGAAGAAGAAGCGAGAAAGAAAATGGTAGACAGAGCCAAACAAGAAGGTACCCAAATACTCAAAGATAATCCTCTCGGGGTAGGCAAAGAGGGTGGAAAGGGCGAGAAAAGCGAAAAACAACAACAGCAGGAAAAGGAAGCTGCAGAAGCCGAGGCTGAAAAGATGGAGAAAGAAGTCCAAGAGAAGACAGCGAAAGGCATGTTACAGTCTGCATGGGGCTATCTACCTATGAGGCTTCGTGGTGATGCTGGTAGGGGTAAAGCTGAGGGCCAGGCAGCTGAGAAGGCGGAGGTGGATGCGCCGAAGTCGGAGGTAAAGAGAGAAGGTCAGCAGGGAGGTTGGGCATCAAGTATTACGGACGGTGGTAAGGAGGGGCTCAACAAGGCTTCAGGATGGGCTGGAAGTCTATTGGGTAGTGGAAGCAAATAGGAGGTGTCGTGGCATGCGGCGTTTGTCTTGCCCGTTCTATGGTGAAGACATGATTCACGAATTTAATGGCATACACATCATACTAAATATAGAATTCGGTTCTGAATGATGAGCGTGAGAGCTTATCTAGCTCCCAGATTTGTATCGTTAAGCTTCGAGTTTATTCCGCCCAGCGTTCATGCACTTCTGTTTCCCTCTGTCTCGCCCCGCGATACTGACGATTGCTGGCATAGATTCAAGCTTAGTGCCTTTTGTGAGCTCAAGCTCGTGGAATATTCATAGCTATAATCACTTCAAGACGTTGAGTCGGATTGTTTTCGTTTGGTCCCCCTATTCCGTCTAACCACCACATCATCATCGTCGTCTTCTTCTTTTTGACAGGAGCCTCGTGCATTGTGACAGGAGTCTCGTGCATTGTGGCAGGAGTCTCGTGCATTGTGGCAGGAGTCTCGTGCATTGTGACAGGAGTCTCATCCGTATGGACAACAGCTATCTTGCTTACCTGCCCAGTCAAGGCTGAATAAAAGCTGAATACGAATGAATAGCTAAATGTGGTGAAGTGATGAAGCACTGAGCCAGGTGAAGTTTTTGACTCGGTCCTTTCGGGGACTTTGTCTAAGGTGGGAAAGAGCTATCGTAGTATCAAAGATGCTCTAAGCATTTCTTCAAATGGGGAAAGAACGAGCGTGGTATTTTATGAATTCGACACTAGGAGGGTTATTATGGGCAGCTTAATTATCCACTCATTGCCCTACAAGCGCACGGGCTCAATACTCTGAATTGCCACTTTATGGTTGTGGACAGGTCGCTTCATCCATAGTCTTTCTCATATCTTAACCCCCTCAGAGCTCTGTATTGGAGACTTCTATACAGAATGCTCAGCCATTTATGCGTTGGCCTTTCCTGGGCTTGGAGTCCATGGGAGTGACCCTGAAAGGTTGACAGAGCCCATTCAAGAGAGTCTAGGTTCGAGTCGCCCTAGTGTTCAGACGAATTGACGTCTTCCTACGATCCAATATCCAACCGTTAACAAATGCTGCTCCTATTACGCTTCTAGCTCCCGTCTTAGATCTGCCCATCTCTTCGCTCGTAGAGGATCAAGTTTAGTCAATTCGTCCACCCAGTGGCCGATCGCGCTCGTTCCTGCCGGCCACCTGCCCCTGAGACTTTTTTGTAGTATGCTTAGACCTATCAGCGATTGGTAGATCCACTTGCAGTCCTCAGCACCATCAAGCATTTCTTGGAGCCGCCCGATCTCCTGAGTGACATATTCTGCCCGCTCTTCTACTGAGAGGTCTGGCACCATCGAGTCTGCAGAATATTTCGGATCAAAAGTGGACATAAGATTTTGGTGGTAGAACCACAAAGACTGGTCTTCCGAACCAGCCCAGAGCGCTCGCTGTATGAGCTCAAGTTCTTGATTGTATGTTAGCAATGGCAAAGACTGGTGCATCGCGAGGAGTGCGGTACCTTCATCAAGAAACTTGCGTCTTGCAACTTTGTCAGCTTGTTTTTCGGTCAGAAGTCTAGGTATCAGCTTGCTTCGGGTGTGCCAAGCTGAAAAATTTGACAAGTTCGTATTGATCATCTTCGTAGTATAATAGAATTCCTGCTCAGTCAGAGTACTTGCAGAGCCATCAGTCTGAAGCTCAGGACTCTCTAAGGCGTGGACTACGGTCCTGCGATAGCCCCATCCATGGAAATTCCTGCTGTCGAGGCTCAGCATCTTACTTGCTAAAGCAAGCTCCTGCTGCCATGATTGCCGTCCTGCTACTACTGGTAGGCAATGTATAGACTGCTCTAATAGCCAAAGGCGGTAATTCCAGATCCAGTAGCATTTCGGGTATTTTCGCATTAGAGGGAGCAGAAAAGAGAGTTCATCCGAAATGGTATTGGCTGAGGTGTCATGGCTTGTCTTAAAACCCTGTCCATCGTCACCGGATCCTGCGGACAAAATGTGTCGTATGATCAGCCGGCGGTGATTCCATATGGTATAATATTCCGGATTCCATCTCAAAAGCTTGGTTGTTAAATCCAACGTTTGAATCGTATACTGGCGCTCTTGAATCTGGAATCCATCAGAAGAGATATTAGTATACGAGCTTGATGCGTACTCTCAGGTGAACCGACTCTACAAGGCCTTTGTAGTCTTTAATTTTCTGTAATTCTTTCTGCCGGTCTTCGGCTGTCGCACGCTGAACGCCACTGCCTCTTGGTATACCGTGCTGTCAGCCCGTATCAGCTTCTACGCTTCACGCCTTCCTGTATATTACTTACACTCATCACACAATCAGAATTGATAGACTGGGAGGACTACGTTAACAGAATGAGTGCAGGAAGCCGCGCTTCACCTGGTTGTTGCCTTCTCAGTCAGCCCTACGGTCTTGGCTCCTTCTCACGCGTCACATGCCAGCTCGAACATCATCCTTCATCCTAAGCTAACATCCAAAGCGCAATAGGCGTTTCATCGCTCATTACTAACATGCATCACAGCTATCCATAGCACTGAAATATTCCCAGAGGAGCTTGCATTCACTTGCTCGGCACGCTCTTTTTCGTCTGCTTTTCGTCTGCCTCTACTGCGGCTTCATTGGGCTTCTACTGCAATGCCTCGTGTCTTGTCTGGTTCTGTAGACGACATTTCATGCTACACGGTGACCCAAAATAATGTCTACGCTTTCAATGCTCGCCCTTCACATACTGTGTCAGCTACTGACCTTCGATACCTTGCAAAACTGGAACATGTTCTTGCAGATGCCCGCAACCATGAGGACTTTGAACAGAACCTGCATGCTGCTCTTTCTACGCCTTGGTCTCGTGCTAGCTATAATGCCCGCACATCAGCTTCAACTTCTGATAGCAGTAGCGTATTACACTCATTTTCTTCTCTAAATGCTTCTAGCAGTAACGATTACCATGTTCCTGAACCATCAACCGGGGCAAAACCGCTTACTTTGGCTTTCAAAAGTGGAGGCTATGCCTCTTCCAATCGAGAGAGCATTCTCTCTCATGATGCAGATCCTTTGCCCTTTCCCCTCAATCCCACACCTATCTCAGCTCATATTTGCCCCGCAGTTACTGATGCTATGGCTTTGCCAAGAACACCGAGTCGAAGGTGGCCCAGTGGCGGACAATGCTGGACGCCTCCATCTTCTCCAGATCGTTATATATCCAATCGACATAAGCCACAAGAGGCTTCAAAGACGTTCCGAGTGAGCAAGTCGCCACACCAGCTTTCTAGCTCAGAAAGGCTCCTGCGTCATCCTTCTGCCACACCGGACCCATTCGGACCTTTGGTTGTTCCACGGACGCGAGACCATAGGACAGCTGCTGCCGTAGCAGGGGACGTCCAAATGCAACGCTCTCGTCCCCAGACTATGGGATTTACTCATCTTCTAACCCTTCCACAAGACACGCTCGTGCTTCAAAATAGGCAGGTCAGCGCAGGAGCAGTCTGGAACGTTGGAGGAAGCAGTGCAGCAACCCATTCTGGTCCTATCCGCAGCATTTCCGACGGCAGGGGTGGTTTTCTCAGTAGCGGCTCCAATGCGCCGATGTATACATCTCATTTCTATGACGAAGATATCCTTGATCATGGCTTGGAGCGGATGGAAAGTAGGCTTGCGGCAGCCTTGGATATTGACCTGACAAGCAGAGTGATAGACACCTCTCAAGCCGTTCGACCAACCAGGAGTGTAAGCGTCAATGTAACTGGCGTGAAGAGGAAGAATGTGCACAGCGACCCGCGAATTCGATGGAAGCATGGCGAATGGACTCAAAGCGCGTTTCAGCCATGTATGTCTCTTTGCTTTCTTTTTGACTGTGTGACAGCAGCTCTAGGCTCAGTCATTGGAGGCAAAGTGCTGACGTGCCACCGCGCAGCGGCCAAGAAAATGCGGAAGACAGAGCCAAGAGCTGTTCCAACAATACCATTCAGATAAGTCGCGCCCCTCTGAGCTACTTTAAGGCTGCCCTGACTTGGCTGTACAGTACTGGATGCGCCAAGCCTTCGCGATGATTACTATTGCACAATCCTGGCTTATTGCCGCACTTCCCATGTCCTTGCCGTAGGCCTGGGTAACAGAGTCTATCTGTGGTCCGAGTCGGGTGGTGTACAATATCCGCCAGAGCTCAACACCGGTCGTATGACCCATGTCACTTCGGTGTCATTTTCCTCGACCGAAGGAGGTCACAGCATCCTTGCCATAGGGCGAAACTCCGGCCAGATCAGTCTGTGGAGTCTCCATGACGCAGAAAACATCAGGTTCCTCCGTAAGCTGCCACGTGCGGTGGCATGTGTCGCGTTCAAACCAGTCGTCACCCGCAGACACTCTAAGCACTTTAACTGTATGATGGCAACTGAGGAACTTCTTGTCGGAGATGAGATTGGCACTGTGTATTATTACTCAGTAGAGTGGATGAGCAAAGAACAGTTCGAGATCCATCAATACGAAGGCTCGATGACGTTGCTCGCCAAAATTACAGTGCACAACCAGCAGATATGCGGGCTAGCCTGGTCAGCAGATGGCGAGTTCTTCGCAACGGGTGCGAATGATAATGCATGCTGTTTGTTTGAGACCAAGGACATATTTGCTCCACGCGATCCTACAAAAGACGCTCTCTCTACTTACAGAAGTCCCTTTCAGACTTTGCTGGGAGGTTTTGGCTTGCCGAAGTTCATCGCACGAATCAATAACCACTCTGATTCCATGGAGGCCACAGCTAGCAGCACCCACGTTAGCGAAAGCAGCACCGTTGCGGGTCGTAATAACTCCCTTCTCATTGTCAATGGAGCTCAGAAGCACAGGTGGATGCACAGCGCTGCCATCAAAGCTATCGCTTTCTGCCCTTGGCAGCGCGGGTTGATAGCAACTGGGGGTGGATCTAACGACCGGGCAATACATTTTTACCACGTATACTCCGGAGCCTGTCTTGCGACAATAAACGTTTACACTCAAGTCACTTCATTAATATGGTCAACCACTCGTCGAGAGATTGTAGCCACATTCGGCTACGCACAACCAGACCATCCCTACCGCATAGCTGTGTTCTCTTGGCCCGATTGCAAGCAAGTGGTGGCCATACCTTGGGCGAGTGACATGCGTGCTCTTTATGCCATACCGTATCCTGGCGGCCCAGGCGAGACCACGGCGAATACGAGAATGGGCGAAACGTGGTTTTCGCGGACGAAGGAGGAAGGATGCATTGTAGTCGCATGCTCGGATGAGAGTGTCAAGTTCCATGAGGTCTGGAGTGGTGCAAGCAAGTCCACGGATACTCATATGGGATTGTTAGGTGGTAGTGACATCCTTGAAGGATTGGAGGGTATCGATAAGGAAGGGACGAAAGTCATTCGTTGATACGAGCTCAGCACTGATATTTTTCTTTGCGGTTTTGTGAGCGTAACGACTATAATGAGCGTCACGGTAATGACCTTGTATAGATTACAATGCATTGGGAAGTAGTTCCTATTCTTATTCCTCTGAGCGTTGCGGGCAGTACTGAAGAGTCTTTTCATCACCGACACGTCTAGTTAGCAGAAAGCCTCAAACCCTGGTATTCCTCGAAGAACCTTTCCCCAACACAGCAGCACGAATCGTTGTCCGATTAACACTTTATTCTCTGAATCCAGCACTCGCTCATTCATCATTCAGCAACACCTGATCCTCTCCTTCAAATCCCCTTCTCACTCTCATAACCTCTCCATCCGATAACCAGAATGTCCGTAGCGCGAAATAGATAAACAAGGCTATAATAGCAGCTACAACGGTGCCGAAGACAATGCAGACGTAGTAAGTGAGTTTAGTGGTTGCGGTGGCCATCCTAGGTGAATTTTGGGGACGAAGACGATGGAGCAGGTCAGATTGTGCGTCTTGGAGGCACGGTTGGAATTGTAGGATCTTCGGTGTGAGGATGTAGATGAAGAAAAGACAACAGGGGAGAGATTTGGTGGGAGACTGCCAGAAACTTTCTGTTGGGGGAAGAGTCTGAGGGAGGTGGAGACAGTGGGTGTGGCTTGGGCAGAAGAACGTTGTAAAGTAGCCAGATTCGAATGGAAAAGCGGCCTCAAAACATCGCTTTTCATTAACAGGTGTTTAAATTGCAAAAAGCCAGTTAGAGCTTGATATTCCGTGCCGCGAAGCCATAACCATTTAAAAGCATTGGCATCGTGAAGCTTGCGGTCTCCTTCCAAACGATTCCATTTCTAGATTCTTGCACGTTGGAAACTATCTACGAGGTTCGCGAGGCCTCTGGTCTCAGTCTTCCTTGAACCAACTTCTCCCCTATCACACGCAACAAGACCTCCACAGCTTTGCGCAATGAATAGAAGCAAGTTAAATTCTGCTCCAAGGTAAATGGCTCTTTAGGATTAGGGAGTGTAAAACACGCCGCATTCATCTTCATAACATTAATTTTGAAATTAATATGGCGGCTCCATCCAATCCCGAAATCCATGGCATTAGTAGCAGCATTAACATGAGAAAGAAATGCGTTGTCTCGAATCTGTCAAGGCTTGGCATTGGATCTCAGCCCTACAGTCACCAAGAACAGTTAGTGCCCGCACCTTAGCTCCCACACACTTGCTCTTACGCGAAAATTGCCAGCTTCCACACAGAACACCTCGAACGAACCGTCCACCACCCTCACCCTCCATCTTGACGCAATCACCCCACCGTCAAGATGAAGCTCAACATCTCCTACCCTGCCAATGGTACCCAAAAGCTCATCGAGATCGAAGACGACCGCAAACTCCGCGTCTTCATGGACCGCCGCATGGGACAGGAAGTCCAGGGCGACAGCGTGGGCCCTGAATTCAAAGGCTACGTTTTCAAGATTACCGGCGGCAACGATAAACAGGGGTTTCCTATGAAGCAGGGTATCATGCATCCTACGCGTGTTAGGCTACTCTTGAGCGATGGACATAGCTGTTATAGGCCCAGGAGGACCGGGGAGAGGAAGAGGAAGAGTGTTAGAGGGTGTATTGTGGCGATGGATTTATCGGTGTTGGCGCTTAGTGTGGTCAAGCAGGGGGACGAAGAGTTGCCGGGATTGACAGATAAGGTGTTGCCGAAGAGATTGGGACCGAAGAGGGCGACAAAGATCAGGAGGTTCTTCGGATTGAGCAAGCAGGATGATGTGAGTATCTCCTGTATAAATAGCGGCTTGCAGCCATACGAGATCGAGACACGATGTTGAGATGTTGATGTGTTTTTGTCTTACAGGTCCGCAAATTCGTCATTCGTCGTGAAGTCCAGCCCAAAGGCGAGGGCAAGAAATCATACACCAAGGCCCCACGCATCCAGCGTCTCGTCACTCCTCAACGTCTCCAACATAAACGTCACCGCATGGCTCTTAAGCGTCGTCAAGCTGAGGCCTCCAAGGATGCTGCGGTATGTCTACTTCTCTGAATATGGTTGGTAGGGGCGTGCGGGCTAATTATGGCGCTACAGAACGAATATGCCCAGATCTTGGCTAAGCGTGTTAATGAAGAGAAGGCTAAGAAGACTGAGTTGAGAAGTAAGTTGGCCTCATATCCTAAGTGTTGATAAACATACGCTAACCGTATCACAGAACGAAGAGCGTCGTCAATGAGGAAGTAAAGCATGGATAGGATCACAGGAGCGCATGAAGGGCCGAAGCGGAGTTGACATGTCGGATGGCTGCCGCGGTAGTCTACATGAGTCTTAAGGATAGCTCAGCATATGCTTGCGGTGAATCAGTCTCATTGAATGCAAAAGCATGTACAACATGACGGACCCATAGAGCAATGTTGATGAATGGTAACCGAAGTCATGTGCATGCGACTCTACATGGTGCTATCAGATAGCGACACGCCATCCCAAGTTGAAAGAGTCTATCCTATCCACAATATCCAAACGCCGAAGGCTCCCATGCTGACCCTACTTTTATATCCAACTAGTTCATGATGGCGGTGCGTTGCTGAACAAATAGGAAACACTCTCCCCATTATGTGTGCGTCTACAGGCCTCTGCGCAATCGCATTAGCACCCCTTCTACCTCCCGCGCAATAGAATCAAATAGACTCACCAGCCAGCGTGGGACTAATATCTATAATCCTAATCTTATCGCACTCCTTATCCTTCCCCAACAATGGCACCGTGTTCGTAACCACGACTTTACTCAATGTATCGCAAGCATTCAACTTCTTGATCGCATCCCCGCTCAAGATTCCATGCGTCACCACACTGATGACTTGCGTGGTGCCGTGTTGGGCGAGTACTTCGGCTGCGGTGCACAGCGTGCCGCACGTATCGGCCATGTCGTCTATTAGGATGGCTGTCTTGCCGCGTACTTCGCCTGTGAGGGTCATGCGGGAAATTTCGCCGGGTCTGGTGCGCTCTTTGCTGGATGTGGGGATTAGCTAGGTCTTGGAGTTTTGGCAAGGAGAGTGGGATACTGGATTACGGCGAAGGGGAGGTCGAGGCGGCCGGCTATGGATGTTGCTCTGGTTTGGTTAGAACTCAGAAGCATGTCTCCAGACAGCGCTGAATGCGGGAGTTACCTCTTCACTCCGCCGGCATCTGGAGACACTATAACTGCTTGATCCAGGCTGACGTTCTCTCGAATCCACCTGAGGCTGGTTGGCTCAGCATACAAATTGTCCACCTAAGCCAAACAATTAGTCAAGGTCCGGTGTTTTAGTTTTTGCGGCTAACCGGAATGTTGAAGAAGCCTGGCGTGGTCAGGAGCTTGAATACATTCATGTTTCGAGAGGGGGAACACACCTTGGATTTGTGATGCATGTAGATCCATTGTAATTACATGATTAACACCCTGCCAGGGAATCTTCAGCAACATATCTAGCACTCTACGGATCATCTGACTCACAGCTACCTCTAACATTCTGGCGACAAGTTTGGCTACGTGATGCTAATGTTAGCCCGTCTTTCCAAGCAGGGCCTCGTGAAAGATTATACCGGTGATCGGTGCTCTTGATCTGTCCTTCTTGTCTTGTCTAATGATTGTAGGCATTCAGCGTCTCCCCTTGAATGAAAAGAAAGGGTGAAAACCTAGCATATGGATAGCAAGGGATTACAGCGGTCTATAATGGCTTAGCTCGGCTATCCTCCCATAAGGTCTCTAGAAGCTTACAATTCGTCTAGCACTGGCGTCTTTGCATGCTCTTATCATAATCAGGAGCTCCATGAGATCATCATTCACATCTCCAGGCGCAGTTGACTGTAATACCTTTTGTGCAGTCAGTCTCGGGTCTTATAATGCATAGCAAACTCAGATAGTGGCATACAAAGACATCCTCGTCCCTTACGCTCTCTCCAATTGTCAGAGATATCCTTGATGGATTAGTGGAATGCCTTGGAACCATATCTGTTGCCTCACTCGTGGTTGCTGTCTCTACATTGGTTTGTTTTAGCGTGTGATCTCTTCCTACTTGATCGGTCGGCTCTAGGACTTGGGGACCCGTACTGCAGACTCAGAATTTGTGACTTCGCACAAGCATGATCAGCAGAGGCACCAATGTTCCCTGCGAGCTCATACTTGCTCAATACCCAGCCTATCGTTTCAATCAGCCATCGAATACTTCTTAGTAACGTATCATCTACCTATCAGCCACCAGTTTGGCTAGATCTGGATGTGAGCTGCCTGTCAGAAGCTTGATTGAATTGGTTGCCATGGCGGAGAATTATATTTGCTCACACAGCACGAAAGCGAGACAAGAAAGTAATTATTTTATGGACATGCAGAAAGGGTCCTACACGAATGTTCAAGGTTTTCAGCCACTTTGACGGGGCGGGCCGCTAGATGTATCTATCACTCAAACTGGTTAGCGCCGATAATGACATATGCTGCACGACGAGATCAAGCTCACTACGAGCATTTCTCGTGGATTGGGAGGGCCAAGAGTTCTAACTCAGTATAATTATCAATACAATATTGGCATTCCGTATAAGCCTAGAGATTTCAAAACTCTCTGGTACCACTAGATAGGAATGATGGCGAGAAAAATGCAACACCGATATGAGCTCTTTTCTCCGGGTAAAGTCTTCTGTTCTCGCAGCCAGAAACGCGTTTATCTGAAAACGAGTAATATAACACATATTGATGATACATGTAGTTATAGCATTCGCCCACGACCAAATCCATGCAATCTCCCTATCGCAGCCGCTGAAGCCATACATCAGCATACCTTCCGTGGTCGACCAATGAGTCTCAGACCCAATAAGATTTCGCCCGATCCCCATTGTGATGCGATATAGGTGACCATCTGCCGGGGTTCAACTGCAAATTCCTCTCCCATTCAATGTCCACAGTCTTCCGAATGCCACCAATCTCCTCGTCGCCACCACCAATACCCAGGCTACCGAGGGTTGGATCATCATGCCGAGCCGAGAAGCCTCCTGTGATGTCAGTTTGGTGCTTTTCGGTAGGGTTTGGAGAGCTGAGTTCCGACAACGAGAGAGGTCCCGGGACTCTACGGAGTCGACGTTGATCGTCGAATGTCTCAGGCGCGGTATCATTCGTCGATTTGCCAGTCAAGCTACGTATCTTCTTCTTGGTCAGCTTGAAGAGAGGTTTTAAAGTCGGGATGCAGGCAGTTATGAAGCCGATATCCTGTTCCAAGCTGGAAGAGGAGATGATCAGTCACAATAATACTTAGTCCGAGAAAGCAACGATGGAGGAAGGGCGCGAATGGCAAGGGAATTGCCCTTACACGACAGTGATATCTAAACCGAAGATGTTCCCTGCAACCACCGTCAATCTAACGAACTTTGTAATAGAAGGTACAGAGATATCTCCTAGTTGGGGAAACATACAGCTCACATCACCCTCCGTCAAGGTTTTCGTTAAGCAGGTCCGGACAAGAGCGCAGACGCCAGTGCTATATATTCCATATTATTATCAGGGACATATGACCGCCAAGCGATGAAGCGGCTGGAAGGGCTTACAAGAATCCCAGGGCCATGAGAGCGCAGATCCCAAGTTTCACATTCGGGCGCATCTGCACATTCCACATACACAGTATTGGTAGACTAGCAAGCGTCCAGTCACAAACCACGGAGATGACTTTCATATGTTAGCCGCGGAACAACATTGCCTCCGAAGCAGAGAGAACAACTCACCTCCGTTATAATAGGCTTCAAAGTTGATGACTGCGGGAGAAACGCATTTGCCAGGAATCAAGGGATTCCAGTTTTTGCTCAGCGGTCTACATTCAGCCAGGATGATGGATAGAGAGGACAGATTTGTAATTGTTATAAAGCCAATGACAACATAAAGGATTGACTTCCACTGTTTTAATGTACCAAAGATGCGCAGTAGAAATAGGCAAACAGAGAGCCTGGTGAGTAACAGGGAAAGGGCCGCGGGGATTTCCGAAAGAAATTGCCATTTAATGACTTGCACAAGCTGGAGCAGGAGCTCTGGCGTAAGGGAAAGGTAATACTCATGTCTTCCGAGCCCAGACCGGATTGCGAAAGCCGTAAAAGGTGCATCTGTGATCCATACTATCTAATACACATGTCAAAAGGCTGAGCATATTCATCGAAGCCATAAGCCAAGACTCACGTAGGCAACAGAGATGAATAGATCATCCAGCCACAGTTTTTTTGTGATGTAATATCTGACGAATAGCCGAGCGAGAACGAATACTGTGGCGATGACATGGAAGACAATGATGAAAACGGCTAATGCAGGTCCACGATTGCGGTCACCATCAGTTGGCGGACTAAAAGATGGTACAGATCCATCCGTGCTCATTGTGCAGAGGTCTGATGGTCGTCTTGGAGAAAGACTATACCAGGTTCAACGGATGTTCTGTAAGTAGGGAATTTTAGGTTCAAAGAAACGAAACGCCGAGCATGGGATATATAATATGTGGAGCATAATTAGGATATATGACCATGGCGCATAAATAAAGATCACAACTGGTCTGGAATCTCGTGGGGAGATTGGGGGAAAAAGAAAAGCACACACTTGGAATGGTTTACATCACACGTGCAGTAGATTGGCCACGCGATGGTACCTACCGTTACAGATGAGGAATAATGCACGGAAGCAGTAGTCTGACACTACAGGCCCCATTGGTCATAAGAGAAGTTGGCGCCACACCACCGAAAAAGTCACCAAGGAGTTGATTGTGTATGCCACTTGACTGTTCAACCCCTGCGCAATGTCTTTCTAAGACTCCGTAGAATTGGACATCGCATTCTCCTGGACAAGCGCTCCAGGCAATGCCAGCACCGCAGTAGGTCATGACTGAGGTCTTTCTCGTGAAATATATTTCGCACAACTATTCATAGTATTGGGTCATGTTCAGCGCTCGCCTTTGTGCTTGTAGAGCTATCTTCTAGAGATCCCGCAGTGATGTCAATCTCTTTCCATGGCAGGCCTGATTCATAGGCTAGCTCTGAGATCGAAGCCGTGCGGGCCATGTGCTACGGGCCGTCCAAGTCATGCAATAGGTAACGTGAAGATCTACGCCACCGTTAGGACCACATAGCGTGCAGTGACACGGGCTGGCAGTTTTTGTTCCGGCACTTCTCACCAATGTGCCGTTGCATCAGAGAGGCTGAGTCTTCTGTTTATATGCGCTTCCTGATCACTGCAAGACACCAAATATCATCGCAAACGATGACAAGCACAGACTTGACCAGGAGAGTAGAAAAGTCGTGGATGCCTTTGGGGGTTGACGAAGCGTCATCAAGGAAAAATGGAATGAGGCGGCGCCTAAGCTAGCCCCTAAGCGACCGACACGCGGCCACTATGAGCGGCCTCGGTGGGACTCTAGGGGCGGCATTGGGGGGCCATAGGGAATGTCAATTTTAACCCACCGCGGTCCAATGGAGCTAGCAGTGGTACAGGAATACCTAAGGTACATACGCCACCACCAATTGGGCTCAGAGACAGTACCTTGCACGGGACAGTATTGTGGTACGGCATTGAGGTACGGCATTACGTGCATGCACCTAGATCGGACTAACAGCGCTGAGGCCCCCTCGTGAACCACGCTCCAGTTCTGAAGCTCGGCCCGGAGATTTATTCCATGCATGACACCTGTCAGATCTATCAGCAATTAGCAGATATTCACGGTATAAAAATGGTACGGGGGCAGGTCCCTAGAATTAAGTGTAGGGCATGGTTGCGAACCGTGGAGGTAGCATTGCTATTGCTCTTGGCCTTCAATGTCGATGAGACGAATCTATCGATTCCCATCAGCAAGGTCTTCAATCACGATTCAAGCTTGTGTGGCTATGAGATTGATATGCAGCAATTCCAATATATGGCCGTCTTTGCTGTATATGATCGACTTGTCGATGAATGAATGAGTGAGAAAGCCACACTGTCGACGGAGTTATGCTTACAAATACTTAAGATTGTACCTACACGTACTCTTAGTCATGGCTCTGTGCGACAGTGGCAGATTCGATCTGCTTCCAACAGAAATACAATTGTACTGGCTGAATTCCCATACATTCCTGGTGGTCTTTTTCGTGTTGAAAATGCCTGGAGTTCTTTTTCAATTACCTGTCAAACACAATTTTACGACAGTCAAGCTTGTACAGCTTCTAAACCACCATGGTATTGTCAACCCCTTCTACGTCGCCGTCCACTGACGTTCTTGAATCCGACGTCACATCCCGCTCGCCTTCTCACTCGTGGTTTCCAGAGGGTGATATCTCCTCGATGTCACTAGATAACGGGGATTTCAATGTTGCCGAATCAGTCTCCAAGCGGAAAAGAGCTGGTAAGTCTACTAAAGAGCTCCTTTACCTACTTAAAGTCTCTCTCTTACCCTCCCGCTATGGTTTTACGCTGATCTCACCACAGTCGTGAAGCCAATGCGAGCGTGCCGGAATCCTCGCAAAGGTCTGTATTCCTTCTAGCCGCATCTGAACTCGCCGTATATGCTTCTTTGCTACAGTGTCGTCCATATCCATTTGGAAGCCCCTTGCTCACCGATTCCTAGCTCTGTCAACCACAAGTCCGCATTCGAACGATGAGCAGGGTCTCCAATCATCACATTCACTAGTCACCCGCGCAAATTTCGGTCAGCCCATCGATGGACCACCCGTGCTTGCGAGAAAAGCTCGAGGTCGAGAGAGACCATGATTTTCCGGATCGATGAAAGCAGTCTGCGTCAATGAGACCGCCGTGAATGACGAAAGACTGGTAGCATTGGCCAAGAGATTGGTAATTATATAGGCGCATAATCATCACTACTCTGCTAACTTCGAAGCTTTGCCTGAATCTCTCCGACGACGTCGTCTTGATTGATAAAGCGTAATCCATAGCATATGACAAACAAACGTTAGACCCCTCAATATGCGGTATCATCGTTCGCAAAGAATACGGCACAACCAGCGTCAAAATCTCCGAGACAGGAGAGGTCTTAAAAGTGGAACCGTACAATCGGTTAAGTGGTCCTGAAGGAGATGGCAAGATTGTTTTAGTGGTGAAGAAGCCTAACAAAACGGCTTGTATCTACGGGACGCCAGCAGTACGATTCATGCGTCGGGTCACTATAAAGAGAGACTTTGAACTCTTTGAGGATTCAGCTGAAAATTGGGAGGCCATTGAGGAAGCGGCTAAGATTGATTATGAATTTGAAAATTTCGCAAAGGAAGAGGCTGAAGCCAGGGAGCGTGGACGGAGGTCTGATGCTGAAAGGAAGTCGCTACAGAAGGAATTTGAGATGGACGCTGGGCAGCCAAAGTGAGAAGCACACTGATAAGGCACGTTGCGCAAGATAGTATGCATGGAACCCAAGCATTGGCAAACCTGATATCACTGCTGGTGAGCAAAGCCTGAGAGCAATCTGCGGTCAGCTCCAATATAGTATTTGGAATTGTTTATCCGAGCTCCATATAAGAGTAGGTGTGGTATCACAAGCCTCCAGACTTGTCCTACCTACATCATCTCATGGTGGTACAAAGTGGGGTTCTTCGATCGATGTAACACACCATACTATCACTGTGAACGGTTGTCAACACAAATCATTGTTGATCCGAAACTGATTCCTCTAGCAACGCAGATGATTACATCTCGGCAACAAACAGAGGCGTTCACGTTTGGTGTTGATTAGATCTTCGACGACGCACTTTCTCCAAATTTAACGTCGCACCTCCCTTCTACAAAGCTTGACGTCGCACCTTCCATCTACAATCACCAGGCCACCATGTCAACACGTCGGAAACAGCGAGCTTCCCAAGCTAAGTCCTCGCCATCTAAATCGTCGCCGCTCAGACCGTCACCGGCGAAGTCATCACCCCTCAAGTCGTCCGAAGCCTCTAAGAGATTACCATTGACACCGTCTTCAGATGTGGCTGACCATAGCATGGAGGAGTTTCCAAGCTTCAGTAATGAGCAGTCGTCTACGCTCTTGTCACCTGAGCATGATCTGGCCCCAGATACGTCTGCTACTAACGGGCAGCAATCATCAGCCCCTCAGACAAGTGCCTCAGCATCTGCAGACAACCAGAATGAATTGAGAGCTCGCACAGCGAGCGAGCTTCCGTCGCTACCGCTTACGTCAGAAAAGCCGCTATCCAAGGCTTTCGTTATGCAGCTCAGACAACTTATCCCTACCGGTCTGCTCGTCCCATCTTTGTCTCATACACGAAATCTCTACACGCGCCATATCCTTCATAAGGGCTTTGTATTCTCTTTGTTTGAGTGCAGTGTCATATGCGCTATCCGAATGTATGTCCAGAACAAAGATGGTAGTTGGGCTGACGATGATACTGCTACCGAGGTTCTCAGAGCTATGCGGGATACTAAATCCACTGTTGACTGCCAAGGCCTTTACGAGCATATAATCTTGCAAGGGTCTTCTGGCATTCAAGACGGGGATAACTGGGAAACGCAAGTCTTTAACGAGATTCAGAGTCGTGAGTGGTTGTGGGCCGAGACAGCACAAGCATACTGGAAGGGTTGGATAGCTTACATCAACGCTGTCTGCCGGCGGTGAGTAGTGTCTCAGAACAAGAAATATTGTTAAGCTCACTATTCTCAAGCTACATGAACGAAGGGAGGCTGGAAGAGCTCACAGGGCTTATCCCTGCGGTTGATGTGGAGCCGTTCAGGACAGTGTACGAATCCCGCCAGCGTCTGTCTTTCATGCAACGGATGCCAGCGCAGAGGAACGGGCATAGGCCAAATCAAACGCGATTTCCAAACCAGTGGGCGAATCAAACAGCAATGCTAAGTCCAATGCAAATGCGGTTTCCAAATCAGGGGCAAAACCAAATGATGCTGCCAATGTCACCGCACCCGCAACCGCAAATACAGATGCGCAACACGTGGGGAAATCATGTAAGGATGCCAGGCCTAGCACCAATGCAATTCCAAAATCAGTGGCCAAATAAAACGGCAATGCCAGTCATGGCAGAGTATCCAGTCCAGGGGGCGGGCCAAATGCTTACCTATCAGCAAATGCAAAATCAGAGGCAGTTGCAAATGCAGATGCAGATGGAGCTACAATCACAGGTTTGCCTGCCGCAAATGGAACAGATGCAGGCGGATGCTTTGCTACCGATTCCGTCAACCCCCGAATTGCAGATGCCAGCACCGAAACGGCCGGCAGAGGAGTCAGATATTGCTGGGATTGCTACGCAAATGCTTACGCCATTCCCGATTCAACCGCCCACGTTACCGAGCCAAGCATTCCCTCTCGAACACCAGCGAAGACGAGCAAAGGATGAAAGCTTCCAGGAGTAGTGAGCATCGATCCACCAGTGATCGAGAGGAAATTGAAATTCTGGAGGTCTAAGAGGTATCCAGATGGGAAAGAATTTGCTTGATTCTTAGCTAACGTCATCTCTAGCTTCAATCTCCCAGTTGAGCCCTCTCAAGCCAGAACTGACGCACCATTTCCCATGAATCACATCTCAACTTAGACAATGTACGGAGGACTACCTTCATGATTGACCGCTTGAGTTGCTGTCACGATACCCCTCCTTTGCTTATGCATACTAGGCTGACCGCTTTCTCGGTCTTTCATCTTCTTCGGCGTCGCAATATTACTCTTGCTCTGGTCGTGCAATATTCCTCAAATCAAGTCATCGGCTCACAGACAGCCTGACCTTTTACAGCCGTACACTTTTGTCCTTTTCCTAGGTATGACCATTCATTCAATCGCCGAATACAACGATGACTTTCTGCATGATCGAGTCCTTACGCGCAGCAAATTCTTCATCGCTTATATCCATATGACTCAATCGCCCCACCCTGAGCTCTTTGACAGTTATAGAATCTGCTATAAGCTTTTGCTGCCGTTGCCTCTTTTTATATAACTTTGGAGGTGGCATTAGCAATCCTTGGTCGACGAATTGAGACGGGCTTTGCACAGGCGGTGACTTTGGCGTAGCTACGGTAAGTGTAATTTCTTTCGGACACTCAAGAACAAGGTTTGGCCTACTTTCTGGTTTCTTGTAAGTCTTGTAATGGATGGAATGACGTTCGCGCATGCTGGATATATAACCTCTGAGCTTCGATTGCTGACGCGAAGACTGACGCCAGAGGACTCGCGGGGAAACATGGAAGCGTAGGAATAGCTTATTTGGTGGGGTTTCTGCTGGTGACAATGTCTCAGCCTGTTCGGATGTGACTGCGTGTGACATGGGCTTGCCACTGACTGACTCGATGGGGAGGGGTGTGCCAGGTCGCAGGATTTGCGGAATGTCTCCAGACATTTGGGAGGGATCTGATACACTGCCTATGCCCGTGCATTCGAATTCCAGAAACGCTGTGCTGATGCAGTCTTGAGATTTTGGCTCTTCCAGCTCAAAATCGAACATTTCCCAATCACTCGAAGCTTCCTTCGCCGTGTCCGGCTGCGGATGTTCTGCTGGTTTGCTTGGAGGGCAATTTTTATCAATGCCGAGAAAGGAGTTCAATTTACGGAATTGCCGGATCTGGCTTTGGCTTGGTGAATAGCAATCTTCGTCGGTGGCTGGATTGAGCAAGTCCTGCCCTAGAGTTAGGATGGAGGCAGCGTTTTCACTTACTATGTCCCGCGATGTCATGTGGTAGAGGTCTGTACTGAACTTCCCTGGTTGCTGCTTTCTTCTTTCCAGACTCTCATACTCAGTGTCGTTACCCGTGGCCGGTACTTCATGCTCTACATATAGGCCGAGATCATTGTTCCGGATAGATCTCGTGGGATGGATGACGTGGTTTTGAGCAGCATGCTTCATTTCGGCATCCACCTTTCCAGAAGGCATCTTTGGCCCCCGATTGCGTACATATCGTGACTTGTTATTCTGAACTGTGATTTCCTTTGCCGGTAAGGATTTCGAGCGACTGCTATTCTTGTACCTTGCGCGGCTCCTGGCGAGTATTTGATCGAGGTTCTGCAGATCGGTCCAGTGCTCAAATGTGCAAGACATCGTTGGTGTTGTGGCTATCATATATTATAGTAGCTTAACTTGGTTACTGTTTGTTCTTACCTTGTATGTTTATTAGCTTGTATCGTGTTGTCTTGATGCTTAAGAATTTTTTTTTGATAATTTGGCTGAGAAGAGGCACGTTATGAGGAGATAGTGCGTCAAGGGACAATCACGGTATATGTGCGTGAGAGCATACAAAGCACGCGGTGGAGGACAAGGGGCACAATCGGCTTTGAACTCCTTCTGCATGCATATGAATAACTATACTCTTACTGACAATGAGGTTTTTCGATTATAGTTGTCGGGGCTTTGTCTTGAATTCTTTGACACATTCTTCGCACTACTAACGACAGGAGATCTCTCTGATGGTGTTATAATGGTTTGTTCATATTTCCTACCAACAGAACTCTAAAGGATCATTGTTCTAGGAGAATGAGCTTGTGTTCAAAGATAGTAACGGAGAACTCTCCCTGAATAAGTATCCATCATGCAAACATCCGGCTTGATACTTCTATAGAATAAATACCTTGGGGCTTGCTTGTTTTCCTTCGTCAAACTACACGACAAAGCAGCAAAGGAGTGTATACCCCCTCTGCTTCCACTTTTAGCGCACATACCATATCGACACTACTCTAGCACGCTCATCGACAGCCGAAAGTTTTCCATTCCAAGCACAAAATGCGTTCAGAAAATATCCAGGCCTGGGCAGAGAGTGTTGAATTCGGTCATCCCCCTCCATCGCAGCCTCCCTTCGACGAACATGGGAATGCCGAATTGTTCTATCATGACGGGAAAGCGTACCCGTACCCTATAGGAATGCGAGTTGCAGAAATAGCAGCGCTTAAGCGATTTTCTCAGCAACAAAAGATTCTCTTGCGGAACGCCGAACTCAAAGATCTAGAGATCCCCAATACCTCAAAGGCTGGACCACCCAGACCGGACGCCGAAGCCTACCTAAATCAGCAACGAAAGATTCTATTCCAGAACGGGGGAGCCAAAGATCTTAAACCAGCGCAGAAACCGGGACCTGGACTTCTCAATCAGGACCGTGAAGCCTACATGAACCAAATCAGAAAGCGCCAGGCGGAAATAGCAAAGCATGAGCGAATGGCTCGGCAACGAAAGATTCCCTTTCCGAACCGCGTACCCGAAGATCCAAAACCCGAGACAGGACCTTACACGATTCTTAGTAGGAAGCTAGTTCCCAACTCCAATGCTACTACCCCGCAGTCTCCACAAATGGTACGTCTAAGGAACGGCGAGACTAGGAGGATCGGGAATATACCTTCTTATGCAGAACACGTCCGAGAGCGTGGTTATCCTGAGGGTTTATGTCCGTTGGCCGTGAAGAAATTCGGAGCGGAGAATGTTCGTGGAGTTGACTGTACGGGTGTTAAAGTCGTCAAAGAAAAGGAGAATCGTGGAGTTATTCAGCAGAATGGAAAAACAAACAAACCAGGCCGTAGCGACGGTACTCATCGGCTTCAAACTCCCTTCCTCGCGCCAGAACCACCACTATCGTCGAGAGAGACTCGTGCTCTTGCTCTGAGACCCGCTCCAACTGCCATCCCAAATCCCATGTGTGAAGCCACGATTAGAGATGTAGTGGATATGGGTCTTGTGACCTCGTCCACTCGGTCCTAGCTATTTTTGCACCATCATAGTAGGGTGGTCAAGGGAGATTCTGCAGGGTTAGGTGGGGACTGGGGAGGAATTCTAGATGGGGTCTTAGTATCGGTACATCTACTCAGTCCTAGGCAATTTTCACCCATCATAGCAAGTTGGTTAAGTGAGAATTTGCAGGTTTAGGGAATGGGGAGGACTCTTGGCTTTCTCTGCTACCTGTATAGTGGGTTTGATATCAATTCGATTTATTTGTTTTGCCACATTCGACTAGATGATTCGATTCGTGATTTTTCTGTATGGGCATTGAGGCTGTGGCTGTGTTTTGCGGGTGGTTTACTTTCTGTATAGATTTGATTCAGATTTCAAAGCTCCGTTGTTGAGAGAACATAGAGATAACCTGTTCCTGGCCACTCTTTGGTTCTGTTGCATGATTCGTTGACTTTACAGAATTTTTCAAGCATAACGTCTGCGAGATTAAATACTCCAACGATATTCTGTTACTCGAAATCCAACCTAACTATGTCTGATCAAACAACCTCAAAAACCCCTTCTCGAATCTCCTACCCACTTCCCCCTACTCAACCCTTCTAGCGCCATACTCACCGCACTTAAAGCGTGCAAATCCCACTCTGTCAAATCCGCAGCCTCCTCCAACAGTTCACCAACTATCTCCATCTCCTGCAACAACTGCGCTGTAGTAACCGAGTCATTGATTCCATCTCCCGTCATGATATCATGGATATAGTAATAAGCGATCGGACACGCGTGTTTGAAATCTGGTGGTGGTAGAGCGGAGTCGGAGGAGTCAATGATCCAGCGCTGAACCATGGAATTGAGTAGTTCGGGTGTTTGCAGCAGGTTGGTGGCTGGTGAAAGAGTAGGCCAGTTGATGGTGTCTAAAAAGTCGTCCACTCCTGGGTATGATCCTCGAAGAGATTCGTAGGGTGAAGCCCCAGAACTGTCCCTTGACGAACAATTGGGAGGGTGGCTGGTTGACACGGGGTTTTGATCGATTTTAGGGGCAGATCCCTTTTCGGCTTCTGAAGAAAGAAGAAATTGATTCAGGATGTATCTTGGTCTAGTGGTTTTGCGAGAGTTAGATGGCTCTGTATCACTGGTCCGTCCAGCGTACTCATTGTTGTTCTCCTGCCTCCTCAACCCATCATAGAAACTTCTCAGAGGGCCTTTCTCACCCGTCTGGACGTATTCGGTTGAGTTCATGTTTGTTTTTGGAGTATGATCTTTATTGATTACTGGTGGAGTATACTGGGAGTATTGTATGAGGTGGTCGAAGATCAGCGTCTTGAGGAAGTATCTGGGATGTTCTTCTAAGTCAAACGGAAGGGGGAGCCATGGCTTATGTTGAGTGACGGTAAATTCTGCGCATAAAGAGCACAAAGCAATTGCAGAACACAAAGCGATTGTGAAATGGGATCGTAAATAAAACCAAGAGCAGATTATTTTCTTTGTGGGTTTGTTGCACGATCGCTTTGTGTTGTGCAATTGCTTTTTTGCTTTGTGATCATTATCCGCAGAAATGTTCATCACATAACATAAAAGCGCACCTGAAGCTCTGTGCAAGAGTAATATCTCTGCCGCTCTCCACATACAAGCAACTACATCCTATATATCTCTACAAATCACACTACCCAGAAGAAAAGAAAGATGATCTCAATCGAATACATTCAAACGGGCGACGAGAGAGGCTCTCAGATCCTCATGCATGAAGCTCATAGCCCTCGTCGCTCTCTGAAAGGCATGGTGAAGCGCGCTTTTGCAGGCCAGAAGAAGACCGTGCCAGCTAAGCAACCTTCCGCCTCTTCTTCCACCCCTAACCCTTGCTCTGGGACCTTACCTTATGAATCTCTCCGAAAATCATTCCCTGAATTCCACGCCCTCCTCGACGTGAACAACTGGCCTACTCTCCCACCACCCACCAATCCTTATGGTGGTAGAAAGGTTGGGTAAGCAGGGGGAAGTGGGTGAGAGATTTGAGGCTGTCTATTTAGGGGTAGTTGTATTGTATATCGAGTAACATGATATCATTGGAGTAATTAATATCGCAGACATTATATATAAAAGGTTCTGTAAAGTCAATGAGCCACTCTTACATCTATTTTCCTATCAACTCTCCACTCCTGGTAATTTTTAATTTCCTGCGCACGGGCTGTGCTGAATAGACTTGTCTCGCATTAGCTTTGATTAGATACGTATTAACCGCCGTCTCTGTGTTGCGGGACACCCCTCGTTGCGGGACATGATCGCAATACTTCCAAGTTATCTTGCCATATACGTATTTCATAGTCTTTATCTTAGTTGACGCCCTTTCTTTGGACCTCCGCGCGTCCTTTCCACTGACATATATACCGTATAGCCTTCTCTAAGCCTTTATGCCCGCCGCCGAAGTACTTGGTCAGCTTAATGCTAAAAGTTCCGGAGTACATTTCGCCATGTTTTATAGGCTCGTATCAGGTTAAAACACAAGTTGCCCGACCTTGCGGCTAATGCATGCCTTGTCAACACCTTTACAGGAAAAGAGCTGTGACCAACAGGTATCTACAGGTGGTTGAGCTCGGAAAGTCCGGGTATCTAGATCATCTATAATTAGCTGATTCGGTTGAGCTAGCGGCTTCAGCAGCTGAAAAATGAGCGCTTCGAGTGAGGTGCCGCTCGCGTTTTTAGCTACAGACATTGCTTCGTCCAAAAATATTTCAAGGAGCAGATTCCACAAGAGAACTTGCAGTTCCTTGTCCCGGTTGGTCCCAGATAGACTGCAGCGATAAGCCAAGTTTCAAATAAGCGCCGCCAAGACTAAGACAGTCTAAAAGTCGATATTATCTTCACTTGACTAGTCTGTCGGAATGAAAGGAAAAGCCAGTTGTAAGTTGGAGCAAGGCTGAAACAGATGTACAGCTTCGTAGTTGTATATGTATCTTATGAGCCCACACTGGCCGCAATCGAGAATGCACTTCTTTTATCCAATCCTACATAAACTTGAACTCAAGCGCAAGAGGCCACAATTTGTGCAATATGACTATCAGCACAGCTCTGTTAATACTAGTCCTCTCAACAACACCCGTCTTTGCGGCATGGCCGACACTTTTCGAACACTGGTATACTCGGTACGATCCACCGTGGCCCGATCTTATCACAGGTAACTGTTCAGAACAGTACCAAGCGTACATTTCTTATAACGGAACTTGCTCGCTGTCTAGAACAATGAGCGACGTCGCCAACTGCCTGCTCAATGGTACTCCAGAAATATTCAAAGCCGACATGGCATCTGCCTCAGTCCTCCTGGGCCTCCTACCAACGATTCTGGGCCTTGCAGGATCAAGCACTGTCGAAGTAGGCCTAGTTGCTCTTCAACGCCCCTTGCTCGCTCTGCTCTTAGGAATTGCGTCGCCAGCGGTGAATCCGCTTCGAACTTTTGAGTACGGCGCCCCAGTCAAGCTGATGAGTCGTGAAGACTATTCGGCAGAACCACTTATGATCCCTAGGTACCTGAGACAACTGGTGTCAGGTATGCAGTACGCATTGGCACTCGCAGCCATATCCAATCTTGCAATGGTCACCTATTCGCTTTCCATTCGGACGTATTCCGTTAGTAACCAATATGTGCCAATCGTTCTTCTCTGGATGTGTCTGGCCGTATTTATCCATATAATGGGCGCCGTTGCATTGCGCCTCCGAATGAAATTAATCGTAGAGAACCCCCTCGGAATCTCGGCTGCGCTCAAGAACGAATTCCTATTAAGTGCCTATCAACCAGGAGGCCAGCTCGCATTTCGGCAAGAGTCGTATTGGTTCATCGCCTTATCTTGGGCTATCTCAGTCGCTACTATCATTCATATCGCTATGGGTACAATGGTCCTGTCCAGTCTCTTGTTCATCAATAGTCAAGACGCGTTGCTTATAGTAGGTTTTATAATCTGTCCCTCGTACAGCCTTCGAAGTTCTCCTGCTGAATTCGAACCAGGCCGTGCGGTGTCTAGGCTCGACCTGCGTAAGCAGAATCATCGTCATGTTTGAGTTGAGCAATATGAGAACAAATGTTCATGTCGATAATGGACATCCAAAGGTCGAAGAACTGCGAGTCACGTACGGCTCTCCTAAAGAGCATGTGGTGGAGTGCAGAAGCCGCATCGTAGATGCTTGCTCGAACCCTTGGAAAAGCGGTAGCCGGATTGGCTAGGCAGTTGTATGGCGATATAGTGCAAAGTCGGATATGTGCAACAATGGCTCTTAGCTCTTATCGTCCTGAACTCAGAGCGTAACATTTGATACAAGAGCAGGCGGAAATGGCGCGCGAGGGGCGGAAGAAAGAATATGGACCGAGGTAAAGATCAACAGACGAGTGTATAATAAGATATTCCAAGAATTTCGTGACAGTGTCCCGGGATGGAGGGTGTCCCTCACCACAGGGATGGACGTTAGCTTCGTTCTAGCACAAAGAGAATTGAACAAAGCCGTCTTTGTCTTTCACACACAAGGGCTTTGTATTTTGCCTTGTAACGGGCCATGTCTAGTATATTCTTATATATCACCCATGTATTACCTACTGCATGCCCGCCTATCTCGTCTTCATGTACGTTCCCTGCTTAGACCCAATTTGCATCAGCACAGTTTTCGCAGTCGACCTGCCAAAAGCAAAGATACTTCTTATCAACAAATGCATGACAGTGGTCCTTCGATATAGCTCAACCTATTCAACGATCATCGCGTGGCTGACCGGACTCATGTCAAAGTCTCAAGCCACGAATCAGAGGTGGTCAAGGGCGCTTCGGAAGGTGAGACAGCTCATGAGGCTACCCGGGCCATATGAGAAACCACAAGCCAATTGTCTGCGTCGCGCTAAGACCAGGTTCGCCAGGAAACAACGGAAGTATGTACTAAATGACAAGCCTCCTATTATTCCAGGAGTTTGCGAGGCCAATTGTGAAGACCCTAGGAGAGCAGAGCACCGGAAATTAAAGCCCCCGCAGTATAAAAACGTACAGCGAAAGCGTGCACCAAGTAGTAGACTTCATCCCATTCCGGAGGATTGCGAAGTTCGTTTCGAAGACACTCTGAAATTTGAGCCTGGGAATACAAAGCATCAGAGAGTGAAGATTCATAAAGCAAAGCCCCAGCAGCATTGTCGGGTGAGATATGGACTCGAGCAGGAAAAGCTTACTTCCACATGCATCAAACCCTCAATGATACTATAAAATTTGGTCAACATATGGATCAATTATGGTGGAAGCGTCATTGTAATGGTTCTTCTTGGAGCACTCGCAAGTAGTTTTGTATGTTAGAAGAACAAACCTCTTTTGCAAATGGGATCATCAGTTAGCAATTGTCTCTTAAGCCTCCACGCGCGTGAAATAGACTTAGTGTAGAGATCACTGCGGTGGGCTTCGAGTCTGGGGAGGGCCATGCGAAATAATGGCATGGATCCTGGTATTAGATGCCTGGGAGCGCAAAAGTTCCTGCCCGCGAACTCTTAGTGACGTTCAAGACGTTAAACATCTAAATTGGCTCCCAGCTTTCTATTCTCTGCAATTGCTCGAACGATCCGTGTTAGATGCTAATCCAGACAGGCACGGTTGTCCAGCATCATGCTTGTCCCTAAGTTAATGACCCTTCAGCTACCCCAAGGAAAGAATATACCTTGCA
This sequence comes from Cladonia rubrotincta, assembly GCA_963971245.1. Lineage (NCBI taxonomy): Eukaryota > Fungi > Ascomycota > Lecanoromycetes > Lecanorales > Cladoniaceae > Cladonia > Cladonia rubrotincta. The sequence continues at coordinate 1,235,851 of OZ020212.1, forward strand.
AGCTCTGGCCAGTTGCAACTCGTCGATGTCTAGAGACGAATTGGTCTTCGCTCTCGAGGAGGACAACTTTTCGTATACAGAAACCAATAGGGAACTTGCTAGGTTCCCAGTATCTGGTCTTCAGCTTGTGGTACTCTTGCCCAAAGTCTGCTGTTGGATGATCCAATGGTAGAGCACTGCGCAGGTGGCGATCTCGGAGGAGACGCCATTCGTGGGTTGTTGAACATATCATCTTGACAATGATCCCTTCCATACGAAGGAGTGCGGGTCAGATCTGGAAAGACGTAAGAAAGGGTGTGATCGGACATCAGCTCATTTGTGCCCTCTCGATCCATGTCCAGCTCACCATCTGCTAGAGTCTTGGTGGCGGTGGAGCCTTCACAAAGACGTGGCGGAGCCGCGGTAAGTCTACACCATACTGGAGAGAGATGGCATCATTTGCTATATGCCAATGGGATCTGACCAGTAAGGTAAACTTTAGCGGAGTGATTGAGGTGATGCGAGGGCAGAATTATCTCAGCTTGCTCTGTTAGCCGAGCATGACCGGAGCCTCGCTATGCTAATGCAGGGCGAAACTCTCAGCTACACCCCGAACTTCTCCACCCCGCCCTTTTTGGACTCACATGGCCTCCCCCGCTTCTATGATGCTGAATATAACGAGAACAATTGGTGGGTAAATAAATTTCAGACCGAAAGGGTGTGAGACGCGGGAACTAAGGGACCCTCTTCTTTGTAGTCCATTGTCAGATTCGACGATTCTACACCATAGATCAAACGATACAAGGATCAACAGTCAGAGTCCCTCGCCACCTACAGAGTGATCCACGTTAGAATGCGTACTCGATCGTGCACCCCACATCGATTTTTCCATCGCGCGAACTTTGGGTCGTATAAGCGCAACTTCTGTTGCAGTTCGTTTGGCTCCGATTACTATTATGATCGCGCTGGGTTCTGCTAGGAATGAATGACAAAAGCGTTAGTGGCGGGTTCTTAATATCTGCTGCTACTTCTTATATGCAGGGTCTCTAGGCAGACAGAGCTACGACGGTGTAGCGGTAACCACATGAAGATAAGGGAAAGGCCTGCGTGGAGGACCAAGTAGCGTTTTCACAGCTCTGGGGATCTGTAGATGATACTTTTCGGCCGTTCGCAGAGAAGCGCTTTGCCTCCAGGGCCTTGCAGTTCATGAAATTGTACAATCAACTTTTGTACTAGGAGCGCTGATTCAGACACCCTAATCCTTCATCAGCTCCACTTCAGCATTACGTCGACTCACTGCCTTAAAGCTTAGATTCTCTTCGACACACATTCTCCTCAGCCAAACAAGGAAGTCTGGTCACTTTCTTCCTCATGCCCTTTTCGGGCCACCATGGAGTCCAGCTTTAGCTCCTTGACCAAAAGACCGCTCACTAGAGCCATGGCAGCGAAGGCGACTGTGCTTATGAATGTAGCCTTCAGTGCCAACATGTAGCTAGTTTTCACAGGCCACTGGATCGAACCGGGTAGGCTATCAACATCATCAAGACTATCCTTGATAGCGCGAATTATCTTTGCAGCTTGCTTTGTATGGCCAATTTTCTTCCAAAGATCAATCTCGAGTACTAACTGATAGACCGCTGAAGAGAATGCAAGGCCAACCACTGATCCTGTAGAGCGGAAAACGTAGGATAACGACGTTACGACAGCCTGGTCCGATGGATCAACAGCGCCAATGAGAACCACAAGAATGACAGTAAACATTCCGCCGGCCGCAAGTCCTATAACGGCGAGGTAAAATGTAGGCGGCCATAGTGGGTTGGAAAGCGTGTTGGTACAATTTGCAACCGCGCCGAACAACATCAGAAGGAGATGGACTCTAAAGAGGTGTCTGTATCTTCCAGTCTTCGTGATGATAAAACCGGATAGTAGCGATCCAATAGGAAATGTAATGCTATATGGTATCAATGCAATTCCTGCTTTCGTTGTGCTAGCACCTCGTAAACGATAATAGATGGGAATGTAGAAGATGAACACATAAATTGTTAGGTTAGCGAAGAAATTGGTCAAACAAGCGCACAATACGGTGCGATCACGTAAGAGGTGAAGGGGAAGAATAGGTTCTCGCGCGATCTTTTGCTCCACCACTATGAAGCAACCGAAGAGGACCGCAGAAAGAGGGATGGAGACAGTGGCGAGAGGATGCGTCCACGGGACAATGTTACCTCCAGTTGTAAGACCCAGTAATAGCAAAACCAAACTGGACACGAGTGTAAAGGATCCTAGAAAATCCACACGGGATATCGAAGATTGGCTGTTGGTAGGCTTTTGGGGACCTTTTGATCGAATTGTATCGAGCTGACTCCAGATGATGAGCAATGACATGAGCGTTAGAGGGACCTGAGCTAGGAATGCGATGTTCCAGTTCCACACGTCATGTATGAAGCCACCTAGTACACCACCGAGGCCACTTCCAAGGCCCAAGAAAATGTTCCCAATTCCTTGCCATAGGCCACGCTGGCGCAATGGTATAAAGTCGCTGGCTATGATTGTTGCCATGGCATTCAGACCGCCTCCACCCATGCCCGCTAGAACCCTTCCTAAGATCATGCTCCACTTCTCCTGAGCAAACCCGCATATCAGATTTCCGAGGGCGAAGAGGCAATTGCTGACGACCAAGCCGGATGAGCGAGAGAATATATCCGTCAATTTGCCGCTCAAAGGCTGTGTTGCTGCTTGGCCAATCAAGTAGGCAGTGGCGAGCCAGGCAAGAAGTGAAAGTGAATTGAAACTTGTAGCAATGGGCGCAGCAAGGGTCGCCATGATTGTGCTGTCTAAGAGTCATGCGTTAGCATTCAATTTCTTCCAGCTTCTCCCAAATTCATCGCAGCAGTAAATTGTCATGACTCACCAAGACCAGCACAGAATGTGCCTATCCAAACACTTGACATGATCCATAGCAAGTTTCTTGCATCCAATTCCTCTGTATGAGGCTTTGCAGCAACGCTGTCCTCATAAGTGTAGCTCTTGAATTCATTTTGCGAGAGTGGAGAAAGTAGAGGACTACATTCATCGAGAGACGTTGAACTTGAAGACGATAGCACCGGACTCTGCACTTGAGAACTCGATTCAGAAGAGCTTGATTCAAGCATGCCGTCGCTCAGAAGAGTTTCGCACCAGAGAAGAAGCACACGCAGGATGTGCCGTTTTGAATCAGACATGAAGCATGGCAAGCTTCACCGTAAGCGAAGGCTGCCATTCCCAGCTCATGCTAAGCTGAGAATAGAAAAGTAAATTCCTGATCCATCCCACGCCATTAGGTCCATTTAGCTCGCACAAGGGACAATAGCATGTATGGACAATTAGTGGTCAGCCATTCTGGCGATATTTCGGCCAAGCTCGGCGAATGAACCCTGGCTAACCCAAGGTCGGTTTGACATCTGCTCTTAAACGAAATCGAGTGGTAAGTAGGCTTCCGTCTCACTATTCGTGAACGGTTTGATAATGCCACTAGACCACTGGAGACCCCAGTCCTTGAGTAAGGGACGGGAAGTGGAGCGTTGTAGAGAGCAGTGGTGAACACCTTGGAGGCGTCCAATACACCATTTCAGCGATCGTAAACCATAGCAATCTCTGACAATGTAGTATTTCATCCTCACTTCTAATCTTTCTGCAGTCTCTGCTATCGTTGCAAAGATGAGCACCTGGAGAGATGCCTCGTGTTTCAACTCTTCAGAAATCAAAATAGTATTTTCTTGTTATCATTAGAGATACTACAGTGTATCCCCCGTATCCTTGAAGCATCATACCCAACAGAGCCATTGTAGCAGTTATGGGTCCTTTGATCGGTGGCATAGCTCGTTGACCTCTTGCACACCGGCTTCCGTTGGGAGGCGCCTCAATGTCGTAGCGCACCGCTGGGGCAAAACGTCAACGGCGGGCATGTTGAAGGACCGAGGGAGATTGTTCGGCGAAGAGAGCTGGTAAGCGTTTGACGGAGCTGAGGAGTCTGCCAGGTGACTGTGTATTGACCAGCTGAGAAAAGTCCCAAGTCGCTGGGCTTGAACGCTATGAGGGCTATAGCTCCTCGCTCTTTTCCTTCGTAGCTTTCAAAGTAACGTAAAATGGTTTAGCCTTGCTTCCAGTATATCATTCGCCTCAATGGAGGTTTGGCATTGAAGACTTGAGCAAGCAGCATCCTGGGTACGAAATGCTCTGAACTGTGGCCTGCCATGTTACGCTTACTAATCAAACGCCAAGACTGAGCGAGCTTGCACCCAGTGGAAGAACAGAGCAGCTACGGAGAATGACACTATTAATCTTGATTTACGCTAATCCATTCGTGACAAGTCCTAACCCTAATGTGACACTAGTTCCCTAGAATGTGCCTGGGACTCCGGGGGCCCAAGTAGCCTTAACTCCACCGTCTCAGTAGCTATCTACGGGGGGCTCAGGCCCTGAAGGCCCTATTTAGGGAGTGTTATTAGGCTTAGGGGCCGCTATTATTTGCGCCCAAGCGGCAGTTCTTTAGGCACCCGCTATAGGGGGGTTTTTGTAGGGCTGGAATCTTGGCACGCCAAGACCCTTGGCACAAATCAAGATTAATGGTGTCATTCTCCGTATCTTGCTCGATATTTTATTTTATGCTTTTTCCTGTTACATACGGCCACAGACTGAAGAATAATCGGCATCCCGTCCGCTCTGCCAAAGACAAGTTTCAGATCGACCAATTAGTAGTTGGGTGGGTGACCACCAGCGAATACTGGTTGCTGTATGTTAAATTTCTTTTTTGTCTTTTACTTGGTTAGGGTAGCCAGAAATTGTTGAGTGGTTGTGTTATTGTGGGAATTACATCATAAAAAGCTTCAGACCTCTTTGAGACTAGTCCTGACTGGACCCAAAAGACAAGCAAGCGTGCTCAGCAGCTGTATCTCGAGAGCTCACACACAGTTCTCAAAGGGAAGAAGTTGATCATTCCTTATTATCATTGGTTGAGGACGTGTTATTGCAAAGACACATCAATTGATACCTCAAGCGAGAGACAAGATAGGCCCTGTTTATATGCTATAAGAGTTACTTTTGTTGACCATGCTTCAAGGAGAGCTGCTATTCGAGAGAGCGAATGGGAACCAAACAACACAAGATGACATCTAACAACAACACCCTTCCATTGCTAGTTCGTTGTCTCGAGTCCTCTCAGTTAGGAGTTGGGCTGCAAACAGCCACAGTTGTGGTGGTCTGTGCATTGAGGTATTCGAAGGTCGTACTGATAACCACCTACCCGGAACATAATGATCAACAGGTACACTTGTGTTTAGTGAGTATGAACTTACAGGTCCGACACCTTCGCAGTCTCTAGGCTCAACAGTGACAGCACCGCATCCCTGACAGTCATAGGTTGCCGTGGCTGTGGCGGTGAATGGCTGCTCATACACAGTTATGGTCTCGATGGATCCACCAAATGGTGCGCATGGACTAGCGGTATAAGTGCACTGTTCTAATGTCTGAGCAGTGACACTAAGAATATCATCAGCCTGCGGACGACGATATTTCAGGTGCCGATGGGATACTTACGCGGCTGCTCCACAAACGACGGCAGTCGTTGCGAGGGAGGAAAACTTCATGATGTATCTTTGAGTTGGAATGGTTTTGGAAACTTGAAGCCTGGAATAGGAAAGTAGATGCTACTATGTACTGAATCTGAAGAGAAAAATGGCAGTGGAAATTGTGATGCTTAAATACTCATGCAGGTGCCCGTCTTTCATCTAATACAGCTCTCAGCTCCGTCTGACTTGAGCAGCTTATGACATTTGTACTTGTCGAACACTGGGTCCGAGAAGGATCCCGTCTAAGGACACCTATCCGTTGACTTCGGACGAATGTTGTGCGCAACCCAACCGTCCCGCCACCGACGCAGCAAGGCAAATACAAATGCATAGCCTCAACTCTATGGGGTGACCGAGACTGGAAGTAGCAATAGTAGGGATGAATAAAAAGCGCATAAGGGTCAGCTGAGAAAAAGACAGCATGCGTAAGATCGATTGGTTCCTGGTAAGTCACCACTAACTTCCTTTAAGCAATGAGGCACAGCCTTCCACATTGATTGCCTAAATCAACCGATGGGCAGGCTCCGCTGCTGTCTTGCAGTGTGACAGCTCTTGCTCGTGAAGATTGTCACATTCCCAGCCGCTCTATACTTCGGATTCCATCAGGCTATGATGTCAGTATTGTACACTCTTGAATGCGGAATATATTGCGACAACTGGTGCAGAGTTTGTGGTCAAAGCCGCCAGGATCCTGCTTACTCAGGGATACCTGCATCTAGACTGATTCGCGAAAGGCAGCCATCAGCATAAGCAGTCTAAGCACATGCAAGGGCGACTGGATTTCCGAGACTCCATATGACAGTCATCATCGCATTTGCGTTCGAAAGCAACGCTACCGGCGAGACACAGAACGTATCATCAAAGAAGCAAAGGCTTCGTTAATGCTGATGAAAGTGGAATCAGAACAGTGTGGTAAGCGCAGTACATTATTCTGCGTGCAGGGGAAGGCTCCCGAGCACACTTAATCTTGGGGAGGAGCTTCCCTCAGCCAATCCAATCAAAGCGCTTGGTATGCCAATTCCGAAGCCTCGGCTACGCACGAAACTGTGAGGCTTTACGAACTGCTCATCGAATTGACGTGCTTGCGCAAGATCGGAAGGAACGAGCGGTGTCGCTGCTACCTAGGGGCTCCATGCACTTCCCAAATTGCGGAGCCGTGATCCATATTAGGTCACAATGCAATGAGGAATCTTATCAACTGATGGACTTGGTAGTGCTGAGAAAGACGTGTCATTGACAATCTTTTCCATGTATGCTTCAACGAGCCACACCGATGACCTTCCAAGTCCCAGCCTCGTGATCACAACTAGTAAGACAAGACGTAATTCCAAATTCTATCATCTTCATGACAAAGCCAACGGATTCAGACAAGTCACTAGCAATTCTGCGTTACTCCCTGGCTTTACCCTCGTGCAAAGTCTTCTGTTGGGCTATATTTTCCCGTAGAAGGGAGAATCTCTTGTTTCAGTCGAGTGAATGCTACCATGAGGGTCAAGACAAGGAGCACACGGCGGTAGTCACCCCGCAGAATCCTTCAATCCTTCGAGTGGCGAAATTAATTTCCGCTTACGCAGCTTACTAATGTCAAAATTTAATCCCTCAAAGTCTCAGTAAGGCTGATTCCCTAGAAGAGTTTCTGTTTTCTGTCAATCCGTTTACACAGGGAAGGGAAGGCTATCGAGGAAGACTTTACTGGAGTATTGGGATCTCAGATTCGTCATTCGATTTTCCGAATTCGAACAAGACCGGCCCAATATCACGTCTGAGGCTTGGGGTCTGAGGACACTCCCCAATCAATCCCACCGAAGTATGCTGGCTATGGGAGTCTATATCTGTAATATGCCAAAATCTTCCTCCAAATTTTCTGGTGATTCTTGAGATTAAAAGATAGGCCTTCACAAGATGATAAAAAAATGTTCGCGTGAAATCAAGGTTCATTGGCTGTAGCACAAAAAGTGTTGCTGCAGATTCTCGAATCATTTTGTTGCGTGAACGTCAAATATCCTCTACCCTACATTCTAGCCAAGCCATCTCTACCTCTGTCAACAATGCTACTCATTCCACCCTTCTTGCTTACACTACTGCATTCAGCAGATACACGTCTTGGCTGGCGAATATCCTTGTCTAACGACGTCTCCTCGGCGGCAACCCACCCGAAGGCGCCGTAGCAGGCGTGGTACTGCACACATTCACTATTGTTGTAGCCTCTGGCTCATAAACAAAGGTCGTGGTCGTGACCGGCTACATCACCCACGCTCATCAGCAAAACAAACCCTTCTACCACCCCTCAAGAAAATAAAAGACTCACCAGACCAATACCATCACAGTCCTTCGTGGAGATAGTCACATCATTACATCCCTGGCAATCATACGTTGATGTAGTTGTTGCCGTGAATGGCACCTCGTAGACGGTGATGGTTTCCGTAGGGGAGTTGAAAGGGGCGCAACTTGTGATTGTGTAGGTGCATGTGGATTGGAAGTCTTGGGCGACGGTGCTGCAGGCGAGGCAGAGGTTAGAGAGGAGGGGGATGAGTGGAAGGGGTGAATTACCATGCTGCTAAGGAAGCGATCACGCTTGCAACGAGGGCGGAGGATCTCATGTTTGCTTGTGAAGGGGGCTTCTTTTTTTTTGACGAAAATGGGCCTCTGTGTTTGAATGAGATCTTTGAGATACCTGTATGCGTTATTAATTGGTGGGAAAGGTGACAGTATATATACCTCTCACAGCCAAACCTAGACCCAAAGTCCACCGAGATCTCACTGCCCTTGCATGGAACGAATTGCGAGCATCAACACCCTGCAACCCCGGACATTTGGAGTTCTCGTGTTGGCAGAAAACCATCTCACCACATAATGACCAAATATCCGCATACCACTTCACAGCCCCGAAGACAAAAATCTCCTGAGATGCGGGCAGACCAATCATCCCCAAGACCGTTGAGATGGCAGCCATCTCCGCCGTCTCGCTGACAAGAGAATACCCCACAATGACGCACAAATTGCAATAACGGAAAAAGATCCATCTATTTCAAAAGCCACGAGACCTTCGGAGCCGCCTCCTAACATGGTAATGGTTCGCGATGAGATGTGGTTGATGAGTAGTCAGCACAACGTCACATCCGTCTTACTGTAAGATACATTCCTTGGGCTTACATTTACCTCGATTGGTCTCGTGCGGGGTGCGATTCACTAAAGTTATTGCTGCATCACATAAGCTCGGATTCTGGGACCGAGTCTCTTCATGAATTATCTTCATGCATAGTATCAGGCTGTCAGTATGACTGGTTGTTTATCCAGGTGAGAAAGTGAAGCGAGAACCGGGATTAAGGGGATCATGCTCACTGCAACTCTCACGTGGCTGGAAGTCAGTTTGGAGACTCTTCTCTCATGTTTTGACATGAAAAGTGAGTTTAGTTCGAAGCATCATTCTAATTCGAGCTCTTCCTAGCTATATGTACAAAGCAACACCATCATGTCCTTTTGATCTCAGCATATGGTTCGAACAAGATGAACGGCCTGCACGCCTGTCACCCTGTCTCACCGCGAAGAGTTGATCCTACCGAATGCTGTAAACGTGAGAAATGTCCTGTTTGGCCAATGATCCCTCGCTAGCATGATATCCCCGCTAAGTGCGCACGAGTCCTAGCGCCTTTGCAAATGCCCGATGTATTATAAAGCAGGTATCGTGAAACAGGTCGAGAGTGAATGGTACTATGCGAAGCCGAAATACTCGCTCCCGGCTGTCATGGCGGTGTAGACTTGTTGCCTAAGCGTTTCATAGCTGTCATATTCTGGAAGGTCGAGTTCTGGACGCAAAGTCAGCGCATCTGAATGACGAGTACGGGACTACAAAACTCACGATTGAAGCAAGTATGCGAACTTGGTAGCCTGTCTTTGTTGCCGTAGTCTCTATGAATATTAAACCTACTGAACCCGTTCATACCCTCGAGTTCCCCGAAACCGTTAAGAGGGACCTTGCTTGTACCAGTGACAAACTGGAGAAGCTTCGCTCGTTCTTCTTTGTCGAAGGAGCGGACTGCACGCCAGAACCACTGAATTTGCGGCGATGAGGCTTGGTAGTTGTGATATTCGGTATGATTCTTCCAATCATCAACATCAATGTCAGGTAACCCAGATATCAGGAGTTCAAGCTCCTGTTCATTAAAGATGGAGATCAGCTCAGGAGGAACAATGTCATGGAAGCCTGCCCATTGTTAGCGTTGAACTCGCTATAGCACAGAGCTGGGAACCTATACCTTTGAGGAACTGCTCCAACTGAGCCTGTACCGATCCGGTAAGGCGGTGTTCGACAACGCGTTGAACGTACTCCTGCTTATTCTCTTCCGTAACTGGAATGTTGCGGCCGTTTTCGACCAGGTCAACAACCTCAGTGACACCAAAGTCGTTCGTTGTTACGGAGAAAGTCTCGTCAAGAGCCCCAGTGATATCATTGTCCAACATCCATAACAAAGACTTATAGTAATCAACATCCACTGTCTCCATATCCTTGATTGATACCGTCTTGCCTAGTATTCGCTTGTAGACGGCTCTGCTGAAATGGCAATCGAGGGCACGACCTTCATAAAGGGCTTTACCGATGATTCGACCTATGAATTTGAAAAACATGAGATGCTCATCGTTGATTGTGCTAAGCCTGTTGGGATGGAAGGTGGTGCGATCTGATGATACGGGAACGAACAGAGCGTAATCGGGGTTGAACATTTGCCTTGACAGGACCTGGAACCATTCACGAGTAACTCCTCCAGCATCGACACCTTCCTCGCCATGGAAGCGGATGCTCAACTTGCCATATTTGATCTCGTCACCTGATTTGAAGGAGAGGAATTTGAATGAGTCCAGGAACACTTGATCACGACGGACAGAGAGCTGTAAGGGTGGTTGAGGATGTCTTGCTTCAGTACCGCGCGAATGTAAACGACGAGTAAAGTAATTGCGTTTGTTGTCAAATTCCAGGACCTTGGGATTTTTGACGAGCAGCGAAAAGGTGCCACTCATAAGCTTAGGGTTGTGCCTGACAAGTTCATTGAGAATCTTGCGGTGATCCTCAGTGAACTTGAAGAAGAGGTTTTCCATATAAGATTCCGGTGGAGGACTTGTGATAGCGAATTCTTTGGCAGCTTTGATTAGTGGAATGTCCTTCAGAGTTGTGTTTTTGCACACCACCATAAGTGCCTCGACAAGTGGAAGCAGGATGGTTGCTATGTTCAGCATCCCTTCCGCTTGATCAATGCTGCCCAAGCACTCACTAAGCTTGCTCCATAGGGAACCGAAAGTCGCATTTTCATACAGCGAGGTGAGTATATCCTCCCCTGATGTTGAGCTCTCGGCCGGGTGCCCTTCGTTTTCAGCAGCGGGCTTAGTCTTCCCACCATTACGCTTGGGATCGAACAGGTAATCCAAAGCGGTCAGAACACGAAGCAGTTTCGCTTGGTCAGAAGAAGCAGGAGAGAACTTTGCAAGAGCAATTCCCTGGATATCCGTACCGGATTCGGCTTGCCTTATTTGTGATACAAGGTCATCCAAATCCTGAAGGATTGACTGACCGAGATCCTGAGCTTGTTCTATCAACCCTTTGCCGAACACTTCTTTCGCTCCTGGGATGCCCGAAAGATTGTTGATGGTTGAGAGAGTGTCCCGGAATGTCTTTGCACTGCATTCGCGAGCGGCGAGAATATTTACTACAAGGCGAAGGTTTTCTTCGGGAACAACAGGTGGGGTCAACGTTCGGACTCTCTTCTTTTCTTCGTCCCCAGATTTGTTTTCCTCAGTCGACTTCTCGGCATCTTCTGTGTTTCCAGGGTCTGCCGTCGGTTCAGGTCTCTGCTGTTCGGTCGAAATATCTGCTTGCACGTCTACCATCGGCGATGTGCTCTCCTCAGCGGCTACTACAGCTTGTTCGTCGGCCTCTTGAGGCGGTCGTTCGCTTGCCGCCACGTCAAGAGCGGTGGCGCCTTCTGGTTGCGTGCTGGGGGCAGCCTTAGGCTCTTCAAGGTTTTCTGCCTCGGTGTCTTTGTCCTTGCGAAGCAAGATCGTCAAAGGATGCGTAACGCTTTGCAAAAGGCTGGAAAGCTGCTCCATACAGCTAGAACTCTCCATAATGAGCTTGCGATCCAGAAGGCTGAGTAAAGCATTAAGCGCGAATCTGGACGCTCTTGTCTCTTTCTCTTTTCCTTTGCCTTTGCGGTTCGCTTTGGTCTTCATGCCCGAAGAGACTTCATGCTCGGTAAGGAAGAAGGAGGGAATATGAGGATTGTAGTGCGTAAGAGTAACAAGAGCGCTCAGGCATTGTTGGATGACCATCAAAGGCGTAGCTTCCATGTTGTTTATAGTAGACGCAATTGAGCCTGTAAGAGTTCGCTTTAAAGGTTGCGGTGTTTTCTGAGCAGCAGGCTGTTTTGCGCGAAGAGACAGATGCGCGAAGCTTCGCTCCACAGCATTTACATCAGCACTGCCGTCTTGTAATATTGATAAGAGCAAGCTAATGACCTCGGCGCGATTCTGACGGTTTTTCGAGACATCGTGAAGTATGCCGTTCAGTGACTGTCGTGAACTTCCTTGTTGCGGTACGAACATAAGACGTAGTAAAGTTGCCACACCAGCTTTGTCTAGCATTTGTACAATCTGTCTTCGAGGAGGCTTTTCTATAGCTGGTGGTGGCGGTCGTGAGCCATCAAGTAAATGCCGAACAAGCCCGCTGCTACGGCCACCTCGACCAATCCCTGGGAAGCGATGCATGGCTCGCTCTCCACCCAAAGCGCGAGCCTCTGCGGCTATCTCTTCGGGGAGATGGGCAAGCATCTCCTCATCTTGATCCATCAGCACATGTTGTCGAAGGGTTGGATCCAGAGAGGCAAAAAAGCTTGCCGGATCCATGTCCTCAGCACCGCGAGCAGGACCACCGCCAGCGGCCTGTGTTCTCCTACGAGCCTCTTCTCGTTCCCGTCGCCGCCGATCTTGTGCTTCTTGCTGTAATAGCTCTTCTCGTATATCTGCAGGTAGAGCTTCCAGAAATTCGCGGCTAATATCAGTTGGTTCTTCGCCGGCTGCCTGGGCCTGAGACCGCTGGATTGCAAGTTGAGACATGAGTACTTCTTCACGAATATCCTCGGGTAATGCATCAAGGTACGCCAAGTCAATACCCAAGCCCGTGATGTCAAGTTCGCGGCCACGGATGGTTGTTCTTACTCGCTCAGCTGGTTCAGAGGGACCTGCTGCTGCGCCACCCTCATTCGATGCAGGCGCCTCTACGATCTCTCCCCTGTCACCAGCCTCTGCAGAGGCTTCTTCCTGAGTACTTTCAACACCTTCCATCGCTCCTTCATCCTCAGTATCTCCCGTCTCTTGTGGGTTTCCCTGGGTCTCTTCCTGAGCTCGTGCTTGTTCACGTAATTCCGCTGCTCGAGCAGCCTCTTCCTCACGCTCTTGACGCTCTCGCTCTTGCTGTTCCTTTTCAGCCTTTTCCCGAGCCTCTTGCTCTTCCTTTTTTAACTTTTCAGCTTGCTCCTTCATGCGCCTCACTTCTTCCTCTTCGAGTCGCTTCTTTTCGAATGCAGGAGGAACTAGGACACGGAGGAGCGTGTTGATCACGCGCGAGGCCTTCTCAAAGTAGAGACTGCCATACAAAAGTCGAGCTTCCTCTTGCCAACGCTGGTGGGTAATCGTAGGCTGGAATGCCGCTGGCTGTCGATGCTCCTCTCGGTCAAGACGAATTGGTTCTTGATGAGCATGGCGGGGAACGCCAAGAGCGATCTGAAGTTCGCGTGGCAAGGAAAGACCGCCGCCAGGGCCACCAGCGATGTGGAAATGTACCGCGCCATTGGGACCGCCCATGGCCGAAAATCCAAAGCCACCACTCTGGTCAACAGATGCAATGATATTATTGAGGAAGGACAGAGGACTTTCTCCAGGCATAATACCTCGCGGACGTCGAATAGAATCCATGCCATGGACCCAGTAGTCATTGACGCTGACAGATGAGTCTGAAAGGCCTGCGGCGCGAAGAGCTCTTGAAGGGCGTGAGGTTGAAGACCTGTCTTGTCGCTGGAGGAGAGGGTTCACGTTATCATCATTCGGGCGAGAGACACCTGCAGGCCGGTGCGATCTATATAGAGGCATGTGTCGATCACTGAGGATGTCAGCAGTGAAAGAAGAAGACCATGGATCAGCTGTTCGACGGGGATGATGGTGGTGGTGATGATGATGGTGCCTTGGTGGTCCCAATTCATCCTCTGGATCCCAACCGAATGGCGGCTCTGGCATGCCAGGCTCCTCGTCTGAAAAAGATAAGCATCATATACATGAACTGTGGTGCTATGTGATTGGATACATACCATCATATTCAGGCTGATAGATGACATCCTCGTCATCAATGTCCTCCTCTCCTCCATCGTCATCGTCCTCATCATCTTGTGAAACGTTAAAATCTGCGCGAAACATCCAAATCAATGGACCGCTTACCGTCTTCTTCATCCCGATGAACAACATCATCCATGAATCTACCCGAATCAATGTCCACTTGAAGATCGGAAGGCGCGTCTTCCATCGCCTGAAGGCGCTCGAGAGCAGCCTCGGGGCCTCCGAGTTCCCGTACAATGTCTCGGACAGCGCTCTCGGTATCCTGATCTCGACTCAGATCATTATCAAACCCGTCCTCTCCAATGTACCGCTCTATGTCATCTCCGTCTTCATCTTGCCATCCATCATCTTCACCTTCAGCAAGACTGGCATTCTCGCTATCACCATTAATCTCATCAATGACCTCGATCTCATTGTCATCATCCATATCTTCGGAGTCGTCTTGATCTTCGTCATCTTCATCATCGCTTGGCTCGTCATCGTCACCGTCGATAACTACTTCAACGTCCATTCCTGCATCACCAGGGAGGCCCTCCAAATGGCCCGCTTCACCAAGCTCTTCGTCTTCATCGCTAATGACTTCATCCCCGTCTCGCTCCAAGCCTTCCTCATATTCGAGACCCTCGTCATACTCATCATCATACATTTCATCGTCTCCCTCTGACGAATCCGAGCTTGATTCTTCCTCTCGGCCAGGCTCGAACATACCCAGCGTGGAATTACGGAAGAGATCTGGAGTTTCTTCTCGTTCCTCCCCTAGATCCGAAACAGAGGTGGCAGTTGATATCTCATCATCATCCGTCTGACCGGGAGTAGTAGAAATGTCAGAATCTTGACTAAGAGTAACAGCGGTCGAAGTGAGGTGTTTGAGCGGTCGGAGGATATATTTGATGGCCCGCTTAGATCCGGGGAAATTGAGGTCTATATCTGCAATAGAGCTCGTCAGGGCAGATATAAAGTTCTTCTCAAACATTAGCTTTGCGATTGATTTTTGGAAATTACCGTCCGTGCCAGGAGCTGGTGTGCCAATAGGTGGTACAATTTTCCCTTGCAACAAACGGTTGAATAAGTCTGCTATGTCGAGTAAACGAGAATATTTAACATCTGCATGCTCTTCTGATGAGTTGGCGTCCTTGTATGCCTTCAGTGCATGCTCGAGCACAAATTTGCGCACAAAGAGCAGATCCGGCTCGTCATCCTCGTCGATAGAACCTTGCTTCTTGTTGTAACCATTTTCGTTTGTTCGGAGACAAAGGGAAACGATTGTAGACATGGCCCAATTCGAAGTTGTATTCTTCTTGCGATAGGCGACCGTTTCTTCGTGATTAAGCGTGCCAACTGGGATAACGTCACCTAACAGATAATGAAGGACTCCAGATCGTGGCTTCGACGGTGTCATCGCTTTCGGGTCGGCCTTGCGAGAGAAGTTGATGAATTCGATCTTTGTACGGTTGTAACAATGAAGAAGCTCTGTGAGACATTTGAGTATGAAACATCGGTAGAAGTGAATAGGATGTTGCTCGATTTTGAATTCTGGCTTCTCTACTTTCTTGTTTTCAGAGAAATCGGCCGGTGCTGGAGAGGGCGTAGTACTCGAGCTGGTTGCGGCAGTTCCATTTGTTGTTTCGCCAGCAATTTGATGATCCGGAGGCGTTGGTGTTGTAACTTCCGCCATGATTTCTTTTGTAGTCATTGTCGGATCTTTGTCCTCGACATCTTTGTAGGATAGCAATTCAGAAAGGAGGTAGTGAATCACTCCACTGGGATGCTCGACAACAGGAGCTTTGCTCTCAGTCACCTTAGGCTTCTGAGTAAGTGGCTCCCGTTGTTCGTTGATTGGTGACTTCGTTTCGTCAATAGACTGATCTTCAACTCCTCCTGCACTGGTCGGCTGCTGAATCATAGCATCGGATTCCGCTGCAGGCTTGTGCTCCTTAGTTTCTGCCTTAGGTTCTGCTTTCAATTGCAGATTCTGGGGGCGCTGAGTTGAATCATATCGGGCTATCTCAAGCTTTTCATTTGTGACTTCCACGAAGATGCGTGGGGACCTAAGCACTAGATCGTACATGCTTTTAACGTAATCGGTGGTGCTTGTAAGACGACCAGGTCTAGTCTCAAATCTGGCAATGATTTCGCTTCGCATGATCTGCCTGATCGTGTCGTCATCTTCGACGATATGCCGCAACAGTAGCATGAAAGTGCTTGGTAATCGATCGTTGGTCATGCTGGCTAATTGCTTTATCATCACAAAAAGCCTCTGTATGTTTCGCTTCTCACTCAATCTATCTGCAAGGGTCCGATTTCGAGTCAATATCACCAGGGTACGGACAACGGACAGAGCGAGAGACTCATCTTTCCCAATACGAGGTAGGATCTCAACAATGGCATCAAAAAGCTGTAGTTTTGCATCGGGGGGAAGAAGCGACGGCTCGTTGTCCAGGATAGGAACCAAAGGAATCTTTCCATCAGTTGGTACGGCCCACTGTATTTGCGCTGGTTGTACGTCTTCTGCCAGCATCTTTTCGACAACGAGTAAGATCTGTCCGACCCAAGGTGAGGAGGGTTCGTCAGGCGGCTGATTAGGGAAAATCTTGATGAAGCCCAAAAATTGCTCCAGATTCTCTATAAGCACATCCAGTGTTGCTTCGTAAAAGCTTGGGTCTTGAATGACCAATGCAAGTAGGTTGGCATACGACGCGATTTTTCTGCCAGCGGGTCGGAAGTCATCGTCCATTTGTAAAGAGATCAAAGACTGCACTAACGTCTCACCAATTTCGCGACGCATCGTCTTAGCGTCTGACGCCTTCATCGCAGCGGCGTTGATTAAGTCCGCAAGTTCGAAAGTCACATATTCGTGAGCGTTAACGACGTCGAGAGCTCTATCAATTAGATTCTTCCTAATCTCGGAGCGTTCGTCGTCAAGATCATCGACAGTCACGGGAGATGCCTGTTGTAACCCTTGTTGGCCATTATGACCATCCAGATTATTAGAGCCTCCGCTTGGTACAGTTATCCGGCGGATTGGGTCAGACGGATGCGGTGGGACAGGCAGATCAAAATTGAGGGTTTGTATATTGTCGATACTCATTGCCATCTCCTCACCAGCGTCACCGTCGGCTTCAGGTGGTACGCCTGGAGTAAGACTTGGTGCAGGTCTCAAGCTGGATGTCAAGCCTTGTCCCCTTGCTTCCTCGACCTCAGCATTACTCTCAGACTGCCTCAACGCGGGGCCATCGCCTTCCGATTGTATTGTCCTAGACGAAGCCAGAGCCTGATTGAGTGCCCCACTGCTATTACGAGCTTGGGTTAGTATAGCGTTGACCATTTCGTCCGTGAAGTCAGGCTGGGGGCCTGTGTTCTCAGTCACTGAGGGAGCATTATCTGTGTTTGGGACAGTAGCCCCAGCGTCTGAATGGCGAGGGGTCTGAGTGGCAGACTCGCGGGATTTTTCTTGATCGTAATCTGGTATGGGGTACCTCGCTGCTCCGGAATATTGTAACGACTGACAATATTCGCGTGCTGAAGGTGTGGCGTTCATGCATCGGTATAAAGCTTCACGAGCTATTTCGGAATCGTAGCCGAGCTCCTTCAACTCACGCACCTTATCAGTATGAATGTTGTAGACTTTGAGTGGTGCTCTTCGGGGAGGGGGTAATTCATCTCCACGTCTAAATGCACCTTGCTCCTCGCCACCCTCGAGGATAGTCCGAAGAATATCGATCAAACTTTTGATGGTGAGTTCTTGAGCCTTTTCGACGAAATCAGAATCCCATATAGACCTGACTACCGGTAATACTATCATGCGTAATTCAACGAGAAATTGAGGTGCAGAAAAGAAGGTAGGCGAGCCACGATCGCGCTCATTGGACGTGATGGCATGCGTTTGAGCAGACTCGGTGATCGACTTGGCCATAGTAATCTGAGCATAAAACGCGAGAATCATTTTGATTGCCGCGTTGGCTGAGAATGCCCTGACTTGTTCTTCCTCGCTCATGTCTCTGCCTCTACTCGAAAGAAACTTGACATCCTCGTACAGAGTATTGAGCACCTCTCGGATAGCTTCCAGGCCTCCACTATTCTTGAATGCTTGCAGAAGAAGCGTGAGCACCTGTGATGCAGACCGATCCATTGGAGTACCTAGCGTCTATGTTAGGATATGCTTGCAACAGTTTGATCGGGGATTCTGACCGTCAATCATTAATGAGGATATGGACGTGAGAGCGACAATCCAATACTTATAGCGATCCTTGGTGGAAGCCGCTCTTCTTGGGGGCTCATAGCTTATTTGTTCAAGGCATGCGTCCGACATCGCTTCAGCGACCATATACGCATTTTGTCTTGCATACGCGTCCGGTCTCCTCTTTGGCGCAAGAGCCTTACCGAGATTTTGGGAGAAGAGAACGATAATCGAAGGCACTTGACTCAATAGATAACGTAGCACCTTAACGTTTTTGAATGCAGCGGTATGCTCATCCGTTGTTGTTGGTGCTGCCAACGTTTTGGGATTGCTTTCATTTGTTGCTCCGGAAGCCCTACTACTAGGAGTAAGACGCGGCGTTTCACAGGGTGCAGCAGGTTCACTGTTGTTGAGGAAGCCGAAAACCTCGTCAGCTTCATCACTTCCCATGCCTATGCCTTTCATCTTCGTAGTCTGCTTCCAGGCATCAGGTATCCTATTCTGTAACAAGATTTCTTCCCATATGCAGACACGGTGCAATAAAGAGAGGCTCTTAATCAGGTTCCGATACATGTCTGCCAGATTCACTTGGCTGAACGGTGTATGATTAGCCCTGGAGGTGAATATAGGGGAGGAGAAAACTTCGAATAGAACGTTACATAGCGTAAGAACATTAACCAAGGACTTGACGGTTGTTGTGCCAATCGGCGCGTGAGAGTTGACTGAAGGCCCCTTGGGGCGTTTTGACTCTTGTGTTGTAAATTCTGAAAAGAAACCATCTTCACCAGTATAGCTGTACAGCGGTCCCAGGGTATCAGCTGCTTCCTGAGTACGCTCAAGTAGAGACGGTAGCACAAGATGCGGCTTCTGCTCTACCATGATGTGCACTACCCTAGCAAGATGACCACTAGCGTCTTGGATATTGAAGTCATATTGCAGACTTGGTGTTGTTGCAAGGCTAAGGATATAGTCCACTCCACCGGCCTCGATGAAAAATGAGCAGAGCGAGGGGTTTTCGAAAAAGCCTGACAGGAAGTGCATCACAACCCCCATACGCGAAGCCGTGTTTGAAGCACCTTTCTCGTCGATTTCGATTGCCTCCACACTGACCGGCACTTCATGGCGCACAACAGCTGCAGACAGGTTTTCATGTTCAAGTGGGGATGCTTCGCCCATGATCAAGTCATTGTCATCCTCTGGCAGCGAGTCTTGAATCGTATCTCTCTCTGACAGCTTATCGTCGCCCGCCGGTATGAGTTTGTCGTCTTCTGCCTCAAGCCAAAGTTTGGCACCATAACCTTTTTCAATTGCTACAGTCTCACAATGCACCCCGAGACGTTCGATCATGGTCATAATAGCAATAATTACTGGCATCTTCAGGGTTGGATGATGTCGGACCAATTCGTCGAAGGAACTACCTAGGAGACGTGGCAGATCCGCTCTATCAGCTGCCATCGACTTGATATGATCGTCACTCTCGAAGATTTTAAAAAAGCTGTCCAGAGCTCCGGACTCGAGAAACATCGCCATGCCAGCACGGTTGAGACAGATGGCACCAAAGGCTTGAGGCACTGCAAGGATGGACTCGGACGCTGGGGGTATCTCATGTATCGTCTGTGACAAATCAACCAGTCGCAGGGATGCGCAATGGTCATCCTCCATAAACTTGGCAATGCTACTGGCACTCGGGTTGGCCAAACCAGGTGCAAATACATCCTTCTCCTTAATGTAATTCAGATACAATTTCATAGGATCCTCAGGTGCAGAGTGTAACCCGATTGCTTCAAGCAGTCCTTTACTCAGTCCTGCCTCGGAGATGACAGCATAACTCGTAGGCTCGTTGTGAATAAACGTGCTCATTATATTGATAGCACTACCCCACACGCTTGATCCGAAGAGCTTAGGGTTGACTATCACGGTTCGTAGGCCGTTGAGAAGCTGTGGGGAGTCGATGAGATTTCGTAACAGACGATCGAGGTTACCAGTCCCATTCGTCATCATGTGGGCAATAAGCTTGAATAGCATTTTCAGAGATTGTTGTTGGAAATATGGAATCTGATAATCGATTACGCGGGTACGGAAGCCTTCGGATAGCCCTTCTCCGTTCTGTGCACGTTCAAGGGACGACCGTACTTCGTAGTCGAGGAGATCGGAAATAGCTTCAAGACCTTTGGAGTTTGCTAGCGACTGCATGGCGTCTCGGGAGGAGTAAATGAAATTGTTGAGGAATGTCAGTACTTTAGGATGGCTCCGCTCGGCTTTTTGAGTGCGAAGGTTAAGAACTTCAACCAAGATCTCCAAGAGGCCAGCGGCAATAAGGGACTCAACAGTCCTAGCAGTAGATGTTGGCAAGGCCTCGAGCAAAGAAAACAAGGCTTCTTGGCGTTCCTCCTTTGCTACTTCGATAGCTTCGTCGTCAGACTCTTCGGTAGCCATCTCGGCCACAGCTTTGCGGAGAATGTAAAACAGCACTCCATGGTTGACGTGGATATTCAAAGCAGTACCTACGTCGGCTGCTTTAGTCTTCTGTTTGACTAGAGCCTCTAACGCTGTGAGAGCCTGAGTTTGTAATCTGTAGGGTATTCCTGATGCTCCATTACCTGGAGGATGCACCAAATCGGCGAGCTGATAAGCTAATTGTAACCGCCTTGGCTCGTCCGAATCTTGCTGTAGGATCTTTTGTTGAAAAGTGGCATCGGTGTAGATATAGGCCAGGTTGGTGATAGCAAGTAATCGTATACCAACAAGCTGCTGCCGCGTGCTGAGGGACGTTGCGATCGCGTGGGCGTTTCTTAACCTTGTCAAGAGCTCGTAATGCGTGTCCTTGGGCAAAAACTGCAGATTCTCTTTCAAGATATCTTCTAAGGACGAGGAAGCTATCGCGGGGTATGGTATCTCAACCTGTTTCATTCCCTCCGAGCTGGGATCATCAGGTTTGACGTTATTACCCGCCAAAGGCGAGTCCGTGGATTCATCAGAACTCGACAGACGACTTGGCCGTGAAAGTCCTGACGGTCGCCTTATTGGGGTTGGCGTCGGGGGTTGTTTGGTATCCTCTTTGGGTATCGTTGCTGGCTGATAGTATGTCAATAACACAGATCCCCAAGTCTCCCAGTGTGACGCATTCATGTCCTTGCGCTCGCCCTTTTGAGCATGTTTAGCTGAGCCGTTGATGGAGGCTTTGGCATCCGGGGTTATCAAGGCTAGAAGATCATTGGGACTAATATTTGTCGAGTTTTTTGATTGTAATTGTGAACTCTGTGACTTCTCCTTGCCTTTCGCAGTCGGACTCGATACTGCGGCGGGCGTTTGGATAGGCGATGGTTGCTTCGTGAACGGATTTGCCAGCTTTTGTACTTTCTCTAGGTCGATATTGTAGTGGCTTGCTAACAAGGCGTTGTTCAGGGATTGACTGGCGTTGTTGCCTCGTTGACGAGACGCGTGATAGCGCTGAGCGAGACGCACCGCAAGTTGAAGAGTGATCGTCAGTAACGACAGGTCGGTTGTGTTCAAAAGGTCTCCAAGGCGTTCACTACTGCTGTAGAGACTCCGATTGCCACAATTCTCCAACAGTCGGCGAGAAAACTCTAGGATCACCTCCACCAATTCCCGATCTCCTTGCAGTCCAAAACCGAGTTTATCTAGCTCTGTTTCGCTTGTCGGCGTCACGCTTGCGGCTTTGCTCTCCTCTGCCACACCCTTGAGCAAAAGTGCCCGCCCGAATGGTCGTACCTGGGGGCCGTCGTGGAGGTCATACTCAGTGTTGAACTCATCAAGTATGGCATCAAATCGGTTGAACAAAGGTATCCAGTGGTATAGGTCACCCTTGGGAAACGGCCATCGACGAGGAAAGGTTTTTAAGTGCCTCGGCAGAAGTGATATGGGTAGGGTGCTTGCTGTTACCACGAATTCTGCCACTGCGGAGGACTACGAAGCGGTCAAGGTCAGCATGATGTTTTGAATGGCCGCGGTTTGCGTCTCGGTGTTAGAATACATACCACCGTCGCCTCATGCTTAGGGCCAGCTGCCTTCTTAATTCGCCCCATCGTGACGGCTGAGCTCATGTAAGAGGCTCATGTGTATTGCCGTGACCTTGGACGAGCTTGGTACTTTGAAATGATTGGATCTGGATACTTCGGTCTCGGTAATACGGAAGTGTAAGGGCGAGAGGCTGAGGGACTTGCTGAGGGTACTATTGGGAGGCGGTTGCTTCCTGCTTGGTCAGTATGGGATGTGTGGGAATAGGTTACCTTTAAAGAACAGATGATCAGAGAAGTTAGGACGTTGTCGGACTCGATGACTGTGTAGCCGATTTCGATCTATACTTGCAGAAGGAACGTGTCGAAGATTTAAGGTGAAGGGCGTACAGAAGTGAATCGGATCGTGTTGCGGAAGGAAGGAGCTCAGCGGTGCAGGTCGCTAGCTCGGAAAGTGAGTGTTGAATGATATTGTGGGCAGATTTCTTCAAGAGCACGCTGGTGTTTAGGTGTGATGTATGATGAGAAATCTGAGACCGCGTTTGGAGCTTCAGTGGTGAAGTTCAAAAGTATGGCGGTCCGGCAAAAATTCGGCCAAAACGGAAATGAAGCTTTGCACGCCCACTCGATGCGCCTCTCTGGGCAGCCGCCTTGGTCGCCGCCACCTATCAAATTGCACAGATCCATACATTTGAGAAGAGCTTATCGCTCTGATGGTCTAGCCGGAGCTCTAAAGTAGGTAGATGATATGTGCGATAGAATACAGCTATGTTCGCTAATACAATTCTCAGTGGTAATGTACATCATGGTACATACGTCGCAGTGCGAATAAGCAAGCATTATTCCTCGGCGAAAGACTGGCAGTAAATGAATGCTCAACGATAAGTGTAGCCTCACCCCTTCAACTCACTCACCGCTGGCAAATTTCCATCCCATCGCACCTTCATTGTGGTTGGGAACGGGAAAAGGCTGGATTGATTTGCCGTCATATACATGGTAATTCCTCCCGGTCCGGGCACCTTTTTAATCTGTCCTTGGGTTCCTGGTGCTCTCCTCAAGTTATCTAGCTTGCCAACCGTCTTTAGCATGGTAGTCAAAGCTAGTTTACTCGCACCATAACCAAGACACATATGGGGCCCCCAACCAAAGTGGATGTACGAATCCAACGGCCGGTCCAGAATGACTTTTTCGGGCTCCGGGAACCCTTTGGGATCCATGCAAGCTGTGACCAGATCGCACAAGACTTCATCCCCGGGCTTGACATGAATAGTCTTCTCACCGTCTTCAATTTTGGTTTCTGTTTCTGCCTTACGGTAGAGTCCAACAGTAGCCCTGATTCTTGATCCTTCCATGAAGCTATAACTCAGTCAGCTACCCAGTTCGTTAAATCTCACTTAGAGTACATACTATCGAAGCAGTAAGTCGTCAGCCTCCTGAGTATCTAGCTTAGCCAGCCGGTTGATTTCTTTCAGATGTGGGGCTGCCGCGTCTGAAAGGTAGAAGTCCAAACATTGCGCAAATAGCTGGGCCTGGTTGGCGACCATTCCACCGGCTGTTGGGAGAATTTGAGACCATATAAGATCCTTAGCGCCAAGACCGCTTTTGGACAACTGTTGGAGCATGTGAGTACCGTACAAACTGAGTACACTTTGTTGTTTGTGTAAACGGTCTATGATGCCCCCAAAGACTCCAGCAGCGAGTTCGGGGATGACCAGTGTTTCCATGATCTCTCCTAGCTGCTGGGTGAGTTTTCGCGCAGCCTGCCTGAGGGGAAAGCTCTTCGCTGGATCCGCATCGTAGAAAATACATGTGAAGACGAGCGCCATGAGACTGTAAAGCTGGCCGTCCGAGTAAATTCCTAGAGGGTTTTGTTCCGTTTTTAGTGGGAGGCAAAAGACCTTTGAATATTGTTAGATTCTTGAAGGATTCTTGTTGTGGGGGCCACGAACCTCTGCTGCAAAGTGAGCCTGCGCAAGATTCCCCACATCTCGCACAATGTCGACTTGATTCGTTCCAGCTATTTTGTAGGAGTTCTCGCGGAGGAGCTTCAGAGTGATATGCTCATAAAACTTCTTCACGGCGCACTCCCAGTCTGGGCGATAGAGCGCAGGGCACATTACCTCACGGGAATGCGCGTTGGGGCCCAAGTCGCCAGCCAACATGAAGTCCGCGCCATATTCTTTCCCGCTGTTGTGCATCAGGAATTTGATAGCTTTGCCCCAAGTCACCTTAAAGTCTTCCTGATTCGCAAGTGTGGATTTGCAGGCAGCGTATGTTGTGATGAACGTTGGTAGCGGCATGTACCTAGGCCTCTCCCATGTATACTTGTCTTTTTGGCCAAGCTCATGCAGAATTGATAGGTTCTCCTGTGGTACCACGAGGGGAAAGTGTGCATAGACAGAGTTAGGCTGAAAGTGTGTCGGAAAAGCTCTCAGGAACAACTTGTAGAAGACATGGCCATGATCTACAGTGATATCGGACGAGATTTCGCTGAACCCCCAATTGGTCAGAGACTTGGGTGTAAAATCGACCTGCCATAGGTCAGCAACTACAAGCTTATTGCGCGTGGCTTAAGAGGCGTCTATTGAAACCCAAACACCAGCGTTCTTTATGGATTTCAGATATGCTTACCGTGTAGAATCTATCCCCGCGCACCAGGGCCACAGCATCAGAGAGGATAGCACGTGATACGGTAAAGTCTGTACATAGACCACTGCCAGACACTATCTGTGGCTTAGTCTCTTCAACGACAAGCCCAGGGTATAATTCGACAAAGTCGGGCTCGTCGTAAAGCCGTCGGAGCGTATTCGCAATCTCGGGATCACTATTGATGCTCTCGAACGTTTCATGTTTGGTCAGACCAAAAAAGCTCCTGAACTCGTTAAGACTAGCAAGATTCCACGAACGTGCTTGGTTAATACCAAGAATTTCTACAGATCGTAAGATCTGAGGAACATTCTTCGACCCAAACGCTCCAGCCATGTCTTCTATACCATCCGCCAAAATCTTCACTAGTGCATTTTCGTCTAGACTCCCGTCCTTTGCACGTGTGAGATTAGCGAATGGACGCTTTTGGGGATCCTCATTGAGACCTTGCTCCCATTTGCACAGACCCTGAAGCAGTTCTGGTAAGCTGACCTGACTGGGCTCCTTTCCGGGGAACAATCGCTTGTATTCCTGCTGGGTCCATTCGTCATCCCGTTCCGAAATACATGCGTGCCATCGGTATACAAGATTGAATTCTGCAGAGACTTGGTTGCCAGGGGTTCCATTGGCTGTAGGGCCAGTAAGCTTGACGTTTCGCGGGTCCAGGTCCCAATCACTACCTGTTTTGTTTAGGTCCAGGATCGTTCTCACATAATCTTTCAGGATGCAGTTGATGTAGAGACCGCAATTAATCAGGCGAGCCGTTTGGAACAAGTTATTGTCATACTCTACGAACTTTTCTTTTGGTGCGCCTTCTTTGGGTTTTGTAAACCTGCCGGACTCGTTGATTGCAACAAGCTGTTCAACGACATAGTTGTGAAACCGGTTGAACATGATCAACAGTACACCAACGCCAGGAGGGAATCCAAGCACACGTTTGTTGCTAAAGCAATCCGGTTTGATTTTTCCGTCCTTGAATGTTCGCATATGGTTCTGCTCTTGTTGGTTATTTCCGTATAAGGGGGACAATTCAAGATATGATGATGTCGCGTTGTTGCCACTTTTATGGTCAGTACTGAAGAGGTCATGTATGATTATTGAAGCTAAGTAGAACATCATGCTAGACAGCTTGGCCGGATGTGGTTTAAAGGCATGGCGAGCCATAAGGCTGTCAAATAGGTCGCCGGGTTCAGGGCGGTCTACTGGTTGCAGACTTTGTGGACGCACGCTCCGCGCATATGGCGTATTAGCTGCTCCGACCATGGGGGCCATGGGGTTGTTAAAGGAGCCGTCAGCTGCTCGATACCTGTGTTCTTTGCTCAATGTGGCCGACGGCGGATGCTGGAGGCTATCATACAACTGTTGTACAAACATGGAGTTTAATTTATCGCCTTCCCTGGAAGTCAACGAAAGCTCACTCGCGAACTTGATGAGTCTCTCCATGAGAAAAGTTTTATCATTCACCGGGTCACCGGTTGAGGATGCTTTTGCCAGATCAAGGAGTGTCTTAAAATCTCTGGGATGCATTTTGGTGAGGTCGTTGACCACGCCTGCGGGTCTGGGTTCTTGGATGTAAGTCCCATCGCCAGTTTGGGTAGGGAGTGGGTGGGTGACCGCGGTGATCACGCCGCTCACGGACTCAAAGGTAGCGGAAACCTCTCTACGGAAGGTGACATGCTGTTCAGGAGGCGTGTTCGGGAGGGCAGCCTCCGCAGACGGCATGATGACGATTGGACGGGACGAGTATCCTGCATTATAATTTGGGTTAGCATGCACCATCCAGAGTTTACCACCATGGAATTACGTCTGCGCGGTCGGATCTCGGAAAGAAGGCGACGAGGTTTCAAGCTCGAGCTCGAGAAACGTTGAATGTGAGTTGTAACTTACAACAATCCTCTTGTCACCTTATCACAAGCACAGAATCAATGCTACAGGAACTGATGAATAGAAGGACGGGTTTCAATTGGGAACGATTTGCGCTAAAACTGGTAGTGGGACGCAGCCGAATAAAGCGGAGGAGATGAAGACACTAAAGATTCCCAGCCACAATTTTTATTATATATATATCCTGTCAATCAGTAGAAGAAGAATGATGAAGATTATGAAAGAGTAAGTAGGTAGGGAGGTAGGGAAGCACTTGAAAAGAATTCATGTACTGAGTAGTCCGAGGCTCAGTCTTTATACGAACGTTTTCTCGAGTCCTAACCCACGCCATCTTTCCCACTTACATCGGCTAACGCCGTAACGATGGATGCACGGATAAGGCGAGTAAGGCAGTAGTTTCCACCGCCCTTTTGGCGTGGAGATCATCAAGCTCGTGAAATGGCGTCCACAGCGGCTAGCCCCGAACGTTAGAGGAGCCACATATGTACTTTGATATAAGCGCATATGATTGACGATTCTGATTCGACTCGCCGGTAGCTCCGCGTCGCAGCGCCTCAGGCACCCCATGCACCTCAGAACCTTGTGCTGTTCCTTTGATGCGTCCAAAACATATCTCGCATGTTCGCAGGAGGGTGGCGCCGTAGGATCCAATGCCAGCTCAGCCTCAAGCTGAGATGAAGGTTGGTTTCACAAGACTTTTGACGAGCGACGGGCTGACCGAAGAAGTCTTCCTTTGCCAATGAGCATGGAGTCTGCCGTCTGTCAGCATGTTGTGGGCCTTACCCAAGCTAGTAAGCGGATTGCGAACCATTAATAGTCAATCCTCGTGATTATTCTCGGTGGTGATAAATAAATGTCACGGTGGCTCGGCAAGCTGAACATTCTTACACTTCTTGGCGCCCCTAATTTGATATTTTAGCGCGCCTCGCAATCCTCGCCTACGACTCGTCCGTTGAGGTCGCTCCGCCTCCTCAAAACTACACCACAGCTCCAGCTCCCAATGCAGCTTTTCCTCATACGACATGGTGAGACGGTTGACAATGTTGCCCAAGTATAGTAGGTGCTTCTCTAATTGCAACGCCCCAATTAGCTGACAATGAAACAGTGCTGGAATTAAAGATTCACCCCTGACCATGCACGGCAGCTTGCAGGCCGAACGCCTCGGCAGATTCTTCACAAAAAAAGGCCTGCTTTTCAGCCATGTCTACTCCTCCGATCTGCAGCGTGCCACAAAGACTGCCAGTGCAATACGCACATGGAATGATGCGGCAGGGGCAGACAAGTTGCAAGTGATCGTGAGGGAGGTGCTGAGGGAACAAGATTTCGGATTCTACGAAGGAAAGCCATTCTATGCTCGTCCCCGAGACTCTCACAAATCGGGCAAGGAGAATCATCGATCCCAACTTCAGGACGATCCGGACTTTCAAGATGTCGAGTCTAAAGGATCTATGGATTCGAGAATGAACACTTTCCTAGCAGATGACCTTTTACCACTTCTGTTTGATGAGCAGCAGCAGGAGAACATCATTGCTGTGGTATCACACGGCATTATACTTTCGCACTTGTGGCGATGCTTCCTCAGAATACTACCAAAGAATAGTGTCACCCTCATGCCTGGTCTCTCTGTAGGTAAAGGAGGAGTCACACCCCTCGAACACCTCGGCGGATGGTCCAACACCGGCTATTTGGAACTCGACATCAAAAGAAAACCATTAGCTGCGTTTGAGCCCGCCAAATCAGAGTCGTCCTTAGAACCTACCATTTCACAGAGCATTCACAAAGACTCGTTGCCGAAACTCCACGATTACAAGGTGACTATCAAAACAGTGAATGGGAAAGAGCATCTGCAAGGTCTGAAGCGCACGAAGGGTGGGGTCGGTAGCTCCAAGTTCGACGAAGGTCAAAAATCCATTGAGTCATTCTTTAAGAAGCAAAAGGTGGGATGAACAACCAAAACCGCAGAAGACAAACAACACAAGGAATTTCCAGTATCAACACTAGGCGCGGAATCCCCACGTCGAGGATCCAGGCGTCTATGCACTCGACCACGTTCCACGTCACAAAAGCGGCCACTAGCCTCGCCCTCTGCGGGACTATCACCTAGTTGCGGACCCTTGCATGAGCGAAGACGTCGGTGCTGAGGGTGAGTTATCTCTATTCCCAATCGCAAACTCACCCTTTTTATGATGAAGCCCAATTCACTCACAGACCTGTTCTGAAACTAAATGTGGATACCGATATTGTACCAACTGCTGTCTGAAATCATCACAACATCACCTTCCTACCTATTCTTCTCACATTAAATATGACTGATATGACGTGCTTGTTAGGCCGGTATGTCCACAGCCATATTATGTGATACCAGCTACCCCTGACCGTCGTACCCTCACCTCCGGCTGGATTAGCGAACTATGGCCCCCTCCAACATCCGAAAAGCTGTGCTGCAAACAATTGATATGGAACCGTTCACTATCCCTTTACCTTTACAACCCTTCACGAGAAGACTCTGCGCTTGGGACTCTGCATTGCCGTCGAACTTCAAATATGCGTCAACATCGATCCACCCGGCCATTCTAGCCGGAATCATCCACACGTTTCCGTCTTCCGTCCCACTGCTTGATTCAGTAGCTTCTCTTCTACCACCTATAGGGCCTATGCGCTGAGCGCCATGTGGCGTCTCGTGACATGCCACATCTCCTGGATAGGGGACAATATGGCGTCTTTATTGGTGATATTGATGCTGGAGGAGTAGTAGAAGAAGACGACCTCGGTGACGCGACTTCCTTGTTGGCACTAAGTGCGGCAGATAGGTCCAGTGGGGGCCAGCAAATGGGATGCGCACTACATCGAGCCGGTGCCTGGAGAGGCAGATGGCTTGAAGGAGGGGACGTGAGATGGAGTGGGCCATGGAAAACTTTAGCAATCCCTTGTCTAGGAGCATCAACTATTCTGGCGCGAGGTTTCTACCATCTCTCTGTATCAGAACGAGAAGTCAACTAGGGGAAGCTGGGAAACCTGTGCTTAGGAAATAGGTAGCAACTTATCGGCTTCAGGTTGACTGGGGTAGGAATCGATCTACCTAGTGTGCTGGGTCCTGAGAAATGGTTGATAGCATCCGTTCCATCGCTTAGAAGCTTTGTAGGCATAATACTACTTCCAGGCCCAGTCGCAATCATTGCCGTCGACCAGTTATCGCTTGATTCACAAGGTGGAAGTTGCCTCGCGTTCATGTTCATGGTGGGAGATCACGCTAGGCATTCCTAGCGTGAAGATCACCCAACCCCCGCCTTGGCAACGGTTGTTTTCCAAGTTGCAGTTCCTCGTTGCCTTGCTTCGCAACTTTACACACTCAACGCGACGACGACATCATCTCTCCACGATGGTGGCATTGTGCGAGCGGGGTACGTTGATTGACAACTGGCAGCCGAGACCTCGGCTGTACCTGTGGTTTCATGATGATGGAGCCTGCGAAATGATTGGTCGCGAATGCAGGAACACGCTCACGCAGATCCTGGAGAAGAGCACATCTACTATACTAACTACAAGGCACACGGGACAAAGCAACCGGTGTATACAAATTCTTGGAAGCATGCCTGATCTTCTGCTTAGTCTCCGCTACCAGTCGTCTCCATTTCCATGTTTTCTTCACTATTGCCTGCCACCCATGGTCTTGCTACGGGAGTGGTTGGCCATCCCAGCCACTGCACTCCACAACAACATATTTCATAACATTTCCCTTCTCTTGGCCTACAACTCTTCTACATTCCTTTCCAAGCCCTCTTTCAAGACTGACACGTGCAATCATTGTCTCACATAGGTAACATATCAGCGTCGGTATCTTCACAATGTCGTTCTCAATCTCCCGCCTCGGCTGGGCAGCGGCAGCATCCTTCCCCTCCCTCATCCTCGCCCAAAGCAGTACTACCTACTTCTTCACCGTCAGCGGTACACCCCACAGCATCGTGATTCCCGTTGCGCCCACAATTACAACAACAGTATACGGATCCACTGTCACCCTCCCTGCCACCACGAGCATCAGTATCGAAACCCGCATCTTCACCGTCACCGGCCCCGTCCCAGTCGTTGAATCCATCGTCTCCGCCATACCATCAGGAGCTGAAGTCGCACCTTCAACTGAATCCCCCGGCCCCGTTGTGCCCATAGCAGTAAATGGCTTCACAACATCACTCCAGCTCCCAGCCACTGCTTCAATTCCCACAGGAACCGTCACGATCGCCCCCGCCGTCGTCGCCGCACCTACACCCGCGTCAGCAGCCAGCGCAGCATCGATGAATGCCGCATCCGCCGCCTCAGAAGAAGCGGTCGTGGCGTCCAACGTCGCGGGCACCGGCTCAGCAGTCATCACCGAAAAACCGGCCATCACCACCTCAACGATCGGGCAGGTCATAACAAACATACCCGTCCCCGTCGCGCCTGAAGCCTCTCTCTCCTCGTCCGTCCAGAGTCTCGCATCTGTGGCTTCAAGCGCTACTTCCGTAGCAGCCTCCGCCATCTCCAAATCCTCCGCTTCAGTAGCCTCGGTACTCGCCCTAGCTAAAACGAGCGTGGGCTCGGCGATAACGAAGGCCACAAGTACTGTGACAAGCGATACAGCTACAGTCACAACAACGCCAGCGACACTGGTAACGAGTACATCCGCCTCTACAGCAAGTTCAGCAGCAGCAGCTACCACAACTTCTTCGGCGGCAGCGGCTACAACGACTTCGGGAGCTTCGAGTGGGAGTTCCGTCTCGCCGAGTACTAGCACGTCAGGCACAGCGGCGAGTGGATCGAGCAGTACGGCTGCGCCTACACATAATAGTGCTGGGAAAGTGAGTGGCGGGATTGGAGTTATCGCTGGTTTTGCGGCGGTGGTGCTGATGGTTTGATTTTGATTTTGGTGGGCGACGGGCGATGATACCACGGTTGGAGTATTTGGGGAATTGATTCTATGTGAATATTGAACAATGTCTTTCCATTTTGTGGGGGGCATGCTTGCAGCGATGGAGTCTGGCGATATGCCGCGTTTTTGTGGGTCAATGTGTAACTGTGGATGACTGACTGCGTGTGGTCATGATTTTATATAGCGTATGAGATAGGAGGTAATTGTGAATATGAATGAAGATATATTGTATCATCAACATTTGTTTTTCCTTCTTGCAGCGTGAATTTGAACGAAGATGTTATATATGTTTCAGGACCACCGTCAACTTGCTTTCTCCTTGAAATGAGTGCACACCGCAACTGAGTCTGGCTGTCTCAAGGTATTAATTACTTCATGAATCAATAATCTATATGGCATCGATCAAATGCGTAACTACAGCAAAACCATCATCATCATATAAGAGATCAATCCCCCCTCCCCCTCTCCCAGCAAATCAATATCTACCCCCTCCCCATCTAACCTCTCAATCCTATCTCACAACTTCCCCTCCCTACCAAATCCCCGGCAGCATAACCGATCCTTTCTTCTTATACCTCCCCCCAAAATCCCTCCTATACCTCTCCTCCTTCTTCCCCGCCCAAACCCCCATCTGCCCCACCGCCACCACCGCAAAAAAAACCGTACTAAAACTCCAACTGCACATCGCAATCCCCACCCACGCCATCGCTTCAAACATATAATTCGGACATGTCACAATCCCAAACCCTAATCCGTGCGGTATTCCCCTCTCCGCTCCGCCAGAGGAACGGAGGTTGCGTAATACTAAAT
This sequence comes from Cladonia rubrotincta, assembly GCA_963971245.1. Lineage (NCBI taxonomy): Eukaryota > Fungi > Ascomycota > Lecanoromycetes > Lecanorales > Cladoniaceae > Cladonia > Cladonia rubrotincta. The sequence continues at coordinate 1,268,206 of OZ020212.1, forward strand.
GTGCGTTTAAGTTTCCTAGTTCGCCGATAGCGAAGAGAAAGAGGCCCGGGTAGGTTATGTAAGGGTTTGAAGGCTGCGCGGTGGGGGAAGAGGGGATGTAGATCCAGTAGGCCATGTTGAGACCGGAGAGGAGCCAGTAGTGGGCGGAGTTTCGGAAGATGTTGGAGAGGGGCATGGTGGCAGAGGAGAAGCGGTGGATGAAGAGGGTTTCGAGCTCGCGTTTTAGGAAGTGGATGAGGATGAGGGTGAGGGTGAGGGTTTGCAGGGGGGAGGGGCCGGAGGTGGGGGAGGGGAGGAGGAGGTAGAGGAGGGGGTGGATGAGGAGGGGGCCGAGGTATTCGACTAGGAAGACGGTGCGCCAGGCTATTTGGGGTCCTGATGGGAGGGTCAGTCTGTGGTGGAGGTGGGGAGGGTGAGGTTGGGAGGAAGTGGTGTGACAGAGGGGGATGGAGAGGAGAAGGTGGACAATACCTAGATCTTTGACAAAGATGGTACTTTGTTCTCGGAGACCGGTGGTCGAGAGAGGGAGGTCTTTGCTGTTGGGGATGTGGGCACCATCACTACCTTTAGTTACGCGGAGACGGTGGACTGATGTGCCTGCTCGCTGGGCTATTTGGGTGTAGAGCTCCGAGGCGGTGCCATTGGTGGGGAGGGAGACTTCCTCAGGGAGCTTATTAACTGGTCTGCCTACTTTTGGTCAGTCTGAAATGTGAGAATGTTTGTGGTGATGAGCCTGTGTGACTTGCCCCTTGGTTTGACAGAGAGTGAGAGTTTCTGTGCAGCCATTGTCCTGTGGTAATGGGTCAATGGGGACCTTGGATGTGAGGAAAGGTTCTCATCAACATAAATGTCGTGGAAGTTGGTCAGCACACATTGGCCAAACGTACAGTACTCCGTATTAGATCGGAAGTATAGAAGCAGAACTATTCCAGCATCGGTGGCTTGAGAATTAGGGCCGGGTGGCTGGGGGGGTGGTTCTAAGCGCACCCCTCGTACCTTAGACTCTTTCAGTCTCCTCCTTGACCACAACATCTAGAGGGCGCATTGACTATCAATTGCCTGTCTATGACACTGAAGGTCACTTCTCTTCGATAGCGATACAGATGGAAGCTACCCTTTCCAAAGGGTGCAACCTTATGCATCGTCTGCTCGCGCATCTAATCTCCATTTCAAATCTTAGGTACAAGATGACCTTGGATCTAGGCAACCGTCACAATTACGTGCTCAAAAATGCGAGTATATGGGCTTGATGGTCCAGGTCGCATCATATCAAAAGATCAAGCTCTCTACCCTTGGCAGCGCTTGACTAAAAAAAGACATGATTAGCTGTATCTCGCTATGCTTCTCCTCATCCTGATCATGTACTTCACCTTGATCACAGCGGGCCCAAGAGCTTCCGGAGGACTGTCAACATTGAGCAACGCATCATTACCGTGGGGCCCACACAGACCGAACCTACCATTCTTCGCTGAAGGATTCTTGCATGCCGGAGATTATCACTTGGAAATCGTTCTGGGCTGGGACATGGATCTTGCTCTCGGAATTTGTCGAGATGATACGTTTTACTGGATGAGAATGGCTGGATTGCCCGTGAACTTCTCCTTTGACAACAAAATGCGAAACGCAATATTAATCGCCAACTGTTCACCCATGTGTCAAGAGTCCCTTTGAGTATCCCATAAATATGTGGCTAGTGGCGAGCCATTCGAGTTCCTTGAGGATAGGGAGATGCTCAGTACTCAGTGTCCAGACAGTTCTGTCATCTTGGGCCATCCATACTCACCAAGTGGCAAGGGTAACGATTACAGAGGATTCCGGAGAAACGACTGTAATAGGTGTATCGATACCAAGAGCGCTTGCAAAACTAAATTGGTGAAGCGTAAGAATTACACACCACTTCGTTTTATTCCAGATCTGGTAATTCACCTCACTCTTGTTAGCCATAGATCATCTACCGTTCTGGAGTTGCAGCCATGCTACTACGACTCTCATCTTGAGCAAACGAGCCTTGCATCTACGATCGTTGAAAACCGCAAGGCAAATTTCAACAACAGCGGTGGCCCATCTCCGAGGACTCGATCGTTCAAGCTCCGAGAGAAAGCTTTTTCAGTTGATTGAATCCTTATGCATGAAAAGTGGGCTTGCGTCATTTGGTGATCACTCTGCACGGACGTGGTGAATTCACTTGACAATCTCCGCTCCACGAGATGGAATGAGCCTTGAACTCACTTCCGCCAATTTCTTGCTGGTATTGGGGATTCTTCCAGGTCATGAACAGATAGGTACCCACCTGGAACTGGAGATTGCAAGAAATACTCATCATTACTCATGTGGGCAGCTTGCTGATTGTATTATGCCAACAGTAAGTTGAAGTGACAGCTCGTATCGGCACGGCTCGTTTGCCTTACATACCTGCCTTCACAGCAGAACAGATTTGCTTAGTCTCCCCACCGCCAGTTGCCACAACCTTTGTTCCTCTTTTCCAGCCGTTGCTTTTCTAACATCGAACACTTTTTTGACTTGACTGGAATTATAGGTCAAGGCAGCATCTTTACTTTGCGTTGCTGATACCTCACTGTTTTTCTTTAATACTTCGCAAGCGTCGACTAGAATCCCGAATTTTGCTTTTCCCCACGTTAACCCTCGTCAACACTCGAAGTTTCTCCGACCTCGCCTTTCCTCGATTGTACTCTCCTGCACCTGGCCTATGAACTTGGAGGATGCTTAGAGAAGTCCAGTGTTCTATCGAGTGCCACTAGGATCTTCTTCCATCGTGGGGTTCTCATAGCCTGAAGCTGGTGTGTGGCTGCTCCCATTCCTGCACTCGGGCATCTCAACATGTCTCATCTTCAAGCATCTACATCCCGAAGATTGACATTGCCATCATGCTTATACTCCTATGATTGACTACAGATTATCTCAGCCACCAACTTGGATGTTTGCACTCCTCCATTTGGGAACTACTGGGCCAGTCAGAAACCATACTTTGAGCGGACGCATCAACAACCGCCTTTCCTGATACTGTATCTGCTTTCACATACCCTTTATTTCGCTCTGTGCTTTTTGACCAAAATTCGATTCCCTGTTGCTGCGAAATTCTCACCGCTTATAGTGCATGCTCGTTTGTTTTTCGAGCCAAATTTACCAGCAAAGCAAAGGCGCTATCTCATCTCATCACAACTGAACATTCACTTCTCCATTTCTCAGCCCTAAATCAGATATGTCGTTCATGAGATACTACGAAGATGACAGTCCACCGCCCCCAGAATTCGATAAGTGGCAACATGAACTGTTCGGTGACTTCTCTAATGATTTTCACGCTGGCCTCGAGACGGCTCTCACACCCAAGTATGATCTTCGCCCAGCCGCACGAGAAGCTAGCAAATTGGTCACAATTACTTGGATAGATCAAGATGAGAGCGGCACATACGATCCTAATGGGCAAAGAAGCCCCAGTCCACTACTTAATTCCAGGAAGAGACGGGAACGCTATGAGCATGCCGAGGATGGAGCACCTAAAAGACCGAAGACCAGCACCTGGCAGATGGGAAGGTTCAGGGGCTCTCAGATGATCGTGACCTTCAAGATGACAACTAAGCACGGCATTGCATGGCAAAGATCTGTTGGTGTTGCGCATAATAACTGGCCACAACCATTAGCAAGCACCTACCAATTTCAGTCATCAGGATCTAGCGATGACTCGTCTACCGATGATACAGCAAAGAGACTCCAGCCATATGCATTCCGCCAACGTCCAAGGCGTGGTTGTACAGGAGCTTCCAATTTCAATGGATGCGAATTGCCAGACTTGGCAGACGTCACGCTTGGTCATCCCGCCGCTAGAGGGTGCAAAGGTTGCTTTGCTAAGCGAGAAGACTGCCCTTTGTTGGAGGAGGGATCAAGATACCCTTGTGAGACATGTCAGGCTGATGATATCGACTGCGAATTGATCATGCAACCGGCAAGGAAACGTGCATGTGAGGTATGCAGCAAACGAAGATTCGTTTGCTCATATAGAGAAGAAGGAAGTGACCATGCTCAGCCTTGCAGAGAATGTGCTAAAGCTGGATCAAAGTGCGTAGCTGGCCCACTAAGTGGAAGGACAAGGACTGGCCCTTCCCTTGATCAAGATCGGCCAGCTAAGAAGAAAGGCTGCACGCAATGTTCTAGAGCCAAGAAGTGGTGCTCTCTAAAGAACAAGAACCCCTCGCTGCCATGCAACCTTTGCCGTGATAATGGAGAAGAATGTAGTTTCGAACCACTGAAACGCCAATTTCGCAAGAGAAGGTCTAAAAAGAAGCGTAGATCTGAGGTCTCAGAGGAGAAGGAGGTAACTTCCACAGCTCTAGTCAGGCAAGACCCCAAGCGTTACAGAACCATCACGACGAAACTGGCCCACCCAATCAACTTTAACTATGTGGCCAAAGAAGACGATCCATTGCTCTGTCACTGGTGTGATGACCTTGTCCATGGTCTTCTAGGTCTCGGTAGTGTTGAGGTCGAAGTCCTCGATAACGAAGACGGACAAGGTCTTACCGAGGTTGTTGATGGCCATACAGCGAAAGGCCACTTACCGAGCAGAATGTGTATATTCTGCACCTTAGATCGGTTGAGAATCACGGCATGCAAAGTACACGAGGTCGAACCACTTGCTGACATGGATCCGGGATGCTTCGATTACGACTCTGTGATCAACTGGATGGCACCTGGCCAGGCTGCATTGGCGCCATTCCCATGGTGCTCCATTTGTCCAGCCCCAGCGTTCTTTGCATGCTGCTCTGAAACAGACGAGATCGACATGCTGGGGCAGGACGAAGCAGATGGTAAGGGTTGTGGACTCCTTTTGTGTGAATCATGTGCAGTCACCTTGGTCAACGAGCATAATGGGGTCCTGGAAGGTCTCATCGACAGGTTGAAGGAGGAAGAGGAAGAAGGGGGGTTTAGCCTCCGAGCTGATGCAGATTTGCTCCACTCCAAGGGTGAACTGCTGCGGATGATGGCTGCTGGTTAGGACTCTAGTTGAGAAAAGCATTGTTTGGGACGCCCTTTTATAGCATCCAGTGGGGTTACGTCTTGGGCTTTGGCCCATTGTGAACTCATAATGTAACTCTTCTAATCAACGTACCTACCGTGGAAAAACTTTCCCATAATGGATGAAAAGCCCCTTGGGTTTTTCAATCCCAGTAATTTTTGCTTGCACAGCTGATGACTAAGCCACTCCTATCACCACGCGTTGTTAGGCGCGAATTTGCGAAGCCCGCAAACAACGAATCATAACTACTACAGCACTCCGAGCGAAGACGAGGCCAGGGCCGTACTGCTTACACTCAACATTGCCATGATTCTCCGACAACATGCCCGAGCTCTTCGAATATCAAGTCGGCCAATCGGTGGAGCTCTCAGATGGCCGCACTGCAACCGTCCGCTTTGCAGGTAGCACCCATTTTGCTACTGGAGAATGGGTTGGAGTGGAGCTAGATGATGCAACTGGAAAGAATGATGGAGAAGTCCAAGGCCAGCGGTACTTTTCTTGTCCGCAAGGATATGGCATGTTCATTAGGCCTAATGTTGCGACCATTATCGATCAGCCTACACCAAAGCCTGCACCGAGAATGAATGGAAAAGTGCATGGCGGGCCAATAAATGGGAGACCGTCTAGCATGACTGGCGGGCAAAAGAGGCAGAGTGTCTTGGACCCAAAAGCTTCGAAGAGAGAGAGCATAAATGCTGGGAGTCCCACGCCTGCAGCGAGACCCGCTAGGTTATCGAGGTTGACAGTCAGTGTCTCTCGGCTACTCGCATGACTTCGATTGAGCATTGCTGACCGCTATAAAGTCCCCAAGCAAGTCCCCAACCAAACAGCTTGGCTCGTCTGCTTCGTCCGGCAATTCCACAAGAGCGGGTACGCCGTCTGCGTCAGGTCGAAAATCCATGATGCCACCTGCAAAGACGAATCGTACTCCCATGGGTCCTCCGGCACGTAACCCCCGTCCGTCGATAGCTAGCACCATGAATGGCTCTGCAAAAGCGTCTGACCCGGCGCCTGGTTCTCTGTTATCGCGCGGGCAGTCAAACCGGCTCTCTGTAAGGCCTGGACTGAACGAGCGGCTTGGTTCGGCTAGCGAGGACGGCCAGCAAAGTATAAGCAGTGGTCACGACTCACCAGCAGACAGTCTGGAACCGGAAGTGCTCTCTCCATCACTGTCTGAAATCCCAGAAGATCAATCTAGGAGAGCGCCAAGCTCTTCATTAAGTCGAGGATCGGCTCTCAGTCCTACTGCTACTTCTATCAAGCCTGCTCCGTCCCGCGGAAGATCACCAACTTCTGCCACCCAACGGCCTACGCCAGCTGGCAATGCCATGCAAAGAGAAGTGGAAGATCTGAAAACGAAACTGCGGCTTATGGAAAAGAAACGATTGGAGGATAGAGAGAAGTTGAAGGCATTAGACAGAGTTCAAGCGGATCGAGAAAGGTTCGAGGGCATCATCCAAAAGCTACAGTCCAAGCTCCAGCCGCAGCAGCAGGAGATAGCAGATCTGAAGAAACAGCTGAAAGAAGAGGAAGCTAGGCTTGAGACTTTAGAAGCCCAGCAGGCAGAAAATGACTCTTTAAACGAGATGGCTACTCTGGACCGTGAGATGGCCGAGGAAACAGCTGAGACTTTAAAGATGGAGCTTGACTCGTTGCGGCGAAAGTACGAAGAGATAGAGCTCGAGGCGGAGGTTCTTCGGGAAGAGAATCAAGAATTGGGCCAAGAGATGAGTCCAGAAGAGAAGACCAGTCAAGGATGGCTACAAATGGAGAGAAGCAACGAGCGCTTACGAGAAGCTCTGATGCGGCTCCGTGATGTCACGCAGGAGCAGGAAGCAGACCTTCGGGCTCAAATATTAGAGCTGGAGCAAGACGTCCAAGAACTTAACAAGGTCCGAGAGGAGTACTCAGAAACCAAGGAGAAACTACTCCAATCTGATGCCACGCTCGAGGATTTGCGACAACAGCTGGACACAGCATTGGGTGCCGAGGAGATGATCGAGGAGCTCACAGAGAAGAATATGGCGTTGAACGAGAAGTTGGATGATTTGAGAATCACCATCGAGGACCTTGAGAGCCTGAAGGAGCTTAACGATGAACTTGAATTCAATCACATTGAGACTGAAAAGCAGCTCCAAGATGAGATTGACTACAACGAAGCTCTACTTGCTGAGGAAGCGAGGAAGGCAGCTATACATGAAGGCACTATTCAAGACCTTGAGTACACAGTTACTCGATTCCGTGACCTGGCTAAGAATATGCAAAGCGACTTAGAGGATATGAGGGCGTCACAGCAGATCACAGAGACAGAAGCCAACGAGCTAAGTAACCGGTCGAGAGCGATGATGGACCTCAACATGCGTTTACAAGTGTCGGCATCAAAAGCTCAAGTCAAGGCTATCGATCTGGAGCTCGGCAAGATGGAAGCACAACAGTCTCTAGAGCATCTAAGTATTGTGCTGCTCTTCCTCCCAGATTCGTTCAAAAGCGAGCAGGATTCTGTGCAGGCGTTGCTTCGCTTTAGACGGATTGGATTCAAGTCCCACATGATGCACCATTTCGTGAAGGACCGAATGCAGGATCAAATCACTCCGGGTCAAGAAGACGTCATTTTTGCATGCTATGATATGTTGGATAAGCTGACCTGGATATCTTCCATCTGTGATCGGTTCATCAACAGCATACAAACATGCAACCTCGAAGCATTCAAAAGGTTAGGGGGTGCGTCATACGAGCTTGAGCCAGTGGAGCGTGCGTTCAATGTGTGGATTGATAGTCTGAAGAGAGATGACCTTAAAGGAGAACAGTGTGCCATAGAGCTACAAAGGTATGTCGAAAGGTCTCAACTCTGTCGTGTCCTGCTAAATACTCTCCAGATCTATCGCGCTCATGGAGCATCTTGCTGAGGTCCACATCCCCGAAGACCTAGAACACTACGCTGACGACGTCAATATGCGAGCCTCAATGATGCAAAGCAACCTCGAGAATGCTTCTGCAGCTTTATCCCATATCAAAACGATAGCCGAAACCCTAGTCCCATTAACTAGCGTGGACAATGAAGAAGACGGAGCTTACGACGAGTTCGTTCGGAAAATGGACTCACTTATCTCACAAACGCGTAGTGCCAAGGTCATCAGCAGCAAGGCCATCCGCCAACTTGAAGACTTGAAGTCGCGATCTTTGACGCTGGAGCCATCCACAGCCTCCACTGTTGAGATATCACAAAACGCTACTTCAGACCTTGCCTCCTCTGTCAGGTCTATCGGTATTTCTATTCTCAAAAATCTACACGAAGAAGGTCGTACTGCGCCAGTCACATATGAGGAGCTAATCGCTCAAGCATCGTTCCCCTCATTATTCACCAAGCTACAGTCCGCCACCGGACACTTACAGATATTCTATAACTTGACGAGCAGTCTTACTCAGACCGTCGAATTCTCGTCCCCACCTCCACCGCCTCCGTGGAAATTACTCGCACAGAATATGCGAGATGCAAATGCAGACATGGCAGCACGAGAGTTGGAACTTGTAAGGCTGAAGGACGAGGTGGCAGAGAAGAATACCACTCTAGCCATGAGAGAGAAAGCTGCTGAAGAGATGAGCGTTAAGATTGAAGTTCTCGAAAAGAGGGTTGGCGAATCTGGCGGGCGAAGAGAAAGAGTCAGAGAACTTGAAGCTATCATCGAAGCTGCCAGATGGAAGGAAACTGATCTGGTCACAAAACTCACACAGGCCCAGGGTGAGCTGCGAAGCCTCGAAGCTGAGCGGGAGAAGTGGAAGCAGGCCCCTCAGCTTGCACCAACAACACCAAATGGTCAAGCAACGATTGCTCCAACCACCTCGCAAGCTTCTCTTCGCGAGATCGACGCTTTGAAAGCCGAGATCAAAACCTTGCAGTCATCAATACGCTATCTTCGGTCTGCAACCCATAAGCAAACGCTTTCCACGGCGTACGAATTCCTTTCAACACCTATCACACGCACTGAGACTCCACCACCTCTCATCGAAACAGAAGCCAAAGACCTCCTCAAAGAAATGCTCAATCTCGTGTCCCATACAGATAATTGCACTGTGCGACTAAAGCCTCGAGAGAAGGCTGACAGACTCCGCTGGAGACCGTCGCGTGAGACAAGCCAGTGGAAAGTACAAAAGCAGAAAGAGGAGTGGGAAGGGTGGCGGGAGTGGAGAGACAACGTCGCTAAGAAGTCGGCCCGTGATAAGAGAGAAAAGGAAAGGATAAAAGAAGCGAGAAGTAGAACCACGGGCAAGAAGAGGGAAGCACTTGCTACTTTACAGATCGAGCTGCCGGAGAAGATACGTGCACTCCAGCCGGTTACCATTGTACGGCCTGGAGAATGGGAGGACGTTGAAAAGGCGTTGGGCTTGAAGGAGAGCTAAGCAACATTGTACCTGTACCTTATTGCATTTATGGGCATGGCACGGGAGGGGCTTTGGACGGCGCTGTAAATTTAAGCGGAATAAGCATGATACCCTTGTACGTTTGCTAGTGCTCTTCACATGTAATTTGACCATGCTTCTTGTACCGGGCTTCATAGTGCGGCTTTTTGTGCAAGTCAATATGCATCCGATTAGTTTAGAATATTGGTGAGAGTCGAGCTTACCAATTCCAGCGAGACATGTTCTCTCCTTTGCTACTTCCTCCCATACTCTTCTAGCAAAGCACACGGGAGCTCAACTCTACATCATTCATTACTCGTCAGTACAAGATCATCAAGATCTCACTAGCATCAGTCGACAGCAGCATCTTTCAGCCTTTATCTGCAACTACATGTCCGTAACCCATCAACCCAAATGCCACGCAGAAGTATTCCGAAGAGACGAATCACCTTCGCAACCCCTATCACCTTCTTCTCAGCCAAAGATGGCAAACTTCAATGGGTCCGCGACCGCTGGTACCCTATCACACACGATACGTCATACCCTCGCCGCCAACAGCTCCCATCGATTACTAGCAGCGATACGGAATTGCTTACCTTGTCATCATCGGTAGGTGACTCTGAAAGAACTCGTCCCCAATTCGACGGGTATTTTGATCCGAATCCTGAGTAATAGTTTTCAGGAGTCCTAAATTTCCAATTCTAGCTTCCGAATGCCTTGCTTCAGAGCACGCTGCCTCGGAGCACTCTGCCTTATTGTCAATACAATTTGATTGCGGAGACGTGGTATCGCTCTCGAAGTCGGAGACTGAGCCAGAGAAGGCCGATAGTTGATATCCGCCTGCTATTGATTTCTGGAAACCCTTGGATGTCCGTGAGAAGTCTTTGACTATAGGATTTCGTTCCTAGATGGCTTGTATATAGGAGTTGAGGAAGTAGATGCAGCAAAGGTTGGACGTCCGTCAAAATCATATCCACAGGGCTAGGTAGAATTCAGGGCTTCAGTTATATAGCAGCTTGTGGAACGTGTGAGGGAGGAGATTAGATCCTCCAAAATTGAGATTGAACACCTGGAGGCAAAGCGGGGAGCTACTTAGAGAAAAGGGCTGCATACAATACGATATTCATCGATTGTTCAACCTTTGCGATTGTTACGGTCTTTGAGCTTCATAGCACCATAAGTTTGGGGACTGAGCCGTGCTTAAGGAATAGTAAGGTATGTTGAGGTTCGTTGGCGCTAGAAAAGGCAACTACCTATGCTTCTTTGAAAATGTCGAGAACTCACATGGAAATCGGATCGTGATCGTGTGAAGTAATTAAATCAATATCTTTCACGGTAGCCCAGGAAGATGCATTGATCATGCTGAAAGAATATTCACGTTCATATGACCTCGAATTGAAGGAATTGCGTGACGGATTTGATTATAAGAGCAAAGATGAGATGTCTAGGATCAAGCTGGCAAAGATGGTTGGTAGAAGGAGTTGGATCCGATTGCTTGTGAAGTGCAAAAAAATGCTCAAGCAGAGTCATGATTCTACTTGTGAGGAAGGTGGGAAGAAGGTGCACAAAGTTGGACTGGTTTGATGTCGAGGGTATCAGGTATGATAACCTTTATCGAAGACTGTCAATTGGTATTTCCCTAAATCGGGGTGGAGTATGAAGCCTCAGGGTTAGGGTTAATCACAGCCTGTTGCGTATCAAACCCGAAAAACAATTTCCCGGACACCGACATCCTCGGCATCCATACTGTATGCGTCGTAAGACCGTCATCCCACTCAGTAACATTCCTTTCACGCTTGTCCTACCACACTATGTATCACCTACGATCTCCTGTCGCCCCTACTCCTCCGAAGGAGTTCCGTCATTAATCACACTACCAATGGACGACCTTGACAACGGCTGATATGCCCCACACCCACGCGTGACCCGCATTTCCACCCCGCTGTCGAATTGATAACCTAACCTTCATTTCTATTTACTCTACCTCGAGACATTCGGTGTCCTCCGGGAATAAGCCACTGTTCCCTCAAACCACCAAGCTTAACAGTCCTGCAACAGGATGATACACTCTTGCGGACGCATCTCCTTCACAGTCGAGCCACTTTGCTTTCCCAAACACATTCCGTATTCAAACCATGATAGGTACCGGCAGACCCATTTCTTCCATACAGGCTCTCGATCTGATCTTGGCTACCAGACCATGTTTTAGGCCGGCCTTCGGTCAAGTTCCGTAAAATCCAGGTCTTCGCTGTCGTCTCGTTCTGGTCCCTATATCTGTTCAGGTAACCCGAGTTCTACTCATTCCGTGGCGCTGCTCACTAACTGCAACAGTGGGAACAAGCATGGTCCACCATTCCTACGCACCCTCTCCTCCCGTCTATGGAGGCGCCTCACCCCATGGCAAACCGTTGTCATCACCCTCGTCTACCTCTACATCTGCCGCAATTTCGCTAAAATATTCGGTCTCGAGAGCCCGGAGCCCCTAGCAAACCTATACAGCAGATCATATTTCAGGGCAACATGGATAACTACAGCATTGGACGCCGGTTTTTGGACTGCCATGAAGATACGCAGAAAGTGGCTTAGGGATATTGCTTCTATAGTTTTCACGGCGCATTACTTGCTCGCTGCCGAGCAAGCGGATGAAAAGGTTCGAAAAGTTCGAGGCACGCTCACGGTGGACCATCTCAGGGTCTCATGGAATAAGACCACAACACCGTATCTCTCCCTCTTCACAAAACTGATGAGGCCAAGACTCACACGGTATCCTCCACGAGCCATACGCATACACCGACCTGCTGAATCTATATATACTGAGCCTGTAAATGCGTGGTTATATTTCGATGGCCCATTATCAGCGCTGAAGAATCATACGAAATTGATTTTGGATTTTCCAGGAGGCGGCTATGTTGCCATGACTCCGCGGCATCACGATGACAAGCTATTAGCGTGGGCTGGCAAGACTGGGCTACCGGTGCTCAGTCTCGATTACAAAAAGGCACCAGAGTATCCATTCCCTTATGCTCTCAATGAGTGCTATGATGTTTATCATACGATTGTTGAAACCCAAGGGAGGTGCATTGGGCTGGCCGGACATCTTGCGCCACGTGTAATTGTTACGGGAGACAGCGCTGGCGGTAATTTTGCTACAGGTGTTGTGCTCATGATATTGCAGTCTGTCACGGAACGTCAAATATCGCGAAGAGAAAAGTCATTGCCTGTGCCCGAAGGACTTATCCTCATCTACCCGAGTTTGGATTTGAACATTGGAAATTGGATGACCGATGATCAGATGGCCTTGATTCAGGACCAGCGAACCCGCAAAAAGAATCGAAACGTCTTAAGGAGGAAAAGCGACGATTATTACAGACTGAGGCCAGATACTCCACATCCTTCTGACATTGAGGACGATGATGGTTTGTCAATGTCTCAGCGTGCAGCTGGTGATGATAACAAGGACGCGACTAGTGACAAGAACTCCTCACCAGTGAGCCCATCAATGAAGAAAGAAGCCGCCTCTACAATGGTCCATCAGACCGCTAGCTTGGCGTCGTCGAAGCCCAAACAGCTCAAGACTCGCCTAGCAGTGTCCTCAATGATATCCTACTTTAATGATCGAATACTTACTCCGGAGATGATGCGTGCAATGATAATCTTATATGTTGGTCCGCATGAGCGGCCAGACTTCAGTACGGATTACTTGCTTTCACCGCTGCTGGCACCGGAGCAATTGATAGCCCTCTTCCCCAAGACCTTCTTTCTGACTGGCGAACGTGATCCATTGGTAGATGACACTGTCATCTTCGCCGCCCGCTTGCGTCAAGCGAAACATAATCAATTCGTAGGCCGAAAGGAACTCAGCCTTCTCAACATCAGGGAAGAATTTGATGAAAGGGATCATGTCGAAGTAACGCTCATTCCGGGTATATCCCACGGCTTCCTACAATTCGTTAGTATTTTCCCTGAAGCGTGGAAACATATCTATCGTTGCGCACGGTGGATGGAAGAAACCTTCGAGGCCTCCGAGCCGGTTGATAGCCCCTACATAACCCGTAAGTCCTCACCAACTCGTCAAATGGAAGGAGATGGAAGTCATAGTCGACATCATCATCGTGTGCCAACGGAGAGCTCTGTCGATGAGGACAATCCATTGATGATGAGCTCTGCAACCGAAAATGGGCAAGCTTCCCGACCTCCTAGAAGAACAAGGGGCAAGAGAGTAAAGCATCAAAATAATCGTCGGAATCGGTCTATGGTCAGTCTTGCTAGTGAAGAGGACTTGATGGGTAGGAGGATGCAAGGATTGGCTGGAGGTCTGATGGGTTTGACTCAGGAAGGTCTTAGGACTCCTTGAAGATTTTTGTTCAGTTAGTGCAATCATTGGTATACCCTTGGGACGGCTGAATTGCATTGGATGCGGTCTGTAGCCATAGTTGGTGACCTTTCGCGTTAAGCATTCTGGAAAGATGGTTCTGGTTCATGTAGATATTTATTGCATAGCCTACCAGCGATGCCACCTCAGATCTGTAGTGACTCCTATCATTTGAAGGTCAACATCGATGAAGATTCAGCTTTATCCAAGGTACTCGAGCCTTTGTGCATGCCGGCGATTTTCCACCCTCAGCCTTGGGATGCATTGCTGGATATAGTGTGGGGGTTGTGCCTCGGCTGTTCAGAAGCCTGATGATCCATTCCGGATGAACATATCCCCATACTTTTCGCTTTCATTCAACATGGAGCCACCACGCCCACTGCTCTCATGCTAAAACTCCTGTCGTGATCTGTACCTTACGGCACCTCACGTATGGCAGAATGGCAGTCCAATCAACCCTCTTGTCCTCCGTCCCATCCGAACATTCAGTAAAACAAATCATCTCCAACCTCACGAACCTCTACCTGACCCACCGCACCAAAATCTCTCGAACAGTCTACATAACCCTCACTCTCGCCCTTGTTAACCGCGTCCGCAATGCCATCTCCGAGCAAAAAGCCGCCTCGTTACACGCTGCCCAGGCACGACTCCAACGCGCCGGCGCTGCAACATCGAGCGCGGAGGCGGAGAGAAAGGCACGAAGGCACCGTGTAGAGCTGAATAGCGAGTTCTTTCGAAATCTATGGCGACTGTTAAAGATTGTCATACCAGGGTGGAAGAGCAAGGAGTTAAGGCTATTGATAAGCCATTCCTTCTTCCTTGTCATACGGACTTTGATCAGTCTATATGTGGCGGAGCTGGACGGGAAGCTGGTCAGCAGTCTGGTGCGAGGGAAGGGGAAGGAGTTTTTCAGGGGCATCGTGTGGTGGATGATTGTTGCGGTGCCAGCTACGTTTACGAATTCGATGCTCTCATACCATCAGTGCAAGTTGGCCTTGCAATACCGGAGCCGACTGACGACGTATCTGCATTCGAGATATTTGAGCAATATGACCTTTTATAGTCTGAGTGCGCTGGATGATCGGATCAAGAATGCGGATCAGCTTATTACAGTTGATGTCGCAAGGTTTTCGAATAGTCTAGCGGAGCTTTATTCGAATCTGGCGAAACCGATACTGGATATTATTATATATAACTACTCGCTATCGCGGTCTGTGGGAGGGGAGGGCTTGTTTGCTATGAGTTTGCTTATTCAGCTGTCTGCGAACGTCATGCGGGCGTTGACACCTCCTTTTGGGAAATATGTGGCCGAGGAAGCAAGATTGGAGGGCGAGTTCAGATTTCAGCATTCAAGACTGATTGATTACAGCGAGGAGATTGCGATGTATAATGGGCATGAGGCGGAGAAAGATACACTGGATAAGGGCTATTTCACGTTAATTAAGCATGTCAATCGGATATTGAGAAGACGGCTATACCATGGCGTTATGGAGGACTTTGTTATCAAATACTTCTGGGGAGCATTGGGGCTTATGCTGTGCAGTGTGCCTGTTTTCTTCAAGATACCAGGGCAGACAATGCGCGGCATGGGCGATCGAACAGAAAGTGAGTACATATCATCCACTTTCCCAATAATTTCTGATAAAGATCATCAGGCTTCGTAACCAACCGCCGCATGCTTCTCTCCTCCTCCGATGCCGTCGGCCGCGTCATGTTCTCTTACAAAGAAATCACCGAACTGGCAGGCTACACCTCGCGTGTCGCCACCCTCCTCACCGTAATCGATGACATCCAAGCCGGCAAATTCGAAAAGAAGCTCATCTCCTCTTCTCCCAACAGCAACACCACTATTACCGACTCCTCTATCCTCTCCGGCCGCGGCACCACCATCGAAAGCCCCAATATCGAATTCATCAACGTCCCAATAGTCTCCCCCAATGGCGACATCCTCGTCGAAGCCCTCTCCTTCTCCCTCCAACCCTCCCACCACCTCCTCATCGTCGGCCCCAACGGCTGCGGCAAATCGTCCCTCTTCCGCATCCTCGGCGGTCTCTGGCCCGTCTACGGCGGCACCGTCAAAAAACCTCCATACTCCGACATCTTCTATATCCCACAACGCCCCTACCTCTCTCGCGGTTCGCTTCGCCAACAAATCATTTACCCCGACTCCCTGCGGCAGATGCGCTCAAAGGGCATTACAGACAACGATCTAGAGAAATGGCTAGACGCCGTCGATATCAAACATATCCTCGACCGCCCCTATGGCTGGGACGCCGAAGACGAATGGCGCGACGTCCTATCCATCGGTCTCCAGCAACGCGTAGCCATGGCGCGACTCTTCTACCATGCGCCCAAATACGCTATTCTTGATGAATGCACGTCGTCTGTTACGCTAGAGATTGAAAAGAGGATGTATGACACGGCGAAGGGGTTGGGGGTTACGTTGATGACGGTTAGTCATAGGAGGAGTTTGTGGAGGTATCATGGGTGGATTTTGCAGTTTGATGGGAAAGGGGGTTTTTTCTTTGGGGAGTTGGATGCGGAGAGGAGGTTGGGGTTGGAGGATGAGAGGGAGGAGTTGGAGAGGAGGTTGAGGGGGGTGGAGGAGATGGAGAGGAGGGTTAGGGAGTTGGAGGGGGGGAGAGTAGATGAGGGTGTTGGGGGGGAGTGATGCCTTGGGATGAGGATGTTGTGTACATATGGGCTTGATAGCGGCGGGGGGAGGAATTGATGAAAACCATGAGCGGAGATTCATAGCGGGTTCGCTTTTTGTATGTATGTGTCTTGATATGATATGTGGGGGTAGATAACCCGCTACGTCCTCCGGCTTCCTCTGTGAGACAGTCGCTACGAAACACCTGTGAAATCTAAAGATACGTTTTGTGTGAGGTATATGCCGCCCCTAAACAATGTATGCACGCGTCCCTCATTTCCCTATTCACACCTGCTTGTTCCCGTAAGCTTCCTCCTTCTCTGTTTCTCCCCCACCGGAATTCCTTAAAACCCCTAATGATCCTTATGCCCATTCTCGGGCTCCTGATGCTTCGCCGTACTTCCCTTACTTCGAAACGTGCTCACTGCTGGAATATTCGCCTTAAATCTCACCTCCTCGGTGCTATACGCTCTCGGCGTCAATTTGATCAGCGTATGCAGCGGCACTTCCATCCACGGACTCTGCTCCTGCGGTACGTTCATGTAGTAGGCATATATACACCGTAGCACGGCTTGGTGTGTAACGATTATGATGTTCTCGCTGCGTTCGAGTTCCATGATTATGGGTTCTAGACGGATCACGACGTCGCGGTATGATTCACCACCGCGGTAGCGGTAGTTGTATTTGTCGTCGTCGCGGGCTTTGAAGTCTTCGGGATAGCGGTCGGCTATATCTTGGTAGGTGAGGCCGTCGCAGACGCCTGAGTCGAGCTCGTCGAGGGCTTTCCATTCCAATTTGTCGTAGCCTTTGGGCGACGCGGCTAGATAGCGCGCTGTTTGGATGGTGCGTTTGAGGGTGGAGGTCCAGATTGTCAATTGGCGGTCATCACCAACCGAAGAGGCTACCTGGAGAGTTGTTAGTGGTGATGTCGAACGATTCGACAGGAAGGATTGGCAAAATTTACCAGATCTGGGAGTGCTTTGGCATACATTTCGCCTCGAGGCGAGATGTCGGCGTCACCTCCAATCTTTCCCTCTAAGTTAAAATTGGATTCACCGTGCTACAAGTTTGTCAGTCGACATTGACGCAAGGACTCGGAAGTAGCACATACCCGTGACAGCCAGATTGAGCGTGGCCGAATATGTAAATTCATGAGATAGTATACCACTCGGCTTTGCAGGTAGTCTTTGATTGCATTGATGATGACTTGATTGCCGACATCGATCAACTTTACATATGTGAGGTCTTTCTCGTCCTCGTCAATCGTCTGGTACACTTTTTCATAGTTTCGTATTCGATTTCGAAAGTCCTTTGCAGCCGTCTCTGGATCTTGGCCTTTGTAGTCTGGTGATGTAGTCTTGACCTCCATTATGTTCTGCATGACTAGCTCCTCATTGTCGCATTTGGACTCCACGTACAAAGTCTCGATGTTGTTCGCATCACATCGTTGCTTGACCCATCTTCGCCGCGCCTTTGTCGAATTGGTTGCATCTAGTATGGCCACGACTCCGTGTTCCCGTTCGAACCACTTTACCATGTCAGCCACCGCTGCTTCTGCTGCAGCATGCCGTAGTCTTTCTCCATCTTTGTTCGCAGTGTCGAAAAAGTCGGCAGTTGGCTGTGGGGTGTCTGCTCGACGGTAGGAGCCGACATTGAACGTCTTAGCTTTTATGGATAACCAGGCCAGATATCGAACGACTGGGCGAGGAGTCTGCTGTCAGCTTCAGCTTGTGCCATGCGAGTGGTGGCCAACAGCACATACCTTTCTGTGCAATTAAAGACTTGCCTCTAGCTGGCAAGCCGACCATAACGACGGCAATTCTTGTGTCTTCGACCTGGACACCTGTGCCATTAGTTTTCTTGTAGTATGTAGTCATGGCTGCACAGCAGTGTTGGTCTCGTGCTACCAGTAGATTCGTGAAGGAGTTGCATATGAGACAAGTAAGGAGAACAAGGGCTGTCAGAATGACGAGTAGACGAGAGAAATAATGATATGAACGGGAATGGCAGTCATGCGGAGGCGGAGACGCTAAGTTGTTTCTCTTGATAATGACTGCATGTGTCCGTGAAAAGTTGAGTTTGCTCGACCACGATAGATTCTGACTGGACCCATTCAGATGAGTCGCGGATTCCTTTTAGGGAAGTGGTTGGCTAGATGGAGGTAGGGCGTCCTGTTATATTCTGCTTTGGATGGTGTGCTCGTATTGTAAGGCTCTCAAAGTTAATCCCGTTGTTATTTCGTCTGGGTTGGGGATAGCACAAGCAAAGAAAGACCTCGGAACTTGTTCCGGCGTAGTCTTGGCGCGGGGCCTCCGCTTTTGCCCGTTTTCTTTGTGGCACCGAGGCCATTTGAGCAGGAGGAGATCATGTGCTGTCGCGCCTTCTGTCCGAGATATAAGCGCACACTGCAGCGACCCAATACTGCAACTTCGAACGAATGCAACTGACCATCGAGAGCGCTGCCGCAAGAGAAGTGTGGCCTATATCCGCACGAGCTGGTCCTGGCCATTGAAAACATGGCGGGTACCCTGGGATATCAGAAAGGCCAACCAGAGGAGATGGCCATGCCGTGCTTTATCCTGATAACAAGAGCGCCCCTTGGCCACATAGAAGTCCTTTAGGCGGAAATCGACTTAGGTCGTGACGAAGCCACAAGGCTCCCAGATTTCTTCGAGCTTCCACCCAGATGCTGGTCTCCACGCAGCAAGACATGAAAATCAATGGAGAAGATAAAGGAAGATCTTTTGACGAAGGAAACACTGGCAGGAGTTGCAAAGTAAACCGTTCACTGACATTGCTCATAGAATAATTCGTTGTGGACGACCGAGCCCTCTTGCTGATATGTTTTATCATCTTCGCAAAGAACTTGTCTCCGCCAACACGACAATCTCAGGTCGTTCAGCGGTCTCGATACTCGGATCTCCTCTCATACGATGATTTATGGAAAGGCAAAGATGTTTTCGAAGCGAGGCTTACCTGCAAAGTTGAGCAGTGTTATGCAGCCCTAACAGATCATCCACTGATAAGAGATCTCGGTGGGGCATGCCCGGATATGGTGGCCTGCTGGGCTCCTTAGCCACCCTTCTCAACCGGTCCTGAGCCACCCTGGCGCTCTACAACCAGCCACAGATTCCTACAATCTTGGCTAAGTATGAACGCTGCTATTCCATCTCTATGTTTTCCACCGTACTGACCCGCAAGATATTCCTGCGTCCCAAAGAGCCCGAAATTTGATTTGGAAAATGCGTCGAAATGCATATGACTGGACAGAACCGACAATTCACCAATACGTTTGAAGTCTTAAGACGAGACGTCTGTACAACCGTCGATTCGCCTTAGATGCTGGCCCTTCGCCGGGATTTTCAAATTATAATTGGAAGGAGCAGTTGGGTATCAGCTATTGGCAAGCATCCTAGTAATGGGAGATCTATTCTATTAATGATAGCATACAAGCGAAATTGCACCGAAGCTCAAAATCATCCGAATTCCCGCGAAAGTAGAGCATACGCAAGAGACCATGCTCGTTCGAGCTACACCTAACTTGGACAAAAGAAGCTCGCAAAAGGAAAATTTTCTGTTGTCTCTTCCAGCAGCTCGAGCAAAGCCTTTTGTAACCAAGGTATAGGCCATCTTCGCCTTCAACATTCTCAAAATCCAACGCCGCCACTCAGGAATCCCATTGACACGACTAGTCGAGCTATGTGTTAGCGCGTATCTCGCCACAGAAGAATAAGGGCTTACCTTTAGCACTACACAATGAAGAGGCTATTCATAGCTCACCAGGTCATCCCAGTAATGTCCGTCGGGATTGCCATTCCTGTTTACGCATGCTGCAAAGTGTTCCTTTAGATGATGTTTCAGTCCAAAACGCTCGCCACAAATCGGACATTCAGATCCGCCGATAGGAGGTGGTTTGCGGTTCGAATTTTTTACTATCCTGGGGGCTTCCCCGGGCTCGAGTTTGGAGGGGATTACTACACCGTCGCAAGCTTCCAAGTCGGCAATGTCCTCCAACAGGTCATCCCAGTGATGTCCGTCGGGATTGCCATTCCTGTTTACGCATGCTGCAAAGTGTTGCTGGACATGATGTTTCAATCCAAAACGCTCCCCACAGATCGGACATTCATGTCCACCGGTATCAGGTGGGTTGCGTCTTGACTGTTTTATTACTCTGGGGGCTTCTCCAGGCTTGAGTTTTGAGGGAATTACTACACCGTCGCAAGCTTCCAAGTCGGCAAAGAAGTTTCGTCGTGACCTCCGCTTCTTTGCGGATGGGCGTCTTGGAGGTCTGCTTGGGGATCCAGAGTGCTGATTAGGAAGACTGGGGTTTTCAGCATCATCTGCTTGTTGGTGCTCGTCATCTCCAGTCTCCTTTTGATCGTCGTTATGATTGTCATTGGGTACTACCTTGCCGGGTACAGGACCTTTAGCTTTTGCTGGGCGCTCACGGTCAGTCATTAGAGGACTGGACCCGGCTTCAGGAGAACTCAGTGCTCGCCTCCTGTTTGTCCTTTTGGGCAGAGTTTCGGACTGGATGGGCAGACGTGCTATAAGGCGCCGTGTCCGTTTTTGAGGTTCGCTGTTGTCAGTTTTCTCGGGTGGATGTTCCCCTTGCTCAGGATGGAAATGAACCCGACTGCCGGTTTTGGGGTTCTGTCCCTGGCGCCGACCAGCTATAGATATTATGGGTGATGATCCTTCTGGGCTGGATCCAGCTGGGGGAGAACTATGCGCTCGCCTCTTCCTATTTCCACTGTCTTGGCCCTGACTATGGCGGAAGCCACGCTGATAGTTAGAGACCCGTTGTCGTGTGGACGTATGTGGCTGCTGATCCAACCCTGGATTTGGAAGATTTGATCCCTGATCATTTACTGCTGACGCTTGCAAATTTCTTGCTCCGTGCCGTTCTCCAAAATTGGAAGTCTGATCCGCCGGCCTTGTCAATGATCTCTGGGGTTCGTACTGAACGATATTTAGCTCTCGTGGATTTACAGTGGTTTGGTACTCATGGAGATATCCCTCCGGAATCCTCGCCGCACGAGAACTGCTTTGTCCATGTGTCGTGGCCACGTGCGATGTACCTGAAGACGGGGGCTGATACGGATCCTGGGTAATTGCTTGCTGTTGGATAGGACTACTGGGCAAAGGAGCCGGAAGCAAGTACGGGGATGACAGCAATGATTGAAAGGGATCTTGATTAGCTTCTTGCTCTTGAATGGAGTTACCGAGCCTTGGATCTGGCAGCAAGTAAGGAAGATTCATATTCCCATGTTGGAATATCGTGTTATCGAATGGGGCCATCGAGTTTGGAATGCCTGGCTGTGGATCAGGAGGCCCAGCAAACATCTGATCGTTAAATATTGAAGAAGATTGCCCGAATCCTTCTTGGAAGCGCGGAATGTCACCAATGACTTGCGGTATGCCAAATTCATCAAAGGCGGCCCTGTATGTGTTATCAAAGCCTTGGATTTGTGGGCCTGGATAGCGTAGGCTTGGATACTGATGGCCAAGATGCTGTGTGCCTGTATACTGAGGGCCAGGGTACTGATGGCCAGGGTATTGTTGGCTAGGATATTGTGGGCCAGGATACTGTTGGCCAGTATATTGTGAGCCTGAAAATTGTAGGCCTTGATATCGTTGGCCTGAATATAGTGACCCCCCCGGATATTGTGTGCCAGAATACTGTGGCTCAAGAATCTGAGCCCGTGTTGGAATGCCGTGGTAATTGTGCATGGAAGATGTTGATATATCATCAAGGGCATATGGACCTGTCCTCCCTGTCACTGACGAGTGATATCTGCGGTGGCCATCTTGGTAAGTGTTGGGGTCGTCTTGCAAGAGACGGTCGCCACGTTGCTGGTGTTCTTGCTGTTGAGGAAGCGATTGTGCATGTCTGTGGCCAACACGATGCCTGTCCATTTCCAAGAGGGGATGTCGTGGCCTTGGAGGCTCCCCTGCTCTTCTGTTAATCTCTGCTGTCGAAGGTCTTTCCCTCGCTCGGCGGCCCTGAGGCTGGTCTGGACGCATAGCGTCAGTGATATATGGGCCGATTAAGTCCTAGAATATTTCTAATACAATATGAGATGACCGTCAACAAAGGGTATTCGGGGAGGAAGGTGTTAGCTCTTCAATAGATCATGAGGGATGGAGAACTTGACTAGGTACGGGATTGTTTATATAATGATCAGTGTTTACAAATTTTGGCCGGGACACCCATAACAGCTCGCATGTGTCAACATATCAGCCAATATATCCCCGGCCCAAAGTGTTGAAAATGCTTCATAGGCTGGTCCCTTACTGGCGCGAACAGCTTTAACAGCGGTATGCAACTCAACTTCATGGCAGTAGTACGATGATCAAAAGCGGGCCAATCTCGCCCACTGCAGCTGATCTGAGATTTTCATGTTCAACAATGCTTCGAGTTGAATAACATTCACCTTGGATCTTGAAAGATCCCTAAAGTTGCTTCAAGCGACTTGCATTTTACCCTGAACGGTATTTCGGAAACGTCAATACAATATGTCTTATATTTGCGCTGCATGCCCACCTAAACTGTCCACTGCTGCTAATCTTCGACCGAAAAGACATCATCGCAACGAAGTATAACATCTTCGATGAGAGCCGCCGCTGCTAATTGCCAAAACGATCCTTATTCCATGACCATTATCATCGAGCTCCATTGGAAGCTTTCCACGCTTCGTGAGTCTGACGTATCGCATGAAACGATGGCGAATTACCACAAAGATAGCATAAAAGGCCGTTCTAGTGCGATTCGTGAAAGACATACCAGGAGAGTCAGCGTGCACTGTTGCAAGTAGGCTAAGTGTAAGGGCTAGGGCATTCAATATACCCGAAAGGGTTTTCGGACATAAGCTTACCAATCATTTTTCATCAATGCCTCAGCCTAGCAAATGTCCAGTTTCCGCCCCAACACAATTGGATCAGAAAGATGAGTAGCTGCGTACTGATAGAGTAAGGTTAGCTAAGGAGGTTGCCGAAGCCATACATCAAACCGCCAGCTCTGCAGCCCACAAAAGCAGGCCGGAGCTCAATTCGAAAGTCAACATTCAATTATGGAACAATTCAATCTTCTCGCTACAATAGGGAAAGGAAATTATGCCAAAGTAGTGTTTCTCGAGAGCAAAATAAATCACCAGTTGTACGCCATTAAGATCCTCAAGAAAGAGTCATTGATTCAGAACGACGAAGTAAAGGGCTCAAAGATTGAAAACAGCGTGCTAAGGAAAGCTCGAGAGCATGATCATCCTTTTATTGCAGGGCTTGCCGCGACGTTCCATACAGAAACAAGGTTGTTTTTTGTTTTAGAGTATTGTCCAGGAGGGGATTTGAATCATCATATTCAGCGAGGACAGTTCGATGTGACAAGGTCGAGGTAAGCTGGGCATCCTTCAACCGTCCACCTTCAGAAACCTTCCCACTAGGTTGCACGCCATGATTTTTTCGATAATAATGCACTACCCAGGTTTTACGCCGCCGAGATCTGCATGGCATTAAAATTCTTGCATGAGAACGGTTTCATCTATCGCAGCCTCCAGCTCGACAATATATTGCTTACAGCCGAGGGCCATATCAAGATTATAGACTTTATTACATCAGCAGAGGGCATTCACGATCATTACGGCTTGACAACAAGTTTCCGTGGTACAACTGAATTCATGGCGCCAGAGGTAATTCTTTCTTGATCATCGCCACCAGCTTTGTACAAGAGACATCTGATGGACTCTTTAGATGCTGTTAGACAAACCTTACGGCCGCGCAATAGACTGGTGGGCCTTTGGAATTATCTTATACCAGATGATGACCGCGCAATCACCGTACCACGGCCAGGACCAAGACGACGTTTATGATGCCATTCTGACCGCTGAGCCATCCTATCCGGAATATTTGCCAAGCGATGCTGTGGATCTGATACGTAAGCTGCTCGTACGAAAGCCGGAAGAGAGATTAGGCTATCAAAAAGGGGCAGAGGAGATTATGGACCAAGTATTTTTCAATTTGATTGATTGGGAAGCGCTCTATAAAAAGGAAG
The DNA here is from genome assembly GCA_963971245.1 of Cladonia rubrotincta. Taxonomy (NCBI): domain Eukaryota; kingdom Fungi; phylum Ascomycota; class Lecanoromycetes; order Lecanorales; family Cladoniaceae; genus Cladonia; species Cladonia rubrotincta. The sequence goes on from OZ020212.1 coordinate 1,292,711, forward strand.
TGACACCGCCATTCCGACCAACGATCAAAGACAAGAACGACCTAAGCAATTTTGATACAGAGATCACGAGCACGGACCCTTTTTTGACGGCTGTGAAATCCGGTATGCCCATCTCCCCAATCCGAAACTGTGAAGATGTTGATAAGAATCTGCCTTAGTTTTGAGCCCGGTGGAGCAGGAACAGTTCAGAGACTTCCCCTTCAGCTATACATAAAGCAGAGGACCGTTTCAATTCCCATCGCCAACACCATCCCAGCCGTTGCCACCGCCGCCGATACATCGTCAGTGGCCGAAAAATCTGTTGTTCAACGACAAAGTCTGTTTTCTCACGACGTCACGGCCCTTCATTCACGAAGCACCGGAACATTAAGGGTATGCGGTACCAAAAAGTGGATCAATCAAAGAGCAAAGCAATCTACCGATTCGCAGGAGTGTTCCTACGCGCATCCGAGAAATACATCAACGAATGCTTCAATGCCTATGAGCGCAGTCTGGCTCTTATGGAATGATTGACCCAAGGCTCAATAGTAGAGAGCCAGCCCGTGGCAGGAGTATTGCAGATCCATGTGGACAATCGCTCCATACACAACGCGAAGGAGAATGTACAACAATGGGGAATATACACATACAGCGGTCGTACTTTCTTCGTAATGGGGAATAATTACATGGGCCTTGCACCGAATATCAGCAGGTCTGGAGAAGGATTGTCCATCGGTTTTGGTTGTCATGTCCCGCTCCTTGTCCGACCTTTGGAAATGCGTAAGCTGTGGACGGCTATTGGAGAGGTAATTGAGCAGAAACATTAGCTTTGGGATGGCGAATGTTATGCCTATGGTCTCATGGATGGTGAAGCGCTTGAAGACATACACACGGAAGCGGAGTCTTTTTACCTTGGGTAATTGAATCGCTCATTTACGGGTCTCTCGTTCCCTACCTGTGGTACGGTAAGCATCGTCTTTCCTTGAGCTATGTGCGCTTCGCAAACCAATAGTGGGAGCTCAATTTCGTGTAACAGCGTCGAAAGGAACGTGCATCATATCCTGTCTGGGAAGAGGATAACATAGTGAGAGTCACGAAAACAATTAAAGCCGTAGAGACAGCAACATTGAGCTAGGCAGCCTTCACAACTAGTTTCGACTAGTGCACCAATACTCATCCTAGGTAGCATGCCTACATTCCACCACATTTAACCAACATTCACATTCTAAACCCCATCACCCCATTCAATCCGCCACACACTGCAAAAAATCATCCCCACTCGCCCCCGTATGCGTAATCACCCCCTCAAATCCCCCCTCCCCCGTAAAAACCACCCGATCCGCCCCCGGACTTCCCCCCTCATACACCACCCCATCACTCAAAATCGGAAATTCGTAATACGGCCCGGCATCTGGGAACGTGAAACCCTCGTAGTCTTCGTATTGGTGGGGATATTTGTCGCTGCCGACGGTTTGTGAGTTTTGGTAATAGGCGTAGCCTTGTTGGACGGCGGAGGTGATGGAGGAGGTGGTGTAGCATGTTGTGCCGCAGGTTGAGGCACATTGGCGGAGATAGAGGGGGAGGAGGGGGGTGCTGAGGGTGAGGGAGGGGAGGGAGAGGAGAAGCTGGGAGGTGTTAGTACTTGGTAGTAGAGGATGATCGGTGGGGAGGAGGTACCTTGAAGGCGTGCATATCTGGAAGGATGGTTTTTGAGACGGATTGACCAGTACACCGTACGTACTGAAGCTGTGTTCCCCTAGCTCTGCGGTGTTATATATCCATCTCTCCTTTTACTAGCCATAGTCTCCCATCGTCATTGTAATCTGAATCATGCATCTTTCGCTCCGGCGATGATTGCCCGCAATAGCAAGTGAGACCATGGTAGTAGATGATCCTCATATGGGCGGAGAATTTCAAGCCAGTCATGGACCAGACCACTTACACATGCTGTAGAGAGAGATTGTTGGAGGCCCGAGGTGGTCTGAGGAAACCGTCCAGTGGTATGTAGAGGACAGGCACATTGATTGATGTTAGGGCCAACTTCCAGGGAACTTGGCCTGAATGGGCAGGCGGTGGGGGGTGTGCCCTGCACTAGACCATCCTTGCGGGTGTCCGGGTGGCGCCGACTGGGGGGCTCTTGTTAGGGGCGGTCCCTATACATAATTGGCGCTTCAGTTTGGAGGAGTAGAACATGACCTTCCATTCCCTTCTTTGATTCGCAAGCTGTCGGATAACCATGTCTTTGCCCTTCACCAGTACATTCTCATATCCATTGAGGTTCCAACCACACAATTTGCTGTCAAGCAGTGTCAGCCATGCAATCGCTGTTGGGGAGGGCTGCAAGAGCCGCAATGACCAAGTGTGCAAATTTGAGGGCATTCGTCCAGAGCAGGTCCTTTCAGCTGGCTCTTTCAAAATAGCAAGCGAAAGGGAGTGGCAGATCTCGGTCAATTTGTCAATAGCATGAGACGCTGAGTGAGGCCTGCATGTACGGAATGCACCATGGGGGCGGCGTGTTATTAATTCTTTCAAGCCCGTCGTCCGCACCTTCCAACCACGGCCCCCGAGACAATATGCGAGGGTTTTTCGGCAAGCCTGATCGTCCTCCTGCTGCGTAAGACACACAATCAGTGCACAAGAATTTGAGTCACCAGTGTAACATGGCAAAGGTTGCTGCAGGCATCCGTTGACGAGTAATTACCGCTTGTGGGACGGTCAGTATTCGAGTAGTCTGCACGAAGCCTCGTGGAGACATGAAGATATGTACTGGAGAGACCATGCTTTACCCAAGCTTTCCTCGCTGACCGTAGGACGCATGCTGCGGCTGGTGAAGGCCTGCAGGAGGCCGCTGTACAATAATCGTTCCGGAATCAACACACCATGCTCGCAAAGATATCTGTAAGGGATAATAATAAGGTGCTTACACATTACTACATGTAAGAGGATGTAAGTCTTTCCTAAGTGTATCGTTTCATGTGTCTTCGAAAAGACCAGCCTTGCGTCTCATCTCAGTCAGTAACGTTGGTTCGCCTACCTGAGACCGCGTTGTAATTATCTGTCCTCATCATGTTTGCTTCTTCTATCATTTCGCCGAAACACTTAATCACCGTGTCGCGATTACACACAGTTTCATGCATTTTGCGTCCTCATTGCTACCCAGCTACCTGCAGAGACAGTGCTGTTCTCCTCAGTACACCATACACACGGTCGATCTCCAACTCTCCTACCGCCCACACGCCTAAGCCACTGACGGGCCATCCACCCAAATCACCTTCTCTCATTCCTTCAATTCAATTTTCAGCCCGACTGGTACAAGTTTCACACATGTTTTGGCCGCATAAGTCGTTACCTAGGTGCCCCACTTTCTCGGCAATACGTCCAATGAAAAGCTTCCAACGCCCCTTTCCTACCAGAATTACATGCCAAGGATTACTTCGTTCGTCTTTTTTTCTAAAACCCGCCGAGCCATTCGATCCCATTCTACCTCATGGATCTGGAATGAATCCGTTGATGTAAGCATGTTACGCGTCTCATTCCTTGTTCGCCCAGATGAGTGATGGTGGGGTGGGCGTACGTAATGGCCGATTATTAAGGTGTACGAGCTTGGTCCAATTGGGGGCTTGGTCATCAGTAATGGGGTGCTACCTCAGAGCGCTGAGGCAAGGAACTTATGTGTTTGGAAGTATTCAGGACCCACAAAACCCTTGTAGAGGAGGGATGACACGTACATAAAGAGGGTATACAGCCCGTGAAGGATTGAGGAAACGCAAGCACTGGACTGCTCATCGAACACATATCAACACCTGTTCCCTCCGCTCTTTCTACTCCAATAAACATTAGCCTCTCCTCGACTATCTTTTTATTCCCCGATCCCACGAGGCTAGTCCTTTCGATCAAAAGCACTCCTTTTCCACAATTCCATCTTTCTTAATCCAGAAGCCCCTTCCAAAACAACCATCACTACTACCATCCAACAACTAAAAATGCACTTCTCAATCACAACCCTCCTCCTCGCCCTCCTCCCCCTCGCCCTCTCTATTCCCCAACCCCAAGGCGGCCCCGACCCCCACCACAGCTTCACCCTCCACCACGAGCCCCATTCCCACTCCAGCAATTTCCCCTTCCCCACCGGAAGCATCTTCCCATCTGGCCACGACCACAGCCACCATTTCGGCACTGGAACGGGTACGGGGGGGTTCGCGGGCCCGACTGGGTCTGGGTATCATTATAAGCCGACTGGGACGGGATTTGAACATCATAGACCGACTGGGACGGGGGGGGTTGAGACGAGGACGAGGACGTTGTAGGAACCGGGGAAGGGAGAGGAGTGGGTTGGAAGGGGTTGGGGTTTGGAGGGGATCGGAGGAGGGGGGGTATGATGGATGGGATGGGATGGGATGGGAGGAAAGTGGTGAGATGTGTATGCATGGACCGGTGTTAATGGTTGTGGGATAGAAAGATGGTTAGACCGATTAGAGCATTGGTGGTTTTTACCCCAAAAGCGCAGGGGTTTCAAATTTTTCAATAAGTGAGGACGAGATAGAATACACACTTACACACACTCCTTTGAATAGACTTCATTGCTTTTGGGTTTCTATAACATGAACAAGGTTGCCCTATGCTGTGGTTTTATGGTTGAGTACAACATGCATGCATGCAAATATCGCTATAACAGAACATTACTGTCCTCCTCAAACTAGATAATATTAGCCACGAAGCACAAGGTAGTTGTCCCAAGAATTAATGACTTACATCTCAAATCCCACCCAATCTTCGGCCCAATCTTCGGCAACTCATCCGCCACACTCTGCACATCCTTATCCCCCCTCCCACTCAAACAAATCACAATATCCTCCCCCCTCTTCATCTCCTTTGCAAGTTCCATAGCCCCCCACACCGCATGCGCCGTCTCCAACGCCGGAATAATCCCTTCCAATTCCGACAGTAATTTGAATCCTATAAAAGCCTCAGCGTCGGTTGCAGCGATGAATTTGGCGCGGGAATTATCTTTCCAGGAGGAGAGTTCGGGACCGACGCCAGGGTAGTCGAGGCCGGCGGATATGGAATGCGTTTCGGAGATTTGGCCGTGTTTGTTTTGTAAAACGTAGGTGCGCACGCCGTGGAGGACGCCTTTGGTTCCGCCTGTTAGGGTGGCGCTGTGGCGGTCTGTGTCGAGGCCATCGCCGCCGGCTTCGACGCCAAGGAGTTTGACGCTGGGGTCTTGAGCGAAGGGGTAGAACATGCCTACTGCGTTGCTGCCGCCGCCTACGCAGGCGACGAGGGCGTCGGGAAGTTTGCCTTTTATTTTCTGCATTTGCTCTTTTGTTTCGGTGCCGATGACTGATTGAAATGTTCGGACGATGGTGGGGAAGGGGTGAGGTCCTATGGCTGAACCGATTATGTAGTGTGTTGTTGAGAGGTCGACAACCCAGGCGCGCATGGCTTCGTTGACGGCATCTCGTAGTGTCATTGCGCCGGCTTCGACGGCTACGACTTTGGCTCCTAGTAATTTGATGCGAAAGACGTTGAGTGCTTGCCGTCGAACGTCCTCTGCACCCATGTAGATTGTACATTTCATGCCGAATTTGGCGCATACAGTGGCTGTTGCTACTCCGTGCTGGCCGGCACCTGTTTCGGCTATGATCTGGGTCTTGCCTAATCTCCTTGCTAATAGAATCTGACCCAAAGCGTTATTTATTTTATGGCTGCCGGTGTGATTAAGGTCCTCCCGTTTCAGCCAGATGTTCGCACCTCCTGCATGCTCTGTCAATCGTTCTGCTAAATGGAGCTGACCTGGCCGCCCCATGAAGGGGTAATAAGAGCGATATTCTTCCCAGAATTTTGGATCGTTCTTGGCTTTGTTAAATCCTTCTTCTAGTTCCGCTAAGCAGTCCATGAGTGACTCGGGGACATATTGGCCACCAAATTCGCCGAATCGTGACGGAACAGCAGCATATTCGCCGCCGTTCATATTTAAGGCTTCTAGTTGGTCTGCTAATCCCGGACCTCTACCATTCTGTCCCGGCCTGATCACTTCATCTGCGTGGACCGGCTCTTCGATTTCTCCATGTCCATTTTCCTGCTTATGATTACCATTCACCATTATATTTTCTTCCTCAATCTTCTTCACAACGCCATTTGTAACAGTATGCTTTCCAGCCTTTCTACCAGTGATTTCAGAGCAGTATTCTTCGACTTTTTGAGCTCCCTGGCCGGCAGGGGCATTTGCTAGCGTCGTGACGATTTGACTGCCAATGACCACGCCTTCTGCGACACTTCCAACATCTATGAAATGTTGTCGTGTACTGACGCCAAACCCAACCGCGGCTGGTTTGCCGTTTGAGTATCTGTGGACACGGTCGACCAGTTCTTGTATGCCCTCACTGAGTTTTCCTGTCGCACCAGTGACGCCCATCCTAGACACTACATATATGAATGAGTCTGCTATCTTGCATAAAAGTTTCATACGTTCTTCAGATGTTGCTGGTGCAATAAGTGGTATGTAAGAGAGACTGTAAGTCACACTCGTCAGCGAGTACCACTTGAAAGATTCGTGAATATGCAGACCCTCCCTTGGTACAGAAATTTCGAAACCTGACAGCTTCTTCAGGTGGCAAGTCCACCACGATAAACCCGTTGACTCCTGCCTCTTTTGCGTCACGCAGTATCCGTTCTTCGCCATAACTCAACAGTGGATTGTAGTAGCCCATAAATAGCACAGGTGCTTTTAGACCCCGCCGTCTTGCCTTCCGTACTGTCTCTAATGTCGACTCCACGGTTATGCCATTCTTTAATGCCTGTGTATTCGACTTCTGGATGGTAGGGCCATCTGCGATTGGATCCGTGAAGGGTAGTCCAAGCTCAATGAGATCTGGACTATGATCAAGAAGTGATGGATAACATGGTGGTATGGTTCATACCAGCACCCCCAGCTTCCATTCCTAGCAATATATCCACAGTCTCATCTGCTGTTGGGTACCCGGCGGTCACATATGTCACCAAAGCTGAGCGCTTCTCCCTCCTACATTGGGCAAATGTCTCTTTAATATGGTCCATGGCTACAAGTTCAAGAAATATAGTGCAATGATCAACAAAGAAAAATGTGTGAACTGTCCACGCACCAATTGGACAGAAGCATGTCAGAGTCATTGATAGGATTTATTCTATGCCAAGGCCGGGGATCGGGTGTTCCCGTGGCCGATGAGGTGGAAAAGTCCCCCGAGCCTAAAATATGGATATGGCCACTTCCAAGGTCCGATTTTAGGGAGGGCTTTTACCTTAGGGAGGGCTTTTAGGGAGGCTTCGGCCCCTAAGGCAATCTCGTCTCTTTTTGACTGAGGCTCATAATGATCAGTCGCTCTTACTGAAAAGCTCCATAATACCGAGCTTCTTTCTGGGTCTTCCCTAGCCTCATCCGCCTTTCGAGACCCTTTGCGATGAGATCGGACCTCGAACATACTTGTGAACGATGTAACTAGTACGTGGAGGTGTCTGATTCCCTGTCCATATTGCTACATTTACCAGGTCAAAAGAGGCTAGAATGGGCCGCTACGTGTTCGGTGGTTATTATGCAAGTGTAGATGTGCGGTTGAAACAATTTTCGTATCAACCCGGTTCAGACATCAAGCCAGCTGCAAAATGATCTCGATTCAGCAAGGGTGGGTGAATATGCACAGGATTGCTTGCTTGCTTGCATAGTCAAGCCGATCAAAGGTTTAACAGTGTCGGACGACGGCTACTAGACATTAGAAGCGAGCCACTTAGTGACTCCGTGTGACACAACACTAGAGCAGTAAGTCGTCTGAACTTCCCCTATTGGCTTTCATCGAAGCGGATTGATTAGACTATAGTTCAGTCTTGCTGAACAGCACAAATGGATTTCACGAATCCAACAATGATGTTATTAATATAGCACGGTAATCAGGAAGAAATGACCTCACCTGGACTCTATATCCTGCTTAGCTGGTATCAATGTAGTCATGAAATCAATAGATAATTCTCGTCAACGAAAAAAGGTATGGTAAAGATGTATCCTTTCATTGGCATCCTCCTTAGTCGATCCAAAGCTATCTTTTCGAAAACGCGTTCCGCCATGCATGAATGTAGCGCGAAATATGTAATTGATGGTTTCTCGAAGCGGAGGACCGCCCCATCATACCGACAGGTCCAAATTCCGGTGTCATTGGAAGGCTTCTTCGCGAGATTTGTTGCAACAATCTGACACCGTCCAACCGATTTCTCCTCGAGTATCGACGCCTCGCGCACGAAGCATTTCCACAGCATCTCAAACCCGCTGTTTTGTTAAGCTTTACTCTCAATTGGTATTCTCGATGCGCTAGCTTGTTGATGATCAGGTCGTAATATACTCGTCGAAGAACAATTATGGTCCAGCGAATAATAAAGAACTGGCTGCAACGCTATATAAACTGTTTTTGTGGGTATCATTAGGTTGTTCACTAGGTAATAGACCAAGGTTAAGACCCAAATGTATGCAGATTCCTCCAACAACACCGTTTCATTCTACCCCACCACCTCTACCAGTATACTGCCTTTGTGCTTTCAAAAGGCAGCTGTCAAAATATGGCCTGATATCTGCTATCAGAGGATGTGCAAGATATTGCGGATGGTATGGATCTTGGCGGTTAAAGTGAGACAGGCATACCTAGTACCGAGGAGTTTGCGGGTGGCGCTACGGCTCGGCACGATCCTACCTAGGTAAGGTAGAGGCTGTCTGATAGGTCGCCCTTGCCTTTCACAACATGTTCTGCTCTGTCTGTAGCAACGATGTCGAGCACCATGTCTAGCACCATGTCTAGCAGCGCAACAGCTCCTCCTTCGCCATTACAGTCAGAGCCCCTGGCTCCAGATCCTCGTCGTACTGCTGAGGCCAAAGCAGCCTTTACCGCCCACCTTACAGCCATCGGCAACTCCCACATATCTGCGCTCGAAAGTCGCGTCTCTGACATCCACAGCAATTCTAAAGCAATCTCTAAACAAGAAGATGACATTACAAGAAACACTAAGAAGCTAGCCGAAGAAACCAAAAAGCACCAGAAGATGGCCAATGATGCTGCAGGCAAGCTGAAAGAGCTGGGTGATATCCAGAATTGGGCCGAGGTGTTGGAGAGGGATCTACTTGTCTTGGAAGAGACGATGCGGATGGGAGAAGGCGAAGAGAGTGGGTGGGAGACCGAAGAGGAGATATGCGAGGAAAATGGCGGGGGATCTCCCACGCCATTGGTCAATGAAGATGATAAGGGGAAGGCAAAGAAAACAATTACAGAGGGGGTCAACAGCCACGAATAGAAAAGACTGATCATATGAATTAATGATTGGATGACTTGCGAGGTCCGAGATTTACCCGGCATCAATCCTGCTATGTGTCCAGCAAATTTTCGAAAGCTCAAGTTCCATTCCTTTACATGAAATATGCACTCTTACGAATTACATTTTGAACGAAAACAACTCGAACCTACAATGAACCTTTTCTACTGGACTACAGTCCGTCCTCTCGCCATGTACTGCCGACGGACAAGCGCAACGTGACAGATATGATCAAGCGACAAGGGAGACTCAAAAATGATCTCGGATTCTATCCATCCTAGTCCTTGGATTTTGACTCAACGATTGGATTTGGTCTATAGTCGGTCTATATTACACTAACACGTAAAGCAGTGTCTTTCACTCTTCATCAACTATAGCCGTGCATATTCGTCCTGGCAGCCTTGATCACTATGTCAGACTCGTCACCATCTCTCTTCGACATCCTCAGGCTAATCCCTTATATCCTCATGGAACTCCCTCTAGGCAACCGACGCACTACCGGAAGATCCTTTCTGTTTGAAGTCGGTAAAGAGTCTTCGACCTTCCTTCGGAAGCGTATCTAATAATAAATAATGCGTACTTTAACATTGCCTTCGGGCCAACGTGGATTTAACCATGGAGGTGAATGTATGGGCCTTCATGCCTTCCGATTTCTCAGCCGGGGGGCTTCTTCCATACTGCGGGGTAACTTCTGGACTAAGAACACTTGGGTATTGGGGAAAGGACCTGTCCCTAGATGCGCCCTATGCAGGTTCGCTGGGAAATGGAGGAGATACTAGGGAACAACCCGCAAATCCCGGGATGTAGTACCAACGATGCAATCCTCGCAATCGGAAATCTTTAGCTACACTATACCCTACAAGATAAGTTTGGTCATGCGTCCTCGCTTGAGCATTACTGCCAGCAAGAAGTCCATACATATATATCCATACGACACCATGGATATCCTACGGTGCTTCAAGTGGGAGACATGGGGCCGCGTTGTCGACCGGGCGAAGGATACTTGGGAGAAAGCTACCTTCTACTGGATTTTCCTAGCGCGCATGCATCAGTTGGAGAGTATTTTTAAGTTTGTCTGGCACGAAAAATGAGGTCTTGGAAGGATGAGCATGGCTCGTTCAGTGAGTGGCGAGCACATTGTCCTAGGATATACGATTTTGCAGCCCGCTAGCCTGATGAATGCATTCAGCTACGACTGATGATTATGACCCAAGAATATGAGACGTCCAAGGATAATGATTGATGAGCGATGATAAGACAGTAACGGATGTCTTCGGCTATCATTGGCATTATTTGGGTATCTTTGGGGGATCATATGCGATGCAATTTGGACAGCCAACAAGAGATGTTGCTGTTTTATGTTTCAACGCCGCTGGATACTACGATCACACCCACTAGCACTCATGCTTGCTAATGTGTTGAAATATCAATGGGCATCGGAATTATGCAAATCATCGAATCCTCATCACAGATTATTGTGTCCCTAGGGGATTAATTTTCTCCATTCATAACAGCTTCGCAATGCCTGGTGATAGTGAAGCAGGAGTTGATTGGCAGTAAACTGACGCGTCGATAACAAGGAAAATTTCCCCACATACAGTAGCAATCCTTCTCGGCATAAAAAAACAAACAAGATCGTACAAGCTCTTGCCTGCATACTAAAGCCGCAGGACAATTGTGGGCCCCCCTGTTAAATAGCCATTGTATGTACGTACGAATGAGAAGTACCTATGACTTGGCTATGTGCTACCTCCACTAACATTACTCAGACCGCTCGCCACGTTTATTAGAGGCATGCAATTGATCCGCGCCCCGCATAATGGCCAACCGAAGAAACCCTGGTGGTTATGATTTACAATCACGCATGGTGGCTTGCAGCATCGGTACTATCCCGCCGCCAAGGAATCATACATATTGTCACTCGTCTCCTCTACTCAACAATATCATCGTAGATTCGCCCCTTCCGCGTCCTGAAAGACGTCGTATTCCGTGTTACCAATGGATGTCAAGTGTCGTTCCGTGGCCTCCGTATCGGATAGTGGAGATTCTTCACGATAACCGTTGAAGTGGGCAGCATGGAGACACGGCTTCTTGCAGAATGAAAACTGCAGTACTCTGAGTCTAAACCCTTGTGAATGGCTAATATGCCTTCCGACCTTAGGCAGCCAACCGAGGCAAGCCCGATCTACATCACGCATACAAGTCCCTTGCGCGCTCATTAAGCACTCTACTGCGTGGGCTCAATGCTCTCGTGCATGTTCTCTACCCCCATTGCTCCGGACCAACCGTTAGGTGGAAGCACCTGGAACTCATCCTTTCCTTTGAGAACCCTCAAGATACATCCCGCCACCCACCAGGTACCATCTACCCTGGCAACACTGTATGTACTACATTGAACCATCCCAAGCCCTATCCCTTGTCTCGATTCGCTCCAGTCGAATAAAAACGACCCTGTGCAATTGGTCATTAGATACGAGGTCGACCCATAAGGTGGTCAGTATTGGACACTCGGAGGAGGCTAAGAGTACCATTTGCCCAAAGAACAGATCTAAGTGTGCAGATTTAATACCCGGCCAATAGATTAAGCCTAGAAATTCGTTGTTATTGTAAAAATTCTAGACTTGAGTGAGGAGGGAGCGGGGTGGTCATTGGAACTGCAGCAAGAGACACACCACGCCAGGTGATAACTTCACGGGTCTCCTTCACTGGACGATCGTAAGCCATTTCTCAGAACAAGCCACCTGCTTCGCCAATGCTGATGGAAACAACCTGCAGCTCGGAGGAGGTTTCGAAGCGTGCTTCGTCGAATCACGCTGTGCACTGGACCGGCTCCTGACTACTTCAACCCCACGAGATCGCCAGTCGTCCCCAGATTGTGAAGAAAACATCAAGCTCAGAACATCTGGGTGTCACGGACGCAAAATGTTGATCTCTGACAACGACTCCCCCAAGTCTGGAACCGACGAGCTGTCTGAGGTACCCTTTGACATCCTCTACCAACAATGTCTCAAATTACCCTCAGAGCTCTGCAGGATGATCATGAAAATGATATTCGAAGACGTCTTTGGCCCCAGAAAGGTCCTCCCACACCAAGAGTCGCAGCGAGATCAAACAGCCGGTAAAATATTCCTGGCCCTGGATAAGGACATGTACCGACGAAATTTTGAGCTCTACTGGTCCAGCAACACCTGGGTTATTGGGGATGGTCCTGTCTCGAAGACAATGCGTTTCATGTCAAAGGGTTTCCCCATCTCGCGGGTAGAATACTCACAACAGGAGCCTTGTGCAGCGGCCTTGAACATCCAATCAATGGAGCTTTGCTTCAGCTATAAGGACGCAATTGACCCTGCGGACTGGAACGGACTCATCAATTTGGAGGATGGTGATCCTGATATCAGAGACCTTCTGGATTCTGTAGACTCAGAAGCAGCTAGAAATTTTCTCGAGGGACACGTGGAACACTACAAATCAGTAGCCTTACGACAATGGCAGGACAAATTCGACCGGGTTGCTGTACTCAATCTACGACACCTGACTCTGGACATGACGAAGGCGATGGTGCCGTCGGACGGACCAGCAGGAGAATATCTTGGAGTAAAGGCTGTTGAGCTTCTGATTCCATTTGTTCACGGACTGCCAGCAGATCTCAAAATTCTAGCACGGACTCGGGAAGAAGAAGAACAGATGCGCAATATCTTCAAGGCGAAGAACTCGTGAAGAGTTGGTTCGCCCGGCTGACTAGTATGGATATGCTCAAGGTTTCAGTTTCTGTTTAAAAAAGGCCACGAAAGAGATTGGTTTCGGTATTCTGATGGAATTGTTTGGAAGAGAAATTGATGATAATGTGTAATGAGCAGAGGTAGAGAAAGCTGAGCTACGAAGTAGCCTTTAAAAAGGGCGAACCAATCATCTTTCCACTGTGAAATGCTATACTAGTTTACTCTTTGAGGTTATTTGTCGTCATCAAGACTTCCGAATGCGGTGGCAGTGAACGTGCCCAATAGACTCACCCCACTTGTAGAATTGGTGTGTAAGGTACTCTTGCAGTAAGCACATACTATGGGTACAGCCAACTTGCTGACTGGCTGACTACCTTTCAATACCACGCGAGATCGTCAGCTAACCCCGCGCCCTGTACGACATGGGAAAAGGCCTAGACCAATATTTAATGCGACTACGATGGTCTCGGCATACGCCTTCCCGGTTGGTAGGGTAGTAGTTCTGAGGTTCGAGCAACACCAGCTTCCTACCCATTTTCTACCCATTGACACAACTACGATATCTGGCGGATTGACCATACACAACGACTTACCTACTTCCTACTCCTCTTTTTTTCCACCCAATCACTCCCAACAATGGGGCCCCGCACCTACCTCCACCGCCGCCGCCTCCACCAAAACACCCCAGCCGTAACCCGCATCTTAAGCAACCCTTCGCAGAACATAAATCCTCAATCGTCCTCCCCCCTATTCACCACCATCCCTCCCGAACTCCGCACCATAATCTTCCACCACGCCCTCCTCGCCTCCCCAGACCCCCAAAAACCGTACTCCCGTCACTCCTACTGGTATCGTCCTGGCTACACCCACACTCGATCAATCGCCACAAGTCTGCTACGCACCTGCAGACGAGTCTATCTCGAAACACACACCCTCCCCCTCGAATTGAACGAACATATCGTCTGGGGTGTGGAAAAATCCCGCATCCCACCCGGTGTGGAACGGAAATCATACCTCCTCAACAACAATCGTATGAAAGCCTGCCAAAAGGATGTAATCACCTATGTCCATCTCTTCACACAGCAGTCCTGGCTCGAGGACTGGGGTCCCGACCAAGGGGATCAGTGGTTAGCTTTCTCACAGGCGTGGCCGGTGAGGGCGCCGCCGAGACTTAGGATTACGATCAGGCACACGGATTGGTGGTATGATTATCTGGGCGAGAATCGGCCGTTGGCGTTGGATCCGAAGAGAAAGGGGGAAGCGAGGGTGGGGGAGTGGGTGGGTGCTGGGGAAGGGTTTGAGAGGGATAGTTGGGGAGCGCGGTTTGAGAATTTGAAAGGGGTGAGGGTTTTGGAATTGGAGGTGGAGACGGTGAGGGGGAAGAGGGGGGAGTTGGATCATAATTTGGAGATGGCGCCGACTTGGAGGTTTAGGCTCGGGGATGGGAATTTGTTGGTATTGGATGAGGGGGCGACGGAGAGGTGGGAGTGGGTGGGTTCGAGGCATGTTAAGGGGTTGGGGATGAAGGATGTGCCGGCGGGGTTGCAGTGGACGAGGAAGGGGAGTAGAGCGAGTAAGACTGGGACACCGAGGAATAATTCTTTGGCTGCGGAGGAGGAGCTCGCGGTGGAGGATCGGTTGGAGTATTATGTTGTGCTGTTGACGTGGCGGGCGAAGCCTGCAAAGGAGGTGGAAGAGGAGGATGCCGCCACGGCCAAGGAGAAGAAAGAGAATGAAGAGGCGGAATTGGCTATTGGTCGTTCATCGACGAATACAAGTGCTACCGTGCCTGCACCGCCACCAGTTGCTGCGCCAGTGATAAGACCAAGGGTTTTATATAATAGGTTCAATGCTCCGCCCACTTATTATGGGTGAGATGTTATCTTTTCCAAACTGGGATGTAAAATGCTTATGCCTACAGCCCACGGTTCGGAAGTGCTTGACAGTGTAAAGAATTATGTATGGAATGGCCAGATATCCCTGTGCTGAGAGAGCACTGGACTCGGCGCAGATAGACTTTATCGTCAAGGCTCTCGACTCGATGATAGCTCTGTGGCTATATCCATGATCAGAGCTGCTCGCCACATGGAAATCTCATTGCAAAACTCGATGTAAGATGAACAACATGTCGAAAAGGTCAATACGCCTGCAAATATTGACATTATCAGACGCATGAAAAGCATCGGGGAATGAGGGTTATGTAGCTTGCCTTTTGCAAACATATGAACGTAAGCCAACGGCCCCTGTACATAGTAATAATTTATCTACATTCAAGAATGATCACGTGGGTATCATACGCTTTTCTCCACCCCAGATATGCCAATCCAATCCGTAACGGTCTCTTTCCCAATCGTACACGTCATGCAGTATATGCACAATCATTCTACAACCTGCTCTCCAGCACAGAAGTCTCCTCCCCACTCCTTTGCCTTTCAATCTTCACCCTCCCACCAACAAAACCCCTCCTGTTCCTACCCGTCCTTCCCCTACCCAACCAATTAAGCTTCAATGCCTTAGCCAGATCCTCCATCTTTCCCTGCGCATCGTCTCCGCTCTGTATGCTAGCGAGCACGCTCACACATTGAAGCATCCGTCCCACTGTTTCTGTGACTTGTGAACTATCTGGTGGACCTTGCTGTCGGACGTTTCGAGTCGAAGGGGATCCAAAAGACGGGAGCTCGTTAGCGGAGAGGTTAGATGCCGCTCTGCTTCGTCCGCCATCGCCTAAGAGGGTCGAGCCTTGAGAGTTGAAGCTTGCAATGCCCGGGTCTAAGCTAGCTGCTGTGCCTGGACGACCGCCTGCTACACCGTCGAAGGTATCTGCAAGAGGACTGACACCAACGTTTATACTGTCGAGGCTGAGACGGGAGAAAGTTGCTTTGAGCGCTTCGTAGTGCGCTAAAATCACATTGTCGCGGTAGGATAGGAGCACTATCCTTCGTACGTCGAGCTCATTTCCAAAAGCGTGATCTGTGGAATCAGGATTTGCTCCCCAGAAGCCGGCAGCTTCTGTGGCTGTCATGAGAGTCCCGTGGCCTTTAAATTCAAGGTCTAGTGGGAGAAAGACGGCTTGCATATAAGGCAACACAATACCGAAGACAAACATCCACAATTCTACTAGATACGGCACTAGTCGGTGGTCTGGCACTCCTCGAAGACCTTGGTCCAGGGATCTGAAGCCCGTCTGGAGCAATTCGCGCAGATCTTCTATGATTATGGTTGGGACTCGCGTGTGGATGCACCTTTGTATGTGCACAGTGACAAATTTATTGAGATCTTCAACGGGTATTCGTAGTTCTTCGCCTTCGAATATGATCAACAGCTTCACCTTCAAAAAGTCCCAGACATCTTCAGGCCGCATATTGTTCAGTCCGTACCCTTGTAAAGCTGCCACATTCGGTATTTCAGCGCTTGCTGGTATGTTTCCACTCAGAGCTCCACCAGTCGCCCGATCCACCCTGTCGATGTCGGCTTTCTTGGGAGCGAAAGGCGGAGCGTACGCTGGTAACGCCTTCTCCTCTTTCTTCTTTTCTCGTAAAGCACGACCTCCATGTCGAAGATCCAGACCACTGAAAGAGGATGTTGCAGGACTGGCCGGTGCAGGTGCAAAGGAGTATAATGACGAAGGAGCACTGGGATCGAGTGGCTTGGAGTTGCTTGATGCTGAAGAAAGGGGCAGTACATGGTCATCTCCAATCCTGTCTTTAAGCTTGTTCTTTTGCCGCGACAGGAAGTGGTGTTTATGCGCTTTCTCCTTCTCGGTAGTCGTTTGCCTATCTGAGGGTACTAGAGTAGACGTTGAGGCGTTGTTTGTAGAATATATGGACGAAGCACCAGAAGCTAAAGAATCAGCTAAACTGGTGACGGACGGGTTGACCATATTTTTCAATCCACTTGAACCGGGCGCCCCAATCTTGTTGGGCGATGGCAACGGCCTCTCTTTCTCCACATCTTTGCTTGATCCACTCTTGGGCTTCGAGAATAGCTTCATCTTCGACTTCTCATTCTTGAGCTTGTGTTCCTTCTCAGGTGGCTCAAAGGCCGGAAGGACAGGCGACACATGAGTGCTTCGAGGGAAGGCTACATTTGCGGCTGTTGTGGCTGCAGCTGAATGTCCACCAACAGCCCCATTGTAGTATTGCCTTCCCGGCGTTTGGGGGCCATTAACCTTTCTTATACTATCTGAGGAAGCTGTTTGTATGGGAGGCGGTTTCCGTTTTCCCGTGATCGTACCGGGAGGACTCTGATTCGGGCTTGGTAGAGTAATTGAACGCTGCCTGCTGTGCTGTTGGGTGGAAGCTTGGTGCTGCATTGCGGCTTGTGCAGCTATCTGAGAGGCGCTCAAATTGGCCATTGCAGACTGCTCGGAGAGTGTTGCAGTCGGTAAAGAGGGCTCAAAAAAGCCTTGCGAGTGCTGACGCCGGTGTGTTTGGATTTGCGGTGACGCTCGTAGAGGAAGCTCGCTGCTGAATTGGCGATTTGGAGACGGCCTCGAGAAGTTATTCACCGAGGAGTTGCTAGAATTTGAGTGGGTAGACGGGAAAAATGGCCGGCCGAGTTGTGGTTGAGGCGATCGAGTCTCACGAGAGTGGGCCGTAACTTGGGAGGAGCTGGAAGAGTCGCTCAAATCGGACGCCCCACCGCTTAGGGGACGAGACTGAGATGGATGGAGACCTGGAGACGAAGGGGGACGAGGAGAGAATGCGCCCGGGCGCCGATAATTCGTGGAATTCATAGTTGTATACGATGCGGCTTCCCTAGTGGTGAAACAATGACTTGGTTCGCTGTCCGACCTCCTCAGCCTAGTTTATGCAACCTTCAGAGACCCCCGGGCCTTCTGTACGCGTCTCTGGACATGTAGAAGCCCAAAATTGGTATGTCTCCCAAGGTCATCGTTAGTTACGACAGGCAGGTAGGGTAACGAGAGTCTGGCGGCAGCAGGCGGGGCGGCGAAAGATTCCCCGCTAGCACTCGTCACTAGCTTGACAATCTCCTACTCAATTGTCCCAGACCCACCTTCAAAGCAAAGAAAAAACTGTGCTCCTAAGCTAAAGCCATGGCTCCAGCTTCTGACAGCTTGAAGTCTACGACATCTCTTCGAGCCACTTACACAAGCCCCACGTCCTCCGAGACCTTTACTCACACTCTGCCCTCCGTCTCAGCTGCCTCTACCAAGGAGAAGACAGCCTACCTTTCGGCACTGCGGACGTCTGTCGTCAAGCTACAAGGAGACGTCAATGGCTTCTTGACTACTAAGATGGAGGAGGACAAGGCGCTGGCGGCAAGTGCTGGCAGTAAGGTTGACGACAAAGCGGAGGAAGACAACTACGGGGAGGAGAGGGTTGAAGAGGAGGGTTGAGGGTGGAGGCTTTGCTACTAGACCCAGGATTCGGAAAGCGTGCAGCTTGCTAGAGTGCCAGAACTGCAATTGGGGTATCTTAAGTCTATGGATCAAATCCTATAATAGCCGGCGCAACCATCCATGTCTCGAAGCAACAACGAGCCTTGTTGATGCACCTGCTATCTTGTCTCGCTCAAAACCGTCAACATCACCTAGTGGAGCAGCCGTAGTGAACCACGGTGTTGCTGTACAGATTTGGAGTTAGCTGAGTTCAGTTGGTACTGAAGTGGAAGATTAGGACTTACTCAGGGAGGACTTTGATGGCACTTCCCCCAAACCGCTTATAGCAGACGCCGCAAACTCGGTCCTCAGTGATAATGACTCTCCGATTTCTACCGGCGTTGCCTCCTGGTACACCAGCACCAAGCCGCAATTTTGCTTCTTCCGCAAACGCAAGAGTGCTCCTCAACCCGGCTACTATACGCCCTTCGTTGACAATGGTGTTCGCTGAACGTATCCGACCTCGGAAGTAAGCCTCAAGTTCCTTAACGGGGAGAATTTCGGGAATCAAATTGAGGGTCGAAGAAGCCGGCATACGTGCACCATGCTTCGCGAGGATGTTCAGCGCCGGACCCCATTGAGGCTTGTGTGGAGGCGGAGGAGAGAGGTAAAGCGATAGTAGCGTATTATATATTGAAGAAGGAGTGTCGTCTGGGTCAGTCATGGGCGCTGAATGCGATTGCGTTGTTGTGACGGAGGATGTTTCACTTAGATAAATTTGATTGCAGTACCTGAATGTTGTTAATATTGGATCTTGAATAATCAAGTCTTGTCTGAGCTTACTCCTCAGCCTTCTCAGCATCTTGGAGCTGGAACACATAAATGTCTAGAGCTTGCTTATACTGGCCCATGTTGCTCAAGACGATGGCTCTTGCCTCGTAGAGATTGGGGTCTAGATTACTTTGTCAGCCACAGCCAACATCATGTTAGAAGCGAACGGGCATACTATCTTTCGGCAGCTGGCCAAGAGCTTTGTAAGGTTGATATATTTTGCTTGTCTTCAAAAAATCAAGCGTTTTATCTTTCCATCTTGTCCGTTCATCATCATTTTCAAATTCGTCAGCCTTAAGACCATCAATGTAGACTTGAACAAGCCTTTGATGGAAATCCGGAGTGGTATCATTGAGTTCTTGGATGATGTGCTCCAAATATCTCACAGCAAGCTTTGTGCCGATCTTTTCCAGGAATTGGAGCACTGGCAGCCGTGGCAGCGTCTCCGCATTCTCCGTGTCTGCCATGAAAACTTCCATGCCAAGCTCAGGGGTCCTGCGTAAAGGCCACTCAGCAAATTGCAAGATGAGATCAATCATCTCCGGTGGAAGATTTTGTAGGTATGCGATCGTTCTGCGAGAACCTTCCAGTTGAGGGGCAGCTTCATCCGCATGATCAACATCCCCGAATCTCTTCAGCAGGTCCAAGGCTTGGCGATGGAGCTTCTTGCCATAGAAAAAATCGACGAGGTCATTGTAGCGGCCTGCTTCGATGAGCTTCTCATTGACCACGTCCGGATCGCAAAAGTTGTCGATGCGGAAGAGAGGTCCAGCGAAGGACGGACTAACGAACATATACACTCGAAACAAAGTAGTATCTACAAGCTTTGCAACTTGGAGTAAACGTGCTTCGTCCGATGGGTCAATTAACTTCTTGCCGATTAGTGCTGCAATATCCGCCGTTTCTGACCTGGTCAATTTGTTCAAAGCGTCAGGCTTTACCCTTCCGTCAGTGTCTAAGACCTTTTTCAGGGCTGTCCTTGCATCTACGAGGAAGCCTCGTAGCTCTTCCGAAGCAGTCTTGAGGTCTTTCCCCTCTAATACACATGTCAGTAACGAAGGAGAAGGAAGGCTACAAAATTGACTGACCGAGCGGCTTATCAATAGCCGTCGTCTCACCATGATCCGCAACGCTTCCCTCCGACACTTGGCTCGAGGGGGCCCCCTCTGAAGAGCGTTGACTTTCGGGCATGTTATCGGTACCCTTGGAAGCCGATGCAGATGCGCTTCCAGCGATGAATGGAGGATACATCTGAATGACTCTTTCTGGTGGCGCTGAAACCTCGGTGAAGAGGTCGATCGAATCTCGATAACGACGCTGGTCAAAGAGTTGTTGTGCTTTTAGCATTTTGACCTCGCGCGTACGGGCATCCTTATCCTCTAGGTGGTTCTCATCGAGCATATTCATTAGACTGATTGCTTCGTCGAGCCTTCCTCGGTCCACTAATGTATCGACTTGAGTATCATAATCTTGAGCAATCATTCTCCAAATGCAACGATCACTCAACACAAGAAAACTTTGACCAGCGTTGGCCAAGTCTGCGTCTGCTTGCGGCATGTGAAGTTGATTGGCGGAGGGTAACGGGATCGTCTGGAGAAGGCTGAGGGTCTCCGGATTTCTCGCCTCGAGCGTGCCCTTGGCTGCTTGAAGGGCAAGTAGATATGGATATGAATATCCAACGGCTTCGGGCGCAACGGACCATGGTATTTGACGGCGCCCGAGAGAGTTGCCGTCTGTATCTATGAATAATGTGTTAATGTCTCTTGCTAGTAACATTTCCCTTTTCCCTAACTGTGTTGCTAGTGGCGGTGGTGCACTCATTCCCAGGTAGCTCATACTGGCTACACCAGCCCCCGAGAAGCGTCCACCATCTTGACCAGCGGATCCACCAATACTGCCAGGGCCTACAATATCTGTAACCGCGGATGTCCGAGTGTCTACTAGAACGTAGCTAGAGGTGAGGCCGGCGATTAATCTTGTATCAGTGGCCCAAGTGAGTGACTTGATGCCTGTGACGAGTGGGATCTCAGTCACCTCGGGCGAGAGCTTACCATCCCGCCAAGACCATAGTATGAGTCTTCTCTTGACAGCAACCGCAAGGCGTGACAGCATAGATCCATCCTCATCCGCGTTAGTAGCCACAGCAAATGTGCTAGCTCCCTTAGCCTTTGCCAATGTCTCTTTTAATTCGTAAGTTTCGAGATTGTGTATGCAGATTTGGCTGTTGGAGAGAGAGAGGAGGAGGTTTGCTTCCTTGACTATGGCCAATTGCTCCACCTTGTACTTTGCGAATTTCTCTTGCTCGCGTAGTAAGTCCACAGGCTTTGGTCCTGCCTGGGACTGGGGCCTGTCATCTCCAGTAATTCCATCATTCTGTTCACTGGATCCGTCTGCAGGCTTGTTGACTCTGTAGATGCGTAAGCTACCCGTGTTGAAGCCGACAAGCAGGCGGTCATCTAACCATGAAATGGTTAGCGAGGTTTCTCAGGCATTCGCAGTCCCGACAAATACCATATGCGAGGACAGATTCGATCCTCGACTTGTCCCTCTGCTTGAGCTCGACAATTGGTTGAGCGTTGAAGGTGGACAGCATTGCTATTGCTCTAGACACCGGCCCTGTGCTCATATTACCCTATCTTAGCACCCAACGGTCTCGCCATCATTTCTGCCACGACGTCAGTATTGTGTCTTGAGACAGCAGACGACGTCCGTGTCATGTTAGTTGATGTACAGAGAAAGTATTGGGGGTGTACCAAGTGTCTCGGCGTTATGACGGACCGCAATGACGCGAGGATTTGTATGCTACTATGGAGGATGTTGATATTATTCACGGCTCATTTCATTCGTTATGTATAATTTTAGATAACATGCTTCTAATTCGTGTATCATCACTGGTATCTTCCCAAACATCTTTCCGAATGCGTCATTCAGAGTATGGGAGCCAGACAAGACCGGCAACTCCTTTACAAACTCCAGGGTATAGAACAAAACATATCAAACAACCGCCATTAAGTCTCGGCTAGTTGTTTCACCAAGCCTCGGACTGCCGACCTCTGTTCTTGTGTCTGGTTCTGGTGCTTATGGCCTGTGTGAATCATGCTCATAGCATGATCTAGTGCCAGTCGAAGCCTTTAATCTCTATTAGTCCCTATTTTCGACGAGGCCCCAGGCTACCGTATCGTATTGTCCAACTCCATTGGTGAATTTGATTCGTGTCCAGGCAGCTCTGCAGCGAAGTGTGGCGGACTTGGAGCGCGTGGTGCCCCGTTCGGGAGCTGTTCGTGGGCTTTCGGCCTCAATGGAGCCACATAAGGGGACCTTGGGTCCGGAACAATGGCGTTGAAGTGATTATGGTTTTCGCTACTGTAGGCAGTCCCTTGACTTGCCACGCTGTTACGGTCAGTGTACGAGTGGCGGTCAGAATAAGAAGAGCCCCGGGGGGGCGACGTCGGCGAAGAATATGTGGTGTTTGCAGGTGGATAAGTGGTATTTTCATATGAGGAAGCAATTTGGGCGTGGTAGTCTGGTGGATAAGACTCGCGGAGTGATAGCTGCGCAGCCAAATCGTTGTTGTGCACGTTGGCTTCGATGAGTTGTGATCTCTCTACTAGCCGCTGGACCAAAGCCCCGTGTGCCTTCTTGGTCGTCCCTTTTACGAACTTCACCATCGCGAAGTTACATTTCATGTCCACGTCTTCACGGAGCCACAGGCCTTGTTTTGGGACACCCAAGCCCATCTCGACTGGCTGGATCGGTTCTCCTGGCAATGTACCACCAACAGTCCATCTACCTTTCATGTTTAGGCCCATTGGTGCATAAATGTGCGTTTGTAGGCCATCCGGCAGATCATGAAAGCAGCCGTTGAATGTAACGCTGCCTGAATACACGCCTGGTACATATGTGACTTTGTCGGTCACAGCGTACCATTTGCAATGGAATTCTTCTGCTGTCGCACCCGGTGGAGGTTTGATTGGATGTCTCTCCGTGACGAGCGGATTCAGATCTATCATTGCAAAATGGTCATGTAGCGTTTCGAGCACGGTTTGCCTCGAGACTCCAGCCGGAAGTGCTGTCACTGTTGTGAACGTGGTTCTTTTCGACATATTTGGAGTAACAATACTAGCTGCGAACCGGGTATAGAAATTTGTGAGGGATAGCGGAGATAGAAGATGGGAGCGAGCAGTTTATCAAGATTGATGGGCTGACAGAAGCGAGATTGCAAATGGTCATTATTTCTATATTAGTCAGTCCCACCGCGACACAGACCAGTGTATTTTGGGTTGCAGTAAGCTTTAGATAGAAGTGAAGGTGTATTCTTAGAGGCATGGTGTAAGCATTTAGTGGGTGATGGTGGTGTGATCTACGTTGGATCTCCCGGGATACAGAGCCGGGATTGTGGCTGAGTCGGGGCGAGGACACTGTATGCTTTGTCAGCGTACTTATAACGACGTTACCTTAACGCTTTCTTTCATTTTAGTTCGGACGGCGCCACGGTTAGGATTCTTTGTTTAAGCATGCATGAGGGTACCTTAGAGGATGAGAGACAGAGGTGAAGGCTTGGATAGAGCCTAGATCGATTTTCTAGCTACCAATGCTTAAAAGCTGACTGGCCGGGGTATCTTAACCGACCATCGTTAGCAAAACACCATGATTCTCACATCAGTTTTGCAAGCCTGGAAAGGGCAAGCTAGAATAGAGAGTTTTCTTCCAGTCAACGCCAACGCTGATAGGTCTCAGTTCACTTGCCTGGACAAGCCAGTCAAAAGATTCAGCAAACAACTGGACTGTTCGTGCTCCAATCTCGAGGGGTAGAACTCAAGGCTCCAAGCTCAAAAAAGGAAGCTCTGAATTTTAAGATCTTTGATTCTAAGGATGTCGGCCTGACATTGCTACCCTGAGAGGTTCTATATTCTACAATCATGCCGTTCTCTGTCATCTTCCTTCTGTTGCGTCCGACTCTACAACCAGGTCAAGTATTCAACACGTCATTCTTTTCAATGAAGCTTAGACAAAGAGCTCATCTAATAGAGCTTGTAATGCTGCGACACCCTCGAATCCATGGGACGGTCCGACCTGTCGTGACCTCAGACCTGGCATATTTGAGGTTCTCCCGTCACTTATGGCTTTGGTTGTCTTCGCCACATAAATGCTTGTAGGGCGTGTTACATGCCTACCTAGCCACTGTCCCAAGTGTTCCCGGTTGCCTTCACTCTAGTTCAACATTGGATTGATACGGCAGCCAGATATATCAGAGTTACGAAGCGAGTGGAATGCTTCCAACACTGCCCAGGTTTAGGTCGACCTCATGGGCTAGCGTGAGTCCAAGGTGCGAGCTTCAACGGGCTGGCTGTCTCAGCCACGAAGTGGGTAAATGGCAATCAGTGATTTGGATGTCAAGATGCCCTCAATAAACATTAGCAGCTGATGTGAAGCTATAGCTTGCGCGGAGAGGCTGCTCGGTGCGATACATAAGAACGTATGCCCAACTATCTGGGTGTCATACCAAATGAAGTCATTAGAGAAAGACGGCCCCTAGCTTCTCTGGAGTCTGGCAGAAGGCCTCAGCTTTCTACATGTGCTTTGATGATTTTCAAGTCGTCAACGACGAGCAGGGCAAACTTTTCCACTCTATAATCCTGTCGGGTACATGGAGCGGGAGTAAAGCTGCGCATGGGTAACAGCCTACACCACAAGGCTACTCGAAGTTATGCTAGATTGGGCAAGCTGCCCGACCAGCGATCCCCACGATGAGCAAATCGGCATATACCTTCGTACCTGTGCCCGTGCACGGTTTGAGGTTGCCTAGACCTCTCCTGCAGAAGATAAGATGCGGTTTGCACGTCAATTGCCGACATGAATTCAATTTTCCCCGATTTGGTACCTCGATCCTCATGTGCATCCTCGCCGGCCCGGCCGATCCGGCAGCTGGATAATGCGAGGAGGTGCATGATGCATGCTTGCAGAATATAGTCGCGCTTCTGCGCGTCGCGAAGCAGGAGCGCTGACTTGTATATCCCTGACGCTTTGGATATACTTGGGGAGACAGTGTTTTGGCCGGGGAGATCGGGAGAGTGCTTCTGAAAAGCAACCACCGGACCGATTGCTGCTCTCATATGCCTTTATATTCGAGAACGGATAACTAAGTGAATAATACCATGTCTGCAAGGGTATGCTTCGGATATGTTCACATGGAGCAATCGGCCCGGTTATCAAGTCTAAAGTGACCTTGAATCTTAACCATCCGTAGCAAAAACCACCCTACTCTCAAGCAAGTCTACCAAGTCTTCCAATCCATTCCACAGTACGACAATTGCGGGGACAGAGAGAGAATCGCTGTGCTACTAGTGATTTAATATCAATGGAGGCGGACTTACGAAGAAGTAATGTGAATCTGGGATACCGCAGAGAGACGTAGTAATGTTGCTGGTTGATTTTAGGGGACATTCATTTATAGGGATTGGATGGTAAGATAAGCATGGCTCGAATGAACAAGCGTTATCAAATTTGTTAAGGAGCTGTCTATCTTTGACTGTATGGCATGTCAACCTGACGAGGCATGTGGAGAGATTGAGACCGGGTTTTGTGAAATTGAGCACGATAGGATGGACCGATCTTTGTCACGCTGCAAAGGCAGGAACTCTAATTTCATGTGGATAAGGTGCGAAATGAATTGAACATAACATCCGGGTGGACGTGAACTTGCTCTGCTGTTCAGTGAAAAAGGTCGCTTCCAGTGTACGGAGAATGATAATGTTGGTCTTGATTTGCGCTAACCATTTTCGTAAAAGCCCTAACCCTAGCTCTAGACAGGGCCCCTGGAGCATGCCTATCCTCAGGGTGCTATCGCGCCCTGGAAGGCGGCTTTTCAGCGGGCGCTCTAGGCGAGGCACCGCGAATTAGCAACTCTCTAGGGTATCTGGAATCTTCAGGGAGCCCTTATCAGCTGCCCCGGAGCGGGTGTTGTCCAGGCATCCCTCTAAGGGTGAGCTCATAGGGCTGCATTCTTGGCACGCCAAGATCCTTAGCGCAAATCAAGACTAACATTGTCAATCTCCGTACAGCGGACTTTGGAAAGCTTTTTCCTACCAAAGTTTAGCGGGCGTTAAGTAGAGCTTTGAGGGGCATAAAGATGCCTAAAGGCGGATCTATGACCCGTAAACCCCTTGTAAGATAACGCTGCATAGCGCCTTTGCGGGCGCTGGGACGGCTTATGAATCAATCAATCAATCAATCAACCGTACAGCAACCTCATGTTGAAAATATCTCTTCGAACAGTAGAGTGGTATTATCATTAAAATATCTTAATGTGTATATAGGCTGGCAACCCAGTAGGATATTAAGCTGCTACCGTGCCCATTTTCCCCTCGCCCAAGTGTTTGCCAATTCCAATACGAATAAAAGGTCCGCTCCCTTTCGACCCTGTCATAGTCTTTAATCTTTTCCTCCTTGCCTCGCCATTCCTTTTCTCTCCACGTTCGGCTTTCTCTTCGACCCATGCGACTTTTTCAATTCGATAGCTCATACCGTCATGATCATTTCCCCAAGCGCGTGACTTGATACCGTGATTTACGCGCGAAGGATACTGTTGTAGTGTTGGAAGGATGAGCAGGGTTATATGGAGGTCTTTGCCTGGAGGTGGGAGCATTGGGACTGGTGGCGGAGCTGAGAGGGTTGATTGGTGTTCTGTATCTTTCATTTCCGCTGTAGGGTTCATCTCAAGCATATTGAAGTCGGCTATATTTCCCCAATCGCCACGGATCCAGCCCGAGTGGATTGCAGCTGCAAGTGGATCCGAATCATCTGAATAGATTTCTACGCCCCACAGGGAGGCACGGAGGCAAACTTGTTCACGGTGTTTCTGGGAGAGGTAGAACTTGGGAACGCGGATAGTTAACGTATAATTCTCTTTTCCATCGCAAGGAGGAATTTTATATGGAGCGGTTGTATATGGGAGTCTAGATTCGATAGATGATTTTGATGTGGGGGGTTCAAGGCCAGGAGAATACACAACTGAGCCAAGATGGTGGCGCGGGAGATTGCGAACGCTTTCGAGGATCTGATCGTTTTTGATAGTCGTTGAAGGCATGCGAGCAGGAGGTTTTTGATGAAGATTTAACCCTTTCGAATGAATGTGATGATGTTTCGTGCCATCGGGATGATAGTGGTGATGGAGATGATGATGGTGTGATGATGTCCCGTGTTGATCATCGACATGGTGATGGTGATGGCTGTGGAATTAGCTATATGCTTTGACATTGATTAGAATAAACATACCGGTGATGGTGGTGGCCATGCCGGCCTTTTCTGACACCTCGTGTACTCGTTGGCGCGTTCGTAGGCCTGCTGTCGAGTATCTCTAGTTCGTCATCATCCTTCACTCTCCTTGACCTTTTGCCGACTCTCGACGCATCTCGAGACGACCTTCCAAGGTCAGCCATCTCCCTGCGACTGCCGAAGGGAATGCGGTTCTCGGATTCATGGTTCGGTTTCGGGCTCGGAGGTGGGAATGGCGTGGAGGCTCCGCTATTTATGCCAGCACTACCCACGCCACTTCCAATGCCGGGAAATAACCGTGAGAATTCATTCTTGATGCTTGGATCGGTTGAAGGTCCTCTTATTTGACCCTGAGCACCCTGGACAGCTTGGGGTAATGGAGAAATGCGGCCGCGCTTATTGGCGTCGAACATTGTGGCGAGCGTGTTACGATGGCTCTGGCTTCCGTCATCTGAGGCCCTATTTGACTGAAACCCTCCGTTGATACTACCATTCCCTTCTCGACCACCTGCATTGTGATTCAATGGGGGTTGACGTTCGGTCCCATTGTCAAAGAAGCGATTTCGTGAAGCTGATGGCGAATAGCCAGTTGCTTGTTGAGTGGATTTTTGGCGCTCTTCTCGCAGGCGACGAAGGGATTCCTCTGATAACGGCCCTTTGGTTGGACTATACTGTGGCTGTGACTCGGACTGCATACTTCGGTTCAAAGCTTGATTGGCGAGAGATGCTCTTTCAGGACGTAGACCACTCGAAGGTGGTTCGGAAAATACTGATGTATGGGTCAAGAAGGGATAATCCGTGCTGCGCAGGCGATCATCCCGAGGACTTTCGTTGGCTGCGGACTGTTTGTCTTGTTCTAGCCGCTGTTGGCGCTCCATTTCAGCCTGCCGCTCAAGCTGGGCTTGTTGCTCAAGCTGCGCCTGCCGCTCGAGTTGAGCATCACGACTCAGGAATTCAAAAGATGTGACGCGATGTTGAGGTGGGTTCAGCTCTCTCCTGGCAATGTCCGCCCTCAAAACTTCAATTTCTGTCCTACTTTTCCTATCTAACGCCGACTCGCGATAGCCATTAGGCTGACTGTTCGGTCTATCCACCAATCCGCTAATACTCGAACGTCGGTCCTGTTGCTGTCTAAGTTCTTGCTGAGCGCTGGATTCAGAATGTGGTGAATACCGAGACAGCAGGGTGGCCGACCCTGGTCCATTTCGAGAACCGTCAGGGGAGCCAGCTTTGATGGAGGTATAAGATCGTTGGGATGCACCTCCCGAATATGCCCGGAAGGGTCGATTTGTCGGTGCTTGCGAGGTCCGGAATTTGTCCGGAGAGCTTCGACGGAGGAAGCCATTACCCTGAGACGACTTTGTCGGTGAAGAAACTGGCAGCGGCTGTGTAGAGGAATAGGAGCTGGGTGGTGATGTGCCGTTCAGCGGGGTAGTCGTGGTAGGCTCACGAGATGTTCTAGGAGGGGGACCCGAGTCGAGCATAGACAGAATAGACATGCTGCTTCCGGGACGGGTTGATGATGATGGAGCGGGCAACTCTCGTCGGCCGGCAAAGGGAGGAGGTGGAGGGGGGACTTGTGACATGGCAGGTCTGGCATTGTATTGTGGCGAGGGAGGTAGCATAGGCCGCCCAATGACCGAGGGTGGAGGTGGTGGAGGTGGTGGAACTTCTTGAGTAGCTGGAACACATGAGCGTTGGTTAGCAAGTGTGGTCTTCTATAATTAATTGCGGAAAATTGTATACGAAAACCCTATACATTATACAACGGTGACAGGTAAGGGTCACGCGGGGCAGGAGGCGTGCCGCAGAGGGGCAGATGATGCGCCAAGACGGGGTAGGGACGTACCTCCATACATCCTTGGCGAGCTGGTTCGATGTTCCTGGTGACGAGCAAGGTCTCTTTGTGGGGTCGCTGGGTCTTGCGATGTGGTTGCAAAAGCCAGGGAGGAGGAGGAGGACGGGGGGGGCGGGAGCAGGGAGCTGTGTGATGATCCTGATAATTTTAGGTGAGCATCAGCATTACTTCTTTTGTCTTGGCGCCCTTCGTCTGTCTCGGTAAGTTAGAGTTTAGGGGCGGACTTAGCGGCGGGAATGCAGCCACTTGCAAGGGCGTTTCCGTTGTCTCGGATCGCGGAGCTGTGGAGAAAACAGAAAAAAAACACCAAATCAATCTAGACCGCCTCATGGAAACAATACCACACAATACCACACAATACCAAATGGTACGCCGGTCGAACAATCAAACGAACACCATGGTAAAATCGCTCATCGGGATTGACTGGCAACTCAGATAAACACCGCACACGTTATGCAATGTAGGTTGACTATGCAAGTAGCTTATGCACGTCGATGCAGGGTCGGATAGGGATCTGATCACCACCAATTTGATGGCGTCGGGCACGATGACCGTGAAGAATGGTCATCAAGCCGGAATCGGACAGTTCCAACGGTTGTCGCAACCCAAAAACTGTGCTTCCGATATATTGGTGCATGTGTGCGAGAGGAGTGATGCGAACAATTAATGGTGGGCGCGGAACGTGTAGAAGCAATGCAAAGGAGCACAGATAAACAGAGCTTCGAACATGCAAAGATAACAAGCAGACGTAGTCAAGCACGGGATTGCTTACCGTCTCCGCTCTGCGATCTGTATCGATCTGCCCTTCCGTCTGCAAACCTCCAATTCGCACTGTTCTCCTGCACTCTCTCTCTATTCTCCGTAGCTGTAGTCAACGCATCTCTCGGCGCGGATGCAAGATAGGTCCCAAGATTGAAGGGTCCTTGGGATGAAGGCTTGATCTGTTCTTGCCACGTATCGTCGTAGTCGTTTCTGCGTGGTAGGAAGGGGTCGTGATTCAAAGGATGCGCAGTGCGCACGGGTGCCTGTAAGGTATAGGGAAGAGGAGGGATAGGAGCATGACGTGGATCGTGAAGGGCTGGCTGTGACAGAGGCCGAGAGAAGGCTGAATGTGAGGTGTTGGTTCTGGAATCCATTCTTTTCTGCGCGAGGAGTGAGAGTTGTAGAGCCGCCGGTCACGCGGTCTAGAGCGTGAGTTAATACATGGGCTTTGCTTGTTGATTAGAAGGAAATTATGTTGGTCTTGTCGTCTGTGTTCGAAGGCGGGGGAGTAGGTAGTGATGTATGGGAGGAGTAGGAGGAGGTCACAATGGAGCGGAGAGGAGGGGTGGTTGTTGAGTGGTATTGTCATTAAGACGGATCTCTTTTGGGGAAGGGAATTAGGGATAAGGTTTCTGTTTTTAGCGCGGAACCGCTGGACTGCCCCTGTCCAAATCCCATCCAACCCCCATCGGTCCCCATCGATCGCCCCTCCAAATCAAAACAGCGCACCCACGTCACTCCCGCATCGGCAATCATCCATCATCCCTGCATACCTACCTCAGTATCTTACATACTCCCGGGGAGCTCTCTAAACAATACAATACACCACACACGATAGTCACTTATCTGCTTACTGTTCCGCTTGTACATAAGAATCAACATTGGGAGTGAATACAATACAATACAGATGTCACGTATCATGTCACGCCAGTGAGACAAAAAAGCATTCAATTCACCTCGAATGACCTCTCTGCCGCTAGCAACACAGGAGCACGTGTAGTCTTGCATCCAGTCATGGGCGACTTGAATGCACAGCAAGCCTTCAAAGCGCATCAACAACGAGATGCTCCCTCTACCGGGCTCCCCATCTGCATCATGGGCAATGTATAAGACTCGGCTGGCTGCTGTCTTCAGGGGCGCTGATCCCCGGGTCTGCCTGGCTTTCTGGCTATTTGGTAAAACCCTCCAATACGGAAAACGCTCCGGCTCGAGGAGAAGCTGACTTTTGGAAGGCCTCATCAACAATGTCCTATACGTGATCATCCTTTCTGCTGCCCTCGACCTCGTTGGCCCCACTGTTCCCAAAGGCGTCGTCCTCCTTTGCGATGTCATACCCTCGTTCTTCATGAAGCTCTGCGCTCCCTACTTCATCCACGTTATACCATACCCACTTCGTATAATTCTCATGAGCATCCTATCAGCTGCGGGGATGCTTCTAATAGCACTGACCCCCGCGTATATTGAGGGAGGGACTATAGCAACTAAGATGGCGGGGGTGGTCCTGGCTTCATCCAGTTCTGGAATCGGAGAGTTGAGCTTTCTTGCCTTGACACACTACTATGGAAAGTTCAGCTTAGCTGCTTGGGGTAGTGGGACTGGTGGTGCTGGACTGATCGGTGCTGGTGCTTACGCTCTGGCCACGACATCAATTGGCCTAAGCAGCAAGGACACCCTCTTCGCATCTGCATTCCTACCGATCGTTATGCTTGCAAGCTTCTTTGTCATACTCCCACTTGGCCCGCTCAAGCGGAGAGCTGCTCTCAATGACACCAGAAGCTCGGCTGCCAACGAGAATGTTACCGGCCCGCACCCTGATGCAGAGGACAGAGAAGCTGCTGAAGAGGAAGGATTGCTACAAGAAGACGGCGCTGCGAGCGATCAAAAGCCAGTGACAAGAACTCCACAAAGCTCGACTGCAACTTTCCTTCAAAACCTCCGTCGCTCCCGCTCTCTCTTCTTCCCATAGTACGTCCAGGACCCAGCCCCCTGCACCTCAGCTAATACCCGTCAACAGTATGCTCCCTCTCCTCCTAGTCTACATAGCTGAATACACCATCAACCAGGGCGTATCCCCCACTCTCCTCTTCCCCCTGCCCTCCACACCATTCTACCACTACCGCGCCTTTTATCCCACCTACAACGCCATCTACCAATCTGGCGTCTTCATCTCCCGTTCCTCTACCCCCTTTGTCCGAATACACCACCTCTACCTCCCCTCACTACTCCAATGCGTCAATCTCGCCGTCTTGATCTTGCAGGCTTTGTTCGATTTCATTCCGAGTGTGTGGATCGTATTCGTGATTATCTTTTGGGAGGGACTGCTGGGTGGTGCGGTATATGTCAATACCTTTGCGGAGATTAGTGATAAGGTGAGGCAGGAGGAGAGAGAATTTTCGTTGGGCGCGGTCACGGTTAGTGATAGTGCCGGGATTTGTGTGGCGGGGGTTGTGGGGATGGCGTTGGAGGTGGGCTTGTGTGGGTGGCAGGTTAGGAGGGGGAAGGATTGGTGTAATCAGATTTAAAGGAACATTTCGTGGATATTTCAACGTCAAATTCATTAGTTGAACTGGCCTTGTTCGTTCGTGATTATCGTCCTTCTGGCGCCATCTCCTGCTGTCCCTTTGTCCCCTGTACATGCTCCTGAGAACTCAACACTACTTCCATCGCTTGCTCTAATATTCCCAGCCCCTCCTCTATCTCCTCACCACTTATGATCAGCGGTGGCACGAACCTCAATGTATTCGTCCCACACGTTATGACCAGCAGTCCCCTCTCCCTCGCTGCCGTCACGATTGGCGTAGGATCCTGTGTCAATTGCAACCCTAATATCAATCCCCGCCCTCGCACTTCTGATATCGCATCCGGAAACCGCTTTTGTAATCTCTCAAAACCTGCTCGGAAGATCTTCTCTCTTTCCAATACGTCTCGTTGCAGCCCTGGCTCGGAGAGCCGCGAGATTATGTAGTGCGCTAATCTGCATGCGAGGGGATTTCCTCCGAATGTCGTCCCGTGGTCGCCTGTCACGACACATTTGGCTACTTCCTCCGTCACCATCGTGGCGCCGATGGGGAATCCATTCCCTAATGCTTTTGCTGTGGTGAGGATATCTGGATGTGCGGAGGTGGGGAGATTTTGATGCGCCCAGAGCTGACCTGTTCGTGAGAGTCCACATTGTATTTCATCGTAGATGAGTACGGCGCCGACTTCGTTGCAGCGGTCTCGTAGTGCTTGGAGGAATGCGGGTGTCGCGACGTTGACGCCGCCTTCTCCTTGGATGGGCTCGACTATTACGCCGCAGGTTTTTTCGGTTACTAGTTCTTTGAGGCTAGATTCGTCGTTGTAGGTGCCGTACTTGAAGCCGGGGATCATAGGTCCGAAGGGCTTTTGGTATTTAGGGTTTGGTGTTGCGCTCAGACTTCCCATCGTTCGTCCGTGGAAAGAGTTGTTGAAGCTCACCATTTCGTGTTGTTCGCCTGAGGGCTGCCGTATCTTTCCTACTTTTCGAGCGAATTTTATGGCGGCTTCGTTGGCTTCGCTGCCGGAATTGCAGATGAACACTTTGGAGGCTTCGTGCATGGAGCCTGATTCGCGGGTTTTGGAGACGAGGAGTTGGGAGAGGGCCCCGGTCCAGGGATTATGATAGAGATTGGAAGTGTGTATCAGCGTTCGTGCCTGTGGATGATTCAGTCGGTTCATGTTTGCTTTCAACCTGTCTGGGCATGCCTACCTGCTGGCCCATTAATTTTGCCATTTCTGGATCACAATGTCCCAACGCATTGACAGCAATGCCTGCTGTAAAGTCCAAATACCGTCGATTTTCAATGTCCCATAGATAGCACCCTTCCCCTTTTACCATCATTGGTGGAGGCCGAACGTATGTGGCTACCATGTATTTGCTATGCTCACCAACCATTGCTGCTGTAGGGGAATCGGTGGGAGGGTCTGGATTTGACAAGGAGGCTTCCCTCTAGGGATTGATCAGAACAGGAGCCAGAGATCTGGGGTCATAGGCTGAACACACATTGAAGTCGCTGCCAGTCTTTTCGGATTCACTCAATGTCGGGACTGCCATTGCTGAAGCATTGCGTCGTGTATATGGTGGCCCGCGGTTACTGACGCTGGCGACGCAACTACATATTGCGCTCGAGCGCCTGGTCGATAGTCGCAATGCCATTACGACAAAACTCCGGTGCTCTACAAGCAGCGCAATGAGTGCAATGAGGTGGAAATTGTGCCGAAGTTGCACGAAAATGCTCATAAGGCTGAGTCTTATCGATAACGATAAGCTAGAACGGCTCTATTACGCCACCTGACGTTCAGATCTTTCACGCTCTGATACACCGTCGCTGTGATAACCCAGTCACTCGCCTAGTCAATCGAACACAAGTTGTACACACTTCAAGAGCAATGTTGTCCCCACGTACGCCAATGCTCCGCTTCCAGCTTGCACGCCGTCCGTTCTCCTCAAATGTTCACCTCCGTGCCACTCCCCCATTCAGATCCGGCCCTGCTCCACCCCGCCTACCCAAAAAGGAACAAGAACTGTACGACAACTTGCAGCGTGCATCAACTGGAGCCTTTAGCACACCACAGCCCCAGGTAGTAGTCAACCAAGCTCCAAGGTCTTCAACGACTAGCCCTCAGAGACAACAACCACAGATCAACCAATCACCACATGCAGAGCCAGAACCCGAGCCTTCTACCAAACAGAAGATCGAGAACATCAATGCAAAGGTAGAAGCGACAGGTAGTGGGCAGGAACTTCATCCTGATGTAAGGAGAGGTGCAAGGCCCGAATTTGAAGGGGACAGAAACCCGAAGACTGGAGAAATAGGAGGACCTAAAAATGAGCCATTAAGATGGGGCGGTGGAGTAGATTGGAGTTATAATGGTAGGGTCACAGACTTCTGACCTGGACATCAGACTCTTAGGTTCTATGGAGGTATTAATCCTGGAAAATTGTATCTTGTCTTCTCAAACAAACCTGCATAAGACACATCAAAAAGTGCTCGGAGCTCGGAGCATCATCCAGCATCGTTTTAATTCACCAGAGCATTCCCTTGGTTCTGTCTAAACATTCTAGCTGGGTGATTAAGTGGCGTATGTGACTAAACCGAAGGCAAGAGAAAATGAACGACAAGGCCCGAGAGACAGGTCGCTGGTTGCAGATATTGCAACTTACATCCCCCTTGCCTCGAATGGCTTATCTCACTTGTCCTGGTTGCGTCATTTTTGCGCACTGTACGCAGTCTGCTTACCATCCGATGTCGGTCATCGGACGCCTCGTCTCATCTATATGCTGGACTCGAAGGTCAAATCACCAAGCACAAACTTCATTTCGGCAGTACTTGTGCCACAGGTAACGACATTTGTGGCGAGTAGTGAGGTGGGCGATGGGCGTATGGAGGATAGGAGTGATAGGGACCATAAAAGTGGTATACGTGTCAAAGAATGTTTGGATCGGACGGAGACGAGAATAGGTAATGAATGAGTAGTTGCGGAAGATAGATATTGCAGTCCTTTTAGCTTGAACGTTATTCGGAGTCCTGAAATGAAGTCTCAAAAAGCCTCCTTTGGTAAGAGAATGCGGCATAAGTCATGCATATAGAAAGGTTGTAAAATTGGGTTTAACACTATTCAAAGTCTTTTAATGCAGCATATTCCTTCTATCATACACTTATTAAGTATAAAATAGCTATGATTTAGGATGATAGACCTCTACAATGATCATTTCTATGGTTGATATTAGGAATAATTTGTTAGGTATGAGCTCTCTATGCTTGATTTATGCTCCATTCTCTTACTAGCATCAGCGACATTGAGAATCCGTTGGAGATACTCCTGTTAACCGTATCAGGCCACGTTTTGCAGCTATGGACAGCAGCGTCATCTCTAGCACGGATCCTTCTCATAGTGCTGTAAAGCCTTGCGACTCGGATACTTCGTATGGCCCAGATTTTGTCTCCCTTTCGGAAGTCATCTTTTGCGACATGGCCACTAAGACACCCTGGTCACTCTGCTCGAAATGGTTGCAGAAAGTTGTTACGATTGGGATTCTCATACATCGATTCATGGCGCAGTGTAGACGGATAAGGGCTGCACGGATATCCAGGAGTCGCAATGATATTGTCGGACCGACGACTCCCAAATCGATTCGGAGTATCCTTTTCTGTTATATCTTCACTTTCTGTTTCTGTTTCCACCCGATAGACCGTCTTCTTTTCTTTCGGTTTCTTCGCTTTTCTGAAGGCTAGACTTGTGTGGTAGATAGGTTGCGCGCTGTTTTGCTGCTGTGCCCAAATAATGACATTACACCTAAGCTGACGCTAGCTTTTACAATGTGCTGGTCGCCTCTTTTACCTAACCAACAGACACTGAGGACTTCAATCACTGAGGATGTCAAACGACATTGATTTTTATTTGACGCGCCACAATTGAGACGAGGACGATCCGAACCAAAACTCCTGCGAAGACCCCAGCCTCTAAAATGGGCTTTCATGTTTTGAATGGTCTTATTCAAACCTCGAATACTTAGGTTTGTTGGTCGTGGATGGGAAAGGATCATGTTGAACGACGAACCCCCGGCTATCGTATGGGTCGTAATGTTGAGTCACCTGTTGCCATCTGCAGAGCGGGTTGGCCTTCAGGGTCTTGCGCAGAGACTTGAAGAATTTTTCTCTAGCATCAAAGAAGCGGCCGTCTCTCTAGATACTCTCCGGGAACGCAGTAGCAGCTACCAATCTACTCAGGAGACTGAACCAAATGCCTCGGAAATAGCTGCTGGTCGGGATGAGCTTCGTGTGCTACTCACAAAATAGTCTATTGCGGTAAATTTTCGTCTTGGAAAACTCGCTCTCGGGCCATGCAGTGCTCTGCCAAACGATGTTAAAGCGTTATATATGAACCAGGTCACATGTTTTTCGTCGGCTACACTGGTCGAGTAAGCTCAGAGACGTCCAGTCATTGCCAAACATTCATTTCCCAAGACATCCAAATCATAGTTGCTTCACATGTTAGCCCCAGCAAAGCCTTTACTTTCAGCCTTGAATGACACAGCGGAACCCGGTGAGGACCAAATTGTGGTCGCTATCAACGTCAGGTTCACTTGGGTGGCCGCCCAATGAATGCAGGGATAATTACTGTTATAGCCAGACCGGATTAAGGGTAAATAGAGGGAAACCTGTACCAGAGTCTCGGGATCAGAACGTTAGTAGGACGGACTAAGGTTCGGCAACCTTGGACGTCTTTGCTTGTGAGTGATGACTTGGCATTTCAAATTGATATTAAGAATGCTTTATAGGGTATACGTAGTGTATACTTTTCCCCATTGCTAAGACTCTGTGGAGTGATCGAATCCATTGTTCTGTCCATTGTGTAGCTAGACCGATCTACTTCTTGTTCGCTTGGAAGTAGAGCCCAATAGCTGCAAGATCAAAGCACTCTCCGTACCACAATTCGAACACCTCTAGTATGCTAACGGGGAGTATCTCTTGTTCTTCAGAAGTCCTTGGTACAACGGGAGGGCGTGGTTTGCTCGGATTCTTCCTTTTCCACTAGGCAAATGGCTGATGGGCTTTGTCGTTTCTCAATGACCCTGCAATATAGCCTTTAGAAGATGCTACTTCAACGTCTCGGCGTAATGAGCTATATTCAGTGTCAACCCTCGCCGAGACTTGAACTATATTCTTAAACATCGATCAAAGTCGTCTTATCAGAGTATTTGCCCCACAAAGCACAGCAGGATGGAATTTGCGGAGCAAATGTCCGACATGTCAGTTCGTAAATTAAATTGAGTCTAACCCGTATCCTCAATCACCCCAATAATGGCCGCCAAACCCCTGCGCCAAACAGCCCTTGGGGCAAAAGTTCTAGATCGGATCTTCGGGGCTTTAGCCCAAAGATCCTCTATTTGGCCCTACATAGATAGCGGCCGTTCCTTACAGCCACCATGGCTTTTTTGCTCCAATTGACCCTTTTCGCAATACTTCGTCGCATCTTTTGCTGTCCAGAAGTGCTGGATCGGAGTTCTCATAAGCGTCTGCCGAATCGCATGCCATTAAGTCCCTCGGATTGTGGATGAATGCAGGGGCTGTGGTTGATTTGGACCTATTTGTAGGACGGCGGCTAACCAGAGAAGATTGCTAGGGTCTACCTAAGCCATAATTTAACAACCCCAAATTAGCTTTGGGCAAACCTATTACCTATCGCGATCTTCCATTGTAACGCTCAATCTCGCAGTTCACAGTCCTCAACTATGAATTACTTTAAAATCTTTCATCCATCGTCAACGCCTCAGGTCGGTTGTTCGAGATGCGGTATTGAAGGAGTCCGCAGGGCGATGTGGGCTTCGATCCATCGTTTGGCACTGCGGACTAGGCAGACTTCGCCCCCATTAACGACTCTACTACTGCACCTGGAATCCTACGCTAAAATCCTTCGCTACCCGCTGCGCCGCTCAGCCTCTCAGAATACCAGGAAAAGATAACTAGATGAGACTATCTTTGATAGTGACACGAGCTGAAATCCTCTGCTGCCGTCCCTATTTAGACCTTCAACCCTCCATTGCTGTCATGAATCAATTCACATTCTGTCGTCTTTGCCGGAGCTTCAGGTCGTCGTCTGCTAAACCTCCTGATGCAGTCTCGAAAACCGTCTCATCTCCGATGCCTTTTCTTCCTTCTGTCCCTGCAATATACTCTGCTCGCAAGAGCGCAAGAGAATGTGACATGCTTCTTCCCCAACGGAACAAAAATAGCGGACGAAGCTAGTAAGAACGACTTTTACGCAGCGTGCCCAACAAGCGCCGGAGGTGACGGTCAATATATGTGTTGTAAAACATCATATCCGTTTAATGATGTATGTAACGAGGACGGCCTTTGTGCGCGTCAAAATAATCCTTCACTTGGCGACGACCAGGGCCTGCTGAGATCAACATGCACGGATCCCTCCTGGACCAGTCCATCCTGTCTGCAATTGTGTGTTACTGGTATTGGTAAGTGTCCTATTTGTCTACTGTCTCGACTGAGACTAAAGTATGGCGAATCGAGTTAATGACATCGATGGCAGATTATCTGGGTAACGAAGCGAACGCCACCGAGCAATTCGTCAAACAATGCGACGATGGATCATGGTGTTGCGAAGCTCAGACTCCGCCGTTGAATGATCAAAATGTACTCAATAGCACCATGCAAAATCAAGTAAACGCCTGTTGTAGTCAGGGGAAAGGTGTCTTTATCAACAACGGCAAAGTGACAAATGTGAATCCTAATGCAACGGCCACGAGCGCGTCAGCGACGACTGCCGCTACACAACCCCCGGCTTCGCCAACGAGGTCACCGCCACCGCCACCGCCTCACCACAGTGACGCTGGAGCTATTGCCGGCGGAGTGGTAGGAGGAATTGCTGGCCTGGTCTTGATCATTGTAGCAATCGTCTATTTTCGTCGAATGAAACGCAACCCACGCAACCCAAAGACTGTGCCTGAAGACAGCGCCGGGCAAGAAATGATGCAAGCATGGAATCTCCACGAAAAGCACGGGGATGAGAGGTTCGAAACAGACGGTACGCCGGTGACTGGCAAAAGGAGTGGCCCATATGAGATGTAACGTCACGAAAATGCACCACGATGTTCTCGGCCCACCAGCAGGAAGTTAATGCATTGCACGGAGTCTAGAACGTTGCATACTTGTGGGACTATCTCCTACTGCCGAGCTTGGATGCGACTTCCACTGGGACGGTATTTCGCATGGGTCTCACATCCTCCACAGAAAGAATGTGCATATCAGTTTTAACTTTAACTACTAATACCATTAAGTGGTTAGTAGCCGAGAAAGTCCTTGAAGTCTCTGTGAGAGGGTTGCACTATGCATGAGGGATTTTTGGTTGATCTATGGGGTGTAGGATGTACGATGCCAGGGCTGCAGCATGAGGGACTGATTAGCCATGCGATCGTCCAGACATTGGGAGCTGGGAATAATGGTACTGGTCTGGACATATCGAGAGATGTCAGATCCATCCCTTCTTCGGTGGAGCTTGCGAATTATTTGTAAGAGCGTAGTAGTTACATGCAGGCGACCGCGACGGCAACGCGGCGACCCACAGGTCCGGGTCCCCCGCACCGCACAGCTTCACCGCACCGTCGTCGTCATAGAATCTCTGATTAAAATTCTTACCCCCAAACTTCCAGTTCTGTAAGGTATGCACACGTTTCCAACGACATTAAGGTGTATCTTACACTTCCGAGTTGTATCCTGGTTACACCAAACTATGATCATTAAGATTGCACCCTAAATTTATTTCCTGTGGAATGCACCCCCTGAGTATCTTTCATAAGGTAAAATCGGGCCTTACTTCATATAGACGAAGAGCCAATACAGGTATACTACCGCTTTAGTAGCCGGTTTCCATGGCAAACTTCATCCTACCTTGTGCCTTGCGAATACGCTTCCCAAACAAGCCTAAAACCAGGATGATGAGACTTGCAGCAGCTGTGATACCAGTCTGCGCACCCAGTGCAACAAGTGGTCCCGACTTAAGTACCCAATTGATCTCAATGTATGTGGCCATAAATCCTCCCATTGTCCTGCCCACAGTGATCCATGCGCCAACCTCTCCGCTTCCTTCAGGATACGCATCCAAGAGGTAAGCATC
The DNA here is from genome assembly GCA_963971245.1 of Cladonia rubrotincta. Classification (NCBI taxonomy): domain Eukaryota; kingdom Fungi; phylum Ascomycota; class Lecanoromycetes; order Lecanorales; family Cladoniaceae; genus Cladonia; species Cladonia rubrotincta. The sequence goes on from OZ020212.1 coordinate 1,333,449, forward strand.
CAACGCGACTGTTGCGATCATAATACCCATGACCTGCCCCGCGAAGAAGACCGCGATCACCATATAATGGTAGGTATGCTGAATAGCAAAAGCTAAAACGAGAATGGACACAGCCATGAGCGGCGACGCAAGCCAAATGATAATTAGGCGAGCTTCTGGCTCAATGTGGTTGGAGTGTCGGCGCATATAGTAAACACCAACAAGATCATGGAGCCAATGACCCAGGACTGCACCTAATAAGGAACCGATGATAGGGGCGAAGTAGAAGAAGCCTGAGAAGTGATGAGTGGTCAGTACTTTACTAATAAGGGCGAGGGTCATAGCGAATCCGTATACCTAGATTATAAGGTGTAAATTTATAGAATGTAGTCAACCAGATTGAGATAGTGGCATTGACGCCTATTACCCAGGCGAAATTGAGAAAGTAATAGACAGTACATAGGAGTACAGGAAGCTTCGATATAGCAATAAGAGGGCGCATGAGGGCTTGAAAGAATGTCTGTCTTAGGTGGCGGGTTCGCCATTGTTCGACGCCAATGAGCCTGAGTAGACGGGATCTGGGCACTGGTTGCTGATCTGGAGGGAGTCTGCGATTATATATGGTCTCATCCATGAGGCTGACAATGAGGAGCCAGCATAAAGCTGAGAAACCGGTGTTCACCCAGAATGTATTGGGCCATGACTCTTTATAAATGATGAACGCTGTGACTAAGGGGCCAACATAAGGCGATACAATGACGCCACTGGACCATATGTTGATCTTGCGCCTGGGAAGGAATCAGTGATCATGTCTTGCAGGCCCAGCTCGAGACATGATATTGCGGCTTACGGATGCTCGTGGAAGAAGAATATGTCCTGGATGAACATCATGCCACCCTATATTCCAGGATTCAGTAGATGCTTTTTGTTTAGCAGAGTCAAAGGAGGACTGACTGCTTGCGCAACAGTAGAGAAGAAACCATTCAGAATGCGCGCTGCCAGGTACGAGTTGAAGCTTGTTGCAGCCCCACACCAAGCGGAGGTGCCCAAAGCCATGGATGTGAAAGAGAGCAAGACTGGAAGTCGCCCAAAGCAGGCGGATAGAAATACGGTGAATATGCCACCAGCTCCTAAACAGAACAGGTTACCAACCAAATTATGCTGAATTGTATTCTGAGTCTTGTCCCATTGCCTATGCAGTTCCATTGTATCAGCAGCGTTCTTCATGGGCCTCTGGAATCAGGCTTACATGGCCTGTGGAAGCAAAGCAACGATACCCATGCTAGACCCAAAATCGGGCAAAAAGGCAGTCACGGTAACTACCAGAAGAATAGTATGCTTCTTGAGCGAGCTCCAATTAAGAGGGTCATTCGGATCCCCTGAAGGCTGTGGGATTAAGATAATCTTCTTGTCAGGGGTAGTCTGCACGCCTTCGCTCTCAGCTCCAAGCTGATTAGCATCCAGAACATGGCCACCACCATCATCAGTTGTAAGATCAGTTGAGTAGTGTCGCGGTGCATTTTTCTCGGCTGCCTCAATGTGACTCAGCTTGTTCGATTCGTTCCCTAAGTCGCCAGCCGGAGACATCATAGGTCATGATACCAGCAATCGAATTTTATGGAGATGAAGGATGAAGGAACGAGCATGTGTAGATAATGCGACTTATTTGCAGACTGACGCCCATGCTTGATCGGGCTTCGGAGAAGTAAATACTTCCGCTGATTCCACTTTTCGATTGGGGAGAATAGTGCGAGGGTAGCAGAACCCCAATCGCCTTCGCTAAAGAGACAGCTTTGGGTTCCGAATAGGTCCAGCTACAGGTACTGGTACTAAAGCCTGTGCCACTGAGACCGATGGTATGTGCGGGACGAGGTCCGGAGTGATGGATGCGTCAGCAGCGTGCAGAATGTAATATGTCCGGTAGAGCATGGTAAAGAGTCTGATTGGTTGTTGAGAAGTATATATGGTGGAGATGGTATTCCAAAGTGATTTATGGTGTCGATCTACCTTACGACTGCGGCAGAGGGGTTCACACAAAGCCATTGTTGGATGGAAGGGTTCACCTATCAACTGTACGGAGAATGACCCCAAAAGTTCTGATTTCAGCCCTAACAGAACGCCCTAAAAAGGGTGCCTATGTGTAGCTAACTGCCGCCTAGGCGTAGGTAATAACGGGTCCTAAGCCCAACAGATAAGGCTTTTCGCGTTCAGTTCCCCTGTAAATAGCCGTTAATGGGGCCCCTTAAGCCCCATAAGTCATTGGCACGCTCGGACCTTGGCGTAAAGCAAGACTTTTGGTATCATTCTCCGTACTGGCATGCATCATTGCGCTCCTTACGCACGAGTATAGATACCAAATAATTGCTCCCATGCCCAACGTCGTTGATATTTGCCTCTGAAATTCGAAGTCGGAATGGGATGATACTTGGTTCACCACGGATATCTACAAAAGGCTCTCCCTAAATTGAAGAGAGTGCCAGTGTCAGACTCCATCAATCGAGGACCCTCCGGAATATTCTCTCCCAATTGCTAAACATGGCGTCTCTCCCGGTCAACCATTCTAATGTACTCCAGGCCCTCCACGATGTCAACAAGGCAGCTCAGCTCGACATTACTGGTGCTGATCAAGCACACACTGATCTGCTGGAATCAATTCGGAAGCTGACACTTGTCGTGGAGAAGCCGGTGGAAACTCTAATAAGGTTCCGTTTTGAGGTATGGTGTCTCCAGAATCTCAGCTGAAGGTGGAATCGATACGCTAAAATGAACTTTCGTCTTCAGCCCTTGAGGAACGCCGCCGTAAGGATGGCTCTTAAGGCTAATTTACTGCAAACCATCTGCGAGAACAAAGGCAAACCAATCAATGCACAAGTTCTCGCTAAGATCTCAGGGTATGACGCACTTTTCATCAGTACGTCCTTGCTCTACCACATATTGTTCGAAAAACTAATAGAGAAATCGCACAGCGCGAATCATGCGGCTCGTTACACATGTTGGATATTGCGATGAAGTGGGTGAAAACAAGTACGCGGCAAATGGGGTGACCGACCTGTTGAATGCTCCAGGCATGATTGGTGGAGAAAGACATCTGTCAGTCCTCACTCTTTTCATTGACTGCGCTCCGCTGAACCTCCGACCCAGCTATGATCTCTTCTTCCCCATCGGAGCTGTACTGCCGCAGTATATGCGTGAAACTGGCTTCCACCAGTTTCCCATCAAGCCGGAGGACAAAAACCCCTTTTACTACGCGCACGATGTACAATTCTGGGAGTTTTTTGACAAGTATCCCGAGCATCGGAAGGATTTCGATGAGTATATGGCGGCACGGCGAAAGGGGTTCGCGATGTGGCATGAAACATTCCCATTGGCCGAAGTTCTTGGCACGAATGTCAAGACTGATCCTGAAGCGGTTCTTCTTGTGGACGTTGGTGGAAATCGAGGTCATGAGATTACAAGTTTCCTCAAAGCGCATCCTGAACTACCAGGTCGTCTGATACTTCAAGATCTTCTACCCATGATTGAAAGAGTTAGCAAAGACCCTCCTGAAGGTATTGAACTTATGCCATACGATTTCTTCACCCCTCAGCCAGTCAAAGGTCAGCAGGCTTTCTTATCCGTGTTCGCAGCCGCGATTGGCTAATGTTGAAGGTTTATAGGCGCTCGTGTATATTATTTCCGTAGCATTTGCCATGACTGGCCCGACGACCGTGCTCAGGTACTCCTCACGAACACGGCCAAAGCGATGCTTAAAGGCTATTCTAGGATACTGATTGACGAGTACGTGCTCCATAATACGGGAGCAGCCTTTCGTGGATCATCAATGGACATTCTCATGATGATGTACAACTCGGGAATGGAACGCACGATGCGACAATGGGAGAATCTGCTTGAAGCATGCGGACTGGAAATCATCAAAGTCTGGGGTATGCATTCTGGCTTCGAGCAACTCATTGAATGCCAACTCAAAGCTTGAGATGTCGGTCCCCACAAGACAATGGCGCGACTTGGCTAATGTCAACAAATTGCCTCTCCTAAATAGCCATTGAATGATAGCACGCCGAGTGGGATTGAATGTTCTTGGCCATTGCATAGAAGGGTTCACTTCTCAACTGTGAAGCCCCATAAAGATACCCCTAAAAGTTGGTTGCTTAGGCGATAGGCTTGCTCCCCGAAGCTATGTTTCTTTAGCTCAAAGCAGGGGACCAGCTTCAGGGGCCTCCAAGGCTTAGCCCTACAGGGCTATACCGTTGGTAGATACACGGAGGTATGGGGCCTCACTACCATTTGCTCCCTTACTCGCGGTACCTACTTAGAGAGACTAAGCTTGATTGGTCTTGCATATGTACTCATACGTCAGCAGGGCAATCATTTTGATTGACGTCGGTGACCACTCCGTCTCTGGCAAATCACAGTACACCAAAGAATGACTCTATGACTGCAAGCGATCTTTTCTGGTTAAGGTAGGTCCTGATTATAGACCATGGTTCGAAAATGACCGAAGCCCCGCAACCCTACTGAACCTATGTGGACTTCCCCACTCAGATTCGATCCGCTCCACACATTCCTCTTGCGACGCCGTAATCAATTGGCTATGCCTTGCAAAGTGGTATTGATCAGCACTGCATCCTCTAGGAACTAAGAAGTCATATCCACATTTGATAGGACATATGCTATTGACCCTTCAGACCTGGCCCCATTGCTGACCTCTCCAACCGTCTTACACCCGCACCGATGATGCCGCAAGCCCGAAAATGCACGGGCACATTAAACTTTGTTTGCAGCACTGGCCAAATGAACCCAACATCGACTCAAATGTTTCAGCTCCTGGCAAGTGACAGATATTGGTTCCCTCAAGAGCTTCTAGCAGATCCCAAAGGCAAGACTGTGCCTCAGCGAAACCAATCTGGTTGACTATGCTGTCTGTATTCTCCCTTTCACTTTCATTTTTGAAGCTGTTCAGGTGGTTTTCAAAAGATCACATCCATACGCCAATTCACCTGGTAGGGACGTTATGATATTAATGACAATGTCTAGCCAGCTACCCGCTGGTCCATCGGTACCCTCTTACGGAGGCAGAGGACCTATTATCTTGACTATCGCATGGACGGAGGCCGCGGTTGCCTTAGTCCTCATATTGCTGCGCACATACACCAATATGTTCATTGTCAATTCGTTCAGGTGGGACTACTTTTGGGCGCTAATTACACTCGTACGCAGGCCTTTTCAGCCATGTTTCTCGGGGAATTGACCAGGGACGCAGGTTTTCGGCATGACCGATACCGCCATAATAACGGTAGCTGTCAATTCTGGCCTCGGAAACCATGTGTCTCTCCTCCACCACTCGCAAATTGTCAATTCGCAAATGTGGTCCTGGATTGCTCAATCAATTCTGATTCAGACTGTCGGTTTTGGGAAGTATGCTGTCATTGCATTTCTGTTGCGAATTCAAGGTCGAGCGCAAGGCAAGAAGATGATATTCCTAACCTACTTACTCCACTTCATTGGAATTTCCAACTTCGCCATCAACGTCATCACGATGGCTATGATCTTTACATCATGTTCGCCTACTGCTAAGTTTTGGAATCAATCGCTGCCTGGGACATGCAACAATGTAGCCCGTCTCCTGGATACGGGATACTTAGCAGGCAGTATGAGGGACAACGTATCTCCTTTGAGGACCTTTAACGAGCTGACTATACTTCACAGGTTTGGCAGCACTCAGCGATCTACTATTGGCTGGCTACCCGATGCTTGTATTCTGGAAACTCAAAATCTCTAAAAACCTGAAGATTGGATTGTGTTGCCTCATGGGAGGGGGCGTTATGTGAGTATCCGGTACTCTCGATGACTGATTCACGAATCTGATTTGGATTTCAACATAGTGCCGCGGTCGCCGGTTTTACAAAGACCGTGTACATCAAACAAATCTCCGTCGACGGCGATGTTACATGTGAGGTCGCCTTGTCGCTTATTGACTCAACCTTCACTGCTAATCAAGCATCGTAGACCGGATTGCCCCGCTCATCATCTGGGGTTGGACGGAGCAGTGGCTTGTCCTCATTCTTGGGAGCCTGCCGCCATTACGTCCATTTTTTGCTCAAGCGGTACACCGCATATCGACCTACAAACTGCCCAGTCGCAACCAGAACAGCGGCTACTGCCTACAGAATGACGTCCCCTCCATCCCTATGCAAGTACTCGCTAGCAAGCGAACGCCCAAGGATACCGATAGCGAAGAGAAGATTCTTCCAGTAGGAGCGGGCATCCTTCATACCACCAAAATAGAAGTCTTCAGTAACCCTAGATATTCTAGAGAATATAGTAATGAGCATTCAACAGCGGCACAAAGAGAGAGAACCTTATGAACAGCGCTAAGATGAGACTGGCCACTGCAATAGATGGAGTCAATGGTGTCTCAGTTGGTCATTCCTAACTTGTGGTAGGAACACTGGTAGGGTAGTGGGTAGCGGCGGAGGATTCTACAGGATGTATGCGATTTCGATATTCTCTGAGAGAAGTTATCTAGTCAGCATTCACGAATTGAGTAGTCTTCGACATGTAACTCTGCGAGTTCTGTGGGTGAGATGAAGGAATAGCACGGGAACTCTTTGAGATCATTGAAATATGTTCTGATGGAGTGTTCGTTCAGCCGCCTAAAGTATCGAACACATGTGCTCATGTTTTGAGAAAGAGAAGGCCAGCTTGTCAACAGATTCACTATCACCGGCAGTGCCGAGGTCCTGCTATTGGCCTCTAAGGGGTCATCTAGGTGATAGCGCAAACTATGGGGTGCCACCCGTTACGCTTCGAACACAAGCCTTTATCTACGGCAGATGTGCTTATGCAGCACTTGCATCGTGATGGATCTCCTAAGTCGTATGACCGGTTTTGAGCAGTATTCACCAATCAATGGACTTGCTTTGTGCAACATCATGAAATAGGAGATTAAGAGAATGGAGCATAAGTTATGCATACAATGGGAGTATTCAAGTTAAGTTCAATACTTATTAAACTCTTTTAGAATAGTACATATGTTTACCATATATTTATTAAGCATAAAAGAAGTATAACAGAAGGTTAGAAAGCCTTAAAGCTATAACTTGCAAGGGTGTTATCAGGATGAACTAATCCAGTATTAGCTCTATATACATGACTTATGCCCTATGCACTTACTATAATGCAGCTTCCGCGCTAAAGATGTGCTCTTCAAAACCCTTTCACATCAACCATTCCAGAACACTTGATCCCATCTCGCTCCTTCCCACGACATGTATATGCATCAAATGGCGCCTCTTTTGGTGTCTCTCTCAGCCAGAAGTTGATCCTTTCTGACTCTAATTTCCGTTTTTCTTGCTGGACTTCCTCCTTCGAACTTTCGGCGATTTCGGATTGTGTTAGGCGGTGCTACATCCTTTTCAGCTTTTCTCCTTTCACGCAGTAAAAAGCAACGATGTTGACGGAGAAGTCAAGTCCGGGCGCTGACCATGGCTTACGCGAAACCGGAGACATAGATCACCGACGTTGGTAGCGCGGGTCACCGAAGGATGTGACCGTGTTGCATAAAGACGAAGGGTTTGAGTAGTCGAAAGAAAATGCAAAGTTGAGGAAAGGTGGCATGCTTCAAATTAATGTCGTGGGCTTAAAGGCATAAGCATTGCTACATGGCAATGGTGGCGAAGGCATGTTCATCGACACCACAATTCCAATGGCCCACATCAGAGGGCACACGAGCGTATTGCCCACAAGGCCGTTCTTACGCCCTCAAAGCATTCGTCTCATCCTTGGAATCCCATACTCCTGGGATGAGGTGCAACTCATTCCTCTTACCTCACGCATTCATTGGAACGATTGTTGCCATCCTGTTGGATAGCGCTGATGCACAGACGTATTTCGACAGTCATGAGCCTTTGGAGTTGCCAAAGTAACTTCGTCGATGCACGCTGACTGAGGCTACATTGGGTATGTATGACGGTACCTATCCGTTACTCCTGCCCGATAGCCAGGGCAACGTGGGATGATTTTCGCACCAATCGGAGACGCCATCAACAGCCACCTGGTCAAGAAAGGCCGCCGCTAATGCAACGTCGGGCCAATGATCGCCTCAGTCAGTCCGCTCCTGATGGGTCCATCTCGGGTCGTTCCGCAACGACAGCTGCAGGGTGGGTTGTCTGTCTCGCTTGGCCTCGCTTCGATTGAATATTGCTCTCCCACTCCAGCTCCGTATCGTATTTTTCATCTTTCATTTTGCCTATTAGCTTTTTGAGCTGGATCACTACTATGAAATTTGAAGGAGCCGCATCCCCCGCTGTCCTTACCGTATTATTTATCTCGTACCTCACCTACCTTTGACACAACTCTCCCAATATCTCCAACGGACATCGCTCAGCACCCTGGGACGCAACCTTAAAAGAATATAGCGATATGTTTTCCAGCGATTTTAACACGATAGGTCCTGAGTACAAGCTTCAATTACAATGCAGGCTGAGCAAGATACCCTGTCCTCAAGTGCAAGATCGATTTCGAACGAATTTTCTCGTCCACATAGCCAAGCTTTAGCAGGAAGCTGGTTGGGCGATCAAAATGTAGATATCTACTTTGGAAGCCCGGACCCCAACGCGTATATGCACCTTGGTTACAACGATGGTAGAGACTCTCAATATGTTCTGCGAAATCTGAATTAGCACCATGTAAACACCGGCATTTACAGTGCCCAGTACTCAGAGCCTGCCCACCAGTTCACAGAAATTACTCCTATCCAGACAGCGAACGACATGGATCTGATGGCTCATAGCCTCAGTGACATCGGGGAAACAAATTACGCTTCGACAAATGACAGTCGCAACCTAACTTCCTCCTACGAGCACCAGTCCCCAGGACACCCTAGTTGTGGTTTTCTCAGTCGCTCTCACAAGATAACACGCCGATCTTTTAGTCACCCACAGAACAGTATTCAACTCAACTCTTTTGGGCCATCAGACAATAACATGGTTTGTTCGACGGTACCGAATCATCTCGAGCAAGCGCCTCCCGACACATTCTTGCATACAAGGGTCAGTCATCTTACTTTGCCACGGCAAACATCTGGAAGGGGAAATAACCGTAACCCTAAGGTCGCACACTGTGGATCTCAAGGGAAGCCTTCTGAATCTGACTAGGCAAGAGAACGTAGGGCGACGAAAGTTCGAGGCCCGGGTCGCAAAGACAAGAACCATGTCGAGCTACACAATTTCCGCATTGCAAAACGGAGGCCTTCGAAAAAGCCAGCGCAAGAAAGCAAACGATATCCCCCCAATGGAACCATCACTGCATGCTCCCTATGGCTCTCTCAAAACTCGGGGAAGATGCCCTCGGAGCATAAAATGTCTTGTCTGAGTGAGTGCTTTGGCAGTTCCGTCGAACCTATTCGGAATTGGTTTAGGCGAAACGTGACACTATCCATAGAGGATGAAGACACAGGCTACCAAACGATGAGAGATTTAGAAATCGATATCACTTCACTCTATCAAGGAAATCGAGGGTGCAAGCGCAGAGCCACCAGCATAGGCGTCCGAGCTGTGACTTCGATACTAACTCCCAGAAATGAAGCCCGACCCTATGCCTGTACTTCTCGCTGTCCCAATTGTTTCAAGGATAAGGCGGCTTGGGAAAGACATGAAGAGAAAAATCGAGTTCAGAGACTCTGGGTATGTAGCTTGGAGGGGTGTAGAAACAAGGAACAAAGGAAGCGTGTGTGGTTGAATCGAAAGGAACATTATATAAACCATGTCTCTAACCATCACTCCGGACTTGGTACAACACCACAAGACATAGACGATTGCTGTGTAGAGATGAGGTCAAACTTTGACAAGCACTGCATCTTCAGGTCCTGTGATCAGATTTTCCATAGCTGGAAACAGAGAATCAATCACATCGGGAAGCACCTTCGAGGCCCGTGGCACATGTCAGACTGGAGAGATATGGACGAAGAAGCGAAGGACACGGACGTTACGGACGCAAGCGAATCCGAAAGTGACGACTCCGAGTCCGACGACATGGGTAGCGAAAGTGACTCCGATGACACCGAAGACGGTGCTCCTGGGCTTGGACCTTCAGACTCTAGCCATGACCAAGGCGCTGACCAGCTTGGCGCTCATCCTAGTTCATCAGCGCAACGACCAGGCTCAAACAGCCACCATAGTCGACATGGGGGTGAGGACTCTACTAGGACATCTAAATACCATTGTATGACTTATGGGTGTCAAGCCGATTCCTCAGTCCCGGGTATCTCCCTAGCAAAGCCTTTCCCTAAAAGCGGAAAGCGCTTTGCAGTGTCGTCACAAGCAAAGCCTAGACTGAATACGCGAGACCAGGCTGTGCTTTGCCTGGGTCTGACCCCTCACCCGATGCACGAACTCGTGCAGATTCAGCCACTGCGATTCCTAGGGCGTGGTTCAAGCGCAATCATTGACGAGGTAAAGATGAAAGGCTACGAAGTGACATTTGCGCGAAAGCGGATCCTAAGCTGTACACAGGTTCATCAGCGTAGTCTACTCCGCGAATTAAGAATCATGGCCAGACTGAAGCATCCTCATGTCATGCGTTTTGTTGCTAGCTATCAGCAGATGAACTCGATCAGCTATCTACTACGACCGGTTGCTGACTGCAATCTTCTCCAATATATGACTGCCCAGTCCTCTGGCCCGGGCTATAGGTCTAAAATGCAAGGCTGGTTCCGTTGTTTGGCCTCTGGTCTTCAGTACCTCCACAATAGCGGAGTCAGACATCGCGATATCAAACCTAGTAACATACTTTTGAGGGAAGACACGATCCTGTATACTGATTTCGGTTCGTCTAATATAATACCGGATGATGACTCATCGGAGTCAGATAGCACAGACTTCACAGAGCGTTATGCTGCACCGGAGGTTCTCAGAGGGTATCGAGGACGAGCAGCTGACGTCTGGGCCCTTGGGTGTGTTTTTCTTGAGATGTCGGCACTCTTACTGCAGGACCCATTGCGGGAGGGGCGAGAGAGAGCTTACCAAAGTAAAAGTCCCTGTTCGGATGCCGGCGAGCAGCAGATGAAATCGAGGGAGAGTACTAATACAGGGATGGCAGCGTCAATGCCACCTCCATGGTCTGATATATTAACGATTCAGACCTATTGTAAGGCTATGATGAACCTGAGACCAGAGCAGCGACCAACCGCTGCTGAGATTGCAAGACGAATTCCAGCACGTGTTTGTTGCCAAGAACAAGTTGACATCATAACCCAGTCGAACGCCGCTGGTGGTCCTGGTTTGCGTTTATCATCAACGGCCTCAGACTGGACTCTCACATCTCATTCGTGTGGCGAGGAAGTCAATTCATTGACCGCACTCTTGGCATCGACAAGTTACACTCCTTGGCGTGGTTCTATAAATAATCTTGAAGGTATCTTAGAGATATTGTTACGGACAGGGAATGACGACCCTGCGTTGGAAACAACGCGGCACCATGGTATTAAAAGACATAGGGGCGAGAAAGAAGAACTGAAGGAAACCGTTATCTCAGAGAGGACCGAAAGATCGAAGTCTGTTCCTTGTGAGGGAACGGCTGACTTTTCACGAGCTGTGCCGTTACTCGTCAACAGTAGTGATGATGGCACACTGAGCGACTCCAGCTGCAGTACTGTATCACCCCATGGGATGAACAGCCCACCAGGATTGAATACAGGATCACAGGACTCTAAATCTACGATGGAGACCGGGAGTCCCTCACGGTGCTTAGAAGAAAATATATATCGCCTTCCTTCAAGTGCCGATTATCCCTCTATGATGAAGCACTTTCTAACACAGCAAGATTTATGGCAAGAATTTTTGGTGTTAGGTGAAGCTCGTACTCCAGAGACAAGAAGATCACGCGTTATTACACGATTGCTCGAAGATTTAGGAGTGGTTGGAGTAGACTAGCGCAGACGTGGTGGGCATAACGTAGGAAGTCATGTGTGCCGGCGGTGTGTTGTATGAAGCAGTCCATGGCTCATATGCCCTGCATAACCATTCAGGGTTACATGGAGCTCAGTACGAGCATCATTTATTTTACCAATGTTTTGCAGTAGAATATAGGAACAATAGCAATAGGGTACGTTGCTAAATCTTACTGCTCGTCTTCACAACGATTTCGCGTTGTAAGCGCGTGCACCATATTGTACGATGATATCTCCGACGTGCTCGATTATTATTGAGATAGACTATATATATTCGAGGGGTCAACCGTTTATTGTAAACGGAGGAGTGATGGACCTATTTCCGTAACATTACCTTTGAAATGAAACCGTCGAAGTAACGTATGTATGGGCAGTTGTTGGACTAATCATCATCTCAGCGTCATTGATCTAGCGACTTCTACTTTTTCTTGCTACTAACAGTCTTGTTCCATCATTTATATTAGGGGCTCCCTCCTATCGATCCTAGCTCCTCAGGCTAGGCAATAAAGTCCTATTCCCATCTATCTTGTAGCTTAACACCCGCAAATCCTGATTATTCAGCGTAAGCTACTGCACCTGTCCGTTTTTCCCGCCAGACTGTTATAACTTCCCTGGTAGAGTACATTGTGGGCGCTTCATCTCATCACGACACAGGGTGCGAATCGCGCGTCACGGTTTTCAAGTTGCACCCATTGAGATCATTGGAGAGCTTTTTCCAAGCTCTTAACATAGCAGATTGAATCGCATTGAGTTGATAATTACAAGTCGTCAATGGCATCAGAATGGCGCTAAAGGATGTAAAGTGTGCACCCTGGCCCATATGGCTCATACACGGGCTGACGTGCTTCGTATGGGAAGGAGTCAACAATAGACAGGCTGCTGCTTCGCTCATGACACACTTACGGCAGCCCCTTGCTCATCCACATCTTTCTTGTCGAGTGCTCTTTCTATATCCGGAGTATCTCAAATATAGATAGTTCCGAGAAGTAATAGCTAATCCCGAAAAGCCATCATCTTCGTTTCCTGAAAAGAAGTCTTCTAGAATAAGAACCCTTGCAGAGGCTCTAAAAGCTGCCCACAGTTCACTGAAGATTCTCTTGTTCAGACAGCGAACGACTTGAATTCGATGGTTGATAGCTTCAGTGACAATGCAACAATAATAATGTCTCCTTTGGGCAGAGCGACCCCAAGGATATTCCGATGCACATATCCGCCAACAGACGAATACGCGAGAACGCCAATGGTAAGAGAAAGGTACGTTCGGAAGGAGCGGGCATTCTTCATATTACAGAGATAGAGATTTCAAGCAACCCTTAATGTTGTAGTGAAGTTGGTGACGAGTATTCAAGCCGGCACAGAAGAAGACGGCGCTTTGAGCAGCGGGAAGATTATTCAGTGTAATATGGATTTTGTAGCGAACCGGCCAGTCGATCTCGACTTAAGAAAGAAAAGTTGATAGCAGACTGATGGCAGAAGACCTCAGACGATGTGCACGGCTCTGAATTCTCTAGAAAATACGTTAAATATTAGTATTAACAAGTCGGCTATCCTTCATGTGGTCTCCTGCAAGATCGTAGAGTGACGTGGCGGAATTTCACTTAGGTGTTTGTTGCAATTCTTGGCATTTGTCAAGGGACGGTGCCCTAGGTATTGCTGGGGCCTTTTTAGCGCCTCCCGAGCGGGTGTTGTCCAGGCACCGCTAGAGGGAAGGTGATCCAGGCCAGAACATTCCTTCGATATTCTCCGTATATATTTGACTCGTCCATACTATAAAGAGAAATATATCTCGATCAAGATTGTGCGTGCTTATAATGCTTGCAGCTTATCTTATCTGCTGGGACCAGAAATCGCGCCTCTGAACGCCTGGTCAAGGTCAACTATCTTCAACGCGCCCTCAACGAATTGAGAAGATGTATAGCTCAGCACTAGCTACGTCGACATGCCAACCAACGATTGCTTGTTTCGATCGGAGGAGCCCTAGGTCTAACTTTTTGATCGTAATTTTGCTGCACGAACCATACTCGAATCTTGCCAAGAGTCTGAATTGTTGGGGTCACTGGTCCACCAATAGTCACGCTCAACATTAATCCTTGATATTAGTCTAACAGGTTTCATATTTGCAAAGCTGTTCACTCAAGTAATAAGCAGGTTCAATAAGGTATTCAGACGCCTTCGGACTAGTCCGCTGGGCGCGTCATTCAAGGTAATCACGACATCGGATGACAATCTCACGCCACCCTAAGATAGTGAAGGGTCGAAAAATTACCCGACGATCTTTCAAGTTGCACCAATAGAGATCAATGCAGCGCTGATTTCAAGCTTTCTAAAGCCCGCTGCCCAAGGTAGATTACCACAATACAGTATGTCATCAGTTGCAATCGAACAAGCGTACACACTAGCACCCACCTGACCCGTACAGAGGCTTGCGTGCCTCGCGTGCGACAAAGTAGTAGGGGCAGGCTGCTGCCGTATATATACCCTTCGGGTGTCCTTTCTACGTTTGCTGTACCTTGAATACAACCAGCTACGAGAGAGTAATGGCTAACCTTGAGAAGACAGCATCTCCTTCATCTTCTGAGGATAAACCTTTGGGTAACAAGGAAATTGTTGCCCCTTCTCATCTCCAAAGTAATGAAGACCTGAGCGCCAGCTTCGGGGTGGACGAGAAAGCTCTACTCAGAAAACTTGATCTCAGGTTACTGCCTGCTTTGACTCTGTTGTACCTTCTCTCCTTCTTGGATCGCAGCAATGGTAATTTCCTAGTCGCTTCGGGATCAGCGATTCTAGAGTCGCTGACAGGAATCATAGTTGCAAACGCACGCCTCGAAGGTCTGACGAAGGACTTGCATATGAGTAGGTCAAGGGACTTTTGGTGCACCTAGGGACAGTCAAACTGACTGCGCGCTATAGCTGGAAATCAATACCTTACTGGCCTGACTCTTTACTTTGTTGGCTATGTCTTGTTCGAGGTGAGACCGTACCTAATGGCTAATGAACCATGGTAGCTGACTTTTACAGGTGCCATGCAACATCGTATTGAAGCTAACCTCTCCCAAATCATGGCTTCCTACGCTCACGCTCGTTTGGGGAATAGTTGCGACTTTGCTTGGCATCACCCAGAACATGGCGGGATTTTTCATCGCACGGTTTGTTCTGGGCATGACAGAAAGTGGGCTATTCCCGGGGGTGGTGTTCTATTTGTCGATGTGGTATAAACGAGAAGAGCAGCATTTCAGAATCTCTCTGTTTTTTAGTGCTGCATCTTTGGCTGGGGCTTTCGGAGGTATACTTGCATGGGTGAGTGGCTTTCGTAACGTTAATTAGCAACTATTGATTGGATCGGTGATCACAGGGCATCGCCCACATGAACGGAGTCGGTGGCCTTCATGGCTGGCGGTGGATATTCATCCTTGAAGGAATTCTAACTGTTGTGGTCTCGCTGATAGCCTACTTTTTCGTCGCCAACTATCCTTCTACTGCCAAGTTCCTCTCGGAAAAGGAGAGGGAGGCCATCCACGCTCGACTCGCTTCTAACAATGATGCTACAAGGAATGAGGCTTTCACTTGGACAAACGTCTCGTTCGCTATCAGAGATCCTAAAGTTTGGCTTTACGGGTTGGGTTTTCACACCATGAGTCTCCCTCTCTATACGCTTTCGCTGTTCCTCCCTACCATCATCAAAGAATTAGGATACACAGCTGCTCAGGCTCAACTCCTCACTGTCCCACCATACGCAGTTGCTACAGTGCTCACACTCACCGTCGCCATAGCTTCAGAAAAGCTCAAAATCAGAGCACCTTTCATAATGGGCGCTTCATCCCTCGCTGCAGTTGGCTATATCATTCTGTTGTCCTCTACAAAGCCCGGCGTAGCCTACTTCGGTACCATCCTTGCCGCGGCTGGTATCTATCCTGCTACAGCGATAGTGCTGTCGTGGCCTGCAAATAATGTCAGCGGACAGACCAAACGAGCAACGGCAAATGCGATGCAGATCTCGATTGGCAATCTTGGGGCGGTGCTTGGTACACAACTTTATAGAAGCACTGATGGGCCAAGGTTTTTTCTCGGGCACAGCTTTGCTTTTGGATACTTATGCTCTAACGTGCTAGTTGTGGGGACTCTGTGGATGGTTCTAAGGAAGGAAAACGCCCGGCGAGATAGAGGCGAAAGAAACGACAGACTTGTTGGGGTGGATGAAGATGAGTGGCTGGGCGATGAAGATCCGAGATGGAGATTCCAAACATGAGCCGGCATCTTATCGAGCCACCTGAAGCTCCGGCATTTCGCCCGAGAGCTAGTCCTTAAAGCCCCCCAATTAAGTGTCTTAGGGCTCGCTTCGGGGCCCCACTGCGGCCGCCTTTCATCTTACTGAATTAAGCGATAATGGTTTATCTTCCCCGCTCTCGCGAAATCTTCCAATGCGATTGCGCCATAGCTGTTGATGGATATGGTGATGCATGCGTAAAATCCTCTGGACAGTCTTATGACGCACAATGACGTTAGATGTAGCAGCGTACCTGGATCGTGAGGGTTTATTGACCTATAAGTAGGAAAATGTCTTAGTAAGTGCTATATCTTCTGGCTGCACTCTCCTAGAGCTTCTGCACCTTCTTCTGAGCTTCAAGGTCTTTCTAAGAGAGAGCTTCACTCATGGCGCCTGGATTGACTCCAAGCTTGCAGCAGCAAACCCCTGGCAACGTCAAAGGACAGATCCAAAGGTCAATTTTCCCAGACGGCATCAAGACCTCTGGCCAGCACCCTCCACTCTATGAGCAACTCCGGAGCTATGACAACTTTCCTGAGGAGATTACTGGTCCTACAGTTTGGAATGCCGAAGATTATAAGAATAATACCGAGAAATGGACGCATTGGCTAACGGTAGACGAGATCGCCGAGTTGAGTGCCGCTGCGGATAAGTTTAGAGCGGCCTCAATCCCACTAACAGGTATCTCAAAGGTTGCTTTAATAATATCTGGCCTGTTTTCACCATATTGACATGTATTTAGGAGAATTTTAAACTGCCTAGGCTTTCAAGCTTCCTGGAGTCTGTACGCAATGATTTACTCAACGGCAAGGGTTTCATCCTTTTCAGAGGATTTCCAGTCGAAACATGGGGAAATCACAAGTCAGCCATTGCATATATGGGTTTGGGGACGTACCTTGGATACTTCGTTAGTCAAAATGGCAAAGGCCATGTTTTAGGACACGTGAAAGATTTGGGAGACGATGCAACGAAGATCGACAAAGTTAGAATATACAGGACAAACGCACGGTACATCTCCACTGTACATCGCATTCTTGATCTCTTGTTGATTCATGGTAACAGTCAGTACTTCCACGCCGATGACTCGGACCTTGTAGGCCTGCTCTGCATAGCCCGCGCTCTCGAAGGCGGCGAGTCAGACATCGTATCCTCTCACCACGTATACAACGTCCTGCGACGAGAGCGACCAGATATTTTGAATACACTCATCCAGCCAATATGGTACTTTGACCGGAAGGGAGAGGTTAGTGAGGGTGAGGACCCATACATCCGGACCAGCGTCTTCTATCTTGAGCCTAGGGGAAAGGAAAGAAGAGTATATTGCAAGTATGACATTCTCTTCTCAAAACATCATGATCTGAAAAAGAAGAGCTAATGCTTTTAGCAAGATGGGACCCATATTTTATACGATCGTTGGAAAGGTTTTCTTCCGTGGGCCTTGTACCGCCACTCAGCCCCGCGCAACTTGAAGCAGCAGATGTCCTCGAATCAACGTGCAAGCGTTTGTCTCTGCACATGATCTTAGCAGTTGGGGATATCCAATTTTTATCGAATGCCCACGTGCTCCATGCAAGAACCGGATACAAGGATCATGCACCCCCGGCCCCTAGACGGCATCTAATGAGACTTTGGCTTGCAACGCCAGAAGGAGAAGGAGGTTGGAGCTTACCGTTCCATGACAGCGAAGCGAAGAAGCGTGGAGGCATTCAGGTCAACGATGTCAGGCCCGTGGCACACCTGGATGCCGAATAGTTGGAGATGGTATTTAAGAGGGGAAATATGAATATATAGAATACATATTAAGTACTAGATGAGGTATTAAGTTCACGATTGAATTCAATCAAGGTGGAAACGAGATACGTATAATGCTAAACTTTGCTCGTCTGCCGATAGGGTACAATCAAAAAGGTGAAAACGTTCCGAGAAATACAAGTTTAGCAGTGCTTGGCTTGGTAATTGAAGTGCATCTAGAATAAGATGGACTTCTTCGAGTACGATAAGAGGTCCACTCGCAGAAATCAGTGTTCGAGCGTCAGCCAAATACCACGTAACCCGTACTTACCTACTTCTTAATCGTGCATCTACAAGAGTGGCCGTGTACTGCCACTAGCAGGGGTCTCAAGTTGTTCTCGGGTATACCCTCACTCTAATTCCCTGACTATTCTGACTTACTTGTCCGAGGAAAAAGTCCCCTTTGACATCAACATCCCGTTGACGATCGACACCATGAAGCTCAAAGTTGAATCTCGGAAAAGCATTGCAGTGCAAATTATGAGCTCGGCCCAAGCGAAACTATAGTAGCTGAATTAGTTTGCAGTATGGGTTTGGTCAATAGCTGAAACTTGAAAATCTTCGCGTACTTTTGCCCAACGCACATTCTCGCTCCGCGACTGAAGGGCACGAAATATTTTGCCAAGTGCGCTTGTTGTGCTGGTGAGCCTAGCCATCTCTCTGGCTGAAATTCGTAGGGGGTTTCATTGATATTTGGATCCATGAGAATACGGCTTATTGACATGCTGACAGGAGTCTGGACGCGGTATTATATATATTAGCTCACATGCGCAGCAGTAGGCTGTTGTCACAAAAGCACACGTAGAAAAATACCGCTCGTTGAGGAGTAGTGTCGCTTTTTGGTGCAGTTGCGATTTTCGACAGCTCTTCGGCATGAACCTTAAGAATACCACGAAATATGATTACTTACCCCGGCCGGGATTATCCACTCATTCCCATTGTATGATGATGATTTTGTCGGCGATACCAGCGGAAGCCGTGAAGTCAGAGCCGTTGTAAGGCGAAGCGATTCCTTTACCACTGCAACCTTTTAGTCGCAAAGGCTCAGTTTACATCAGCCCGCTCCATACAATTTAATGTCAAGATTCTCAAGGGTAAGTTTTCTCAGGGAAGAGGGGAGAGAGACGGGAAGAGTTGCGGAACAGAATTGCCGTATTGGATTCATTAGATACTTACGAGATATTGCTGTTTTTCCAAGACCTGTAACTCTGGATGAGTAGTGCGCAGCGGCATTATCGCGTCCAATGATTTCCTCAATTCGTGGAGCACGTGGGAGGAAGAGCTGAGATGATATATGATCCGACTCATGACTCTCATTGTTGTTGCAGAGCCACCTACCAATAGAGTCAGGACTTCCTGGGCTACACGATCCGGCTCCTTATCGCGTTCTGGCAGATTACTGCTTAAGATAGCCCGATAAGCGTCCATCTTTCCTTTGGAGAAATCGTCGGTTCTTATTGGTTCATCGCCTTTTTCAGCCTCAAGCTTGTGGAGAGATAAGTATCGGCGTGCTGTTGACCGCATTTGCTATAATACGGGTAGAAGAAGATTAGCTGGTTAACTTGCTCATATATAGAAGCCCACTTCAGAGCAGAATGGTTGAGGTTGTGGCTACAACAAGAAAGAGAAGTGGATCGAACCTTGTGCATGAGAAGGACTAAATTCAGATCCGGCGAGACAATTCGCATAATCCGTTCAGGTGCTCTGAGCACAAATGGCATGAAAAAAGGGAATTGTTTGACCACAGGTGTTAGCTTAACGACTTTTCTGATTGTCTTTTGCCAACTCTTTCGTCGTTGCTCGTTATCGAGTAGTCCATAAGTGTCATTTTCTAGGTACTTAGCAACACTATCGGTAGCCCATGATAAGAAGTAAATACTGCATTAAAAACCTCGCCGTTCTCCGCGCAACGGTTCAATTCCCTACAGAGACTTTCTATCGTAGTGCAAATCGATGTTTGAAAAGATTGAACGGTCTTCTTTGAGACAAAGGTCTTGACTGCTGAGCGACGCTGACGATGAGTGTAATGATCGATAGTACCAAAAGCTGGACAGATATGTTTGAGTCAGCCAATCACAGTAATGTACGTACCCCTTATTGATATTTCTTTTCCCACTTAATAAGTAATCTATGACACTTACTTCCTTCTGGAACGCCCGACATGTGAGCATTTGGAGCGTACTTATCTCGAACCTTCGAACCATTCAGGAATCTCACTGAGCTGTATTTAGTAATTGGAAGGCCACTCACCGGTCCAGGTCCGGGATACAATGTGTCAAGCCATGCGGGGTCGCTAACATGGAGCTCGTGAGGGTTAATACGGACTATTGGCCCTGTGCAAACACTTAGCCCATCGATATCGTTTTAGCAAATTGCCTCCTATGTTAAACGCTACCGTAACGCTCATGCATTCGATCAACCTCATATGCAAAAAGACCGCCGGCCCCCTTTACGCAGTCATAATAGAATTCGTACCATTTGGTTGCAGCAGCAACCTTCGGGCCGGGAAATCCAGCAAGAGGATGTAAAGTTAGGCGATAGAGCATGAGGAAGATCACGTACGCGAAAGAGGTCGTCGCTATGTAGAAGAACAAATCGGAAATCGTCATTTCTTTGATGTTTTGGCTATAATAGTCGATTGGCATTCAAAATCACATTATTTAGGACCAGAAGGACGAAATCTCAAATCGGGTATTAATGGGTACGTTCCCTCTCTAAGCCCGTTAGTTTGCTCCTGCTCTAAATCACGCGTCGTATGTCCGACACTTCTGGCTTAGAGTGCATGACGCGTAGGTGACAACCCTCGTATCATCTGATAGAATATGTCTAGGTACGTCAGACACAACGTCATGCTACATGTCAGCTATGGCTGCTGACATGACCTCGCCCGCTCATAAAGCGTCTCGCAAGTATAGCCAACATGGATTGTATGCCAAACCACGAATCATTGAGTGAATGGCAATCTGACATTTAGCTCCACATGTAACCGCAAGGCTACGAGCCAATACAGTTCTCGGTCAATATGCAGGTTCTGTATCGGATATATCATGCGAGCGCACGCTTTGCCGGGTCATCCCTGCCGAGTTGTAGCGAAGACGGACTAAGCCGTGTTTTCCGGTTTGAAAGGATAGAGTTCTCCAGATTCGTTAATCATTAGACGTCCTTCGATCTCGCCAATGCAAAGTCCCGGGAAGGGTGCTACAGAGGCCACAGCAGGAGAACTCAAACTAGTCCAACGATATTACTAGTCCCCATGAAGAACCCTCAAAGCTACGAGCAGGGCTACCTCCGGAACAGAGACCGTTCTGGAACTCTTGAGTGGTATCAACATATAGATCAGCTAAGCATTGTTGATGAGGCAGAGGCAACACATTCTATAGCGCCGCCATTCGCGGATAAATCTCTGGTTAGTCTTATTTGTTCTAGATTATATCTGGTCTGATGTTTGTGGAAACATTGGGATCATCATTTTTGCAAAAGGGATGGGCTGCATGGTCAACTGAGCTCTTTTGCCCTATCCTTCGCCATCAGAAAATCATTTAGGAATTTTCCAAGATTCAAAGTAAACTTTTAAGTGTTCTCGAGATTAGAGTTAAAGTGTAAAAAGTGCAGCGAGTGAGCTTGGTAGTCGCCCTAAAGGCAACGCGAAAACCCCATGCTTTACCAGCCCTTCTTAATGTCGTCAGCGATCTTCTCCGCTAACATATATACCGTTGCCTGTGGATGCCCGGGGGGGATGAAAGGAACGGCTGACAGATCAACCACCCTTAAGTTCTGCACATCGATTACTCGGGCGCGCGTATCAATCACAGCCTGAGTGTCATTGACTCTGCCCATTGCACATGTAGCGCCTGCATGACATAAAGGAATAGTAGTGTTTCTAATGAAATCTAGGAGTTGTTGATCCGTCTGTGCATCTGGTCCAGGCGTTATCTCTGAGCCAGTGGTGATGTTAGAGATCGCAGTAAAAGCTTGACGGATCCTCCTCACTGCAGCGATAGCGACTTGCGCGTCGACTTTGGCAGCATCTGTATACCAACCCATATTGATAACTGGTGGGTCAGAAATGTTTGAGCTGGTAATGGTAATATTACCACGAGAGAGTGGAGCTGACAATGCTGCTTCGATTACGCCGAGACCCACCACAGATGCAATTGTACTTGTGGCTCCTAGATATTCCACCTCGGGCCAGTCAGATGGAAACTCCTGTAAAGCGTTGTTACAAAATAGTCATTCGCTCGCTTGCTTATCTTAGATCAGCCATCTCATTTTCTATATCTTTTACTATTCTAATACTTTCTACCCCTAATTAAATAGCCGCTACCTTATAGAGCTTTATATATATAATTACATCTTTCTATAAAGCTTATTAGATTAAATAATATAATATTTATCTATCTAAATTGTATATTTATTTATAATAATTATAAGTTTAAACTTATTTTAATTAATTTATTTAAATTTAATTATTAAGTAATTAATTATTATAAAAAATTTTTAATTACTTTATTTATTTTAAAATAATTATTTATTAATAAAATATTTCAATAAATATAATTATTTTTATAAATATCTTAAAATAATATAATTAATTTATAATTATTAAAATTTATATAAAATAAATTAAAAATTAAAATTATATTAATCTTTTTAAAAAAATTAAATTAATTAATTTAAAAAAAAATTTTTTTAAAATTAATATTTTAAATAATAAAAAATATATATATATATATATAAATAAGAAAGAAATTTATTAAAATACTTTAGATAATATAAAAATTTATATTTCTAAATTATATTCCCTATATATATAATGTAAACTTTTTTTATTAAATGTTACGAACTGACGTCGTATGGGTCTTCTGAAGATGAGTAATCAAGGGTCAACGTAGATAGGGTAAGCTAGGTATAACTCGGTGTCACTCGGCAATGCAAGATCAAGTCTTCAAAGGCTAGGAGTAACTATCAGTTTAACTATGAAGTTGAATACAAGGAGATCTATCTGAAGTGGGTGAGAGCCCTGACTATATAGACATAGGAAAGTCTGCCAAGACTATCTAGTTCAGTATGTCTAGTATGTTCAGTCACTGAACATCCTGATCCCCCTGAACATATGTCTGGCATGTTTAGTTGCGCTTGGCACTGAACTTCCTAGATATTCATACTGGGAACTCCGTCCTATCCGCGTAGTTCCTGTCACCGGCCCGTCCTGGCCCCGGTTCTAACATTAGGTCCCCCCTCCAGGAACTTCGTCCCGAAGTTCAATTCCTTCTTCCTAAACATTCGCCCGATGAGGTATTATGCGTACTGAGGACAGTAGCACCCTCCGCCGTATTCGAGCCGCTGATCGTCGTAAAAGGAAACTTCGTCGTGTTGTTATGAGGACGTGTGGTGCATGCTTGGTGGCGCATGTCAAGCCTGAGGATTGTGTCAAGACCAAAGGGTCCGTTCGGTGTACTGAGTGTGATAAAACAAATCGCCGTTGCGACCTGGCCCCCCCTGGTCGTGAATATGAAAAAGCGCAAGACGTGGTTGAAAAGCTTGACGAGGATATCTGGGAGGTCAGGACGAAACTCGCCCGCCTTGAACGACAAAGGAAGTTTCATCTCCGGAAGTTGAAGGAGATGGGAGACACTGAGGCACAGAACATCCTCGAGCTAGAAGCCGATGAGTGTTCTGAGGAGCCTCCTCCTCCTGATCCCTTCTCGCCTTAGGGTTAGGGTTAGGGTTAGGGTTAGGGTTAGGGTTAGGGTTAGGGTTAGGGTTAGGGTTAGGGTTAGGGTTAGGGTTAGGGTTAGGGTTAGGGTTAGGGTTAGGGTTAGGGTTAGGGTTAGGGTTAGGGAGGGTTAGGGTTAGGGTTAGGGTTAGGTTAGGTTAGGGTTAGGGTTAGGGTTAGGG